>OY728158.1:1794297220-1795787220 GCA_963277665.1 Viscum album
GGAACCACACCCTGATTCATCTTGTGGGTTCCACTCTATAGGTAGAGGACCCACACTATGGAATGTTTGGGGAGTTAAACTCTAGTATCATGAGGAATGTTTCCTAATATAATAGGAGGTACCACTAAGTACATAGAGGACCCACTAAATGTTACATTAAGGGGGTTTCACACTGGTGTCATGAAGACCCACAGCCTATTTGATAGGGCGTACCACTCGGTAGACAGAGGAACAATTATCTGGTCCATCAGGGGGGGTTAAATCTAGTGTCACAAGGACCCTATTACTTTTTAATTGGGGGTAACACTCAAAAGATATTGGAAACATGAGCTAGTTGGTCAGTGGGATTTCACTATAGAGTCTTTGGTGTTCCTCTACATGATCATTTCCATCATCGGGCACTGCTTAAATAAGCATTATACTAAGATAATCTCACATTGTATTTTGAAAGACACTATAGAGGCCAAAATCACTTTCTACATGGGAAAAAACCATGATAGGATACTCATAGGCCCAACCCCCAGTCAAAAAGATGATTATTTGAGAGGTTGAAGTTTCCTCGCAAGGAAATAAAGAGTATACTAAATGTAAGGGTTCTACATGGCATGTGGTCCCACATATCTGCCTAGCCACATCCGTTATGGTACATAAATAACTACTAATGTAGGTCTATATAGTGTATATTGGGACTACATGGCATGTCCAGGCCTTTTGGGGTCCCTGCCCATGCTCTGAGGTGGTGTCCGTGTACTTGGGCACACCA
Source organism: Viscum album (assembly GCA_963277665.1). Taxonomy (NCBI): domain Eukaryota; kingdom Viridiplantae; phylum Streptophyta; class Magnoliopsida; order Santalales; family Viscaceae; genus Viscum; species Viscum album. Next base: position 1,794,297,984 of record OY728158.1, read on the forward strand.
TGTGCTCCTGGATGTGTCCTCCATCACAGGGGGTCTTTCCCATGTACTCCACAACATGATTTGCCCACCCACTGATATATACACGGAATGTAGGTGGGCCACATGCAATACCATATTTATAATTTTCCCAAATCTCTAGCACTGCAACCATAGGGGATACACATTATTTACTCAACAAACTACACAACATGTAGGTCAGATTTTCACAGAAAGATAGCTCAATGTTTAGGCATTCCAGACCCTGATTTTCCACCATGAAACCTGCCTCCAACCACCAAAAATAGGTGGATCTATGCTCAAGCTAGGTATTATGGCCCTCCTATTGGCGGTAAATTGATTCTAGATAATTTTTATGCATCAAACACAAACCTGTGTGTAACATGAATTATAGCTCCTCTGATTTAGAATCTGATCATCAAAATGATCACCTAAAACCTGCAATCATCCCAAATCCACCCATAATTCTTCGTTATATTTGTTTCATGCTATTCCGCCATAAATTAGGGGATCCAAAAGGAAATGATCCCACCTGACAACATTGAGCCTTGCCCCCATAGCCCAATGGAGAAGAACATGAAGAATGGTTGGGGGGAAAGCTCCAATAAAAAGGTTTTAAAAATAATTTTCCAATTATTCTTAGCCAACTAGCACAAATAGGGATATCTAGTGTCAGAAATGAAGGAATAATAAATCAAACTTGAACAAATCCTCATGCATTTGTTATATTCTAATGTAGATCAATAATGCATTTGATTTTGGACAATCAATTTCGTAAATATAGTCATAAAACACAAATATATTTCTTTTTCATGGAGATTGGATTGTTTTTTTTTCAAAGGACATTCTTTTGAATGATAGGTAAGAGTCGTTGTGTTTAATACTCTTTGATCTAATATGCTATATAGCTTCCTCATCATCAAATTCCGATTCACCAATGAAGAAGGAAAGAGAAGCCTCTCAAACGACCCATGTCTATTCAGATAACCCTAGGAAAGTCTCCATAATTATGTATTAATAGGAAAATTTAATTTGGTTTATTATAATTAAATAAATGAAATTATTTATTTATTTAACTAAATGCACCCACCCACGACATCCTTTATCCATACTCCCTCCACCAACCTATTTTATGTCCCGCCTAGGGTAAAGATCATATTTGGGACTCAACTGTGGTCCTATATTTGTGGACTATGATTTTTTAAGAGCTATTCGATCATCATTGTGAATATATGATGCATAATATAATAAATATTTAATATTTTTATAAAATCAATTTTGAGCACCCCGGGCCTCAAAATCAGACACTGTCTGAGTGACTATCTCCACAAATATATATAGAAATATTCCAAATTATTATAATGAATAAACAAGGTATATAAAAACATCATCATGGAGAAAGAGAGTGTTTTATGGAAAATCAGTAAAGTATAATTTATTAAATATAAAGTCTCTTAAAATTATCATATCATTGAAGTATGGATTAATAAAATGTTTTTATTACGTGTGTCAAATATAAATCAACATAAAATAATTAGAAATGAGACATAAGATAATCAATAGTAATTTCACAAATAATCATAGTTTGAAAAAATCAAGGATATAGAGGTTTAACCCATAAAATGGAAATTGGGTTAAGAATTATTTTAACACTTTGTAATAAGTCGAACCGTATGCCCCACAAATGTAATAATTATCAAATAAAAAAGTGAATACCATGAAGATAATGAGATTCATGATATGATATATCAACGGTAAGTATATAAACCATACACACTAAATAAGTAGTTAATAAGTCATATATAACACAAAATTAAAAATGATATGATAAACCCTTACCTCATGTTTCCCACGAGTTTTTCATACCTTAACCTATTTTATAAAGGTTTAAATAATGTTATTAATTAAATATAGAAATATAATCATGTTTATAAAACCTTATGTTAAAATTTTATAACATCTTACCACCCCTTCATTAATAATATTTCATTATTTTGTTCTGTTTTGAGTGAATTCATTTAATGGTTTTATGATTAGTTCATTTGTATATAATTAAGGATTTTATAGTAAAATAGAAATAAAAATCCCATAGTGAAATGAAATGGTATTCATGAGATTATATAAATTTAAATGGTCCCATATATCATTTCTTTATTACATGTGGATGAGTAATTTGATAAAATTTAATTATAAATGTTAAGTTTATTTTGGTGGTTTTTCCAACCATCATGTACTTGTTTTTTGTAATTTAATATTATGTATATATATTTTTTCTTGAACATGAAATAATTTATAATATAACATTTAAAATATGATTTAACTTGAATAAAAATAATATGACCAGCCTTGAAGGCCATAATAGAGAGAAATAATCATTTTTCACAAAGATGGGTAACCGTCATAATTTGGATAATGATTATGTTTATTTGAATAATAGGAAGTAAAAAAATTGATGGATATAAGATATTCCATTAATAACATAACATTTCATAATGTAAAGGATTTTGGAGTTATTATTCCATTATTGATGAAGGAGGGGAAGGTAAGGTAGAATAATGAAAGAAAATAAGAGAGGTTGTTTGAGAAAGTTACCTCTTTAATATCACCTCCTTGAAGAACCCCTTGAGGAAGTTGAAATTAGGCTTCTGGTGAGACCAACAACACTTGTACTTGGAGAGTGTGGGTATGAGAGTTTTTTAAAGATATTTTTAAATAATCAAGGCTTAAGATGATAAATTGGGTGATAAGAACTGGTATTTATATGTTAGGAGTGGTGTTTTAAAGTGATTAAATAAGGATTATTTCATATTTAAAGCCAAACACATTTTGGTTGCATTAATTCCACTGAATTATATTGACAACTACTATTAAAATGGATTGTTATGTCCTAATGATACATAAAAAACCCCTTTACAATTTTATTTTTTTGGAATTTTATGCTTTTACCATTTACCTATAACCAGTTTCATTAATTTATATATACTATGGTAAATATTTTTTTACCTTTGTAAATTTTTTATTCATAACAATAAAAATGAACAAAAAAATAATTAATAAAATTATAATTACAAAAGGAAAATAATTTAATCAAATTTAATTCACAGAATTAGAAATATTAGATTTAAAAAAAACATGCAGATGCGATGAAAAAGTGTGTTTTGAAGAAGTGTATTTTTGAAGTAAAAGATGATTTTATATTAACCCGATGAAAAATAATTATCAACTTTTGAAAATAAATTAATGTTAATTGATATATAATTTAAAATTTTCTTTTAAAATAATTTCCATCTAAGTTTATTTTAATTAATAAAAAAGGTGAAAATTATATACATTAAAACATTTTTTGAAAAATCCTGTCTTAAACCAAAAAATTAAATTAATCTAAAATAAAATATAAATTTGATTAAAACTAATATCAGTGGATTAAATATACCTGAATAACACATATGATAATTTAAACCATATTCATAATATAATGTGACTTTAAATTGATTAATTTATTGAAAAGAAATGACATTTTTATAGAAATTTGTATTTTCACTATTCATTGAAAATTTACCGTATAAAAAAGATTTTAAGAATTTATCAAAATGTAATTTATAAATTATGAATTGAAAAATTATGTTTAATTTATCAAATAGATTGTCAAAAATTAGTTATATTTATTTTCTCATAGAAATCAATAAAATTCTCTTTTTAATGAAAACATATATTTTAAGAATAAAATGACTTTACTCGAAATTATGTGTTTATTTACTAAGTGTTATTAAATTTATATTGAATATGAACTTCATATTTATTTCATAATATAGTAAATATTATTCACACCCACTAATTTAAAAACAATTTTATAATGGTCCTGTTAAAGTAATAATATTTTGGTGTTCGTTTAAGCTTGTTATTCTTATAAATGTGAGTTAACAAACATATTGTTCTTTTAAAATATTGGGGTGTACATTTTTCCCTACTTAAATAAATTGTGTTCTTTCTATTTAAACGTTTAATTGGTAATCATAGAGTTTAAAATACCCTTTTTTAGATCCCAAATCAGAAAAAAATATTATAAAACGTTATCTTCAAAAGTGAGAATGGAAAATGTGAAGGGCACCACAAAACATGGTTTCTGTATTGAAGAACATTACTTGGAAGTAAAATAAATGACAAGGAAATGAAATTTAATTATCATGTTCTAATGGATAGTGACAGTGAACCTGTTTTTTAGAAATTTTACCACCACAAAATCGTAAATTTTTGATGGGTAAAGAGGCTAATAATTTCTTGATAATAAAATTAAACGAATAATGTTTTTATTAAAAAAATACTTTTCCTATATTTAAGGAATCCAATTACTTTATAAATTAATAAGAAAATGAAATATTCTTACTTTATAGGTAGAGTTTCATCATTTAAATATTTTCCACCACAAGCACATCTTTTATCTAAAAGAGAAGTCAACCTTTATTCCTCAAAAAAAAACTCCAAAATATTATATTTATGTTAATCATATAGGGTTCCTAAAATGAAATTAAGAATTATCTATAATAAATTTAAAATAAGTAAAAATATTTTATAATAACCAGGACATCACATAGGCCAGTGTTAGGAAATTCACCCTTGTCGCCCTTCCGTTATGGGTTCAAGTCATGCGACCTTGCCGGATGCGATAGGTTATCGTCTGACCTATAGTTTGTCCTTTTTATAAAACAATATTAAAATAATTCTTAAATCATTCCAAAAATAACCATAATATATTCAACATTAAAGAAATGTTTTAGACTCAAAGGTTATCTCATACATTTAATTTTTCATTCCCATATTCCATCATTCATTCTTGGAGTCTTTGGTAAATCACTGATAAAATCCATAGTAATGTCATCCCTTAGTCCAATAAATGAATCTCAAAACATGAGTTTTTATACCCGATGCACTAAAATTCATTTTTAACAGATAATATGATACATAAATATCACCAATTCATTCCTTTTGTCTATTTTTTTTTGTCAAAACCAATATAGTTGGCACAAGTTATCAAATATGAATAAATACATTAATATTTAAAACCTCATCCAATTTTCAATATAAATCAGTTCATAAATGGTTATCCTTATGACCCTTCCAAAATATCATGTTCTAAAACATTATAAATAATGTTACTAAATTTCTAAAACTAACATACCATTAATATCTCAATCAATATAAAGTGGATCTTAATCATCGCAAACCAAATATTTGAACACCTTCAACATGCATTCTATTAAAACATAGTAATACTATTAATTACCATTAAGACTTATTGAAAACTTGCCTGAATTATTTATTCATAATTAAAACACATATTATTATATATATTCCTTAAATCTATTTTTTTAACTCAATAACTGATAGGATAATCCAATTTGTCAACAAATCATTAACCATTTCCAAGGTAGTCAGTACTATCAAATTTACATTGTATATAGAAATCATCTCCTTATAAAATTATCATTATCTCAACATTAGGAACATATTAATAGTTTCCATACTTAAAAAATTTGTTTTCAAAAAGATAAAATTTCTACTAAATCAGTTTTCTCGGTCATTGGTACTATTCAACATATTCTCCCAAATCCATTAAGAAGAATCATTGTAGTAAAATACATAAATGTTTCATTAATATCACTAATATAATACTTTTACAACATATATCCTAGATCCAAATACACAAACATGGTAATCATTCCACTTTAGCTATATCCATATCATAATCATTACCTAGATCAAATAGATTCTTTTGGGGTTTATTCACTTGATGCTTAGGGAAATTATATTTATAGTGACCCATATCCTTACATTTGAAACATTAAACATTTGAAAATTCTTTCTTACCATTGAATTCATGAGAATAGTGGCCTTTTTCACCACACATTAATCAAAATCATTTTTAAGAGTGTACATGTAATGTCCCAGACCCGTAATCCACGAAATTGGTGCCCTGATCCAGGTGGTTACATGACCTTAAGCGTGCCTCCCCATATGACAAAGGCTACCAACTAGCAGCGGGGGTCTATAAGGTCAAGTGGGGAGACTATACCCCATTTATCAGAGTAAGACACAACAGAAATAAATGAAATAGTGGAAATAAGAACCACTACATAAAGAGCATGCATAAACTACCAATCCCAAAATGGGGTACAACCAAGTCCAACAATAAGTATGTCATGCCACGCTACACGTGCAAAGGTGAAAAAAACCCAAAATAAAGACAAACTGAAAATCCCCAAAATGGTCCTGACTCTATGTCTGGGTACTCCACCATGTACCGACCATTCCCACTCAATGTATAGCAAGGGAAATTTCCATTCTATTGACCTGCAAACATGAAGTCTACTCAGGCACCCAACGGTGACACGAGCAGGGTGTGAGTATAACTCAGTAGGCCACCACCAACAGTGTCTACAAAATATCCAGTATAAACAGATAGTACTTTCAAAGGGGAAGTTAATGATAAATTACAAGTAGTTAAATTATGATGTCAATGACTATTTTAGATCCATAAGCATTTACAATTTTCATTACCATTCCATTGTCTCCCATTTTGGGACAATTACCATTCCTTACCATTTCAACATAATTTCCCTGGGTTAATCACACATTATTTTACATGAGTCTATGGCCAGAAATCCCTTCCATGAGGCTAAACACATCATTATCCTATCTCTCTCAGACTAACCTCCTCAATACAGCCATAACCTCCCCTTGAATCCTCAGTCCATGTGGATGCAACTGTAAATAGAATATACCCTCAGTCCCCTTTCCTAACCCGTGCATTTTGGGTGGAGTTTAGAGTCTCGGTCTAAACTCAACCTCTGGGAGTAGATCCTCATGTCATACCCCACTCTTTGAAGCCATGTGCACATGCTTTATTTATAAGAATCCATCAACCATTCATACCATTTCCCTTTGTAAACACATTACACAACAATACACATGGGAATTCATATCCTGACTTAACCCATTAAAATATTAACATTTACATCATTTATCCATTTAGCCCAATTCCCATGTTTTATACCTATCTCACTAAGCATTAATTCTGGACCCATAACCTATCCCATTATGGTCTTTGGTCATTCTATAAATTAAAATATTTATCCCATTTATCCTTTCCATGAATTAACCCAATGATTCATTCCTAACAACCCTTAGGTAATTACCATGTTTAGGTGCATCACCCAACTTCTATTTGCAGTTCAACCATTATTCCAACATATTTATCAAGGGCTCTATAATTTTATACAATAAACTAACTTGTTCAATACCAAACCCCTAGTCCGAGGATGGCAGAAACATCCCATGGATGGCCCTATTTATGTCAAGTATTTCTCAATGCATTTCATGGGGATCATGAGGGTTTTCATCTACCATTCAGGCTCTATTTATACCATAACATACCAAGGGTATTCAATGCACAACCAATGGAAACCATGGGCATGGCTATACATGAACGAATCCATAATAAAACTATGGGATAACGTTTTTAGACCACCTACCTCGAATCCACAGTTTAACGCACTCTCAATCGAGTCCTTAGATCCCGATTCAACCAACCTTTGGATCTTCAACCTAAAACTCACACAAAAGATAGGGTTTTAGAGATTCATAAGGAGAGATAAAGAAGATACAAACCCTAAACCAAAAATAGATGCAAATATGGGATTAGCCTTACCTAGAGCTTCAATCCACAACTAACGGCACCAAAAACACCATATAAATGAGGGAGATCAATCCTTGGGAAGCCTTGTGAAATTTGGTTCTTTCGTAGGGTGAAGAGGGGAGAATGGGGAGGAAATCCAGAGTGGGTATTAAAATTCCATAATGGAAAAATTGTAATTTTTTCAAACATTAGAGGGACGCATGGTTTGGCTACACAGTATACCAAACCATGTGAAACACAATCATTTGCCACTGTCTTAAGAAAAATAGGCCACATGGTTCACCTGGGTAGGCCGCATGATTTGTTAGGATGTGCGAAATCCGTGCACCCATCACTGTTTTGCCCTTTTTTCCTTTGTTTTGCATTCTGAGCCTCAGAAACACCCCTGAGGCTCCTCATATTCCCGGGAAAAATTCCTTTAACCCAAAAACAATGGATTGAAACCAAAATGTAAAATGAAAAAGATAACTTCCCATGATCCGGGATCTTACCAACTCCACATCTAATATCAGCTCGTCCTTGAGTCGAGCTTCCATGTTTTGTTGATTTTCCGAAGGAAATATATTGGGTCACTAGGCCGGAATATCTGATTCCCACTCCCATGTTTATTCCTACACATTTCCATGTTTCCATAGTATTCGCACTAATGGAATAACTTTTCCTTATAAGACATTCTCACTACGATCCACCACATAAACCAGATTCTCCTCAAAGGACACATTGATCTCAAGCTCAACATCCTCATCACTGATCACATATGATCAGTCAGGGTGATACCGCGAAAGCTGAGACACATGAAAGACATCATTCTTCCCACTGTACCACTGTGTAAGTTCTAATCGGTAACCTAGTGGTCCGATCCTCTCAACAATCTCAAATGGTCCCACATACTTGGGCACTAACTTTCCCTGATTCCGAATCCGACGGCGCCCCAACCTTGGCGACACCTGAAAGAGCACAAAATCACCCAAATCAAAATCAAGAGGTCTACACCTTCAATCGGCATATGACTTCTACCTGATCTAAGCTGTAGACATTTGTTTCTGAATCAGATCAACTTTCTATGAAGTCTCATACACGAGACCCGATCCCAACAACTCGGATTCACTAGCCTCCAAACAACACAACAAATATCTACACGGTCTCCAATAAAAAACCTCAAATGGAACCATCGGGATCGTAGCCTTAAAACTATTATTGTAACTGAACTCAACAAGCGATAGTTTCTTCTCCCAAGAACCATCAAAATCCAAGACACTAGCTCTCAACATGTCTTCCAACACTTGGATTGTACACTCTGACTACCTTTCCGTCTGCGGGTGGAAAGTCATACTAAGAAACACCTGGGTACCAAGTTCCTTCTACAACCCATGATAGAATCACGATGTGAAACATGGATCAAAATCTGAATCTATAGTCCATGGCACACCATGCAATTGTACTATCTACCGAACATATATCTCACCCAGCTGGTGAACTATGAAAGTTTATTGAATCGGTAGGAAGTGGGCCACTTTCATTAACCGATCCACAACCACCCAGATTGCATCATTCTTCCATGGTGTCCTTGGAAGACCCATGAAAAAATCCATCGTCACGTCATCCCACTTCCATTCTGAAATGGGAAATGGATGAAACAACCCCTGCCCCCCTGAATGTTGATGCTCGGCCTTCACCTACTGATTGGTAAGGCATCGGGCCACAAAGCCCTCGACTTCCTTCTTCATCCTAGGACACCAAACCTACCTGTGAAGGTCACAATACATCTTGGTCAAACAAAGTTGAACTTCCCACTTAGATTCATGGAAATCATGAATCATCTATTCCCACATACATACCGGCACAACCAAATGACCACGAACACAAACAACTCTATCCGCACCGATGGCCCACCCAGAAGGTGGCTCCCCACCTTTAAGTTTTTCCTTCATTTCTAAACATTGAGAATCACCAAGTTGACTTTCCTCAACTCGACTCAAAATCATTGGCTCAACCTCTATGGAAGCAAGAGTTACCTGATCATTCTCATACCACACATTTAGGTGCCTCTATGCAAACAAGTCCATCACCTTCAACTTGGTGCTAGCTTCCTAAACCACCTAACTCTGAGCCTTCCTGCTCAGGGAATCATCAACATTGTTTCCTTTTCCTGGCATGTATACCATCTCAAAGTCTAAAGACTGATGATATTATCCCATATTCCCTACCGAATATTGAAATCCTATTGTGAGAAGATATACTTTAAAATCTTGGGATCGGTATACACCGTGAACCGCTCTCACACTAGATAGTGCCTCCAACACTTCAAGGCATACACTACCACATCCAACTCAAGATCATGAGTGGGATAATTCCACTCATGAGGTATCAACTGTCTTGACCCATAAGCTTCAACCCGCTCATCTTGCATCAACACAGCCCCAAGTCCGACAGCAGACATGTCACAAAACAAGGTGTACTTCTTACCTGGCTCAGGTAAGATCAAGATCGGTGCCGTCCTCAACCGTTTCTTCAGCACTTCAAACACATTCTCACAAGCCTCGGGAAACTCAAACTTGAATCCCTTCTTGGTCAAGCACAAAACTGGTGCTGCTAAGCAAGGGAAATCCTAAAATAACCTTTGGTAATACCCGAACAAACCTAGAAAACTCCAAACATTAGAAACACTCTTTGGATACTCCCAAGACACAATAGTTAGCACTTTCTATGGATCCACTGACAAACCTACCTCAGAGATGATGTGACCCAGAAACTACACTTCATGAATCCAGAATTGGCACTCTAATATATTTTCGTATAGCTGATTCTCTCTCAGTGTAATCAAGATGATGTCAAGATGTTGGGCATGATAGTCATGAGTTTTCAAGTACACCAAGATATCATTAACAAATACAACAAAAAACTGATCCCAATAAGGTTGAAAGATCCAATTCATGAGGTCCATGAACATAGTCAGTGAAATGGTCAAGCCAAAAGGCATCACCATAACCTCAAACAACCCACACCGACTCCGGAAAGCTGTTCGTGGTACTTTAGAAGGTCTCACCCTTAATTGGTGAAAACCCAATCTCAAATAAATCTTAGAGAACACTGATGTAACTCTTAATTGTTCATGTAGTTCATCGATCCTAGGAAGAGGGTACCTATTCTTTAACGTCATCTGATTCAAATTCTTATTATCAACACACAGCTTCAATTACCCATAAACATTCATTACAAAAAGCACTGGAGATCCCCAAGGAGACGTACTAGGATGGATAAACCACTTATGCTCCAACACCTTGAGGTGAAAATTTTGTTTCTGAAGTTCTACCGGTGCCATTCTGTATGGAGGAATGGAAACTGGATCTGCTCCCAATAGAAAATCTATTGTGAACTCAAAATCCCTCGCGGGTGGAAATTCTGATAAATCCTCAAGAAACACATCCTGAAACCGATCCACCACTGGAGGAAAGATAGATTGTTCCCCCCTTTCATCATCAAGTGCAAGGCAAGCTATTTAAGTTGTGATTCCTCTCAACTACTTGCCAAATGGTCCTACACGACTTACTCGAACATACCATTCACCGTGAAGAACATGAGCATCACCCTCAAGTGACAGTCTATGTGTGCCCGATACAACACCAGCCATTCCATTCCCATGATCAAATCACATCATGACATCTTGAGAATGAACAAGCACCACAGGAAATGATACCCACCAACTTCCAAGGAATATCCCTTACATTTCCTGATATCCTCACTCTGCATCCCCAAAGGATTTTCAATTGATATAACCCCACACACACGCTCCAATGGATAACCCAACACTACCAAAAGCTGAGCAGAAACAAAAGAGTGTGTGGAGCCTATGTCAAACAACACACTAACAAGCGTAGAATCTACAGGGATCATACCTCGAACAGTGGACGGTCCGGCCTCACTATCACCACATATAAACTGAACTTCATGAAGCTGACATTCCCCTCTACCCTGGGCTCCAACTTGCATACCCTTCACTGCACTGCCCTGATGACGTGAACATTTTATCCCCAGAGTTCCACATCCACCGCCCCTACCGGTACGGACAATGGAGATCCAATTGACATCCAGATATGGAACGACTGATCCCCTTCCTGTACCTGGAACCTGCTTCTCTCCGTCATATTCGGCATCCAGTCGAGGGTTCCTGCAAAACATCTTCACATTCCCCATCCCGGCGCAAAATCAACACTCAAATGGAGGTCGAGGACACTCACCGCACATATGCCCCGGCCTGCCGCACTGGTAACAAAAAACATGGTTTCCACTCTGAGAGGTTGTCCCTATCATCCAACCACATTTCACACTTCTTCCATGCTGATAACTCTCAAAACGTCACTTCTGACCCTCGGAAGTTACACCACTCATTTGCCCGAATGGATCCACAAGCCCACTACCTAACCACCGTCCAGGTTTCCTTCAGAGATCAGTGCCTGATCCACTACCTCTGCGAACTTCTTCAAGAAGAAGATGTTTACCTAAGACATGATCTCATTCCTCAGCTTATCCTAGAAATGCTCTTTTGTCACTACCTCATTTCTTGCTAACACTGGAATGAAGTGTCGTAGATTGGTGAAGCGACTAGCATAGTCCATCACTGATAGTGATCCCAATGTCAGACTCATAAACTCTATAACACATTCTTTCCACAAGGTTTCAGGGTAAAAGTGCCCCAGAAACTTTTCTTAGAAATCCTTCCACAAAATTCCCTTAGCCTGCTCATTCTGAACCATAATGTCCCACCAGTGCTTCGCCTGACACTATAGTATATAAGGTGCCAACTTGACCCATTTCTCAACAGGTGTCTCTTGATGGTCAAGGATCTTTTGGACCGACTCTTTCCAGAACTCTACCACCTATGTCCACCCTATCTGGTGAAATTCAGAGGGTGCTGCAGTTGAAACTCTCTTTTTAGCGTGAACATGCTCAACATGACCTGCCCTGGGACCCGATCTAACATTTGCATGAGGCGAGCGAGATTCTTCTAGAACTTCTCTTCTATATTATCCAAGATCACCACATTCTCTCACTCCACTACTGGAGGAGTGTTCTCGGCAAAATTCTCTTGTCCCATAAAAGGAGCTCGATGTCATGGTGGCATTCATAAAATTTCCAAACACGAGTTTTAGAATACATGACATAAGACTTACAAAACTTCATTACAAGAAGGGCTCTCCACCATCCCCACAGGACTCATTACAACAAACCGTTCCCATTCATTTTAAACCCTTTATTACCCATGTTCAATTAATCATTATTTTTCATTCATTTATCTTCACACACTCGCATTATTTTATTCATATCATTGACTCTTAATTTAATTAAATTCATGATTCACTCTACCCTTCATGGCTCACATACCCATATTGTGAATGCCTACCATACTTCATGTCACCAATCTCCCTGGGTGCCTATAATGATGAATGAATGCACATTATCATTCCATTAAGGCCACGATCAAAATGTCATAAAACCATCACATCACACAATAGGTGCATCACCCAATGGTGAAATATCATCAACTATAACAACACACAATCAAGAACAACAATTCCCACCATGGGTGACTTTGGTTTTTCCCTCGTACATGGGTTAGGTACTCCCAAGCATGATCTCATGACCAAGGCCTGACACATCCTAGATCCTACATACCATCCCAAATAACAAGATTCCAGAGAAGGAGAAGAAAGACCTCCTTTGATACCACACTGTAACATCCCTGACCTAGAATCCACTAAACTGATGCCCCAATCTGGGTGGTTACCTGAACTTAACCGTGCCTCCCCATATGACAAAGTCTACCGACTAGCAGTGGAGGTCTATAATGTCCAGTAGGGAGACCATACCCCCTTTATCAGAGTAATCCACAACAGAAATAAAAGAAATAGTGGAAGTAAGAATCAATACATAAAGAGCATGCATAAACAATGAATCCCCAAATGTGGTACAACCATGTCCAATAATAAGTATGCCATGTCACGCTACAAGTGAAAAAGGTGAACAAATTCCAAAATAAAGACAACATGAAAATCCCCAAAATGGTCCTGACTTCAAGTCCAGGTCCTCCACCATGTATTGAACATGCTCACTCGATGTCTAGAAAGGTCCCTTGCCCTTCTCCTGACCTGAAAACATGAAGTCTGCTCGGGTACCCAATGGTGGACCGAGAAGGGTGTGAGTAAAACTTAGTAGGAGACCACAAACAGTGTCTACAAAATATCTAGTATAAATAGATAGTGCATGCAAAGAAGAAGTGAATGATAAATGAAAAGTAGTTAAATTAAGATTCCAATAAATAGTTTAGATCCATGATCCATTACCATTTTCATTACCATTCCCTTGTCTCCTATTTAATTCCAATTACCATTCCGTACAAAATTCAGAATAATTTCCATGGGATAATCACACAATATGTTACATGGGTCTAAGTCCAGCAATCACTTGCATGAGGGTAAACACATCATTATCCTATCTTTCTAGGACTAACCTCCTCATTACAACCATAACCTCACATCTAATCCTTAGTCTGGGTGCATGCATCCATTAGAAGAATAGACCCTCAGTCCCCTTTCCTAACCCGTGCATTTATGGTGGAGTTTTGAGCCTCGGTCTTAACTCAACCCGTGGGCGTAGATCCTCATGTCATACACCACTCTATGAATCCATGTGCACATAATTTATATAAAAGTGTCCATCAACAATCCATACCATTTCCCTTTGGAAACACATTAGAAATCAATTAACATGGGAATTCATATCATGCCTTAACCCATTAAAACATTACCATTTACATCATTTATCCATTTATCCCAATTCCCATGTGTTATTCCTATTTCCCTAATAATCATTTCTAGGCCCATAACCTATCCCATTATGGTCTTTGATCATTCTATACATTAATCAATTTAAACCATTTATCCTTTCCATGAATTAACTCATTGATACATTACTAACAACCCTTAGGTTATTACCAAGTATAAGTTCATCAACTAACTTCTATTTCATGTTCAACTAATTATTACATCATGTTTATCAAGAGATCTACAATTTTATACAAAAAACTCACTTGTTCAATACCAAACTCTAGGTCTGAGGAGGGATGACATATCCCATGGATGACCACATTTAGGTCAAGTCTTTCTCAACATATCCCATGGGCATCGTGAGGGTTTCCATTTACCATTCAGACTCTATTTATACCATAATAGTCCAAGGGTTTTCAATTCACAACCAAAGGAAACCATGGGAATAGACATACATGGAAAAATCCACAATAAAATTATGGGATAACATTTGTAGACCACCTACCTCGAATCCGCGGTTGAACACACTCTCAATCGAGTCCTTAAATCCCGATTCAACTAACCATTGGAGCTCCAACTTAAAACTCACCGAAATGATAGGGTTTTAGAGCTTCGTAAGGATTGCAAAAGAAGATACAAACCCTAAACCAAAATGAGAATCAAGGATGGGATTAACCTTACCCGAAGCTTCAATCTGCAACCAACGGCAGCAAAAATTCCTTATAAATGAGGGAGATCAATCCTTGGAAAGCCTTGGGCAATTTGATTCATTCCTAGGGTGAAGAGGAGAAGATGGAGAGGAAATCCCAAGTGGGTATTAAAATCTCAAGATGGAAAAATTGTAATTTTTCCAAACATTACAGGGCCACACGGTTTGGACACACAGTTTACCAAACCATTCTAAAACTTTTTTCATGACACTATCTCAAGAAAAATAGGCCACACAGTTCACCTGGGCAGGCTACACAGTTTTTTAGGTTGTGCGCAAACTGTGCACCCAACACTGTTTTGCCCGATTTTCCTTTCTTTCACGTTCCAAGCCTCAGGAACACCCCTGAGGCTCCTCATATTCCGAAGAAACATTCCATTAACCAAAAAAGGGATTGAACCCAAAACATAAACAAAAACATACCTTCCCAAGATCTGGGATCTTATAGTACAAATGTGATTTCATCGAAAATTATAACATATTAGAAAATACTTCTTTCTCTTCCTTCATATATCCATCCTTTCCCCTATTGTACTATTCTTAACATTATTACAATAAAATATATAATAAATTGATAATTATATCACTATCATTTCCACACATGATATTATTCCCTCATATGTTGAGAATGATTGGGAGATTAGTTACCTTTAGAATATTGTCTTAATCCCATCCAAAAAATGATCATTCTTACTCTTTGGATCATGTACATTAATGCGGATCCCATTAAGTCATCTAGGATCCATTAATGAATAATGGAATACAAAATAATAAATCATAAAATTATAGAACATAATGTATAATCTCAAAACTATGTTACATAAATTGAAAATTTAGATATAACTAATCTCTAAATCATATGTTATGTTTCTTTGGGATTCTTTCCAAATTCAATCATATGGTATCATTATATATTACTTTTTTTCCTAAATTTAGTTCTCAAGATTTCTACTAAAATTTATCTAATAGAAACTTTAAATACCCTAATCCTAGTAGCCCAGATTTGGTGATTAGATCATTTCATTGGCATAATATACAAGGCATCACATCCAAAAGGACCAAATAGTTTAGTAGTTTTTTAAAACTAGATAATACTTGAACCTTGAATTATAAATGAAAATATAAAATATAACATATAAAAACCTTTGAGAACACTATTATTCTTCTCGCATAACCCTGTATATAAACCATGATAAACTTCTTGGAATTCTAGGGAAAAAGAAAACATAATAAAGGGGTGAGAATAAATACTCGGTAAGGGTTATGTACAATAGAAGCTATATTAAATAAGAAATTAACATTATGATAAGGTATATAACTAAAACCCATTCTAGTTAATCAATAAAAAAATGAAAAGAATGCACCAATAATATCAGAGTGAAAATCTCATGGATAATAATAAGAGAAGTCTTAATGAAGGAAATGATTAATTATTATACGCCATGATCTTAGGCATCATAGTGCCTCTACCATCAAGACCATTCACAAGATGGTTTAATACGACTAAGTAAAAACCATCGAGGGGTTAGCTATAATCGATACCCATCCGTTTCATGCATGTACAAAGAATTCCTCATATGAAAGGGTGTGGGATAATCAATATATAAATTTTTATTGAAACTATAATATGAAATGTAAATAGAATTCCCTATTAAGTAAATAATAATTACAAACCATCTAGAGTAGTATGTGGAATGGTATCAAAATTGAACATCCTTGGTCGAATTGATCAATAATAATTTAATAAAATATGAAAGATAACATCATAATAGATCAACCTCAATGAATCATAATATTTGAAAAAGGTTGTTATTAAATATTTAAATACTTCTAATGATATCATTGAAAATTCTTGAGGAAAATATCCTTTTTCACTTCGAAAATAACTTATGTTTTAAACAACATGAAATTATAAAAGAAATTGTTTTTGAAGATAACCATATAAACATGTAATGTATGATTTAAGGAATTAAGGTATTATGATGATAGGAAAATCAGTTGATGTTGTATATGTTAAAAAACATTCCTTTCCTATTTTTGTTGGAAAAGTCTCGAAGAAACTTATTTAGAAATGAAAAAAATATACCTTTGAAACCATTTTTTTAAAATTTAAACATTATTATAAATGTAAGTAAAATATTATAGTAGGTTAGTAAAAAAAATTTTGGAATCAATTTTAGAAAACATGGTCATGGATGAAATGGAGAGTTTTAAGGAAGATGTTAAAAAGCCAATTTTCTAAAAACAATGTCTCTTAGTAATATCATATCACTCTAGTAAGGAATAATAAAATTATTTGATTATGTGTATCAACAATAAATACACATAAAAAATCTGAAATAAAACATAATATAATCAAAATTAATTTAAAAAATAAGTATAGTATTTCATATTAAAGGAAGTAGACGTTTATTCTATAGACCAAAAATTTGGTAAGGAATTCCATTATCTCCTTGTAATTAGTCAAATTGTATTCCCCATTAAAGTAATAATAATCAATGAAAAATTTAATAAAATTAAGATAATTATATTCATGATATGGTATATAAAAGGGTAGTATATACAACACACACAAAAAAATAAGTGCTGAAAAATTCATACATCTCATTGAAGTAAAAGCGAGACAAGAAACCATTAACTCATGTTTCCCTTTAGTTTTTCATATTTTAATCTCATCTATAAAGGAATTGTTAATTTAATTAATTTATTATTGAACTATACTCAATCTTATAATACCCTATGTGACACGTTTATAAAATCTTACCACCCATTCATTAACAATATTTAATTATTTTCGTTTTTTCATGTTAGTTTGTTTCATGGTTTCCTGATTGGTTCATTTGTGTATAATTATGGATTTTCTGGTAAAATGTAAATAAAAAATTCAATATTTAAATGAAATATTATTCATTAACTTAAATAAATTTAAATGTTCCATTACATCCTTTTTATTTGGTACATGAAAATATTGATTTGATAAAATAGTAATGATAAATGTTTAGATTATTTTTGTAGATTTTCTGACCATCATAATCTTGTTTTATTTTAATTAATATTACATATATACATATATTATCTCTTGAATACGGAATAAGATATAATATACCTTTTAAAATATTATTTAAATAGAATAACACTTTTATGACTATCCTTGAAGGTGGTAAATGAAACCAAAAAATTGTTATTCACGGAGGCAGTTAACCACCGTAATTTAGACAATGGATTAATTTATTTGAATAAGAGGACGTAATAAAAGGGATGGATATAATATATTACATAATAAACATAAAATTACAATATATACATTATTCTGGAGTTTTTATTCCTTGATGGATGAAGGAGTCGATGATAAGGTTGAAGAAGAAAATAAAATAAGAGAGGTTTTTTGAAAAAGTTACCACTTGAATGTTACCTCCTTGAAGGACCCCTTGAGAAACTTGAAATTGGTGTTTTGGTTAGGACATAAGAAATTTGACATGGTTAGATTGGAGATTATTGGTTTTTGATGAGATTTCATGATATTAATGTCTTATGAGGTGAAATTGAAAGGTGAGGAGTTGTATTTATACTTGAGGAGGGGTGGTTTTAAGTGATTAAAAAATGATTATATTATTTTTAGAGACAACCATATTTGGGTGGAATTAATAACATTGAATTATATTAATAAATAATTTTTAATGGAAGGTTTTGGTTGATAAACCCATCAAACACCAATTTAATGTTAATGTTTTTATGTATTTTATGCTTTTACCATTTAAGATTAACAAGTTTCATGATTTTAACTGTACTACGATAAATATTTTTTTTACCGTGGTAATGTTTTTTTTCCTATAAATGAAAATGTCCTTAAAACCTAATTTGGACCATTTGAATATAAATCGGGAATTAATTTTAAAAAATTCATTTTAATGAATTGGAAAATTTTTATTTAAAATAAAACCAACTGACGCCTCAAAAAAGAGGGATTTTAAGAAGTTTATTTTTCAGGAAAAAGATGATTTTATATTAACCCTATGAATAATAATTATCATTTTGTGAAAATAAATTAATATTTTATGATATATAATATATAAATTTCATTTAAGACATTCCCCATTTGGGATTCTTTTAATTAATGGAAAAGGAAAAACATTATGCACTTTAAAATAGTTTTGTGAAAAAAAACACATTTTTAATCCAAAAAATATACATCTTTTAAAATAAAATACAAGGTTAGTTAAAAATAACTAAAGTGGTTAAAATATAACTAAATAATACTTAAGTTAATTGATATAATAATAATATAATGGGTCATTTAAATTTCTTAATTTACTGAAATGAAATGACATTTATAAGAAAATTGTTATTTTTCATTCTTCGTTGAAATGTATACATTTTCAGATGATTCCCAAAAATTCAACTTATGGTAATTATGAAATGAAGAATAAAAAAATAAACATTATTTAGTCAAATAATTTTTTAAAAATTAATTATATTTATTTTATCATAGAAATTAATAAACATCTATTTTTGAAGAAAACACATATTTATAGAATAAAAGGAATTTACTAAAAATTATGTGTTAATTTTAGAATAATAATTAAGTTTATATTGAATTGACATTCATATTTTTTTATAATATATTTAATATTATTCACACCCATGAAATTGATGGCTAGTTTATAACAGTCGTTTCAAATTAATAATATTTTTTGAGTTTGTTTATGCTTGGTGTTCTGTGCAATGTAAGCTATCAAACTTAGTGTTATTTTAGATTCTTGGGGTGTTATATTAAGAAATGATGATTCGGGTCTGGAATTTTGATTCAAAATTTTATTTATTAGTTATTATTCCATATAGTTAAAAAAATTTCCTACTATATGGGATAATGAACCTCTGAAAGAAAATTGGAATTAATCAACTTATCAACTTTATCCTTGACCATGTATCCATTTATGAGATTCATCTTTCTAGGTTCCTATATGAATCTATAGTTGAGAAGAAGAAAAATAAGATGTAGGACTCTCACTTTCACATCAATATTTATAATCCACTTATTGTTACACACAAATACGAGGCAATTTGTTTCCAAGAATGCATTGTAGAAACATTTATCATCAAGATACTTGATGATGGTGATCAATGTTAGTTTCTTATCTTATTAAATACTAAGGTTCTACATATTACCTCATTAATATTTTTGAAGAATCCATATTTAAAGGAAGTATGTGCTTCATCCATTTCCACTTCAAAAAAGACCATGAGTATATGATGGAGGATATAACACCTCAACCATAAAAGTTTTTTGAATGACATTGTATTCCTATACAGAAATTGAAACATTAAAATTGGTTAATTTCCTTTTTTATGTAGAAAAAATAGAAATAGATATAATTTGTTAGAGTCAATTTCACTTTGAAATTGAATTTAAAATATTAACAAACATTTGAATAATTTGCAACATTAAAAACTGGTTTTTTCATCCCCTCTACATCATTAACATTAATCTTAATTTTTTCACTTCTGTGATTTGAATTTTGAATATCCGACATACATGGTTTTAATGATTATAAAATTTATGTTCTAATTTTTTGAACAAAAATGGTTTTTAAAGATATTAAAATTAATCAATATTAGTAGGGTAAAAATAAGCTTATTTAGAGACCAAAACTTACAAATAAGGACCCAAGTGACCTAGCCACTTTCTCATAACCTATTGGTTGTCAATAATTCATCCATTAACCTTACATTATTGAGTTTTTATGGTTTGGTATGTGTTTTTTTGTTATAATATTTGTGCACCTAACTTGTTTTAAAAAATACCAAGTGATTCCTTTTCTGTCCCTTTAAATGGCCACCACCTCTCCCTCTTAACAAACAGTTGAACAATTTTCTACTTTTACAAACTCCTTATTTCATCCCATATGCGGGATTGGAATTAATCTTAATTTTGTCACTTATATGATTTTAATTTTTAATATCCAACATACATGGTTTTAATGTGTATAAATTTTTTGTTTTAATTTTTTGAACAAAAATATTAGTGAAATATATTAAAATTAATCGAAGTGATTAGAGTCACATTAATCTTAACACCTCTCATAACATTTAGTTTCGGACATGATCTTCCCAATACGCTTCCCAAAATCCCTATATTCCTACTTCAAACCTACATTTAGGTAGAAACTCTTCCAAGGAAGCTTTTTGGTACAATCCAAAAGGAGTTACATGATTAAGAGGTAATGTCTTCTCTCAAGATCCTTTCTTTTGTTTTCTTCATCAACTCCCCAATCTCTTATTATTCCATGTTTTTATAACTAAACCAGAATCCTCAATATAGTATGATTTTGTTTTCTTAGTGTCTGAACTACACTTACACAAACTTCTATCTAATCTATAATGAACATACTGTTTCTGTGCACGGTGAAGTAATACCTCACGAAACTATGATTGTTCATTCTTCATTTACCACCTCTCATGGTGGACATTATGATAGACACTATGTTTATATATTTCATATATTATATTTATTATCTATTAAATATTATTTGTTTCTTTTACAACACATATCATTTTACTTTATGTTTGGTGTTAATATGATAATTTCATTTGCAAGAACTATGTACTACCGCCCTTTCAATGAAATATGATTCATTCATAACCTTTATGGAATTTATTAAGGATGGGTTTAGGTAATATATATGATATATATGATATAATAAAGCTACTATATTAATGACACACACACACACACACACACATATATATATATATATATATATATTTGTCTCTTACTTTCTTTCATTATACAAGATAATTAAACAGAAATAGCATTCAGGCATACACACGACCTACCATCTCCTTCAACAATGTATTATATTTCAAAATGACATATTCTATATATTAATATATTACAAATATGATTAATATATATGATATTTATATCATGATGTACATTCTGGATGTCATGATATAAGTATAAATACTTAAGATATAACAAATTAAGACACATGCGAAGAACATAGAAAATATAACCTGAAGTAAAACCATACCATATGATTGTTAACAGGTTTGTAATATAAGGTGGTAATA
Organism: Viscum album; assembly: GCA_963277665.1. Lineage (NCBI taxonomy): Eukaryota > Viridiplantae > Streptophyta > Magnoliopsida > Santalales > Viscaceae > Viscum > Viscum album. The sequence goes on from OY728158.1 coordinate 1,794,320,278, forward strand.
AAAAAATATATGGTATTAGAAATAATAATATGGTTCAGTAAAATATTTATAATAAATTTATAATTATTTTACATGTAATTTAATTTAGTACGACGAGAGTAAAGACACAAGGTAAGAGGATTTCATCTCACCTTTTGTTTCCATGAGTTATATACTATGGTCACCACTATTTCCATTGGTGTGGTTTATGTAATGAAAAAAATTGTATTCTATGTATATTATACCTAAATTCATGTGTATTAACATATATATTTTATGAACTTTCTTTCACCTAGTTTAAGTTGAAAAAGTTACCAAATCGGTAAAAAATGTTTCGTCTCAATTTTCATTCTTTGAGGCTCATATTTTTCTATGCACCTAAACTATTTTTTGAGGAATATATACATCAATGATACATGTAATAACACAAATCTCCTTATTTTCATGATATCTAAATCTTTATTTAATTTCTTTTACTTACCTTGAGAGTATGATCCCATGTTATAATGTTAGAGGAGTTTATTTAAACAACTCAACATTTTTCAAGATTATATACGTTTATGATTCCTTTGATGAAATATTTTGATCCATCTCTCAAGATATTCATAAAATTTATTCTAATTTGGTTATTCATGATATATTCATGTATAGGTACCATTTTCTACTCTTTGGTATACAATATAGTTAAGAATGTGTTTTTAAGAATGCTCGACTTTACCCTCTACTCGGTTGGAAATTTAGGTTTCTTCAAACCCATGTTTTCTATAAATAATCTCTATGAATATTCTACTATTATCCTGTAACATTTAAAAGAAATTTTACCCTTTTTTTCTTTTACCAATGATTTAAAATTAATCTTATTTTTGGTATCCGAAGAAGGTATTTTTCTTAACTTTTTACCATATAAAAGTAATATTATTTTTACCTCATACAACATGTACGGATTTACCTGCAGTCATTTCATTGAAGCTTCCATTCCATGATTAAAAGGAAAATTTTTATGAAAATTTTTTAGATATTATTTTCAAGGAAAATTGTTTCCAATATTTTCTCAAGCTCATTTCTTAAATTATAAAGTGAAAATGTTTCCAAAGAGATTTCAAGCATTTATTTAATGTTTTAAAAGTCTTTTAAAAGAAATTTTTTAAATGTTTTGAATATTATTCTATAATTTTGAAAGGAATATTGTTTTCTAAATGATTTGAAGTCTTCTTTATAAGCTTTAATGGTCTTTTATATGGAATTTTTTTTCCAAATGTCTTATGAACTAAAAATCTTATTTCAATGAATAAAGGATATTTTCCTCAAGAATATTTTTTAAAAGGATCTTTCAAAATTATTTTTCATATAAGATGACATTATTTGAGGTTACACATGCCTTTCTAGGAAATTATACAATGGTTAAATGCATATTCTTTCTTGAATGGTTTAGGTTTTGATCGAATGATGCTTACGACACCCATTTCTCTTCCATGGGTTATATGATTTTGAATCCTTCTTCTTTTGACAGGTTATTATTTGATGAAATTAATATAAATCCTATCTCTTTTACATAGGTTAAAATGTGTTTAAATGCTGATGATCCCTATTTTCCTTTCATGGTTCATGAGTTGATGCTTATAGAACCCATTTATTTTCATGGGTCATGATATGATAAATGTTTTGTTGCACATGAATGTTTGATTTATTTATAAGAATAGTAGGAAAAATATCTCTCTCTAATGAATTGTAAAATGATAAATGTTTTGTGAGATCCATGGGTACATGTGAGGGGATCCCAATCCCAAAACCAGAAGTTATATGGGAGGATATACCATTCCCTAAACAAGAGGGTATATGTGAGTATATCCCAATCCTGAAACAAGATTTTTTACAAGAGGATGTCCCAAACCCAAAACAGGAGGGTATACGGGAGGATATCCCATGCCTGAAACAAGAGGGTATAAGAGAAGATATACCAAGCCCAAATAAAGAGGGTATACGAGAGGATATACCAAGCTCAAAACAAGAGGGTATATATAAGGATATCATAAACCGAAAACAAGAGGGTATACATGAGGATATCCCAAGCCTGAAACAAGTGGGTATACGAGAGGACTTCCTAATCCCGAAAGAAGAGGGTGAACAAGAGGACACCCAAATCCTGAAACAAGAGGGTATACGAGAGGAAATCCCAAGCCCTAAACAAGAGGGTATACAAGAGGACACCCCAATACCAAAACTAGAGGGTACACGAGAGGAAACTCCAATCATGAAACAATAGGGCACACTGGAGGACATCCTAATCCTGAAAGATGAGGGTACACAATAGCGCATCCCAAGCCCAAAGCAGGTACACAGTTGATAAATACAAGCATGACATGTTTCAAAGGCCTTGTTAGGATTCCTTGACATAGGGTTTTTATATATTTATGTTTCTATCACAATTCCATGTTTTATTCATATGTTATGCTTTGTTGGCTTATGTTATTCATTTTCTTATGATTCATGTCATATGAACTGCCACACTTTATTCCATGATTCATGTTTATACACTTTTATATGCAGGTTATGACCATCTATATTCATGATCATGTAATCATACCCTTATGCTCACAATTATGCTTATGTATCTCCCTTGTTTACCCTTACTGAGCATATGAGCTCACCCATTTTTATGTTTCCTTAATCAAGGTTATGAAGATATGTATTATGATTTTGAAGGATGATAGTCAAGAAAAACATAGTGGGAGATTATGTAGCTTATATATGTGCATGTGTTTATGTGACCATGTTTCGAAATGAACTAGACCAATTACAGTCTTTGGGAATCTATTTGTATAATGTTTTAAGTATTTTGGAAAAGTTATGTAATGATAATGTATGTCGATACAGGTTCATTACATTTGGTATCATAGAAAATCTTTAGTTATCCTTTGAAAAAAATGAATGAGAATACTTTATTGAGACACCTAGGTATATTTCTAACGGTATTTATAGGAATGTATCTAAGGGTAAGTATAAGGATGAGTTCTCATTTAGGAAAATATCCTTAAATTTTGGTAAATGGTAGAGTGATTAGTTTCCTGGAAATAAATCCCTTTATGGATACTACAAGTAGATGTGGGTCTGGTATAAATGTTCCTAGGGGTAACAACTCTGACAAGGTGGTCCCTGCTTGACAATGGGTGATCTGGTACACGCTAATGGGCCTTACTTCACACCTAGTTTAACACTCCTTAGGGATATGCTTTAGAAATTTCCAAACACTTCATGATGCATCACGAATGATTTAACATTGAATGTTTCAGATGTGGAAACTATGGGCATTATGCAGATTGGTTTCCTATTTTTAAAGATCACAATGAGAATTAGGAAGGTGGTATGAGTATTGGTTGTACTTCTGAAGATAGTGAGACCACAATGGTCATGTGAATGGTATGTGATTTTCTTCTATTATTGTTTACATTAAACATAAGAAACATGATTAGTTTGTGGTTCAGGAACCTTAAGACATGATTCATATTACATATTCTAGAAATGTTGTATTAAGAAACAAGTTGATGAAGCCTGAGTGATGGATTAAGAATAATGTTGGATGAATGAAGTTTTACATTTTGGAATTCAATGATTATGTTATATGAATCATAAACTATATATATATCTCCAGTACATGTTCTTCATTGAGGATTTAAAATGACATGTTGAATGGTGATGAAGAAATTGAAAAGTGATTTCTTGGAATGGTGATATTTTGATTAAGGGAAGGTAACCCTTAATCAATTCATGACATTGAGACAATAATGTTTGGATAATGATATGTTGAATATGAATAAGTAATTTGGAGTTGTATTAATGGACTTAGAACCAATTATGGATTTACTGAAAAAGTTGTATAAGTCAACGAGGATGATGTTTATAACTTCTTGGACCTATTGAATATAACTAGTAAACTATAGAATAAGGAATCATTCATATTTTCTAAAAGTTAGTATATTAATTCAGGTTATTACCATGCATTTAGAGATTATATGATGAGGTTTTTCACATGTTTGGAATGTGGAAAACAAGAGCTATTATGTGATATATGGGGGATCAATTTTATGACGACCTTCTTTATACTTATTTGGATTTTCATCTTTTGATAGGGTTATAAGTTTAACCACTTAGGAAAAGTTTCAGTTAATCTTCGAATAAAGTACCTATGTATTGAGATTGTATTGAAAAGCATTGTTAAAGGTATATTTAGAGATTGATCTTATTTCAAGGACTTCATTATATTTTTATTAGAAGTTATATAAGTTTGGTTTTAAAAAGGTCAAAATTTATATTGGGAGAAAACCAATCAATTCTAGCAAGTATGTTGGTCTCGAACACATAACCGAAGTACGATAAAGGTTTCACTATTACCACTAGCCTATGCGATGTCTTCATTATTTCACGCTCGTGCGTCATTGGGAACATGCGACAAACTAAAATTTATTCCATACTTACTACTTAGGATAGTGGAAAGACAGAGTCAAACCACAGGGAGGCCTCATGTTGTGTTTTGCGTAAGAAAAAAATACTAAACAAAAAAAAAACACATGCTAGGACAAGAAAAACACACTTGGTGGTGGTGAAGGGAAGTGAATGAAATTTAGTGTGTGGAGAATTGAGGGTGAGATGGTGAGTGAAAAGTGAGTAGACAGAGCAACAAGAGGAATTGGGGTGTAAACAACCAATAGATTAATAGGGGGAAAAGTCCTCTAGCCGATTTGATGTTGCTTAGCCTTGTTCATGCACTGAGATTTAGAAAAATTTGGATCTGACAAAAAGTAGCTGGCCAGATTTGTCATCTGGTCAGCTTGTGATGAAATAACTCTTACAGTCCTTCGACTGTAAGATTCATTCCATCCAATGGTGAAAATAGGTCAGAAGTCACCGAGCTCAACTTGTCAGTTGAGTTCAGTGTGTCTCTCTCATTCGAGTATAATTCACTTGTCAGTGAATTACTCAATTTGAAACAGTTTTAATTATGGTACAAACAAAATCGGTTTTCACACAATCTTGTTTTTTTGAAAATAAAAATGTCTGTAAACAATGAGAGAGACGATCCAAAGAAAAAGGATGCATCACATGAATAAGACTAAACAACTCTAATCAACCAGCTTATTCCCCCCGAAAGAATTTAGCTGGACATAATGATGGGATCTAATGCAATAATAGAATTAAAATCAATGAAGTTCATAATGAAATAAGTGCAGAAAAACAGAGCACAAGTAAAACTAATATGTTCGAACTCTCTGCTACTGCTTCTGAAAGTTCTAATTCTTGTTCCTCAATGGTGGATGCGATGATGGAATGCACTCGATGTCCCGCCCTGGGAAACGAGGTCTGAAATGATCTGATCAACAACTCCCGGTGCTCCAATATACTCATGATAGAAGATGTTGTAAGCTGCTCTTTCTCTACTTCCCCAGTTTGGATCAAATGTCTTGTTGCCTGTCTCTTTGGATGCAATGTGCCCTGACTAATCTCACCCTAGTCCATCTTAGCTCGATTGTTCTATTCTTCTCCCGCCTCTCGTGAATTCATCACCCTACAAAGGTCTCTGGAATCTCCCCCTCGAGGAGTTCTCGGGCCTCCATGTGGATATTTCACTGTACTGCTTCTCCCACGTTGGTCACCAGAGAAATTTCTCCAAACTGAATGAAAATGATATGTGCGCAGTGAGATAACTTCTTCCCTCTAAAACAGAAAATCCATGTGGCATGCTTTTATGTGCACGTGACCCTCTTTTAATTGAGCTCTAAGTGAGTGCATCTTCCCCCTGCAACGAAACAAAAAACGCACACGAGTTAACTAAAATAAAATGAAACTATTACATACTATATATTAATATTATTACTTAAGTAAAAATACATATATATATATATAATATTTAATATTAATACTAAAATATGTAAATATAATATTAATTATTATTATGATATACTAATATTATATATAAGCTTATATAATATTATTAATATAACTATAATTATTATAGTATAGTAATTGATATATATATATATATAATATTATGTTTATATTATATGATATTATAGTTATATTATATATATGATAACATATTAAGTATATATTATATGAATGTTATTATATATTATAATATATAAACTAAAGAAAACAAAATTAGAAAGGGGGGAGGTTCTGTTCGGCGTGGGGAGAATGAGAGGGGGTAGAGGGCTTCAGTGAGTGGTGCGAGGGGGTAGCGCGGCCGAGTAGGGCTGGTGCAGCGAGCGGTTCGTGTGGCAGCAGGTGAAGTGCGGTTTTTCCCGTGGCTGGCGGCGCGGGTTTTAGTGTGCGATGAGAAGGATGAGGAAGCAAGGATGAACAGGGGTTTAGCACAGGGGGCTCAGGTGGATGGAGGGGTGCGACAGAGCTGAGGCGGCTTCGAAGAAGAAGGCAGGGTGGTGCTTTAGCGACGAGTAGGGGTGGCTGTGCTTGAAGGAGAAGACTCGGGTGCGCGAGTGGTTCCATGGAGATGAGGAAGCGGCATGGAAGGAGATGAAATGGAAGGCTAGCGGGGGGTAGAAGCAGGGGCATGGGTTCAATTAGGGTAAGCTGCAGCTAGGTCCCAGTGGATTTGGCCGCAATAAGAAAACAATTAGGGACTCTTCTACAATATTTTGATTTCCTGGTTCATGTTTTGCTGCTATGAGTTTGATGTGCTGTTGGTGATTCGGTTGCTGCGACGGAGGCGAGTGAGTTGCTGGTGCGTTGGATTACTGCGTGGATGAGGAATAGAGGCATGGAGGTGATGAAGCAGAGTGGAATGGTGAGGTAAGGAAGTGGGAGACCTATCAGTGAGAAAATTATTGGTGAGGATTTTAGGTGTCGGTGAGGATTGGAGAAGTGTATCGATGAGGAAAAGGAGGAAAAGGAAACAGTGAGGTAAAAAGGGGATAACATCGAGGTATCAGTTAGGAAAAAAATGGAACGGTGAGGGTAAACTGTATCAGTGGGGTTTGGGGTATCGTTGAGGATGAGGGAGAGATGTATCAGTGAGAAAAAAAAGGGAATAATGTATCAGCAAGGAAATAAAGTGGAGGTGTATCGGTGAGGTAATAAAAGGGTTACCAGTGGGGTTGGCTGTATCAGTGAGGTAGACTGTATCAGTGAGGATTGGTATATCAGTGAGGTTTAGAGGCAGGGGTGTATCAGTGAGGAGAAATATAACAGTGAGGTGTAAGCTGTATCGGTGAGGTAATAAGAAGGGTAACGGTGAGGTGGTAAAGGGACTAGCGGTGAGGAAAAGCAGCGAGGTATCAGTGAGAAAATGTGTATCGGTGAGGATTTGTGTATCGGTGAGGAAAAGCAGCGACCGAAACACCTGCGAACAAGAAAAACAATGAAATTTAAATTAATAAAATAATTTAATAACACTAAAAAATATAAATAAATAAATATACTAATAAATTAAATTAAATAGAACAGAATTAAAAACTAAAAACACAAAGTAAAAAATAAAATTAACAAAAAATTATTTAAAAGACTGAATTAATATTGGTTTAAAATATATAAACATACATAATTAAAGAAAAAATTAAAATATTTACAATTACTTGATTTAATTAATTAACCAATTAATTAAAGAACTAATTAAATTAAAGAATAAAAATATTAAACTAATAAAATTAAATTGTTAAAAGTAATTATATTATTAAAAGACTACAAAACCAAAAAGATTTATTTATTTACAATTTAAAGAATAAAGAATTAATTATTTTAATAAATTAATTAATAAACCAACTAGAATGAAAAATTATAAAAATAAAAGAATAAATAAATAAAAGTCTAATTTGCAAGACTAAGTTAATTTTAGAATTATTTAAAACGACACTAATGCACATTAAAACGCATGTATTAAACTAAAAATGATTATTTTACATAGAAAAGTACAAAAACAAAACACTTATCAAATATTAACTACAAAAATCATTTTGGTATAAAAAAGTAAATTTAAATTATAAAAAGGATTTGGAAAAGAGTGCTAAAACACTACCATATCAAACTCCCCCACACTCAATGCTTTGTTTGTCCTCAAACAAGTTTATGTATTTAATCTTAAAACAGAAAGAAGTTTAGTGAGTTTCATCTTAAAAGGTGCATGATTAAACTTTAAAATCCAGAGGAGCAAGACCAAAAACTGATTTAGGCTATCCAAAGGTGGTCAAAAATGTTGCCCTGTCCAGCTTCAAATACTCACTGGAAATCAAAAGCCTCACAAACTCATACAATATCAAGTGTGTCATGCCTCATATGTGTAATCATTAATCATCCTACTTCACCTTCCAATTCATGTTCTAATTCCAGGAGTGTTGACAGGTTAGATGAAGTGGTACTCAAAACTTAACCAAGTACACCTTCCATTCTCACCTTCCCCCAGGTTCCAGAAATTAAAGTCCATTAATTTAATCACTATATTGATTCAAACCAAATGAAAATTAACTAAGTCAATTGCTCCCTTCATCATCTGGGTTCAAAATTCCCCTCACCTTAATGAGTTCATTTTTTGACAAGGGCACTTTATTTTACTTTTTCCTAGCCATATTCCATGTAAATAGCACTGTTCATAGCACTTATTAAGATTGAAATTGGATTTATTTATTCATAGAAACACACCCAGTGCACCTTGTCTCAGATACTCATCGTGGGATCCCATTTTCCCATTTTACTCCAGTTACAAATGACTTAATTAATAATCAATCAAGTTGACTTCTTAAAGTGATTGAATATTATTTAATAAAAATGTGAGTACACTGGGTTCTAGTGATAACTTCTAGTTACTCCAAGTCATGATCCTTATTCCACAAAACCTATCTTATCATATTCCCATCCTCAGTTCCAAAACAGACTGATCCATAGAGACAGTGAACAATTGCACTCAGCAATCATTCATACATAATAGTTTCTGACTAAGGGTCACTCTCAACATCCAGCAAATAGTTATCCACTAAATAGGACATAATTGAAGTACCAGTGAACCTCCAATGACCATCATAAAAAGATGAAATAATTTGAAAAAAATTAAAGGAATTTTGACCCATTTTTTTTGAAAAAATGAATTTTTTTTACCATTTTAAAACAAACGCAGGTTCAAGAAGGGGGCATTTGACATGACACTAGAATGACCACTCTCCCCCACACATAAAACCCAACATTGTCCCCAATTTTGAATCTGAAGGTAGGAGATAGTTAAAGTTCAAAAAAGATGGACATTTTAGCTGAAAAAGGAAATGGAGGGGTATCAATGAAGTTCAAAAATTTTCTTTTCCACACAAAAAGTAAAAGAAAATAAAAACAAAAACAAAAGAACCCAACCCCAACAACCATCACCAGCAACCATGTCTAGTTTTATTCATAAAATGTTCATGCTTTAAAGCAGTGTGAGAAAATAAAATATTTTATCAATTTACTTCAAATGGTAGAATGATTAAGAATAACGTGCAGCAACAGCTCAATGAAATTGAAAGAAATGGGTGCAAGAAGGTTCTATAAATCAGCTCAAAAAAATTTGCAACTCTCTAGATACTAGCAGCTAAACACCCATGCAATAAAACACACTCATTTCTCACATATTAGGATAAAGGCCCCCAAAATTAGTTCAAAGTGAAGATTAAGCAAGTAATTGAATGTGAAAAAGGTAGAACAACACTTCCCTGAATTATTGGACCTTTAAAAGTGGATTTCATTAACAAGTACTCTTCAGCATTACTAGATTGTTACTCCTCTTCATTAACCTGCAAATTAAAATAAGTAAAATAATATTACAGACTTTAAAGTGAAATATAAGTAACCCAAGAGAGTGAGTAGAGAGAAATGTTATCCATATGATGCAGTAGATTGCACCCTTGGGGTTTCTTGGCCAAGTTTTCGGCAGAAAAAACTCTCTCTAAACCAACAACAGATCATGAGGAACCATCAGGAGTTAAGAAATTGAACTGTAGAACAAGAAGTAGGGATTAACTTTATTGAAAAACATAAAATAAAAGAAAAACTACTAAGAAACCATGGGTTAGTTCCCATGCAACACTATGTTTGTAGTCCTCAGTTAGACTTGAATTTGCTCATTCCTCCAACAGATATATGGCATTCAATCCCTTTTGATTCCCTTCAGAGAAGTGATTTATTCATTGACCATTAACTAAGAAAGGATGATTCTATTCTCCAACAAAATCAACATCTCCATTAACCATGACTCTAAAAATGGTAAAGGGTCCTGACAACTTGGACTTCAACTTTCCGGGAAACAACTTCAATCTTGAATTGAAAAGCAGGACCCTCTCACCAACCTTGAAATTCATATTTTGAATGATTGAGTCATGAAAATACTTTGTCCTTTCTTTGAAAATTTCGGCATTCTCATAGGACTCTTTTAAAATCACCTCCATCTCACTCAGCTCTGGTAGTCTCCTCTCCCCAGCAGATTTAAAATCAATGTTATGTGCCTTCACTGCCCAATAAGATCTCTGATGTAACTCAATAGGTAGATGGAAATCTTTCCCAAAGAGTAGCCTATATGGTGAAATCCCCATAGAAGACTTATAAGAAGTTATGTAAACCCAAAGGGCCTCATCCAACTTCCTTGACCAGTCTTTCCTAGAGCTAGACACTGTTTTCTCTAAAATCTGTTTGAGCTCTCTTTTTGAAACTTCTGCTTGCCCACTAGACTGTGGGTGATAAGTAGTACCTGTCCTATGTGAGCACCCATACTTCTCCATAAATCCTTTGAATTTATAATTCTTGTAGCGAGTCCCATTATCAGTGATAAATGCCTGAGGCACAACAAATCTGGAAAAGATGGTTTTCTTAATGAATTTCACAACACTAGCAGCTGAATTGTCAGGGGGAGCTACTACCTCAACCCACTTGGACACATAGTCCACAAAAACCAAAATGTGATCATTCCCGTAAGAGGATGGAAATGGTCCCATGATGTCCAATCCCCACACATCAAAGATTTTGACGTCCAGGATACCTTTTTCGGGTAGTTCCTACCTTCTGCCAACATTTCCCAACATTTGACATTTTTCACAGCCTATAACCAGAATCCTTGAATCTTTGAACAGTGTTGGCCAATAGAAACTAGCCTGGAGGACCTTTAGAGTAGTCATTTCTCCTCCATGGTGGCCACCCTAAGGTGAAGAATGGTAGCTCTCAAGTATGGAAAAAATCTCATCCTCAACCACACATCTTCTCAGAATCCCATTAGCACACCTCGTAAAGAGAAGAGGGTCATCCCAAAAATAATATTTCAATTCAGATATAAACCTATTCCTCTGGTTGTGTGAAAGATCCTTGGGAATGACTCCAGATGCCAGAAAGTTGGTATAGTCTACAAACCAAGTAGACTACTACACAGAAGCAGCAAAAAAATGTTCATCAGGGAAGGAAGTGTTGATCTCTTTTGGTTCCTTACTTGGGGAGTTGGGTAATCGGTACAATTGATCTGCAACTACATTCTCAGCCCCTTTCTTATCCTTAATTACTAAATCATACTCCTATAACTACAAGGTCCACATCATGAATCTGGGATTTGAGTCCTTTTTAGCCAGCAAATACTTAAGGGATGAATGATCTGTGAAAATTATGATCCTTGATCCTATCAAATACTGCCTAAACTTTTATAAAGAAAATATGATAGTAGCCAACACCTTTTTATTGGTAGAATAATTCTTTGGTCATCATCTAGCAGCTTTCTTGCATAGTAAACAACATAAAGTATCCTATCATTCAACTTCCCTAACACATCTCCTATTGCAAAGCTACTAGCATCGCACATAACCTCAAAAGGAAGCTTCTAGTGAGGAGCAGTGATTACACGTGAAGTAGTCAACTTTTCCTTGAGCATATTAAAGGCCTCCAGACATGTCTCATCAAAGACAAAGGGTGTGTCCTTTACTAGAAGGCAGAACATGGGTCTAGTAATCTTAGAAAAATCATTAATGAACCTCTTGTAGTATCCATCATGACCCATGAAACTTCTAATTCCTTTGATGTTTTCAGGTGGGGGAAACTTTTGTATGACCTTAATTTTAGCATTATCGACCTCTAGCCCCTTCTGAGAAACCTTGTGTCCCAAAACTATGCCTTAAGTGGCCATGAATTGGTATTTTACCCAGTTTAAGACTAGGCTGGTCTCTTGGCATTTTTCTAACACTAATTATTGGTTTTTCGGACAATTGTCAAAGTTATATCCCACAATAGAAAAATCATCCACGAACACTTCAATAATACTCTCTATCAGGTCTGAAAAAATTGCCATCATACATCTCTGAAAAGTGGCAGGATCACCACACAAGCCAAAGGGCATCTGTCAGTAGAAAAATGTCCCAAATGGGCAGGTGAAGGCGGTTTTCTCTTGGTACTCAGGTGCAATGGAAATCTGGTTATAACTAGAATAACCATCAAGAAAGCCGAAAAATTCATTGCCTGCCAATCTCTCTATCATTTGATCCAAAAATGGAATAGGAAAGTGATTATTTCTTGTGGAAGCATTCAACTTTCTGTAGTCTATACAGACTCTCCATTTATTCAGAACTCTAGTTTGGACTTGCTCATTCTTTTCATTAGTGACCACTGTCACTCCACTCTTTTTGGGTACCACCTGGGCAGGACTGACCCAGGGGATATCAGAAATAGGAAAAATTATTCCAGCATCAAGCAACCTAATCACTTCTTCTCTCACAACTTCCTTCATGTTTGGGTTTAGTCTTCTTTGGGCTTCTACTCTGGGCTTACACTCAGGTTCCATGGAAATTTCATGCATGCAGAAGGCTGGACTTATCCCTTTGATATCAGCAATTGATCAGCCTATGAAAGACTTGTACATCTTCAAAACATTAAGCAAATTATGTTCTTGACCTAGTTCTAGATTTGATGAACTGATCACAAGAAGGGTGTAATTGTCTCATAAAAAGGAATATTTAAGATGGGCTGGGAGAGGCTTGAGTTCAGGGGTGGGTGGTGACTAGCTTGAGGGAAGACACTTGGGCCTAGGTGGCCCAAGGTCTTCATGCTGCCTCTTAAAGAAGGCAGTAGACAAGGCTTTTTCCTCAGTGAAAGAGCTTCCAAAAGATATCTCCTGAAAAATAGACTCCTCTATCAGGGTAAGAATGTGATCCAAAACAAACTCATCTAGGTTCTCCAAAAATTCACCCTCATACTCATTAAAAAAATTCTCTCTCTTTACTTGAGCTGATCCCCATGCATGAGGCAGTAGGGATTTTAGGTTCACTGTTGATTTCAGCTATCATTCTCAAAAACACTTATTCATCCTTATCAAAACTACTTTCAGCATCTAACATCTCATCTTTTGGGAAAATTGGGTGGCTGGGTTCTTGGATTTTATTAAACACATTGAATTCTTATTTCTGTTCACCCAAATTGAAAATTAGTTTCCCCTTAGACACATCTATCATAGCTCCCCCTGTGGCCAAGAAGGGCCTACTATGAATTATAGGAACCTCCTGGTCAAACTCTATATCAAGGATAAGAAAGTCAGCAGGAAAAAAGAGTTTTCCTACTCCCACTACAAAATCATCGACCCTACCCACTGTATGAGTAATGGACCTATCAGCAAGCTGTAATAAAACAGTAGTGGGTTGGGAAACTCCTAATAATAGGTGCTGAAATAGTGACAGTGGAATCAGATTAATACTATCACCTAGATCAAAAAATAATTTGAACTTACCACCTCTATCCCCAAATGTGAAAGGGATGACAAACCTTCCGATGACCTTAATCTTAGGAGGTATCCTATTCTGCAAGACTGGACTACACTCCTCTGTCAAGCTATAGGTGGAAAATTCCACCATTTTTTTTGTTTGAACAAATTTTCTTGAGTGATTTCTGATATGATGAGATTTGAATCAATGCTTCCAAGAATGGGATATCAATGTTCAGATTTTTAACCACTTTCAAAAAATTCAACAGTTCAGAATCATGAATTGGTTTATTAAGTATTTGTGTGAAGGGGATTGTAGGGGGAAAATTCCTCACAATTGGGGGCATCTCTACAGCTTCTTCTTCAAAAAATTTCTTCCCTTTAATGTCTTTGTTTTCAAGCCATTTTTTTGGGTTTTTGAGCTGGAATAGCCGAAACTGGAGGAATTCCAGTAGTGCTATCCAGTATTCTAGATTCAGGTTCTTTCAGATTTAAGTTTCCAGTTTCAACCATTTTTTCATTTTTAGAATTTTGGGGTTCTGTCCTAGGCTCTTGGTGAGTTTGGAGACCACTTCTGGTGGTCACAACCATGGAATTATCCCTAGGATTGGCTTCAGTGGTGCTGGGCAGCCTACCCTTTTCTCTATTACTAGCATCCCTAGACAACTGCCCCATTTGAATTTCTATGTTCTTCATTCTAGCATCCATTTGAACTTTATCAAAATCATTTTTGGTCTTTTGTTCATAAAACCTCCCTATCAACTGATGAAACATATCTCTCACCTCATTTTTTGAGTTAGATGACTCAGCCTTTGGTTGGGATTGGGGTTGGAATTGCTGCCTAGGAAGCTGCTGGAATCCAGGAGGGGAAAAAGGTTGGAGGACTCCCTACTCCCTCCAGGAAAGGTTCAGATGGTTCCTATACCCCTGATTGTAGGTGTTGGAAAAGGGTCATCCCTAGGCTGCATCCGAGGTTCGTAACCAGCAAAGCTGGCACTCTCATGAGGCTGGACATGCATATCAATGTTTGGAAAACAGGTTTGAGAATGGACATACATGCCACAGTGGTGACACTGGTCCTTAAGGATTTGATGTGGGTTCTCATTAAAGAACCCAACAGCTTGGGCTTCAGCTTGAGGAGCAGGGGAAGTTTCTTTTCTCACAATGGTTCTCCTCCTAGAGCATTTGTGCTTGTAATTCTGAGCTAATGTATTAAAGATCTGTTTGAGTTCCTCAGTAGTCCTATCACTAAAATCACCTCCAAAAGACTGATCCACCAAGGTTTGGTGGTAAGGGGTGAGACTATTATAGAAAGTGTCCATGAATAATTGAGGTTTACATTGGTGTTTTGGACACTGCCTAAGTAAACCTCTAAACCTATCCCAAGATTCATGAAATAGTTATCCTTCATCCTGATGGAATCCGGTGATTTTGAACCTAATATCAGATGTCAACCTCCTTGGATAGGATTTCATTGTAATGGCATTGTAAACTTGATCCCAGGTGACAAATATCTCTTCCTCTAACTGTTGGAACCAATACCTAGCATTGACCTTGAGGCAAAAGGGTAACACTATCAGTTTAAGCTCTTCCTCAGTGAGACCCCTAAGTGGAAGCTGCTGGACACTACCATAGAAGGCTCTAATAAAGTCAAGAGAGTCTTCACTAGGCATTCCATTGAAGGTAGAAAGCTGACTAAGAATATATTGCTTGATCTCATAATTCATGGATCTAGGAGAGAGTTTAATACATGAAGGATTTCTAGAAACTGACGGTAGAAAGAACTCTCTCAAACTGTGCCTCTCACCTATCTTATTCCCAGGTTGGTTCATCATTCCATGTTGGTTCACATTATTAGGAAGTGGTTTATTCATGTTTTCATTTCTGTTATCTTCCTTTTTATCCTTTTGTTTGTTATTTTTCACTTCTTTGAGGTGCTTATCAATATCAAGGTTACCAGGTACTATGTGTTTAGAATTAGACCTGGTTTTCATGCAGCAGGTTCACAATTCTTTTTGAATTTCAATTTTCTTTTTGCATATTTTTTTGTTGTGATTTTTTTGTTTTTTTTAATGTTTGATTTTTTGTTTGTTTTTTTAACTGCAGCAAGCCTCCTCAACAATGACGCCAAAATTTTCACGCTCATGCGTCATTGGGAACGGGCGACAAAATAAAATTTATAACCTACATACTACTTAGGATAGTGTCAAGACAGGTTCAAACCACAGGGAGGCATGTTGTTGTGTTTGGTGTTCTAAAAAATAAACTAAACAAAAAAACACACACGAAAAAAAGCAAAAACACTTGATGATGGTGAATTGGAGTGAATGAGATATAGTGTGTGAAGAAGTGAGGGTGAGATGGTGAGTGTAATGTGAGTAGAAAAAATTTCATTTTAGAATACCTTTTATCTGTCTCATTGAGAAATTTTCTCATTTTCTCACGCTCATTGTTTCCACGAACACATCTATCCCAGAGCAGACTCCGAGGAGTAGCACTGGAGATGAGCAAGGGACCAAGGAGCCTGAAGGCAGAGAAACACTTGGGGAGTTCATCCTTCCCCTTTATTTAATTATTGTACTCCGTTTTTGGATGTTTTCAACGTTAGATTTCATTATGATCACATGATTAATTGTTAAACTCAGGAATTTCATATTTTGTTGGTTTATTCTTTAAAATTCTCCACATTATTATTTTCTGACATTAGAATTGATCTGCGAGATCAATTTTAAAGATCATGTTGATTGTTCACACCTTACATACTTTAAAAACTTCATAGTTTCAAGTTCAATCGGCGAGATTGAACTTGATCATCATCTTGTTGATGCTTTAATGTCATTACAGCTGGAGTTTTATCGGGAGTTAAACTTCAACTACATTATTTATCAAAAGTTTAACAGATGATGAACTTTAGGGTGGCGAACTCTAAAATTCATACTTCTGTTTGATGTGTCTTCTGGTGAGGAAGATATATCAACCAATTTCTAAGGTGTGATTCAATTAAAAGTTTTGGAGAGTTATCCATTCAACCGTCATGTATGGAATTCCCGAGAGAACTGTTGATCTCGCTTCTTTTTCTGGCTGCTTTATATTAGTATACTATACTTCTCTAGTTTATCATACATAGTGTAAATTTTAGTTTCTATTAAAAAATACATGTTTTATCATCCTGTTTCAGCATCATTTTAATAAATAAATAAAAAGTAAAAAATGTTCACTTCCTCCACTATTGACAACATTGTAGTTTATCTTTGAATTAAACATCGAATTCTCGTCTTCCTTCTCTATGGATCAAACCTGCACTACTGTGCTAGTGTAGGAGAATTTAATTCCCGATCTAAACAATTCATCCATTGATAATCTTGATTAAAGAATTGAAAAACATCCATGAACAGAGTACAACATATTAAGGACAGACTAGAGATACATTCATTTACGTAGAGTCGAATAGAACCTCCCCCATTCCATTCCAATTTCAGTGGGCTAGAACTCATTTTCAACCTGAAAACTAATGAAAATGGGAGAAAAACTAAAATTTATAACCTACTTACTACTTAGGACAGTGGAAAGACAGGGTCGAACCATAGGGAGGCCTCAGGTTGTGTTTGGCATACTAAAAAAAAGACTAAAAAAAACACATGCAAGGACAAGAAAAACACAATTGGTGGTGGTGAAGGGAAGTGAATGAAATTTAGTGTGTGGAGAAGTGAGGGTGATATGGTGAGTGCAAAGTGTGTAGACAGAGCAACAAGAAGAATTGGGGTTTAAACAACCAATAGATGAATAGGGAAAAAGTCCAATGGACGATTGGATGTTGCTTAGCCTTGTTCATGCGCTGAGATTTAGAAAAATATGGATCTGACTAAAAGTAGCTAGATAGATTTGTCGTCTGGTCAGCTTGCGATGAAATAGCTCTTACAGTCCTTCGACTGTAAGAGTCATTCCATCCAATGGTGAAAATATGTTAGAAGTCACCGAGCTCAACTTGTAAGTTGAGTTCAGTGTGTCTCTCTCATTTGAGTATAATTCACTTGTCACTGAATTACTCAATTTGAAACAGTTTTAATTATGCTACAAACAAGATCAGTTTTCACACAATCTTGTTGTTTTGAAAATAAACTCGTCTGTAAACAATGAGAGAGACGATCCAAAGCAAAAGGATGCAGCACATGAATAAGACTAAACAACTCTAATGAACCAGCTTATTCCCCTTGAAAGAATTTAGCTGGACCTAATGATGCATTATAATGAAACAATAGAAGTAAAATCAATGAAGTTCATATTGAAATAAGTTCAGAAAAATAGAGCACAAGTAAAATGAATATGTTTGAACTCCCTGCTACTACTTTTGAAAGTTCTAATTCCTTCTTCTCAATGGTGGATGCAATAATGGAATGTGCTCTAGTTCCCGACCTGGGAATCGAAGTCCGAAATGATCTGATCAACAAATCTCGGTGCTCCAAATTACTCACAATATAAGATGTTGTATGTTGATCTTGCTCTGCTTCCCCCGGTTTGGAACAAAATTCTTGCTGCCTGTCTCTCTTGATGCAATGTGTCCCGATTGATCTCCCTCTCGTATTACATAGCTCGATTGTTCTGTGATTCTCCCGCCTCTCTTGCATTCATCACCCAACGGAAGTCTCTGGAATCTCCCCCTCAAGGAGTTCCTGGGCCTCCATGTGGAGCTTTCACTGTACTGCTTCTCCCGCGCTGGTCACCAGAGCAATTTCTCCAAACTAAATGAAAATGATATGCATGCGGGGATCTAACCTCTTCCCTCTACAATAGAAAATCCACGTGGTGTGATTTTATGTGCACGTCACCCTCTTTTAAGTGAGCTCCAAGTGAGTGCATATCCCCCCTGAAAAGAAACAACAAACGTACGTGAGTTAACTAAAATAAAATGAAACTATAATATACTATATATTAATGTTATTACTTAAATAAAAATACACACACACACATATATATATATAATATTTAATATTAATACTAAAATATGTAAATATACTAATTATTATTATTATGATATAATAATATTATATATAAGCTTATATAATATTATTAATATACCTATAATTATTATAGTATAGTAATTGATATATATATAATATATTATGTTTATATTATATGATATTATAGTGATATTATAAATATGCTAATATATTAAGTATATATTATATGAATGTTATTATTTATTATAATAAATAAACTAAAGAAAAAAATAGAAGGGGGGGGGAGGTTCTGTTCAGTGTGGGGATAATGTGAGGGGGAAGAGGGTTTTGGTGAGTGGCGTGAGGGGGTAGCGCGACCAAGCAGGGCTGGTGTAGTGAGGGGTTCGTGCGGTGGCAGGTGAAGTGTGGTTTGGCCTGGGGCTGGCGGCTATAGTTTCAGTTTGAAAGGATGAGGGAGCAAGGCTGAACAGTGGTTCAGCACAGGGGGCTCGGGTGGATGGAGGATTGTGGAAGAGCTATTGCGTATTGGGAGAAGAAAGCAGGGCGGTACTTCAGCAACGAGCCGGGGTGGCTGTGCGTGAAGGAGAAGTCTCAGGAGCGTGGGTGGTTCTGTGGAGATGAAGAAGCGGCGATGCAAGAGATGAATGGGAAGGCCCGCGGGGGGTAGCAGAAGGGGCATGGGTTCAATTAGGGCAAGCCACGACTAGGTCCTGGTGGCTTTGGCCGCAAGAAGCATAAAATTGGGGCTTTTTCTTCTTCAATATTTTGATTTCCTGGTTCATGTTTTGATACTATGAGTTTGAGGTGCTGTTGGTGATTTGATTGCCGCGACAAAGGCGAGTGAGTTGCTGGTGCATTGGTTTGCTGCGTGGATGAGGAACAGAGGCATGGAGGTGATGAATTAGAGTGGAACAGTGAGGTAAAGAAGTGGGAGACGTATCGGTGAGAAAAGTATCGGTGAGGATTTTCGGTATCAGTAAGGATTGGAGAAGTGTATCAGTGAGGAAAAGGAGGAAAAGGAAATAGTGAGGTAAAAGGGGGATAACAATGAGGTATCTGTGAGAAAAAAATTCAATGGTGAGGGTAAACTGTATCAGTGGGGTTTGGTGTATCGATGAAGATGAAGGATAGATGTATTGGTGAGAAAAAAATGGAATAATGTATCGGCGAAGAAATAAAGTGGAGGTGTATCGGTGAGGTAATAAAAGGGTTAACGGTGGGGTTGGCTGTATCGGTGAGGTAGACTGTATCGGTGAGGATTGGTATATCGGTGAGGTTTAGAGGCAGGGATGTATCGGTGAGGAGAAATATAACAGTAAGGTGTAAGCTGTATCAGTGAGGTAATAAAAAGGGTAATGGTGAGGTGGTAAAGGGACTAGCAGTGAGGAAAAGTAGCGAGGTATCACTGAGATAAATGTGTATCGGTGAGGATTTGTGTATCGGTGAGGAAAAGCAGCGACCACAACACCTGTGAACATGCAAAATAAAGAAAACAAAATTAATAAAATAATTAAATAACACTAAAATAAATAAATAAATAAATATAATAATAAATTAAATTAAATAGAACAGAATTAAAAACTAAGAACACAAAGTAAACAATAAAATTAATAAAACTTTATTTAAAATAATGAATTAATTTAGGTTTAAAATTTATAAACATACATAATTAATGGACATGTTAAAATATTTAAAGTTACTTGCTTAAATTAATTAATCAATTAATTAAAGAACTAATTAAATTAATGAATAAAAATATTAAATGAATAAAATTAAATTTTTAAAACTAATTAAATTATTAAAAGACTAGAAAACCAAAAAGAGTCTTTTATTTAAATTTTAAAGAATAAAGAATTAATTAATTTAATAATTGAATAAATAAACAAACTATAATGAAAAATTATAAAAAATAAAAGAATAAATAAAAAAATGTCTAATTCGCAAGACATTGTTAATTTAAGAATTATTTAAAATGACACTAATACACATTAAAATGTATGTTTTAAACTAAAAATGATTATTTTACACACTAATGTACAAAAACACAACACTTATCAAATATTGACTAAAAAATCATTTTGGTATAAAAATTTCAATTTAAATTATAAAAAGGATGTGGAAAAGAGTGTTAAAACAGTGCCACATCAATTATGTATAATTAATTTTTTATTAAAAATTATTTATGATGAAATAGTAGTGTTAATTTTGATGTTTTTAGATTAATATATTTACTATATTGATATTCATTATTTTTATTAGACTTAAGATCTCTTAAAGGTGCATTTTAGTTATTGAGGAATAAATTTTGTTTATATTCATCCATTTTATAAGGTAATAGATGAATAATAAATAGTTAAAAGCACAACTAAAGAATGAAATTTTATTTAGAAATATATCAATTTAGTATATTTCCTTATATTATGGTCAATAAAATAATTACTCCAAGACAGGAAAATGGTCAAAATAATGTTAATCTAATAACTTAATTTATGTTGAACCAATAACATTATAAATCATCACTGATTTATAAAATTGCTGCCTGCAAATTTTCTTTTATCATTATCTATTTTTTTGATTTATGACCTCCATGAATTCCTATAAAAAATTATGTTTTCCCTCCATATCCAATATTTACTCCCAAATTATGTTCCCCTATGTTAAATCCCAGTTATATGTTACTTTGGGTAACCATTATGGTTCGAACATTCTATTTTTAAGTGATGTTTCAGAGTTTACTCTTATGATGTGGGTTCCTATGAATGAAACTTTCAAGTATTAAACCTTTTATAAAATAGATGAATTTTGAGGGCGAAATTCATTTTAAGGGTGGGTAGAATGTAACACCCGGAGATTTTGAGAAATATTTTTTGAATTAATTCAATCTTTTGATATCATTAATTTTCTGAACAATATAAATTTTTTTAATATAAAATCCCTTATTCCCAAATTAGATTTACATAGCACCGACTGGGCTTGCGCTACGCACAAAACCGACTTGGCATGTGTTACACACAACACTGCGTTTCTTAGAAAATTCATTTTAATATTATAATTATTTTAATGATATAATTATAACATATCCATTAAAAATAGTAATATGAATTGTAATAACTAATTTCAAATATTTTTATAATGGTTTAAAATGAATAAATCAAATTTATAATGGATGCAATAATTTTTTAGTAAAGTCTTATATGTTTAAAAACACAATTTTCTCAAATGAACTGTTTTTAATGTCCTATTATGAAAAATAATAAAAATAATATTAGAGATAGATAGAAATTTAATTTGATAAAATAAAAATAATTTATTAATCCAGAATGTAGAAATGATCCTAATGTGAATTTTTTGGATTTTTCTATGAAACCTTAATTTTTGATGAATAGTGAAATCCACTGCATTTTAGTTAAAAACTACATTTTTTAAATAATTATTAATGTTAAATTTATATTTTAAATTAGTTTAAAGTATCATTAGATAATTTAAATATAAATTAATACAATTTAATTAATTATAATAAATTTAAATTGGAAATTGAACTTAAAATCTTAATGAACATTTGAACAATTTTCTACTTTAAAAACTCTTTATTTCGTCTCGTCTGTGAGATTAGCATTAATATAAAATTTTCCACTTATGTGATTTGAATTTTGAAAATATGACAAACATGGTTGTAATTATTATAATATTTTTGTTCTAATAATATCAGCTTAATTTTTCTCCCAAAAATATTAGTAAAAGTGATTAAAATTAATCACGATGATTAAGGTCAAATTAATCTTATTTAGGGAGTAAACCTTAAGTTTAAGGGCCCAAATTACCTTAAAACATGTCCAAAACCTATTGTATGTACATATTTCGGCCTTAAACCTTCTATTATTGAGTTTTGGTGGGTGGGTATGACTTTTGTTATGTAAGAACATTTGTACAACTTACTTGTCTTCAAAAATCCAAAGTGAGTCATTTTCCTTCCCTATCAAAGGCCACCACCTCTCCATCTTATTCACACATCTCATTAATTTTAGTTTATGCCAATATATATTCAATACACTTACCAAAATCTATATATTCATCCTTGAATCCTCCCTTTGGTTATAAACTCTTCTGTGGAAGCCTTTTGGAACAAACCAAAAGGAGTTACCTGATTAAGAGGTAATGTCTTCTCTCAAGCCCCTTTCGTTTATTTTCATTCTCCACTACCCAAAATAATCTTAGTCCATGATTTTATAACAACATCAGTATCATAAATATAATTTTAATTTTTTATAATGATGTTTTGAACTACACTTACACACACCTATATCTAATACGTAATAAACATACTATTTGTCTGTATGGCGAACAGATGCCTCACGAAACGATGATTGTTCATTTTTACATTACCACCTCTAATAGTTGACTTTTAGACAGAAAATATGTTTAAATATATCATGTATTATATATATTATGTCATTATGATTTTTTATTTCATATACCACACATATATTTTTTACTTTCTGTTTGGTGTTAATATGATAATTTCGTTTCAGGAAATGTGGACTATCACCCCCTCAAAGCGATATAATTCATCCATACCCTAGATGGAATGTATAAAGGATGGGTTTATTAAATATACATGATTTATATTATATAAAAAATATACTATATTAATGATATATATATATAAACATACATATATATATATATGTCCCTTACTTTCTTTCTTTCAACATGACAATTAAACAGAAATACTGTTCATGCATACATATGGCCTATCGTCTCCATGAATGGTATATTACATTTCATAATTCTATATTATATATATTATTATAATATAAATATATTTAATATAAATTATATTTATATCATTATGTACATTTTTACTTAAGATATAACAAATTAAGACACATGCGATGAACAAAGCTAATATTACCCGAACTAAAACCATAACATAGGATTGATAACAATTGGGTAATATATTGTCTTAATCAAAACATATAAGGTATTATATATAATAATACGGTTCTTTATAAGATTTATAATAAATTTATAATAAATTTATATTTATTATACAGGTAGTTTAAACGAATATGACTATAGTCAAGACACAAGGTATGTGGATTTCATCTCACTTTTTGTTTCTGTTAGATTCATGCTATGTTCAACACTCATTAATTTTTTGTGGTGTTTTTACTTCCCATGATTGTATTCTATGTATATTGTTCATAAATTAATTTGTATTAACATATCCATTTTATAAACTCTCATTCATTGGTTTTATGTTGAAAAAGTTACCAAATCGATAAAAGAATTTTTGTCTCAATTTGCTATCTTTGAGGCTCATGTTTTGTTATGCACCTAAACTCTTTTTTTAGGTGTGTATAATTACATGATACATGGTATATAACTAATATACTTATTTTAATGATATTTAAAGATTTATGTAATATCATATTCTTATATGAAGTGTATGATCCCAAGTTACCTAGTTAAAGGAGTGTTTTGAGAGAAACTCATCACTTTTCAAGATTGTATATGTTTATTCTTGATTTGATAAAATCCTATGATACAACTCTAAATAAATTCATGAATTATCTTATCCTCTGGTTATTCATACTATTTTCATGTATTGGTTCAATTTTTTTACACTTTTTTATATAAGATAGTTAAGAACGTGTTTTTAAAAAAGCCCGACGTTACCCTCTCTTCATTTGGAAATCTGTGTTATTTCAAAACAATTTATTCTAGAAAGGGTTTCAAAAAATATTATATCTTTCTCTTATAACAATTAAAAGAAATCTTTACCCTTTTTTATTTTAAAAATTATTTCAAAGGAATCTTCTTGTCTCTTTCTAAACATGGAATTTTTCATACTTTTTTTCTATTCAAAAGGAATATTCTTTTTACCTCATACGACATGTACATATTTACCCATCATCATTTCCGTGATGATTCCCTTAATTTTCAAAAGTAAAATTTTTATGAAAATGTTTTTTTGATGTTATTTTCATGTAAAATTGTTTTCAATCTTTATCAAGATTATTCCATGATTTTTCAAGTAAAAATGATTTTAAATTATTTTCATGCATTCTTTTAATGTTTTCAGGGTGTTTTAAATGAAAAATGTTTCTAAATGTTTGGATGGTTATTATATACGTTTCCACGGAAAATTATTTTCAAAATGATTTTAGGTCATCATTATATTCTTTCAAGGTATTTTCTATGAAAATTATTTTCAAGTGGTTTTATACATTAAAAATCCTTTTTCAAAGAATAAAGTATGTTTTCCTCAAGATAATTTTTCAAAAGGGTCATTATAATTTTTTTTCCATCTATGATGACATCCATTGATGTTACTCATCTCTTTCTTGAAAATGATCCAATGTATCCATTCATATTTTTTCTTTAATGGTTTATGTTTTGATAAAATGATTCTAATGAATCCTGTTTCACTTCCATGGGTTATAGGCTTTTCAAACGTGAATCTTTTCATGGGATATGATTTTGATGAAATGAATATAGATCCTATCTATTCTCCATACGTCATAATGTGTTGAAATGTTAATGATACCCATTTCATTTCATGGGTAATGATTTGAGGTTTATAGAACCCATCTATTTTCATTAGTCCTGATATGATGAATGTTTTCTGGAACATGCATGTATGATTTTATAATGTGATGGGTGGGACCAATATTGTCCTCCAATGCATTAGGAAATGATAAATGTTTTATGAGCTCAAATAGTACATGGGAGGGAATCCAAAGACTGAAATAATATGATATATGGGAGGATATCCCAAGCTGAAAACAAGAGGGTATATTGGAGGATATCCCAATATCAAAACAGGAGGGTATACAAGAAGATATCCCAGCCCGAAATAGGAGGCTATATGGGAGGATATCTAAATCCCAAAACATGTGGGAATGGAGGAGGATATCCCAA
Organism: Viscum album; assembly: GCA_963277665.1. NCBI lineage: Eukaryota > Viridiplantae > Streptophyta > Magnoliopsida > Santalales > Viscaceae > Viscum > Viscum album. The sequence continues at coordinate 1,794,345,829 of OY728158.1, forward strand.
TCCCAAAACAAGAGGGTATATGGGAGGATATCCCAAGAATGAAACAAGAAGGTATGTGGGAGGATATCCCAATACCAAAACAAGAGGGTATATGTAAGAACATCCCAAACCTAATACAAGATGGTAAACGGGATGACATCCCAATCCCAAAACTAGAGGGTATATGAGAGGACACCCCAATCATGAAAAAAGAGGGTATTTGGGAGGAAATACCAAGCACAAAATAAGAGGGTATATAGGAGGACATCAAAATCCGGAAACAAGATGGTACATGGGAGGACTTTGTAATCTCAAAAGAAGAATGTACATGGGAGCACATCCTAATCCTAAAACAAGAGGGTACACGGTAGGTCATCCCACGCACGAAGAAGGTACATGGTTGATTAATCCAAGCCTAACATGTTAAAAAGGCCATAGTAGGAAACCTTGACATAGGGTTTTTATGTGCTTATGTTTCTTCCAAAATTCCATGATTTATTTCTATTTTATTCATTATTGGATTATATTCTTCATTTTGTTATGATTCATGTCATATGAACTGGCACACTTTATTTAATGATTCATGTTTATGAACATTGATATGCAGGGTATGATCTTCGATATTCATGACCAAGTATGCATACCCTTATGGTTAGGATTATGTTTACATATCTCCCTTGTTTTCTGTTACTAAGATATGAATTGTGTTTAAAACTGGTAATTGTCAAGAAAAACCTAGTGGGAGGTGATATAGCTTATTTACGTATAAGTTTTTAGGTGTCCTTATTTCCAAAGGTACTAGACCAATTACGGTCGTTGGGAATATATTCATATAATGTTTAATGTATTATGAAAAAAGTTATGTAAGGTTAATGTATGTCAAGACTAGTTCACCACATTTTCCTTCCAATTTATGATCATGTATATCATTGTATTAGGCTTTACATGAGTAAGAGGGAGAGAAATCCGCATGTAAAACCCTTAATCGACCATCGATAGTGTATTTAAGGAACTAGAATTATAATAAGTGGACAATAACATAAATGTAGAGAATTTTCCTTCCAAGTATTTAATTGAAAGCAGTGTCCTATGATATAACCACGAATTTCTTATTGGAAATAAATTTTCTAAACTAGGAATTTAGTTCGATCTTTCAAAAATGGGTTTTATCACTATATTCATTTCCCTAAATTTTTAAGTTGGATAAGGGTAGATCAATATCTATGAATACTATCTGATAGAGTAATCGAGTTGATATGAGACTGATCCTAATTATAGTGTCAACCAAATACCAAAAAACATCTACACAATTGATCTTTCCAAATATGTAGAGGTGGAATATATTTCCTTGGATTATTTCACCCTCATATTCCCCAAATAAGTCAATGATGGTCTCGAATTCCATATTCCTACACTATACTACTAAATGGACTTTGGTAGAAGACATATTTGTTTTATACATGAGAGTTCTCTTAACATACTTAAAGTGTATTTCTCAAAAAATCATTGATTGGAAGAGTGTATTATGTATTATGTCTTTGAGAATTTATTTTATTTATGTTCTTTTCCCTGTTATATTTTTGATATAGGGAAATATTTGTTCCCATAAGTGATCACTCCATGAAAAGTATTTTGGATGGTTAAATTAGCTGGGGTAATAGTTCTTGAATGTGTCCTACAAATTTCTAATATTTTTTGGATGTCTATAGGTGGTCCTTGTATAGTTATTATAGATAAAGAAATACAACAAATTATATTGGTCATGATGTAACATTGGAGGATGATTCCATGAAGGTAATCTCTTGTTGAGCTAGTATAAATTCTTTCATTGTGTTATAAGAGGAATAAAAATTCTTTTTAGGGATAAAACACAAAGAATTATTCGTTCTAAAGTGGTTGTGTCACTAGAATTGAAAATACAAATGGGAGATTAGAAGAAAAGTATATCATGGTTTATATCCTGGTTCATTGCAATGGTCCACCAACCAAAATTAATTAATAGATGGATACTCCTAATCTTCATTGGATGAGTCTTCTAGAAATTGATGTTTTGGTAACATCCTCCCAATGTTTGGTGTATGATGTCTATTGGGTAAACATTAACATTGTCTCTTTTAGGTATTCTAGACTATACTAGTGAGGCTTGAGGTTATTTTTCAAATTTAGGTTGATTTGAGGATGATGTTATCCCAAGAGATAGTCAGATGCCCATAAAGGTTACCAACAAATTTATACATGCTAGAATGATTTTATGGGATTTAGTGATAGAATTTTTGGCTATCCAATAAATGATATTTTGTGATCCTTTATCATTGACATATAATAATTCCCTAAAATATCCAATATTATAGGAGTGGTGGAGACACATGTGGTGTATTTCAGAGTATGGATAAATTCCAAAATTTAATTGTATTTGAAGTCCTAGATCATGTAATTAAAAAAACACCCTTTGATGGTGTGTTAAAGGAATGTGTGGTCATAGAAAATGTTTCAAAATGACCTTGTAAATAGTGGATATATATCCCTAAGGAGGTCCCTGAGAAAACAAATTTGTACGAGTTCGTACACGGTGGGTTTGTTCTGTGGGGGTTCCAAATTCCGGATCAATTGTGCGATCAATGTATATATAATAGATGTAATATCTAAAGTAGTTGGACTTCACAGAAGAGTGAAAGGTAATTGGAGATTCATTTTCTTAGACTGCATAATGTCCACCTTATGGTGCTAATATCTGTTAAGTAATTTCTACAATTTTCATAGATACTTCTGGTATATGTGGGTTTGAAAAATATATTATTTATGTTTACACACAAAAATTAACAAATTGTTTTTAAGAGAAACTATACATCAATGTAATATATCAATTGAATCCACCATGTGATGAAGTCAGTAGAACATTACATCTCATGTTTCTTACATGTGGAGAAGAGAGTGACACTCATCCTACTAAAGGTATAACCAAACTGATATAGGAAATAAATGAGGGTAACCACCCAGTTGGTGATGGATCTCAATAATAGGTGGATGCACCAGATATTTTTATAACCTTCTATAGTCTAAAAGAATAAATAGATAATAAATGATTCCTACTACTTTGGGGTTCCTAGCATTGGGCCATACTGAAAACAAAAGTGGGAATAACGCTAGTTTGGGTCATGTTTACCACTTTATGAGCTGAATCTCATATTGTAAAAATCTTGTTTTGCAGGAACATTGTCCACCCAATATGGTTAAAACATCCTTTCCAGTTGCATAATGTCTCTCTGTATGTCAATGGCTGCCAAGCGATTAGTGAGCCGATAAATCGGGTCACCATGAGTGGTGTAGGTAATTGTTTACTTCATAACTCGTCTACTAGATCATGAAGTAGATAGTCAATCAACCAATGGATAGAAGTCATTTTGATCTACCAAAGTGGAAGCCATGGTAAAGACCATAATATTATTCAGATGGGTGGAGCCACTAACTTTAACCCTTTCATTGTAAATAGAACCACCTGCTTCAGCCCTAATAGATCTATTATAGACTGTCCATTTATAGAGTTTTTCATGGGAGCGTGATGGGGTTGTCTTAATCATCCCCTTACCCAAAATGATATTTTCATAGGAGGTTTGAAATATATTATTTATAATATTGATCACTTAATGTATTGTATAAATTGGAGAATCTACCATAGTTGGATGTGTGGCATCGAGGGTGATAGAATATTCAGGAAATCTTTTTACATTATTGTGGCTCTATGAAATAATGTATTGAACAATATCTTAGTTGGACATCTAATATCCATGGTATACCTTTTTCTGATATGTTTGGAAACATATAAGAGGGTTCACCTGTAACTATTGATCCCCTTACTAACATCAAAATTGCATGATTCATCACCAACATCATGGTCTAGATCATTAGTGGGATTAACTATGATGAAATCCACCATGGTGTTAGTCAGTGGTGGATGGAAATCAATATCATTGGGTAGAAAAACCATAGTAACCAGTTCTCACAAAAATATATGGATGAAATCATACCCAAACCTCATATTTGTGTATGGGAATATTCCTCATTAGTAATCTAACACAACACAGTATGACTTCTATATAATACCATTGGATGCTTTAGTTGTACCTGTATAAATAAGGATACAAAAACCCTAGGATACTGGAAAGGAAAACCATTCTATGCTACTGTTTAATGGCTAAGATCTGGTTAAATATTTCCGAATGGTTTAGTTAATGACATAGAATGTTGTAGAATATCTCTCAAATATTCCATCTAAAGGATTCATCCTTAATTTAACTGAGCTACTTCGTGATGGGGATGTGTAGGGTGGAAGGAGTCCAGAATAGAACTAGTAAGTGGTTGGTGGCCATTATTTCTATAGGATTTCATCATACGTCTCTTTATTATGAGGTAATTGTTACTATGGATCACAAACATATTCAATATGGTATACAATCTAATACATACTTCATTGAGTGTTGGAGGCATCCTATAGTAGTGACACTAGCTTCATAAAAATATATATCTGGGATGGATAATATGTTTCTTATTATCAATAGAGGAGGTCAATGAGTTCCCATGGATATATCAAATACTATTCATTATGATTGGGACGAAAACCAAACCCTAACATCTACACTACCATCAATGTGGGGGAAGAGAGAAGAGATGACAATAATGAATGTGAAGGATATAATCTTATTATTTGAAATGAACAAATGAGGTGATGGATACAAATGTATTTTTGGTGGGAGTTCCTGACAATGTGTATAGTGACCCAACATTTTCATATATGACTATTACATCATTTTTATATTAAACAACATAATATTGATAAAAATTCAGGATCCAAAGGATTTGTGTCATGGGAATATTATTATCATATATCAATTGTAAAAAATAAAACAAAAACATTATATAAATCATTCTTTAATATCATTTTGAAATTCTTTATATTATGTGTAGTTATCTAAGGATAATCAACAATGAAATGGGTGAGATAAAATCTCATTAGGGGAAGGAATAAGAGACATAAATCAATAGTACTTGCTTTAGAATAATAAACATCATCATATCATAAGTATATAATCATCATGAAAATCCTGATGGAAACATTTGATAAAGGTGTGAAATGTGGAATATGGCTAATAATGTAATTTCATAACATAGTGGTCAAATACTCGACATAGTTGTGAACAAAGCTAGAATCATGTCCATGCATAAGATATATGCATAAATTATAACATAAAAATTGTGAAAAAAAGATAGAATCATATTAACACATAATACCCATAATCCAATGAGATACATTAGATTACCCAATGAATTTAAGGACTACATTATTCAGGGCCCACCTATCACATCATAAATTTCTTATAATCATGAATGCCACATAAAAGGATAACAATCATAGTCAGGAAAGATCTCATGGAAATGAATTCGTTTTGTAAAATAACATACATATCATGCATCATCAAATGAACTTTAGGATTCCCAAATTAATAAGGGAGATCATACATTGACATAAAAAAATTATTTTCTTATTGGATAGAAGAAATAACTCCAGAGGGTTCAAGATATTTTTTTTGGGAATTAGATGTCAATTTGAAAAAGTATCATAAATGTCTTAGAAATAATTTTTGATGTGTGGAAACTTCTATAGCCCTAGAATAAAAGATAAATAATATATTAAGGACATCCTATTCATATTAAAGAATCATTGACATTGAAATCAAGGTGAAATAGGAGATAACCCAAAAAAGGAGTTCAGGTTTGATAGTCCCCTTACCGTAAATCCTTCTCTATTTCATCACTATTAAACCTCCTAAAAAATTAAAGTAGGTTTATTAAAAAACTAGAACTATAAGTTAATTATTTTAATTTATGTAATGTTTTATCAATTATAGTAATTGAATTGTGTCTCTAAATTCCATTTCTTAAAGTGAAAATGTTTTGATATTATGTTTTCATTAAATATTTTCCCTTTTTCTTCGATTTCGCTATTTTCTTCAAATAAATTGATAAATAATTAATTTAAATTACAAAAGATTAAAATAAATATATTTATACATTTAGATATTATAAGTAATTTATTATAACCATACATAAGGGTGGTGATATAAATGAAGTTCGAAATGTTCCCATTGACGGTTAACTGACCGTTATCGAGAACATCATCCAAAGAAGGATAAAGAGAGTATAAAATATAAACAAATCAATAAAATAATTATTATAGTTGGTTAAAATAATTGATAAAATATTAACATACATAGTAATTAATGTTATAAGATTTGGTTTTTAAGGAAATTGGGAATAAAGTGATAAGATGAGGGAAATGAGAGAAGATTTGAAAAAACAAAGTTACTCTTTTCTCAGTGTTTATTCTCTTTTATGGAAATTCAATCCCTTAATACATGGAGTTGGTTTACTCCATAAAATAGCTAAGGTTTATAAGGGATTACGAGAGATTATTTAGGTAGATATTGGTCTTTGGTATGTGTGTGAGGAGTTTTTTTCCAATGGGATGGAGGGGGAATATTTATACTTGAGGAGACAAGTATTTTTAGAATAAAATTTTAAAAAAATTATTACATGAAATGTAAACAATGTAATACTGAATATTTGAAAATGAATCATATATAAATATAATATAAGTTTTATATAAATTTAAAACATTTTATAATTATAATTCGCTGGTTTATTAAAATGGAATGTTGAAAAATGACGAACGTTTTTTTAAGGAATACTTTTGAAATTATGCTTTGGAATGTAAGTTTTAGGCTTATAAATAATGTATATTATATCATAATGAATATTTAATAAAATAAAATATATATTTTTTAAACATGTTCTGTAAATTATTAAGTCAATATTACATCATGTATGATGTAAATCAAGATACACCATTTATGTAAAACACTATGTTTTTACTCTTCACATAAAAATGATGTATTCCAAGAAATTACCCAAATATCACCCTTGGATAATTGAGATATGGTGATTTAAAAAATTATATTCATTGTATCAAATATAAATTCTACCATAGTTAATTATAATTTTTGATTTAAAATATAATATTTTTATAAAATACCTTCAAATATAATTTATTAAAAAGGTGATTATATTTTTGTTGAGTTTTTTTAATCATGATATTTATTATATGGAATTATAATATTTATATTTATATAAAAAAATCATGATAAATATTATTTATAATACATTTTTGTTATTTTGAGGAAAAATTACTATTCAAATAGTTAGGTTACTATTCCCAAAGTATAGGTTACTATTCCCTACAGATGGGTTACTATTATAATACTGACACTACAATTATAACAGTTAAATTTACTCCTATTAGTTCATTATTTAATTCATAATTATCCTCAATTCCTCGCAAGTATCTATATTGTCATTATCCAATATGAATATTCGTTGAAATATATTTTTTTAAAATTTCTATAGCATTGCCCATGGGGGAGATGAATCTAATAGATTGGGGTGATCCCTATTTTCCCATTATACTTTTCCTTATTTATTCCCATTATAATGTTTAGAATTTTATTTTGTTTAGTTTTTGATTAATATATTTATTTTTAATAATTAAATAAATTATTTTTTGTTTCTTTTTTTGATATATCTGTATAATCCAACAGGATAAAACAAATATTTTTTTCAAGAATCAAATATCATTTATATCTCTTGTTTGTTACATTATAAACCAAAATTTCAGGAATGAACAACCTTAACTAATGATTGCCTTCCCCTGGTTATGAATATTGATGTAGAAACATCTCTCCAGAATCATCCTTCATCCAATATTTTGAATGATTAGGGATAACCTAATGTTGGTTCATCATATATTTCCTCTTTTTTTTATGTGAGAGTTCTTTTATAGTGATATTTTAAGTCACATGGAGATTTTAAAAGGGTAATTAAATTGGTTTAATGGGTTGGACTACCATTGCGGCTTGTAGCGCCTCTACCCAGGGTATGACCTTTATAATGCTACACTACATTTGCACCAGCATGACATCATTATGTTTAGAGGTATTAGAAGAAACGATTATGTTGTATGGATATTCATCATGGGTATGATCTCTATCTAGGATAATGATAGGGATAGAGAATGAGAGAATCTACCTATCACATTTGGTGGGTGTTTGGGGTTCTGATCGTTGTTTGGTGAATACATATCCTTTGGCAGTATTGAGTACAATAGAGGATGAATCGACAGTGGAAGTGGTCATAGAAGTTGTTAATATAGTTTATTGTGGATATTGATTAGTGGTTTAGACCTAGATTTGGCACCATATATTTTAAATTTGGAAAGCTAAAGTGTGTATAAGATGAACCTGTTTAGCTACCAGTTGGACTACCTTGCACTGTCAGCGGCATCGACGGTGGGATCCACCTATTGTGATGCCTGTGTGGCATCTATAGAAAGAACAAACATGAAATCCCCTATATCCTCAGTATAAGATATGGAATTGGATGCACGTTCTGAGGAAATAGTCTCATAAAGGTTGGTAGTGGCAATGTAGGGGTGAGGTTTCCCCTACAATTTATCTATTGGAAGAACCATCGTGAGGTCACAACTTCTTAGTCCTTTAGGACATTTGATTGGATAAAATGACTCCTTTATTATACCAAAAAACATGTTATTTTTTAAATCCTCCTCAATATTAGATATACTTGTAAAATATGGTGAGGGAACCCCTGAACCATTTGAGAGGTTTTTTTCACCTTCTCAGCATAGGTGTGTAATATTTTTTCATGAATTATTCTATTACCCTCATGCCTATGGTTAGTGGTTGCGGATGCTCACTGAGTATGATTGATGGATGAAATCCATTAAAAATATTTTATTATAACCATTAGTAAATTTCTATGGACTCTGATGTGTAATCTTGATGATATAAGTAATACCATATTTTGGAAAATCCAAATGTTACTTATCCTATCAATATCAAAATAGAATATATTAACAAGATATTCATGATTTTGTTTTACATCGCATTTCATTCAGACATCATCATTGGAAAATTTCTTAGAAAATCACGATTAGATTGGTCATGCATTCCCACATTCCAAAGATGAGTGACTTATAACAACCAGGGTTGATGGTGTTAACTACTTTATTTTAATGATATTTGAGTATATTTTATTTTTATTTCCAATAATTCTAATATGGTCATCATTTTCTAGTTTGAAACCCCCTCATAGATTCATGAAATTATAATGAATCCTTGTCCTAATTAAATATTCATATTAATACTATCTAATTACATCACTAGAAGAATGAGTTGGGTGAATACCATCTACCAGAGATGATGAGTATTCAGACATCATTAGGAATCATTGGGTATAACGAATAACTTTTAATATCTCCCAGAGGATGGTACATGAGGGATATCTTTTTTTATTTTGTATGAAATATTATGTTCAATACCCTAGGCATCCTATTTTGGTTATAAAAGGAAACATATTCTTAGTAGACAGGGAATCTCAGTCTCATTTCCCATGGTAACCTTGGCTCATCACCAAGCTAAAGTCATTGTCTTCACATGAAGCATTATATTATCATTACAGAAGGCAACCTAGAAATGTAACATAAGGCCTTCATATATTATCACAAGAGGCATCCATTTCTCATCACACATGGAATCTTATTCTCATCAAATATTTTTGGTAAAATCATAGGTTCATTACCTTAGGGGAGAAATAAGATATCCCATCCTCATCACATGATCTTCTTGTACTCCCAACATAATGATCTCATGATTTTCACATGATGAATTTTGTTGAAATTACACATGGAAAGACTCCTAGTATTTTTACCTAAGGAATGGTGCAAGAGACACTACGCTCATCGCATGCACCTCTAATGATCATCACATAAGGAACATTATAATTTTTATATATAGTACCAAAGGATAATCATGTGGGGTTGTGTTTATAATGTGTTGAGTTGGGGTTACTTGTAAAATAAAATGCTGCCTTCACATTATAAGAGTAATGAATCCCTAATGTCTTGTCACCCATAGTTGGTAAAAGGTTAATGTCTAGTGGGGATGAGTGCACATATTCTAGTCATGTAAGTCTAGTACATATTTTACATATAGTGCGGGATGACCAATAGTTTAATGTCCTATGGTGACTTTGGAAATTTTTTTTGAGGTATTTTTCATTATCTAGAAATATAATCAGGCTTTATATAAACCCCATCCTAATGGGGACATGGAAATATAAAGATAATGATCTTGAACCACAGGGAGTAGTCTTTTGAATCCTACTAGATATTCAAGAAACCAAAGTCATGTATTTTGAGGTCAAGAGTTTATGGTTTTCTGATATGACTTCACCATGTAGTTTAATTTCATTTTAAGGACTATTGTGTCATTAAAGAAGCAGCAAAAAGGTTTGTATTAGGAATTACACTTTTGTTCATCCATCTAGATCATGGATCATTGAGTTGACAAAGGTTCATTTCCTTCAATGTTTTCAAGAATGAAACATACACTTAATAAGATACCCATGGCGTTACTCTGGTGTTGAGAGTCTATTAGTAGTGCTTACACACATGTTCTACTTCTGGATATGTCATAAGGAGTAAAAATCCTTGAATCTACCTAGAACCTTCATGAGGCACATGTCTTGTGGTTAAGAGAGAATTTTCTTAGGAAAACGTCAAGGATGATTTCCAGTCTTTTCTTGATGTAAATGGATTTAGCGTGAGTTTTTTTTGGACCCCAAAAAGTATTACACCTACATTGGGAGTGTAAAATCATGGTGTTTCAAATAAAACCATCCATTTTAAATGATGTTGTTCAATTTTTATTTGGAATACATCATTCTCCATTCCTCATAGTCATAATGAATTAAAAATAGAGAATACAAGGAATTATAGTTTGTTCAACAAAATGGATTGATTAAAGGAAGAAAAATTGTAATGTACTTATGCACTAGATATACTAATGATTAGTGTTTATGGTTTAATAAAATATTTTAGAGTTGCCAAAATATCCCTCCTAGTTTACATCCATGATAATAGTCAGAATCACTTACCTCTCACACCCCAAGGAATGAACTACACATCTTCACAGATATGTGCTTACATGTCCCACGGTAATGGTATTCTTCTCTAAAAATGACAATGATAAAATACATCAATGGTGATATAGATCAATAGCACAATATAGAAAAATATTCATTGGGACGTAACTCCTAGAAAAATATTTTCCTAAACTTCAACTGCATTACACTCATGGCCTTGAACTTCCCAATTATTTATTTCAATGATGTGGCATATGAAATTCCCTATATATTTTTTCTGGAAAAAATTTGAATCAATTAAAAATAAGAGGTATAATATTCCTCTTAATTTAAAAAATTAAACTAAAATATACCGTTTATATCTCTTGTTTCCATTTCACTATTAGAAAAACCACCTCTATAAATAGAGAAGGACTCTCAATTTTTCTATACATCTCTATATTTTCTCTTCATTTCCAATTTTTTGAAATATTTATAGCCTTCAACACAAGTCACAACCTCCATACTAAACACTATGATTCCAATAAATTTAAAAATTCCATATATGATACCTAAAATAGTACAACACAACCATTCAAGATCTTTATAGAAATCATGTATAAAAAATATATGTATTGAAACACTTCCCAAATCATTACATCAGCACATTTAATCTATGTTGTTATACTACCTAGATATAATCATACCACAAATTCACCCACAATAATATATTCAAATCATTGAAATATCTATTCAAAATATTATCTGAATTTTGGCTTGAGTTTCTCCATGCACATTATTCAAGTTTTATTATAAATTGTTTTTTGAAACAATTCAATATGATATTTTATAATGAATTAACTAAGTAATTATTCTTATATATCAGATCATGTTTACAAATATCCTATAATGTTTTTGAATACCATGGAATCATAGATGATCATTTCATATTCTACATTTACATGTTTTATGGTTAGATAAATCCCACATATGCTTATGATTCAATTAAATATGGTTATGCAAAGCTGACTAATATATACATAGTGTATGCTCATGGTTATATAGACCGAGATGATGGTTATTTAGGACATGATGATCCTTACATTAACCATAAATTATGGTTATGTATGATGCAAAATTTATTTTTATACACTAGGGACATACCTAAATTTTCTAAACATGTTGGTCAACTAGATTTTGTAGAATTCCCAACAATCACACCAGAGATTATCCAACCCTATTCTATTCTTAATGAAATAGAATAAAAAATAATACATCTGAAATATTTAGGATTATCTTTGCATTACTTTTATAAACAGAAAACAAAAAATTACTATGATTATTTATGCTAACAATATCCACCAATGGTTATTTATCACAATTTCAAAACAAATTAATACTATTATTCCACTTCATCACCCAATATATTTCATGAAAATACTAGATCTAACATTAACATAAATAAATAAGAATTATTTCATTTAGGTGTGTAACAATGATACATAAATAACCAACCATAATCCCACTTGATATGCTCATGGTGTTAGAAATATGATTTTAATGGAAAGCTCCTCATGAATAAAAAACCTTGGTAAGAACTGTTTCTTCTATTCCAAACTCAGCACCCCCGAATAAACCTTGAGAATATGACCTCCTTTCATTAAAACTTGAAATCTTGATCTATTCATATGTTTTAAGTGAGAACTTATCCCCCATTGTCAATGAACACAAATACTACTACCATGAATGTTAAAAAGAAAGAATTAGAATTTCACACATTAAACACAATAGAGAAACCATATCCTTCTATAAAAGAATATCCTTATGGGAGTGGGGATCTAGGATCTAATTAATCTAGTTAAAGGGATTTAGTTTGACTCTCTAAGAAAAACAATTCCTTTAAAAATCACACTTGTGTAGTGCCTTTTTGATTATATAAACCACTTAAAATTTTGAAAATGCATAAATAAACTATACAATGTGTTTCTCTACCTTCTCGTTGATAAAAAATATTTTTTCCAAGTGTTCACTAATCCTAAAATTATTAATATTATTTTTAATAAAATTTATAAAACTCGAGTTCTCTCACCAGAAACAATAGGAAAGGCCACCTCAAAACCAACGTATTCAAGATATTATGACATCCTTATCGACTAGGTTCCTACATTAGTGGATACTATATATTCAGTATCTATCATTACTAAAGAGATGTAATCATAATTTTTACTTAGCCAACATATATAAGAACCATTATGATAGAATACACATCCATAAGAACAATTTTTTTCATTGACTGAGCCATCCCAATCTGTATCCATATATCTGAATAACAACAATAATGACCCACTATAATAAAACAACCAAAACTCATCCATGTGAATGATATTATGAATTATTATCTTCACACTGTACACATGAATTTTATTGATGTAGCTTTGATAGTGAGAATACTGTCATATAAAAAACAAGATATCTCGTCACGTGGATATCTAATTTATGGAACTCTTTAAATTTTTCTTATAATGAGTAACATCAACATTATTTTAATATTTATCCTTCAAAAATTACATCTAGGTATCTGCTAAAGTCTTCACTAGCCATGAATTTTCTACATCAATATAGTTGATAACCACTTTGAAATATATTTTTTTGAAAAAATGAATGATCTATTATTCCATTGAATCACCTATAATCCATTGAATAATGTTATCTCACTAATCATAGGCATCATAAGTTCACATCATATGTAATATGAATATAGGTTATATTATTCTTTATTATAGATACCAAATATTATGTTATCAAAATAAATATGCACTAACATAGTTTGATCCTATTCTATCTTGATGTATAGATTATGATCCACTCCGCATACCTATATTTTGATCATCCTCAAATATTTTTAAATCCAATGAGCCTCAAACTCATAGTTCTTGGTTTTGGTTGTAAAAGGCCATTTCAAATCAATAAACTTTATTAACATCTTTACAATAACAAATTCATCTAATAGTTCAATATAACCCTCTAATTCAAGAACTCAATTCAAGAATTATTGATTTATTTGCATTTGAAATAATTTTAATATTATTTTATTCACTAATGATAATAATAACTTTATAGTTTTGAACCATGCCATCATTGAAAATGTTTTATTGACATCAATTGCTTCTATTTTTGAATAACCATTGTCGACTATACATTATTTATTCCATTCCACTTTTTCATCTTCATTGACTTTATTTTAGAAATCCAATTTGGTTTTGTTGAAATTATTGTATTATGGCCAAGGAATAATTTTTGATTCCTCATCTTATTTAATTTCATCAAGCTCTTTATTGATCACCTTGATTGATCTTTTATCCTAATATGTCTATTTGATGTATTTTGGTTCTACATGTGATAAATGATATGTTTACTATTTTTGATTCATTTTTCTATTTTTAACTGAGGACTTTTGGTGAACAATAATGTTATTTTCACTTACTGCACCATAGACGATTCTCCTATTTGGATACACTGTCACAAATGTATTTTCCTAATCATCATAGCTAACATCAATGTTCTCTATAGACCCATGAAATACCCAAGATATTTAAATTTAATCATCAATTTGTATTTCCAAACTAGACAATTATTATATGAAATCTTCTCTCTAAAATATATAATGTTCTTCTCAATCCTCAAAACATACTCTCTTTGATCAAATGTAATGGATAATATAGCATCCCGCATTTTTATGACATAAACTTTCATTACATTACACAACACTGAGGATCTTAAAGGTTTAGTGTCTTGGAAACCAGGAACATAATACATGAAAACAACATAAAACATTCTTCTTAAACACGTGAAAGGATTATCCTTAAGGTCATCCTAGGTTCATTACTGCATCTCATAACCTGGGGACATACATCAAAATAAGGGATGAGCAGAAGGCCCAGTAAGGGAAACAAGAGAAACATTTCACATATGAACTTGAGATACTTCAATAAGGTCAAGAAAAGAACGTTAAGGCATGAGAAAGGAATGATGAAGAATTTCATAATAAAAATAACATTTTTCATAACATGAAGATGTGCCTACATCATTTAACATAAACAATCATTAACAATCATTAACATATCACCAAGGTCCATCCCCAAGGTGTCATTTGAAAATTACCAAGGTTATTCACCAAGGTATCGTGAAAATTTTAATCTCTAGTGGTTACATCATTACCCAATGCATTGGAGCGCTATCAGGGAGCACCCTTAAATTTGCCTTTATTATCATGTGAGCCACATATATCATCATAAAAAATTTCCTGAATAACCCATATATCATAAAATAAATGGGTTTCATTTCATAATCATAACGTTTTAAAAACTGCTTTAAAGACATGATCTTTACGTCACTTTAAAATAACGGAAAGGGAAAGCGGGCCTAATGTATGTAAATCCCAGAATTTAAAATAGAAAATTTTGATATATATGTGAATACCCCTGTAGAAAGTAGAGCCTTGAGTATTTAATTTATAACATAAAATAATTTTTGACAAAAGAGAGAGACATTTTGAGATGAAAATTCTGCAGCATAACGACTATATTTCGGGGTTTTAGAAAACATTGAAAAGAGAGAGGACATGGGTCACCCACTCATAAATGATCCAAAAAACAGTAGGGGGACAGAATATAAGTGATTTAAGAACATGGTAATGAAATTTGAAAGATATACCATATGAAATGAAAAACATGGAAGTGAGACAAAAATAAGATTTCTCTTATGAAAATTCGGCAGACTAACAGCGTCACTTAAACTTCAATAAAAAATGATTTTACAAGATAAAATAGGGTCTCTCATCATATGATCATAATATATCAGTATGATAAATATAGAAATCATACCCCAACATAATAAAAAGGAACTTGAAAGACTTGACATGAAAATCGAACTTGAAAAATGAGAAGGGTGAAAGAATCCCTTAAAATTTCGGCAGCCTAACGGCGTCACTTAAACTTTCATAAAACGAAATGATGAGAGTAAGAGGGGATATCTCATAATATAAACATAAAAAGGGAAGTAAGAGGAATATAAAAGGACATCCTATCACATAAGAACATGGAGCATAGAATGAATGACATAAAAGAGATTACATGAAAAGAAAAAGAGAGGTCGGATCCCTTACCATAAAACGTAACTCTTAAAACTCAAAGGTTTGGACCTTGAGGGGTTGGGGGCACCTTGGGAGGACTCCTTGGGAGGTAAGGAGACCAGAACTTTGTTTAGGATGGTTTTTGAGTCGAAATGATGAGAGGAGGGCTTGGTATTTATAGGGAAAGTGAGGGGACAAGGCATTAATGGCCAAGGGACACCTCACAGGTGCTTTACTCAAAACCATGTGCTCTCTCATGATATTTCCCATGAAGTTAGGCCAAATGGGGCCCCCAAAACAATAATTCATCACCTTTGGCCGTACAACCCTAAAAATATCTCATGACATCATCATGAAACAGTTATGATGTCATTAAACATACCGAAACCCTAAAACAGCATTTTTACTATTCACTGAAAAATTCATCTTTCTCAGAAAAATCCCAAAATTTCACCTTAACCAAATATCGATGCTATAATTATATTTATGAACTCCATTTTATAAAAACAATTTTCTAAATATTTGTAATTTAATTTTTAAATAAAAACACTATTCATCAAGAATTCATTTTTTTCCAGAAAAATCCCCAAAAATTACCATAACATAATATCGATGCTCGGAGTTAAAAAATAAATTTCTTTTTATAAGAATAATTTTCTAGTTATTTTTAATTAAATTTTTAATTAAAAAACACTATTCACTCGAAAAAAACTAATACTTGACTGATAATTTATGAAACCGTTATTTACCCATTTTATTGAATCATATTACTTAATCTAGGTGTCTAAATTATATTAAAACATTCTTTGAGTGAAATTACTCATCCATTTTGTAACATTACTAATCCTAAGTGTAAAATCACTATTCATAATTTACTATTCATCAAAAATTAAGTTGATCTTATTGGACTCCAAATTCCTTACTGAACACTTTTATAGAAGGCCATTTTTTGAAAATCTTTACACATCATTAATTATTTAGGGTTTACATAAATATTTTAAAATATCCTTTTTTCAAAATTCATCAATAAAATACATCCTAAAATTATCCGGACATTTGAAGTTTCACAAACAACACTAAAGGAAGAAATCTTAATTCATTCATCCCAAAGGATTACACAAAGAAGCTAGGGTCTCATCACATAGCCCCTTATAACACCGGCATATGACCTAAGTGTAAGGTGTGCTATGGTGAGAGGATCTGAGGGAGGCTCAAATAACATTGCCCTAGTAGTAATCTCTACTAACTTGAACTTCTCCCACAGGTGTTTCTGTTCAAGCTTGACACACTGGAGTTCGACTTGGGCTTGGTCCAAAGTGAAGCCCACAGATGCTACCTCCTTCCCAAGCTCTGATAAGTGGGATTCATAAGGTTCGAGTCTACTGGATGAAGCCATCGACTCCTATTTCTGCATTAACCATTAAAATATCTATTAAATCGTTAAGAGTAAGTTAATATACTATTTAAAAAGTTTGGGTCGTTACACTCTTCCCCCCTTACGAAATTTTGTCCCAGAAATTTATACTTGAGGCCTAGTCGAAAAGGTGAGGGTACTTTTGCTTCATTGTTTCCTCAGGCTCCCAAGTCGCTTCTTCATATTTATGATTCCTCCACAACACTTTCACAAGGTGGGTTGTCTTGTTTCGTAGAACCTTGTCTCTGTGATCCAAGATCTTCACTGGCTGCTCCTCATAAGAGAGGTCATGTTCAAGTTGTACCACCTCTAGGTTCAGTACAGCAAAGGGTCGGGTATGTACTTCCTTAAGAGGGATACATGGAAGACATCATGAACTTGAGCTAGGTTCGGTGGAAGTTCTAGATGATAGGACACTACTCCTATGCGATCAAGGATTTCATAGGGGCCAATGTACCTAGGGCTGAGCTTCCCTTTCTTCCCAAACCGCATGACTCTCTTCCAGGGAGAAATTTGAAGGAATACTTTGTCACCAACACCAAACTCCAAGTCCCTTCGACGATTGTCAGCATAGCTCTTCTGCCGACTCTGAGCAGCCTTTATGTGTTGTTGGATGGCATGAACCTGTTCTATCATCTCTTGCACAAGATCAGGCCCAAGAAACTTTCTCTCACCAGTTTCATCCCAACAAGTAGGAGTTCTACATCGCTTTCCATATAGAGCTTCATAGGGTGCCATCTGAATACTCGAATGGAAGTTGTTGTTATATGAGAACTCAACTAATGGGAGGTGTTGATCCCATCCACCTTTAAATTCCATTGAGCATAATCTCAGCATGTCTTCGAGTGTCTGAATAGTCCTTTCAGATTGGCCATCAGTTTGAGGATGATAGGCCGTACTAAAATTAAATTTAGTATTCAGAGCATGTTGAAGACTTCTCCAGAATTTTGATGTAAATCTTGGATCACGATCAGACACGATGGATAGTGGTACCCCATACAGCCTCACCACTTCCTTTACGTATATCTTGGAAAGCTGATCCAGAGAGAAATCTTCCCGAATAGAGATAAAATGGGTGGTCTTGGTGAGACGGTCCACAATAACCCATATCGCATTATTTCCTTTGGATGTTTTCGGGAGACCAGTTACAAAGTCCATGGTGATATTATCCCACTTCCATACTGGTATGGGTAGCGGTTGTAATACCCCCTTGGGAAGTTGTCGTTCTGCCTTTACTTGCTGACACACCAGGCACCTTGTAGTGAAATCAGCAATCTCCCTCTTCATATTATCCCACCAATAATGATCACGAAGGTCTCTATACATTTTAGTACTTCCCGGATGTATAGAGAAGGTAGAGCTTTGAGTTTCATCCATCAATTCTTTCGTTATCTCTAGAATAGATGGAACACATAGTCTTGTACGAAATTTCAATACACCTTCTTGATCAATATTGAAGTCAGGGAACTTCCCATCCTTTATAGCCTCAAACTTCTCCTGCAGCAAAGGATCTTCTTTTTGAGCCTTCTTGATCTTATCTAGTAATGAAGGTTGAGAAATCATTTGGGATAGGTTTGATGATGTCCCTTTCCTTATAATCCCCATGTCCAGTTTTACTAGATCTTTAATCAAGGGATCTCCTAGGATCTTCATTGTTTCTAGAACAACAGGGTCTTTCCTGCTTAACGCATCCGCGACTTTATTTTCTCTTCCAGGGTGATAATGAATTGAACAATCACAGTCTTTAATAAGCTCCAAACATCTCCTTTGTCTCATGTTCAATACTTTCTGTGTGAAAATATACTTTAGACTTTGGTGGTCAGTGTATATATCACATTTCTCTCCATAAAGATAGTGCCTCCATATCTTTAGAGCAAAAACAACTGCCGCCAGCTCTAGATCATGCGTAGGATAATTCTACTCATGAATCTTCAACTGTTGAGATGCATAAGCAATTACCTTGTCATTTTGCATGAGGATGCACCCAAGACCATTCAGAGATGCATCGCTAAAAGTAACGAATCCTTCTCCGATAGAGGGTAGTGTTAACACAGGTGCAGTAACCAATCTCTTCTTCATCTCTTGGAAACATTCCTCGCAATCCTTTGTCCAGATGAACTTAACCCCTTTTCAAGTCAACGTGGTTAGTGGATTAGAAATCCATGAAAAGTTTTTCACAAACCTCCTATAATATTCTGCTAAACCAAGGAAACTGTGAATCTCAGTTACTGTTGTGGGTTGAGAACACTCCTCCACAACCATTGTCTTTGCAGGGTCAACCGAGATTCCTTCATTGGTTATGATGTGCCCCAAGAAAGCCACTTGTTGTAACCAAAACTCACACTTTATGAACATTCCAAAGAGCCTCTCCTTCCGCAGAGTTTTCAAAATAACCCTCAGATGATCTTCATGCTCCTCACGACTTCTTGAATATATCAAAATATCATCAATAAAAACTACCACAAAGTTATCAAGGTAGTCCTTAAAGACTCTATTCATCAAATCCATTAAAATAGCAGGAGCATTAGTCAAGCCTAAGGGCATAACAGTAAACTCATAATGCCCATATCTTGATCAGAAGGCAGTCTTTGGAATATCTTCATTCTTCACCCTCACTTGATGATAACCAGATCGAAGGTCAATATTGGAGAAGAATTTAGCCCCACGAAGTTGGTCAAATAAATCATCAATTCTTGGAAGAGGGTATTTGTTCTTCACTGTGATCCCATTCAGTTCTCTATAATCAATGCATATCCGCATTGATCCATCCTTCTTCTTCACAAAGAGAACTGGTGCTCCCCAAGGAGACACACTTGGACGGATAACCCCCTTCTCCAACAAGTCTTGGAGTTGTTTCTTTAACTCTTCTAGCTCCACATTTTCCATTCTATATGGAGTCTTTGATATCGGTTGAGACCCAGGTATGAGTTCAATGGAGAACTCTACCTCTATTTATGGGGGAGGTCTAGGTAAGTCCTCAGGAAATACATCCATGTATTCCTGAACAATCGGAACATATTCTATTTGTATGCTCCCTTTTCCTTCTTCGTCATCACCGATTAACTCCATAAAGAAAGCTATAGGAGGTTCTTCTAGATAGAGATCAGTTCTGGATATCTCTCCTTGGAAGATAACTGTATGTCATTCGTTCAAGACTACTGAGATATCCTTACTTCTGCATTTGATCTTAGCATTATACTTTGAGAGCCAGTCCATCCCTAGTATAATGTCGAATTCCATAATGGGAATGAATACTAGATTTTCGATTAGATTTTTCTCACCAAAGTAAACACTAGAGTCTCTAAATACTGTTGATGCAAGGATAATCCCACTTGGAGTCTTGACTAACAACTCTACCTCTAGTAGTTCGGGGATTGATTCTATATTCCTTAGAAACTTGGAGAAAATAAAGGAATGCGTAGAACCAGAATCAAATAAAGTACTTTCTAGTTTTGAGAGGACGACAAGAGTACCTTCTACCACATCGTTCGGAACATCAACTTCAGTTGTTGTGATAGCGAAAGCATGACCTTGCTCCCTTGGCCTCTGCTGAGGTTGATGGTGATTCCCCTCCACCACCCTCAGATTTGGACATTGATTAGCAAAGTGCCCAAGCTATCCACACATGAAGTATGTGACTTCGGGTAGGGCTAGAACCATCTTTCCTTTGTCGTTAGTGTTTGGAAGTTGAGGCTTCACATCACTACAACAATTCTGAGAAATATGGCCTTCTCTTCCACACCTGTAGCACTTACCACTTCCGATCAAGCAGTTCCCCGAATGATTCTTCCCACATTTATTGCATGTGGCATGTTGCATATTCTTTCCACCTCTTTCCTGGTCAAAACTTCTTCCCAGGATTGGTTCTAGAGTTCTCTTCTTCTCATTAGATTTGTGAGACCACTATGTCTCCCCTAACTCTAGTTCAACTTTCATAGCACTTAGAACTATTTCTTCATAGCTATCATAGTCCCTGTTGGCTAGATTCTTCCGCAGATGAGGTCGTTTTCCACCAAAGAATCTATCAACCTTCCCATTAGGGTCCATGACGAAGCTTTAGGTATAACGGGAAAGCCTTGTGATGTTCATCTCGTAGGTTCCAACTGATTCATTCTCCTTTTGCTTCAGCTCGAGAAATTCTTCCTCCATTCTCGTTCTCATCGAACGAGGGAAATACATATTAAAGAATATTCCCCGAAACTCTTCCCACTCCATAGCTTCCATCTCTCCTCATGGATTTGTTTTTTTGATCAGTGACCACCACTGATCAGCTTCTCCCTATAGGCGTTAAACAACAAGGGTGAATTTTTCTTGTTCCGAACAATGAAGTACAGAAAAGATGTTTTCAATGGAGCTTATCCATTGTTCCGCAACCAATGGGTCAGTAGATCCACTGAATGTTGGTGGTCTTTGACGCATGAAGGAATTAATAGAATGTTGTTCCCTTCATGGTGAGATCAGCCTCTCAGCTTGATTCAAGTTATTAATCATAACTTGAGTCAGTTGGTTCATCATTCGCATGAATGTTTCCATTCCGGCTTCCATCGGAGGGCCATCAGCACATGGTGCATTGCGGTCACCATATGCATGGTTCCTCCTATTTCCCACCATTTTCTAAAAGAATAAAACCTTAGTGAGAAACTTATTTAAATTATGAATCTTTTAACTAAGACTTCATGCTTAGACAATTACACTTCTCTATAATTCCTTCATAATGATTCATAAAAGGCTTGTGATTAACCAAACATATCCCCCGGGAGTGTCATAACCAAGAGTGCAGCAAGGTCCGTTATCGTGCACCAGTTCCCATTCGAGTCTAGCTCAAAGCGGTGTTTTCGGGTTTTACCCCTATGTACATCTGTGCCAGACCCGCCTCTACCTGCTCGTATCCAGACAGGGATGTATTTGTTTGATAAACCCCTTACTCAGTACTTACCAAAATACCAGGAAGTTTTCCTATATTTAAACTTTTCTATAGGGTTCTTCCTAAAGTTTTTATATCCTAATTTCCACAAAAAACTAAACCATCTTTTGATACCAACTATAGCATCCCGCCTTTTTATAACATAAACTTTCATTACATTACACAACACTGAGGATCTTTAAGGTTTAGTGTCTTGGAAACCAGGAACATAATACATGAAAACAACATAAAAAATTCTTCTTAATCACATGAAAGGCTTCTCCTTAAGTTCATCCTAGGTTCATTACTGAATCTCATAACCTGGGGAAATACATCAAAAGAAGGGGTGAGCAGAAGGCCCAGTAAGGGAAACAATAGAAACATTTTACATATGAACTTGAGATACTCCAATAAGGTCAAGAAAAGAACGTTAAGGCATGAGAAAGGAATCGTGAGGAATTTCATAATAAAAATAACATTTTTCATAACTTGAAGATGTGGCTACATCATTTAACATAGACAATCATGAACATATCACCATGGTCCATCCCCAAGGTGTCATTTGAAAATTACCAAGGTTATTCACCAAGGTATCGTGAAAATTGTAATCTCTAGTGGTTACATCTTTACCCAATGCATTGGAGCTCTATCAGGGTGTACCCTTAAATTTGCCTTTATTATCATGTGATCCACATATATAATCATAAAAAATTTCATAAATAACCCATATATCATAAAATAAATGGGTTTCATTTCATAATCATAACGTTTTAAAAACTGCTTTAAAGACATGATCTTTACGTCACTTTAAACCCATGGAAAGGGAAAGCGGGTCTCATGTATGTAAATTACAGAATTTAAAATAGAAATTTTTGATATATATGTGAATACCCCTATATAAATAAGAGCTTTGAGTAATCACTTTATAACATAAAATAATTTTTCAGAAAAGAGAGAGACATTTTGAGATGAAAATTCTGCAGCATAACGACTATATTTCAGGGTTTTAGAAAACATTGAAAAGAGAGGAGACATGGGCCACCCACTAATAAATGATCCATAAAATAGTATGGGGACATAATATAAGGGATTTAAGAACATGGTAATGAAATTTGAAATATATACCATATGAAATGAAAAACATGGAAGTGAGACAAAAATAAGATTTCTCTTATGAAAATTCTGCAGCCTAACGACGTCACATAAACATAAATAAAAAATGATTTGACAAGATCAAATAGGGTCTCTCATCATATGATCATAATAGATCAGTATGATAAATAAAGAGATCATACCCCAACATAATAAAAAGGAACTTGAAAGACTTGACATGAAAATCGAACTTGAAAAATGAGAAGGGTGAAAGAATCCCTTAAAATTTCGGCAGCCTAACGACGTCACTTAAACATTCATAAAACGAAATGATGAGAGTAAGAGGGGATCTCTGATCAAATAAACATGAAAAGTGCAGTAAGAGGAATATAAAAGAACATAATCTCACATAAGAACATGGAGCATAGAAGGAATGACATAAAAGAGATTACATGAAAAGAAAAAGAGAGGTCGGATCCCTTACCTTAAAACGTAACTCTTAAAACTCAATGGTTTGGACCTTGAGGGCTTGGGGGAACCTTGGGAGGACTCCTTGGGAGGTAAGGAGACCCTAAATTCGTTGAGGATGGTTTTGGAGTCTAAAGGATGAGAGGAGGGCTTGGTATTTATTGGGAAAGTGAGGGGACAAGGCATTAATGGTCAAGGGACACCTCACAAGTGCTTTACTCAAAACCATGTGCTCTCTCATGATATTTCATATGAAGTTAGGCCACATGGGGCCCCAAAAACAATATTCCATCACCTTTGGCCGGAAAACCCTTAAAATATCTCCTGACATCATCATGAAACAGTTATGATTTCATTAAACATACCGAAACCCTAAAACTTCATTTTTACTATTCACTGAAAAATTCATCTTTCTCAGAAAAATCCCAAAAATATCACCTTAACCAAATATCGATGCTCTAATTACATTTATGAACTCCATTTTATAAAAATAATTTTCTAAATATTTTTAATTTAATTTTTAAATAAAAACACTATTCATCGAGAATTCATTTTTTCCAGAAAAATCCCCAAAAATTACCATAACATAATATCGATGCTCTGAGTTCAAAAATAAAGTCCTTTTTATAAAAATAATTTTCTAGTTATTTGTAATTAAAATTTTAATTAAAAAACAATATTCACCCAAAAAAACTAATACTTGACTAATAATTTATGAAACCGTTATTTACCCATTTTATTGAATCACATTACTTAATCTAGGTTTCTAAATTATATTAAAACTGTCTTTGAGTGAAATTACTAATCCATTTGGTCACATTACTAATCCTAAGTGTAAAATCACTATTCATAATTTACTATTCATCAAAAATTAAGTTGATCTTATTAGACTCCAAATTCCTTACTGAAAACTTTTTTAGAAGACCATTTTTTGAAAATCATTACACATCATTAATTATTTAGGGTTTACATAAATATTTTAAAATATCATTTTTTTCAAAATTCATCAATAAAATACATCCTAAAATTATCTGGACATTTGAAGTTTCACAAACAACACTAAAGGAAGAAATCTTAATTCATTCATCCCAAAGGATTACACAAAGAAGCTAGGGTCTCATCACATAGCCCCTTATAACACCGGCATATGACCTAAGTGTAAAGTGTGCTATGGTGAGAGAATCTGAGGGAGGCTCAGATAACATTTCCCTAGTAGTAATCTCTACTAACTTGAACTTCTCCCGCAGGCGTTTCCGTTCAAGCTTGACACGCTGGAGTTCGGCTTGGGCTTAGTCCAAAGCAAAGCCCACAGATGCTACCTCCTTCGCAAGCTCTGATAAGTGGGCTTCATAGGGTTCGAGTCTACTGGATGAAGCCATCGACTCCTCTTTCTACATTAACCATTAACATCTCTATTAAATCGTTAAGAGTATGTTAATATACTATTTAATATGTTTGGGTCGTTACAGCTAAGAATTTTACTACTCTTTTTAAAAAAACTGCACTTACATGATTTGTGTTTGGATGAATATCCAAGTAAAATACCTCTATGCTCATGATCATAAATCATCTAATGCCTCAATTTATTGACGTATTACTCTTACATCCAATCACTTGAAATCACATGAGTGTGGGATTCATTCCACACAAGATTTTATAGAGAGCGTTTTCATGATTTAAAAATAAATGTGCTTTAATGGAGAGATATATTGTTTTGATTACATCCTCCATTAAAAATTTCACCATTTTATTTTTTCTATAATCATCATCTAATTAATATATTATATTATCTAGTTCTTACTCTCAATTAATTAGTTTTGGTGAGGAGTCCTCATCACCAATGAATAATGAAGAATCCCATGGGTTTTTTTCACTATTCCACCTAATTGTTTTTAAATTTTATTCGATTGCTACTGTGGAATATATTAATTACTACAGAAAGTATCATATCTAATTTTTTCCTAATCTATGTAATAAATTAAAATATCTAAATCTTTTTGGTCACTCCATAACCCATGTAATCCTATAAAATACATTAATAAACAATATATAATACATTTTACCATAAAATTATTTATGTTTCATTGGCCCACAAACATCATCATGAACAATATCATATAAGTTTGATAATTCTACATTGCCTTTCTTATATGATTTTCCAAAAATATTCCCATTTTGATAATAATCAAATATGTGAGTGTATTTACATATGAGTTTGTATTGGTCTAGGCCACTAGTGATAATGACCATGTATTTCAAATATTTATATCTAAAATGGACATGATGCCTTTTCCACATTCTATTTCAATATTCTATGGTAATCATTCACAGAATCTCATCAAAAATAAGGTGAAGAAAAACCCTATACTGTTTACCTTGGAGAACAATGGGTAAATATCTTACCTTAATACTATATGTATTCATATTGAATTCCACCTCATGTTCTAAGTCACACTGTGAGATTAAAATAAATGGATTGTGACTAAATCCTTGAACCCAAAGAACATCAGTTTGTCTCAGGTATTTTCCACCAACATAATCCTTTTCGAAGAAAATGATATTTATCCACTCATTTTTTTAAAGAGGACAAATCCATCATTATTTTATTTTACATAGGGGACGCGGACTTCATTTCCCATTTGATGAGAAGTGTACCTACTATTTCGAATATTTAGTTCAAAACTGTCCATTATTCATAATTATATTTCATTAATGTTGTATATCTCATATCATCTCTTCCTAATCCATGACCATTGGATTGATTTAATTGAGGAATATAATACTATCACTGCCTCTATATATTGGTATTCTTAAAAATCAGGAAAAATATTATATTTATTTTGATGTTATATCTTTCTTGATGATTCATCATACTATTGTTTTAAACTTCTACATGTCAGTATATACGTGTTTCCTCATTCTTTAAAATGAAAATTCAGTACCTTGTTCAATGAATATTTATAGTAATAACACTACCCATTAAATTCATATCAAGGATATGCGATACTCCTTATTTGTTTTTTTATTTCATTCTCCCATAAGTATTTTCTTATAAAAGGGCATATATATTGGGTGCTTCCCATCATCTGAAAAAATAATACCAGTCATATGTTGTCTTCTTTTCAAACTTTCTATCATTATAAATAGTCATGTAAGTGTCATGCATCTCATCAATTTTTAATGATGTAGGTTCCTCATATTTTGAATATACTACCACTACTTTCTATCATTGATCATTCACAATCTATAACATTACTTTTTAACCAAAAAAATCACTCATTGCATATGAATAATTTCTTCAGTGGACAACTGATGAACATACATTATCACTAATTCACTAGAGATCCTTGATTACATAATAGGAGTGGGGATTCATTCTTGATTTTTTCACATCATTCACAAATTCATTAATTTTTATACATTTTATATAATTCATTTTACAAAACAATTCGTAGAATGAATCTACCCATCAATGTTTCTATCATATTATTCATCTATGATCCTCAACAAAAAATATTTTTCTAATCCACCAGAATCTCTAGACATATGTTTTCCAAAATATATATTTTTTTATTATTTCCCCTCTTCATTTTATATTTTTTAAATCATGGAAGATAGTTGAGAACAATCATTTTTCATGGGGATTTATCTCCGTCGGTTTATTTCATCATGGATTTTTCAAGTATAAATTAAAGATTAACTATTCCATTGATTCAACTAATTTCATTATTGATGTACTCCATGTGATTCTTATCTAGAATAATCTTGTGGACTTTTTCACTAGGTTATCAATATTCTTCAACCAACACCACATCTATTTCCCCCAATTCCATATATTCTTTAGATTGAATATCATTTTTCTTATATAATTTTTCATTTGGTTTCTACATGCAGATCATTATGTTAAATGAAATCATTTTGCGGTCTTATTCCTTATCATTATCCCATAACATCATGGGATACATATCATCACGATTCCTTACATTTCCAAATTTTAAAACATGTGAATTCTAGAATTCCATTGAACATTCATTTTTGATATTTTAAAAATTAAACAATATAATCACATCAAATTATTAATTCTTGAGTTCCTCTTTGATTGAATTATTCATCATATACATTAATTCTATCTCTTTAGTGTCTACTTTTGACACTGATTCATTTTTGTTGTTTCAGATTTGATAATAAAAAATAGTTCTATACATTTTTTACAATTTATCCTCCTTCTAATCTATATATTTAAGCATTGAAACATCTTGATTGAACCATGGGGAAATCTCATTAGGATTATTTTTATAATTTCCACATTTTTAATGATTTCCCCAAGACCACATTTTTTGTTATATAATAATTCTTATCCAATAAAAAAAATCTATAGAAGTAAAATTCGGAATATATTTGAGATCCCCATTTCTTTTACACAAG
The DNA here is from genome assembly GCA_963277665.1 of Viscum album. Classification (NCBI taxonomy): domain Eukaryota; kingdom Viridiplantae; phylum Streptophyta; class Magnoliopsida; order Santalales; family Viscaceae; genus Viscum; species Viscum album. The sequence continues at coordinate 1,794,374,269 of OY728158.1, forward strand.
ACTTGTATAATTTTTTTCTATTCTATCAAATAACCATTAGATATATTTAGAAGATTTTCCCACATTATATGAGTTTTCATACATGGATTTAGTTTTTTATAGACATGGTTCATCAAATCCAACCATAATGTATTTATTTCTATTTAAAAAGTTTTATACTCTTATATATCTCTATCTATTGATTATACACTATCCATAATTATAGATAATCAATGCATTATGATGATATATACATAAACTCTTATTGAAATACAACAATATTGCATCAAATATTTACATATATATAAGTTTCTACAATTAAAATTAATGATACACTTATTGTTCACCACAAAAACCATAATTCCTTTTAGAGAAATAAAACCATATATAACCTTCATCTCTATTTACAATTTTTAATCTTTATTAAGGATTAAAAATTAAATGGTCAGCATGAAGAATGGTGATTCAGTTAAAAAATTACATTGTTAATTATATTATTTCACATTTATCTGGAGAACATCTACGAATACTACTAATAGCTATAATCTAACAAAAATATAATAAAAATGAAATTTTAATTTGTTCATCCAAATAGGTTAATCATTGGTGTATGCATGAAAAGTTTCCTTTTCACCAATGACACTAAATCTAAGTACTTTTTTTACATTGGAAATTTTAATTTGGTTTTATTGACCCTATTAGTTTACAACAATGAATATTTGTATGATAACTTCCCTCACATAAACCTATAATTTTATTAATCCATGTCACAGATTGGTGCTCAATACTTCTATTTTGATGATCTTATTCTCGAAATATTGATAATGAGAAAATACACCCCTGGAAGCATACAAATTTAGAAAAATATAAACAAATTACTATGAGATCTCACTATTGTAATACATTCCTCATCATAAATATTCAATCATCTAAGAACATTATTTTCTCCATTATTTGTTCCTATGATGCCTTCCTTGGATGACCCTATAATGTTTCCCTGTAAAAATAGGTACCGATGAAACAAAACATAAAACATCCTCTTATTATTTCCTACTAAAAGATTGTAAGCTTATGATTTCATCTAATATTTTATTTTGGATGTTAGAGAAACTCCATATATCTCAATCAATATGGAATCTCTTTTATTCTGATCTATTCTCTATTTTCTATTCATTTCACATTTTTAAAAATATTTATAAATTTCCAAGTTAGTCACAACCTCAAAAGTAAACACAATGGTTAAATCCCATTTTTAAATGCAATCCATGATGCCTATATTTATAGATCATAACTCTTAAAGATCTCTAAACTAATCATGTATTAAAAATAGAAATATTTCAATGATGGAAAAAAAAATTATATTAGTCGTTTCAATATTTCATGACATGTGGAAACAAAAAAACAAATCATTACATAAACATTGAAGAAGTTTTACAATCATGGAATTATTCTTTCTCAAAATTTAGATGAATCTTAGTTTGAGTTTCTCCATGCAAGACATAAATTTTATTTTATAAATGAAAATAATTCAAAATATTGAATCATGATATTTATAGATAATTAACTATGGGAAGATTAAATTTTTTTATCATGCATATATATATCCATTGAGGATTACACAGAACCTGGTTATATAGATGACTATTAGGGAAACCAAGCTTACTAAAATGATGGTTACAAAACTCCAAATTTTTTTAAGGTGCCCTAAGAAGATTGTAAAACATAGGGAAATGATGTTTATGTAGATTATAATCAATTTTATAAAGGATTAGATGATATTTATGTACTATAATAAGACTCTTATACCGAACTACTGATGGATACACACAAAAAAAATGATGCTTTTGAATTTGAGACTTACATAAATTCATGAAACCTACTAATCATACAGATGATTATGTATTCCTTTAATCCACACCAAAAATGTTCTCATCCCCTTCTAAAATTTATAAAAATGACACCATAAGAATAAATATTCCACATTAATGATTCATTATATTAAATTAAAAAAAACACATCTCAGAAGACACTCTTAGGTGATTAATTTTAACTAGATTCCATGATACATGGTTTACATATGTATTTATCTAGATTAATCATAGACGAGGAATCTGTAGGTCCCAATTCCAATCAAAATTCAATAAAATATACTTGGTGAATGGAGGAATCAAATAGTTTTCCTTAGTATGGGCTTCATAAAAGCTGTGAATTTCTGGAATCTAAGGCATCCATGATACTTTGTTTCCTTTTATATATGTATCACGTGTATGTCAATGATATATGTTTCATGTAAGATGGGTGATTCTAGAAATATATAGTTTCATGAAATTTAGGTCTCTTGAAATTATTATGTTATTCATATCAGTGAGTTTCATGAAATCATCTCAAACATTATACAATGCATTGAATGACTATTGTGAGGTGATATTCATATGTTTCCCAGATGCGGGAATCTATTGTTGCCTTTGGGGTTGATCTATTCATGGAATCTAGAGTTTCATAACCCTATAGATGTGAATTTGGAATATTAATAGGCACACACAAATGTGTGTGTGTGTGGGGGGGGGGGGGGGTTGTGTTTATAGGAAAAAGTGTGTTTTGAATTGAATGGTTTTTAGAAGTCTTGTATCATGGAATTACTATAGTGCTTCATTACACTCTTACTTTGGTTCATGGAACTATGAGTTGCAAGAGAATCTTTTCTTTTCTTTTTAATTTTCATAGTGGACTATTTGTCTTCCCATATCCTTCATGGATGTATTTTTTCACCTCTAGTATGCATGAAGGAGAAAAAGAAGGACAATATATAGGTGAAGTCTTATGATAACATAACCATTAATAACATGGTGTGGTATGAACTATAAACTTATTATTTCATTTAAAGGGTAATAAATGAAACATAACTCCAATAGAAATATTAATTTTATAGTTTTATAGGGAAATTTATGTGAAATTATAAAAATTAAATTTCATAATGATTTTTTACATGGTTGTAAAAACAATCATCTATGTTACTTTCAAAAACCCATTTCAATGTGTGAAAAGATGAGATTTTAAACCATAATTATAAATTAATCTGAAATATATAAATCTTGAAAATAAAATATTTGAATGATAGGAAACTAGTCGTGGAAGATAAAAAATATACATAAGTGGAATGGAATTTATTTACTTAATCTTTTCAAACACTAAAATTTAAAATAAAAAATCATAAAATAATGGGAATATTATTTTAATTACAAATACCACGGAAACATGAATATAATTATTTATTATGAATAATAATTATATAATAATTAAATGATGTGCATGATGAAAATGCTAAAAATGTCTTTATTTTCAAAAAATTGTAAAGAAAGAAAAACTAAAAATTGTGGTTAATGTTATATAGATTTTACTAAGAATATATTAAGAATCCAAAGGATATTGAAAAAAACCATATAAATCATTGAAGTATTATCATGGACCAACATGAGTACCCTGGTACACTAATACTTTAGATTTCCCTAACTTAGTCTAAAGGGTGATCGAGAACCCCATGGGTTGGGGACTGGTCCATAGCATAAAACACAAGAGAAAAATAATTTTTTTTACCAAATGAATGATAAGATACTGGAAGATAAATAGACATATAGTTGGTCTTCCAAGAACTCCACTGGGAGAAAAATGCCACAAGAAGACAGATAAAACCAATAGTAAAGTATCATCCAAAATATGAAAACACAACATCCATCATCACAACATGTTTCACAAACCCTTTGAAAGAAATTGACTATAGCTCCATCAGTCACGATCATCACTCTAGGATACATTTCTTAGCCACAAAAAACACCTATAAGTGGATCTATTCTCTTTCCTAGAACTAGAAATAGAAAACCTACAATCACCCTCAGGAAAAGGTTGGGTGTCAGCTAAACAACCTAGTAGGAGCTCACCAAGTGTTATATAAGAAATTAAACATTAATAAACTATTAATTATTTATTTTAAATAAAATAAGTCATGATAGAGGATTATCCTTTTAAATAAAAAATATGGTTTAAGTCAATTAGATGGAAATATATAAAAAACTGGATTAAAAGAATAGTTTTAATTAAACAAAATGGGCATTGTAAAAAATATATAAAATCATAGTACCTTATGAGCCATTACAAAACAACCATGTTAATTTTGTGTGTCTGTGCTCTAGATGGGGGTGAATATAAAAACCCTGAATAATAAAGGGTTAAATGAATAAATGATATAACTCATGGAAAAAGGTGAACCTTTCATTTCCGGGGCCTACTAGATTTGAAATCCATAATTAAGTGTTCATGGACTAGAGTTTTCCTCACAATGTGTGAACTTCTGTAAAGTTTCCCTGTGTTTGTGAGTGTAGAAAAAGAACAACTCAAAGAACATGTGTTGGATTGTGAGGATATTCGTTAGAATGATTACCCATTCAGGCATGTGGGTGGGCCATAGGGAGGGGACCACCTGTCTCTGGGGTAACTAGAGGTACCTAGAGGTCCATGACCCGATGACCATGTTAAGGCAGGGTTTCTGTGCTATCAGTAGGACCCACTTATTACTGTTCACATGTCCCTAGGATCAGGCCACCAGGAAAGAATTATTTAACACCCAACATTTGAATATTAGTCTGAGAATGGTTTAATTAGAGTTATAATTTTCAATCCATTTATAGGGAGATAGATTCTTGAATTTTTTTCATAGTGACCCACTAATATCCCATGATCATATTTATTTTAATGAATCAATCAATAAATCATTGGAAAATTATTTTCATCAAACCAAATCATCATTTACAATTAAATTCCACAATTCCAGGTATCAACATGACAATTTAGTTTCAAACCCCAAATCATCAGATCTAATCAATTTAAAGCCTTTCAAAATCATCATTAATTTAAATAAATAATCTTCAAAGATCATCCATCAATTCATTCCTCAAATCATTTTTCAATTCAATCTATATTTCTCAAAATCCAATCAATTAAACAATACCATTGAAAAAAGGGATTTATTTCACAAATACCTTCCATTCAAATAAACAATGTAAAATAATTAAAATAATAATTCAGAAACCAATTATAATTTCATTTCAAAATAGTAATGAAATTCAAGGACTAATCATTATAAAAATCCTTATACAACCACCTACCATTATTCACGATATGAACCGATCAATGATAAAATATTAGAAAATGGAATCGCCAGTTGGGAACCGAGGGAGAGGGAAATCAAAGAAGAATACCAATAATAAAGAATCATTAATCAAGGTACATCAATAATATATCCAATCCATAAAAAATGTAAGGATTCACCACTCTAGAAAAATAGTTATAGAAGAAGACAAGAAATACAAAACAATGGAGAAACAACATATCTGAAAGGGATCAAGATCATCCAATGAAAATTATATTCACAAGAAAAGAGTTTAAAGGAGGGAAGAACTATTCAATAGATTCTACAAGAGATAATGAATTTTATTAGGATCAAATTAGAGGTGAATGGAGTCTTAACTAGGGAATTTTGTATTTCAAAAATATTTTTAACAAAATTATAAACCATTTACACAGTTTACTGGGTTGGGCCACACCATTAGTACTAACCGTGTTCCAAATTGTCCGCCCTTACTAGGCATGAAGAAGTGGTGAATAGTATGGCCACAAAATTAGTTTAATAATAAAGAAATCATGAAAAAAACATCTATACAATTTTGAATGGTTTAGAGGTAGAGGCCAAACCTTTGAGAAAAACCATGCACCCCCCTCTGGATTACCCTCAGTTGGAACATAGTTTACTGGGCCAAACAACACTATGTTCTTTGACCATGCCCTAAATGTGAATGTCCCCAAAAGAATCCATTTTTTTCAAAATACCCCAAAAATGATCTAGAACTTGACTTAAGCATAGTTTAATCAAAATAAGGTCATGAATTACCTAATAATTGATAATGTAATTTTACAAAATCCCCTGCATAAAAACATTTTCCCATGAAAGCTAGTCAAGAAGTAACCATACCAAAGATGTGTGGTAATTTATCTCTCATTATTTCATCACACTCTCATGATTAATGAGAATTAGATCCATGATTAAACTAAAAAATAACCAACGGTTTCAATTACCCATGAGAATCCTTTGTCTTAGAATCAAAAATCAAAACTGGCTTCTTATTCAAAGAGAAATTAGGTTTAATATCAAGGTAATCTCTTATCAAAACATGAGATGGGTCAGAGTGATACTTTTTGAGTTGTGATACAATAAACATGTTATGTATCGATGAAAAACAAGTTGGAAAATATGAGAAGTAATCCATGTTGAAAATTTTATCAACAAACTCAATTGGACACATGTATCTTGGTGCAATAATTCCCTATTTTTCAAAGAATAGGTCATCCAACTGTGGTTAACTCTCAAAAAAAACGTGATCACCAACTAAAAACATTACAGAGAATCTATGATGATTAACATAATATTTATATTATAAATTTTCCATCTACATTTTCTAACGAATCAACTAAATTTTTATTTTCATCTCTTGGACTAGGACAAGCCATAGAAACCTCACAAAAATCTATCCAACACAACAAAAATTTGAATGGGTGGACAATCAAGGACATAGATGGTTCTATAAGGATAGATTACCAGTAAATGTTGTTATAGGAAATCTCAACCAATACTTAGTGGTAAACCCATGATTCAATATAGTCACGATATCAAGATCGAAGCATGTCCTCCAAAATTTGTACAACATGTTCTATCTAGCCATTCATCCGTGGATGATATTCCATGGTAAAACTCACTAGAGAACCCATTTTCACCTATAGGCCTCTATCAAAATTTGATGTGAAATAGGGATCTCTTTCAAAGACTATAACAGATTGAAATCTGTGCATTCTAAAAATATTTTATATATATAGGCTTCCTAAGTCCTCAACATAGGTTGTATCATGAATGAGTATAAAGAATGATTATTTAGTCAGCCAAATGATCGCTACCCATATAATATTATTAAAATATGGGGTACCTGGATACACAATCATATAATCTAAATATATCATGTCTCACTTCAAATTCAGCACAGGAAGGGGATGAAACAAACCTGAATGCTTTGGTGCTCGGCCTTGACCTATTGGTAAATAAAGCAATGTGAGACAATTTCATCAATGTATTACCTCGTACCTGGCTAGAAGAATCATCACCATATATAATAGAACATATTTATAGTTCAAGGGTGCACTTACCACAAGGAATTAGGACAAGCTCCCATCATAGCCTTTCTCACACCTAAAGGAAAAAAATACCAATTTTAGAATCATAGGATAACATCAAAAGAGAATGACCACTCGCTGATTGTATCCCTTCGACAAAGACTATCTCTAGTGTCACAAAATTCATCATCAAGATAATACTCTTGAAGAATAATGTTGATAGGATATGATTTCAATAGAACTATATCCATAACCATCTCAGTCTCATCCTCACAGAACCCCAAGTGCATATGAGCAAAAAGAGCCATGAATTTTAAATCTTCTAATGATTCTATCATTTCATGGTGTTATGTTTCCTTATCATTGAATAAAAAACAACATTAATATTTCCAGGGTTGTAACAGATTTCAATATTGAATGACTTCAGGTACTACACCCAATTCTTTTTCCAGCTATTGGAAAGAATTTCATGAAACAACCTGAGTACCATAGTACATTGATACCAAAGCAAGCAATAACACAACCATAAGTATGTTATTGATCAGAAAAAGTTGGAAAATAGCACATTACATCAAACATAAGACAAATGGAATGTTTGTTTTTATAATAATGATAAAATAGTGAAAGATAAATGAATACGTAGTCAGTATTCCAAAAAATCCATAGGGAGAAAAGTACAACAAGAAATAGATAAAACCCATTGTAAAGTGTTATCCAAAAGGTTATAATATAACACCCTTCAAGATGGGATGTCTCCGAAAGCCTATGAAACAATTGGACCATAGATCCATCTATCACCATTATCACTCCATGATCCCATTCTCAAGAACAACCACCACCCCCAAGTAGCAACCTTATCTTTCTAAGACCTATAAATATGAAATCTATAATTATGCCTGAACGAAAATGTAGGGTGTGAGATAAATATCCCAATAGGATATCCCCTTGTTTTTCTTAAGTAATTCTAAAAAAATAAACTATTAGGTAGTTTTTATAAATAAAACAGGAATCATTGAACATTTCTTATTTTATATCAACTATATGGTATCAAATCAACTTGATGGAAATATATTAAAAACTAGTTTAAATGAATATTTTTCAAAAAAGAAGAATAAGGAAATGATAATACATCAATATAATCAATGGATTGTAGTAATAAAATCAAAAACTAATATCATGTTCATAAGTCTTGTAGTTGGATATTTTTTAGATATTTTTGTAAAACCACAATATTTTTATGAAATATTTCTCTCTAAATAATTTCATTTCTTTGGTGGTTTCTTCCACACACATCATCGAATTTGAACAAATCATGATATACTATAAAAATATTAATATTTTAACATAACCATTATAACCATGAACTTGGGTTTGGTGGTATGAATAGAAATAACCATATTATGAAAGATATTTATTAAAAGAAAATAAACACTTAATATTTTAATTAAAGACATTTTATTCTTCTAAAAACATTAATCGTAACAAAAATTATTTTATTTCATTCTATGAAGAAATAAATATAATTAATTTTTATACTTTCATAAAATTTATTTGACAAAATGAACTTCATTTTTGAATTCATATTGTAAAAAATATCTTAAGATAAATTTTTGATAATTTTACAATTTTTTTTAATTTTAATGAATTGTGGAAAATACTTATTCACATTGAAAACTATATTTTATTTTAATGGATTTAAAAAGTAAAATTCTATTAGTTTTAAACTTCCATTAGTTAATTTTTATTATAAATAATATAATTTTGGTTTTTGAAATGAATTTTATACTTTATTTTTTTATAACACATAAAAAGGGATTTTTTGAAAAAAAAATTCTCATTTTTTCAGTTTGATTTTAAATTAAATTCTACCACTTTAATGTTTTTAATTTTTAAATAAGAATTACATATTTAGAAAGTGTTCATTGGGTTAATCTAGACAAAAAATAATAGAAAAGGCCATATGTTTTCATTGATTTTATTATTGGATGAATTAAATCTTACCCTTAACACCAATGATTTGAAAAATGTTTATTTATGGACACTTGTCCAACAAAATGATTTAGACATTATTAATATCAATGAAAGTGAAAAAATGTCATAATAGTATTTTAAATATGTATAGTTTTTTCAATATATGGTTAAAAAATGATACACTAAACCATAAATATTCTTTGGAAATCTAAAATATTAATATTAATCAGGGTAATTTATTTTAAATTTTTTGGATTTTAATATTTACACTAAATTCTTAAACAACATAGGGGTAGTAATTATTCAATTATCAAAAAAGAAAATAAATTATATTAAAAATATTAAAAGTAATATACATTGTGTTATTTAAGGGGATCCATGATTTCTCAAGATTACCATGACATGTTTATGATATTTTACAATAGTTGGTACCAATTTTACTACTTTTATAGATGTTTTAAAATGTCAATGTAGTGAATAATATCAAAATTGAAAATAATGATATATAATGGGATTATTATTTTATTAAAGTCTTTAAAAATTATATAAATATTGAAAAAATAAAAATTGAAAATGATATGATCTAAACTATCATAAATTGTCCATTTATGTTTCAATTTTCACAATATATGTAATAATTATAACCTTTTAATATTGAATTTGTTTTACTGTTTATAATTTAAAAATAGGTTAACTAATGGTTAATCAAAATGGTATGGTTAAAAATAAAACCCTAACATTTATAAATTTCATTTATTGTTGTTATTACAACCTAATATCATCTTATATTAGAATCCATGTCTACTTGGAGGTATCTGGATAGGAAATTAATTTATTGTAATTTAATATTTTGATATATTTCCAAAACACCCACTCCTACATTATAAATACCAGCATTCGTAACTCTTTCCACTCACACATTCCAAGCCTCGATAGTTTTTAAATATCTAAAAAAACTCTCCTCCCCACTCTCCCCATGTTGAAGTGCTTCTTGTTTCACTAAATAACCAATTCTAATTTCCTAAATGGATCCCTCAAGGAGGTGATACTCAAGAGGTAGCTTTCTTTAACCACCTCTCTTAATTTCATTTCATCATCTATTGTCTCTTCATTTCCTTCATCCATAAAATCATAATACCTACAATGTCTTGTTTATAATGGAATGCTATATTTCTAATGGAATATAATCTATCCATCCCTTTTCTCACCTTCTCTTATTAAAATAATGGAAACCATTGTCCAAATTATGGAGGTTAATAATCTCTTTGGATAATGAGTTTTCATTTTTTTAGTACCACCTTAATGAATGGCCATAAAACTATTATTATAGTTAAATCATATTTTAATAAATATATTTCAATATATTCCATGTTTTTAACTAATATATAGACATAATATTATATAAAACAAAAAAAATTCTTGATGGACATAAAAGTACCAAAATAATCTAAACATTTATCATTAAAGTCATATAAAAATAATCATCCTCATATAAAAATGAAAATTCTATATGGGACCATTTAGAATCTTGTAGGAGTACCAATAACCTTTAATTTAACTTCTTAAATAGTATTCTAATTTGACACGAACTTCCATAATTATACACAAGTGAAACGACCATGAAACCACGAAACAATCACTCATGGAATGAAGAAATTGATCCATATAACTCATCAAAATGGACAAAAATGAACTTTATAAAATAATAATAATACAAATAAATGTGAAAGAGGTTCTTACTTAAGAAATTAGTTAATATTATTTTATTATTATTTAAATTTAGTGCAATTGAATAACTCAATCATACATAATGAAAGAGACCTCTCTGAACCCTTACATTTCCTTTCAAGTATTCTTCCTATATGTTTAGCTAAATTTATCCATTAATTATTCTTATATACATCCCCTATATTTTCTGTATATGTAAAATAGTTATTTATTCATCTAAATTCATCTTTATTTTATGGGTAATTATAAGTTTTATAAGGATCCCTTCTCAATTTATCTCAATAAGAAAACACAGATTAAAGGGACCTTCTATTTTTCCTACACATTTTCATGTACACTCCATAAAATATTTAAAGCCTCAAATATTTTTCTAAAATAAATCAATATTTCATGAAAAATATATCAGTTCATTTATGGTTTTATGGAAATAATAATTCTTGTATCCTCTTTAATGTACGTTTATCCATTTCCTTAAAATAACTCTTAAGTGGCATGTTTCTAATGTTACCTAACAACTTTATTTTAATGTTTTCACTTCATTTGAACATAATTATTCATGATATATTCTTATATTTCCATTTTTAATTACCATGAGTTATTTAATTATATTATTCCATGGATACCACTGTTATACACTATTTGGTAATGCCTTATGACATTATTACAATACCCATTTCTTTCCATGAGTAACCCTTATGTTTATCCCATGTGTTTTATTGTTTCTATGATACACATATGAATGATCATGTTATAATGAGAGCACCCAGATAGAATTTTAATGTATTGGGTGATGTTTTATTCTCATGAGACATTATGCATGGGATTAGGGTGTAAACCTAATCCATTATGGCACTCTTTCCACCATGAGATATATTCTTCGTAGTTATCATTTACTCATGTTTATGTCGTGTTAATAATTTCTTCCCCATTCCTATGTTTCCATGATCATATGTTTCCATTTTATATATATAATTCTTCTATAAGTTTATTCATGAGACATAAAATTATGTTATCATGCTATTTCTTATAACTCATGTTATATCCTTAATTCCCATGTTTATTCCCTTAGTGATATTTCTAGCTCATTCCTTTTGTCTAGGTATTCACTAGTTTATCCTATGTAGTTGTAAAAGAACAAATAAAGTTATGAGTTTATTATAGGGATAAATAAAAAGATGTTTATTTTACTTACATTTTTTATAAATAAGTACCTAATTATCTAAATATAATATACTTTTCAATCATAGGATTTTGTTTCATAGATAATTATGCATAAAATCATTTAATTATATATGTAAAAGGATTAGGTCTCTATAATTGGTTTTAGATAACTGTATAGTTATTTTTGAGTATTAGGACTAGAGAAAATTATTATTAACCCTAGAAATAATTCCCTCACCATGTATAACCTAGTTTGAAACATAGTGAACCACAAGTTATGATATAATTGTTATTTATAAGTTTATCCTGCTATGTTAATAGTAGAATTTTTATAATCCAACTACCTATGTATTGAAAACCACTGATTTTATTTTTCATTTCTAGTTAATGGATAGAAATAGGAGAACTCATGCTAACAACCAATGTGATAAGAAATGTGATGATCACACTAATGAGAAGCCAAAACTAATTGGAACAAGTTATCAAAACATCATGATAATCATTTCCCAACTATCTCATGTTATGAATAATAACATCAATCATGTGAAATAAACTCCTTCTCCTAAGAAAGATCAAGTAATTGTTGAATCCTTTATGAAAAATGGATTCCTATATTTAGTTAATATAATGATCCCCTCATCACAAAAAATTGATTTACTCCATTGAATACATATTCTCTATCCTCCAATCTCAGAAGAAGATAAAGTTCTGTCAGCAGTCAATATTTTTGATGGGAAAGCCGATTAGTAGTGAAAACTAATAAAAAACTTGATTTCTATTGAGAAAATTGATTCCATGGAATGGGAAGAACTCAAGAAAATATTTTATAGAAAATATTTTCCTCATACTCTATATCCTAAGATTAAAAAGGAGTCCCTCTGGTAGAATTTGAAGGAAGATTAGTATGTCAAAGCATTTGAGGAAAAATTCACAAGGCTTAAACTTTATTCTTCTGTCTTTTTCATCATAATTTAATGTAAGGTGGGTTGATTCTTTATTTTTTTGAAACGTAGTCTATAAAAAGTCTTAGAAATTCGAGACATTGATAGTTATGAAGAAATTGTTAGTTTTTCTCTTACGGTTGAGATGGAGATCGGTGACTCTTAGTGGTCTCTTGGGAGCGGAGGCCAGAAACATAAGATGTGATTATCATCAAGAAGGCCAACAAAAAATACCATAGAGGATAGAAATCCCCACTTCCCACTTGTCAAAGTGTTGAATGAAGCGTCCTGGAAACTACCTATGGGGAATCCAAATATTCTTTTAGTGTGGAAAAGAGTGACACCAAGACAATAAATTCAAATTTGAAATGAAAAACCCGACTATTGTGGATGTAGAAAAGAAGGGTTAGATAAACACTATACATTTTTGGTAATGAAATAATTGAGTGGAACATAGGCACTATGCAAGGAAAAGCCCTATGACAAGGGTTATCATGGAAAATCATCAGCAACAACCTCCAATACAATAAGGAATGGAATATTCTATCACTATGCAGATGTGGAACATGATAATACTGTGGTGATAGGTATAATGGTTATTCATTTAGGAATATCGAAACAATAAGTGACATTAGTGGGTCACCCAACCAACATCCCAATGATTTTATTAATGAAGAAGGAAATATTAGTGTACACTTGAGGTGTAATGAGCATACACCATCATTAAATTGAGGGGAAGAGCATACATTAAATCATAGAAACATCAATAAATTTTCCCTAAATGAAGTTCACATTTGGTTCAATCATCCAATAAACACTCTTCATCCCACATTCAAAGATCCATGAAAAATATTCAAACTATACTTCAGAGACATTCAAAAGAATCTTTCATGTTCCAAAACTATTCCCAGATTAATCCCATCGTTAAAACACCATTGAGTTCACATATGAGAAATAATGATAATTCCAACTTAAAGATTCTCCTACTTATGATTCACCAATCACATCCACACGTTGTAAAAATTTTGGGATTAGAACATACACATACCAAAATTGATGAAGTAAAATTCTACCTTCATTTGAATTATAGACCGATCTTAGCAGATCTAAGTCACCCTTGGAGTTCTTCCATCTTAGAGGCCCCCAGTAATGATTTATTCAACAAGCATCTAGTTCATCAAAGAGTTTATCTAGGCCTGGTTAAATGTAACACAAGGACCTAAAATTTATGTATCCCCATTCAACATCCTCACTACTTAACAGATTTAGAAAATTAGTAATAAAAGTAAAATTGATAGCCTCAGTGATTTTCATCAACCATCAGCTAATCCTTATTGATGGAATAAGTAACCAATGATAGTTCCTTTCCGAAAATTCCAAAAATATTAATCAGAATAAAAGACCATATTTGCATCAATACCACTCCTGAATGAGTGATTATAATAAACATCATGACGCATCTATACCTACATGGAAATGGAAAAAAATATCCTTATAAATTTTTATTGGACTTCCAATGACATCTAGAGGACATAATGCTATATGGGATGTTTTCAATCATCTTACAAAGATTGCTCAAATTATTTCAATTCGAGAGGAATTATAACCTGATCAACTTACATGGATATACACCAAAGAAGTGGTGAGGATTCATAGAGAACCTTTATCAATTATATCTGATTGAGATCCTAGTTTTACAACCTGGTTAAAAAAAACTAATCCTACATAATATAATCACTAAACAGAACTTCATTATCTCTTATCGCCCTAAAACTGATGGACAATCTGAGCAAAACATATAGAGATCACTACCACAAAAATAGTATTTCTTGGTGCCAAACGTTGTCAGTGCTAAAAAACCGCTCATAAAGGGTACCTTTATCAGTGCTAGAAAAATAACTCATAAATGTACCTCATTATCAGTGCTTTTTTAGCGATGATAATGGTACCCCCTTTATCAGTGCTTTTTGTTAGCGCTATTAAAGGTACCACCTTTATCAGCACTTTTTTAAATGTGTTGATAAATAGGGGCCTTTATCTGTGCTTTTTTAAAGGCAGTTATAATGGTTCTACTTAAAAAAATTCATTAAAAATAAATATTAATATATAACTATATAAATATAGTTATATTGATATAAATATAATATATGTTTTTTCAAAATATTTTAGATAACTATAAGTATACATTTACACATAATATATAAGGTATTTAGTGAAAATGTCTTATAAAAATGTTTAATTTTTTTTAATAATTTTCTAATTATTATGGAGTAATAGTCATTTGATAATAATTTGAAGACTCAAAAAATAAAAAAATTAAAAAAGATCCAAAATATGTTGAAAATGAAACTCTAACTTCAACCGGCCATAAATTTTGATCTAGGTGTCAATTTTAGCTATACCATATATCAAATCTAATCCTGTATCGATCTCTACACCTGTGTGATGTGGGGGGGACCCTGAACAAGGTTTATTTCAGGCCCAAAACGGCCTAGAAGGGTGCTAAAACTAAGTTTTTAGTCAGGTTACCCCGATTTTTTAACATTTTGTAGATTTGCATCCTCGTTTAAGGGGGTATTATTCCCTTTTTTTGTGGAGACTGAATTTATTCCAATGTAGTACATTCATTTTGATATTATTTATTTGAAATTTTATCATTTTTTATAATATGATATTATTTATACTCAAATTTATAAAACTACATACATATATTTTATATATTCATACATAAAAATTTAATTATATATATAAATAAAAATATATATTTACTTATAAAATATATTAGCTTTATCTAAAAAATAACTAATATCCATTTTATTTGAAATAAAAATAAATGAATATTTATATACCAATATATTAATCTAACTATATATATATATTAATATAACAATATATATATATATATATATATATTAATATAACTATAACAATATATATTAATATAACTATATATATATATTAATATAACTATATATATATTAATGTAAATAAATATTAATATATGAATAAATATAACTAAATATATATATTAATATATAGATATATCATTAATTAGAGAACAAATCAATAGAGGGGAGTGGAAAAGGCTTCAAGCGCACATGGGGGAGGTCTCGAGATCAAATCCTAGTGGAAACAGGGTCGCGCGCGTATGGTCGAGTTTAGGGGCTAGCGCAAATAAATGGTGGGGACTAATGCTGATAAAGGGTAGAGGGGGTGCGTGCGGGAACAGGAGGTGCGGGAAAGCGCTGATAAAGGGTGTGGATAGTTCTATTAAAAGCCCCCCTGATTGGCATGAATTTTTATTTTTTTTAACTTTTATCAGCGCTTTTTAAAAAGTGCTGATAAATGGGGTATTTTATCAGTACTAAAAATAAAGTGCTGATAAAGGAAACTTTTATCAGCACTTTTTTAACACTGGTAAAATACCCCTTTTATCAACGCTTTTTTTAATGATGATAAAAGGGGTCTTTATCAGCACTTTTCTGAGTGCCGATAATGGGACCCCCTCCCACCCTTTATCTAAGCTGATATTAAGAGTGCTTTTTTAGCACTGTTAAAGGCCATTTCTAGCGCTGATAAAAGCCGTATTTGTAGTAGCTCATGGAAGACATGGTTATAGAATGCTCAATGTACTTTAAAAGGGGATGATATTAGCATCATCCACTTTTCAAGTTATCATACCATAGTAGATTTCACTAGAGCATTCAAATTGCCCAATTTGAAGACCATTGTGGAAAAGTTGTAGAACACATTAATAATGGGATGAAGATAAAGAATGCTAGCATCTAGGTCCTGAAATGGTCATGGAAATAGAATAAAAGGTAAAGGTAACCCATTAGGATATCCAAGCTATCAAAATTTAGGAGAAGATCTATGATGACAAATGTCGATGTGACCTAGAGTTTGAAAATGGAGAAAAGGTATTCATATGAATGTCCCCATGGAAACGAATAATGATATTTGGTAAGAAGGAAAATCTAAGACCTCCGTACATCAGTCCGTTTGAGATTTTTGATCGCATCATAGTTGTGGCATATCAACTTGCATTTCCACCAATGATGTCTCCAGTACATGATGTATTCCATGTATCCCTCCTGAGGGGGTGCATGCTAGATACCCAACATGTATTGAATTTAGAGTTGGTGCAAGTGGGAAATGATATCTCTTATATAGAGAAATAGATGAAGATCGTTAGTCGTGGAGAGAAAGTCCTACTCAATATGACCACTCAACTCATCAAACTACTATAGAGGAACCACCAAAATGAAGTGGCAATATGGGAACCATAAAAAGTGATAAAGGAATCATAACCTCATTTTCTTTTACCTTTTTATGTAAAATGAAATTTAAATGGTGACATTTCATGAGTGGGGATGAATGTAACACCCTGATAATTTTTATGACATATTACTCTTTAAATAATTTAATTTCATTGGCATCTTGTGTTCCATGCAATACCGAGGTTAAATAAACTGTGATATATTGTTAACATATTATTATTTTAAAATGAACATTCTATGTTATCCATTGAGTTGGTAGGAATGAATAAGAATAATTATATTATGAAATATATTAATTAAAAATAAATGACCACTTAATTTGATTTAGTAATGGTATTTTATTCTTAAAAAATAAGTTTTTTTTCAAAAAATTGGTTTTATTTTTATCTATAAAACATAAAAATAATAATCATTGAAACGTTAAGAAAATTTGTTTGAAAAAATAATTTTTAATTTTTAATTCAGCAAGTCAATAATTGCTTAGGATGAATTTTTGAGAATTTTCTAAAAAGTTTGAAATTTTATTGATTATTGAAAAATTCTCATTCACATTGAAAATTGTATTTTCATTTAAAGAATTCCAAATGTCCAATTACATTAGTTCTAAACTATACCTAGTTCATTTTTATTACAAATAATCTAATTTTGGTATTTGAAATGAATTTTATACTTGAATTTTTTTTAAAAATAATTTATTCTTAGATGGGGGATTTTAAAAAAAAATTGATTTCATTGAATTTTTTCATATTAATATAAAATTAAATTATGAAACATCCAAGTTTTAAATTCTCATAAAATGATTACATATTTAGAATTATGAGGTCCAAATTTAGTGAATATGCCTCTTTTATTTTTAGTCAATATGAATAGTAACTGTGGAAAACTTTATCATCTCGATAAAGGGTAAATTCAGTAAATATAGATTAACAACAAGTAATAATGCCATGGTTTTTCATCCAAAATAATATTTTTTGAATTAAATTCAACCATTAACACCTATGTTTCTAAATTGAGTTATTTAATGGACATAATTCCATGAAAATGACTTATACATTTTTAAAATCAAAGAATGTGATGAAATGCCAAACTCTAATTTTAAATAATTACAGTCTTTTTTATACAGGGTTAAAGAGAATATATACTCAACTATAAATATTATTTAGAAATATAAAATATTTTTCTGGATTATTTTAATTTATTTAGAATTGTTAGGAATTATATATTTACCCTAATTTCTTAGGCAACACCGATGCAGTAACTAGTAAGTTAATAGAAAAATAAACTAAATGATAATAAAAATATTAAAATTACAGTTATTTTATATATTTAATATGATCCATGAATTTTATAGATTTCCATGAAATCGTTAGGATATTATAAAATAGTTTTTTTAAATTTTACTTATTTTCTTGATTTTTTTGAAATGTCAAAGTAGTGAATAGTTTCAAAATTGACAATAATGATATTTTATGTGATTAAAATTTTATTAAATAGTTTAAAAATTATAAAATCATTCATAAATTAAAAATCGATAATTATATGTTGTAAAATGTCATTAATTTCCCATTTATGGGGCAATTGAACCCAGATAATTAAAAATTACTACCTTTTAATGTCTAAAATTTTATAATAGTTGTTAAAAATAAAATAAGATGACTAAAGGTTAGTCAAAATGATAAGGTTTTAATCAAACACATAGCATGTATAACTTTTATTTGTTCATTATATTACAAAATTATCTCATCTATTATTCTATTACTTGGATATTTGGTTGTATTTGATATAAATGAATTCATTATAATTTAATCTTATGAGAAATTTACAAAAAACACCCCTCTCCCAATTTATAAATACCACCTGTCACATCCCCTTCTCCTTGCACATTAAAATCCATTAATCAATCGAAATATCTCCCAAAATCTCTCCTACCCAGTCTCCCCATGTCCAAGTGCCGATGGTTCCACGAAAGAACCAATTCCCAGTTCTTATATGTATCCCTCAAGGAGGTGATACTCAGGTGGAAACTTTCTTTAACCACCTCTCTTAATTTCATTTTTGATTCTATCTTTTATTAACCATATTTATCAATAAAATCATAATAAATCCTATATAATTTATATACAATAATGTTATATTTCTAACAGTATGTCTTCTATACTCCCCTTTTCTCACCTCCTATTATTCAATGACACGAAACCATTGTCCAAATTATTGCTGTAAACCATCTCCAAGGATAATGTGTTTTCTTTTTTCATTGCCACCATCATGGCTAGATATAAAATTATTATTATGTTTATATCATATTGAAATATCTAATTTAAAACTTATTCCATATTCTGGAACTAATATATAGACATAATATAAAATAAAATAAAACTAGTTTATGATGGATGGAAAACCCGCTAAAATAAACTAATCATTTATCCATAATGTTTTGTCAAATTAATCTTCATCATGAAAGAAAATAAAATGATATATGAGACCATTTAAATATATGTAAGTGTATGATTTATATTTCATTTCACTTTTAGAATATTATTCCCATTCAAAAATAACATTCATATTTATACACAAGTGAAACAATTGTGAAACCCTATAACGAAAACTCCCGGAATGAAGAAATTGAACCTTATAACACATCATAATGTGCATATATGATCATAGAATAAATAGAATAAATAAAATAAATTTTGAAGATTTTATAAATTATTCAATTGATGATTATAATTTTATTATATTATATTTTTTGTGAAAGTGAAAAATATAATCAGATATAATGCAAGGGATCTCTTTGAACCCCAAAATTTCCTTTAGGTTAGACTTTCTCTATATTTTACTCAATTCATCACGTAATTATTATTATATACTTATCTCATGTTTTATGTATATATAACACACATATGTATTTTTCTCAATTCATTTTTCATTGATGGTGAGTTACATGTTTTATATGGTTCCCTTCTCATTTTTTCTCCTTAAGCAATCCACGATTAAAGGGAACTTTCCATTTTACTATGGATTTTAATGTACACTAAATAAACTATTTTAAACTTCCAATATTTCTATAAAATCACTCAATTTGTCATAAGAAATTATTTGAGACCATTTCTGGTTTATGGAAATAATTATCCCTTTATCATCGTTAAACACACTTTATTCTTTTCTTTAAAAACGCGCTTAAGTAGCACATTTCTAAAGTTACATAGCCACACTTTTTCGTATTTTCACATTATCTAGACTTTGGTATTCATGATTTATTCAGATAATTTTTTTATTAATGTCAAATAATGATTTAAATCCCTTCTTTCAGAGATACCATTGTTATAATAATGTTGGTTATGCCTTATGACATTATTATGATACCCATTTATTTCCATGGGTAACAATTATTTTTATCTATTTTGTTTGATTAATTATATAGAATACATATTGATGAACATGTTATGTTGTGTGTGACTAGTTTGGGCCTACGGGTCTCCAGGTCCTTCGGGTCATCAAAGGCCTTCGGGCCACAGGGCCTTCGAGTCACGTAGACCATGGAGTAGACTAGTTCACATAGAACATGACCCAGAACAGGATCAAAGCAACAGGAGTAGAAGCCACCAGATGCAAAGCTAATCAGATTGGAAGAATGAGAGGGTATAGTAGCCGTCATCGAGACCAAGCACCGTGCAGGTTTGTATGGGGCAATGCAAGCCGATCAGCAATTAAAGGTGGGGAGATAGGTGATCAATGACACAGAAAGCTGGGGAGGGGAAGTTCAAGTGGGTTGGGCCTACAGGTCATGTATTGGGCATGGTATGCCTCTGGGCCTTTGGGTCATGTATTTCAGGTTTGTCGAGACTTGTTCCTTGGGCCTACTGGTCATTTACGGGTTCCCCTTCAACACTTAAAAGGGGTATTTTACATAATAAAAAAAAAGAAGGCCTTTGGGCCAATCGGGCTATGCTTTATTCCCATGTTTATTCCCTTATTGGGATTTTTTATCTCATCCCTTTTGTTTATGTACTCAACAAGTTATCAAATACAACTGTAAAGGATCAAAAGAATTTTTTAGTTTATTATGGAGATAAATAAAAATATTTTTTGTTTTACATTCATATTTTCTAATTATGTGCCTAATTATCCCCAAACACTAGGATTTTCGATCATTGGCTTGTATTTCATAGATAATTGCGCTTCAAATTGTGAAATAATATTTCTAAAAGGCTTGGGTCACTATAATTGAATCCAAAGAATTCTTAGTTTATCAACATGTCCTTGTAAGTGTGTTGTAAAGAACCAAGACCTCATATCCCATTATCGGTGTTTACTTTATTAGATTTGATCTAGTTACATGGAATAACATAAAATTGGGCCAAATAGTTAATTACTCGTGGTAATCTAGATTTATACCTTGATATAAAATTAAATTTCTATACATTAAATACAACATAGTATTTTCTTTGAGAAAATCATTATTTCCACTAGTATAACACAAAATATCAATCATAAAACACATCTTAGAATCTTGGGGAGGGAAACAAAACAAAGGGGTGAACTTAAATTCTCAGCAAGCGTATTCATAAAGTAGATACCAATATGAGATTAATAATATAATACGAATAAACGATGGCCAAGTAATTAAATATAAATAATCACATGATCTGGAAACAAATCCATAGATATCATAAAAAATAAAATAATCACATGCAAATCAAAAAATAATGTAATAATGACGGAATTCATAATAGTGGACATCAAAAACATATAAATAAGGCCTCATACTAGGACACATATACCATCAAGTACTAATTATAGATATATTACATAAATGGGTAAGGCCTCATACAAAAACATGAGATATTTTCTCTTATGGGACCTACTGATGAATAAATGGTATATATAATTCCAGGTCCCACCTATCAAACAATATATCCAATGAATTCATCATTTGTATGAGAAATAAAACTTAATAAACATGTCATAAAATCAATAACAAGCCATATTAAAGAAACTACAATATGGATGATCAATAATTTTCCTAGTAAAACTAAACTTAAACCATCTATTTAATGAATATGTATAGAATTAATAAAATTTATCCCAGGAGATCATAATTAAAATAATGGGTTGATATTTTTGATTAATATAAATTCAATAAAAAGATCAATAAATCTATTATTTGGGAAAATAAACTTTTCACTTTGAAAGTTAAGTTAAAAAAATAAAAAAATCTAGGATTTTTAGAAATAAATTTTCTTTTAAAAGAATATTGTAAAAATGTAAAGTAATCTTGAAACAAATGAGTGGTCATAATGGCAGTTAATTCCATACATTTCATATAATATAAAAAACATTCCTTTCACAATGTTGTAGAAGTAATACAAAGTAACTCATTTAGAAAAGAACAAGATGATTCCATTAATGTTTTTTATAAAAAGTAAAACATGGGTAAAAATTTATTTAATAAAATATTTATTGAATGTTAAAAAAATTCTAAAAAAACATTTACATAAAACACACACACACACACATATATATATATATATATAAGAGAAAGTATTTTTGACCGAACAGAGATATAAATTAAATTTTTCATAAAAAAAATACCTCAATCATTTTAAGAATTAGCATGAGAAAAAATGGTACTATTAATTGAAAATTTCATGAATAAATAGATGAGATGAAAATAAATTGGTATCAAGATAGAGATATCAAATAATTCTCACAATGAATATTTAACCAAAAATAATCCTGAAGAATAAGGAGATTGTGAAATAAAACCTTACCTCAGGTTCCATTTCCTTATTACATGTTTGAAACTATTATATAAGAATTATTGATTTTTTTATATATCTAATTAAAAACCATAATCAAATGTATCATATCATATATGATTTTCTTATAACCTCTTACAACCCATTTATTATCAAATATTTATTAAAAACAATGTTTCAATTGATAACTGATTCATTTTACATGATTGTTCTGGTTTGGTAGATTTAGTCCTTGTATTTTGATCATTATTCAATCATATACAAAAATATAATGATTTTATAAATAAAATATATATTCACTTTATATGAACTTATAGTAATCCGTATAATCTAGAGAGATAAAAATTAATTACATCATTTATGGAGATGGTAACCCACACGTATTCATGAATGTTGTTTCCATTTTTTTAATCGATGGAAATAAAAAAAGGGAAATAATATGAAACATTTAAAAAATAATTATTATATAATACATATTTATAAAATATTACTTTGTTACTAACTAGGTCAAAATTAAATGAAAACTGCTTCACACCGCTTCGTGGAGGTGGTTGTCTACACACACACATGAGCAATGTTATCATTTTCCAATGGATTAGAAGGTAAAAAGTTAAATTTTATATTATAATTACATATGTAAATTAATTTCATTAATATCATATAGAAATGTTAAATTCATCAAAGTATCCTTCAAAAAAAGATGGTGATGGTGTTGACGCTCCTTTCGTCACAGAATCTAAATATCGGAAAAGGGGAATATATGAGCACAAAGTGATTCAACCTTTGAAGAAAACATCAAAAATGGACAAAGGGATGAACAAGGAAAACATTGCCCATAGGCCGCGCAAGTTCCTTCATGGTCGCGCAAGTGGACTTGCGCGATGAACTTGGCGCGCAAGTGACTTGTGCGACCTAGTTGATAACCGCCCGGTAACCGCCCAGGGTCTTCTCCTGCCTATAAATAGACCCTGTGGGCCCCCCATTCGAGAGGATCTTTTTCCAGAAACTCATATTGAAGCTCCCGACGCCCAAGTCTCTTCTCAATTATTCCAGAACACTTCTAAGGTAATTTCTTACCTAGAATGGAAGATCTAAAGAGAGGGAGTAAGGCCTAAGTGTTGAAACTCATCAACACTTGTGCACCTGAGTGGTCAGCCCTTAAGGGAAGTGGTCACACTTGCGTGCCACCTTATTCCTTCGATAGAACTTGCGAGTCCCTTTTTTGGAAGAACCTCAAGAGGATTCTAAAGGCTTTAATAAAGAGTTGCTCAAGTATTTCAATGCTGGTTGACCATCGTGCAAGTACACCATGTGTCGCGCAGGTATACCTGCGCAACTAATACTTGCGCGCCCACGCAGTACTTGCACGTCTTCCAAGACTTGCGCTACCCTACTTTTTTGGTGCCCATCTTGCCTATTTTACCCCTCTTAAGCCATTATACCTTTCCTTTTCAAGATTCAGTCTTCAAGACACTCTTCAAATCCATTTATGGCATGATTTCTGGATTTGACTTCCTTATCTGAAAGGAGTTCTGTGGAATATCTCCCAAAACCTAGTGATTTAAATATCCTTATGTCACTAAATATGGAGAGTTCATTCATTCAACCTCATCATTTAAGATGAGAGAATCCTTAACCTGGGTCTCCTTTTCTGGAATAATCCCCTGCCATAAGTCCTCTAATTTGGGCTTCCTTTTTAGGAATAAGCCCCAAGTCCCTTAAATTCTCTTTAACCAGTCCTAATTTACGTTTGATCTGGGATTACGTCTCAGGAGTAAAACCCAGTTATCAATCCTCTCCTAATTTGGGTTTTCTTTTCAGGAATAAATCCCAAGTTAGATTATTCAAATCTCCATGAAGCACATATACCTTTATGGACCTTGTTCCTGGATTTTCTCCATAAAGTAAATCCTCTGGGCAGTCATACATACATAAGCCCCAAACCATTTCTTATGATTAAATCTTTCATGGCTCAATTGTCTATTTTATTACCAATACCTCTTGTTTCTCCCACCGAGAATTACTCACATGAGCTTAGAGGGTAAAAGTAATTATGACATCCTGCTTTGAGCCATCAATCATAAACATCATACTCTTTAATTCGAATTACGTGGGTTCTGGTTCCTTTTCCAAAGAAAAGGATACGTAGGTAGCCCATCTACTGGTTCGATCCCAACTCTGAAATAATTCATGTCCTTCTGAATGACAATAAACTTCAAGTTCCCCACTGAGTGGCTTTAAAACCAGCCTGGTCATCATAATGACCAAGAGACTTTTATATAAATGTTTTGAAGGTTACCATTGACCAAGAATCTATAAACAGATATAGATGATTCTCTATTGATGAAGAACCTCGAATACATATAAAATATTCTCTAAATTTCTTACATATTTAATCATTTATTTTCAAAACTGAAGGAAAAGATCATTTTATACTTGCTATTATAATAAGGATTCACGAACATAACTTAAATCTATAAAGAGAGTCCCAGAATAGACAATAATTCTCCTCAAAAAGGTGTGATGAGTCCGACCTCCCATCCTCTCGACCAATGAAAATTCCTAAGCCTCATCAGTCCACAAGCTAATGAGTGCCCACCTTTGGAAAGTAGGTCCAAATGGATGTGGAATCATTGGATGTTTCCAGTTCTACGAACAAACCCGTTAGAAACCGATCAGAACGTTTGAATCTCCCATCCAGGATGTCATCCCCGAATTCCGAGGGAAACAAAAAATGGTGAACCCGACGTGAATCCTTAACCAAGTTAAAATAATTTTTTACCTATTTGTCAAAGCCCCTATTTAAAAATCAATAATATGGCTAACAAAAAAAATCATTGACATGTGTTTTCATCCAAAGGATGAAGTGGCTGAATTTTATCTTGATTACGTCTGTTATATCAAACACGCACTCTTTTCCAAGATCTTCTGTATTTCCATAATGGATGCTCTCAAATTCACATCTGTGAATACTGCTGCTGCAAATACCACTGCTGCTATTCCTACTAGATCATCATCCGCTCTTAGGATGAAATCACCTACTCAACGTCTTCAACGCTGGGTATCTAATGCACTGGTTAAAGAGTACCGTCAACACGGTACCATCCAAAATCTGGAGGCTGCCCGACAGGCCCTCCAAGTGAACAACTCTCACAGGTCATCTGGACAACGACGACCAGTGATCAAAAGGCAGGCGGTGCAGACTATCGTCTCCAACCGTTTTGGGTCGTTATCCCTGGAACGCAATTTCAACTCGCTCCCTTACTCTGGGGAAGTGAATGAGCAGGTCCCTCATGGCCTTAATTCAAAAAGATAGGAGTCCTTCCCGAGGGCTCCCATCAACAATCTCCTCCAGACTCGTGCGACAGTGCGCCCTCAACATGATGAGGGTACCGACTCCAGGCATTCAGCTCAGTTTCCTTGAACCCGAGCAGGCAAGACGAACCGCTAGAGACGAAATCCGGTTAACAATGGGCAAGTTTTCATCCCAGCCATCTCCGTAAAAGTCCACCAACCTAACTTGGTGGCGAACAACGAAAAGGCACACACACCTGTCCATTTTAATTCCGCTGTCTAGCAGACTCGTCTGGCAGCATCAAGCCAATCTCGCCAGGCAATTCCGGCGGAGTACTATAGGCAGGAACATACACATGCTTATACATCATCAGTTAGTCAGCAGGCTCGCCTGACTACATATGATGGATCTCATCAACCGCGTTTGGAGAAGTGTAATCAGCAGGCACATACACATACTAGTACTAATCTAGCCTACCAACAGTCTCGCTTGGTAGCGCACGGAGAAGTCAGTCGGAAAGCTCCGACGACAAACAGGAGGCAGACTAAACTCTCTGCCTCCACACTTGAGTACTGTCAGGATTCACTGACAAGAAAAGGAGGACAGGAGCAGGCACATACACCTACTCCAAGCCTGGAATGGATGTATCTCCCCGTTCCGGCAGCTAAAGTCACCAAGCATATTTTGTCAATGGTGAAAGAGCAAAAGAAAATTCCTGCTCATATTCTGGATGCTTTCCAGGATATCATAATAGCTTCAGCATCATCTCAGGGAATGACACATAAATCAATCCCTAGCAGTGGAGTGACACATCAACGATTCACTCCGGAACAGACACAAACATTTGTTCCAGTCCAAGAGGGTTTTGGAGCATACTCCCCCATATCATACGGACAACCAAGTCAGGCACATACACCTGATTTGAGAGGAGATCGTCAGCCTAACCTGACCATCTTTCCTGATCAGGCACATACACCTGCTCAGAGTAACCACTTTCGTCAACAAGTGGTTTCCAAAGCGAGTAAGAAGGCATCTAAGAAAAAGATCCGCCCAGCAGAGTCAGGAGATCAAAGGCCAATCTCTAACAAGGCCTTGCTCGATGCTGGAGTTCTTGAAGCCCTCATACATTTATCTGTTGGAATTCAAGATTCTACTCCCCCAGTTCCCAATAACGGGAACATTAATTCCGAAAGTCTTCAACATACACTTCATCATGAAGGATTGCTTCATGAAAATTCTGTCAATCTTGAAGTTTCTTCTTCAGATGAGAGCCACATGAACCCTCTGTGTGGTTAGAAGTCCAAGGAGCAAGAGATCTCATCTTTTGTTGTAACCCATTATAGTGGTCCTCCCCATGATGATGAATTTCACTGCGAAAGTCCTCTCCGCAGTAGTGATTCACATTGCTTGGAAAATACTCCAGTGGACAATGTAGTGCCGAGAAAGCCCTCTTATCTTGAGGCACTTGGAAATGTGAAGCCAGTTATGTCTGATGCTTTATCGCTATCAAGTGAAATACTTTCTCAATCAGAAGATATCCCAGGGTGTAGGTCATTCTCTGAACCACCCCTAAGTCATGATTCTTCTAGTTTGATCAATGATCTCTCTACCAATCTTGTTAAATCCGATGAAGCAACAAGGGAACACCAACTTTGGTCAAAACAGGTAGAAGAATCTTCATTTAATGATAAAGAGGAAATGCTGAACATGAGGAAAAAACTGGCGAAAAGTGAGGTACCAGTCTTGTTTTGGCCTTTGGCTGACTCCCAGTATGACATTCCAAAGATGTTTATGGAACATGGAGTCCATGATATTCGTCTCAACATAAGAAAAACTATTTTTCAATTGAAGAAGAATGTATTATCTTATGATGAATATGAAAATCATCTTAAGATAATAGAAGGGCTACAACGTCAGATTGATTTGGCATCTCTATCAGTCTCTCAGTATCCGAAGGCTGTAATGCAACAGAGAACCCTTCAACGTTCATGCCTTGGCGCACTACGAAAATTTCGTCAGTTAATTGTCAATGACTCATCTGGTGTTCATATCAGAGGATGGGGTGTTCACGGAGCACTACATTTCACAATGCTTTCCAGTCAGCAAAGCCCGCCGAAAATGGTCTCATGCAATGTTATTGCCCATGGCCGACCACAATCAATGGGCTTTGTTCATAATCAAAAGCTTTCTAAAGAACAGGCTTCAACTAGTTCCTCTCAAAATCAAGCATATAGAGAACAAGTTGTTGAATTGCTCCTACATCAAGCAGGCGAGAATATTGCACAAGCCTCTCGTATGGAGAAAATACATCATCAAATGACAGAAGTCTCGGAAATAATCCAACAGTCTATTGAACCAGGTGATAAAAGTGGATACAGGTTAATGCATCCAGCTAATTTCTGAACTAAGATTCGCAAGATCAAGAGAGATTTTAAGAAAGTCTCAGACATAGCATGTCAAGAGCCACCCCAGTTTGTCAGACTGGGGAATCCATTAACCCAACCCACAGAGTCAACAAATGGGATTCGAGGAGTTGAGCGGAAGCAGCAGGAACATCCCCAGTTCTCGAGACTGGGGACTCCTTCAAATCATCAATCCCCTTCTCAGAGAATATTGGTCTTTTCTCGATTGGGGAAGAATCCCCAAAAGGAATGAAGAGCCAAATTATCAGGATATTCCCTCCAAGTTATAGCTCGTCAAGAAGTTCCTAAAAGATTAAATCAACAAAAGGAAATGTCTCATCAAAGACATGAAAGAAGACAATATCACAGAAATGTTGATAGAAGGGATGTGATGCATTATACATCAATCAATGTCATCAATTCCGTTGTTACTAATCCACCAGAGGAGACTCACTCAAGGGACTCAGATGAAGAGCGTCCTGCTCAAGAAAATGTATGCGCCGATAAAAATGAAGAAGGTGTGCGTACACGAAGTCAAAGGATTACTCATAACCTAGGTAATCCACTTCCTTCTCTCCAAAAAGTATCCAAAAAAGGGAGGGGAAAGAATCAGGTTACATATCCTTCCTATGGAGAAGGTCAATCACTCTCATTAGAGAAAAGGTTTGCACAACAAGAGGAAGAAATGAAAAAATTAAGAAAGTTGAATGCAGAACTACTTCAGAGTAGTCTTCTTCTTAAGAATGCTGAATTCCGACAGCCGAAGGAATTTGTTATAACTACTGAGATGTATCAAGAATATCCTCCTTTATCAGTACACCCTCAGAGGTCAAATCCTACGGGTAAAATGCAACAACAGTTGGCTGTGCTACCATCAGTTGCAGCACCAATCACCACGTCTGTCTAAGCTCCATTCATTGCGCCTACCCAAGACCAAATTCAACCTAATGTTTCTAAAAAGTTAATAACTACTATTGAGTCATTAACAGCTCGGTTAGAAACTATAGAAGGGAAACGGGCGCAAGTTCAACCAGAAAAGAAAGTTTACCCTGAATGGGTAGATTCAATTTCTCCTCCATCTAGTTTTGGAAACCCTGTTTTTCCTACTTTCAATGGATCAGGAGACCCTGAACAACATTTGACGCATTACGTGTCTTGTTGTGATCCTATGATGGGAACTCCAGAGCAGCAAGAAGTAGTGAAACTCAGATTCTTCGTGCGAACCATGCAAGGACCAGCTTTTGCCTGGTATACAAGCTTGCAATCCCGGTCAATCATCGGATGGGAGGATCTTCGTCCAAAATTCCTTCTTCAGTTCAGCTCAACTTTGCCAAAAACAACAGTTTTCGATCTTACAAACTGCAAGCAAAGGGAGAATGAAAGAGTCTCTGATTTCATTGCTCACTGTAAGGGATTAACGTATTCCCTGAGTTTAGCACTCCCTCAGGAAGAGCTGTTTCCAATCTATGTGAAAACTTTGCGTGAGGAATTACGCACGCCATTGATCCCTGTGAAATACGCAGGAGGATTTCGAGACCTTACGTCAATCGCTCAGCAGATTGAAGATTCCCTTATACAGGACAAGGTTAAATCTCGTGTAATTCCATCAGCTTTAGGAAGGAGAATGGGTAAAGTAGAAACTGCTACATTTAGGCTTAAACAAGAACCTGTACCTATTTCTATTTCAAAACCTTCATCTTCTCGAAGGGCTCCACCTCCTGAACGCCAACCACAAAGGCCTTTTCGTCCAATTGATCAAAGAGATCAACGAAAAAACAATTTGAGGATTTGAAGTGTAAAACATACTCCTTCCGAAATGGGCAAGTTCTTGGTTACTTCATTTCAGCTCTGGAAAATAATTTGCTTCAATTACCAGTGCCCAAGAGGCCAAACAAGGAAGGAGATGAAGACCGTCCCAATTATTGTCCCTTTCATTAAATGTTGGGGCATCCCATCCAGGAGTGTTTTGTCTTTAAAGACATCCTGCAAAAGATGGTCAACTTGGGACAAGTCAAGTTGAAAGTTTCTTTGACTCATGTAGCATGTGTTACTGCTACAGTTCCAGAGGAGGAAGGTGAATGGCAAGAAGTCAAAAGCAGAAATGCACAGAAGTATGATGATTGGATGGTCAGAAAGACAATCAATCGGACTCATGCCATTTTGAAAACACAATTACAGAAATCAATTGTGTCTTCTGCCATGAATATTGCGGTAAAACCCTCTTCATCAGAGGGAAAGTCCTCAAAGAAACGGTTTGATTCAAAGAAGAAAAAAGAATCATAAGAAGATGAGTATGTGTCAAAGCCAAAATTGTCTTTGAATCTGGAAGACTTTATGCCATCTACTTCAAAACAACGGGCACCGCCCCATCAAACGGCACAGCCTAAACAGGCTAGTCAGGCAGAGTCTTTATTAGACAAAGAGTTAATCTTTGGTTCTGTTAATATGATTCAATTAAAAGATCTGTATTCCAGTCGTAATTTTAATTTTGATGAGTTTGAATTCCCTGTATCAAATAATGGAATCTAAGGAAGTTCCAGAGGTTCAGGATACAGGGGAAGATATGGATCTTTCCAAAGACACTACTCCAATTCTACCCCTTCTAGCAATGTGTATGCAACAGAAACTTGTGGTAGAGCCCTTCAGCGAGCTCAAAAAGAACAAGCAAGTTCTTCTACCAATAGTCAACTCAGTCTTGGCACAATTATTTTGGAAGACCAATTTAAAATTCCATCTTCTTTATCTCAGCAAGTAAATGGATATAATTGGTGTAATATTCCAAAACCAAGGATTTTTCCAACTTCTATCCCAATACAAGATGCATCAGCTTCCAAAGCATCTGCTTCCAAGGTACCTACTAAACCACATATTCCTGTTGGGAAATGCAGACCTTTAGATCAAAATTATGATATATTGAAACACTTGGCCCAAGTACCAGCCAAGTTATCAATTTTGGATGCTTTGAATCTGTCAAAAGATCTTCGGGAAGAACTCATCGAAGCTTTGTCAAGTCCTCAGGAGTTTGAAGCTGAAATTGCTGCAGCTAAAGTCTATCAGATAGAGAATAATCCTGCAGAATGTCATGCAGTGATATCTTTTACTGATAAAGATGAAGATGATGTTGTGCATGGGAACATAAAACCTCTGTACTTATCTGGCAAAGTCAATGGTGTAGATATCCGAAGAGCATTCATCTACAATGGTTCAGGAGCCAACCTCATGCCCATTCGTACACTTCGTCGATTGGGCCTCATAGAATCTGATTTATCTCCTTCTACCATGATGTTGCAAGGATATGATAAAAGTTAACAAGAAACAATGGGATAGGTTACACTCAGAACTCAGTTTGGTGATCTTGTATCCAATTTGGATTTCATGATTGTTGATCAAGACTCAGCTTTCAACGTCTTGCTTGGAAGACCCTGGCTACATCAGCATGCAGCTATCCCTTCATCATACCATCAATGTCTCAAATAATGTTTCAATGGTCATGTTGGAACATTGTATGGTGATAAGGACCCATTCAAGACATGTGAGTCTCAATACATTGAGGCAGAATTTTATCACATGAAGGGAAGAGAAAAATCTACAATAAAGGAAATTACCAAAGTTAATGCTCCATATGGTTTGGAAAAAATTCCAATAAATCCATTTACACATGTGAGTATAGATTATGTGTTACATATCAGTCAAATTTACAAAATAGGCCCAAATCAAAATACTCTTATGGAAAGATCCATAATGTCAATTACGGCAATTGAGCCAAACAACATGGGAGAAATTGGTAACCTACCAAACAGTGATGAAAGCACATGTAGTGACGTCTTTATTTCATCTTCTGAAATCCAACAGGTCTATACTTCGCCAATCAGGTCAGGAGAAGTTATAGCAAGGTCGGAGGTGAATAATGATGTCAATTCTCAATCCATCATCTCCTCTTTATTTCCCAAAGAAGGCCATTTATCATCAATATGGTCAGAAATGGAAGCTTCTTCTTCAAAATGTGCAAATTTTGACATCTCTTCTGATCATGAAAATTTCGTTTTGTCATCTACTATGCAAGTAGAAATGGAAGAAATAGCACATGATGAAGAGGAAGAGGAAGATCTTAGAGATGCTCCTCCAGCATTTGAAGAAGGTACCTCTACCACTGTGGATGAACTTAGAGAAATAAATCTGGGTACAAAGAAAGATCCACGCCCCACTTTAATTAGTGCGGCCATGACCGTTGAATAGCAAGAAATGTATACTTCTTTTCTAAAGAAAAATAAAGATATTTTTGCTTGGAACTATACAGAAATGTCTGGGCTTGATCCTGATATTGCTACTCATCATTTGGGTTTACCAAAAGAACATCGAGGATTTAAGAAATCCGCGAGAAGAACACACCCAAATTATGCTTCCAAAATTGAAGCTGAAGTGGATAAGCTGATCAAATCTAACTTCGTCAGAGATGTTTAGTATCCCAAGTGGTTGGCTAATATTGTCCCTGTAAAGAAGAAGAACAGACAAATTAGGGTTTGCATCGATTTTAGAGATCTTAATCGGTATTGTCCTGAAGATGATTTCCCAGTTCCTATTACAGAACACTTAATTGATGCAACCGCTGGCTATGAAGTACTTTCCTTCATGGATGGATATTCTGGATATAATCAGATCCGAATGGCCCCAGAAGATGAGGAATATACTGCCTTCAGGGCCCCTCAAGGTGTGTTTTGTTACCGGGTGATGCCGTTTGGTTTAAAGAATGCAGGTGCAACATATCAACGCGCCATGCATCGTATCTTCAATCCTATTTTAGGGAAGTTTATTGAATGCTATGTAGACAATTTGGTGGTTAAATCCAAACAACGTTCTAATCACTTAGCTGATTTGGAAGTCATCTTCCACAATCTTCGACAACATAATTTGAAGATGAACCCCTTAAAATGTGCTTTTGGGGTAACCTCAGGAAAATTCCTCGGCTTTGTTGTACGCCATCGTGGTATTGAAGTCGATCCTGAGAAGACCAAA
The DNA here is from genome assembly GCA_963277665.1 of Viscum album. NCBI lineage: Eukaryota > Viridiplantae > Streptophyta > Magnoliopsida > Santalales > Viscaceae > Viscum > Viscum album. The sequence goes on from OY728158.1 coordinate 1,794,408,010, forward strand.
TCAATCTTTGGTATGTCAACTCCTCAGAATTTGAAAGAATTAAGAGGACTTCAAGGACACTTAGCCTATATTCGGCGTTTCATCGCCAATTTGGCAGGAAAAAGTTTACCCTTTACCAAATTATTGAAGAAAGGAGTCACTTACCAATGGACTGAAGAATGTCAAGAAGCATTTGATGTTCTCAAGAAATACCTCTTGAGTCCACTCGTACTCATGCCACCTATTGAAGGTAGACCACTTATCCTCTATGTGACAGCTCTAGAGTGATCATTGGGTGCCTTTCTCGCTCAAAATAATGATGCTAGGACTGAAAATAGCCTCTACTATCTCAGTAGAACTATGCTTGAAGCAGAAACCCAGTAATCAAGTATTGAGAAGTGCTGCCTGGCATTAATCTTTGCAGTTCAAAAACTGAGACACTACCTACAACATCACGAGGTCCAATAGGTATCTCGCAATAATCCGCTCAAATTCATCCTTTGTCATCCAATGCTTACAGGACGTCTAGCAAGGTGGGCAGTTATTTGGCAGCAGTTTGACATTCAGTATGTATCTCAAAATGCAATAAAGGGCCAAGCTCTGGCTGATTTCCTGGATGAACATCCTTCAGTAGAAGACACGTCTTAAGATAATGAACTCCCTGATGAGGAAGTTTTTTCTATTCAAGAGTGTCCTCAAACATGGTAAATGTATTTTGATGGTGCTTCCAGAAGTCCAACAGGGAATAAATTGGAAAATCCTAAATTCAACAAAGTTGGTTTAGGAATTGTACTCATTTCTCCAGATAAGGCATTGTTACCTTATTCATTTTTATTTTGGGAAGGTGGTACCAATAATGAAGCCGAATACCAAGCTCTTATCACAGGCTTGGAGTTAGTACTTCATGCACAAGTGAATCACTTAAAGGTGAAAGGTGATTCAGACTTGGTAATCAAACAAGTCAATGGGGATTATGCCATCAGAAAATAAGAGTTAATCCCTTTGTATGATTACGTCAGAAAGTTAATGGCGGAATTCCCTTCAGAACCGGAATTTTCTTATGTCCCAAGATCACAAAATACTGAAGCTGATGCACTGGCTAATATAGCCACAGCTCTAGAAGATCCAAATCGGGACGAGACAACCATCAGTATTGCCCACCGTCATGCAATTTCACCTTATGTTCAAGCCAGAACAGAGGAAATTAATGAAATTAGTCCCATTCCTAAACCGTATGGTCATACTATAGGATGGATGTCACCTATCAGGGAATACCTTCAAAATGGAACACTTCCACCTGATAGAGCCGAGAAAGAACAAATCCGGCGATGTGTGGTAAATTTTACTCTTTATGATGGCCCAAACCACCTAGAGAAAATTCTCTACAAACGTGGTTTTGATGGAGTTCTCTTCAGATGCATTGATGGTGAAGAGACAATGGCTGTCATGAAAGAAGTACATGCAGGAGTCTGTGGTTCCCACCAGTCTGAACATAGATTGTCTGATCAAATTCGAAGGCTTGGATACTTTTGGCCTTCAATGATACAAGATTGTGTTGATTTCACAAAGAAGTGTCATTCATGTCAAGTACATGCCAACTTCATTCATCAACCTCCAGAGTTGCTTCATACAACTAAATACTCATGGCTATTTTCCACATGGGGAATGGATGTGGTGGGACCTTACCCTTCAGCTATGGCCAAGCAGTTTAAGTACATTCTTACTGCTACTGATTTCTTTTCCAAATGGGAAGAGGTAGTACCTCTCAAAGAAGTCAGTTGTAAATGCATTTTTAGCTTCATCAAGTCTAACATCATTACTATATTTGGTGTCCCTCATACCATATTGACGAAAAATGGCACCAACTTCTGTTCTTCTGAGGTGAAGAAATTGTATCAAGAATACAACATTATTTCCAACCATTCATCTCGGTATCATGGAGCAGCCAATGGCCAAATAGAAGCCTTTAACAAGACTCTTTCAAATATACTGCAAAAGATGGTGGATAAAGATAAGAGGTCATGGCCTGATAAACTCTTTCATGCTTTATGGGATTATTGGACTACCACCCGCAATGCAACGCGGTCAACTCCATATTCGTTGGTATATGGAACAGAAGCAGTCTTGCCAATTAAAGTTCAATTTCCCTCACTCAGAGTAGCCATTTGTGATCAGTTATCTACAGATGAGCAATCCCAAAAGCGATTGAATGAATTGGAACAGTTAGATGAGAAAAGATTGTGCACTTTTCACCACTTGGAAATCTATCAGAATCGAATAGCACGAGCTTTTAACAAAAAAGTTCGTCTTCATTCATTCATTTAGGGAGAATTTGTTTTAGTTATCAGAACTCCAATGATACCAGGAATGAAACCTCCCAATCTTGAGCCAAAATGGGAAGGACCTTATTCAATACATAGGGTCTACTTCAATGGAGCTTATTCATTAATCTCGATGGATGGAGAACTCATTACTACTCCAACTAATGCCAGATTTTTGAAGAAATATTTTGTATAAAATACAAAGTATTCACAAGATGTCCCTACAACATGACACTAAACTGTGCAGCACCAGTTCGTCCTTGCTATATGACGTTAAACTATACAAAAATGGTCCAGTATGACCTTAAACTTCTCCTTGGTCCAGTATGACCTTAAACTATTCACAAGATGTCCCCGCAACATGACACTAAACTGTGCAGCACCAGTTCGTCCTTGCTATATGATGTTAAACTATACAACAATGGTACTGTATGACCTTAAACTTCAACTTCGTCCCACACGACATTAAACTGTGAAAAAGTTCCCTAAATGGTCCAGTATGACCTTAGACTGCAACTAGGTCCTGTATAACCTTAAACTGCATCATCAACGGTCCATGCATATGACCCTAAACTATTTGCAAGTCCCTTACATCCAGCAAGACGTTAAACTGTGACGTCCTAACTACATGATGCTAAACTGTATAAAAGTCCTTTACGGCCGGAAAGATGTTAAACTACATAAACTGTAAAAAAAAATCCCCAATGCGTCCAACATGACGTTAAAATGGTGCACTCTTTTGTCCTCACTGCATGACATTAAACTACACAGTTCCCCCTTTTCGTCCAACATGACGTTAAACTCTATTATTCCCATCATCCTAACTACATGACGCTAAACTGTACAGAAAGTTCATAATACGTCCTACATGACATTAAACTGTATTTTGTCCCTGCTACATGACACTAAACTGCGCAGCACCAATAGTCCTAACTGCAAGACTTTAAACTGCATAGTCCCTTTATATGTCCTACATGACATTAAACTATGCATTGTTAAGGTTGTTGTTACCTCTTGTTTCTCACACCGAGTATGACTCACGTGATCTTAGAGAAAACCTCAACCGTAACTCTCTCTTTGGGCCTCTAACCATGTATAAGTCCCAACAACATTTTTTTTATTTATTTAGATCGTTGTCCCCAAGAACAACTTGATCATTAATTCATTCTTTAATTGAACTACACAGACTTTGATCCTTGCCCTCCAGGCTGGGTATGTAGGAAACCTCCCAGGGTTCAAGCCCAAAAACAATCTCTTCACATTGGTTCACCACCATCTCATATGATGTTGATTTGTGAAACCGCCCCTAGAATCAATATCATTACATTGATTCACTTTCGTCCTTGTTATATGACGTTAAACTATGCAACACTTTTGTCTGGTACAAAAATAAACTACAATACTCTTTGATTTCCTAATTTGTGAGAGAACAATTATTGACATTGATTTTTCAATCATGTTTCATTTCAAAAGACTACGTGCATACATGGTAATGCCTAAACTTTTTATCTCAGGTTAAACCATCATTGCACTAAAGTCCCCTTTCACCCTTCACATGTACGAACCAAATTTGTACAAAGGGTAGTTCTAGAACTACGCGGGCTTGATTCCCATCCTAATGGGATACATAAGAATGTTCGAGTATCCCTCGAATCCAGCCCTAAGTCTTTTGGGCCTAACCCCAAATTTCACTTTCAGTCCCTTGGCTGAAAAGTCCTCATGAAAACACACACTGTGTATTCATTATTATGGTCCGAACTCTATGACCCTAAACTAAGATCTCTCATATTTTCGTCCTGCACGACGTTAAACTGCATTTCAAGAACTACGTATGGCTTGATTCTCATTCTTTTGAGATACGTAGTGAAGTCCAAAATTTCAATTCATGACCTAGCCACAACATGATTATGGTTATCATTGACCTATGTATCTATATATATATTGGAAAATATCCATATTTATGTGTTATAATCCTAAACCTTAAATATTTTGAGATCTTGATAACCCTTTTCATGACTTTTAGTCACAAAAATGTCAAACTTCTGAGAATTATTTTGCCTGACTATGTAGTACGTGCCCATAGGTGGCCTTGCATAAACAGTCCACATAACAGACTTGTTAGCCAAAAGATACTATTTTATTTAACTATGCATCCAATGCCATTAGGTGGCCCTGCATAATTCAACCCCCTAACGGGTTTGTTAAATGATGGTAACTTCATTCTTGGGAAGAATGCCTCTTTTGTCCTTATTTGTCTTAAACGACAGTATGTAGGGATCCGCAAAAAAATAGCCATACTTAACATATTTGTCCCATATCCTTTTTCATGATTAGAAAGTATTAAAGACTATGGTTTATTCTTCTTCCCTACGTTTGGGTCAATCCTTCGTAGGAGTGATATTCATCCAGTTCTTCGATAATCTTGTCTGGAAATATCTTCTCCATATTCAAGTAACTCTTTCCAAACAGAAAACTCTATACTTTAGAAAATTTGAATCTCTATAAACTTTCACTGGCTTTTAGCACTAGGAAAGTAAATTTCTGAGAGTTCTTTTTTCCTGACTATGCAGCACGTGCCCATAGGTGGCCTTGCATAAACAGTCTACATAATAGACTTGTTAGCCGAAAGATACTATTTATTTGACCATTCAACCAATGCCCTTAGATGGCCCTGCATAATTCAACCCCCTAACAGGTTTTGTTAAATAATAGTAACTTCATTCTTGGAAACTACTTCTTCTAATGCCTTTTAGCTCTTTTTCATATCATTCCTCAGATTCAAATATTCTTAATCCATAGTTTACATATTTTATCTCATACATGAGTATTGTAATATGTTTTCAGATAAATTGTCAAGGAATTGAATCAATTTTAATCCATTTCGGTCAAATCTATTTAGACCTTAAACATTAGCCCCTTTATGTCCGGTTTGCATGACTTTAAACTGCCCACAAAAGACAAAGGAAATCTGAATAAAAGTCAAGTTCCAGCTCACTAAATATATATTTTTGTATGATTTAGGTAATATTGAGCAATTAAAATGTTAAAAGTTTGTAGGTTTATTTGTAATAATCCTAGTAAAAATCAAACTATGCTTACTAAGCCCATTGGCTTAAGTAAATTTGAAGCAGGTAGTGAAAGAATGCAGGTATAAATAAGTGAAAGTGAAAGTGTTTTTCATTGATGAACAAGAGTTAGAAGGACATCCACAGACTGGAGTCTCTTCTCCTTTTCAAGAATTACAAGAGGCTTTCAACATAACACTTCATTTGATTTATGGCATCCCGAGCTTCATCAGCAACCACCTGGAATTCATTCATTCAACTGGATACAATAAGAGATGCAGTGATACTATCTCTTCTTGGAACAATTGTAAAAGGATGTTCTTGAGTGCGGTTTGAGAAAATTTTATGCTGATCAAACAGTGACTCTGTTTCTGTCCAAGAGACTTGGAAGATGGATACATGGATTTGAGAATGGAGAATTGGATGTAAAGAGCCATTTGGAGAGAGTACTCTTTTCAGATATTGCTCTAATGCCATGTTTGTCTTCTCTCCACCAACCAGCAGTGGAAAACATTTCATCCCATGGGTTTTCCATTTTCATATCTGCAAGGAAATGGCATGGAAGGAGAACTTGAATGTTCACACCATTGTTGTTGCTCTTAATGCACAACATAACCGAAATAGAGGAGTAGCAGTGCAGCTGCATCTCAGGTGTATAATTGATTGCATTTGGAACATTGACTCCATGCAGATGACCATGACCACACAGAGGCAGATAGATGCTCTGTGGAAAATTAGGATGATATTTCTTCAAGTACTTAGCCAAATCTGGGAGAGTGCTGTGGTAGATATCATAGTAATCATGGCCAATGATGTTCATCATTTCATCAATCTTCCTGCTAGACTGTTCATCAGCCATTCCAATTCCCTTGGGAACCACTGAATCTGCACAAAAGATGAATAAACTAACTCTTAAATGGGTTTATTTTTTCATAAAATTTGTGAAGAAATTTGAAAAAAATGGCTAAGGCATTAAGACGCGCAAGTCTAAACATGGCGCGCAAGTATTCATGTGCCGCGCTAGTTTTTGACGCGCAAGTGTAAACCGCGCAAGTACAAATACCTTTACAATAGCGCGACATCAAGGAAAACATTGGAAAACAGAGCAACTTGCGCGGCCAAGATAACATGCGCGACGAGAGCTCGAGAAGTTTGAAGTCCAGGAATCCAGATGCTTTGTACGGAGGTGAGGCCATGTATTTATAGGCCAGGAGGCCTATCTGCGCACCGTATACAGTGCGCTCAAAGCCTGCACGACGCAAACTTACGCACCGCCCTCTATGCCCTGAAGACTTGCACACCCCCTTTTCCTTTGGATGTATTCGATTTCCTCAGAGTTAAATCCTCTATTTCTCTCCAGATCCAACTCTGAGGGGGGGATTTTGTTGACGCTCCTTTCATCACAGAATCTAAAGATTGGAAAAGGGGAATATATGAGCACAAAGTGATTCAACATTTGAAGAAAACATCAAAAATTGAAAAAGGGATGAACAAGGAAAACATTTCCCATAGGTCGCGCAAGTTTCTTCATGGTCGCGCAAGTGAACTTGCGCGACGAACTTGGCACGCAAGTGACTTGCGCGACCTAGTTGATAACCGCCCGGTAACCGCCCAGGGTCTTCTCCTGCCTATAAATAGACCCTGTGGGCCCCCCATTCGAGAGGATCTTTTTCCAGAAACTCGGATTGAAGCTCCCGAAACCCATGTCTCTTCTCAAAGCTTCCAAAATACTTCTAAGGTAATTTCTTACCTAGAACGGAAGATCTAAAGAGAGGGAGTAAGGCCTAAGTGTTGAAACTCATCAACACTTGTGCGCCTGAGTGGTTAGCCCTTAAGGGAAGTGGTCACACTTGCGCGCCGACTTATTCCTTCGATAGAACTTGCGCGTCCCTTTTTTGGAAGAACCTCAAGAGGATTCTAAAGGATTTAATAAAGAGTTGCTCAAGTATTTCAATGCTGGTTGACCATCGCGCAAGTACACAATGTGTCGCGCAGGTATACCTACGCGACCAATACTTGCGCGCCCACGCAGTACTTGCACATCTTCCAAGACTTGCGTGCCCCTTCTTTTTTGGTGCCCATCTTGCCTATTTTACCCCTTTTAAGCCATTATACATTTCCTTTTCAAGATTCAGTCGTCAAGACACTCTCCAAATCCATTTATGGCATGATTTCTTGATTTGACTTCCTTATCTGAAAGGAGTTCTGTGGAATATCTCTCAAAACCTAGTGAATTTAATATCCTTATGTCACTAAATATGGAGAGTTCATTCATTCAACCTCATCCTTTAAGATGAGAGAATCCTTAACCTGGGTCTCCTTTTCTGGAATAATCCCCAGTCATAAGTCCTCTAATTTGGGCTTCCTTTTCAGGAATAAGCCCTAAGTCCATTAAATTCTCTTTAACCAGTCCTAATTTACGTTTGATCTGGGATTCCTTCTCAGGAGTAAAACCCAGTTATCAATCCTCTCCTAATTGGGGTTTCCTTTTCAGGAATAAATCCCAAGTTAGAGTATTCAAATCTCCATGAATCACATATACCTTTATGGACCATGTTCCTGGATTTTTTCCCTAAAGTAAATCCTCTGGGCAGTCATACATACATAAGCCCCAAACCATTTCTTATGATTACATATTTCATGGCTCAATTTTCTATTTTATTACCAATACCTCTTGTTTCTCACACCGAGCATGACTAACGTGAGCTTAGAGAGTAAAAGTAATTATGACATCCTGCTTTGAGCCATCAATCATAAACATCATACTCTTTCATTTGAGTTACGTGGGTTCTGATTCCTTTTCCAAAGCAAAGGATACGTAGGTAGCCCATCTACAGGTTCGATCCCAACTCTGAAATAATTCATGTCCTTCTGAATGACAATAAACTTCAAGTGCCCCACTGAGTGGATTTAAAACTAGCCTGGTCATCATAATGACCAAGAGACTTTTATATAAATGTTTTGAAGGTTACCATTGACCAAGAATCTCTAAACAGATATAGATGATTCTCTATTGATGAAGAACCTCGAATACATATAAAAGATTCTCTAAATTTCTTACATATTTAATCATTGATTGTCAAAACTGAAGGAAAATTTCATTTTATACTTGGTAATGTAATAAGGATTTACAAACATAACTTAAATCTATAAAGAGAGTCCCAGAATAGACAATAATTCCCCTAAAAAAGGTGTGATGAGTCTGACCTCCCATCCTCTCGACCAATGCAAATTCCTAAGCCTCATCAGTCCACATGCTAATGAGCTCCCACCTTTGGAAAGTCGGTCCAAATGTATGTGGAATCATTGGATGTTTTCGGTTCTATGAACAAACCCGTTAGAAACCGATCGGAACGTTTGAATCTCCCATCCAGGAGGTCATCCCCGAATTCTGAGGGGAACAGATGGAAAACAATTTTAATCAATTCATGAGGTGGTAGTCTACTTTACACACGATGAACGGTTTCATTTCCATTTGATAAAAGTGTATACTGATATACATTATTAAATTAACAAAATAAAACCTATGTATAATTATTATAATGGTTTCATTATTTCAGCATATTTTTTTTAATATTTGAAGGAGGTGTAAGAAGAAGTAAAATTAAAATGCTCTGTTAATAATCATACTTCGCCTTCAGAATGACTCACTGGGTTAGTGCGAAAAACCTTTGTAGAAGTGTTTCATAATCAATAAAAGGGATCTACCAAGTTGGGAGGGACTTATGGAAGGAATTTTTCTATGTATTGTCAATGAAAAAACTCTCGTTATATGTGGATAAGAGAAGAGAGGGGGTGGCCTTTTATAAGAGTTGGAGAGGACACACTTGGGGTTTTTATTATAATCAATTATTCCCACAATTCTCACACATCGAAAGGCTCAAAATAGGAAAATAATCTAACCATTGAATGGATAATTCAGAAAAATTGACAAAAAAATAGAAATTATCAATGTTTATTCATCATTCAAACCCCTATCTTTGTAATTTAACCCCTTAGTAAACTTGTTTTAACCATAACCGTGGTAATTAATTTTAAATAGTTTTATGATTAATTGTGACCAAAAATTAAGTTGAACTTATTATATGATAATACTTTTTCATACTCCTAATATGAAATAAATTTTTAAAAAATATATTTATATATGTGGAAAATTAAAATTAAAATATTACTCGTAATCACAAAAAAATATTGTTTTTCAAAAAAAATGTTTGCATATGATTAAAAGTTTTTATATCAAAATTTCTCATAGAATTAATTGAAATAACATAAATTAAATTAATTATAATATAATTCAACTAATATTACTTTTAAAATAATTTATATCAAAATGGCACTTTTTAAATTCTTGAAACGAAATGGTCATTTTAAAAACATTGAATATTTTTCATTATTCATCAAAAGATTATTATTTTTTAAAAAAACTCTCAAAAGTTTACTCTAATATATATTTCACATGATGTTTTAAAAAATAAATTTATATTTTTTATAATACAGTTTATAAATGTGTACTAAATTAATTTTAAAATAATTTTTTGAAACGTGACACTTTTTAGAAGAATACGGTTTTTAAAACATAAAACTAGATTTAATATTTTCCAAAGCTAAGAAAAAATATTTGAAAAATATTAAAATATATCATTAAATGTATATTATAAAAATTTGATTAAAGTAATTCAATAATAGTGATTAATATAATATATTAATAAAATTTCACTTTGAGCATGTAAAAACAATTTTTCAGGAAAACATTTCTTCTTCTAAATTAATTTTATTTTTATTTCCAATCAGTTGATTACAAAGGAGTTTATTTTATACATGTGTAATTCATATAAATTCCATATTTTAGTTAGGCCTATTCATTCTTTTAAATTTATTTACTATGTTATAATGGTAACATTTAAATAATATTATTTATATCGCGCTTCATTTAAACTCGAGTTTGTGTGTCTCACAAGTTATTAAAGAGATTGAATCTATTTGAAAACATTCCATAAATTATTATGGTGTTACATGTTTCTACCCTAAAAAATAATTTCTCCCTTGATATTATAACACTTGTATACAAACATATCAGGTTACATCTACCTCATCACATTCTCAAGATTCTACATAGCTTTGTCAACTAGATGGTTTCACCACAGAACCTTGACATGGTGATATGTCCAATTTCACAGCACATTCTCCCTATAATCAACAAGATCCACCAATTTCACATTATAAGATATATCATTCTCCAATGGTATGACCTCTGAGTTTTTTACAAGTGAAGGACCAGGTATTTTCTTTTTCATGATAGATACATTGAACACATTTTGATCTTGAGGGAGGTCTAGTCAAAGACCTTGGTGATATGAAATCATCCCTACTTAATAATGAATCTTAAAAGGGCCAATATACCCAGGGATGATTGTTACTTTATTCTAGAATATCTTATTCCACGTCACTGGAGAAAATATTTGAAATAAATTGTCAATAAAATCACACTATATATCTTTTTGATCCTTTTCAGCATAACATTTTTTCTGACACAAAGCTGCCTTAAATTTTATTGAATGGCTCTGACATTCTCTACCATCTCTTTAGCTCAGCTGGCTCCCAATGGATACATCTTGACATAGAGGGATTCATAAGGATCCATCTAAAATCTGGATTGAAATATATTATTATAAGAATATCCCACAAAATTAAGGTGTTGATCTCAACCACCATTTTAAATCCTTAGTGATTGATCTCAACATATCCTATAGGGTTTTAATTTTTATTTCAAACTGACCATCTTTCTAAGGGTGATATATAGTGTTGAAACTCAAATCTGTATAAAGAGATGATGGAATACTTCTCCAAAACATCGATCTAAACCTCAGATCCCAATCGAATACAATAGAATTTAATATTCCCTAAAATTGTACCACTTCTATAATAAAATTTCTGACAAGATTATCAAGATAGACGTTTTATCAGATGGAAATGAAGTGTGCTGAATTTTTAGGGAGATCAACTATAAACCATATAACATTATTCCATTTTAAAGTTTAAGGGATCCCATTGAACAAAATAAATGGTGATGTGTTCTCATTTTTATTCAATTATGGGTAATGGTTATAACATCCCCTTAGGCTATTGTCTCTCAACATCAACTATTGGCATACCATTTATTGAGACACATGCTCTACAGTATCTCTCCTAATTATGTCCCATTAAATTCACTCCTTTAGATCTATATGTATTTTTGTACATCTATAGTGAATATAGAATTAATATTTATTAGCCTCATCCAACAACTCCTTCAAAAATGTTGTTGATAGAACACTAACATGGTCCTTGAAACTTATTATTCCATCACAATCAAGGCTAAATTAAGGACCATTTCTCATATTCTTCTATATCTAAACATCTTCATTTTGTGTATCTTTAATACTCAAATGGATTTATGGTTGAACATGCATTTGAGCAGGATTTGATTTATCCCCTTTATTTAGGATTTGTAAAACCATCTTTTTTAAAATCCAAAAATATTGGATCTTTTTTATGCTTATCATAGATATGTTGGCATGGTTAATCTATTTTAGAGAATTAGCCACATTTTTTCCTTTATAGAGTGATAATATATTGAGGAACCATAATAATTAATTGGCTCCATCTATGTTCCATGGTGCGTGTTTCTCTCTTTTTGAGTGAATATATACTTTATAATTTTATTATAATTATATATATCACATCTTTCCCTATAAAGGTAATTCCACCATTTCATTAATGAAAAAAATTCAATATCTAACTTTGAATCATTGTTTGTGTAATTTTTCACATGAACTTTGAATTGGAATGAGGCATAATTTATATCCATTTCTTTATCCATGAGTTATCATCCCAATCCATTCTTCAACACATCACTATAGATTACAGAACCTTCACCACAATAGGGTAATGTACACACATGTTCATGTAAAAACCTTCTCTTTAGTTCCTTAAAATTATCATCAAATTCATTAGTAAAACGGAACTAGGATATCCTTCAAGTTTACTAAGTGAATAAATTATAATTGCATGAGAAATTCTTCAAAAAAGCATTGATAATATCCAGATATACTATAAAAACTCCAGATCTATGTAAAAGTCGATATACTGGGCCATATCTTATTAAATTCCTTTCTTGAAGGATATATTGATATACCCTGACATCAGATTATCTAACCCATGAATGAAACATTATGATTCCAAAATTCAAAACTGGTAAAATTTTCATGTATATTTTCTATCCTCAAGGTCTCCATTACAATTCTCAAATGATCTTTATGTTGCTCCTTTCCCTTATAATATATAAAAATATCATCTATAAGGACTACAAAAATGTGATCAATGTAATACTTAAAGAATCAATTAATTAAATCCATGAAGATAGTGTCATAAATTTTAAGAACAAATAGAATAATTATAAAGTCATATTTTTCATAGCTTATAAGGAAGGATTCCATGGTTATGTCTTCATTTATAATAGTAAACTGATAGTACCCAGATCGAAGTTCAATTTTGGAAAATATTGATCTCCTCGTAATGGGTCACAACACTCATCAATACATGGTATAGGACAATTGTTCATGATGTCGATCTTTTTAATTGCTCAATAATCAATGAGAATTCACATTTATTCATCATTCTAATTTATAAAAAGAACCAGTGCACCCCAAGGTGATGCACATGAACAAATGAATACCTTGATAAGATTATCCTAGGGTTTCTTCCTTAATTAATTCTACCTAATCATATCCATTTTATAGGGATTATTTTAAATAATAATAACACAAGGTATGAGTTCTATTGAAAACTCAACTCCAAGTTTTCTTTAAGACTATGAATCTCTTTTATAAAGACATCAAAAACTCTGTTCAAACAGGCATATGTTCAATATTGAGTATTTCCTCAACCGTATGAGATAAATACCCCATTTGAAGGGAATAAAGGCTCATATAGTTGATGTGATTTCCATCGAAGGTCCATATTTATTATCATAGTGAATAAATATCAACAGATGGATAGGAATATAACATAGAAATTCCCTTCCTCAACAGTAAATGTTGGATTTATATAGAGAAAACAAATTCATTCGTAGGATATCATCAAATTTGATCAAAGGCTGAATAAGAGTATTTTCTGGAAGCACATCCCAAAAAACATTGGTTGGACAAGATTTATAGACATAGTATGAGATCATCATTCCATAAGTGATTTCCACTGTTAAATCAACAAATAATCATTTAGTTGGTGATTTTATACCCTTATAAAATCCATCAGCTATAAAAGTGTTAGTAGAAACACAATAATATAAAACATTTTCAATCATGGAGTGAACGATAAGTGTACCTTTCACCATGTTATTTGGAACTTACACATTGGCTATAATAGTTTCATTCACTTAACCTTCTCCAAATGGAGTATTTTGAGGTCAGGTCCCTTAATGTTTGGGGAATCAGTTAGAATAGGGCCCCATCTCCTCACAATTAAATCACAATACTTTGAGAGATTATCCCGTACACATGAATTAATGATCTTAATGTCATTTTTCACCACACTTGAAGAAAATTACTTTTTCATTTCGGTATATACCATGTTGTTTCTTTCCAAAAGTATCACATGGTAGGAAAATCCCCTTTCTCTTCTTCCCTTAATCTATTTTTTTCTCTTCTATCTTCTTCTTCTCTTGAATTCCTTAGAACCCATATGACATGGATAGTTCATTCTCTATTTTTATATCACATGATACTATATCATCATAAAATGTGAATTTTTTCCACAATAGTTCCCATAGAAGGATTAGCTTATGTCTATAAAAGAAATATCAAATATTAATATTTTAATTACATATGTAGTTAGTAACATGCATTCTATCCTATTAAAGTTGGACAAATACTAAGAAATATTATTATCTTTCTTTTGTCATAGAATCCGGAATTTTCATTCCATATCTTCTCATTTCTCATAGGGAATCTGTTTTTCCAATAGGCGTAACTTAAAAAACATCAATTCCATGATTTTTATTTCCTCCCCATCCATATTTTTTTTGAATCAATGACCAAAAATGGTCAAAGTACACTAAGAGAAGATAAAATACCATGAAAGTATTCTCCCTTTAATGACTTAGGAAAGAGAGAAATATCTTCTCTAACAAACTTATACATTTATAACATAAAAATTGATAAGTTGTACTACTTAATGATGGAGGTTTTCAATACATGAAGCAGTCTAGCATTGTCTCACCACATTGGGGATCATCAGGCTGCTGCATATGGGCAATGTTGTTGGTTATAACCTGATTCTCCTACACCAATATGGTTATAATTTGATCAGTTCAAGTTGAGGACACAACTCCATTTTCATTATATTACTCAATAGAAATACCCTTATATTGATTGTGTGCATTGATAAAGATTATATTTCTTCTATTAGGTACCATTTCTAATTAGATCCATGCATTATATTTGACAACAACATTATGAATCAAAATGTGTAACATAAAAAATACCAAAACACTCTATATAAATTTCAACATTTATGCATAGATAATTCTAGAATAATTAACATAGTTTGATTTAGAATGTTATAAAAACATATTTTTTTCAAATACCTTATAGTGGTTTATATAGGAAATGACAATTAACCCAATCATATCCTTCGGGAGTGTCAAAATACATTTTCAACAATTCCCATGCACCAAATGAGGATCGATTCAATGACCAATGCACCTTTTTTGGAGTTATTAACCCTAGGTACAGTTGTTCAAAAGCCATGTCTACTTATAGTATACAAATGTGGATGTATTTATATGAAATCCAAATCTTATATTCCTTACCCAAAACACATGGATGTGATCCTACAGTAGGAATTATCCTCAAAGTCCGTCATTGGGATATATTCCCCAATCTATGTTTTCATATATCAATTACCCAATATTTTAACTAAAATTGGATCTGATATCAATAATAAAGTCCATTTATATTATAGTAAACAGTCAGTTACTAAATTATTAAATTAGAATTAGATATAAGGAATCACATCGAAAATTACAAAATAGTTTAGTAGTCTTAGTAAAATAGATATATACTTAGATTTCACATTACAGTTGAAAACATAAAATATAACATAGTAATTTTTTAGAGGAAATTAGTATTTACTCTAGAAAACCCCTTCATATAAATCTTAATGCACATCTTGGCATACTAGGGAAATAAATAATGGAAATGGGTGAGTTTAAATTCACAATAGGGGTATGTGTATTGTGGAAGTAAATAATTAATGATTAATATGGATATAATAAATGATAATAATTTTATTCCATATAAATAATAACATGATCTACAATATTATTCATGTATATAAAAAATCACACAATAACATGGGCACAAATAAAAGATTTAATAATGATTGAATACATAATGTTTAGCATTAGAAGCATACCTTAAAGGCCTCAACCAAGACATCTTACATAAATGGGAAAGGCCTCGGTTAAAAACCCATGATTGTTTGTATCATGATACCTACTAATGAATTGAGGGGCTATGTTATTTTAGTACATACCCATCACTTATAAAATCCAATGCATTTATCATATGAATAATCAATAGATCTCAATCATTATTCCTTAAAATCAATCACTATCTATAGTGGAAGAACTATGTTATAGCATTTTAATTTATTCCCCTATCAAACTGGTCATACAAATTAAAATAAAGAGTATTTATCATTTAAATACAACATATCTCTAGTGGATCGTAACAAAAATAAATGGTTTATGTCATTGATGAATAGAAAAACCATATAAATATCATTAATAACATTCTAGAAGAAAATATCCTTATCAAACTTGAAAAATAATTTTTAACCTATAAATTTCCACGATATTGAGAAATAAACTTTATTAAAAAATATACTCATAAACTTCTAAAGGATTCTTCAATGAAATTATTGGCCATGATGACTAAAAATTCTATACATGTTGTATATTTTAAAAAACATTTCCAAAACACTATTTTAAAAATGATAAAATGTAACTCATTCAAAAATAGAATAGTGGATTCCTTTCAAACCATTTTTTAATATTTAAAACATTTCTAAAAATTCCATTAATAAACAATTTGGTGAATGTTAAAACCATTCTTGAAAATATTTCCAGAAAACGTAGATATAGAAGAAAGAGGATTTCTGACCGAATAGAGATAAAATTTATCTTTTCATAAAAAATATTCCTTTATTATTTTATTTAAAAAAGAGAAGAAAATGGTAATCTTACATAAAAATTTCATGAATAAAAAGAGGATAAGAAAAAAAAACGGGTTTAAGATAGGTATATAAAATAATTTTCCCAATAAAACCTAAACATAATCAATCCCTGAAATAGACCCTTACCTTAGGTCTGATTTCCTTGATACATGTTCGAACCTAATGTGTACTAAATATAAATTTATTATACCTAAAATCAAAAAAAATACTTATCAAGAACCCTTCGGGTAACATGGTATCCCAATAACTGATCCAGCCCTAACATGGCATAAAGGGTGTTCCTGATCCCTACAGGTTGGTGACTAACACCTGGAATCTTAAAATATGAAGGTGGGAACAGATTTTACACAAACACAATAGAATAATTATAAAAACATTAGTATTAATATAAGAAAAACTCTATAGAGAGAAGTATACCTGATGTCAAATAGGTATAGACTACCCAAAGTACAACAAAAAATTACCAGAAAACAGTGAAAACAACCAACATTTGGAAGAAAAAAACTCTCAAATCCCAAGGATTGACTATTACTACCACCTCCAAGTGGTTATTTACCCTTTCTCAAAACTAGAATAAGGTAATATACAAATACATTAAGTCACAGTTAGGGTGTGAGATAAACTATTAGTAGGGTCTTAGAAAAGATTCCATAATAATATGCCATCATTTTAATAACCAATGAAATATTTAAATTTTAAATAAAATAGGCTTGGAATCTCAAAATAGTAATTAAAAAAATAATTCATTACATTTAAAATGATGTAAAATATTTTAAAAATATTATTAATATACATTTTATAATAATTAGTTTATATAAATACAGAATACATGTGTAAAAAAATTAATAAGCAGTGGTATATATTTTAAATATAAACAATGAGAATCATTGTCATATGTCGAGAGGAATGATAGTTCCAAGTTCTGAGATCCTCACAAAATTATATAATGATAATGACAATGTGTATAAACATATTTTGACACCTCTAAAAGGGGACTCATATACATCCTACTAAGGTATAAAATGTTCTAAAAATGTTTATGTTATATTTGTAAAGCATCAATTCGGTGCTAGGGAATTCTAATCCTAGAATTTTTGTCCCTAATAACTAACTAAATACCTAGGGTTTCATGTGATCAATGAAAAACCAATGATGCGTAATTTATTTCAAAACTAATTAAATTAAAATTCATCACATTCTTCATTTTCATATGCCAATTTTCCATTTAAAAACCAAAAATGGGTTTTTAATCAACATATGCCTTTTTCCACGATTAAACCAATGGATATCAATAAAAAAAGTTTAAGCCATTTTTTATTAAATACAAAATTAAATAAATTTTATCAAATAAGTTTCTCAATTCAAATTCAACAATTTTCCCTCAATTTCACAAACACACTCCAATTCCATGGAATTTTGGGGGTTTTCTAATTTTCTAGTTAAAAAATATCCAAAACCACAATCAAATGAAATTTAATTTTTTATAAATCAATTTAAACCAATTTATAAGGAAATTGAATTTAAATCAAGAAAATTAGGGATATTCCAAATTTTACATTATAATAGAACCACCTACCTCAGGATCATGGGATCTCGAAACACAAAGCCCTAATTAGGGAAAATAAACAAAAAACAATGAAAACGAAGATTCAAGAATCATATATAGATTTAGGACACAAAATATCGGATATTAGATCATATAGTCAACATGGAGATCTACAAAACTCATTGGAGGAAATAGGAAAGAGTGGGAAATAAAAAATAATAAGACGAAACCTATTAGTAGAAGATCAAATGTAATTCACCTAGGTTGGATTCGATTCTAGAGGGGTGTATAGGGTATAAAAACTACTCTTTGGAGCCTCCAAGGAAGAGAAAACTATATAGGGAATGTAAAGGTCTATTAGGGATCTAAAAATAAGGGTTTATGATTTTAGAAAATAATTTTTGGGTTAAAAATTCCCATACATAGGTTTCCTAGGAATATTAACATAGTTAGAACAACAGTACACCCAAGTTGTGTAACCCTTTGTTACAGGTGAATGGTTATTATTATGTGGGTGGCCAGTTTTTCAATCCATACACCAAACATGTAAAAACTACTACATCAGTTTGCACAGTTTTCTTTATCTCGGCGCATAGCTTTGTCATATCATGCGACAACCATGCATAGCCCTAGAACATTCAAAACATTCCAAAATTTCTCCCGAAACAACCCCAAATGAAACCCAACCAAATCATGATCATAATATGGGTTTAATAATACTTGAATATTATAATAATATGATATAACCTCCCCACCATAGAAACATTCTATCCCT
Organism: Viscum album; assembly: GCA_963277665.1. Lineage (NCBI taxonomy): Eukaryota > Viridiplantae > Streptophyta > Magnoliopsida > Santalales > Viscaceae > Viscum > Viscum album. The sequence continues at coordinate 1,794,426,970 of OY728158.1, forward strand.
AGAAAGCACATTAAGAATCCTCCATTCAAAAAATATTTGACCACTACTCCCTCATCAGTGCCTCCCTATCCCACATCTCATGAGAATTAGATCAATTTTTTCCTCGCACTAAAAAAATGTATCATCCTCCAACAAAGTACCTTGTTTTTATAATAAAATATCTTAAAAGGATTCAGAGTTATAGATAAATCAGGTTCAACATCAAGATCACTCAAGATCAGAAAATGTGATGGATGAGGTAGAGACTTTCATAGTTGAGATACATAGAACATGTTATGTATCGACGTCATGTGAAGTCGAAGTTATAAATGGTAAGACCCTTTTCACACCTTCTCAAAAACCTTGAAGGGTCCCAAAAAATGAATAGAAAGCTTCACTTGCCTCCTAAGATGTAAATGACCTAACAGAGATGATACTCTCAAGAACATCTGATCACCAACGAAAAATTCCAACGGTCTGTGATGACGCTCAACATAAGACTTATACCGACTATATGCCATCAACATTCATTGATAAACCAATGGAATAATTAATTTCATATCTTGAAACAAGATTGTTACAACCAAGTAACTTTCACCAATATCCGACCAACACAGTTGAGTTCTACAAGGCCATTCATACAAGTCATCCAAAGGTGCAATTTTGGTCAAAGAATGATAACTATTGTTTTAGGAAAAATCAACTGACCACAGATGGTCATCGCAAGACCAACCAAAATCAAGAACACAAGTGTGAAGCATATCCTCAACAATATTTATATCTCTTTTCCTAGCTATCTTACTATGGATGTGATGTTGTGTTCAAACAGACCTGAGATCTTAGTGCCTCCTAAAGTCCCCACTAAAAGTGATAAGTAAATCGGGGATCCTTATCAGAGACTATAATAGAAGGAATTATGTGGAAATGAACAAAAACATTCACAAAGTGATTTCCCAACTCCTCAAATTTGGTTGTATCAAGAATCAATATAAAGTGAGCCAATTTCATCTGCTTATCAATAGCAACCCATATCACATTCTTATTTTTATGGTTATATGGAAACCCTACCACAAAGTCCATAGAGAGTTCATCCTACTTCCTTGTCATGAATGGAAGTGCATGAAGAAAACACAAAGGTTTATAGTGCTTTTCCTTGACCGAATAGCTAGTATAAAAATTATAGACAAAATCTATGATGCCTAGTCTATTTATTGGACACCAAAACTGTCACCAAATGTTATAGAACATTATCAGGGTTCCAGGGTGAACTTCCCACTTGGAACTATGGAAATACCCCATCACATAATTTCTTTCCGCTAACGGTACATCAGTGTGATTATGATAGCATAGAATTTCATTGGTGGAGAATAACTAGTCAGGTACAATATTTCTAAAATAAAAAGAGTTTCTATTGTCATAGAATTAATCATTAGGTTGTTGTTCCTAAAGTATCATATCGAGAAGACAGGATGTCAACTGAACACTGGACAAAGTAACCTCAACCCCTGATTCCTAGAATCCAATATTCAAACCTGAAAAAATATCAATCAAGTTCCACTATTCTGATGATTCTTTCACAACCTGGGTCATAAGTTTCTTACTCAAAGCATCTATTATAGCATGCCCTTTCCATGGGGTAAAGGTTATGTTGAAATCGAAATATTGAACATATTTAACCCAAATCCTCTAGAAGAGCTTCAAATATTATTGACATAAGATATAAATAAATATATTATGATCTAAAAACATGATAATACATTCTATTTAAAGGTGATGCTTCCATGTCTTATGAGAGGGAATCATAGTTGTGAGTTCAGGGTCATGGGTCAGGTAATTCTTCTCATGTGGCCTATACTGACAAGATCCACAAGGAAAAACCTGATCCCCCTATATAAGAACATAGCCCAAACCTAAACCTGATGCATCATAAAAGACCACATAGCCTTATACGACCTCTGGAAGACTGAACCCCAATGTATTAGTAAAAGGTTGTTTTATCTCAACAAAAGAACTCTAAAATTTCTCATCCTAAGAAATCTCAAAATATGATGAATAGAAACAAAAACATTAATATAGAGACCCTACTCTCTCATTGTTCCAGGGGAGTACCAATATCCATCAAATAAGACAAAATATTTATAGAATGATTAAGAATATTAACATTAATGGTTGAAATAAATTAATTAGATGGGTGAGTATCAAATAGAGTAGTCAATACTAACGAAGATATAGTAATGGTACCTCTCACATTTGCTGGACCCATATCTACCTCCTCTAAAAAATCTTCCATTGTGTGAAGAAGCTTCATTTCAGATGGCTATACTAAGAAACCATTTTTCCTTGAATCATCTGATTACACCATAGTTGTGGTAGGAAATGATGACTCCATTCCAGTATGCTGAGTGTAATTGATATGGAGGAACTTCTACAACAAACCTAAGTGTCCGTAGGAAGCACATACCTCTCGTACCTCAATGAAAGACCTATTTGAATTAACCATATTGCCACACCTGTATCAAATCAAAGGGCCTTTTACAAGAATTATATGAGGTTTAGAAAAAACCTATTTTTGAGAAACACCAAGTGAATCATCACAATTCCTATTTCTTTCTAGGGAACTCATGCTGCCACTAGGAGATAAAGAAACTCCCGACAACCCTATCTTACTAGCCTAGTTCATTGCACCCATGAATGCTCTATCCATAACATCATCATAATATGTTAGCTTCTACATAAATACCAAATATTGAATATTAGATCAAATCCCACTTTTAACCATCAAGTCTTCATCATCACATTTGATAATATCTTAGGGTAGAACTAAAAAATCTTAGAAAACTAGTTTTCTAATTCTATAATGGTCACATCAGTATACTAAAGATTGAAAAACTCAATAGCCATGGACAATATCATCAAATTTGGATAGAACTGGTTAGTGAAAATAACATTGGATTATTTCCACTCTAATCCATCATGTTTCTTCACCATCACCAACATGTCCCACCATCTCCTTCTCGGTCCTTCTAGAACGAAAGGTGGCAATCTTTACTCTACATTTGTGAAGTATCTCCAAGAACCCAAATAAATGATAAATCCTACTCAACCATTCCCCAGCCTATAGAGTATCATTGGAGACATTGAATGTTGGTGAATTCTGGTGAAGGAAATCATGTGGGAGATTCCCCAAAACACCCCCTGAGGTTCCATAGTTGGAGCCTAAATGGGAACTAGTGATGGTGCCTGTCACAGAGCTTAGACAGTGTGCACAAATCACCTCAACCAAACTTAGGTCCATGAGAGGAATTTCTCACTGATTTTTAGCAGTAGATTCCTCTAGGATCTAATTCACATGTCTACTTAGAGGAATGATGCTACAAAACATCAACATACAACATTGAAGACACCATATTAACACTCAATAAGGGAAAAACCGGAAATGAATTCCATCAGATAATAGAACTTGATTTTGATTTTGACTTATCAAAATCAAAATAACGGAAAAGGCTGAACTAATCCTCATGATGCCTTTCCAAAATTTCCCCTAGTTACTTAAGGAACAATGTGATGAGATTTTTTTAGGCTTTCAATTACAACTACCTTCTTTGTATTGTTAAGAATACATAACTACATACTAACATCAAGGAAATATTCATAACCTTCACCTTTGATAACACTTTTTCATGAACCAGCCTGGGTGCCCAAGATACCTGGTAACTGAGCCAGTCCTAACAATGGGTGAAGGGTGTTCACGATCCACACAGGTTGGTGACTATCACCTAACATCATTTTGTATGAAAGTGTGAAGGAATTTTCCTCAAACACAACATAATAAAGATAAATAATTCTGAATGAATACAAGAAATAATCCACACGGAGAAGGGTATTAGAAATCAAACAGGAATAAACCACCCAATGTAATACAAAAATATACTCAAAAACAAGTAAAACAACTGATGTCTAGAACGACACAACTCCCCAAGCCCAAGGATTAATAACTACTAACACTTCTAAGTGGTTCCTTACCCTTGCTTGAACTTGGATGAAGGTAATATAAAAACTTTTAAAGGTATAGGTGTGGTGTCTGTTAAAATACAAGCAGGGTCTCAAAATGGATTCCATAATAATATTCCAACATTTAATTAACCAAAGAAAGATTTAAATTTTAAATAAAATAGTATTTTAATTTCAAAAGAATATTTAAAAAAATCATGTATTACATTTAAAATTAATAAAATACATTAAATGATGGGATTAATAAACATTTTATATTAAATAGTTTATATAAATATAGAAGGCATGTTTACAAAAATTTACAAGTAATGGAATTTATTTCAAGTATAAAAAATGAGCAACATGGTCATCTGCCAAGATGTACGATAGTTCCAGGTTATGGGATTATTACACAAATATATAATGTTAATGAAAATGTGTAAATACATCCCGCAAAACTGGTCAAAGAGAACTCATCAACATCCTTCTAATGAATAATATGTGGCAACTATTTTATTTTAGAGTTTTGAGGCATAAATCTGGTGCTAGGGTATTCCCATCCAAGCGTGTTTGTCCCTAAAAAATCACTAACTACCTAGGCTTGCATGTTCTCAAAGAACAAAAAATTATCAGAAATTTATTTTAATACATCTTAAAATAAAATTAATCCCATTCTTCATTTTCATATGACTATTTTCCATTTTAAAACAAAATTGGTTTTTAATCAAAACATTAAATTTTCCATGATTAAACCAATGGTTTTAAATCATGATAGGTTAAGCTATTTTCCCTTTAAATACCAAATTGAAATCAATTTCATCAAATAAATTTCACACATTAAATTCAAAAATGTAAAGTCCACAATTTTCATTCAATTTCACAAACATGCCCCAATTAAATGGAATTGGGGGTTTTCCCAATTTCATACCAAAATAAATCCAAAACCTCAATACAATGGAATTGAGTTTCTTATAAATCAATTGAAAACAATTTATTAAGAAATTGAATGTAAATCAAATAACTAAATTTAAATCAATCAATTTAGTGTCAATAAAAATTGGCCATCATAATGGAACCACCTACATCAAATAATAGGATCGTTAAACACAGAGCCCTAATCGAGGAAAAGAAATAAAGAATGGAATTCATGAAGATCTATGAATCAAACATAGATTCAAGACCTAAAATAGGGGCGATTAGATCCTAAAACCAACATGGTGATCTATAAAACCCTAGGGATGAAAGAGGAGAGTGCTAGATATAGAGAACAAGAAGAGGAAACCTATCTAGAGAAGACTGAATGTCGTTCACCTAGATTCGATTCATTTCTAGAGGGGTGCAATGGGGCCAAAACTTGTCTTGGGTGCTCCATGTAAGAGGTAACCATATGGGGGTCATACAGGCCTAATGAGGATCTAAAAATTGGGTTTTGTGATTTTAGAAAATAATTTTTGGATTAAACAATACCATTTACATGGTTTTCTGGGAAGAGACGCATGGTTAACCAAACCATGCTCTCTAGCCTTGTGCCCGTTTTGTCTATGTGCATGGTTTTTACTAAGTGAGCTCATGGTTTTTCGAACCTTGTCGAAGCAATGAAAAAATCACTATATTATTTTTCCCAGTTTCCATAAGTAGGTCACACATTGTGGGAATATTGTGCACCAACTGTGCGCAACCTCATATCATTCAAAACATTCCAAAATTCCTCCTAAAACAACCTCAAATAAAACCCAACCAAATAATGATTAGAAGATGGGTTTAGGAATTCTTAAAAATAGTAACAAAATTTTATAATAATAATATATATCATATCATACTTGATTTACCAATAAGCTTTTATAAACCATTTATTATCAATTCATTTTTAAAATTATTATTCTGAGTGATGACTTATCCATTTTTCATTTATATTTTTGGTTTGGTAGTTTTGGCACTTGTATTTTGATCATGGTCACATCATCTTCATTGTTTTATCCATGTTATGAATATAATATGTATTCATAATATAATTATTTAGTGTAATATATACAATCCAGTGAAAGAAAAATAAATTACATTGTACATAGAGATAGTAGGTCATACGTAAACATGAATGATGTTTCAATTTTTTAATGGATTGAAAAAAAAGAAAGATAAATAATATATCAACTTTATAGAATAATTATTATATAATATATATAATATATATTTACTTAATCAATCCTTATTTATATCCATGTCAAAATAAAGTGAATTGTTTTTTCACATCGCATCATAGAGGCGGTAGTATAAACACACACACGAGCAATGTTATCAATTTACAACAAATTAAAAGGTAAGAAGTTATATGTGATATTATAATTACAGAAGTGTATAAATGATATAAATATCAAATTAATATGTTATATTTATCATTATATCTTTTTGTAAAAGGTATTTATTGAAAATTAATTACATCAATTTCAGAAGCAGTGGTGTGACAAACACAAGATCAACTATTTAATTTACAATTTTGTAAACTATGATATGGGTATAAGTTATTATTTTAATATAATAACATCTTATTATATCTATTTATTTGATTAATTATTTACTAGTTTTCTGGAGAAGATTTTAAGGATCTGGAAGAAAAAATAAAAAAAATCCTCAGAAGAGAATGATACTTCATCTTTAGAAAACTGCATTATGTTAGCACTAAAAGCCTTCATATTATGATTTCATAATAAAGACATGGAATATAGAATGTGTTTATGGATTCAAAGAATTATTTTTCATAGTTTTGTTCTGAACAAAAAGGCTATTAAAGTGTTGAGAAGAGAATATAATGTGTATAAAGGCTCAAACATTACATTCATAGATATTACCTAGAAATTGAAGAATATTCATTAAAATACATAATAAAACTATACCAAAACTATATAGGTTTAGTGTATTTAGAAACTGGGAAACATAAAAACTGGTTCACAAGACATCTACATTGTCCCCCGGTTAATTCTTCATAACTAGACCCCATTTTGACATATCTTACTTAAAACTCATATTCATGAAATGGGGAAAAGAAACATAAGAAAGGGTGATTTCAGATTCTTAGTAAGGATAAAAAATTGAGATATCAATCATATCGTCATCATAAGACATAACATTTTTAAATATTATCCTGTATAAGAAAGAGCAAGATATATTTTCAGGGAATAAATCATAAATGTTTATAAAGAATCAATAAACACATTCCCAAACTTCATAACATAAGCCATGGAATTTTGTTTCATACACATTAGCATAGAAAATCCTTTCATATTAGTCAAGTCTCATTTCCAAGACCACTATAGTGGACAATGTCTTTTAATGAACTGAGTTCACTCCTCGTTCCAGACCTATATTACTGAACCAAGATTATTTCCCATTCCAGCCATATCTATCACATGTGATATAATTCTTTACCCAAAGTTTTGGAGGGCGATATAGGTCTCATCTATCTGATAACTAAAACATTCTTTTGTGTTCTTTAGAAACATAAATCATTCATCATAGAATAACCCAATAAATAAAATGGGTTTCTCAATCCTTATTCCATAATAACATAATCCATATAAAATAATTGGATTTGATAAACATAATTCCATCACAAAAATAATCAAACCATATGAATAATAGGGATTTTATACATTAAATATATCATTATTCAATGAATTTCATCTTAGATGGAAAGTAATTTTCATAGTACACTTGAAATTTATTCTTGTGGAAAATATAATTTCCTTTTCAAAAATATTTTCTTTTCTTAAACCCCTCCAAATTTTAAAATAAAATAATTTATTTGAAAATATCCTTGAAAGAATATATGGGAAGCTTCATGGAAATAAATCATTACGAAATCATAATAATGTATTCATGATGAATATGTTAAAAGAAAACATTCACCCTATACTTTTACCGGATAAGTCAAAAGTTTCACATAACGAAAAAAACAAAAGATTCCTTTAACACATTTAGTAAAAAGAAAAGAATGTGTAAAATTGACTTTTAAACAATTTTATAAGAATAGGAAAAATAATTTATAGTACCTATTTTTAAAATATGGAAATTTATGATTAATATACCCCAGTAAATACTTACATATAAACATTCTCAGATAAGGATGAGATTCTGAAATTATCCATTACCTTTGGTCTGATATCTCTTTCATGTATCCCAAACTCCCTTATAATGGTTTAGATAATGTAATTTAATTATTACATAATCATATACATTTTTATGATATCATATATGATCATAGTTTCATCTATTTGTTAATATCAGTTCATTTTTTTTGTTATTGGGGTATTAACTGCTTAATTATCGTTTGAAGGTTTTGTTTTATAAGTTATGATTCTTGCACATAGAGTTTATTTATTTATTTTAAATACTGATATGAAGTTAATATATATCATATTTTTAATCCTATACTTTTATATAATCATTCTTTAATAGAGAATAAGAACAATGAATAACATCGTGTTGTGGAGACCGTAGGCCGTACATACGCAGGAGCGATGATATCATTTCTATAATTGAGAAATGGTATTTAAGTGGATGGTATATATGTTTCTTAAGACTCCGTATCATTTTATAATAATAATATATAGTTATTATTTCCATCATTATATCCATCCAAGTAAAGTGGTAGTGAAAAATTGATTACACCATGGGGTAGAGATGTTAAGTCATACGTACGCACAGGTGATGATTTCAATTTTTCGTAGGATGAATAAAGGTGGAATATGGTTGTTACATATTCATAATATAATCTTAGTATATAAGTTATACTAGATTTATTATGTTATAATATAGATAAATCAACATGAGGAAGTACAAGAAGAAAGAAGTTTGAAAGATTCGGTAGAGGAGATTAAATCTTCTTTGACAAACACCATCTAGATCGCCTCTTAAAGTACTAAGGATGGAAATTGGAGAAGAAAAAACCCTCTATAATTTCACTAGTTAATTTTATAAGGTAAACTGGGAGGGGATGGCCGAGAATGAGGGCTCCATGTGAAGTGATGATTTGAGGGAGGAGGTACCCATTTATAATTGAGTTCAGGTGCACTTTTGGAATCTCAATAAATATTAATCTATAATAAAATAAAACCTCGCAAAAAACAAAAAAAAGTACTATATTATACTATGGGATGAGATATGGTTTTAATATTATCAACCAATAAATTTTGGACTTGATTTTCTGTTAATTTAAATCTTATCATTTTAATTGACACTTAGTTATTGTATTTAATTTTAATTAGGGTATCAAATATTTCAATCTTAAAAGGCTTAAATATTAACATATTTGATGTATATTACACTATAAATGAATACTTGTGAAAATTTTAGACCATATAAGAATTATTATATATTATTAAACAAGTTTTTGGATTTTTAAATAATTTAATAAATCATTGTTTTGATAAACAATAAATATTGTCAATATTGAAACTATTCAATTCATAGATTTTTAAAAATATCAATATAATAAGTAAACTTAGAAACCACTATTTAATTATATTACTAAGAGATCAAGGTAATATAGAAAATTCATTTGACTTATTTACTAGACCAAATTGTATTTATTTTAATATTTTTAATAACATTTATTTGATATTTCCCTTAATAAAATAATTACTACAACAATTTTGTGTAATTATGTAATATAATTATTTATTGAATAAAAATTAAAAATAAACAACTATGACATAGATAAATCCGATATATTTAAAAATAATATTTATAATTGAATATATCTTTGGTAAAATCCATCATAAAAATGTTATATTTATTAAAACATGAATGTGACAACATTAACATCACTTTAAATAAAATATTTTATGTGTCATAATCATTTACAAATGGATCCAAATTTTAAATAAATAGACCCTTGGATTATGATGTTTTATATATACTCGACCAATATGATTTAGGAAAGTGTATTGGTCATTTAATGGTTATTATTATTTTAATAAAAATTTTCATATTGATTTCCCTTCAATTAAATATTTTCTACATCACCCAAATAGAAGCCTTGAAGGTATTTATTTATTTTAAAAAATTAAAAATAAATTACCATGATAAAGAAAAAGATTTTATATTTCATATTATTGTTTATAGAATAATTTTACTTATATATTAACAAATATGAAAAATGATATAATTATTAAAATTTGAGTAAGACACATTTATCTTTTCATTAAATAAAATAAATTAAATGTTCTAATCCCATCTAGGTGGGTTTCAAAGGATACAATTATGACCCAAGGAAATTTTAGGTCAAAACACACTCATCCAATGATATTAGGACAATTGTTAGAGTGATTTTATAATATTATTCTAACCCTTAATTATCCAATTTACATGTTTACCGTATTAATAAACATTTTATTGATGTTACTAATCATAATGTATAAAAATTAAATAAATCTATTTATATAATTTTGAACCCAATAATTTCAAATATAAAATACATTTTTAAAAATTTAAACCAAAAAATTTGTAGTAATCAATTTTTAAAAAACCATGTTGTCTGAATGAGAGAATAAGTTTAAAAGTTAAAACATTGTAAATGATTGAAATGTTTTTACATATGAATTCAATTTAAACTAAATTCAAATGACATATATTATATTAAATGATAAAAAATATATTATATTTATATTGTAAACCCATATAATAATATAATAAAACCATAAAAATTACATTGATGGAAAAAGGTTTTTTCCATTATATTTTTACTATTCATCAAAACCTGAAGGTTATCAGAAAAAATATCAAAAAATTATTCAATGTGTGCTTTTATATCCCAAGTCTAAATAATATGTTTATGTTGTCATATAAAAATTATTAATGTGTCAAAATTTTAATTTAAAAAGGGTTCTCTTTTAAAAGGTGGTAAAATTACACTTTTTAAAATATAGGTTTTTATACATCAAATATGTTTTATTCATACCCTGTGACTAAATTATCAATTGAATGAATATAATTTTTTTATTAAATATATATCATATATATTTCATTAATTTTATTTTCTTATTGTAATTCACTAGACTCATTAATAAAAATATATAATTGATTTATATTTTTCATAAATAATTCGTGGCCAATGAATTCACCATATATTTTCATTGGAAAGTTATATAAATTCCCGTTATCCTAATGCCTATGTTATAATGGTCATTTTAAATCAAGGTCATCTCATGGTTTGTTTAAACTCACATCTGTGTGAAATTTAAGCCATTGAAGAATTAAAATTATTTAAAGAAAATATTTCATAAAATCATTTGGGTGTTAAATTCTACCCCCTTAACCTGAATTTCCCCTGAAAAATTCATCACTTGGATACAAAAAGATGAGGATACATCTACCTCATCCTATTCTCAAGTTCCCATATAGCTTTCTCAAATTTGCGGTTCTTCCATAAAACATTAATCAAGAAGTTGGTTTTGTTTCATAGAACTTTTTCTCTATGGTTCAGAATATCTATTGATTGTTCTTCATAAGAAATATCTCTCTCCAGCAGTATAACTTATGAATTTATTACATGTTAAGGGTCAGGTATATAATTTCTTAGGAGAGATACATGAAACACATCATGATATTGAGAGAGATTTGGGGGAATCACAAATTAGTAAGCTACCTTCCTATCACAATCTAAAATTTCAAAGGGACTGAAATACCTAGGGCTCAACTTTCCCTTCTTTCCAAATATCATTACTCTCTTCCAAGGAGATATTCATAGAAACACCATGTCACCCACTTGAATCTCTCGGTCTTTTTTTTGTATCCAGCATAACTGTCTTGTCAACTCTGAGCTGCTCTGATTTATTGTTGAATAGGATTCGCCTTCTCTTACATTTCATCAACAAGATCAGATTCTAATATCTTTTATTCCACACCTTAATCCCATCATGTTGGAGTACTGCACTTCTTTCCATAGAGGGATTCATAAGAAGTAGTCTGAATACTAGAATAGAAGTTATTTTTGTAATAAAATTCTACCAAAGTTAGGTGTTGATCCTAACCAACTTTGAACTCCATAGATCATGTTATCAATATGTCTTCCAAAGTATGAATTGTCCTCTATGACAGATCATCTATTTGAGGAAGATAAGTAGTGTTGAAACTTAACTCTATATCCAGAGTCTTATAGAGACTTCTCCAAAACTTCGATGTAAACCTTCTATCCCGATTATATATAATATAAAGTGGTACTCCATGAAATTTTACCATATCCTATATATATATATATATATATATCCTACCAAGCTAACCAAGAGATAAATCATCTCTAATAGTAGTGAAGTGTTATGACTTCCTAAGGTGATCAACTATAACCCATAAAACATTATGACCTTTAGATGTTTTGGGAAGTCTGACAACAAATTACATAATGATGTTTTCCCATTTCCACTCTGGTAGGGGTAATGGTTGTAACATCCCCTTATACTAATGTCTCTCTAACTTAACTGGAAAGAAAACCATTCAATGGGAGACATATTTAGCAACATCTCTTTTCATTCTATCCAACTGTCAAGACCCATACCCCAGGGCCCATGTTGTAACTACCCCATGCTCACCTCCCATAGGCTAGGGGCTAGCGACTAGTGCTAAAGGTGTCAACCTGCAAGTGGGAGGCATTTTCCTGAGTACCTGTACACAAACACATTCCCAAAAAAACCCCACAAACTGGAAAAGAAAAAAGTATCACTGAACAAAGAGCAGAGTAAAAGTAGAACTGAACAAATTTTCTAGAATACAAACCCAACAAAATTACTCAAATCAGCAAAGTAAAAAAAGGGACTCTGATGTCATATGCAGTAAACCCACCTGATGGCGTGAGTAGTGAAGCTAATGGGAGTCTATTTAATGCACCCGACACATCAGATCTCACTGGCCTCTACTTGGTCATATGATGTTGAGTCCACCATCAAGGCATCAGACGGTCCCATATCACTGAGCACCTCTGAGTCCTGGTCCATTGAAGTCTCTATCATAGCGTCGATCATCTGCACGGGACACAACACACATAGGTATGGCTCGTGTAGGGGGTGAGTAACACAAAACTCATTAGGGACCCCCAAAACAAAAAGTAAAGACCACAAAAAAAATCCAAGAACATATCATGATGAAATAACACATAGCATAAGAAAACTCACACCAAGTATATTCCTGAGTAGATATAGAAGAGTCATGAGTCACGTCGTCGAACACCTTAGCTGCTGGAGAAATCCTCATCTGTTGAGTTCTGTGGGCCTACCAAGTCACACAAAAGTGCTTCCTACTTTCCTTGGACTGCTTAAGTACACCACCACACCATGTACCATGGATCTTCCAAGTCACACAGAATTGATCCCCACTGTGGGCCTTCCAATTCACACATAAGTGCTCCCCACGTCTAAAATTAGCATTTTTCGAGTTTCATCCAACCACAGGGTTCCATACGTAGCATGCTTGGGATAACTGATCCTTAAGTCATTATTTATGTTTCAAAATACATGAAATACTCCTCAGGTCAGGCCATATGATCCACCTCATTAATAGGGTCTCAACGCCGCAAACGTCTCATCAAATTGATGTCCGGTTTGCAAGATACTGTCATTTTAGTATCCATGGGACCGGATGGATTCTATTCTAATACAACCAGGACATATGCCAAATCCCTCCAAATGTCACTTAGAGTATCTAAAAAAGAACGCATTATCGCAAGGGTCACATTGTCGTAGAAGACGCGTCAATCAGACGCCCGGTCTGCGAGATATCGGTAAAACAAGAAACAGGGGTCAGTTGGGCCTGGGTCCGGGTCCAGTCCGACCCAGTCGAATTGACTCAACCCGACCCAACATGAGTCTTGACCAGCTGGCGGGTCATCCTAGCCCGCCCGGTGGGATGCGGCCCACCTGAGTAACTCCGTCTGCATGCGGGCCGGTCCCTCTTTCCTGGACGTGGCTCAGCCGCATCCGGTCTGGCCACCTAGAGGCGCCCTCTGGTGTCTCCACTTCCCAGCCTGGCTGGCCGAAACCATCCGGATTTCCTAGATCGCATGTGGCCCACAGGGGTTGGCCAAAATTCCTCCATGTGACATGTACTGTGTCGCTTCCACCCAGCAGGGCATGCCAAAATAGTCGACCATTTCTTCCATGCGGTCGAGCAGCCCGAATGCAAGCCACCGCTACCTCTCCACACGACCAGCGTGCTGGCTGCCGGTGTTGCCGCACCAGCGACCCTATTCTTCTGGCCACCGGTTCCACTCTGGTGGTCCATTTTAGAATCCCTTAGTTCCAAAGGCACTCCTGGGACACCTTTGTCACACTGGATCCTTCTGGTCGCACTACCGACAACTTCATCTGTTGCCCGCGACAAACACTTCAAGAAGAAAAATCTACGAAGGGGTTGGGCCTTGTTTATGTCAGCCCTTTCCCTCGATGTTAGCTTTCATAAGAGAAAATGACACAAAGAAGATCTCATACCAACATTACTAAAAACTGATTGAAAAACCCACAAAAAACAACCTCCCTCAATATCACAAGATCCACAGATCAACCAGTTCGTAGGTTGATCCGCATTCGTTGTTTTTCAAAAAAGAAAAACGGGGAAGGGATAAATCGAATAGAAATAAACCCCTACCTCATTAAAATGATCTTTTGAGGATGAAGGGATCACTCCGCATCGTTGTTGATCCACGGTCGTAGGCGTTTATTGTCGTTCCTCAATCTCCGTATCCGATCTTTGAGGGGACTTCAAAGAATCTATCGGCGTTAGATGTCCTTCATTGGAGAGGGAGTTCGTCAGAAGTTTGTGGGATAATTGACATCCCTTCATCCAAACCCAGAGATCCAAGCCATTCCACCAATTAATAAGGACAAAGACATTGGCACACTGCTTCTTTAATGAAGCAGCATTGTTGTTACGTTATTAAGATGTCATTATGCTATGGGAATACAGATCATAAACAAGCCCAATCACCACCTCTTCGCCGCCTTGTAGAATCACCATCTGTTGATCAACAGATAGAAAGAACAAAAATAACTTTTTAATGTTATTTTCATTATTTTATTTATTTCTCGAAAAGTATGAAACTTAACTCTTCCACCTAGCCCTTGAAGGCCAAAGTTAATCCCTTTCTAAGAGAATCTCATCCTTCAGAATTCAACGATGCCATTGGATTTTCAATATGAGCACTGGTTCCAAGGGTATAAATTCCTGCTTACTCATCCACTTAAGTGTACTTAAATAAAGTTTGAAATTCAATTCCGGGCTCACTCAGCCTCGGAATCACATGTTGTTTGAGCGCGTGGTCTCAGAATAACCTTAAATAACCGTGAAAATATTATATTGTAATTTATGGGTTATTACATTCTCCCCACCATGGGGATTCACATCCGTGAAAACCCAAATTAAAACTAGACAAACAGATGGGGGTACTGAGCACAAATCTGAGCCTCCCGCTCCCATGTGCTCTCATGGAGATTCCAGTGCTACCAACGAACTCGCACTAGAAGGATCGATCGTCCATGCAGGACCCACTCTTGTCAATCCGTTATCGCCACTAGGAACTCCACAAACATCTCCCCATCATCTCTCTCAAGATCATTGTTGTTAATGAAGTGGGAAGGGTCATAAAAGTATCTCCTCTACTGGGATACGTTGAAGATGTCATGAACCTTCTCAAGCTGGGGTGGTAGAGCCAAATGGTACACCACCTTGCCTACTCTCCATAGTATCCAGAAGGGTCTGATGAACCTCGGTAATAGCTTTCTTCCCCGGCCAAATCTCTATATTCCCCATCGTGGGGATACCCCTTGGAACACATGGTCCCCCTCCTGGAACTCCAGATGTCTCTATCACCTATCCGCATAGGACTTTTGTTGTCTCTGTGCAGTTCTCATCTTCTCTTGGATGACCTACACCTTCTCGGTGGTAGCTCATACAAACCACGAACCCTTGAGTGTCGACTCCCTAGGTTTCTTCCAGCATAAGGGTGTTGTACAAGGTTTCTCATAAAGGACCTAAAATGTTTCCATACCAATGGTGGAGTGATAGCTATTGTTGTAGGTGAACTCTACCAGTGGCAGGTTGTCCTCTCAACTACGACCAAAGTCTAGAACAGAAGCACAAAGCATGTCCTCCAATGTCTGAATTTTCCTTTCTATCTGACCATCAGTCTCTGGGTGAAAGGTTTTACTCAAGCGCATCTGATTCCTGAAAGTCTCATGTACCCCCTTCCACATTCGGGATGTAAAGCGCGCATATTAATCCAAGATGATCGTGGAAGGAACCCCATGGATCTGCACTATCTCCTAGACATAAATGCTTCACAAGCCCTCTACCGGTCCCTACTCCAAGATGGGTAGAACGTGAGCCAACTTTGTGAGTCGGTCAATGATCACCCAAATAGATTCGTGGCCTCGGGATGTCCGTGGTATTCCCATCACAAAGTCCATTCAGATACCATCCCATTTCCACTCTGGAACCTTGAGCAACTGGGTCATTCCTACTGGAACCTGATACTCAACCTTAAATTGCTGGCAAGTGAGGCATCTTAAAAAAAACCCAGCTACTGATTTCTTCATCCCGGGCCACCATTACTTATGTCAGTGGTCCTGGATATTCTTTGCCACTCCATGATGTACGTCCAAAGGTGATGTATGAATCTCCCGCAACACCTCCTCCCAAAACGTTATTGGTAATATGGTGCACCCTCTGAAAATAATTACGTGCTCCCCACCTATCAAAAATCCATAAGGATCTTTTCTGGGGTAGAGATGAGCACATCTTTCCTCATAGTAATCATCTAATAGCTATTCTTACCTAACTCACTATAAGAGTGGGGAAGTAATGGTCATCCACTGAAGGGAGACATCTTTACCATCATCCATGAAGGATATCTGCACCGCGGCTAACTACTCTGACACTTTTCTCAGTAGCTGCAAACTAGTCCTCCTACAGAGTGAATCATCCACCATGTTCCCCTTCCTATGAGTATAGATTATGTTAAAGTCATAGTCCTAGAGGAACTCAGGACATCATCACTTCCTCAGGTTCAGGTCCTTCTGTGGGAAGATATACCAGAGTATTTTGTGGTCAGAGTAAACCATAAACTGCACACCCATCAGGTAGTGCCACCACATCATCAAGGAAGAGACCACTCCTGCTAACTCCAGGTTATGGGTCGCGTAGTGTTTCTCATGCTACATCAACTGGCGGGGGATATATGTGATCACTGTCACCTCCTGCCTCAAGACACAACCTAGTCTTGTTCCTGACACATCGCAATAAAATACATACCCAAGGCCCTCCTCTAGTAATACCAAGATAGGGGCACTGGTCAGCCTGTGCCTTATCTCCTAGAAGCTCTACAGACATCTCTCCGTCAAAACTAAGGGCTTTCCCTTTCGTGTCAAAGCTGATAAGGGTGCTGGTACACTGGAGAAATCGGACACAAACCACCGATAGTATCTAGCCAACCCCAAAAATATGTGCACCTGAGTCATGCTCCTTGGAGGCTCCCAAGAAATCAATGCCTCTATCTTAGCTGGATCCACTGAAACTCCAGCCTATGAGATGAAATGTCCTAGGAAGTGGACTTCACGTATCCTAAACTAGCACTTCGAGAGCTTTTCATAAATGTAGTGCTCTCAGTGTGTATCCAGAACTATCCGAAAGTGTGTAGCATGTTTCTCCTTGGATGCTGAGTACACCAAGATGTCATCAATGAAGACCACTCTGAACTGGTCAACGTAAGGCTGGAAGATCCTGTTCATGAGGCCCATGATCACTGTGGGGGTGTTGGTCATGCTGAAAGGCATCACCAAGAACTCATAGTGGTCGTACTGGAAACTGAAGGTTATCTTCCGTTTAACCATGTCCTTTACCAGAAGCTGGTGATAGGCTGATCTGAGGTCTATATTTGAGAACCACCTTGCTCCCTTCAGCAGTTCAAACAGGTCATCGATTCTCAACAGTGGATACTTGTTTTTCACGGTCACCTGGTTTAGTTGTCTTAAGTCCACACACAACCTCAAAATCTGGTCGGCCTTTTTGACAAACAACACTGGGGTTGCCAATAGTGAAATGTTGGGACTTACTAAACCTTTCTCATAAAGTCCCCCAACTATACTCTCAGCTCACGAAGCACCGTGGGAGGCATCCAATATTCCATTGTGGATTTAGGTGTCATCCTGGAGTACATGTCGATGAAAAATTCAACCATTCTACTAAGAGGTTGTCCTAGAACTTGTTCATGAAAAAAATCCTCATAATCTTCCACCACTATAGGATAGCTTGGACTCTTCTCATCCACTGCACTGAGGGTGAGGCTAGGAAACTGATGAGTGATCGGCTGTACCCTCCTCTGAGAAAGTCCGTCCTATGCTGCAAGAGTTTCCTTCTCACCGGTGAATGAAATCTCGGTTCCATCCGTGTGAACACACCAAATTGTTC
This sequence comes from Viscum album, assembly GCA_963277665.1. Taxonomy (NCBI): domain Eukaryota; kingdom Viridiplantae; phylum Streptophyta; class Magnoliopsida; order Santalales; family Viscaceae; genus Viscum; species Viscum album. Next base: position 1,794,445,384 of record OY728158.1, read on the forward strand.
ACCTAAAATAGTCGATCTGAGTATGGACTATGGATAACTAGTCCATATCCAAGATAAAATCATAAGGCCTTGATTCCACTACTAGGAGATCCCAACTGAAGCTCTCGCCTCCTAGAGTGATCTCACACCACTGGCACCAGTGTGTAATCGTTTAATCATCTCCCGTATGAGTCTCTAGCTGTAAGGATCAGTCCAACGGATGTACCGAAATCTCCGAGCTCCGAACGAGAGTTGTGGAAAATAGAGAGTGACTGGAACCTATGTTTATAAGAACTAAAGCAAGGTTGGAGTATACAAAGATCAGAACTCGAATCATCTATAGAGCGCCATGGTCAAAAGCCTCTTCTGCCTGCAGCTGAGCTCACCCCCATCTCCCTGCCCCCTGAGGGTGGGGTGGACCACCTGGGGTGGTGGCAGTAATACCTCAAACCTGCACCCACCACCTATCTCTTGGCCTGCTCCCCTACCACGTCCACTACCCTATGACGATCCTCACTTGAAATGATGCCACTGCTTCTGCGGCCACTCAACTGTCTGCTGGTCATCATCCTAGCGGGTCAGGAAGTCACGATCCATGTGTCCCTTCCCGCCACATGTGAAGAAAACCCTGCTTCCTGGATGACTCTCTCTAGTCTTGGAGCCTTGAACTACCGACCCTGAGTCAGGGAGTCAGCCTCTGAAAGACCTGACCTGCTTGGTCCCTCGGGTCTGCTATATGCTAAACATTGAAGGCTCCTCCGCCTGGGGTCTACTGATCGCTGTAATTATCATCTCCTGCTCTTCCAAGATGTTCTCTACTAGAAGGGCTCTCTCCAGAACCTCGTCTTGGGTAGGGATAGTAAGAGACACCATCGAAGCTCAGATCTACCACCTGTGTCCCTTCTCAAAGGCTCGATCCCTGAAGAAAGGGTCTCACACCATATCTGTGGAGTATCGAGAATGTTCAGTGAACCTCACTGAGTACTCATCCACCGAAAAGCTTCCCTTATTAAGGTGAAGTAGCTCCTAGATGAACACATAGCACTAGGTCACTGGGTAAAACTCGTCTCGGAAAAGACTCTTGAAGTCAACCCAAGTGAGGGTCGCCTCATCGTGGGTTTGTATGGTTAGGCTCCACCATCTATCTACTGAGCCCTACAGAAGGCTCGCTACCAAGATCGCCATCTGGTCAAATGGTGTCCTCACTAAGTGGAAAACTCATGTCATAGCCTCCATCCAATTCTCGGTGATCTGTGGGTCTCTCTCTCCCCTTAACTTGGGAAGTCTATATCGCTGGAACTCGTGCAAGGAACCGAGTATGTGCATGTCCTCTACTAGAACCGTCGGCATGAGAGTCTGGTCATCGACTGGTGGTAGCACTGGTACACCAACAGGTGTGGAAACCTCAAGCACTAGTCCCTGAATGGACGTATCATCGCCAGGAAGGCTATCCTCATGAACACGTACTGGGATTCTGGCTGGTCATCCATGTGGAGGTATCCTAAAAGATCAAGACATTCCATGATCAGAACATTTGTTTACCTGGTGACCTAACTCTTATTGAAAAGTTAATAAGGGGACACTTATGCAACCAGTGTTTTCATGTATTGAGTCAAAAAGAAAAATTCAAGGTCCTGGTGTATGGATACGTTGACCACTGCACCAACACTAGACCCCCCGAATCTGAATGTTAGACTCGCAACACTTATCATTTTTGCTATAAAAAACACAAACTCCCAATATTTGAGAGGGTACCGACAACCCTATAATACCAAATTGTCTTGAACCGTCCCCCGAGGCCCATTCTGTAACTACCCCAAGCCCACCTCTCATAGGCCAAGGTATGGAAACTAGCACTGAATGAATCACCCTTCAAGTGGGAGGAATTTTCCTGAGTACATGTACATACACACATGCCCAAACAAATGCCACACACTTGAAACGAAACAAGTATTACTGAACAAGGAGAAGAGTACAAGTACAACTGAACATATGGGAAAGAATACAAACCCAAAAAAAGTAATGAAAGTAGTAATGTACAAAAAGGGACTCTGATGTCGTTTGCAGTAACCCCACCAGATGGTGTGAGTAGTGAAGCTAGTAGGAGTCGATTTAGTGCACCCGGAACATCAGAACTCACCGGCCTCTACCTGGTCCTAGGTCGATGAGTCCACCATTGAGTCATCAGACGGTCCTGTCTCACCGATCACCTCCAAGTCCTGGTAGTATGCGGCCGGTAGGGGCAGGCCGCCATTCCTCCACGCGGGGTGCACTGTGTCATGTCCGCCCAGCAGGGCCAGCCGAAACGGTCGACCATTTCCTCCATGCGGCCGGGAATACTATTCATGAGCTGTTGTCGCCTCTCCACGTGGTCGGCCTTCTGGCCGCCAGCGTCGCAATGTCAGTATCCCTCTTTCATTGGCCATCGGGTAAGCTCTGATGGTCTGTTTTCGAATCTATATATGCATATGGCCCAACTGGGACACCGCTGTCAGTGCTAGATCCTTCAGGTCGCACTACCGGAAACATTTTTTGTTGACCATGACAAAAATGTCATGAACAAAAATCTAGAGAGGGGTTGGGCCTTGTTCGTGTCGGCCCACGCCCTCCACATTAGCATTTATAATAGAAAATGGAAGAAAGAAGATCTCATACCAATATTACTAAAACCAGAATCATAGACCCGCAAAAACAACCTCCCACAAGATCGCATGATCTGTGGATCAACCAGTTCGTAGGTTGATCCGCATTCGTCGTTTTTCAAAAAAGAAGAATGGGGAATGGATCAATCAAATAGCAATATACCACTACCTCATGAAAAGTATCTTTCATGGATGAAGGGATTCCTCCACGTCGTTGTCGATATACGGTCATCAGCATTCGTCACCATTCAGCAATCTCCATATCTGATCTTTGAGTGGGCATCAAATAATCCGTCTGCATTGGTATCCTTCGTTGGAGAGGGATTTCATCAGAGGTTCATGGGAGATTTGATAGCCCTTCATCCAAACCCGAGCTCCAAGCTCTTCTACCAATTAAGAAGGATGAAGACGTTGGCGCGCTAATTCATTAATGAAGCATCATCATCGTTACGTCAATAAGACATCATTACACCATTGAAATGAGGTTCATAAATGAGCTTAGTCACCACCTCGTCGCCGCCTCACTGTGTCGCCATCCGTTTCTCAACAGATAGAAAGAAAAAAAATAACCTTTTAATATTATTTTTATTATTATATTTATTTCCTAAAAAGTACAAAACATAACTCTTCCACCCGACCCTTGTCAGCCAATGTTAATCCCTTTCTAAGTGAATCTCAGCCTTTTGAATTCAATGGTGCACTCAGATTTTCATTCCGATCCCCAGTTCCAAAGTTAGAAATTCCCACTCACTCATCCACTTAAGCGTACTTAAAGAATGTTCTAAATTCAATTCCGGGCCCACCGGGCCTCAGAATCACATGTTGTCAAAGTGTGTGGTCTCAGAATAACCTTAAATAACTGCGAAATGTTTTTATTGAAATTTACGGGTTATTACACCAACTAGAAATATTCTCTCAGTTCCTTTTACATCTTTTTTTCTTCTAGGAATAATATATAATGAAGAACTATGAGACTCATCCAACAGCTCCTTCATTAATTCTTATATAGGAGGAATACAAACCGGTTCTTAAAGCTTATTATTCCATCAAAATCAAGGTTGAATTTATGAACATTTCGCACTTTATTTTATAGTTATCCATCATCCTTTTTTTCCTCCATAATCTTCACTTGTATAGATGGTTGGAAATTCAATTGAGAAAGATAAAATTTCTCCCCTTCCTTTAAAATTTAAAGATCAATACTTTGAAAATACATATATATTGGGTCTATTATGATCCTCATCATGGATAGGCTAGCATAGTCCTTTCGACTCAAGGCATATTTCACCTTGTTTGTTTTCCCAGGGTGGTAGTGTGTCAAGCATTTGTAATCATTAATCAACTCCAACCATATTATTTGGTGCATATTCATCTCTTTTTGTGTGAAAATATAATTTAAGCTTTTATGATCATTATACATATCACACCATTCACCATAATGATAATTCTTCCATATCCTTAATTAAAATATTACAACAGATAACTCTAAATCATGTGTTGGGTAAATTTTGTCATGAAATTTTAATTTTCATGAGGCCACAGCTATCACCATATCATTTATCATGAGTACACAACCCAACCCCTTCTTGGATGCATCACTGTATATCACAAACCTTTCTAAATTACAAGGAAGTGTGAGAACAAGTGAACTAGATAACCTTTGTTTTAGCTCATTGAAATTCCCTTCACATTCCTCTGGGCACATTTACAAAACTCCTTTGTATGTCAACTTGGTGAGTGGATTAGATAGTTGGGAAAAGACTTTCACAAAATGTCAATAATATCCATCCAAACTAAGAAAACTTCAAATCTCATATACCATTGTCAATCTAAGATAACATTCAATAACATATATTTTTACTGGATCCAAATACATCCCCTCTATTGAGATTATGTTTCCCAAAAATGAAACTTTCTAATGCCAAACATCACACATGGTACATTTTTCATAATGTATATCCGTTCTCAGGGTCATCAGTACAATTATCAAGTGATCAGCATGTTTTTTCATGCACTTAGAAAAAATAGAATATCATATGTAAAGGCTATCAAAAATTGATCAAGATAATATCTAAAGACTCTATTCATTTGATCCATCAAGATAACAGGGGAATTAGTAAGACCTAAATCCATCACTGTAAATTCATAGTGTCCATACCTTGTGAGGAATTCCATCTTTGGTATATCCTACTTATTGACCCTTAATTGATGATATCCTATATGAAGATCAATCATGGAAGAGTATTTTTCTCTATGCAGTTAGTCAAATCAGTCATCAATTCGTGGAATAGGATATTTGTTCTTGATATATATTTTTTTATGTTCTCGATAATCAATGCAGAGACTCATTTATCTGACATTCTTCATTACAATTAAAATAGTTTCACCCCGAGGTGATGCACTAGAGAATGTGAATCCCTTGACAATGTTCTCTTGGAGTTCCTTCGTCATTTTAGGAAAATCAATTGGGGAAATTCTATAAGGTGTCTTTGGAATAGTCACAATAGATTATATGAGTTCAATCGAAGACTGAACCTCACGATTCAGTGGAAGAGCTCGAAACTCATTTTGAAAGACATCAATAAATTCTCATAAAATAGGTGTATTATTAATATTGAGTTCCACTACCACCATTTGAGATAGATAACCTTTATTTAAAGGAATCAAGACCCATAAGATGGAAGAAATTTTTACTAGAAGGTTATATTCATCGTTTCATCCTTAGATGATCATAGATTGATCTGGAAAATGAAATGTGACTTCCCTTACATAGAAATTGACATGAGATAGATATAGAGAAAGACAATATATTCCATGAATCACATCAAATGCAACTAAAGGAAGTATCACAAGATTTATAGGGAGCTCTTTCCCACAAACTTCAACCAGGGAAGAATTATAAACTTTAGATGTGATCATTGTGCCATTAAGAGTTGTCACAACCAACTCAACATCTAATTATTAAGGTAATATGGTGATACCCTTAGAAAACAATTCAGAAATAAAAGATTGGGTGGATATAGAATCAAATAAAACATTTTCAACATTAGTGTGGATGGTATGTGTATCTTTCCCCACTTTATAATCATACACCACATCATTAATAGTGATTGCATGTTACTTTCCCTTGTATTTTTCCTTATGAGTTTTCTGGCATCTATCCTCACCAATAACCCTTGGATTAGGGAATTGGTTTCCATAATTACCTATTTCCATGCACATGATTCATTCAAGTGTATGAGGTGCATTCAATATTGGATTTTCTTGATTCACATCATTGGAAATATTTTTCCCATGACATTGGCTTTCAACTTCCCATGACCATCTCCCACAATTAAACATTTTCTAGTCCCTTTAAGTCAATTTCCACTATGTTTCATTCCACCCATTGAGATTAATGGGAAACTCGTCTGATTTTCAGTGTGGTATTTACATTTTCCCTTAAATTTTATTTTTATCTTCTTATCAAACCCATAGGACAGATGGGTTACTCCAATCTCTATCTCAACCTTGAGAGAACATCAAATGATTTCTCATAGCTATTGAAGTCCCTTATGGACAATTCCATTAAGTCAAATGGTTTTAAGACACTAAAGAATCAATCAATTTTACTCTTAGGTTGAATAATAATTCCATAAGCATACCATGGAAGTCTTGTAAAATTTTCTTCATAGGTACCAATGGATTCATCTTCCTTTTCCTTAAACTTAAGAATATCTTTATCCATATTTTTTGAAGAATTCAATGAAAGTACTTGTTAAAAAATAATTACTTGAACTTGTCCCACTCCATAGAGTTAATTTCATATATTTGCCTCATATTCTTGATAAGAATCTGCCATTGATTAGATTCACCTTCCAAACAATTGACTGACAAGTTGATTTTATCATGTTCTGAAAATTGGAGAACTGAAAATAACTTTTTAGTGGTACTGGTCCACTATTCATCCACTAGGGATCAGAAGACCCTCTGAAAGAAGTTGTACATTTCCACATGAGGGACTCAACATAATGTTATTCCTTCTTTATATCATTTGGAAGTCTTGTATGATTCATAGCTTGAGAATGTTCTGTGAGTATAACTTTAATATTTTTTATTCCATCTCCCATAACATGGTTACTCTGGAGGACAATCATTGTATTTCTCTTAGTATTCAACATTAATGGGGTTCCTTTGGGTTCCATTCATTTACAAAAACCAAGAATCACAGTGTGAGAAACACTAATCATAATGGAAAAAACATATAATCAAGAATAAAATTTCAATTTCTGAATCTTTTGGTTTTATCCTAGTTTATTCATGATAATTTATAGAATAAAATAATAGCAACCTATACTTAGCAATATCCTTAGGGTTTTTACTACAGTTTTATCATCCTAGTTTACAAAGGGTGTCTATAACTTTCCTCTAATTCAAAATTTAATATCTCATACTTTACATTCATAGATATTTATTAAAAATTGAATAATTTTCATTATAGTACATAATAAAACTATTACAGGATGATATATGTTTAGTGTCTTTAGAAACTCAGAAACATAAACAACTATTTCATATGAAATCTACATTGTCTCCTACTAATTTCTTCATAACTAAACAACTTTTTGACATATCATACTTAATAAACTTCTTCCTGACCTCGGGAAAAGAATCAAAAGAATGGGTGAGATCAGATGCTTAGTAAGGATAAACAAGGGAGATATCAATCATAAAATTATCATAAGACATAACATTTTAAATTTTTTTCCTTCTTATGAAAGAACATGATATAATGTCATGGAATTAGTCATAAAAGTTCATAAGAAATCAATGAACACTTTCCCAAAAGTCATAACATAAGACATGATATTTTTTGTCACATACAGAAGCATAGAAAAAATTTCATTTTAGTCATGTCTCATTGACAAGACCAACATAGGGGACAAAGTCCAGTATTGAACCGAGTTCACTCCTCATTCTAGCACAATATTTAGGAACATATATCATTTCTTGTTTCATCCATGTCTATCTCATGATATATAATTCTTTACCAAATGAATTGTAGGGAGATATATATACCACCCATCTCATAATGAATCTATTTTTACATGTTAAATAAAAACATAAATCATTCATCAAATCATAACCCAAGAAATAAAATGTGTTCCTTAAACATAATTCCATCATAAAATAATCCATGAAAAATAATTATATTTCATAATTAAAATTCCATCATAAATATAATCAAACCATTGGAATAATATGGTTTTTATACTTGAAAATTTTCCTTATTAATATAATGTCATCTTATATGGAATATAATTTAAATAGATCACATGAAAATGATTATTGAGAAAAATATCCTTTCTTCTTCAAATTGTTTTCTTTTCATAAAATGCCACCAAATTATAAAATAAAAACATTTCTTTGAAAATAACCTTGAAATATTATAAGGTAATCCTCATGGAAATATGGTGTTAGGAAATCATTAAAATCCATCCATGATGTATAGGTTAAAATAAAATATTCTCATCGTACTTTTGTCGGATAATTCAAAAGTACCTTGTAACAAAAACTATAAAAGATTCCTTTCACACCATTTAGTCAAAATTAACAATGGTTAAAATTTACATTTAACCAATAATATGAAAATGGGAAAGAGAATTTTATAATAAAAATTAAGAAAATATGTTCATGGCTAATAAATATAGCCCAGTAAATACTTCCAGATAAACAATCTTGGATAAAGATAAGATTGTAAAATTATCCCTCACCTTAGGTTTGATATCCTATGAATTTATCTGAAACACCTAAATAATGATTTAAATAATTTAATTCACTTATTACATAATCATTTAAATATTTATTCTATCATATATGATCATATTATCATTCGTTTTCTAATATCATTTCATTATTTTTCATTATTTGTGTATTAACTGCTTCATTTTCTTGTGATAGTTTTGTCATATAAGGTACGGTTCCTGCACATAGAGTATTGTTCAGTAATTTATAGAATTATACAAAGGTAATATAAATCATATTATTCACCTTGTACTTTTATATAATCTTTCCAAAATGGAGAATAAGGAAAGTGATCACATCATATCATGGAGACTGTAGGCCAAACGTATGCATGAGTGATGGTATCATTCCCATAATTGTGAAATGGTGTGGAATTAGATTGTATATATGTTGTTAGAAAATAAATATCATTTAATAATAGTCATTTAATTTTATTATTTTCATAATTATATACTTCCAAGTAAAGTGGTGGTGAAAAACAAATTACACCACAGTGTGGAGATGGTAAGTCGTACGAACGCACGCGTGGTGATTTCATTTTTTTGTGGGATGGATAGAGGGTAGAATATAGGTGTTCCATATTGATAATAACATATAAATATATAATTATTATGGTAATTATAATTTTATACTGAAAAAAGTCAAGTTGGGGAAGTATATGAAGAAATTAGTTTGAAAGAATCGGTAGAGGAGATTACCTCTTTTTCAATGATCTCCCTCTAAATCACCTCTTAATGCGCTAAGGATGGTCTTTGGAGAAGACCAGAACATATATAATGTCACTAGAAATTCTAGGATTTGAATTGGTATGGTATGAACAACCTTGATGTCTCAAATTTACATCAATAAGTGACGGATGAGGTTCCCTTTTAAAAATGAGGTGAGGGGCACTTTTGGAATCTCAATAAATATTAATTTATAATAAAATCAAACCCAATCAAAAAACCTCCAAATATTCCTAGTTTCGAATATGAGATGAGATAAGGTTGTAATCTCATAAACCAATTTTTTTTGAAATGTTTTAATGTTAATTTAAATTTTTTCATTTTAATTAACACTTAGTTATTCTATTTAATATTAATTAAGGTAACACATATTTCAATATTAAAAGAGTGTAGTATTTACATATTTGATGTCAATTAGAGCATAAATGGGTAATTTAGAACATTTTAGACCCTATAATAGTTATTATATATTTTTAAACAAGTTTTATGGTTTTTAAATAATTTAATGAGACCTTATTTTGATAAATATTCAATAGTGTCATTTTTGACAATATTCAATTCATTGATTTCTACAATTTATCAAGATAACAAGTTAACATAGAAAAAATTATTTTATTATATTAATAATAAGTCAAGTTAATCTATAAATTCATTGTACAATTTAATTATCCCAAATTACATTTATTTTAACATTTTTAATAACATTTATTTGATATTTATATTAATAAAATAATTACTACAACCGTTTTGTGTAATTATTTAATAAAATTATTTTTTGAAAAAAATTAAAAATAAAATACTATGAAAAATATAAGTCCTATATATTTAAGATGAATATCTATAATTAAATAAATCATCTGTAAGATCCATCATTTAAAATGTTATATTTATTATAACATGAATGTGACAACTTCAACATCACTTTAAGTAAAATATTATAAGTGTTATAATCATTTACATATAGCTCCAAATGCTCTATAAATCTACCCACGGTTGATTATGGTCACTATATACTCCACCAATATTATTTGGGAAAGTTTTTTGGTTATTTAATTGTTATTATTATTTTAATAAAATTTATTTTATTGATTTTCTACAAATTAAATAATGTCTCCATCACCAATGTATAATCATTAAAGTATTTATTTATTTTCTAAAAATTAGAAATATATCACCATGATATAGAAAAAAAATTTATTTTTAAAATGAATATTTATAATTGAATTTTACTTCTTTATATCCTTATATTAAAAATGAAATAATTATTACAACTTGAGTAAGACATATTTAACTTTTCTATAAATAAAATAAATTAAATGTCCTAATCTCATCCACGTGGGTTCAAAAGGATACAATTTAGACTCAAGGATGGTTTAGGACAAAAAAACCTCATCCAATGATATTAGTACAAGTGTTAGGGTGATTTTATAATATTATTCACTCCATTAATTAACTGATTTACCTTTTTATTGTATAAATAAATTTTTTACTAAAGTTACTAATTATAATGCCTGAAAAGTAAAGAAAGATATTTACTCAATTTTGGACCCACATATTTAAAATACTGAGTCCATTTTTTAAATTTAAATAAGGGAAGTTTCAGTAATTATTTTAAAATTAATCCCATTTTCATAATGAGAGAACGGGTTTTAAAATATAAAACGCTGCAAAACATTAAAAAGTTTTTTACATCTGAATTAAATGTAAAATTACTACGAATGAACTAAATTATATTACATGATAAAAGTATATTTTATTTATAATTTAAAACCCTATAATAATATAATTTAACCATATAAATTATTCCGATTCAAAGAGTTGTTTTAAATTATATTTTTACTATTCAGCAAAACCTGAATGTTATCATAAAACTATAAAACAATTATTCAAAGTTAGTTTTTATATTCTTTTACAAAAGAATAAGTTTATGATGTCATATAAAAAATTTCAATATGTCAAAATTTTAATTTAGAAAGGGTTGACCATTAAAAGGCGGTAAAATTACCCTTTTGAAAATATAGGTTTTTAAACATCAAATAGGGTTTATTCATACCTTATGACTAAAATAACTATTGAATTAATATCAAAATTTTTTATTAAATATATAACATATATATTTCATTAATTTAATTTAATAAGTGTACTTCACTTAATTAATTCATAAAAATTTATAATTTTTTTATATTTTTCATAAATAATTGGTGGCCAATGAATTCACCATATATTTTCATAAGTTAGTTATATATATTCTCGCGAGACTAAAATCTATTTTATAATTGTAAATTTATATCAAGGGAATATCATCGTCTGAATAAACTCATGACTGTGTGTAATTAATGCTATTGATTAATTAATATTATTTAATGTAATTATTCCATAAAACATCCGAGTTTTATAGGGGGTAGCCTTTTATAAGAGGTGGGAGGACACATTCAGGATTTTTAAAATGAATTAATTGTACCCAGATTTTTTCGGATTTAAAAGGGTTCTAAGAAGGAATATTATCAAACCATAGAAGTGAATTTTTGAAATATATCCTAAAAATATAAATTATACATGTCTCTAGTTCATCTCAACCCATATCATTTTTTCTTACCCCCTATGAAACTGTTTTAACCATAACAATGTTAATCATTTTTTAAGTATTTTTATGATTCATTATAAGAAAATATTTTGTTGAAAAAATTATATAACATTAATTTTTCTGATTCAAAAATTGGAATCCATTTTTTCAAATTCAATTCACATATGTGACTGAATTTAATTTAATTTAAAACTAGCAAGTGCGATGAAAATGTGGTATTCTGATGATTTTTTTTCACAGTTATAATTTTTTATATCTAAACTGAACATAAAATTTATTCAAGTGAAATAAATTTTAGTATATATATATTATAATTGAACTAATTTTACGTTCAAAAATATTTAAAATAATATCGTACTTTCTAAATTCTTTAAAAGAAATGGTAGTTTTCAATAAAAATTTTTATGTTTCACTATTCATTGAAAAATTAATTTTTTCATAAAGTTATAAACAATTAAATCAACTAGAATTATTATATTCTGATTATAAAACAAATTTTTATATTTTCAATGAACTTAAATGTGAACAATTAGATGAAACCAATTTTTAGAAGAGTACACTTTTTAAACATAAAATAAGACTTATTGTTCTCCCATGCCGAGAAAATATATTATGCAAATGATAAGACAATTAATTGAAAATTTAATACATAAATTTCAATAAAATCATTCAATAATAGTGATTATTTTAATTTATTAAGATTAAAACACATCATGTGCATGAAAAAAGATTTTTAGGAATACATTTCTTCTACTGAATTTTGTTTACTTTTATTTCTAATCAATTTATTACCAATGAATTTATTTTATACATGTGAAATATATATATTAATAAGACATTAGTTATTCCTATTCATACCCACCAATATAACAATTTAGGTTATTTGGTTCACATTAAAATAACATTATTTATATTGTGGTTCGTTTAAAATCAGGTTTGCATGTATCATAAGCTATTGAAGGGAATAAATTTATTTTTAAATGAGTTATTTTAATATTGGGGTGTTATATGTGAATATATCTATTGTATTAATCAATTGGTAAGGAAATAACCAAAGCCCCACATGACAAAAATCATTCTGGACTTGGTTTTGTTAGGGTTTTCATCATCAATCCATTGCTAGGGAGTCATAGTCCAAGCATGGTTGTCCTAGTCACCCACTAACAAACCTGTCTCCGAAATTTATTCAATCATTCAATCAATCAATCATGGGTAAATCATTTCTATCCAAATCAAATCACCATTTACAATTCAATTAACCAATTTTATGTTTCATCATGCTAATTTAATTTTAAAATCAGGATAATTGGTTTTCATCAATTTCATGCCTTTAAAGATCATATTTTTCTTAAAACCATTTTATTTAATGATTATTCATCATATAATTCATCAAATAATTTTTTCTATTCATGAAATATTTCTTAAAATCCAATAAATTCATCAGATACTTTTATAATTTCATTTTATTGTAAAAATCGTTTCCTTTTAAATCAATCATGTAAATTCTAACATATCATTGTTTAAAAGTAAAATTTAAATTAATTTCAGAAAAACAATCAATTCATGGTTTAACCATTAAGAAAATCCTTATGGAACCTCCTACCTTTAATCTAAAGATAAATTATCATTGATCCAACACCTAGAACAAGAACCAAAAAAATATTACTGAGGGTGAGGGAGATCAAAGAGGAATCCATATAATCACAAACCACAAATCAATATTCATAAATAATGATCCAATCTATCAATTTTTTTTCATTTTCTGTTCTTAAAAGGGAGATTAATAAAAAGATATAAATCCATACTCAATGGAGAAACCACATACTAGAGATATATCAAGATATTCCATCGACACATCAATTCATAAGATAATAGGTTAGAGGACCCAAAAATGACTCCAGGGAGCCTTTAAAAGCCATGAAATCCTATAAACGTTTAATAAGAGATGATTAAAGGTTAAATCGTGGGTTTCAAAAATTTAGAATGAAATTTCAGGGAAATAGATACCATTTTTGTAGTTTTTTATGTCATGCCACATGACTAGAAAAAATATTGAGCCTAACCATGTGCCCTTACTGTGATTATAGAAATGGTTCAGGATTCTCCCACATAATTTATTTAACCATCCACAAACCATAAAAAACCCCTTCTCCTTGTGTCCATGATTTGGAGTGGGAGGTATCACTATTTGGAAAAACCATGTGCCCTACCCCAAAGCACCATCACATGGTGCATTATTTTCTCAGAAAAACTGAAAACATTCAATAATTGTCTTCCAACCATGAACGAACATAAAAACTACAAATTTTTTTAAAATAACCCCAAAACAAGATGAAAATAAAGGATGATCAAAATTATGGTCAAGAAGAACATGAATTGAAGTAATGAGATGTTATAAATAAATATAAGATCATTCATTTAACAATATAATGAATATGAAAATTGATGGAAAATATTCCTGACCATAATGAAGAGATAATGTCAAGGCCATAGACTACAAAAAATTTGGATTCATTATTAACCAAAGGATGATGAAATATCATGAATACCTGTAACCCTCATAGAAGAACGATGGAATATAATATAATATAATAATGGGGTCAAATAAAACAAACATATAAGGTTGGAGTTCAATAATAACGTGTAGAAATTAATGAAATAAATTATAGTAAAAATAAAATTAATTAATTAGAGAATGTATGAAAAAAGGACAAGAACACAGGAGAGCTTAATTATAAGTGAATATATTAATATTATAAATGACTTCATATATGATAGGTTAATAATGCAGTATTGACATTAATACTAAAATAAATTATATCAAATTTTGTGTGTGTCTAACCCCTCAAATAACAAAATTATGTTTATTAAATACTTTACATAGAACATGTTTTCATTTATAATTGATTTTTAGGGTCTAATTATTATCATATATAATTCAGTTATTATATAGTTTATATTCTCATCAACCACTTGGGAATATTCCATCAATTCCCCCAAAATTGCTTCAATATGTTGACCATGGTAAAAATGGAGATAAAATAGGTTCATCATATCTATAATTATAGAAACATATTTTCATTATCATAATAATATTAATAAAATTATAGAATTCAATTGGTTTGATAAAAATAGCTTCAAATTATGAATTGTGTCTCCCTATGCTCATTTTATGTAGTCAAATTTATAATGACAGTGTATTGTTAATATTATTAATATAATGATTAATTTATATAAAAATAATTAAATCATAAAATAAATAACATATGATTTTCATTAAATCCTCTTTTATAACCAACCATGTATGATGGTGAGGAAAAATGAAAAATCTTAGGCATGGAATTTATAATTGAACAATAACATCAAAAATATTTTAAATTTATAATGAATTAGAAGAAGTTAGATATTTGTTATTCCATTAACATATTAACATTTCCATGCACTAATGATATTGATTACATTATCTTAGTATGGGTACAAAATATTAGTAGGAGGTAGAAGAAGAAATAAATTCGATAGAACAGCTTTTGTAGCGACCCAAAATTTATGGGATATATAACTCCTTAGATAAGTATTTATTTAGATATATTTTTCAACATTTATCCCCAAAACCTAGAGTACCAAAATTCATTTTAATACAATAGATACTGACCAATGTATAATATTTGTTTCATATGATGGTACAAATAGTTATAAAAAACTTATAAAATAACTATCCCTTTTAAAACTATTTCAATAATTACGACTAATAATCTAATAAAATATTTTTTTAATATTGAAATTTATTTTATAAAATTGATATTATTCATGTTTGAGATATTTATGACTAACACTAATTTTATATAAATAGTTAATATAGTAAAAATGATTTCTTACAAAGGAGTGTTACTATATTTTATTATTTTATATTATAGTAAAATTTATAAATTTTAGAATTTGAATTGAAAAAATATAAATTTATTTTTTAAATTTTAATAAAAGTATTTACTTACTAAAAAAATTTAGATATAATTTACATCCCAAAATATTAAATTTTATAACATAAGTTATATTTGTTAAAAAATAGTTTTTAATATAATATAAATTAAGTATTTTTAAATTAATTTTTATAACTATTAATAAATTAATATAAAAAATATATTTAAAATTTTGAAACATTATTTCGAAATTATGTAATAAGTACCAATTTATTTCAAATAGAAAAAGGATACATTACACTGGTAAAAAGTAATTACCTCAAAAAAATTAAAATGTGTAAAAAGGAAAGACCACATACATGTTTAAAACATGTGTATAAATGGGTTGTGGAGTCCTTTCATGAACTTATACCTCCCCCTCTCCATTATTTCAAAATTTTAGATCTTCTTTTAATGAGAGTGACTTCCCATTATTATGAGGATGTACATTTTTATAAAAATGTTGTCCCCTTTCACTTGGAAAAGGGGAAATCTTCTCCTCACTTCCCCTGATACCACAACCCACTTAGTTCAGTCAAAAATCTTAAAAATCCTCTCTAAAAATTCTGATCCACCATAAAGTGTTTATTTTCTTCTCAAGAGACTATAGCTAAATGTATTAACCCCATTATCAATGGAGATAATCCATGAAGAGAAATAAAATTTTCTAATTTATCCTTTCTCATTTTGTTTTTCTTATGTGCACTTCTTATTCCTAAAATTACATTACACCATCAAAAAATAACAACAATATTTTAATTATTATACAATTGTGTAATTATAATTATTTTATAATCATTAAACACCTTTACATTTTCTTTTCGGAAAATCAAAATTTGAATCATGCATACGTGTGAACAGAAACCTTTATAAAGAAACATATTTCATTTTCCTTCACTGTAAAACTTTTTTGGTCCAAAAAAGATGATTAACTAAATATTTATGATATATATATATATCATATTTAACATCCATAAATGATAAACCATGATACTTCTTTCTTCCTCCCTTCAAAAAATGAAATCACCATCAATAAGTATATATGGACTACCACCTCCATGGAACGATGAATCCATCACTCAATATATATTTAATGGATGGTTAAAGTTTGTATTTAATTATATATATGATATATATATATAATGAATATGGTTTCATATTAATGACCTAAAAATTAATGATCATTATAAGAAAATCTAATGATATCCATGAATAATTGTAAATTAGTTCGTCACTGTTTTTCTTCATCATGAAACAAGACTAAAAATCCCATGTAATGGATTTATAAAATTATAGGTCTTTATTAAACATAAATTAGAATAAAATTATTGGTTTAGAAATGAATAAAGTTTTAAGAATAAGGAATATTGACACTTATTTTTAAAACTAGTTCAAAACAATCAAGATTACTAACACCTGATGTTGAAAAGATATTATAACAATATAATACATGAATGGAATTTTTATTAATGAATATTATAAATGTAAATGAATATGTATTATGTTTTTAAATGGTTAATTAATATTTCAATCTTTAGGATACTATATAGTAAATTAATTCCTTGAAAATCAATGGTTATTGTAAGGGACTAGTAACTCAATCTCCTTTATTTGAGTTATGAAATTTAATATTAAACTTAGTCATTCTAATACAAACCATTTTGAATGATGTTATCTAAATATTTAAGTGGAATTTTTTTATACAAATACATTTTCATGAGATTTTTTCATTCGACTATAAAAAAAGGAAAATTTTATAAAAGAGAATTATTTATATGGATTTTACATCGATGAATACATAATGATTTCAAGAAATATCTTTTCACGATTTTGATTTTATTTTAATCTCTATATTCAAAATGGACTATCTAAAATAGAGTTATGTTTCATGTTTCACAATACAGTTTTCTTTTGTTATTTGATTATTTTGGGTGACCATGTTATGAGTGTAAATCAATTTTATTCATGATGTTATTCTATAATGTATGAATATTTTATGAATCCCATTATCATTTCCATGGGTTATTTTTGAAAAGTGAGTGATTATAATTTATATGTTTTATGGTAACCATTTTAGTTCCATATATAATTTATTATATTAAATGTCAATGGGTTTTAAGTATCACAATTATGTATGAATGATGATGGATGAGGTCATATATCACACTCTAATGATTTATTTTAGAGTTTATATATCATTAGATAGGTATTAATGAGTTCATTTATATTTCTTATAATCATGAGAATCGATGGTGTTCTAATTGAATGTAATGTTTACCAATGATAGTGTTTTTATAAAGTTAAATTATGTTATTCATTATGATCTTATTCTCTCACGGTTAAAGGTTTATATTAATTTCATCTAAGCCATGTTATTACTATTATTCTTCTGTGTTAACTTTTTGGGGATTTAAGTTCATATTCCATGTACATGGAATATCAATTATGTCTTATGAATATCACTCAAGATGTTATGAAATTGACCTATGTCTCAATTTTTTCAATTATTCTTATGAACTCATAATTGAATAAATTTTTACTCATACATTATAGATTATTTGAGATAACCCATTTACTATTTTTTCATTCCCTAGGTGTTGATGTAGATTCTTACTCATGATATGTCAAGAAGTTTTTCTATTAAGGTTCCTTTAAGTATGAATGATCATGAGTTTTACAAAATATGATTATTATATAGTTATTATCCAAAGAGAATGAACAGATCAATTTGTGAGATATTATTATTTATGGAATGTAATATTTTAAATCATGTAGAAGTTTTTAAATAATAGAAAGTTTTGATTGGTTCTCTATAATAGATATTAGAGTAATGTATTTTTATGGAGATTAGTTTGTATAACTTTAGTGGAAAACCATGGGATAAGTCTATGTATAGGGAAACATCGAAAAATTTTGGTATGGAAGAGATTGTGTTGTTATTTTAGAAATTAATTCATATTATAGATACGAAATGTTGATAAATACTCTAACACAAATATACATTGGTGTATTAACTGCTAAAATAACAGATTAGGTATTAACTCAAACATCACCTGGAGAACAATAAAGAGGTCCAATTGCAAACCCGGTTTATAACTCCTGAGGTATATTATGTGGCTAATCATATGTTCTTTAAGAACCACTATGAAAGAATGATTTCATATTTACATTAGGTTATTATGTTATTAAGTATGATAAAACCAATCCTAAAATTTAACCTAGAATGATATGAGTTAAACTACAGGTATAATATAATAACATAATTTATTCAAAGATAACTGAATGTTATGTTTTAATTCCATTTATTTTATTATTCCCTTATGATGTTAATAGTTTTCTATTCAGGATAACTCCTTTTTAGTTTTATTAATGGATAGATCCAGATGGAATTGTGTTAATAATTGGTGTTAGGTAAAATGATATGTTTTCCACAACAAAAGACACAATAAAATGGGATATTGTGCAAAATATCTCATAATAATGATAACACAAATGTTACAAGATGTGACTAATTAAAGAAACCGTGTTAAGATCTTGAGCACAATAATGAAGGAGAAACTTTCTATCGATTCTATCATTTGGCAGTGCCCACCCTCTTTCTGTGGAACATTAAATGAACATATCATTGTGAAATGGATAAATTTTTTAGAAAATATATTTTTCTCTATATATTTATTAGAATATGATAATATTTTTTGATCTAGTTTTTGTTTGGAAGGTGTGGCCCGAAAATTGTGGACTCCTATTAAGAATAAAAAAAGAGGAAGCATTATCAATTGAATGAGAAGATTTTAAGAAGGATTACTTTAATAAGAATTTTCCTCAAATACATCACATGATTTTGGATATGCAATTAATTGAATTGAAACAAATATAGGATTAATCCACAAAAAAATCAATGAGAACATCATGAGGGTTAAAATAAACATCTTTTGTTTTATCTCTGATGTAGAAAGTAAAACCTATCATTTCATCCATGGTATAAAAAAATCCTTCAAAATAATTTATCCATAAGAGACGTTGAAAAGTATGATGAAATTTAATTATATTCCCTATATGTGGAGATGGAATATGGGGTCTCTTTGTAATCTAGAGAGGTAAAAAGGATGGATGAATACATGGGGAACCCTGATACAAAGTCACATAGGGGTGAAATTACAATGACCTTCTTTCTTAAAGTGGGGGAAAAATAACCATGGTAATTTCCTTAAAGGATCAATGATTTTTTTTCAGTGTAGTAATATAGGAAACCAATCCTAAAAATATACAAGTAAGTCTAAGAGGAAGATTATCATAATTGAGGAGAATAAGGTCCTATCTAATTATTTACCTGCACTACATTGCATTAGATACATATAGATTAGACCATATGAGAATCAATGCCTCAATACATGGGATGATGAAAAATATAATCCCTAAGAACTTCTCTAATTGAAAGAATAATATAGGTAATTTACGGTCACTGCCACTAATATAGATCACGATAACAATGTGAACATAGGTACACTAAATATCTATTCCAGATATACATAAACCTTAATTTATTTTGGTTTTTCATATTCTTTAATATTATAGATGATTTCTATGAATGCAGAATCAATACCTCAATTAATGGATATTGAAATATATATAAAATCATATAGTGGTATAGTTATTGCATAAAAGATATATTAACCTTCTTAGATTATTATTTGGGGTAATATAACTCTTCCAGATCCAATTCCTCTTTGTTTGGATGAATTTGAATTCATTTTGTATATGTATTGGGTTTCCTTGAGTAAATCACATATCAATTTTTAGGGAAAGGATATCTCTTTTCATAACATGAATAATCATACTATCAAGAAGAAATATTGGGATAATATTTAACATACCATGGAAGAATATTATATATTATGGGTCTTGATACCCAAAAATGATGGATCTCAATCCAAAAGGATCGGAGAGGAAGTCAACAATGATGACATTCTTATTATCTGAGAATATAATTATGTTTTTAAGTATATATATATAATCTTCCACCATAACATGTGGTTGTGTTTTTTAATATAACTCTTACCTGGATCTATACTTATCTCATGGCGTCCATAATGATTGGATCTAGTTGAATTGTTGGAATTTAAAAAGTTGTTACAATAAAAATATAGATGTGGATTTTATCCACCGTAATACTTCACCATGGGGTTCACCATTCCTTTTTATCAAAAAGAAGGATGGATAGATGTACCTTTTAGTTGACTATGATGATATTATCTAGATCATGATTATAAAAATGTAACCTCTACCCCATTTTTATGACTTCTTTAATTATCCCAGAGGAGATCAATACAATACAATGATTGAACTATGATGTGATATCATCATTTAATTGTCAAAAGAGAGGATATTTCAATGAAATATTTCAAATAAGGTATGGACCCTATGAATTTATATTAATTCCATTTAGATTGTCTAACTTTCTATCCATCATTTAGGAACTAAATAATATATTATCTAGAGAATACATGGATCTATTCAAGGTTTTCTTTATATATGACATTCTTATTTATTCTTAGTGAAAGGAAGATCATTAATAACATTTATAGATTGTTTTTATTACCATAATAAATGGGAAACATTATTCAAAATTTAGATAGTCTGAATTCTGGTTGTAAAAGTTTTCATTCATGGGTCATATAATCACAAAAAAGTAAATACCCATAGATCATTAAAAGAACATTGTTATAGAAAAATTTCCCAGAGAAACAACAGTAACCAAGATCCAAAGTTTTCATGGGTTACCTATATACTATTGATGCATTCGGGGAATTTCTCAACGATGATGAGTCTACTAACCATTTTAACAAGGAAGGTATTGATGTTTACTCAGTTATAGGAATTTATATAATGTTTTATGGAATTTCATATGAGGTTGGTTAAAACAATTGCACATACATTTCCCTATGATGGTAAAGGGTTACTAATATACATTGATTCCTAAAAGAAGGAATTGGGATGTATCCCCATTAAAAAATAAAATTTATTTGCTCATTCCACATGAAAAATAAAGAATCATGAGTAATATTACCTAACACATGATTTGTAGGTAGCGTTGGTGATCTTTACATTAATGTATTGATGTAATTATATCTTTCGTGAGAATGATCATATTTAAAATAACCAAAAGGGAATGAAATAGATATTCTCATATATGGAGTGAAATATGTAAATTAGTAGATATTTTTAATTAATCAAAGACAATGAATTCTAAATACATTACCACCCTAGGCAGGAAAACAAGGTGGCTAATGATTTGATTAGGAAAGATCATGTTGTCGCATCTATAATGAGGGTTAAAAGTGACCCAATAATCATAGTATTTTGAATTACATATCTATAAGTCATAAATAAATTTGATATTTACTATTATTCATACGCGACTTCTCAAACATCCATTCCCATGTTTATTAAACAAGTACAAAAAGAATCTTTATATCTATTAAAAAATGAAAATCAAATTTTAGAGTTTAATTTTATTAATGATGGACTTATAAGGTTTCAAATATGAATACATGTTTCATAAATAAAAAAGAGGAAACTTTTTGATAATTCTCAAAGATAATCCTTATAAATTTATATAGGAAGAATGAAGATGTATAGTTATATATAGAAATACAACTTATGGTATAACAATAATATGGTAATCATATAATATAAATATTGATGCCTGGTATGAAATCATGTTAAGGATGAATAAAAAAAGTATAAGGGTATGATGAAAAGTTTACCCATTCCAGTATAGAAATAGTAAAACATAACCATTTATTTTTTCCTAGGACATCCCAAAAAAAATAAAGCCCATAAATATATATAGGATGCATTTTATAGCCTTAAAATATAAGTAAGTTTTATTTACATCAATGAAAATCACTATCTTGACCAACATTCAAGAATATTCATATGGTATGTGGTAGTGTTTCAATATGTAACACTATCTAGAGTATCTTATTATTCTATGAGGTTTGTATCTATGTTTTTAAGAAGACTTTGGAAAATTTTAAAGGCAGAGTAATGTTTTAGTACTACTTATGGCCCTAAAACCAATGGTAAGTATAAAAGGACAATTCAAACAGTCGTTGTTGAACCGAGATCATGTTTAATGGAGTTTCAAGGTTCTTGGGATTAATATCTCCCCATATTTGAGTTTTCATATAAGAAAAAGTTTTATAATAAAATTCAATTGACACCATATGTGGCTCTAAATGGGAAGTGATGCTCATCTCAATCAAGTTAGCATGATGTTGGAGAAAGGATACTAACAAGACATGTCCTTTTTCATGAAATTATGGAGAAGGTTAAAAAAAGTGGCATGTGGAAGAGAGAAAACATTGAATTATGTGTTATATAGATAATCCTCAATGTGATCTAGATTCCTATATTAGTGATAAGGTGTTCCTATAGATATCTCCTTGAAAGCACGTTATGTGATGTAGTAAGAAATGGATGTTAAGCCCTAGGTTTATTAGTTCCCTTGAGATCCTTGATAATGTATGTGTTGTATCCTATCTCTTTACACTCCCTACAACCTCTCCCAAGAAGAAGATATATTTTTTACGTTTCTCTTCTTTGAAAATATATACCAGGCCCTTTACCAGTGTTAATCATAGCTGCTCTCTAACTAGATCATGATCTCTCATAGGAGGGAAAAATAGTGGAGAGCCCATAATGTTGAGACAAGGTGGAATGGAACATAAACAACCATCCTATAAAATTAATTTTGAGGAATCAAAAACTTGAGGAAGCCATATGGGAAATCAAGGATTCAATAGGGAAAAATTAAAGTCACTTTTTTCATTCTAGAAGTAATATTTAGAGGATAGATTTTTTTAAGTGGAGTATAATGTGACAACCCAAGATTTTTGTTATATATTCATTTTAAAATAATTTTTTTCTTTTATATATGTATCCATGAGAAACACAAATCCTTAATAGGAAATAACTTTTTATTTATGAAAATAGATGTTTTGAAATGTATGTTATCCATTTAATAAGCCGGTAGTAACAATTATAACGAACATAAGAAATAAAGGACCCTTTTAATAAAATTTTAGACAAGTGTAGAAAACAATATTTAATTATATTATTATTCCTAAATTATTTTTTATAAAATTAATAGTTTAAATTTTTATATATATGATTCATTATTACAAATTTGGAAAAAATAGTTAATATATCATAAACTGGTTTCCAATAAAACAATTCTCACGTTATTTTATAATATAATTTTATTATTATTTTTATACTTATGAATGTAAATTAGAAAAAATAAATTCATTTTTGAAATTATCATAATAATATTAAAACCTGATTACGTTTTGTGATTTTCTCGAAATATTGTTTTATAGGTGAATATTGAAAAATACATTTTTTTACAAATAACATGACTTTTATGAAATTATTAATATATATACAAAAATTTAAGATGTATGAATCCTTTTTATAACACCAAAAATGTATTTTCTAAAGAATTTTATAATATTTAAAATGTTATTTTTAATTTACAAAAAAAATTTCATCATTTTAAAACATAATTTAAATTTAAATAAATGTTTTTAAAAAAATTCAAAATTTAATATTTTAAAATTAATTTTTATCACTTTTTTAAAATTAAAATAATATTATTTATTTCTAATTTGGTATTATTGGGTCCAAATTTTTTTATTAAGGACCAATTTATTTTCAAGAATAACTGATAAATTATGTTGGTAAAAACTAGTAACCTTTGAAAAAGTAAAATGGGGTAAAAAGGAAAGACTGCAAAAATGAATAAAACATGTGTTGGAATGCGTGTTGTTGGAAAATATCGACCATATCCCTCCCCCTCTCTATTTTTTCCAATTTTGGGGATACTTTACATTAATGTGAAATCCCATTATTAAAATTTTAGGGTATTTATAAAAATAAAATCCCTTTTTTATTAAAAAGGGGCACTTCTCTCTTCACTTATCCTCGCACAAAAATAAACTTATTATAGTATAAAATATACCCATAACTATCTTAAAATTTCATATAAACCATTATTATTATTTTATTCCAAAAATAAAATCCCCTTCAGGCTTAACTACCTTTTCAATGGAGATAATCCAAGTAGCGAGGCATAAATATCTAACTGATCCTTTCTCATTTTTATTTCTTTATATGAAATTACTCTTCCTAAAATACCATTAAACCACCGTAAAATGAAAAAAATGAGACTCACTATTATACTGGTATATTAGTACAATCATGGTACCGAAAAGAACCACCTTTCCATTTCCATTTAATAATGATTAAAAAACGAATAATGTGTACATTTTAACTAACACCTTCGTTAAGAAATATAGTTTTTTCAACATAGATGGTCCAAAAGGTGAATTAACTAAATATGTATGATATATATTTATATTTATATATATATGTCATATTTATTTTCCCAAAATCATAACCCGTGTTACTTCTTTCTTTCACCCTTTGAAAAATGAAATTTTCAACCATTCATTTGTGCCGACATCTGCCTCCAAGAAACGATGTATCCACCTTCCATTATTTCTTTCATGGACAATTTTAGTTTATATTTAATGATTATAAATTATATATATAATTATATATATCATTAATAATTTTATTTATGGATAAAAAAACTTTAATGATGCCTATAAATTAATCCATCGATATCGATGAAAATTCTAATAATAATGCATCTCCATTTTCATCTTTATGAAACAAGACTAAAACTCATATGTAGTAGAATTATAACATGATAAGTCTATTTAAATATTCAATTAAATTATAAATAATTGGGTATAAATGATTAATTGTTTTATAAGAAGGATGTTTAGAACTAATTTATGAACCTAGTTCAAAACACACAAGGTTATTAATACCAAATGATAAAAATAGATTATACCAATCTAATACACGAAGAGAATTGGAATTAATGAAGTTGATAATTGTAATTTTATATGAATAATGTTTTGAAACATATGATTATGTTTGTTACAATTATTATACATTATTATAATGTAATTTTGTGGAAATTAATGATAGAGGTAAGGGATTAAATAAATAAAACTACTTTACTTATGTTATATAATTTATTATTGAACATTATAATTTCATGAATTTCCATTTTGAATGATATTGTCTCTTTAATTCTATGAAAAATTATTATTTAATCAGAATATACTTCAATGACTATTTTTCTTTTAACTTTTTATGAATAAAATGAAGACTTTTTGGAAACAGTCATATAGCTATGGATTTTACATTGACGAATAAATTTTTTCTTAATAAATCTCTTTTAATTATTTATTATTAATTATCCATTATATCAACAATATGATCTATCTCAAATATATTTAAGATTCATGATTCACCCTATAATTTTCTTTTATTATGTGATAATTTTTGGTGATCTTGTTTTCACAATTAATATATTTTATTAATTATGTAATTTTATACCGAATTGAACTTTTATGAAAACAAATTTTATTTACATGGGTTATTTATGAAAATTGGATAATTATGATTCATTAATTTTATGAAACCCATTATTATTATGTGGGATCATTATTTTATGAAGTTTTAATGATTTTTAAGAGGCCTACATATGTATGAATGATGATTGGTGGGTTACTCTTTCCACCCTAATGCATTCGTTAAGTGTTTATATCTCATGTGATAAGTATTCATGATTATATTATAGTTTCTCATATGAATTATAATTTATTGTGTGGATCATGAAAGTAATGTTTCCTTATGATAATTTTTATACCAATTTTGAATGATGTTATTCATTATAATCATATGTACTCATAATTTAATTTTTATGTTAAATGAATATAAGGTATGTTATAAATATTATTATTCCATGTTGATATTTTGTAGCTAAAATATATTATTCCATATACATTAAAGAGAACCTATATCATATGATTATCACTCATGATATTTTGAAATTTCCCTTTTTATCATGTTTTTCACTTAAGCTAATGAACTCATACATGATGAATGTTTTATTCATTCCTTAGTGACCGTTTGATCTTACCCATTTCTTATCTTTCCATTCCATGTGTTTTGAGGATGGGTCTTATAAATTTGATGTCCAGATGATGGTCATGTTTGGTAACATTAGGGATAAATGATCTTAATATTTGTAAAATAATCATATTATGTAAATAGTCTCCAAATACTATGAACCTATCAGGTCTTGGGATATTGTGATTTATTAATTGTAATGTATTAAATCATGTAAAATTTATAAAATAAAGTAATGTTTATCTTTGGTTTTTATAGATTAAGCCTTATATATAGGCGTTTTGGTGGTACAAAAAAACACGGTCATGGTAAATAGAAGATGTGAAGCTTCTTATGATTTCGGTCAAGATAAGAGGATTTAGGTGTGAATATAAAGGGGTAATAAAGGGGAATTTTTATAGAAAAGAGGGGACTCTTTTTTCTAAAAATTATTTATTAATATTAAAAGAGTTGGGATATTCAATGAAAGTGGATCCAAAGTTTATATTATTAGGGGAAAAGATATGTTATGTTTTATAAATTTTTCATATACCTACTTAAAGATGAGGGGTTGATATTTTTAGACTTTTACCACTTGATTTAATAGTTTGCCTCATTGAAACCTTTATCATGGTGGATAATTATTTTCAGGTCAACATAATTATATGAAAAACATTAAATTTACCTCAATACCTAATTTTGACTAGATTATTGAAAATATGAAATAAATTCTTCTTAATTAAATTTCTAATTTTTTAAAAAAATATATTAACACATAATGTGAAAATAAATTTCTAGAAATAAGTATTTTATTAGAATAAGATTAATTTATTCTTAATACTTAGCAAGTAAAAATAATTAAATAAAGTTTGATTTTTTAATATATTATCAATATATTTCATTAAATACATTATTCAAAAAGGGATTAATTTAGTTTATAAAGATAAAAACATATAATTTATAGAAATGAAAAATTCATTGAAAAGGTCGGTCTTTAAAAAAAATTAATTTGAACATAATTAAAAAAGACAACTTATTTCATAGAAATCAATTAACACATTTTTATTGAAGATTCCTTTTAAATTTTTTTCTAAATAAATTTGTTATAAAATTCAAAATTATGTGAACATATATTATTTAAAAAAATTATGTGGTTATATCATCAAAAATTCTACAAGAAAAACCCTTTAGGACCATCTGAAATCATTTACGATAAATATAACTAGTTGTGCTCATAATAGGTAGTGATTTAGCTAGAATTTATTTCATTGTGATTTCCAAAAACTTGAATTTCACTAAAATATGATTTCACTCAATCCATACATATTGAAGATTTACATGGGAATAGACTATAAAAAATTATAGAGATGATACATCAATTCAAATATTGGAAAATTAGCCACATATGGAAGACTCATTCTTCTTTTGTAACACCCCAATATTTTAAAAGAAGAAAATTATGTTCAATAGCATAAATGGCACACAACATTGAGTTTTAATAATAATGTAACAACTATAAATTTTATTATGTATTTCATATTTAATAAATTTAATTTGTTCAATAGCTTGAATTACATGTAACACTGACTTAGCTTGCGTTACAGACAATAATGTGTTTCTTCGATAGCTTGTGTTACATGCACACCCGAGTTTTACCGATCAAAACAATATATTAATATTATTATTTAATACGATAGTTATAGACTAGAAATTTGAATGGATGGTAAGAAAAGGATTAACTAACTTATTAAAATATATATTTTTCACATTTTTATTCATTGTAAAAAAATAAGAACCATTATAAGAAAAATAAATGTTTTATGAAAAAAAGTTCTTTTCAACTAATAAATGGTTTAGTCATACTTTTGTATTCATTATTTATAATGAATTTCTATCTCTTTTAGAAAATTTATATGAATAAATAAACATCATTTTTATAAATATGATTATAAAAATTATCTTTTGTTGTATTTTTTTTATTTTTCTTAGAAGTTTCAAATTTGGATGAATAAAGATAAAAACTAAATTTTAATTTAATACTACCATTTTAAAAATAATTTATTAAGATAAATTATAATATTCATTTGTTTTAATGTAACATTATATCAATTATATTTTAAATAATTAAATATAGGTTATTTTAATCATTTTAACATTGATATTTTAAATAAAAACATTGTAAATATTTGAACATTTTTAAAAAAACCCCTTTTCTCATCACGTATGTGGGATTAATTTTAATTTAAATTCTAGAACTCATATACATTGAATATGGAAAAATGGATTCAATATTTGGATTTATAATTTATAATATCTAATATTTTAATCATAATTATATACAATAATTATTATGTGAAATATTTAAATTTAATTACTACAAAAAGGGTTAAAACAGGGTTTTTCGCATTACATGTGTTTGTATTAATATTAATTTTACACACCCATTGTATTTATATTTAAAAAATTTTATTTATTATTTAGAATTGGTAGGTATAAATTAAATAATAAATCTAATTGTAATATTTTTCTTAAATGATATATTAACTAGGTAAATAAAATGATACAAGTTACCGTGGTAAAACAAACTGAAAGGTTAAATTTGAGAAAACATAAGGATTATGGGAAAAAAATATAAAAAAGTACTTATATTTGTGTGGCGGAGGTTTTTCTCTAAAACATAAACCATAACCCCCATTATTTATCTATTTTTGAGGCACATGTGGTAAAGGGGACCTCCCAATAGTGAATACATTTGGGTATTTGCAAAAATGCCACTCCTCCTCACTTATAGAAGGTTACTCACTCTCCCCCATTCCTCACACCTCTAAATCAGTTTAGATCGACCAAAAAACATCCAAAATAACTTAAAAAATTTATTACATAATCCTAGACGCATTGTTTTCTCAAAATTCCGACCTATGATGGAATTAATGAAAACCTAAGGAAAATTCGCAAAGAAGAGGCAATGTTCTTCAATAAGTGTCATTATTTATTTATTTCTTCAGCTCAATAAATTATGCATAAAACAATATCATATAATATATTTAGTATATTTCATATAGTGGGATGCTATTTTGATAAGGGAAGGACCTTCAACCATCTCCACTTCCAACAAATGGATTACGAATTCATTATTTGTGTGTACATCGAACTACCACCTCGCGAACTAACATCGTTCTTTATCTATTACAACCCCTCATGGTTGGGTATAATGATGTATATAAAGATAATATATTATATTTATAACATTATTATACCTCTTAAGTCATTATATCATATTTAATCATTTTTATATTTCATTTTATAAGGGATACAAAAATGTCGCCCATGTGTACTGCGTATAACCACATCATGAAGAAATGTGATTCATTTTTCACTAATGTTTAACATGGATGGTAATAAGGGTAAATATAAAGAAAATATGTGATATAAAAAAATTAATTATGATATTCCTAACATATTTATCATTATGTAAATATAATATATCATTTCATTCTTATGATTCAACTCATTTAAATGGTGATATCCTCGTTCGTGGATGTGTGGACAACTACCTCCTCAAAGTGATGATATTCCATTTTGTTCACTAGGACAAAAGATTGAAATATATAAATAAATATAATTAATTTTTTTATTATATTATGAAGAATCTAGATTGATATATGTTACTTACCTTCTTTCAATAATGTTCATTGAAAAATGGAAAAGTTACTCATTCGTAAGTACAACCTACCGTCTCTATGATCACAATGTTAGTGAATTTTTATTAACCATATGTCATTATTGGTTTTAAAAGTATCATAATAATATTAATAATTTCATAATTATTATACTAGTTATTTCTAAATAATTACCTCTTTAACCATATCCAACATACTAAAGACCTTTTTGAGACATAAGCATAATATCATCAAAACATCTAATATAAAATTAATGGATTAAGTAATTATATAAAAACTGTTAATTAGTGAAATAAATATAAAAATAAAATTTGGAAATCTTTTTCTAGAGAGAAAAAAATTAACATAACTTCATAATTCAGTATGATAAAGAAACATGTGACAATTCAGACACAAGGTATGGGTTTTTCATATCACTTTTATTTTTGTGAGATGTATATCAAACACAAAACATAGTTTTTATTGTGGTGTATATAATACATATTAATGTATTTTATCATTCATATCCTTATATTTATGGTTATTTAAATTTCCATTTTAATATCTCTCTTTCTTGGTGTTTTACGATTTCAAATTCACCAAAGCTGTAGTAGATTTTTGTCTCAATATGCCTTCTTTGAGATGTATGTTATGTTATACACCTATATTATTTTATGAGGGGCATAAAATTCCCATTTGACAAGTTATATATTGAATATAATTATTTTAATGATATTATACATTTCAATTATTGATATTTCATCATGTGTTTTACAATTCAAATTTTCCAAATTTTTAAGAGTTCCATGTTACAATCTCATCTTTTATCGAGATTGTTTATGATTAAGTCTCCAACATTGAAATAATATTATATAACACTAAATAATTATCATGAATTATTTTATCACATGGTTATGTAATGTGAATAAATTTATTCCCTTTATTTTCCTCTCTTTATGCACCTAAGAGTTCAAAACAAAGATATAACATCCCAACCTAACTGGTAGTCCAACCAGTGGGTCACATGGTCTCATGTGCGCCTCCCAGTATTCCAGAGGCTACTAAATATAATTGAGAATGTAAAGGTGGTTCTTTGGGGGGGGGACTATATCCTCATAATCAGAGTTTCACAATGGTATAATATATAATTTCACTCAGATAACTGTGGAAACAGTAAATAATGAAAGTCAAACATAAGATAAAAGAAATACCAATGGAATAAAAATATAGACAACACCTTTTTACAACTATGCATGACTGAATTTAATGCTAGATTGATAATAAGTATGAATTATAATAATCAAATTAATGTAATAAATGAAAAAATACCCAATGAATAGCTCAACAAGCATCTCATGCCCCAGATCAGCCATGTGCAACTTACTCCCATGTACAATAAAAAATCACAACCAATAAACCTAGGTCTTGTAAATATAAGGTATACATAGGTACCCCATTATAATAGTGGACCATGAAGAGTGTGAGATAACAATATTAATAATCCAATACCCATGTTTTCTAGCCTAATCCATTTTGTACAAAATAAATTAAGCCAATGAGTTGGTCTGAAGATGAAGATAAACAAAACTGAATAAATAAACAACCACCCATATAGGTTCTTAAGAGATAGCTGACAATTATACCTATTCCGACTCATATCCAGAATGGAATATGACAAGTCACTATATATATATATATAGTAATAATATATATATATATATATATAGTTTTTATTTATATATTTCAATACCTATATAGATCAGGTATGTCTGGATGTTTAAAGGCCATATACCTAGAATAATTGTACTAGATGGACCGGGGCATAACTCAGACATCCATAACTAGTCAGTGAGCTTATATTCCCACTCAATATTATACATTCCCTACATCCCAAAGAGTGGGAGACATCATACTAAATCACTCAGGATGGAGAGTGAGTGGCCCCGACATCACTCTAATAATGGAATGTGGCACATAAATCCCATCACCCATATAATGTTTGAAAAGAGAAGGGGAAGCTCTCGTGGTCTATCATCTTGCCCAACTCCGGGAGCTGTGATGGTTTTCTTGAAATCAACATGGAGATAGTCTTTCTAACAAAATTCTCGCATGGTCCTTTGGAAATCAACATGGAATCTCACACTGCCATCCTACTCAATATCTCTCATAGTCCTTTGGAAATCAACATGGAAGCTCACATAGTCTTCCTACTCAAAGGCTCTCATAGTCCTTTGAAAATAAATTATAATCATGTCCTGTAACATAAAAAGAAAGAATAATCTTTAACATTATTCACAACATGAGGCATTACCCATCATGTGCCAAGCTATCCATGTTTAATTTCGATAAGAACATTACAACTCATATTAAACATTTTTACAAACCATAAACAAATGGAACAGACTTAAAATCATTTTTGGTCATGCCATTTAAAACCAATTGTTTGATTTTAAGAAAAGAAATTCATTTTAAAAGGATCAAGAGGCACTTAGAAGGTACCATGGACAAATTGAGAAATCAAATACTTTGGAAAACCCATTTATTAGGTAAACCAATCCCTTAGGATGAGCTTGGTTAATTTGACATTTAAATATAATGGGGGAAAATCTATTCAATGACATCATTAAAGGATAAATTCTGACATTACATATACCAAACATTGAAATCAAAGCATATTAAACTACAAATGTAATAAGATAAACTTGATTTAAATCACTAATCCATATTTTTTTTAGATGATAGTGCACATCCACTGAGGGGTTTTATTATAATAACATGACAGTATTCTTAAAACAAATTATTTTTAGTTATATAACATTTATTACAAAGGCATGTATCAATTCAAAAAAATATACATTTATTCTAAAAATCAGTCATCCATAATTAAAATCAAGGAATGTGATAAAGGAAAGAACTTAAATCATTATTAATTTTAAATAGAAATAGGAATGGGTTACTTCCTCAAGGAAGAGAACCAGGCCCAACACTTGGCACATTCAATTTTTATTAGTGACCACATGAGGCTGCTCCTTCTAGCCTCTGTGCATATGCACCTTAGAATATACATAAGAACACCTAGCCCATATTTACATATTCAAATGGTCTTGAATATGTAAAAATGGGCCCTTTCTTGTAGCTTATATACATTTACCCATTTTCACATACACCTGTATGCATTTGATATATATATATGTAAGTCCACCTAACTCCATATATATATATATATATTCCCAAACATAGATTAATATATATATAATGGGGGATCATACACACACACACACACACACATATATATATATCCTTACCTATGAATACACGGTAAGTCGTCATTGACTCTGTTGACTCGAATCCACCTCAAGAATTACCAAAAATCAGTACAAAAATTACTGGGAACCCTATATCACTTAAAGTAACCAAAAGAAATTATATGAGAAAAGGGAGAATATGTAAACCCTACCTCAAATGATAGAAGATAGCTAAAATGTATGAAAAAACTTCATCTTCTGTGGAGGATGTTGATACATGCTTCATACCGACCTGAGAGATCCATTACATTCCCTAGAAATAAGAATAACATCCAAAATCATATTGAATGAAACCCAAGGGTTTGGACAAATGGAATAGACTGATAAGAAGAAGGAAATTCATCCAAAAAAGGAAAGAATAATGGGAGATGGAGATTACATCAATGTATTAAAGAATAAATCCATAGATAACTGGGTGGATCGACATGTAGAGAGGAGGTTGTGGAGGAGAGTCACAAAGGCCATGGGAGAAGGGAAGGGGGTGCTCATGTGATGGGGTAAGAGGATAGACCCCTCTTTGAGGGTTTTATTTAAAATGAACTATGATTAATAATTATATTATTATTATTGTTGTTGTTGTTGTTTTTGTAGTTATTATTATTAAAACATTTATTTATTTTTATTTCCCATTTATGTCATTTAATTAATTTCAATTTTAATTTTAATTTAATTAATTCATTTTAATAAAAAAAAAATCACATAGTTTTGGTCACATGGTTAGTCAAAATGTGTGGCAATCATGAAATGAATAGGGTTGAGGCACTACCCAAATAAAAAAACCATGTAATCTAGGCACATGGTTTGGTAAACAATGCACAACCTATGTTCAACACTTATATCCATGATCTATACGTCACACAGTTATTGTTGGGGGATGCATGATTTTGGAAAAAAAATTCACCTTATAGAGACTTTCAAAACATGATGTTTCAGAGCCCAACACTTACAAAATATGACGGCACACCTAAGGGACCTCTCGAGTCTTCACTAATGTCTAAAAAACACTTTGAAGTGTTTCAACTCTCAAAATGTAATTCTGAAGCACTGTTTTTAAAAAAACCCATCCAGTAAATGAAACAAAATTCAAATTTCATTTGATTTTCTTCTAGTTGCACAATATGGGTCATTATGACCTCCCCATTATAGAACTTCTCTTCCCCAAGAAGCCTTTAGGAACCAAGAAAATATAACCTGACTTATAAGGATCTTTATGTCTTGTTCAAATCATCGTGTTGTGCCTCTAAATGACTAATGTACCTTCATGAATTTATTATGAATATTCCACTACTGCCATTAAGTTCTGAGACAATGCTTGTTTTCCAACCAAAACAATGAATCAGTATGTTTCTAAGCCTGTTTACCAAGAGAAACGATCACATCATAATCTCTTTAACTATTGGCCAATGATTCTCCCTAACAAAGGCCCTTAGCATTAAAAAAGGGCCACATCCAAGCCATGAAAAATCCACCATTGGAATCACCTTACAAAACACGCCTCTAAGATTTTTAAGGATGATCTTGGGGATATTTCAGAAAAAAAGGGACGGTAAAATCCCGATCAACCTAAAAAAAACTTTTTGCGCATACTTTCCTTAAAAGAAAAAACTGATTCTTTATGCCACACTCATCATAACCTGATAGCATGTTTAAAATAGTTCCTTATAACAGTTCACATTCAACAAGAAGAGAATGATACAAGCCACCTCCGTTTGACCCTTCACAAGACACTCAGATTGGATGGTCAGCTTATTACAAATGGAATAACATTGTGTTTCACCCAGGAATCATATTTTCAATAGAATCACATTCACTAAAGCCCATACATGGCTTCTGGTGATGTTCCTTGATTAAAGCATCCCCTAATCACTTAAACTATCATACCAAAACATGAACAAGGGTATTTCATAGTTCTAGTGCCCTGAAATCATTTCAATGTTTATGAAACACCTTTGAGCCCGACTACACATCCGGGGTAACCTAGGATTGATTGAATTGGAGTTCAAGGAACTAACCTATAGTTTTTCATACTCCATGTTTATAAGTGAGACATTGGTACCAGGACTCAACATCCACATCAGATCACTGAATGAGACCAGAACAAAATTCATCTGGTGGTCATGTCAATAGAAATGGTTGTTATCCAAGAGTCAGACCAAGGCATTCATAAACTGGAATCTAGGTATCACTCCAGAATTACCAAGACAGGATAAAAACCACATGTCAACATGAAACTCAGAGAAAACCACCCAACAAGACCAAAAACATTAAAACTTTACCACGATGTAAGAACAGATCCCTCATAGTGTATCAAACCACAAATGGTTGACTTCAGGGAAGAAGCTTGGATCTACCTTTTGACACATTATCAACTGATCACCAGCTATTACCACCCGAGGTACAACACGATAATTATCTCTTTAACCAGAAAATGACACCAAGAACAATAATGTTTTCAATGTTTATATACACAGCTAACCATTACAACATCGTGCAATTGAGTAAGCACTAAAAATTTTTCAAACCCACTAGTATCATGGGTATTCAAGCCAAACTAAACATTTCCAAATGGTCCTCATTGGTTGGAACAATTCTATATTTTAGGGCACAAATCTACAAGAATAGACGTGATTCTCACCACCTTAGGAGTGTCATAGTCATCGAAAGAAAAGATATGCCATCTGATTAGAATCACACTAGTCCACATTCATCTCGATCCCAAATTTAATCCACCTGGCATGAAATAAAATCCAACAAACTGGTGTCTCATAAAACACAATCATCTTGAAAAGTCTTCCTAATCCTTGGGACTAATTTGAATTCCCAGGTTACTCTACTACAGAGATGACCCAAGACGTACTGAATAGCTCAATGCTCAATGAATAACCATATTGAACCACTTTGTTACATCAGTTAGAAACACAATGGATACTGCGTATATCAATCCATACTACCCTCGGGTTTCAGAAGAAAAACAACACATATTGGAGGCTACCCATGGATATCCACCCTATTAATTAATGTATATGATGGTCCATAAAAGATATTTAGCTAGTGACATAATGCTTCATATGGACACTAACTTAGATTAAGACATGCCAATCTGTCCATTACAGAGGAAGAGGAAAGGGTCAAGCGACCTACGAAAGAGATGACCATTCCCTAAGAATGTCTAACATGCTAAAATTGATCATTACTTAATGTTCATGCCCATAAAAAGGGTGAAAGATACCATGAACACCCATCCAACCCGGGGTATCATTTAGTGGTTATAAGTCCTAAAAGGGAAAACGACACCAAATATCATAAAGCTCACAACATTAGTAAGGAATTTAATCTCTAAGGATGATACGTACCTCCAGCATGAACTTTACTCAAACATGATCATTGACTGTATCACTAGGTAAAGCCAACTAAAGGGTCATTAGGATTAAAATCCTACAATTTAAGTCATTTTCTAAAAGGAAATTTCTATGGAATGAACCTGTGCTTCTATTCCAATGAAACTCAAAGAGATATCTAAACAACCCTTACATGAGGGTTTAAACAAAGGACACCACCTAGGGTTCCATTTTAAGTCCATTACTTTAATTGAAATTCAATATTTAAAAGATTTTAAAAGATTTAAAAATGAGAATGAAGTACCAATTCATAAGGAAAGAGCACTTAGTGCCTTATTTAATTAATAGAAAAGTGAATAATAAAAAAGTCTTATAAAAACTCTTTTTTAATCATTAAACATTAATTAACATCTCGCCTCTTTTAGGGAATTTAACAGATAAATATAATTTAATTTATACAAGATAAATAAACATATGAGTGTCCCAGTAAGCCATCATAGGTTCATTAGAATGAAACCAAATACAATTTTATTTGTTACCAAATCTATAAACACCCATAGTGGGTTATCACATAAGAAAAATGCCCAAACTAACCCACTTGGGTCTATTAGTGAATTTAAGAAGAGAAATAATTGATTTGAAATAAAATTTAAAAGCCATTAACATTTATACCATTTCAAATATCACATGATCATATATAAAATGCTTTAGTTATATGGGTGTCCATCTACCAATCCATAAAGCAGTAATACACTTTATAGTTTTTCATTTGGCTCTCATTAATAAAAACTAATTCTCATTACCATTTAA
Organism: Viscum album; assembly: GCA_963277665.1. Classification (NCBI taxonomy): domain Eukaryota; kingdom Viridiplantae; phylum Streptophyta; class Magnoliopsida; order Santalales; family Viscaceae; genus Viscum; species Viscum album. The sequence goes on from OY728158.1 coordinate 1,794,483,200, forward strand.
ACATTATAATCCTTCACAATATAATAATAGTGTTTAGATATATATACAAAGATAAAAGATCTTTTTATTATATAGGTTACTTTTTCCTAAGTATAAGGCACCAATACACCTTTCAACTGAAAATTGGTTACCGTTCAGTCACAACCAATAAAATCTTCCCATGAAACCAATTTCACATATCAAAATATTTATATATAATATCATAACCAATAGTAAACACAAATTCATAATAATAGCACATAATAATGGAATATAAACAAGAAAGGCTTGCTAAATAAATTAGGATGTTTGGATGAAAAATAGGCATGAAAATAAATACGAAACCATGGAATATAAGTGTCTAAGAATGATATATAAGAAATATTTCTAAAGAAAACCAAAATAATGGAATATCACCAAAGGATAAGAATCATAATCAGCAGGCATCCTATAAATGGAACTACATGGAATGTTATTTTCATGGAATGTGAATCCCTATATCCGTACTATGATGCATGCAATGCTTTATCCTTGACATACCAGACGAAGGGAAGAATAAAAAAAATTCATAAAATAATAAGCAATGGAAAATATACCATTCATTAAATGTGAAATAATAATCAAATATAATAGAAAATAACATGAACAACATTCCTAGCCCTAGCCACTCATTCACTTCCCCGTACATTGGGTTACAAGTCCTAGGCACAACTATTAACTAAGTATAGACACATTCGTAGTCTCATGTCTACCCGCTCAAAATTGTAAGACAAAGGAAAATAGGCTCTAATAATACTTTTTAATGTACCAGACTGACTAACCACTAATATAGTAGCCCGTTGGGTCACATGGCCTCATGCACACCTCCCCCTATGCTAGAGCCTACCAACTAGTAGTGAAGGTGTAAAGGTGGTTTAGTGGAGAGACCATACCCTTATAATCATAGATTCGTAGTGGTATAATAATTAATAAAACTCGGATAATAGTAGCTGCAGTAAATAATGATGGAAAGAAGAATATAAAGTTAATAAAAACAGAATATAAATATGGACAATGCAAATTTAGAACAATTCTTGTATGATCAAAGATGCTATAAGTAAATGTAGTATGAATAATAATATGAATTACAATGTAATAAAAGAAAAACTACCTAATGACAAGCTCCATGAGCATCTCAAGCTCCAGCTCTGCAATATCCTCCTAACTCATAAGTACTAAAAAACTTCAAAGGCTATCAACCTAAGTGATGTAAATTTAAGGACTACTAGGGTACCCTAGTTCAATGGTGACCTGAGAAGGGTGTGAGATAATAATCTTAGTAGGCTAGCACCCATGGATTCTCACTCAATCCATTTTGTGAAAAATAAATTAAGGTAGGGTGCCAGGATAAACCGAATAAAAACCATTCCAAATAAATAAACAACCACCCATCCAGGTTCATAAGGGACTCCTGGAGAATATACCTACTTCGAAACAAAGACGGAATGGAGTATAATTAGTCACTATATGTATATATAATACATATATATTAAGATATGTAGTTTTTAGATATATATTTCATCCACATATATGGACCAAGTACGTGTGGACTTTTAATGGCCATATACCTGGAATAATAGTTCTGGCTGGGCAGGGGGTAACTAAGACATCCATTACCAATCTACATGCCTATAGGCCCATGTAATAGGGTACATGTCATACATCCCAATTGAGTGAGCGACATCATGCTACATCACTCTGGATGGAAAGTGAGCCTCCATGGAATCACCCTAATCATATAAAATGGCACATATAACCATTCTCCCATATAAGGGTTCCTAAGTGAAGGGGAAGTGCTCACGATCTATCCCCTAGCCAACTCCAAGATATCTTGTGGACTCTTGGAAATCAGCATAGAAGATCACATGGTCTTTCTACTCAATTTCTCTCATGGTCCTTTGGAAATCATCATGGAATCTCATATGGTCTTCCTACTCAAATGATCTCACAATCCTTTGGAAATCAACATGGAAGCTCACACAGTCTTCTTACTCAAAGGCTCTCACAATCGTTTAAAAATCAACATGGAAGCTCACATAGTCTTCCTACTCAAAAGATGTCATGGCCCTTTAGAGATAAATTAGATGCGTTTCATATAATATAGAAATAATTAATAATTTTTTACATAATTTCAAATATGAAGCTTCCTTCATGTGCCAAGATATCCTTGTTCAATTTCATTTAGATCATTGCAACTCATATTAAACACATTTATAATTCATAAAAAATGGCATGACCTTACCATCCCTTGGGGTCATTCCATTTAAAACCAATTATATCATTTTATGAAATGAAATTCATTTTACAAGGCTCAAGAGGCACTGAGAAGGTACCATGGTCGAATGGTGAAATCACCTACTTGGGAAAACCATTTATTAGGAAAGCTAATCTCTTAAGAGGATCTTAGTTCATTTGAAATTTATAGAAAATGGGGGAAACTCCATTCAAGGAAATCTTTAAGGGACAACTTCTACGATTTCATATTCCAAATTTTTTCATCAAAGCATAAAAAAAAACCAATGAAACAATCTATGCATGATCTAAATCACTAATCCATACTTTTTAGTTTAGAAGGAAATTCACGTCCACCAAGGGTTTCATTATAAAAACATGACATTGTTCTTCAAATAATTCATTTAACATTATTTAACATTCACTACAAAGTAATGTATCAATTCAAAAAAAGAGGAATATATTGTAAAAAAATTAACCACTAATTAATAACAAGAAAAGTGAGAAAGGAAAACAATTAAATAATTCCAAATTTTAAAATGTAAAAGGAAAGGGATCCTACCTCAATGAAAGAGAACCGAGCCAAAAACATGGCACTTGTAATTTTTATCGGTAACCACTTGAAGCTTCTTGTTCCCACTTCTGAGCATATTCACCTTCATATATATGTAATTTCACCTACCCCTGTGTACATATTCTCATGGTCGTGAATATGTACAAGAAGATCCTTATAGATACCTCATATGAATATACCAATTTCAAATTAAACCCATATGCATTTATATATATATATATATGTGTGTAAGCACACATAGCCAAATATGAATATATATATATATATATTCACTTACATGGATGAATATACATATAATAGGGGAACATACATTCATATATATATGACTACCTATGTATACGTGTATGTCACCTTTTACTCTGGTGACACAAACTAAACTCTTGGATGAACAAAACTCAGTGTAAAAATTACTTGCAACCCTATCTCATCAAAAGGACCCAAAAACGTTATTCTAGAAAAGGGAGAAGAAGTAAACCCAACCTCAAATGGTGGTGGTAATCTGAAATGAACAAAACCACTTCACCTTCGTTGGTGAATGCCAAAACATGAGTAATGCCAAACTGATAGATCTTTTATTCCCTAGAAATAAGAGGAATATCAAAAATTGGATCAAATGAAACCCTAGGGTTCAACATAATAGAATATGGTGATGGGAAGAATGAAAATCGATAGGAAAAGGATAGAATATTGGGAGGGGGAGCTTACCTTAACAAATCGAACAAGAAATCTAATGAAAATTCGGTGGATCAATGTGTGAAGACGAGGTCATGAGTGAATGTCATGTGGGCCATATTAGATGGGAGGGAGTGCCCATGCGATGAGGTAAGGGGAGTGACCCCTCTGTTAATGGTTTCATTTAAAAAATTAAACTTAATAACAACAATAACAATATTATTATTATTATTTTTGATGTTGTTGTTATTATTAAAACATTTCATTATTTTTATTTCCCATTTATCTAATTTAATTTATTTTAATTTAAATCTTTATTTAATTAATTCAATTTTTAAAAAAACTCAACTCATAGTTTCGGTCACATGGTTAGCCAAACCGTGCACCAACCGTGCAATGAAGAGTGTTGATGAAATTCCCAAATGCATAAACTATGCAGGCTAGATGTAAAGTTTGGTAAACCATGCACATCCCATGTGCACTACCTATGTCCCCAAGTTATAGGTTATATGGTTGCTACTGGTGGGCTGCACAGTTTCAGACAAACCATGCACCATGTAAAAACCATGAAAATATGATTTTTGGAGCCCGGTGCTCCCGAAACACGATGGCACACCCAAGGGACTTCTCGGGTCTTCACCCAAGTCTAAAAACAAAACATTTATGTGTTTAAATTCATATATTTTCATTCTGAATCTCAGTTTTAAAAATGGCCCATCCAGTAAACCAAAAAATTTAAATTCCTTTTTATTTTTTTTGGTTAAAAACACATGTTATTACAAAAGTTTTTTTATAAAAAGTTTTTTTGTTCGTAAACTATTTTCCTTAAAAAATCATGTTTTAAAAAAAATCAAAAAAATTCTGTAATGTGTTTTCAAATATTAAATGATAATTTTCTCAACACATATTTTAAATAACATTTAAAAATATTCCATTATAATAATTTAATGGTATATTGAAAGAGAAGGAATTTAAAATTTTATTATGTTGTAAAAATTGATTTCTAGAATAAAATGTGTATTTTTAACAAAATTTAACTAATGAAATTTTAATGGTGTTTCCATTCATCTATGTAGAAACCCCTTGTAGTTAATTATCCTCCACTAGGGATATTTTTTTCAATTCCATCCTTATTATTCATAGGGATGCATTATGATTTTTTAAATGAAATTTTTGTATCACCCATTTCATCTCTTCTGGTTAATCATGTATCAAGGAGATTGTAATTGAACCTGTTTATTTTCTATGGGTTAATAATGATATATAAAATAATGAGGGTTGTTTTAAAGAGTTATTATGAAAATGAATTCACTATTTTATTTATTTATTATTCATTTTCTAGACATTATATATGGTATCTACTCCTAGATAGCACTGGGTTAGGCCGTTATAACTTATAAAATGGGTGCACCTAGATTACACTGTAATGCATTTGGTAATGATTGTGTTCTCTAGAGAATGATATTTGAAGTTTTCTATATAGATATTCCAATTTTTAAGGGTTTTCTGGGTGTTCTATGTGATGATATTCAAGGATACTAATATGTTTTTTCTATGATTTATATAGGTTTATGATGTTTCATTTGATCAAGATTGATATCACAAGACACATGAATATTGATTCATATGACTATTTCCTTTGTTACATCCTTATTATAGGTTCTCAAGATTGATGATCTAGGTATTTATGGGTTTGAATGTTATTATGTTATACTCATGCACTTTGATTATGTCATCACACCATTATGCTATTCTTATGAAAAATGCTGAAATTCTTTTGATAATGCTTACATTTTCCATTATTGAGAATTTGAGATCCCCCTTATTATGTATCAATTCCCCCAGGATATAAAAAATGAGGTCTGATAAAATTATTTCCATATAGGATTTAATATAGATGATGATGATGAGTAAAAGTGAATTTTAAAAAGTTGTGTTAAGTGGGAGAAAGGATTATTTAATCACATTGGTAACGTTTATATCGGAGTTTGTCCTAATTGTAACACCACAAGTTTTTTGAATAAATTTTTTTTGAATAAATTAAATTTTCCTGATGGATTGTGTCACACAAAACAACAACTCAATACTTCATTACACACATTCCTAGGAATTGTTGTACTATGTGAAACACTAGGTTATCTTGAATGAAACACAACACAAAGCTTGTACAAAACACGATATATTATTAGTATTATTAAGATGTGTCCTTTATAACCTTACTGTTATACATAGAAAAATTAATAGTAATAAGTATTTTTTATATATTAATTATAATGGTTTAACATAATGGAAACATATTTATAATAAAATAAATATTTTTAGTAAAGTCCTTATATGTATGAAAATACAAATTTATGAAGGAATGTTTATTTATTTATTTTGGGAACAATAATAATATTAATTGTTCAAACATTTATAAAATAATGTTTATAAAATAACCTCAGTTTTTTAATTCATAATTTCTAATCCACCTTAGGGTGAATTTTTGGGTTTTTTTTGAAAAGTATGATTTTTATGAATATTGAAGAATAATGAATTTTAATTGAAAACTCTATTTTTGTTTAATTTGAATATAAAGATAAATTAAATTTTATATTATTTTTCAAGTTATATTAGTTCAGTTATACATATATTAATAAAATTTTGTTCTTTTGAATCAATTTCACATTGAAATTGAATATAAAAACTTTGAAATATTTTGATCATTTTTGGTTTAAAATTTTTCTCTCTCATCACGTTTGTGGGATGAAATATAACATACTTTTTTCCACTAATATGATTATAATTTCTTAAAATGGATTAAATATTTTGTAATAATCAAAATTTATTTATTATAATCAGGCTGAATTTCTTTTTGACCAAAAAAAATAGTGAATACAGTAAAAATTAATTACTACAGTTAATGTAAAAATGGATTTACATGGGGGGAGGTAAACTAAAACGTTAAGGATTAAAATAGTCTATACACTTGTAAAAAAACTGGATGGCCATATTTCAAATTTGACCCATCTTAGTTTCAAGAATTTTATATCTTTGTCCTTGTGACATTAAAAAACAAGGGTGGAATTCTCTCTTAAAAAATTACATGTTTTCTTCTCACCTAACTTATAAAAGGCCACCCTCTCATCTCTTTCTCAGACCTTCACAGCTATTTGGTTTGGATAAAACCTACCCAAATAACTTCCCAAATTCTCTCCACACATCCTAACAGAATTATTTTTTATATAAATACAACCATGTATGGATTTATTGCTTACCTAAGGAGGATACCTGAAGAAGAGGTAGCATTCATTAATAATTATTTTTTTAATTATTTATTAAACCATTTAAATTATTTTCATATAATCCTTATATAATAACATCAATATATTAGATATAATTAGACGTTTTTTTGTTTATATTAATACCTACAACCAAAAACACTTCCATGAAATGGGTTACGAAATGATCATTCTTGTGTGTAGCGGACTACCGCCCCAGGAATCGGTGTCACTCGTGTTTCCTTTAACACCTTTCAAGGATGGTAATAATGACAGTTTTAAAGATTATATATTATATATATGATATTTTGGATGTTATTATTTTTCTTGAATTATTATATCACACATAAAATCATTCATTCCATTTTTTGGGAATATGATAAAGGTGGTCGTGTGTACGACATAATACTGCCTCATGAAGTGATATGATTCATTCAAGCTATACAAATAAATCATTAACAATGGGATTAATAAGAATATTTGATAAATATTTATATATATATGACATAAAAATTATTCTAAAATGATAATATAATATATACTTTCCTTTATTTCAATCTGACAAGAAAATGAAAATAGTATTCATGCGTATGTACAACCTACTGTCTCCATGAATGATGCATTTGATTTCCTAAAACTAAATTTTATAAATTAATAATAATACATATGTGACTAATATATATGATATTTATATCATGGTTTACATCCTAAATATTTGGAAATTATGATATAAATAAAAATAACATGAATAAAATGTCAAAACATAGACAAAAAACAAAACGGTTGTTACCTTAAGCGTAACATTAACATGGAATTTTTAATAAACGAGAAATATAAATTCATAATAAAATCATATATTGTATGCTATATAGGAATAATGTTATATGATAGATTTATAAAAACATAATATTTATTATAAAGGATGTTCGAATGAGTATGAAGGATGTCAAGACTTATGGTAAAGGGATTTCTAGTCTCACATTTATTTTTGAGAGACTTATTTCATAATAACCACTCATTTCTTTTGTGTGATGTTTGTACTCCCATATAGCATGATATATCTTGAATATACATAATTTAATATTAATTAATGTTTCCATTGATGTTATTCTTTCATGGGTATGGTGATTTAAAATTTTCTCAAGTAGCAAGGGATTTTTTATCTCAATTTTCCATCTTTCATATGTATGTTATGTTATGCACCAATATTTTCTCAAGTTTTTTATATAAAACCCCATTAAAATGGAATATCATGAATTTAATAATACTTATGATATTTTATGTTTCATTTTATGTATTTAGATAATTGGGTTTGTGATTCAAGGGTACCAAAGTGGTAATGATTTTATATTAAAATCTCTTTGTTTGTCAGGATTGTTTATGATCAAGAATCCAATATTGAAATAACATGATCTACCTCTAACGAATTCTCATTAATTTTATTCTAATTTGGTTATTACTGATATATCAAACTAATTATATCATTTTTCCCACTCTTTAGTACTTTAGATAATTAAGTAATTAATTTAATGAAAATATGGCATTATTTCTCTCTTCACTCAGAAATATATTTTCCTTCAAAACCATTATTTCTAAAAATGTTTTCAAAAATTTCTTATTACTCTCTTATGATTTTTAATGGATTTTTCCCACATTTTTTACCTTTTAAAAAATATTTTGAAAGTAATCTTCGTGTCATTTTTAAATAATTATTGTTTATCATTTACCGAAAATGTGAAAGGAATCATTGTTTTAATTGTACCGCAAGAATATAATTTTATAATGTCATGACAAATAATTTCATTTAAGAATAATTTATATGTTTTCCAAATTATTTTAAATTAAATTTTTTTTCCAAATGACTTAACTTTTTATAAGTATTCTTCATATCGAAAGGGATATTTTCCTCAAGAAATATTTTAAATGATATTTAAAAATTATTTTCTATCTAAGATGACATTTGTCGGTGTTGCATATGATTACTGGGGATATGATCCAAGGATACAATTTATATTCATTATCTAAATTGTTTATTTTTGATTGTATGATTTTTATGAATATAATTTTTCTTCAGTGGGTATACCATGAAGAAATTATTATAAAACCAAATTTGTTTCATTAGTTATTATTTTTTGAAATGATTATGAAACATGTCTCTTTTCAATAGGTTATGATATGTTGAAATTTTTATATTATCCATTTAATTTTATGGTTTATGATATGATGAATATTTATGATCTTCTAGCACACATAAATATTGTTTTCATTATGAGAAGGTTGGGACCTATATATCTCTCCAATGCATTAGGACAATACTTATATATATATATATCATTGGATAGAAATGGATAGAATTGGGAGTGAACATGGTAATGTAATACACGGTAGGAATAGGGAGTGGAAAAGGTATAATAACATAGGGATGGTACAAAGAGTGAACTTGGTATTGTAATGGACATTTTCTACTATCATGTCCATAGAAGTAAGCCTTAAAAAATATGGAAATGATTTTTTAGGCTGATGTGTAGGCCGAAAATTTATTTCTGATACCAATATTAGGCTCACATGGATCATGTATATGGATTTACTTATGTTCCATGAGTTATAAAATACCAATATTTATTCCATGATTCATGATTATGATATTTGATATGTTGGGTATGTTATTAAAATGGTATGATTATGTTCTCATACCATTATGTTCATGTTATCCTTATATATCATCCTTTTTACCCATACTGAGTATCTTAGCTCACCCAATCTTATATATCCTTTACCTAGGTTATGCATATATGTATTATGTATGATATTTATAAGAAGGATTCAAGTTGTGGAGAACATATTTAGAGATTACTAATCCTACTTATGTACTAGTGTTTATGTTTCCATGTTTCCAAAGTCAATAAAATATTATGATACTCATGAATGTGTTTCTGTAATGAGATAAATATTCCACAAAAATGATTTAATATATGTTAATCTAGGTGTTCTATAATATTTTTTAGAGGATAGGTTTAGCTAACCATTAGAAACTATCGTGTGATAACCATAGTTATATCCCTAAGGAAATGTCTAAGAATAAGTCTAAGGATTAGTCAAAGTATATGAAAATATCCTAGAATTTCGGTAAAGGATAGAGTGAGTTGTTTCTAAGAAATTACATCCATGTCTGGATACAAAAATTGGATGAGGCTATTATTGAGTCAATAAGGTTTTCCTTATAACTTTTCCATTCCTTCTTGTTTTTAAAATCACAAACACGTTATCTTTAAGAAAAATTTCTTTTATAAGAAAAATTGATTTTATAGGAAAAATTGCTTTTATAAGGAAAATCGCTTTTATAAGGAAAATCACTTTTGTAAGAAAAATAATCCTTATCACATTTTCATTCATATATTTCTTATGTATAAGATTCTGATTCATTTCTGTTTTCTCGGATTTGTTTGAAACTTTGATATAAAGTATTCTTTTTTTGGATTCGAATTCTGGATAAGAACTATAATAAAGTTTCACTCCGAAATCCAGATGAGAACTGTGATAAAGTTTTATTCCGAACTCTGGATACGAACTCTTATTATGTTCTACTCCAGATTCAGGATACAAATCCTTATGATGTTCGACAATGAATTCTCATTATGAATTCTAATGAGGAATTGTCATTACGAATTCTGATGAGGAATTCTCTTTACGAATCCTGATGATGAATTCTCATTATGAATTCTGATGACGAATTCTTATTCTGAATTCTCATTCTGAATTCACTTTTTAAACATAATCTGATCATATTTGTTTTATACACTCCGTATTTGTTTAAACTCCAAAAAAATATTTTTTACACTCCGAACATTCATTCCGAACTTTTGAGTTAGATTTTAAACGGTGTCGTACATTTTGTTACACTTGTTTTATTATAAAACGATGTCGTCTATTCAGTTATAAACTAATTATTGTCTAAGTGACACATGTACAGGTCCCTCCGATTTTTAAGGAAATTATGACCGTTGGGAAGGAGGCCGACCTTGCCTATAAATAGGAGCTCATTTGAAAGAGCTCATAACTGATGAATAACTTCTTCAACATTGTGCATACATGCTGTTGAAGTGATTTCTAGAGAGAGAGGCTCTTATTAACTCTCAAAGCTTCGTGCGACTCCGAATGTTGGTGATTACATTCGAGGACTTCCGGGGATAGGAAGACAGAGGTACCGAATACCTTGAAGTTTTAAGGCTTACTTGCTGAGGAAGACAGAGGTGACCAACTACCTTGAAGTTGAGGGCTTGCGGGGATAGCAAGACAGAGACTCCGATCTTCATATCGAGGGCTTACCCTGGTGTGGGTAAGACATACTTTCTTGAAAGTATAAATCAAGGGACCTTTATCCAAGGTTGTTGTATACCCTTCTCGTTGGGTTAAAAGACTTATATCTTGTTACTTGTAGTTTTAATACTTGTTTATTTCCGCTGAATTTTGTATTATAAGGAAAGTATAGCTTTCTTATACTTCTTTACTTGTACTCTTTTTCATTTAGATTCTATACGCTTTAAGGTAGAATATCATATTGTAATCTTTTGTTATGTTTCAATTTCTAGAACCATATTTCCGGAACCTAAATTCGGAATCTCTTTCCAGTCTTAAGAAAGTTCATAGGACTTGAAGTTTATAACTTCAATCCTTTTACAAGTTTGAATTGGTGTTAGAGGTGTTGTGAATTTTCTTAGTTTAACTTTGTTAAACTTAGCTCTTTCCCTTAATTAAAGAAACCATAGTTATTCGTAACCAACTTTAAAGGTTCCAAAGTATTTTTTTAAAGTATACAATTCACCCCCTCTTGTATATTGAGCATCTACGTCATTTTTTCATTCCTACAGCTATGGAAGAGATGTACATAGGGGTACAAACCTAAAAAAACCATATTGAGCTACACTCGATCAGGAATTGGAGTAAGATAATGAGCCTTACTTCATAACACATTTAAACCTCACGGGGGATATCCATTGGAAATTAACAAACTCTTTATGAACCATTATTAATGATTTAAATAGAATATGACTCAGAATTATCTAAGATAAACCAAATGTGTCATAGATTAAAGAATAAGGTGTCATGATTTATGTATTATGTATTAATCTAATGGATTTGAAAAGAAATGGAAGATGGATTAAAAATGAAAATATAAAAACAATGTAGAGAAAAATATGAAATTTCCATTATGATCAACGTGTGGGCAGAATCATAGAGGAAATTGTCTAAATGGGACTACAAATTGTTTTATGTTTGGAAGGTATGGTCATCAGAAAATGGATTTTTGATGTAATGGGAAGAATATTGATAAAATGAAATTAGAGAGAAATATACATTGAGTGAACCTCCCCTAAATCAGTGCTTCAAATGTAAAGAGAATGGGAATTATGATAACCAATGCCCAAACCTAAGGAATGATGATGATGATTGACATCACCAACCAAATACATAAAGCGAAAAGGGGAAATATCATGTGATAATTGTTTCTGACATGGGGTACAATAACAATATGGTGAAATGTACACTTACCATCCACTATTGAACAACTAATGTCTTATTTAACTCAAGATATACCCATTATTTCATATATAAAAAATTTTATATGGTCATAAATATTCCCCCCAAATGACTAGATGATGAATTATCATTCAAAACCCATAACAATATGATGATCCCAGCTCAGGTCCATAATCCCTATCTAGTTTAAATTGGTGGGAATATGATTCCAAAACATCTTTTCATTCTTCCACTTGTTGAATTTTATATCATATTAGGCATGGATTGTATTTCTTTGAATAAATCCCACTTCAATTATCAAAGAAATGGAAGTAATGTTTATTGTTACAAACTATCATATGATCATCAATTATTATGTCGATAAGTATGACCATAGGGTAGAGATCACCTATACTTTATGGGTCTTCAATCCCATTTCTAAGGGGTGATTATCTAAATTATTGTAAAGATACTAGATATTGATGATATTCATATTGTAGAATACCTTTCTGATGTTTTTTCAGAAGAATTTATTAGTCTTATACAAAAATAAGAAGTTATGTTCTCAATAGAACTCATACATTGTTCCAGACCATTTTCAAAGACTCCATATTGAATGGCCTCAATTTAGTGGAAGGAGTTAAAGAAGAAACTCAAGGAAAACCATGAAAAGGGATTGATTCGACTAAGTTTTTCCCCTTGGGGTGCAAATATTCTCTTTCTTATAAATAAAGATAGATTAATGAAAATCTATATTTATTATCAAGAGTTGAACATAATAAAAATCAAGAAAAAGTATCACATTCCCTTTATTTATGACATGTTTGGTCCACTATGAAGAGCTCAATTATTTTACTTGATATTCCTCCATTTTGGATATCATCAATTGAGGGTTAAGAAGGATGGTATACCCATGATGAATTTTTTTCAAGGTATACACTCTATGAGTATATAGTGATGCCTATTAGTCATACTAATTCCCTTGATATCTTTATAAGGATGATGAATAGAGTCTTTATAGATTACTTTGATCAGTTTTTGGTAGTCATTATATTTGATAATATTATATATTAAAAGAGTAATGAAGAGAATGAATAGAGAATTATAATAGTACAAACGATACAAATAAAGGAGAAATTATACGATAATTTAAAAAGTATGACTTTTGGCAGTAAAAGGTTTCATTTATGGGTCATATAATCTCAATAGAGGGTATTTCAGTGGATCCATCAATGAAAGAGGCTATTAAATATTGGCTCAGGACAACAAATTTGATTGAGATCCAATGTTTTCCGAGCCTATATAACTATTATAGATGGTCTGTGGATAATTTATCAAAACTATCAAATACTATGACTAATTTATCTCAGAAGGAAGAAATATTCCTCTGGACATTTGAATGTGAGGGAAATTTCAAGGAACAAGAGAGAAGGTCAGTAAACATACATGTTCAAACATTAACATGTAGTGGAGAAGGTTATGTAATCTATATTGATTCATCCAATAAGGGATGGGATTTTTTTTTGAAGAATGAATATGTTATAGATTATTCCCCATGAAAATTTAAGATTCATGATGAAAATTACCCAACTCATGATTTAGAGTTAGCTATGGTAATTCAAGCATTAACGATATAGGGGAACTATCTTTATGGATAAAGGTGAGATAAATATATTGATAATAAAATCTTATTGTAAATATTCACATAGAAGGAGTTGAATATATTCCAAAGGAGATGGTTAGAGATGACTAAATATTTTGACTGCTCATAGCATTTCCAATCTAGGGAATCCAACAAGGTGGTTGATGCTTTGAGTTGAATGGATCATGAAATCTTATCCATGATGATGAATACAAGAGATCTAATATTTCGTGATTTTCAAATGAAGGATCTAGAAATAATAAAGGATAGGGGAAATCTAATCTTTATCAATTGAATGTTCAACCATTTATCGATGTAAGGATTAAAGAAGAATGGAAAGGAAGGTATATGGATACAAAATATGGTTAGAAATATTCTTGATTTTATCCTTTATCAAGATGGAATTCTAAGGTTCCAGAAAGATGTGTTTATTCCTTCCATACCAGATATAATGAATTATTTGTTAGAGTAATCTCCTAGTTCTTCATTATCAATTCATTAGGGAATTATGAATACTTATAGACATTTGAATAAATACTTCTTGTGGGATGGCATGAAGTGAGATATTGTTGAGTTTGTAACTCGTGGTTGGTATTCCAACATGTTAAGGTTAAAAGAAAATATTCTAATAGAATGTTATATCTATTACCCATAAAATAATGAAAATTGGAAAACATCACCATGGATTTTTCCATAGAAATCCACAAAACCTATAAAGGGGATATTGTAAATTGATTTGTAGTTGGTATCCTTTTTATGTGAGTAAAATTTATCACTATTTGAGATTAATTCTCTTTTGATTATCATTACAAGATATATATTAAGTAAGTGGTATGGTTTCATGGAGTACCAAATTCCATTGTATATGATCGATATTTTAGGTTTACCAAAATGTTATAGTGATATCATTAGAAAACTCTTGATAAAAATTTGATTTTTAACAATATGTATCATCCTTTGAAATATGGTTAATTTGAATGAAATATTGAAACCATAGATAATGTGATGATATCTTGTTCTTTATACTTCAAAGGTAGATGGGATCAACACATTCCTATTATTGAGATTTCATAAAATAATATCTTTCACTCAATCATTCATATGAATTCTTATGAAGCCTCTATGGAATGAAATATAGAGCTTTAACATGTTGGAATAATGTTGGATAAAGAAAGCTATTGAGAATTGAGATAAGTGAAAAAATGTCAAAGAAGGTTAGAGCCACTCAGAACTAGATTAAGGAAGCTCAGATTTAGTAGAAATGTTATGCTGATAATCACTGATGTGATCTAGAAATTTAATTTGTAGCCAAGGTGTTTCTACAAATTTCTCTATGGAAGAAGGTTGTGAGATTCAAGAAGAAAGGGAAACTAAGCCCTAGGTATATGGGTCCATTTGATATTATTGATCATATCAATATCGTAAAGTACAACTTGGTTTTTTCACTAAACCTCTATCATGTCCAAGATGTGTTCCATGTATCCCTCATGAAGAAGTACATACCTAATGATTCACTTTTACTAAACTCAGAGGTCATACCACTGGAGAATTACCATTCTTATAAAGAACAACTGGTTGAGATTCTGGATCATACTGTAAATGTTCTATGAAAAATACAAATCACCTGTTCAGATTTCTTTGTATTAACACCAATTGGAAGTTTATTTTGGGATCTTTAACAAATGATGAAGGTATCCTCATTTATTTTTATCAGAGTGAGTAATTTCAATCAAAAAATTAATTTTAACGAAACCATAATGTAACACCTTGAGCTTTTATGAATTAATTTTTTTTCTTAAATATATAAAATTTATTTGATGGATTTATTTACATGAAACACCAAATAAAGATCAAATTATAGGTTACACTAGGTTATCTTTCACTACACACAACACTCAGTTAGCTTGTGGTCCACACGACACTGAGCATTAAAAAATATGATATATTATTAATATTTTTCAAGGGTGACCGTTATAACCTAGAAGAAATACTTATTAAAATGGATACTAATAAATACTTTTAAATATTAATTATAATTGTTTTACTTAAACGAAATACATTGATAATAAAAAAATATAATTTTTGGTATTGTCTTTATATGTTTCAAATTAACATTTTCTTATAGAAATTATTATTTTTTGAATAATAATAAATTTTTTTATTGAAACATTTAGAAATTGAATTTGATAAATAAAATTGATTTTTAATTCATAATGGAAAAATTATCTTTGGATGAATTTTCAGTTTTTTTTTGAAATTTTTTATTTCTGATGATTAGTGACAAATAATGAATATTAATTGATTTTTTTTATATTTTGTTTATAATGTTAAATTATTTTTAAAATTTATTTTTAAGTTTAATTTGTTTTATTATACATTAAATAATCAAATTTAGTTCACAGGAATAAATTTCATAGTGATATCATATTTAAAATCTTTGTAACCTTTTGATCATTTCCATATTAAAACCCATATTTATCATAACATATTAGTGATAAATATGAAATTATATTTTTCCAATTCTATGATTATAATTTGAAAAAATGGATTCGTTACTTGTAATCATAATAATTTAAAATGAATAATAAGGTTAAATTTATTTTTGAATGAAATGAATACAAAATGGAGAAAAACATTAATTACCATAGTTAAGTGAAAATTGGGCTTCTCATGGGATAAACTAAAAATAAAAGGGTAAAATTAACCTATGAAATTTTTTAAAAAAGGTTTCTTAGAAATATTTCAACCAATAAACCACTTTTGTTCAAGAATGGTTCATTTTGGACCATTTTGAAATAAGAATAATGTTGGTAGAATTGTCTCTTTAAAAAATCTACATGTTTTCCACTCACCCCACTTATAAAGTGGACACCCACTATCTTCTATTCCTCATACGTTCACACCACTTTGGTTTGGTCAATACCTAACCAATTAACTTAACAAAATCTCTCCTCTCATCATAGAAGCCTTAGTTTCGATCTAAATCCAACCATTAAAGGAATTTATTCAACCTCATGATATTTTATATTTCATCTTATACGCTTCCTTCATGGGGTTTATAATTCATGTTTACCATGTTGTAATGAATATCTTTTACAATCTGAGAATTTATATGAATTATTTATGATAAACTATCCCATGTAGATATATCATGATCTACCTCTCAATAATTCTCATGAATTTTAATATTTTCTATTTACTCATGATAAATACATTTAATGGTACCATTTTTCCAACTCTTTGTTAATTCAGATAAATACGAATTTTTTTTAAATGAAAATCCGACATTATTTCTCTGTTAGTTTGGAAATATGTTTTCATTCAAAAATAAGTTTCCTTAAAATGATTCCAAAAATTATTTATTTATCTCTTATGGTTTTTACGATATTTTCTCCCATGTTTTACTTTTAAAAAAATAGAAAGGATTCTCCATGTAATTTTCAAAATAATTCCCATTTTGATTTTCTCAAAAATATGAAAAGACTATTATTGATTACTTGTATGGCATAAATAACATTTTATGACATCATGAAAAATAATTAATTCAAAGAATCCTTTATATGTTTTGAATTTAATTCTCAAATAAAAAAGTTTTCACAAATTTTTATGTTTTTAAAATCATTTTCATAGAGTAAAGGATATTTTAATCAAGAAATGTTTTAAAAGATATTTCAAAATAATTTTCCATCTAAGATGACATCTGTTGTTATTACATGTTCTTTACTGGGTATATCATCAGAGGATACCATTCGTACTGTTACATTTAATGGTTCATGTTTGATGTCATTACATTTAGGAAACTTATTTCTCTTCCTAGAGTTATACCATGATGAAATGATTATGAAACCTGCTTCTTTTCATGGGTTATTATATAATGAAATGATTATGAAACCTTTCTTTTTTTCATAGGTTATGATATGATGAAATGTTTGTGATACCCATTTATTTTCATTGGTTATTAAATGATGAATGGTTTGGATCTAGTGATACAAATAAATATGGTTATCATTATGATATGTGTGGTAACCATATCTCCCTCCAATACATTAGGAAAAGATTTATATATCTCATGAGATAGAAAATGCTAGAATGAGGAGTGAACCTCGTACAGAAATATAGGGTTGGAATGGGAACCAAAATTGGTACAGTAATACACGGCTAAAAAATGAGTGAACTCAGTATTGTAATAGAATATTTCGCTATGATTTACATCATAGTAATCCTTGACCAATATAGAAATGATTTTTTATGATTATGTGTATTCCTTAAATACTTATCTTATGCCAATATTATGCTCTAATAGATCATGTTCTTTAATTTCCTTATGATTCATTTTTATGAACTTATAATCACTGTTACATGATTCAAGATTGAAATCTTTGATATGCATGGTATTATTTTCAAATGTTATGATCATGTTATCATACCCTTATGATCATGTTAAGCTTATATATCTCCCTTGATTACCCTTACTGAGTATCAGAGCTCACCCATTCTTCATATTCCTTTTTTAGGTTATGAAGATATTTATTATGTATTATATGTTTAATAATAGTGCTATTTGTGAAAAATATATTGGGCGATGACATAGATAACTTATGTATTATTGTTTATGTTTCTAATTTTCTAAAGACACTAATCTATTAGAGACTTCAAGAGTGTGTCTGTGTACATAAAATATATTCTAAAAAAATAATGTTTTTTCTTTGTATGTCAAGCATGGGCATTATAATAATTATATAAGAGCCTAAACCTAAAAGGCCCCTGAGAATGTAAGTGATCTGAGTTTTTCTTCTTAAGGTGTATCATTTGCATGAAAAAATTGGGTTTCAATTATTGAAATAAAAAATGGAAATACAAAGGTTATGATTTTACCAAAAAAATCTGGGATTATGAGTTCTAGGATGTTATATTTAACATAAAAATAAAGGTTTAAATAAATTTGGAGATTAGGATGTTTTCACGTGATTTCATCTTAATAGTTATCTATACTATCATAGATCTATAAGATTAAGATTGATCATAACATTAATGTCTTAGACACCTCAATTGAGGGCTCTATGTAGTAAAAACTTTTAGGTTACTAATGATATTTTTAGAGATACATTATAGGGATGAGGTAGTTGTAACCCCTAAGATAAAGATAATTTTTTATTTAGGTTAGAATCATTTATTGTATTTAAATAAAAAAAGGATAATGCATTTTTTGGGTGAAAACCCACCACATTTGGAAAGGTAGTGGGGATTGAACCCATGATAAAAAGATTATATGTGTTTTGAACCTACCATTGGCCTACATAAGGTCTTGGATAATATGAAATTTTTATAGGTAAGTACTCTGTTAAATTATAAAATATATGGTATTTTATTTGAGGAATAAAAATTGATTTATATTGGAAGAGTATATGGGAAAATACATCTACTCATTGTGTTTAGAACATAGTCCTGAAATGTTTGAATAATATCAAGGATAGTTATTTCTGGATTAATTTGTTTTTAAAATTGGGTGTTACTTTTGAAATTTGGAGATTAATGGATGAAGTTTTATTTTTTTAATATGTGCTAGCCATTTTGGTTTTGGTAAATGACAAAATAAAAGATGAACATATTTTTAGGATTTTTGTGATTATATGTTCCTTAGAGAGTTTATTTTATTGATTCAGGTATTCAAAAATTCATCCAAAATACACATCAATTGGATACAATTATGATATTTTGGTTGATATTGATCAACGAATTAATTATAATCATAAATAAAGTACATTTCAATATTCATTTAGTCTATATTGTAAGATAATTACATTTCCAGTGCCAAAGTAACCTCTATGGAAAATTCATTGTTCCTTTCCTCAAAGATTCAATAATAAAATTTGATTCTATATCAATCCAAATGTGATCCCTTCAATGGAAATAATAATACTTAATTTCTTGAATCGTGGACAATTTTTTGGCCTCATATACTTTAAAAATTCCTACATAATAAGAAAAAATACATTAATAAATCAAGGAAGCATTATAATAACACCTCTACACCAAAATAGTCATGGTGCATTGGAAGACACACAAAAAACATTATCCTTTAGGAATATGGGAATTTGTTGAATCCACTAGATGTATTTCATCATCAACATCCATATTCCCCTATCACAGACACCATGTAGTTGAAGTGTGTTTAAATAATAGACTGAGTTAACCATTGTACCTATTTTTATTTTTGATGAAGTTGAGAAATACAATTGGAAATACGTAATGCCTTCGTGAATGGATGTGACTTGATTATTGAAGAATAGTTTACTTCAGGCTATCCATGTAAAAGAGATAACAGCTGATGCAACAACTGTCAATAAGTTAAAGATCTATTTGATATATATAGATGCACCAATGGAAGTGAAAAACTCTATAATGTGGTTTCTCATTCATAATGAAATGAAAATGATGTGTTTCTATTAATTTATAAAACTATAGATAAAGATACACCTTAGAAAAACATTTTGATATTTTTCAGCCTCCCCTATATAATAAAGGATGACCCAGGATTTTTTGACCCTATCCTTCTAAATTTGATAATGGGTGGGAAAAAAGACCTTCTAGTTTATCTAAATAAGTAATAATCTAGTTGGTTGAATGAATTGAAATCAATGTTTAGACATCCAAGAAGGATTTAACAAAATAACTTAACAATTTTTTCTATACAAGTCTATGGAATTGAACTGTTAATCTCTATTTGGAGCACAAATCAGGGTCTCTATATCCTTTAACTTATATCTCTTTATTTCAAGAGAAATTTGAGAAATGAAAATAATATCATTCCTAAGAATAGTGTGGAAGAACTCACAAATAGAAAGGTGATGTATGTTGGGAAGGAAAACTATGGATTCTTCATGTGGTTTATAAAGACAAGGAGTTCTCCATAGATTGAGCATTAACTACATGAAAATAATCCATTTTGATTTTTACATCAAACCATTGTATGTGTGCTTTCTTGAAGTCCAAGAGGAAGATCTAACATAATAATCATATCCATTCAGAAGCCTTTCATTGAATTTTTTTAAAAGGAATCACATAGAGTCATCATTAGAGGTCAACAAATTCCATGAAAATTTGGTGATGAGTGCATCGTTGAAAATTCTGAGCTCTTTGATGCAAAACCCTTCCATGTTAGGGGGTTTGATGCATCCCTTCCATGCAATGATGATTAATTTCCTTTCATGAATAGAAACAGTACAAATTATGTTCTTGACCATGTTTTGAAGCTCCTTGGTAGTGCGTATAGTTCATCAATATAAGGAGAAGGTATAGAAAATGTTGATCTGATGACTGAATTAAACAGACACACTCTCCCAGCTTATGATAGGGATTTGCCTTTACATTTTGAAAATTTACTAACAATACTATAAAAAGTATTTTCAAGATGACTTTATCTAACATTACACTATACGAGAGGGATATTATGTAACATTAATGGTGGGTCCCCTTCTATACTCCCAAAGATATATCAATCTTGTTTTTCCTTGAAATTTAAATTCATTCACTAAAAAGAGTGAACGTTTTGTTCGATCTTATAGCTTTCCCAAACACTTCCTCACAGTTATCAAAAAAACATTGATAGTAGATATAGTTTTTTTGGAGGCCTTACGAAGTAGAAGGATATCATTAACATAAAGAAGATTAAAGGGAGAAAACATCCATCATCCCAACTTGATATAATTGTAGAGAACAATATTAATAAGAACCTTAATAAATCTACTTATGTAATCTTCTATAATAGAAAAAAAGGAGACATAAGAGTGGATATCCTTGTCTAAATCCCCGAAGCATTGGAGAAGGTCTATAGGTGTCCCATTAACAAGAATAGATGGCCTTTTTGAATAGATGATGGTCCTAATGAGTCTAATTATAGTATTAGATAAGCCATAATTTCATAGAACTACAAAGATATAGATCCATTTGTGTGAATAAATATCCTTTGAGATTTCGATTTTTAGAGAAATTTTCACAACATCATTTTTTATCTTCACTAGGTTGATGCTTTCCAAATAATTAAAAATCCAATTTTGAATAATCCTTTTTAGAAAAAACTTAGACTGATTTGATGAAATAATTTCCCATACAAAACCACCAATTCTAGTCACAAATACCTTGACTTTGATTTTAGGTAAGGTGTTTCTAATTGAAATTGGTCTAAAATCATTGAGTTCAATGGTATTTTCCTTAATATGTTTCAGAGAGATAAAGTTTGAGTTAACGACATATGGAATTAAAGCATAGATAAAGAAATCTATCACATCTTTTATTGCTTCAGCATGTATGATGTCCCAGTAAATCATAATGAACTTTTTGGAAAACCCATCAGTTGTTGGAGAACTATCTACATTAAGAGAGATGAGATCCTTTTTCATTTCCTCTACAATGGGAGGCATAATGAGGACTAAATTTTTATGATTCTTAAAGCATGTTGGGATGATGTAAACTGTCTTAAGAGTGTTTTTATTACAATAATTAGTGTAAAGGCCTTTGAAATAATCAACCACTACCTTAGGAATATCATTTTTAGTGTTGAATAGATTTCCACTAATACTTAGATCATTGATTCATCCCTTCAATATTTTCTATTTGTGCAGTCGATTAAAGAGATTGGTGATTCTATCACCATCTTTTAACCATCTATAATTGACTTTATTCATGTTAAGCTTGTCCTTGGTGTCCAATAGCTCATTTAACATGAAAATTTATTGAAATTCCACCTGGGAGGATGTATCTTGGTTATAATTTCGAATTTTATAGTAGTCCATATGTTCTTATAGAACATTAATATCAGTGTGAAGCATGGAAAAATATTTCTTACTCCATTTCTTTAGAATAACCTTAATAATTTCTAGCCATCCAACTATCTTTTGAATAATAATACTAAATATAATTCATATTCCATGCCACCATGATAGTTTCCCAACATCCATGTTTCATAGTCCATGAATTAATGAACCAAAATAGAATAAGCGATGACCTAGGAAAATGCATGTGAATTTAAATCATAATAGGGTTGTGACCAGACAGAAATTTGGGGAGGGTGAGGCTAGAGATTCTAGTGGATGTAGACCTATAATCAACTTGAACAAGACATATATCATTCTTCCTTTCTTTACTGTTGTAAATGGTGTATATACTTCAAGTGAACTCATCTATAGATATTGGGTGTTCTAGAAGGTCACATTGATCAATTCAATGTGAGGACTCATGGGATGCATGCCTATAAACATTTGACACAATTTTCTCATCTTGTCTTAGAATAGTATTGAAGTCCCCAATAATAATCCATTTGTTACTCATGTGATCAAAAATAGCACCCAACTCCCTCCATAGCTCCCTTATCTTGATATAAGATGTGGAGGTATAAGTTAAAGTATTGGTAACCTCAAAACACATAATTGGGGAGGTAACTAAGACACTATGATGACCATGGGTACATGAAGAAACCTAAAGAATTTCATTTTTAAACACCCATAGATGGTTTATGTCACTATTATTAAGATTATAGAAAATAAGAGAATTTCTAAGAGGGGACCAATTCACTATGCACCACTTATCAAATAACAAATTGCGTTCAACAATCCCATATAATGGGGGGGTTTCAGGGTCCAAATAATGTTTCTTAGATCTTTGACCGTTGGGGAATTCCCAAACCCTTTACAATTTAAAAAAATAACCCCATTATTTCGGAAATTTTTCTCTAGTTTGAAGCCCTCTGTGATGTTGAATAACCAAATTTCCTTTATTCTTCACTTTTACATTTTTATTTTTCCCCATTGGGGTTTGACCCTTCACTATGTCATCAATTTCCACATGAGACTTGTTCACCTCCTAATTCTGATTACTAAGTTGTATATTATCATTATTATCACCCCAAAAAATTCAATTTAGAGGAGTAAACTTATTATTTGGGTTCAATGTTTCATTGGAAAAATCATCAAGGATATTCATTTTAAAATCCTTAAAAGAAGAAAACAATAAAATGGGGGGGTCTACATAATTCTTGATCCTCAGACTGAACAATAGGATGAATTACAACATCCCTTCCACTCATTACATTTTTGTCAGCATCCACCAAGTCTTTTTGGTATATCCATTTTTGGAACTACTCTAGGGATTGATATCATTCCAATGTTCTCTAATTGATTATATCTAGTGTGGAGAGGAGAAAACAAATATGGTGGTGGTAGATTATAGATTAGTTACCTCATTATGATCAAAAGTGGGGGAAAATCAGTGCTACAAATCAATGCAGCCTCATTTGTTTCCTTGTAAACAGTCATTGAATCAACAGCTATGCCAGGATGTTTAGGATTAGATCTTGTATTCACAAGTTACATCTTGATCATCATATGCACAGATCCTCCATCTTCACCCGCACCAATGAAGGAGTCATCAAAAGTGGGGTTTCAACATTGATGTGGTTTCAAGGATTTTGCAGTCCCCTCAGTTGAATAATCCCAATGAGAACATGAATTTCACTATTAAAGACATTCATCTCATCATCAGGTAGAGAAGCCTTTGTAAGATCATTACCAATAGAGATAATCTTATTGAAACCTCCATAAAAGGATGGTTTAGGAGAAACATTTGAGATATATTCAGAGGTCGGATCCATCCCTTTTCTTCCCCAACAAATTTCCTCATCATACCCCTTCATCTTATAGATATTTCACATCTTGTATCTATTATAATCATAAGAAAGATGAACAAAAATTCCATCGTACATATAAAATTTCATCTTTCTCTTGTACTGTATTTAAATTTAGTTATGTCATTATGAGTTGTGAGAAAAACCTCTTCTACATGTGTATTGGAAATATCATCTTCCACTTGACCCTAGGAATGCGCCCAAATATCGAGCTATCAGTTTGACTATCCGATCAGATGGGATTACCAAATGGGGATGAAATGTCCCATAAAATTTATGCATCCCGGTAAAGCCACATGAACATACAAAATCTAACCCAAAATTTAATGCCAATGTTCGTAGCATTTTAGGATCAAGTTTGAGATCCCATTCATAGACTCACAGAAGTCTGGGCTTCAAGGGGACAAACTTGAAACATCAAGATCTCCTTCTGAGTTCATCAAATGGAAACAATTATAACAATATCACCTTCCCATCACCATTATATTCCATTCATTAAATCCTCAAATATCTACAATCTATTGGAAAATAACATTAAATTTATACATCATTTCTACTTTCATATTTAGAACTCTGGAGATAATGAAATATTTTCATAAACTAACCCTTTCCAAAATTACATCTTGATTGTAGAAAAAATGGGAGGTGAACCACTTTATGATAACCCTCAAGGGGGATGGAATGTCGAAATAAGACAATTTGTGTTAGGAAGCTGATTTTACAATGTCATCAATGCCCTTATTTTAAATATATGCTTCAAGAAGATCCTTCTTAGACGGTTTATAAGCCACATAGTACTGAAATTGATCCTCATGGCTAATGATCTATGATTTTATGAATTTTGGAATCAATCAGATAAGATTCTTAGGATTCATTTTCAAGGCATGCGCATCCTGTTCTCTAGGTCCCACCCTTACGACATCTTCAAACATTCAATATTAGGTGTATAACAATTTACTTATTCAAAATCACAATTATATTACATACCTCACATATATTATTCAATTAAATCCTTATAAAAAGAAAAGAGTGGTTGTGGTGAAAAACAAAATACGGCGATTCCTGGAGGTGGTAGACTACAAGAACACATGATTGATATTCTTTTGTACTCAACATATATGGGAATAAATAAATAAGGATTAAGTAATACTACATTTGGTACCAGGAAAGTTCTCTTGAAAGTATCTGGGGTAACGAAGGGAATAGGAAACCAAACCGTGACCAGATAATTTATGTCATGGAATGAAATTTTAAGAGGGGATCATAGGTATATGGTTTAGGGAAATTTCTAAGGGGATGTGTAACAATGATACTTATAAAGTTATCCTCTTTTAGTAGTAGAGAAAAGGTTACTTTTGTAAACCAATATTTTTCAATAACAGAATGCCACTATTCAATCATTAATGGTTAGAAAAGTGATAAATAATTGATTTGATAGGTTTTTGGGTCAATAAAACATCAAACATGTATTTTCACTCATGTTTTAAATATTTTTGGATTCTTTTACCATTAATTTGTTTAGAAATTATCATTTTGGTTTTTACCATGGTAACTTGATTATTACTAAGTAATTTATTTTTAAAAAAAATAAAAGAGGACCACTCTTATATAATTTTCATATTATAAAACAAAATATTACCCTTATTTAATCTTAATAAATTTCTATAAATTTTGTAATTATCTTTTAAAATAAAACATATAATATATAGAAACATAATTTCATAGGAATTTTTTTTACCATTATGTGTTTTTAATATAATTTATTACTGAATACTAGTTGAATTAGTGTTAGTGGGTTTATAAATAGATTAAATCATCATATTAGAGCCATTATTTAATTTTCATTAAATTAATTGAAAAGATAACAATATTTCACGATGTTAATAAAACAAAAAACCAATGTTTCACCATTATCACAATAATTAACTTCAATCATAGTAACCATTATTTTATAACTAAAAATGAATCTGAAATTATTACCTACTGTGACAATTTTGATGTAAAATATAAAATATATTTTTTATTTAAATTTGTCATGTGATGAGAACTAATTTCTAATATAAGAAATTAATAATAGTTCTTAAGAGTAAAATAATACTCACATTTCCAAATTCTTAAAAATAGATTCTATAAATTCAATATATTAAATTTTAATGATTGGAATTTCTTATTAAATATTTCTATTTATATAAATAAGTATTCATTGAATCTTATGTCATTTTTGTGTTAATATAATGTATTAAGAGTGACAGTCTGTAGAAACATTAGTATTTCAGGTATTCACCTAAAATTAAATAATTTTGTGAAAGGATAAAAAAATTCATCATATTTTAATACTAACATGACAAATATAAAAATGATGTTCTTTTTGTCAAAATACAATTCTAAAATTTTATTTTTTATCTTATAAATAGAAACATAAATCTATTATGAAAACTGTTTCCATAAAAAAATAATTCTTAAAAATATTAACTATTCTTATTCTAGTTTACTATAAATTACTAATCATGTAGGTTATAATATATTTTTCATATCTAAAATATATTTTATAAAAAATATATGTACCTATTTTTAAAAAACACATAAACAACCAATTTTTTGAAACGATACATTTTTTTTAATATATCTATATTATTAGTATTTTAGTTATACTAGATGAATTTTAATTAATTCAATACTATTAATAATTAAAATTATTTTTATTTCTAAATATATTAAGTAATTTAATTACCCTTATATTTTTCAATTAATTCTATAGATATATTTTAATGGTTATATTGCATTTCAGGGTTTGTTTTGGTTTGATATTTCGTGTCAGGAAACCTATTAAACACATTTGGATTTAAAGGAATACAGGTAATTCAAAATCTCTGGGTGTCACATTATCCCCCTATAAATATATTGGGACATCAAAATTTTATTTTTTAGTCACAAAAAATTAGATAATTGTTTGTCAAATATAGAAAAAACTAATGATATATTTTCATATGAAGAATCTACCTTAACATAATTGGTATGACTAGGAAACAAATATTTTTCCTTCATCATGTTATCTATTATATTATTTTATCTTTTAAAATATGTTTCCCTATGTCGTCCTTTTCCACACACAATGAACTTTACAATTCCTTTGAGACATCCCCTTAGTGTCTCTTCTTAAAATTTTTGACATGTAGGATGATAAATTGTCTTCACTTTATTAGATTTTTCACACAAAAACCCATGATATGCCATCCTTATTTTCCTTGTGATCTTTCATAATTAAACTATGTTCAAAGTGTTAATCATAAATCATAAATGTAGTTATTTCGTAATAATAATATTAATTATGTCAAATTTTATACTATTATTTTCTCGCTAGGACAATTTTCACTTTTCCAATTTCATTGATTGTTAACATGATTCCTTTGGGAACATTTCCATATTAAATTCAAATAGATTTAATGTGAGTAATGAAAAATTAACACCATAAGATAAATAGTGATGGATAATTATAGATTAATAAATAAATATATAATAAAATGTGTTACTTTCTTGAACCATCACATTAACATTCAATTAAACATAAATAACTCCAAGTTCAGTCCTGGTGTCTTTAGGTTAGGTTTCTGATAATCCATAACTTAATTCATAGATGTAATAATTACATCATTATGGATTCTGTGGATAATGTTATTAACCAATGCATATCCACCACGAGTGTCTAGAATGGTGTGTTTTTTTAGTTCTACGTACTATAAAACAGTGTGAAGCTTGAATTGATACACAACCATCCTTTTTTCATGTTGATTATCACTAGGGTAATTTTTACCAAAACCACATTCTCTTTCCATTATCAATATACAGATTTAATTGATAGGAGAACCACCCAATATCAATTTTACCCAAATATTGTGATATTTTACTATATATTGACTAATCCTTTAAACATAACACTAGTATTTTCAAGGAAGTTATATTATCCAAATCCAAAAAAATAAATATTACCTAAAATAACTAAACATGTTATCAATACCCTTGTGGAAATGATCAAACATATATTACCAACACTTAAAATATCATCAAATATCATACTAAAATCTAAATCTATCTAAATTTAGAATTCATACCAATTATGATTCCCTCGATCTATGTTCCCAGATCTGGTTCTAAAAACATATTTTACAAAAAATATTACAAAACAAATGTATATTCTAGGATATGAGTATCCCATAATTATTTAAAGTAAATAAAATATCTCACTATATATATTCCCATGACATTATAGTATTAGATATTTAGAGAAGTATGATAAAACATTAGATAGTAAATCCCACACCTTTCTCAACTAAAGTAAATTTTCTCCCTTATATAAGAAACTACATAATCCATAATAATTCATCAACATCTTCAAACAAATCTCTATGCATGCCATTTTCTTCTAGAAATATCATGTGTAATATTTTTCTTAATATTATGGGGAAGTGGAAACATTATAAGGGTGTGCTGAAATTCTATGTAAGGGAAAACATATATCAGAATCTATAATGAAATGAATAATATGTGTCAAATAAATATAAGGGAAAAAATCCCATATAGCTAAAAAATTATCTTGAAATAAATCCATGGATGAAATAAAAATATAAACAATTACATAAATAAAAATAATTTAATTAATTGTGTGGGAATTCATAACTAAAAATATTTTTTCCATCATGGTCATAGCTAACAAATCAAAATTTATATCATGTATACAACCAATACATAATTATTTTTATCATGGTTATAGACAAGTAATAAGTCTTGTATTAGGTAATTATACTGAAAATATCAAAAACTATTATCTCATGAGAGAAATAGATGTGTTGAGGTACTATATAATATCTCGTGTGGCCCATCACTTATCAATGTCCAATGAATTCACAATTTTAATGATAAGAATATCAATTAAATGTATAACCAATTTTTATTGTAATCAATTAACATCTCTATTGAGATACAATTAAAAAATGTAAATACTATTCTAGTCAATAAATTCACATAATACATCGATAGAAATATGGTGAAATGTTAATTAATATATAGTCAACTTTCCTTGTAAATAAAAATATTTATTAGAATAAAATGTATACCGATTATAAATATTTTCCTAATCCATATATGGAATAACTTTATTTGTAAGAACTCCTCATACTAACACAGTATTGATCATGAGGTATACAATCAATTCAATAATTATCCCAATTAATAGAATTATAAAATATAGATGAACACCACTCAACCAAATAAATAAATTATAGATTGTTCAATGAGGAATGGAATTTGAAGGAGAATCATTCATATAATAGAGGTTTATTTGGTATGGAAAATGTAGTGATAGAATTTGATGCGTTTAATCAACCAACATATTATGTGGAATTTAAAGGGAAATTATAGAATAGAAATTTCCATGGAGATAAATCTTTTTTAGATAAAGTGTAAATTAAATGTGAAACCGTAAATGATATTTTAAAAAAACTATTTTTACATTGTCATAAAATAATAAATTATAGACCACATAAAAATTCAATTGCAAAAAGTTAATGTTAAAACATTGGAAATAATTTAATTGTTAATATAAATTTAAAAAATTAAGCCTTGAAAGTATAAAAAGGTTATTAAAAAGAAATGTGGAAGTTATAACAAAACAATATATTTTAAAACAATGGAAAATCCTTTTTAATATTTTGAAATTTATTTATTGAAAACCCATATCATCAATAGTGTTACAAAACCGAATTTCAACAATAGGATCAGATAGATATGATGGTCACATGAGATAACACATTGTTTGGAATCTAATTATAAATTATATCATTTGATGGAAATAGAAATATGAATAAAGAGGGGAAATAGTCATTTAGGAGAATCAAAATTATTCTCAACATATATTATATTTTTGAGAAATTAATCTTATGAAGGTAAATTTTTTGAATTGAGAGGTAATTTTCCACTAGAAGAATATAATTTTCAATGAAATAATATCTTAGGGTGGTTAAAAAAAATCAAGGGTGGAATAAGTTAAATAATAATAATAATTTTAACTCAATGAAGAGATTTGAGTTAAATAAACTAATATGGTAATTGAAAAATAAGAATCAAAGAACATAAGAGGAATATCATGAGTTGGACTTTAAAATGTCATGAAATATAAATATATTCATTATACATTATATAAATTTTGTAGTTAATACACCATATAAAATAAATTATGGTTCACAATATCAAAATTTTCTCATGTATGGAAAAATGAGATAATGAAACACTTTCCTTGTTTCCCTGCATAGTTGAATGTACTCTAACCTATAGTAAAACAAAAATATCTATATAAATATTCCATTTCATAACCATGTATATAAATTTTATCTTTTATATACTTAATTAACGGTAATTTATTTTTAATATAATAATTAGTTATAGCTTATTTTTACAATTAGGTGTTAGAAACTTTAATTATGTCACACATGCTTTATAATTTTGATTCCAGTACCCATTAGTTGATACCATGTTGAAAATGACAAGATCATTAATGGAATTAGAATAGATAAATTATATTGACTAATAAGTACCTTACCTCCTCATATGTTTTATAGCTATTTTATTTTAAAATTTATTGTAAATAAATAATTATAGTTTTATTTATGTTTCCATAGTAATCCATGAATGAGTTTTATAACATTGTTCAAGTAGGTGGATTGACTGACCCAAACATGAAAATTCCCTAATTAATGGAAGTCCATGGTAATGAATGATATTTCATTTGGAACCATATTAGCATTATAGAAGCATGATTATGTTATTTAGATATTGTAACACCCTGACTCGGGTGCCACACACAAGTGCATTGAGCTAATCGGTCACATGACCTAAAACACACCCCCCTATATGCCAGAGTTGGTAGACTAGAAGCTATGGTATAATATCATTAATGGTTATAATACTCGCAATTTTTATCAGAGTAATACAATAACGGAAATAATAAAAAAATCAACTGATATAACATAACCACAATAATACTGCATCACAAGATGTCCAAAACCAAAAATACAATGTCAATACTAAATAATAGATATACCTTGAAAAAGTATGCTCCATGTTTCAAAAGAAAACAACAAAATTAAAGACCCTAATAACTCTCAAGAGGGTCCCAAAATACATCTGGTTCCATCATCCCTGATCCATCCAAAATCATCCATATAACAGAAGGCCTTTGACCTTATCAGTTCGTATAAATGTAAAATCTATTCGCGTACAGACCAGGAAGCCCGAGTAGTGTGTGAGTACATCTCAGTAGGACACCAACAATGACATCTAAAAATAATTCAGTCAATAAAAGTATATGCAGTTGTATAAAAAATGAAATAAATGTAGTAAAATAAATAGTTTACATATATTCAATTACTCATTATTTAACCACAAAACACCCTCTGGTTCCTGAGGACACCCAAATGAAATCAAAATATTGAATGTCCATGTTACCATTCATATTTTATAATACATGACTTAATACCATTTTTACCATTGATCATTACATAATTTATTGTCCATGTTATCATTCATATTTTATAATACATGACTGAATTTTGATGCTACCATTCATCATTTCATAATTGAATGTTCATGTTACCATTCATATTTTATCATACATGAGTGAATGTCCATGTTAACCTTAATAATTTCCTAATTGAATATCCATGTCACCATTCATATTTTATAATACATTACTAACTTCCATTGTTACCATTAATCATTACATAATTGAATGTCCAAGTTACCATTCATATTTTATAATACATTATTGACTGTCCATTTTACCATTTATCATTTCAAGTCTGATGTATCACAACATCAAAAAATCACATATATAACAATAAAACATTAAATTAATTATCCAAATAATTAATTTAACTCATCAATTTTATATTCATATCAACCCATTAATTAATTCAAGAATTATTTAACTACTCCAATTCCATCACTAATTCAATAATTATTTTTATCACATTAATGAATGTATAATCATAACAACCTCCATTAAGTAATTCAATATTTAATAAATTAATTAAAAATAAAATATTTCATAATTAATTAATCAATTATTTATTCATCAAATCCCATAATTTAAATATTTTGATAATTAATTCAATAAGTTATTATCCCCAATTCCATAATTCCCCAATTAATTAATTTCCACAAATTAATTAATTAAATTATGAAATTCAATTTCTAGAAAACCCCAAGAAATTATATAATAAAATACATGTGATTTAAATCATGAAAATGGGATTTGAATCATATATCACCTACCTCAATTCGTTAATGAGTGATCACGCAAAGGACAACCCAAGATTTGAACAGAATAACGATGTTGAGCAAGATCTGCATCTAAAACCTAAATTCAAGATCGAACAAGTCAAGATCCCTTAAATCTGGATCTAGATAAATAATATTATATATAAATCCAAATAAAATAGGAATTAATGATCTCTTAAATATGGGAGAATAATATGAAGAATAATGGAAACCACATGGGATGAGATCCTCTTACCGAGAGTGGTGCATTTCTTCAATTTGGGTTTTAGGTCATAAAGAACATATCTTAGAATATCTTGAAATATATCTGAGAGGCTAATAAATAATGAAAATACCATAGGGGTCAATTTAGGGTCTATTTTTGGATAATAAGGGGATTTGGATAATTAAAAAAAATAATTTCCAGATTAATAAAATTATGATCCACTGTTTGCTGCTTGGGGAGCACGGTTTCCCCTAACCATGTTCCCTAACTGTGTACCTCTTCTGCGGGGAGGGGGTTCTTTTTTAAGGGTATACATTTTGAAAAATAGATACAAATCCTTCCAAACCCTCTTTGTCTAATGTTGCATGGTTTTCTAGTCCAGGGTGCACAATTTGGGTAAACCAAGCACCAACCATCCACATCACTCTTTTATTCAAAAATTTCAAATATTCACCCCAAATCATCCCAATGTAAAACATGAACAAATCATTCTCAACCAAAGAAAAAGATAATTTACTAATATTAGGATCAAGATATCCCCAAAAAAATTGGGGTTTTACAATCTTCTCACCTTATAATAGCTCATCCTCGAGCTATTCTCCCTTGCATCATTAATATTATGAGTCAAAAAGAATGGGAAAATGAGCCTACATATCAACTTCCTTTCCCCATGTTTCCTTCTACAGACATCCATGTTTCCACAATATACAAACTATAAGCATGTTATTTCCCCACATTATGTTCTCATTGTGACCCGACATACGTATTAGATGATCCTAAAAAGAGATATCTATCTCAAGAAAAAAAATCAACCACGTCGATTAAATGATAAGGTTCAAGGTGATACCGTTGAAGTTATGACACATAGAAAACATCATGCATAGAACTGTATCATTATGGAAGATCCAATCGATACACCATCTTCCTGATTCTCTCCAGAACCTCAAATGGTTAAATGAACATTGGAACCAACCTTCTCTTTATTTATATCCTACGGTGACCTAATATATGCCTTTGAATCAATTATACCTTCTTTGATGTCTCATGCATGAGACTCAGTCACATCAACTCCGACTCACCTACCTCCATCCAGCATAGAGGTGATATAAATGGCCTTATATAAAGAGCATCGTATGGTGACATATATATAGTTTCCTCACAACTATTTTTATTACAAAACATGAAAAGTGACACGTGCTTCTCCAAATAACCACTAAATACTAGAACACATTCTTGTATCATATCCTCTGGCACCTGTATATTATGCTCCAACATCCCCTCTCTTTATGGGTGGAAATCAATACTCAACAAAACCTATGTACCCAAATTTTTATATAAGATCTTCCAGAAGTACAATGTAATGCTTGAATAATGATATGAAACTATATTTTTTGGAACCCCGTGTAGATGGACTATCTCTCAAACATACAATTCTCCCAACTACTCCATAGAGAAAGTGTCCTGCACTAGTAAGAAGTGATCTGCATTTTTCAAATAGTCCACAATCACCCAAATAACATCATTCTTGTTTGGTGTAATTGGGATACCCACCACAATGTCCATAGTCACATCATCCCACATCCATTTCGAAATGTGAAATGGTTGTAGTCAAACATTGGTTGTTGATGCTCATCCTTCACCTACGAACAGGTGTAATATTGTGTCACGAAACCTGATATCTCCTTGTTCATGCCTAGCCACTAAAACTATTGTTTTATACCATAGTACATTTTGGTCACACGTGGATGTACCACCCACTTAATGGAACAAAATTCTTTCCTCAGCTTCTACTGCATGCTCGTAGGCACCACAACCTGATTCTTGGAATAGATGATCTCATCCTCATCTATGTTCCAATCAGAAGGTTTCTTCCCAACTTAAAGACTTCATCTTAAGGCTAAACATTATAGATCCTCATAATTTTTAACTATGATCTGGCCTAAGAGTGTATACTCCAGTGAAACTGATATGAGGGTCATATTCTCCTTACTCTCTAAAAATACAACATGCATCTCAGCCAAAAAATTCACCGTCTTTCTCACAACACTAGACTCATGAAAAACCCGAGTCAATGTTTTTTTACTTAAATCTTCACCGACACTATTTCCATTTCTCGTCATATATTCCAATTAAAAATTAAAATTCCTCATATAATCTACCCACCTCTGTAGTTGGAGATTCAATGCTTACTATGAAAAGATATACTTAAAGATCTTAGGACTTGAAAACAAAGTAAACTTCTCACCAAAGATAATGTTGCTAAGACTTCAAAGCATAAACCATGTATTCCATATCGAGGTCATGTGAAGGGTAAAACCATTCATGTGGATTCAAATTCTTTACCCATAAACCACCACAATATCACTCTATATATGCTCTTCCCCAAGTATGATCCTATAAGCATCAACAAACATAGTATATTCCTCACTCGGCTCAGGTGGAATAAGGATTGGTGATGATGTAAAGAGTTTCATCAATTCCTATAAGGCATTATCACATTATTCAAACCATTAAAACATTGTTCAATTATTTTTCAAGGCTAAAAGTGGTGTTTCCAATTAGTGAAATTCCTAGATGAACCTCCAATAAAATTCAGCTAGCCCCAAGAAACTTATGAATATCGAAACAATTCATGGGATTCTCCCAAGAAAAAAATACTTGTACTTATTCTAGGTCCATAGGCACACCTTCCTCCAAGATGATGTTACCCAATAAGTGTACCTGATCAATCCAAAACTGACACATAGATAGTTTTCCTACATCCAATCCTCCCTCAGTATACTCAGGACATTGTCAAGATGTTGGGCATGACCATCATGAGTCTTTCAGTACCCCAAGATGCCATCAAAAAAAACTACCACAACCTGATCTAGGTATTGAGGGAAGATTAAGTTTATCAAGTCCATAAACACTATAGGTTAATTAAAATACCCAAATGGAATAAAAATTAACTCATATAGGCCATACAATCTTCTTAAGGATTTCCTCATTACATCAGAAGTTTGAACTCTTATATGATGATACCTTGGTCTCAATTCAATCATGGAAATGTTTAAAGATCCCTAAAATAGTCAAATAGATCATCAATATGTGGGATATGATACTGGTTCTTCATATTCATTTGGTTCAAATTTCATAATCCAACACACATGAATATAGTTCTATCAACATTATTTGCAAACAAGACTAGAGATCCCTAAGGAAAGGTACTCGGATGGATAAATCCCTTACACTATATCTCTTCTAGTTGAGTCACGATCTCTTGAAAATGTTTTAGTGTCATTCTATATGGTGGAATATAGACTGTCTCTACCCCAAGCATGTTCTCAATCATGAATTAAACAAATTTCTTAGTTGGAAGCCTTGAGATGTGTTTAGAAAACATATCCTAAAACTCCACCACTATGGGTGGAAATACACCATGTTTGATACCCCCATCATCTAGAAACAAACTTGAAACCTAAGCTATATGCTCTCCATTTCACTATGCAATTATCCCTTCTTGGCCTTCCCGGATGTCCCACTTCCCATGGTGAATATCGTTGTCGCCCTTAGTAGATGTAACAGTCACTCTTCTATGTTAACAATCATTGTGGTCTTGGTATACTATTAACCAGTCCATACTCAATATTAGGTCGATTCTTGACTTGTCAAGGATGTAAATATCTCACTAGAAATGATACTACCCATACTCAAAGAACACCCCTTACACATGGAGATGTCTTTAGACTATACTCCCAATGGTGTATCTATCATTAACACTCCACTATTGAACTCCACTTCCATTCTCAACCCATTTACATGTTGTGATAAAATAATGGAATGAGAGGAACAAATATCAAATGAGGAACTAGCTAAGCTACAAGAATAGTACCTCTCTATATTTATGGACTATACTTTCTACCCACATGTTTAATGTGAATGGAATGTAACTATCCTACCCCTCTTCCTTTTGATACAATCTATGTCCCCTTTACTACATTACTCTTCTGATATGGGGGCACATGTCCCGAAGATCCATATCTACTACCTCTTCCTCCATGGCTAGTAGAACTCCAAATTCTAGAAGGATATGGTGAAGAAGATCCCCTTCTCTCACCCTTGCTCTGTCTAGATCCTCCATTAATTTCCATTTTTCTTAGGTTCCTACAAAACCTCTGTAGATGTCTCATCATTCCGCAAGCTCATCACACTACTATTATTCGATGGGACTTTCTCTCGAAGTATCCCAACATACCACATCGGTGACATATCATATGGGTAAGTTCTTGTGTAACTGGCCCTTACCCCTTACTAATCCTCTTTCTATTACTGTGAATATCATCCTCATAGTGATTCTTCCTACTATTGAAATTTATACCTCATGACCATCCATCATCAACTATTAGTCCTACACTAGAGGCCTCTTTCAGGTTCCCCTCATCTATGAGATCCTGATCAACAAGTTTAACAAACTACTTTAACCAAACAAGGTAAACATGAGACATAATATGACATTTTAGACTATTCTAAAAATTCATCATTCAAGATGTATCATCCTCTTCCAACACTCGGAAAAAGAATTACAAATCTATAAATAATCCAACATAGTTCATCACGAACATACTCCT
The DNA here is from genome assembly GCA_963277665.1 of Viscum album. NCBI lineage: Eukaryota > Viridiplantae > Streptophyta > Magnoliopsida > Santalales > Viscaceae > Viscum > Viscum album. The sequence continues at coordinate 1,794,520,939 of OY728158.1, forward strand.
CTGAGTCAACCTCATGAACTCAATTTCTCTCTCTTTTGTCAACATATCTGGAAATAAGTTCTCTAGGAACATTCCTAAGAAGTCCTTCCATAACATACCATCATCTTATCATGTCAGCGAATGAATTTCCCACAAGCGCTTCACTAATCCTCCTAGAATATAAGCATCCAAATTGACTCTCTTATCATCCATAGCCTCCAAATGGTCTAGTATAGTCAATATAGACTCAATCCAATACTCATCTCTTTCATGTCTACCCTATTCAGTAAAAGATAGAGGGTGTATCAAATGAAACTCCCTCATTAGATCTGACATACTCTTCAAAACCTACATTGGGTATCTTTCCATGAAATGCATAATGTGAGTGAAGTTCTCTCGAAATTACACCATCACTTCCTCACTCGACATTACCTGTGCCTTAGGTCCCACCACTGGATGATTATCACTAACCATTTCATCCTGAAATCCTTTAAAAAATCATAATCGTGGAGCAATATACCTATAATTATAGACACACATCTCTGGAAACATAACACAATATTAATATGATTACGTAAGATTAAAATGAAAACAAGACACAACATGTATTTTCCCCAAACGTCTCCATGCGGTCAAATATGAGGGGTTATCACTTCCATTAACCATCCTATATCTAGGTCCTAGTTAAAATATGGTAACTCATTTTCATATTCTATTTTCACATTTAGAAACCCATTTATTCACATTTGTCATCATTTTTCAATTCCCAAATACCCATTTGGTAAAATTTTCATTTCAATTTCAAAAGAAAAGAAAAATAGTTCATGTTCAACAATGTACCCAAAACCCATTTTACTATGTGTGCCTAAAATGATGCATGTCACATAATAATCCCAATTTCCTAGAAAGATTCATGCAACTCAATCCTCATTTCATACCAGGCCATGAGTCAAAACTCATAAAAATATCAAAACAATTATCACATCACACCACAATTTCACCACACATAGAAAAATAACATTATATTTAATAGAAAATAGGTAAAACAGAAATCAAACCCTCGGTACTTGGGTTTTGTCCTCATATATGGGTTAGAAACTCCCACACATGAGATTATAATGAAGGCCTCAATATTTCGAGTCTCCTATCTACCATTCCCAAATGGTAGGACAAAAGAAAAAAAAGAAAACCGGGCTCTAATACCACTTTGTAACATCCTGACATAAGTACCACAAACTGATGCTCTGATCTAGTGGGTCACATGACCTTAGGCATGCCTCCCCGTATACCAGAGGTTGCAGTGTAGCAGTGAGGGTGTATTATCGATCATGGGGATACAATAACCTATTTTTATGATAGAAACACACCATCAGAAATAATAAAAAAATAACATGATATAATATAATAGAAATTATATTGCATCACATGTTGACAAAAACTAGACATACCATGTCAAAACTAAATAGTAGATATGTCATGCAAATTTACACGCAATGTGGTAAAATTAAAAACCAAAAGTAAAGACACTAAAAAATCCCAAGTGGGACCTGAACTATATTTGGTTCCCTCATCCATGCTCTATCCAAAATTATCCATCTAACACAGGGCCTTTTCCTTTGTCCTGTCCTACAAACATGACTTTTATTTGGTTATCAATTAATCAACCTAAGTAGGGTGTGAGTACAACTCAGTAGGCCACCACCAATAGTTTCTAAAACAAATCTAGTCAAAAAAAATGTATGCATTTGTATAAAAACGTATATATAAGAAATAAAGTAAATAGTTTACATTTGTTCAATTACTCTATTTAACCACATAACACCCTTGGGTTCCTGAGGACACCAAAATGATATCACAATATTGAATTTCCATGTTGCAATTCTTGTTTTATAATACATGAGTTCCTGTAATTGTTAACATTTATCAATACATAATTGATTTTCCTTGTCACCATTTATATTTTATAATACATGACTGTATTTCCATGTTACCATTCATCATTTCACAATTCAATTTTCATGTTACGAATCATATTTTATAATAAATGACTAAATTTCCATGTTAACATTCTCATTTCATAATTTAATGTCTATGTTACCATTCATATTTTATAATACATGACTGAATTGTATTTTTACCATTCATCATTACATAATTGAGTGTCCATGTTACAATTTATATTTTATAATGCATGACTGAATGTCCATGTTAACATTCATAATTTCAAGTAATATATATCAAAATTTCACAATATCACACATATCAAAATATCAGCTTTAATTAATTCTCTAATTATTTAATCCAAATCATCAATTTCATATTCACATCATTCAATTTATTAATTCAATATTTAATTAACTAATCTATTTTCATCACTAATTCAACAATTATTTTTATCACATCAATGATTTTATAATCATTACAACCACCTTTAATTAATTCATCAATTAATTAATCAATCCACAATTCTAAATTTTCATAATTAATTCAACAATATATTATCCAATTTCATAATCACAATATCTCAAAAATCCTAAGTAATGAAATTAATTATTCAGTTCACAAGATCAGTAATACTAAATTAATTCATTAATTAATTATTCCCTAAATCCTACAATTAAAATATTATGATAATTTATTCCATAATTAATTATCCCCAATTCCCCTATTCCTCAATTTGTTAATTTTAAAAAATTAATTAATTCAATTACAAAATTAAATTTCTAAAGAAACCCTCACAATTCTATGATTACAAACATGTTATTGAAATCATGATTATGGGATTTTAATTATATACCACATACCTCAATTCATTTATGACTGACCTCCCAATGGAAAACCCCAAATTTGAATGGAATTATAACTTATATCAAGAATTGTTTCTAAACCTGAAATTCTAGATAGAAACTACTAAGATCTCTTAACTCATGATCTAGATTAACAATACTGGATCTACATCTAACCAAAATCGGAAGGAGACAACCCTAACATATTATAGAATAATATGAAGAATAAATGAAACCACATGGGAGCAGATCCTCTTACCTGGAGGGGTGCTGATCTTCAATCTATGCTTCATATCACAATGAACGGAGGTCGGAATGACTTGCAATATATCTTGGAGGCTCCAAAATCATTAAAAGACATTAGGGGCCAAATGGTGGCTGATTCTGGGTTAATATGGGAGTTATTGTAATTAAAAATATAATTTTAAGATTAATAATCTTCCAAATAATGGTTTTCTACTCGAGGGGCACAGTTTCCCCTAACATCGCTTTTTAATCATATGCTTATTATAGGGGGTAAACCGTTTCTCCTTTTAGGGTGAACGGTTTGAATAACCGTACACCATCCATTTAAACTCTCCCTATCCAAGGATGTATGGTTTTCTAGTCCAGGGAACACGGTTTATGAAAACCATACACCAACCATGTACTTCCCTCTTTTCTTCCAAAATTTCCAATTTTCACTCAAATAGACCCCATGGAAAAACCCAAAAAAGTATGCTCAACAAAAGAAAAAAGTATTACCTAAAATCAATCTTGATACATCTCCAAAAAAGGTTAGGGGTGTCCATATATGTTTATAGTGGTGAATCATAATTGATCATATTTTGATAAATAACAATGAAACAATATGAAACATGAGATACATTATTTTTTTGAAGGTGATGGTATGCACAATACATTTTTAACATTTTCATTTTCCCAATGAATGTGTGTTAATTATGGTGGATTACAATTTACCTCTTAATAATCATAATTTATTATATATGTGACATTTATACTTAAATTCCATCCCTATAATAAGTGAATATAGTCATTGGTGAAAAATATAATATGTCACTTCGTGGAGGCTATAGTCCACACAAACACAAGATCAATGTTCTTTTTTATTTATAAGTATCTAGGAAAGAGGAATTAATTTTGTATACATTTATATAATAACACCTAAGTATAAAAGAAATAATTATATCATTAAATTACTATGGTGATGACCAGTTTAGTAGATAAAGATTATGAATAAAAGGAAATGTATTAAGTAATACACAGTTTGATACCATTAACATTATCTTGAATTATTCCTATTAAATGAATGGAATATGATAAATTACGGTGAATATGGGATTTGGTTAGTGAAATAAACTTCTTTGAGAAGAACATTTGGTAGAGGTTTGTTAGAAATTCGTACCAGATGTGTATCTTTATGTGGGTTGAAGTGATCCCCTTTTATAAGTGTGAAAATGACAGTTTTGTGAGGACCCATGAATTTTCAATAATCAAATTGCACAATTAAATATTAAATTGTTTAAAATGTGAGAAATAATTTTTTAGATGGGGGTTTGGGTGGATAAAGTTCCAAACATGTTTTTCAAATCATGTTTTTAAAAAAATAGTCTTTTACCATTATATTTTTACACATTTCCATATCGTTTTTATGTTGGTATCAACTTTTTACTACATAATTTATGTTTTAATAAAAATATAAGATAATAAATATTAGAATGTTTTGGCATTCAGAACCATTATTTAAACACTATTTAATCCATCTCAATTTCTAAAAATTATAATATTAATATTTAATTTAAAAAGATATACGCAAATCTAATTTGTCTAAAAATGTTTTTTTTAAATTGTTATTAAAAATATTTATAAATGATTACTTATTGGATGAAAATTAATATATTAATATATAGGTTATAATATACTATTATATTCATTATTTAAGATATATTACATTAATTTATTAGATAAAAAATTCCATAATAATAAAAATAAATAATCATATCACTATTATTGCAGATATCAACATTAATACCATTAATCATATATTAATGACTAAAAATATAAGTGAAATTATTACATAATATAAAAATGATAATATAAATATTAAATACATTTCTCTAGATTTAATTTTTTAATTGGTGAAATGTAATTTTTAATATAAGAAAGTTAAAAAGTATTTTAGAGTTAATAATTACTCATGATTCTAAAAATAGTAATCATGGATTTAAGAAATTCAACACATCATTTTTAAATGATTTATATTAATTTTTAAATATATTTTTCTTTTATAGAAAAAAAATTCATTGAAATTTAATTCATTCTTGGATTACGAGAATTTTATAAAGTAATGTTTTTTAGAAAAATAATAATCATTACTATTTACATAAAAATCAATAATTTTATATATATCTTTTAAATTAAACTTAATCTAATTTTGAAAATATGAATTTAGAAATTATTTTTTCCCCAAATTCAAATCATTAATTTTTTTAATTTAAATTTTATATAAAAACATAATAATATTATGAAAATATTTTTAATAGGGAAATAGATTTTAAAAAATATTAATTATTCTTATTCATATTTCCTATAAATTACATATCTAATTGGTGTTAATATATTATTAATATCAAGAATATATTTTATCCATAATATATTTAGTTATATAAAAGAACAAATAAAAAACTAATTTTTATTAAGTTTATATTTTAAAACATAAATCAGTTTTTTTACTTATTTAAGTACAATAATTGAATTTTAATCAAGGACCTAATATTAATAACGAAAAATATTTTTGTTTCTAAATATGTTTCATAATTCAAATACCACTTTTTTTCTTTCATGTTTTGTGAGTGAATTTTAATAGTTATATAACATTATACTATTTACTCATTCATAATGTTTTTAATCCACAATCAAATTTCCTTAAAATACTTTAATATTAAAGATTCCTCTCATCATGGGAATTTTAATATAATAATATCACCTTCACACAAAATCATTGAATTCAAATTCATCAAAATATTAATCCATTTGTACATATACCGTGACATGTCATCACATCTTGTTGTGTAGAACTCATCATAGTACCCTCTTCTTCCTTGACATATCCATATTTTATATTGGACTGAATCAATATCAACATGGATTCATCTTGATTTTTAAACACTTGATGAACAGTTCATGATCATCATCTGATTTCATATTTTTCAGAATTAAATAATTCAAGAATTCTGAGATATTCTAAATCTTCATTAGACATTATAATAATCATGAAATGAAAATATAATATGAAACAAGAATTTATTACACCATCTCAAAGAAATATGGTATCCCAATAGAATTTAATACTGCTACTATTAATTTATTACATAGATTTATGAAAATATTTCACCACTTAAGAAAGTCTTATAGATAGATTCTCACATGGAAAAATTCTTGTTGGTTTTGTTGATGTAATATGTGATGTGAAGTCTTAGACTGTTGAAACCATTTGAAGGTAGTTATATTACATTACTGGTACAAAATATAAGAGTTTCAAAAGCATATAATAGTTTTTCAGTGTTTCATGACTAGATACCTACATACAATACATTTCAAACCATAATATACCACATGAATATTGAGAGAACATTTCTATCCATTCCATCATACCCAAAAAATTTCAAATTTTCCTCATCTAGATTTCTTGTCAAAGGGAAAACAAATATGGATGAGCTTAGATGATTAGTAATGAGTTACATGAAATGGAATATTAAATAACATAAACATGGAACAAGTGATATTTAAGGACTTAATGAAAAACAAGAAGCCAAAACCAACTGAAACTAAGGGAATTCTATATCCACGAAAACCAATAAAAACATCGATAAAATTGATCAGAGACCTCATAATAATAGATTTCATAATATCATACATCAAATACATATTTTCAAGGCCTTATCAAAAGTCCCTTTCCTATAATGGGATAAGGTATAAAATGTAGTGACTAAGGTTTCGACCTAAATGACATTTTAATATTTCATAAAATATTTCCAAATCCAGACCCTATATTGGGTTTTTTCATATAATAAATTTAAACCAATATTGCAACTCTAGTTTTCTCCTATAAGATTTTGGAATATTTCTTATAATATTTCTGAAACCGAGCACTGAGTCATCATAGGAATCAAATCTTGAGGAGCCTCAGAATGGTGATAATAAAAATATTTAATATATTTTATCATGCACATGATGTTTCACTTTAAATGTGTAGTAAAACCCAATAATAATCAGAAATAATATTTCAAATACAACGGTTGAGTTCAGAACATCGTGTTTATCCTAGGAGCAACATAAACATTGTCATTACTGGGTGTCGTGTCGGAGGTGCGTTTGAAAGAAGGTGTTAAATAGTATATATTGTTTTAATAAAAATTAAAATAAATACACCTTACTTCCATCCCACATGGTGAACATGATGGTAGAAAACCCTCCCCCTCTTCCACTTTGAGAGAGGGACGAAATGAGGAGTGAATCCCAGAAATGAGGTGTTGTTGATCTCCGATCTTGATGGTGATCACTCCCATATCATGCACCTGTCACATCAGAGTGCATATCTGACATCTATGATTCATAATTTCACCTTTGAGGTATAAGGTTTGAGTTTTAAGTCTCAATACTCCTTTTGATTTGTTGATTTAAGGTTTTAGGGCCCTTAGAAAACTGTTAGGACCCCTCGAGGGTTGATCTATGTGCTCCAAGGTTAACAATGGCGATCTAGGCCACTCGCCAAGAAAATCCTAAAATATTTTCCAATTACATAGCTTGTGGTTCAGTGAAACATGCCATGTGTTCTTCCCATTTAGGGAAGATGACTTTTGGGGACTACATGCCATATAACTAGGGTTACACACCATGTAGTACCCCAAACAATGTGTCTATGGGAGGTGACTTGGGAATCTATGTAAAACTACATGGTCATGTACAATGCACATACAAAAGGTATATAGACATGGGGTCCAGTACACGAACATGTGATAACTACATGGTAAGGTGGTCGTTTAACCTAAAAATTCCATGTTTTATGGGATACACATCTTTTAAGGGTCAAAGATAGACAGTCTGTGTAGAGAGAGTACACGACCATGGATCGGGTGACATGAGACATCATGTTTATGGTCAATACAAGACGTGTAACACTACATGTTTTGGTAAAACATGTAGTCATAACACACATATAGGTTTAAATGAAGGCTCATACATCATGTAGAGCCAAATTCACACCATGTATTCCTTGGGGATCATCTGGAGATCTCACACCTCCTGTATCTTTTTCTTCAGTGCTCTAATTCTGGGATACAAGTAGCCAATCCTGAGTGACATTCAAGGTAGAACATAATGGGGGATATAGTTTGGGAATAGTAGTTATAGTGTGTAGGTGATGTTTTTAAAGTCTCTTGGGTTAAAGATGGCCTGACCGGTAAGGTTTAGTGAGTCCTCCTGGTCCTTCTGTTAATGAATTTTAGACCAACAGGGTTGAGTGAGTCCCCTGGTACTTTCTCTATTTGGGTTTCAGTATCATGTCATCTTCACAAAATTTTGATCCCTCTTCAGGTGCCTTGCATACGTTCATTGTGGGTGTGTTCCTTTTTTCTGGATCTATTCAACCCAATCCACATTGACTGCAAAATTAGAATATTTGGAGCATGTATCACTCTAAGTGTCTTGATGTAATCCTCAGGTCCCTTCGTGTTTCCCTAGTAGGGTTCTTGGAATCGGTATGACCAATTTTTACGCAGGTATTGATCCTCTACCCAATAGTTCATTGTAGCGGGGGATAGATCCCCCAGAGAGCCCTATGCAAAAATCCTCTATCAGTGTATTGAGACCCAATCTTTCCTTTAGTTGTCTATTATTCCATTTTTCCTAGGTGGAGTTTGTTGAATCAATTTTCCCATCTCTACAAAGCCACTAATCATCTGTAAGGTGAGTTTTTTCAGAGTTGAGTTTTTGCGCAATACCCCTCTCTCTATTTCTTTTTCCAGACTGGGTTTTTATTGTCCCTAATTTTATCCTATGAGGGATCCCAATTCTAAGAGACATAAATTTATGTTGTTTTTGTTGGGTTTGTATTGTCCTCCATCAGAGATGGGTGAGATCGCCTATCAGGTTATCGTGATCTGTTGTGTTTCATTGCGACATTATTAGTGGTGATATCTAAAAAGCATGTTCTCTAAAATATCTTCCCCTAGGAATGTAGTGTTGTTCCATCAGCTTTATGATACTCTATTAAGTGGTTTCTCATGGATGCACAATAAAGGATGGTGTTGTTGTACCTGATCATGCAGTATCTCTCAAATGTTCCATCTGGGATGGATGCATTTTACCCAATGGTGTGTATCTCTTGAATGAGTGTCATTTCGGATGATAGATATCATGGAGTTTGTTCTCCTAGGCATGTGTTTCCTTAGAGCCTCGAGTAGAAATATGTCGCTGAATATGAGGTTAGAACCTCATCAGACAATTTTGTCTCATTGTTTTTTGGGTTTCCTTGCAGTGTTGTAACTTTTGGGTTGACACACCATGTGGTTAAGCTGCCTAGTCATGTGTGGCTGAGGATGGTCAAGATATGGAGTATCTCTCTCATTTGGGTTCCCTCTAGCTTGGATGAGTGGAATGATGCCTATCAGTTTACCCTTTATTATTTGAGTTTTTTGGGATCCTACTGAGTATTTTTATACACAGCCCTACATGGTATTTTACAACATGTGTTGTGTCTTATGGAGACCACATTCCATTCAACGGAGTCCCAAAAGTACCCAAAACAAGTAGAGCCTAGTTATCTGGACTAACTATGGAGTTTTCTAGAGCTGGGATAAGGTCTGTTTTTTGGAAAATGCATTTGATTGTGATCCCCTCCTTCTTAGAAGGTTGGATTCTTTTATAGTATTCTTTTGGTGGGGATGTATTTTTCTAATATGTACTTCTACTTTACTCTGGTTGGGATTGATTTATGTTTTCATTTCATTTTAGTTTTTTATATATATCTCTACACTAATGGATGGAGGTGTATGTGTGTGTGTCCATACATATAACTTAGGACAAGGCCTCTGATGTGTGTGATAGCTTACTTAGTTCTAGTTTCTAGCCACTGGAATTTTGGAGGTGGGATTGGGGAGTCACAGATCAAGCCTCATTGGGTTTGGTCCTGACAGAGTGGTATCACAATGGGCCCTACTTTGGAACTGCACTCATGAGCTCATTTTGTGTAGCATAGCGACAATGTTATGATGTTTTGAGTTCGGATTTTAGGACAGATACTTTAGTATAGTTTTGCTGTCTGGCGTATCCATTCACCAGGTCACTAATAAAATGCCATTTAACTTGGTATATTAGGAAACTGCTCTCTGAGAACTATTGGTACATGCATCATATAGGATGGTGTTTTGAGTTTTTCATGTCATTATTGAGTTAGCTTCACATATATACACTTGTACTATGGTACATCTTCATTATATTTCTGGATACCTCCATGGCGATTGCTAGATAGGCTTTCATAGTGGGATTTTGGTGACAAGACGCCCTAAGATGTGGCTCCACCGTAGGGTAATGGTTTTGAAGAAGGAACTCTAGGTGGTCCACCAGTAGAGCTACCACCCTTTGAGCAGTAGGTTATGACAACAGTGTAGGATAAGGATCCAAAAAGGATGAGGGAACTGCACTATTTCCATAAGTGATGGCCTCTAATGTTTTAGGGTGACCCCGAACCTTAGGTAGATGATGAATGGTTTGAGGTAGTCAAATTTGTTTTCCACCTAGTGGGCACAACTTTTGAGAAAATGGTGGTTCTTGCAGCTAGCCTTCTACATTGTTCGATTAAGCAATGGTGGAGTTTGGTGTCACAGTCCTAGGAAAAGGAAATTCTCACTCGGGTAGAGATTGAGTGGCTCTTTCAGGATGATTTCTATACATCCACGCTGAGGTCAATGTGTATCCAAGAGCTTACATATCTTTAGTTGTATATCATGACCATGGAGGATTTTATTTTTAAATTTATAGACCTATCACATTACTCCATCGATATGGTTTGGGACCCATTCTTTAGGGATCATATCATTATACAGGGTTTGAAAAAGTAGACCAGGGTATCAGTGGTGGTGTTGGGAATTCCCAATTATGCTGGAGTGTTGAGGAGGCATTGGAGGTGGAGAGATTTTTGGCTAAGAAATATCCAATCATTGGTGCTGGGAATGTGTGGGCGGAGACCTCTACAGCGGGTAGCCGATGGAAGGCTCAGGGATCCCGTAATGTGAGGTGATTTATGAGGTGATCCTAGGATGGAGGGCCAGAGTCACAGGGCTCCAGGAATGGATTTGGTCAACTGTAGGAGAGGTGGTGCTATGATTAAGATGGTCGGGGACATCTTGCTAGAGACTGTCTGATTGCAAGGCTACTGAGAGGGAGAATATTGAAAAATAACCTTTTTAGAGGTAGTGTTTCATATACAAAGGTCTGTAGGATGGTTGATGTGAGGTAGAATCAGCTCGATCATCATGAGGTGGGAGATGACATGATTTTCCACCACCACCCCCAGGTGGTCCACGGTAGTCTCAGGGAGTTGTAGGATGTGATAAAGGATAGCTGCAGGATGTAGAGGCCTTAAACCCAGAGGCTCCAATGGTGAATAGAGGTTTTCTATATGGCCTTTATACTTTCTACAGTTGTTAGATAAACACTATTTATAGGTACTCTTTTCTCTATATTTCTTTCTTGAGGGTATGTTCAGGGTGATGTGGGGCGTCAATAAGCCCCTGTGTTGTTTTTATTAGCATCAAATAAACGAGGATGAGGAATCCTTCACCCACTGGGACATTTTTTTGTGATATGAGTAAAATTAATGCGTGAGTTAGTGCTACTCAAAGTGTATAGTATCAGGTTGTGGTGGACGAGTCTATATAACATGAGTATTCAGGGAAAGGTTGTGTGTTGGTGGTATGTGTTGAGGGTTGGTAACACCCAATGTGCATTTTGGGTAACCATATTTTGTTTTTTTACCCTTTCATGTTCAGTGTCATGTGGGAATGTGATTAAATTGAGGAGGTTATTTTGTGGTTTGACATGGCCTCAGACACACAAAAATTAGGGGCGCTTTCCCCACTGAGACGTATTCTTGAGTCATGATGCAAAATTTTGCGGCCGAGTCAGTTCCACCCAAAGTGAATAGTATCAAGGTACAATGGATGATTTTTTTTTGACATATGTGTTCAGATTAGAGTTTCATTACTCTCTACATCAGGTTAACAAGGTGGTGTACCACTAGACCCTATGACTATAGATGGACCATGGTGCTTGGTTTTTCTCCACCTGTCACAGCTAAGGATACATGTTCTTGCTTGTTGAATGATGTCAACATAGTTGGGCTAGACATGGGTGTGGTTGAACATTGAGGTTCCCATGAGTGCATGATCAATAGTTTTATGGGAACCTGTGGAGACCATTGGGGTGGTTTGGTGAGCTCTCTAGTGTGGGAGTCCTAGTCGATAGTTCAGTTTCATCGCACAGATCCTAGAATTTCTCTTTTTGGGGAAAAAATTCCCTATGGTGGGGAGAATGTTGTGACTTGATTTTTTCCTATTAATACTTTGAAATAATTCTTAAAATATATTTGAATCTAGGCACTAAGTCATAGGAGGAATCCAAGGCATAGAGAGCCTCGATGTGGTGATAATAAAAATAGTAAATATATTTTACCACGTGAGTGTAGTTTCAACTGAGATGTGTAGTAACTCCCGAAATAAGACTCATATCTGATTTTAGAGACTGCGATAGAGTTCAGAACATCATGTTTACCCTAGGTATGGAATAAATTGTTATCGTTCCTGGTGTCCTATCGGAAGTGAGTTGGAAGTGAGGTGTTAAATAGTAGATATAATTTTAAAAAAATAAAACATTATCCCTTACCTTCCTACCCCTTGGTGTGAATGATGGACGGAGCTCATCCCCTTCTTCCTCATCGAGTGGGGGATTTTCTGATGAAAGAATTGAGGCATTGTCGATCTTCGATCTTGATGGAAATCACTCCTAGATCCTGAAGTAGTAGCTCCTCAGTGCAAATATGACCTTAAAACTTAAGTGTTTTTCTGGTGAGGTAGTTGCTTTGAGTATTTAGTCTTGATACCCCTTTTGATTTAATGTTTTATGGTTTTAGATCCCTTTCTAGGGACCCCTTGGTGGTCTATCTATGTTTTTTGTGGTTAACAGGGGTGTTCCAGGCTAGTTGTAGGGAAAATCCCAATGGATTTCATGAATAAATGATGTGTGGTTTAGTGGTACATTCTGTGTGTTCTTCTCGTTCAGGGAAGAATACTTTTGGGGACTAAACATCATGTACCTTGTGTTATATGACCTGTAGTCTCCATACAGTGTGTCGATGGGACATGGCTTAGAGAGCCTTATAAAAGTACATGGCCATGAACAAAGTACATGACCAATGTACATGGACACAGGGTTTGGTACAAAGAAAATAAAAAAATACATGGGTAGGTGTCCATTTAGCCTAAACACGTCATGTAGTATGGGATAGACAGTGTATAAGGTACACAGATAGCCAATTCGTGTGGAGGCAGTACACGTCCAGGGGCTGGGTGACACGGGACATGACGTGTAGGGTCTGTACATGATCTGTACCCCAACATGGATTGGTAAAATATGTTTTTTTGATACATGGTTAGGTGAACAAGTAGAATCATACATTGTGTGATGCCAAGTGCATGCCATGTATTCATTGGGGATCATATGAAGATCATCCATCTCCCATATCTCTTTCTTCAGGGATTAAATAAAGGTGTGTGAGTATCTTGTCCTGAGCAGTTTTCTGTGTGTAATGTGAAGGTGAAAATAGTTTAAGATTAGGAGTTGAGGTGTGTAGGAAACATAGTGAAGGTCATTTTTCTAGTCACACCTTGATCAATAGAGTTTAGTGATTCCCCCGTGTCTTTCTGTTAGCGATGTTTAGATCAGTATGGTTGAGTGAGTCCTCCTGGACCATTTACAATGAGGTTTTTGGGATCGCATCCTCTTCATAGGACTGTGACTCCTCTTCGACTACCTTTAATATGTGAAATGTGGGTGTGTTACCTTTTTTGGAGTGAGTCAACTCAATACTATTTTAATGTAGATGTAAATGATTTAGAGAATGTATCGCCTGAAGAGTCCTGACGTGATCATCATATCTCTTCGTGTTTCCATAGTAGGGTTCTTGGAATCAGCATGACCAACTTTTAACTGGGCATTGATCCTCTTCCCATGAGGTTATTCTAGTAGGGGATGAAGCCACCAATTAGCCATGGGAAATGTCCCTCTATCTATGTATCGAGATCTGATCTTTCCTCTGCCGATCTACCATGACTTTTTCCCTATGTGGAGTTCTTGGAACTATTGTGTCCAACTCTACATGGGCACTAATTCTGTACTGGGTGAGTTTCTCCAGATTTTGGTTTTTGTACGATACCCCTCTCTATGTTCGGTATTCTGGACTGGGGTTGTAGATTTTCCTAGTAGATCTAGGGAAGGATTTCCCTTCTGAGAGACTTGATTTTATGTCCATCTAGAAGGGTTTATACATTCCCCCATCACAGAAGGGTGAGATACACTTTCAGAGTATCATGGTCCAATATGTTCTAGTGTGACATTATTAGTGGTGATATCCAATGAGCATGTAATCTTGGATGTATTCCCTTGGGATGGTGGTGTTGTGCCATTGCCTTTGTGATACCTGATCAAGTGGTATCTCTTAGATGTTGCTTCTGGGATGGCAGCGTTATACCCAATCGGGTTGTATCTCATAGATATACCATATGAGCTAGTGGAATTGTACCTAATGGTGTGTATCTCTTAGAAGAGTTTCATTTGGGATGACAGATCTTGTTGAATGTGTTCTATTAGAAACATTTTTATTTATAGGATTGAGTATAGATATGTTATAGGCTATGAGGTTGGAACCTCATGAGATGCATTTATCTGAATTTTTTTATTTTTTTCCTTGTAGTGTTATCAATTCTGGGTTGACACACCATGTGGTTACTCTAAATAGTCATGTGTATCCAAGGATGGTCTTGAGATACAGTTTCTCTCTCATTTGAGTCTCCTCTAAAAAGATTGAGTTTACTGATTCTTATCATTTACTTCCATTTTGGTTTGGGTTTTTAGGGCACCTAATGATTATTTTTATACTCACCCCTACATGGGATTTTCCTGCACACGTTTTGTCTTGTGCAGACCATTGGACTTTTGACGGAGTCCACAGAGCACCTGACATAGGTAGAGCATATTTATTTGGAATGAATAGGGTGTTTACCGAAGCTGGTCTGAGGCGTATTCCCATGGGTGCATTTGACAGTGATCCCCTCCTTCTGAGCAGGTTGGACACTTTTACAGTTTTCTTTTGGTGGGACTATATTCTCCCTTTTTGTTCTTCTTTTGTACTCTAGTTGTGATAGATTTATGCATTAAATTCATTTCAGTTATCTATATATATATATATATATATATGCAATGTTGTATGGAGGTGTATGTTGGTGCGTGCATACTGGTACCTTTGTTTAAGGCCTCCCATGTGTGTGATAGCCTACTCGATGCTTTTCGCAAGCCTCTTGCATATTGGAGGCGGGCTTGGTGAGTAGCGGCTCAAACCTCATTGGGTTGGGTTGTGACAATATTAGGTTATTGGTATAAAATATAGAAGTTTCAAAATGATAGAATAGTTTAGTAGTATTAGAAGAATAAATATCTAGAAAAAATTCATTTCATGCCGTAAGATACAACATAAATATTACGAGAACTTGGCTATCCATTCCATCATAAGAAAAAAATTCAAATTTTTCTCATCTAGATTTCTTGTGGAAGGGAAAAAAAATATTGGTGTGCTCAGATGATCAGTAAACAGTAAAATACAATGAAATATTACATAACATAAACCTAGAATAAGTTATATAGAAGGACTGAATGAAAAAAATCCAATATCAATGGAAACTAAAGGAATTATATATCCAAGATAACTAATGAAAACATATATAAAAATAATCAGTGATCTCATAATAATATATTTCATATTATCCTACATAAAATATATATTTTTATTGGATTATGAAAATACCCCTTCCTATAATGGGACAAGTTATACAATAAAACCAAACTTGTTTTGTCTCATGAGACCGATCGATGCATCAAGGGGCTATATAATTATAGGCCCCACCCATCACGAGATTATTTCTATTGCATTAACCATAAGATTCATCAATATTTTTCATACCATTACCTATAGAACATATTACTGAATACAAAATTTCAATATATCTATAATGATAAATGTACAAACCAATTACTTCTCAACTAATTAGAATAATGTGGATGCCTAATAGAATTTCCCTTAATCATCTTGGAAACTATAGGGTATCATCAAATGAACATGATGTTCCCTTATCAATTAAAAAAGGTTTCAATGGTACTTATAATGTGTTTCTCTAACCATGGAAAAAAGTAATTATATTCAAAATATTCCATTGGTAGGATATTGTAATGTCCCAATGGAGTCCACATACCGGTGGTCGGAGGAGGTTGGTTACATGACCTCAGGCATGCCTCCATTAATGTTAGGGGTCGTTGACATGAAGCGAGGGTCAAATATACAACACGTAGACATTACACCATCCTTACCAAAGAAGAAAAATGGTTGAAATAAATAAACAATAACCAAAATTTAACAACCAATGCCGAAATAATAACTGTATAATTTTCTGAAAAAACAGGAATACAATATCCAAAACTAAAGCAGTAGATGTGTCATGCCATATATATGTCAAGTATCTAAATAAAACCCAAAAATAAAGAACATTGAAAACTCCCAAAGGGGGTCCCAACATCACATTTGGTTACCTCATCATTTATCCACCCCCAAATAATCCATCTAACATAGGGCTCTTTCCCTTATCCTATCCTACAACCATGAAGTCTATTTGGATATTGAATAGGCGGCCTGAGTAGGGTGTGAGTGAAACTCAGTAGGACCCCAAAAATGTTGTCTAAAACAATATCCAATTAATAATATTTTTTGAAATTTTATAAATATTAAATTATTAAGTAAACAATTTTCACAATTCATTACTCTTTAATTAACCACATAAATTACATGGGTTCGCAATATCACATGAACAATCAATACATGCTTCAGCCATGCTGGAGTCTAAACCATACCCAAGGGATATAACTTATCACATCTCATTGTTTTCACTTATCAATTCAATTCAATTTCACATTCATGAAATGGGTCCCTAGAGAGACCTTCTGGAACCCCATGGGTATTTAGAGCATCATTCCCTATCCCACAACTCAGCGATCACATCTAAATACATAAATATGGTCCTAGAGTGGTAGTCTAGCACCCCATGGGTATTTGGAGTAGTATTCTCATCCACACAGCTCATTCTAATCATATTTCCAAACTTAATCGGTGACTAGGACATTCATAATTTCTATTTATCAAACTAGAAAAAATAATAATTCAATACTTTAAATAAATCAACACACCCCATGGGTGGCTATATATCTGAAAATTCCATTAACCACCTATGTTATAATTCCCATTATTCTTAATTGCAAATCCCCATGATTCATAAACTCCATAATAACAATTCGAACCATGATTAATTGTCACAACATTTACCAATTCAAAATTAAGTTCCCACATGTTCAACAATTTCATTTTCTTAGGTAAATTTAATTAGTCAATTCAATGTACAATGAAATTTCCCAATGTGGTGATTCTAATTTAACACTTATATAAACTCAATTTCAATAAAACACTATTGGAATTTGTTAATATATCATATAACCCATGATAATTAATGAACTCTCTCCCAACCACCATCCTCAACTGATGTAAAGTGATCAAATCAACAATGGAAGAAGAGATCTAGAAATAAAAAGGATCAAGATCACCCTCCAAACCCAGAATCGTCAAAAGGTTCCACCGCTTCAACTAAAGAGAGAGAGAGGAATGTAAGGAAACCGATTAAAAATATATTACCTTGAATAAATCACTAAACCATGACATTTGAAGATATATAAATTGCACCAAATCTAATAAGAGTCTCTCTAAGGTTTAGTGGACGAAGGATACATAAAAGAACAAAACAAAAAATGAATCACATGACACCCTTTAATTTTATGCACAAGTAATTACAGGGCGTGTAATTCAATTACACATCATGTAATTATTAGTAATCATATGCACCGAAAAATAATCTTCCTCAGTGATTTTATCCTAACTAAATATTAGAAAACTTGTAAATGTTCTTCATATTATTTTTCATCCCAAAAACATATAATTAAAAGATCCAACCACCTCTAATTCAGCCAAAAAAAATCAATCCCTTGACAACTCCTGAAAAAATGAGAAGACTCCAAAGGAACATACCTAAAAAAAGAGAAGGATCTTACAATCTCCCCAACTTATAACTACTCGTCTACGATCTATCCTCCTAAGCATCTCTAAGATTCCAAGATAAAAATATCAGGACATTGAGCCCGCATATTTTCTTCTCTCTCACATGTTTCATCCTGAACTGTTCCATGTTTCCACAACAAAAAAACTACCAGTATAATCTTTCCCCTCAACACATTCTCAGTGTGATCCATAACATGTCTTAGATTCTCCTAAAAGGATGCCTTGGTCTAATGCTTAACATCATCAATATCCATCACATGAGAAGGGTCCGAGTGATACCACCAAAGCTGTATCACATGAAAAACATTGTGCATAACACTAAACGTCAATTGTAGAGCTGATCAGTATGCCATCGTCCTGACTCTATCCACAATAAAAAAAGGTCTAACATTCTTGGGGGCTAGCATGCCCAGCCTTTGAATCCAATGGTGACCCAATCAAGGTTAATCATGAAGGAACACATGACCACCCACTAAAAACTCATGGGGTCATTTACATCTATCTTTATATGACTTCTATATACTATGATCTATAACCATATAATTTTCAATCAACTGAACCTGTTCTAACATCCCCTCCATGAGTCTCAATCCCAACAGATCTGACTCACCTGCCTCCATAAGACATAGTGGTGATATATATGGCCTACCATGAAGAGCATCATAAGTAATTATTTAAATACATTCTCAATAATTTTTGTTTTAGGTGAACTCAATGAGCACTATGTTTCTCTACCAATACCCACCAAAGTCTAACACACACGTACATGTGGAATATAATCCAAAACCTAAATAGTAAACTCTGACTTCCCATCTATCTATGGGTGGAAATCCATACACATAAACACCAACATACCCAAATATTTTTGTAATCCATTCCAGAAGTGTGATGTAAAGTGTATTTCATGGTTTGAAAGTATACAATGTGGCACCCCTTACAGAAGGACTATCTACCAAACATACAAGTCTCCCATCTAATCTACTAAGAAGGTTTTCCTTATAGGCAGGAAATACACTACTTTCACCAGTCAGTCCACAAACACCCAAATAGAATCATTATTCTGAGGCATCCTCGAGAGACCCACCACAATTTCCATGGTAATATTGTCCCAATTCACTCTCGGAATTCATAATGGATGTATCAAACCACTAGGTCATTGATTCTTTGACATAACCTATTGATAGGTGTAGCATTGTTCCAAAAACTCTTCATTCTAATTTTTTTTCCCAGTTACCAATACTATCAATGTAGTTCAAGGTAAATTTTGGTAAAACCTAGATACGCCACCCAATTTTTGGCATGAAACTTGCATATAATATCCTCATAGATACATGTAAGAATAACCACAAAATCCTAGATATAAATGATCTCATCCTCATATGTGTTTTAATATGAAGGTGGCTCCCCATATTCAAGGATTTACCTCATGTACAAACACTCTGAATCTTAATAATGTCTCTCCATAATCTTTGTCAAAAAGTTGGAATCCACCAATACTCATATGTGGGTCATCTGCTCCTAGCCTTACCAAACAACAAGATGCATCTTAGCCAGTAAATTCAACATTTTCTACTTTGAAATAGACTCATGTACTACATGAGTCTATTTTTTTCTACTCAAATCGTCAAAAACACTATTTCCCATTCTATTAATATATGTATTATCAAACTCAAATGACTAATATACTAAACCAATCCACACTTCCAGTGATTCAAATATCACTATGAATAGATATATTTAAAACTCTTGTAATCTGTATATGTAGTAAATGTTTCACCCAATAGATAATTCATCCATCAAATTAAATAAGAAACCACTACAGCTAACTTGAGGTCTTGCATAGGGTAGTTTAATTCATTTGAACTCAACATCCATAACCCATACTCCACAACTCGATCTCCCTACATCAACACTGCTCCAAAACCAGTACTAGATGCATCAAAAAACATTATATCCTCCTTGAAAAGTATATTTTATGCATACATTTTAGAAATATTTTAAGGTTTTTAAATGAATAATATTTATATTTTTTGAATAATTTGATTTTTTAATGTTTTAAGGAAGGAAATGATGAATTTGTGAAAGAGGAATAAAAAGAGTATGAAATTACCAGCTTAAAGGTACTTCACGCTGATTTGCTTTGCTCGTAGCGTGACACTGGATTTTTGATGATTTTCAAAGATGGAAAAATTAAGGCAGAATGATTACATGTCCTGAACCTTTATTTCAATTAGTGATATCATCAACTGAGTCCGATACCACCGGAACAAGTCATGACATGAAAACAAGTTGTGAATAACCGGTACACATCATGACCCATTATTACATGGTGTGACCACAGTCAGACTTCATCCATTGTTGATCTTCATGCCATGCTGGAGATCCTGGTCAGAGTGACGCAGATTGTGGGTACACGTCGTGAATCCAAAGTACACATCATGACAACATTCAAACTTCAAGATAATGAACGCGATATACATGGAGTCAACGAGGTGGAATAAAAAAGTGGATTTGAATTACACATCGTATACCATATATACACGACATGACCAAGGTTGGGGAGAGATAATTCGAAGCCCATAAATAAAGTCTTCTGTGGTTCAGTATTCTAGGATGGGATCAATCTTAGAAACGATCGGGGATGACCTCCTTCAGAATCTTTCATTCTCTTTCTTTTATTTATATCATTTTTAAATTTCTCCCTTCTCCAGCATCATCTCGACTTCAACATACATGTAGGGGTATATCTATTGAGTGATCAGGAAAGCAGGGGAGGTGGTTGTTGGACCATGTGCTTTGCTTGAGTTTTTGTACTAAAAATTAATCCCTTCTTCTTTTCTAATCTAGTTTCAACTCATAATTTAGTTTTATATTCCTTATACGGTTGTGTTAGGTTTTGATTTTGTTATATTTAATTTCTTTGGTTAATGATAATATCTCCCTCTACTTGATTCTATCTGCTATATAGTGGAACATATTAGGATTGGGTGGTGAGTGCGTGACGGTAGTCAGCACATGTGTACTATTGTATGTTGGAATATTGGTACGTTGGGGAATACAAATTCCTATTTCGGGATTGCTCCAAGTAAACGACAAACCTTTTACACTACTACACACATATGAAGGAGGATATACCAATATAAGGTTTTTTATATGAACATTCTCATCATATTCTTCTAGCCAAAAGAGATAAGGGACTCAGTAGATGAATCTCTCTCTTACCAGTAAGAAGAGGGATAACATTTAAAAAAATGATAGCACAACACAAAGTCTAGTCAACCACGCTCTGATCACCATTTTTAGAATTATTTAAATCTGATCAAATCATATTGTGTATTTCTCTCAAAAAAATTCAAAATTAATTAAAACCAATTGATTTCTAGAAAAAACAATAAGAAGTGACATAATTGTTTTTTGCGCAATCCCCTTCAAGAGACTACCTTGGATTAACTGCTATACTATACATAGGTAATTTAATTTTTATTTTCTAGGCCCCATGACAGGCATATGTCACTCCTCCCCTGGCTCAGGTAGGGTCAAGATCAGTTCAGGTTCAAATGCATAATCAAATTCTTGAAATAGTTCTCACATGATCCACACCATTCAAAAATTACCCCCATATTGCTCAAGTCCTAAAGAGGTGATTACATATGGAAATAGTATTTGATCCACATTATATAATAACCTGCCAATCACAGAAATCTATAGATATTAATGAAATTCTTGGGTTGTTCCTAAGAAATCGCTGCCTGAACATTCTCTGCATCCATAGACACACCATCCTCAGAGATGATGTACCACGTGAAATATACCTAATTAATCCATAATTCAAACAGAGTTTTCTTGGAGTATAGCTGGTTCTATCCTAGTGTAATCTAGATGAAGTCAAGATGTTGGTCATGATCGTCATTCATCTTGGTTTACACAATGATTTCAACAAAAAAACTACCGAAAATTGATCAAGGTACGGGTGGAAGATTCATTTTATCAAGAACATAAACACAATAGGAGAATTAGTTATCCTGTATAGCATCATAGTTAACTCATAATATCTATAACTACTTCTAAATGTTTTCTGTGGTATATCAGATGATCGAACTCTCAACATTTGACACCCCAATCTAAAGTCAATGTAGAGAACACATGAGATCCTCTCAACTAGTCAAATAAATCATCAATACATAGAAGATGATACATATTATTCTCTATAATTTGGTTCAACTTCTGATAGTCAAAAGACAAGCACAAGGTCCCATTAGCCATCTTTGAAAAAAAACTAGAGAACCCATGGCGATGTACTCAGACAGATAAATCCCTTATCCATCAACTATTCTAGCTGCGCCTTAAGCTCTTGAATCTCTATTGGTGCCATTTGTAATGACCTGAAGAAGGATCCATGCGATTTTTTCCCCGTAACCGGTTCAACTCATGACCTCAAGCACATTTCCCCAAATTACAGAGGATTCCGACTAGAAGCGAGGACCTTGTTAAGTCATTGGGGAAACTATGCCTTCATTTGGTAAATTATACGTAGTGAAAAGAAATAATAAAGAACAGTGGAAGCAGTAAATAACATACATCTAAAAGTAAATAGTGGAAGAAATTTATATATAATACTGATTTAGTAGAATACATGTATCTAAGGAAAATAGAGAAACAATTCAACATGCTGGAAGTAAACTAAAACCAGAGTACAAAAAGAAAACAATAAACTCCAGCAGCTTCTCAAGCCTAAGCTTGGTCTTATGCTCTCCATCTCCAATAAAAAATCATGTACTTGAAGTAGATGGACGACAATCCCTATCCACACCTGCAACCATATAACCTGTTTGGATAAAAAACAATGACCCAAAGAGGCTGGGAGACTAATCCCAGTAGGCAACCACTACAAGCTATGTGCCCTACTGTTAGTGAGTAATGTTTAGTAGAAGTAAAAGTAAATGATTCAATTAAGTAGGATTACACAATGTAAACAATACTACTATTTTCCATTAAAATTAATTTAACAATTAATTCATTAATTTAGTTATGAAACCATAGAATCTAGGAAAATCTCTATATTCACAAGGCGGACAAGTAACACAACAGGTATCTCAAAAGACTACCTAAACAAATAAGTAGTACAAAAACCAAGTTTGTGCTTTGGATTGGTAGAATGATATAAATCAACCACAAAAATATTCACATTAACCCTCTAGGTGGATTATACTAGAAAACCCCAATGGTCATGTAATCAAACAAAGGCACATACACTCTAAGGAAGCACTCATCATCAATTCCCCATGAGGTCTTACAATGATAGCTACAGAATCTCTAAAGAAGAACTTATGTCTTATTCTCCTTGTGGTATCGATTCGTAAACTAGTGGAAACTTTGAGGAAGCACAAAGTCCAATTCCCCCTTTGGTTCTGAAAATGTTATTTATTAAACTGACCCTCTAGGGAAGCCCTCAATGTAAATTCCCCCTATGGTCTACCACACAAGGTTCTCACAGCCTTGAGTAGTTTAATCGTACGTAAAAAATTTCTAGTATCCCTAAGTAAGTTCAAAAACTACTTGTATAATAGCTACAATGCATTAACACACATTTAACAATTGGAAATACATGCAATCAGGTATATCAAAGAAAACAAGCATTGTAACAAGGTCTGCCTCATAGGCAACCTTACCCAAACAACGATAATCAACCAAACAAGGGACCCCATGGGGTGTTCCTCAAACATGAAAACAAGCATCAAACATTATCAAATATCATCAAGATATCAAGAAATATAAGGCATATAAAAAATAGGGTCAAAATACCCAACCTGAAATACCTGATACATGGGTAATCGACACTTTTTCATATAAAACTCAAAGACATTCTACGAAACTAAACAAACCACCTACCTCGATGCTAGGAGATCGATATAATTGAACCTCATCAATTTAATTGGCATAGAATTATGTAGATCTATAAAAGTGTCTAAAATTCTCAACTGCTCATAACTCATGAAAAAAGACGAACCAAGAAATGAGGCTTAAGAAGAACCAAGAGCTTACTGAGGGGATTATATTGCACCTGACAGTGTTCAAAACAGATTAATGATGATAGATCTGCGGTTCGGGGAAGAAAAGACATCCTTGTACAGTTCTGGACTAAAAGACGACTAGAAGAAGGTGTTTTGAGGATTAGACGTGACCCCGGTCTGTTTAGTGAAATAAAAAGAAAATTATACGGCATGTTGTTTAGAAGTACACGCTGTGCAGTACCCTTTACTGACCTTCTACTTAAGCGGAGCCAGTAGGACTACACATGGAATGTACTTAGACATTGCACTTCTAGAACATGGAGAGACCAAGTACACGACGTGTATATATATAACTACACAGTGTGTACATATAAAGAATCCACTTTCTTCATTTCCCCTTAAATAGCCCGAAAAAAGATCCTTACCTGAAACTGAATATTCGGGTTCTTACAAACTTCGCTCCTTAAATAAATTCATCCCTGAATTTCCCTAACAAGGTGGCAAAGAAGAAACCGCAAACAAATCTTGACATTGTGATCGCATATCATCCTCCCTTTCCAAAGTCTCATCTTGCACACGGACATGCTGCCAAAGCACCCATACCAGAGGAACAGACTGTCCTTGGAGTACCTTTGTGTTGTGATCAATAATTCTGTTATGATTCTCCTCGAATGATGCATCCTGCTCCAACTCATCCTCCTAGAGTTGAAAAACATGAGACAGGTCTGAGAAATTGCATCGATGCTTGGAAACATGGAAGACGTCGTGCATAGCCTGGTAACTTTGAGGTAAATACAACCTATAGGAAACCATCCTGACTCCCTCTAGAACCTCAAACGGTCCGGAATATATCGGTGAAAGATTTCCTTGTACCCTAATCCTCTTGTGTCCCAAACTCAGGGTAACACGTAGGAAAACCTGATCTCTAACCTTGAACTCTAGAGGTCATATCCACTGATCAGCATAAGATTTCTTCCATGACTATGTAGTATCCATCATCTTCCAGATCAACTCCACATGCTCTGTGGTCTCTTGGACAAGATGAGGTCCCAACATAGCTTCCTCTCCTGCCTCCAGCTAACACAAAGGTGATCAGAATGGCCTACCGTACAAAGTCTCATAGGGTTCCATCAGAATAGTTTCTTGAAAACTATTATTATAGGAAAACTCCACCATAGTTATATGATTCTCCAAAGATCCTATGAATTCTAGGACACATGCTCGAAGCATTTCCTCTAGCACCTGAATTGTGTTCTCTGACTGGCGATCTTATTGGGGATTATATGATGTACTCAGAAGTACCAGTGTACCCAAATCCCTCTGTAGCCCTTTCCAGAAATGTGAAGTAAATCAAGAGTCCATATTAGAAATGATAGTATTCGGAACCCAATAGAGTCGTACCACCTCACGTATGTACAACCTCCCAAACTCACCAACACCGAAGGTCTCCTTGATCGGCAAGAAATGTACAACCTTCGTGATCCTGTCGATAACAACCCATAGCGCATCATTCCCTCGAGCAGATCTCGGTAACCCTATCATGATTTCTATCATGACATCATTCCATTTCCACTGAATAATGGATAACTATTATAAAAT
Source organism: Viscum album (assembly GCA_963277665.1). Classification (NCBI taxonomy): domain Eukaryota; kingdom Viridiplantae; phylum Streptophyta; class Magnoliopsida; order Santalales; family Viscaceae; genus Viscum; species Viscum album. The sequence continues at coordinate 1,794,546,798 of OY728158.1, forward strand.
ACGTACTAGTCATCGATACTTTGCCTTCACCTACTGACAGGTGGAACACCGAATATCAAAACCAGCCACATTCTTCTTCATACCTAGCCACCAATACCTATGACGTAAGTCCCGATACATCTTGGTGACACCAGGATGAACTGCCCAAGTTGAAGCATGAAACTCCCGCATCAGCCCCTCATATATTTTTTCTAAAACCCAAAGGAGGCCATGAAAGCGTAACACCTTATCATCACCTACGGTCCACCCAAGAGTAGGGTCCTCACCTGACAAGCTCTACCGTAGGACAAGGCCTTCAGAATCTCGAAGCTTCCTCATTCGCACTCGATCTAGAAGAGTAGAGGTAATATCTATAGAAGAAAGAAAAGTCTATCATTGTCTGTCATGCACCACCAAATGCATCTCAGTGAACAGATCCAAGATCTTCCAGTCACTGTTTCCCTCCTGAACTAACTGTATCTGAGTCCTCCAGCTCAGTGCATCAGCCACTGTATTTCCATTCACAGGCATATAAGAAATTTCAAATTCGAAAGACTTTTGGTACTCAAACCACCTCTGTTGTCTCAGATTCAAGTCACGCTACATAAAGATATACTTGAGGCTCTTGTGGTTATTTTACACCACAAAATTCTCTCCCAGAAGATAATGTATCTAACAACGCAAATCATGAACAAATAAAGCCAACTCTAGATCATGAGTACGGTAATTCATCTCATGTGGACTCAACTAATGAGATCTGTATGCAACAACCTGATCCTCCTGCATAATCACTACTCCAAGATAGATATCTGATGCATCAAAGAAAACTGTATAACTCTTTCCTGGCTCTGGAAAAACTAGTATTGGTGCTAAAGTCAATCTCCCATTTAGCTCATAAAAGGATGAATTACAGGCTTCTGACCAAACATACATCACACCCTTCTTACTCAAGCCCATCAATGGCGCTAATAAGCATGAGAAGTTTTATATAAAGTGCCTGTAGTAACCATCCAGCACTAAGAAACTCCGAACCTCGAATTTGTTCTTCGGCTTCTCCCAGGTAACTACTACTCTCACCTTCTCTAGCTCTACTGAAGCTCCGGTCTCTAGGATAACATGACCTAGGAAGTGAATTTCTTCCATATAAAAGTGGAACTTTGAGAGATTGGGATATAACTTATTCTATCTCACTATACATAGTACGATGTAAATATGGGTAGCATGGTCATGGAGAGCATCAGAGTACACCAAGTTATCATCCACAAAAACCAACATGAATGAGTCCAAGTACATTTCGAAAATATTATTCATCAGCACCATGAAAACTTCTAGAGCGTTCTTGAGACCGAATGACATATCCAAATAATCGTATAGGTTTTACATGCTCCAAAAAAGTTGTAAGAGGTATATCTGATGGCCTAACTCGTAACTGATGGTAGCCATATCTCAATTCGATCTTTTAGAACACTCGAGATCCTTGAAGCTGATCAAAATGATCATCAATCCTCGGCAAGGGATATCGGTTCATGACCATCAACTGGTTACACTTAGGATTATAAACAAAAATTCGTGGAGTATCGTCTACCTTCATCACAAATAGAATAGGAAAACCCCAAGGAGAAGTACTGGGCCAGATAAAACCCTTTTCTTGAAACTACTCCAACTGCTTCTTGAGCTCCTGCAACTCAGGTGTATCCATCCTATAAGGAGGTATGGACACTGGTTCTGCTCCTGGAATAAGCTCAATATAAAAGTATACCTCATGCTCTAGAAGTAAAAAAGAAAAAGTCCTCTAGAAAGGCATATGGGAAACGATCAAAGACTGGAGGAAAATCCATCTGGGAAGTCCCCTAGTCATCTATATATAATCTAGAAATATGGGTTGTAACACCTCCTAACCCATGATGCTCTGGTCTAGCTCTACTCACCTGGACATCCAATTCACCCTTGTAAAGAAACGATATTCCTTCTGGTGATGTAAGACTCACCTCGTAGCGATAGATATAAAAATTTCATATTATTTATTTACCTGGGGTGTTACATCCTTCCCCCCTTCTAGGAATTACGTCCTCGAAATTTAAAATTTGGGCTCGGAAACTTCATTGAAAGCCCCACATCAATAAAAGAGAAAATTAAACTATCACTTTAAAAGAAAGAAAGGGAAGTACAAAGGTCACCTGAGTTAACCCATACTAGGATTCCATGTACAAAAACATGGATATGGAAGAAAAAACAATGGGTCATGTTCTGAGGGAGTGTGATAGAAAACATGTTTAGGAGAAAGTTAACCACCAGAAAATCACAAACTTGTGATGGGTTAAACGGTATGGGATTCCCCGGTTGGAAAAGTTAACGGACAACATTTTTTAAGTTACTTTTCATTGAGGAATTTGTTTTTAATCATAACTAAAACATAAGGAAACATACTTACTTGTCATGATGACTTTCAACTTTTACTAGATTTATTACACGAACTCATATTTTCTCCAAAATATGAGTATTTAGGATGACTTGTTTACATTAAGAGAGCTATAATAAACTTCTAGAGAATCACCTAATCCACAAAAGAGAACTGTATACTTCCCATGTCTTTAGACCTTAACAAAAACTAAAACAAAAAAGGTTAGTATGAGATCAGATAATTCTCAAAAAGGATAATCCTTTATAAAAAGTAAATCTATTATTAATCTCCAAAATTTGTCCAACAAGAACCAAAGTTAAACAAAGACCAAAAGTAAACCAAACTAAGATTGAAACCCAAATATTTGAAGGATTTAATCACATAGTCTTCCAAGCGAAATTGTAACATTTATCTCCAAACAAAATCAGTTTCTCTTAAAGTCTCGTATTGAAAAGTAATTAACCTAATCACATATCCTCCATGATAGGTTAATAATTTCCATAGATAACCCAAAATAAACTTACTCTTAATTCATAAAATCATCTAACTAAAAATAATTAGTCAAACTAACCAGGGAATTCACGTAGTCCAGTGGTAGGTGATAAATACCAGTCGCACTTTGGTTGTGGGTTAGATTCTCATGGTTTTGTTCGACGCGATGGGTTGTCACACAGTCTACATGTTGTCTTTTTTCAAAACTATATAATTCTCAAATCATTCCCCAAAAAGAGATAAAATCATCAAAAATAACCATAACATAATTTAACCTCAATTTTATCTGATGCCTTTCACATTCCATCATAACATATAGTAACCCATAATTACCTCAAAAGTAAGGATCATATAAACCCAAATGGTTCTTTATAACTATGTCCACAAAAGAACAGATAACTATTCCTTGAAAAAAAAATCATATATCAAACATCAAGGTTACACATACTATAAAAAGTCGTCTAATGTAACCCCATCATCGAAAGAGTCTTAATAATCTTAAGAATTTCACCATAACTCTTGAAGCCCTTATATGTTGACTTCTTACTCATTCAACATTCTTCATGATACATTAACCATTCCTTTACAACTTATTCTGAAATACTTCATTCCTACAAACAAAATCATGAATCATATCCTATGATTCCAAAATAGGAAAACAAATGTTAAGAAATAATCCATACCTTTGATTGGTCATTGTCAGTTTCTTCATCCTCAATCAGAATGGAATTAGGTATTGGTAAACGAATATTTGTACGATCTTTGTGATCTCATTCCTGAAACATCTTCATAGGACATGTGTTTACATAATGACCATGAAAACCACATTTAAAACATTCAATTGATCCCTCAGAAAGAACTTCTTTCCCTTTCCTCGAGTCAACTGGATGCTTCCTTTTTCCATGGAAGGTTCTTGATTTATGACCTTAATTTCCACATCTATAGCATATTTTTTTCCCTTTTAAACATTTCCCTAGGTATTTCTTTCCACATATTTGACACATAGGTTTCTGAACACACTTACCTTTACGATTATTACTTTTAGTTCCATAGGGATTTGTTCCTCGCATATATGATGCCTAATAGAAATCACAAAGGTTTAGGTGGTCAATCATGACTCCAGATATTTGGTTGAGGATAAACACAAGAGTTCTCATTGCATCTCCCATATCATTTAGTTGCTCGCTCAGAAAACTGTCATAGTTTCCTTCACATCCACTGTTACTTTGGTGCCTGCTAGATCCATCCATTTACTAAAACTAAAAAGGTCAGTGTGAGTATATCAAAAAAACCATCATGTACTAATGAGGAAGATAAACAGTAATATATACATACTCATTCACTTTATCTAAAACTATGACTTTCTAAAATCCTAACCATTATGGTAATCTCACTTATGCTTAGAGAATACCCTAACCTCTAAAGTTATCTAAACCGACCTATGATAACAACTATAAGGCCCCAAACTTAAACATTACTTAATCATGAATTAAATGAATAATTCACCGAGAATATCTTTTCAGGTTTAGAGTTTTAGAGAATTAGGTCATAACTATTACATCTCAAAAGATTACATAGTAGACACTTCTATGAAGTTTCTATAAAATAAAAAAAAATACTTAAAAAAACATGTCTAGTTACATGATTTAGATAGAATGTCTTCCCTTGATCCCATCCTTGACCCTATTCATCTTTAAGTCCTGTGGAAAACATTTCAAAAACTTGGGAGGAGCATAAAAAACTCAATATGGGATACAAAAAGAATGAAAACTGTTAGTTTTTCAAAACAACAAGTAAACCATGTATACTTTATCAAAGTAATACTTTTCACCTTTATGAAGTAATAAAAACTCTTCACTGAATAAAAGATCATTACTTACCCTTTTGTAACCAAAAAATTACCATGAAACCCATATAATGAACACATAACATATATAGGTTACTTGAGACATAAACATACTTAAATGGAATAACCATACGGTCGACTTCCACACATATCACTTAATGGAATATCCATACGGCCGACTTCCATACCCAATGCATTAGAGGTTATAACATAACCACCCGTCCTGGTATTCACGGCACCACCCGTCATATAATTTATCACTTAACCACCCGTCAAATGTCCAAGTACCATTATAAAATCATAAAACAAATATAATGGAAAGAAAACATTTCCACACATTGATCACAATATATCACTTATATATATTGACATAACAAATCCATTATAAAAACCATTTTCAATCGCAAAATACATAAAATATTATATGGTATTTATTTCATTTTAAAAACATCACGGCTTGTTGAGGAAGCCAAAGACCAAATAATACTCACGGCGGCGGAAATGGTCGTTGTCACCACGTACGTGAAAAGAAACATTCCTTTTTCTCGTTTTGTAAAACGCTTCATAGAAATAGATTCCTTTTTTATAAAATTAAAAGTCAAAGGGGTTTATACACCATATAAAATAATGTTGTGTATAAAACGAAATATGCCTCAATGAAAGGATATTGAGACGAAGTCCCTTACAAAGATTATTTTCAAATAAAATAGATCTATTATGTGTATTCACTATATGTACAAATACAGAAAGTAAAAATACAAGATAGGACATAATAATATCATGAAATAATTTGAAAGTATGAGATTAACCCAAAGAACGAAAATTGGATTAAGAAGTTCCCTTGTAAAAATTCGACAGCATAACGGCGTCACTTCAAAATTCAGAAAAATTAGTCGATGAGAGACTGAATGGTATCTCATCACTTGGAAATAAAATTTACATCAATAACAATATAGAATAACATATCCCAACATAATAATATTTAAATTAAAAGACATAACAAAAGAAGTCTTTTAAAAAGAGGAGGGTGAAAGGTTCCCTTACCGACTTGGGTAACTTTCGAAACGTACACCCCATGAAAGAAAGACTATAAAACAATGATGTAAATACTCTTAAACGAAAGTATATTACACAGAGATTAGAATAATGGGCAGTACATAATCCACTCAATGGAAATGGTTGCAAATGTATCATAAATCTCACTAGAATAAATGTGAGATGAAAAATCCCTTACGAAAACTCAGCAGCCTAACGACGCCACTTAAAAATTAAAAAATGGATTTATGAGATCAAAAAGGGTCTCTCATAATATGAAAATAAAAATTACAGAATGAGGAATATAAAATAACATCCCCAAACATAATAAATATGATCTTAAAAGAAATAACATAAAAGGGAGTACATAAAAAGAAAGAGAGAGGTAAGATCCCTTACCTCAAATCTGATTGTCTTGTTCGTTTCATTATATTCCTGAATAATAAACATTGGTAAATTTATAATTTCTTAAGGAACTCTTTTAAAGATTATTATTCAGTTCATATCACATATTATAATGTTATAATAATTTGTTAATAATGTGATTTCATATCATATGTTTTTGTCGATGTTTGGAACATGAGTCAAAAATGAACTTGTTGGAAAATGATTGTCCATGTAGTTATAAGTAAATCATCTCCAGAATATTATTAATGATTTAAATATCATATATATCCATTACATATTCATTTTCTACTACTCCATAACATTTGTAGATAAAAAGAAATGAAATGCACCGTTCATGTAGACGGTAGGTCGTACGTACGCATGAACGCTACTTTCATTTCTTGGTCATATTAATGGAATAAAAAACATAATTGAGATATATATATATATATATTATAATTATAGTATAATATATATGTTATATATGTCACATATGTTCATTAATTTAATTCTTTATACATTCCATTTATTGCATGAACGAGTCACATCACTTGAGGGGGTGGTAGTCCACACTTCCTCGTATGAAATTATTGCATTTGCACAACATGAAAAGAATAGAGGCATGTTCTAAATATAAAATTCAGAAGCATATAGAAAACATAAATACCATATATATCATATATAAAAAATAGTGACATCATAATGTCCACCATGAAAGGTGTTAAGAGAGGATTGAACAATCATCGTTTCGTGAGGTAGAAATGCGCCATCCACTTAAACAGTATGTTCTTAAACCATTAGACGAAGGTGTGTGTAAGTGTAGCTCGAATTGTTCACATAACAACATCCTAGTATATTCAATATACTGTTGTTGTAACAAAATAAAGGAATAAAAAGAGTTTAGAGTGTTGGAGAAGCTAAATAAAACAAAAGAACACAAGGGAAGACATTACCTTTAAATCGGGTAACTCTTTATGATTTGAGCTCAAAGGCTTCCTTGGATAGGATTATGCCCAAATGTGAGGCTTAAATGATGAATATAGGGTTGTGGAGAGATTAAATTGGCAGGGTTTGGCCGAGCCAAAGGCTTGAGAGGTGTGGGTAAGGTGGTAGAGGTGGGGACCTTTTATAAGAGGGGAGGATGTACACTCTTGGAATGTTATAAACTTTTACTTTATCATAAAATTATTTTCAGATATTAAAGGTCCCAAAATTATATATTTCAAGGATAAGGTGATAAGTGTTCGAAATACACCCATACAATAGGTTTTTTACAAGTGTAGGTCTTAGATTTTACATTAGCGTTTTATTTTATTTAAATTGTTAAATAATGAGGTAATCGCTGCATCATCATGGTGTCATAAATAATTTAATTTATTTAATGTCTAAAAATTATAAAAAATATCATGATGTAGGAAATAATTTTATGTTTCTAATGAATATTTATAATAAAAATATGACTTGTATAACCCCATTTAAAAATTTTTTTAGTAAAACAACTCATGTTTGTGACATTTTTATCTTAACTTTAAATAAAACGTTATTAATGTAATTTTCCTACCAAAGTGGCTCCATGGGGTCCCCAAGTTGACCCATGGATTGTCTTGGTCTGACCGGACACATCCAATAAGGGTAGGACATGTTTCAAGGTCATTTCATATCATTAAATCATTATTTTTACCTTAAACTACACTAATTAACTCTAATCGCGATTAAAAACTTAAAAGTTACTATTCACCAAAAAATTATTTTAATCCCATTGAACCACATTTTACTTCCTAATGACAACCATGTATGTCGGATTTTTGAAATTCAAAACACAGAGGTGGTAATGGTTCATTTAAACGAAAAAATCAGTTTTTTAAGTACCACTTAGTGGTTTCACTATTCATCAAAAATTGAAGTTTTTCAGAAAAATACCAAAAATTCACCCTAAGATTTATTTGATATTCTGAATTCAAAAATGATGTATATTTTACAAAATTCAAAAAATATAAGTTGAATTAACTAATTTAAAAATTAATTCCCATTTTCAAAACAAATAGCGTGTTTTTATGACACAAAATGTTTCAAAAGATTGACACTAGTTTAAGTCCAATTTTAAAGCGAAATTAAATCCAATGACCACAATTGGATTAAATGGTAAAAACTATATTCTAATTGAACTTTAAAACAAATTCAAAATATAATCTAATAATATAAATAAATTATATTAAAAAGAGGTTTTGAATTAAAATACAACATTTTAACTATTCATTAAAAATTGAACTTTATCGGAAAAATACCAAAAATTTACACGAAGTAAATTTTGATGTCCCGATTCTAAAAAAGAGTTTTATTTGGTCCAATATAATGTATAAGAGTGACCAAACCTATATTTAAAGAGGGTTCTCCATCAAAAGGTGGTTAATCAACCTTTTATAGAATATTAGAAGATTTATGCTTAAAATTGGATTCATTTGCATTTTACGCCCATAAAATTTATTGGATAAAAGTAAAAATATTTGACAAAAATATATAATCATTTTTTAGTTAGTTCTGTTCTTTCCCACCATTAAAATGGATAGGAATTAACTACCATTTAAAATAATATTATATTATTATTAGAGTGCAACGTAAGATTTCAAAATAACTCATTGTCGCGTATTGGGTACGCCATTGAGCATAGCGTTCCCTTTAAAGTAATATTAATATTTTATTCACAAATATGGATAAATATAAAAATTTCATATTCTTTATTTACCTGGGGTGTTACACCAAGTGGATCTAAATGATAATATTTTATTCCTAAGGTTGTTTTTCGTCGAGATACACTTGTCCAGTAGAATTAGGACATGTGTTAGGGTAATATTAATTTCATTTGTATCCTTAATTACTTAATTTACTTTTAACAGTGGTAAATTAAAGTAAAAAGTTATTATTCACCAAAAATTATTTTTACCTTGTTGAACCAAATTTTACTCCTTTCTATTAACCGTGTGTCTCGGATTTTCGAAATTCCACCCACAGAAGTGGTAAAATTAAGTTTTATGTGAATTTTTAAATTCTCCTAGGAGGTGGGTAATAGACGGTGAAAAGTTCAATAAAATTTTTATATATCTAAAATTATTCTAAACTAACTCCAATGAATTACATTGAACTTATATAGGTATTATGTATCTATTTTGACCTTAATTAAATTTAAATAAAATAAATAATTATTTAAATAATAACTTAGTGTTTTTTCACTATTCATCAAAAATTTAATGTTTTTAGAAAAGTACCAAAAATTCACCCTAAGTTAATTTCGATATTTCAAATCCAAAAATGAAGTCCATTTTGAATGATAAAATTTATAAAATTAAAAAAAGTGGGTATTACTATTTATAACAGGTAGTTTTATTTGTTGTGGTGTGTGTTAGAACTCGAAGTTGCGTACAACACACGCTACTGTATTATTCAAAGAGAAGTGTACCATGGAAGCTTTGGGTGTTACAAAGTGTACCTCACCTTTGGCCGACAATGTGAGAAGAGGGATAATGACCCCCGAGTCCTACTTCCATTAGGTCCCGAGTTGGCGACAAGCACTGAGGGTATAGTAAACACACATATGGGAGGCATTACCCTCTAAGAGAACACATGTGGAAGAGAGAGATATGATAGACACCAAACAACACCATATCATACCAGAATTTAAAAGAAAATACATGTACACCAATGTAATGTCATGCAAAAACTACTTCAACTGAAAGGGAAAAAAACTGCAAGTACCAAATGAAAGTAAAACAGCAGCATCCACAAATCCTGAACAACTCCTGCAAAAATCCGCAAGCTAGTAGTAACCAGACCGATATCTAACCTACTCCAAGTGTCATGAAAAATAGTTTATAACATAGGGTGAGTATCACAATATACTCAGTAGGATCCTCCCTGGAGCCTCTCATGAAAAAGTAAAGAAAGCATGCTAAAGCACAGTGAACAACAAGTTAAACTAAGTTGTCACCTAAACAGATATACTAAGTTCCCAGCCTCTCAATGGATACTCTCACTAAATATCACATACAAGAGAATATAATATAATAATGAAAGTCAAGGATTCCCCGCTAATACTTCCCTACTGGTCTTCCGCTTTTCCCCAACGTCACACGTCCTAAGCATCTCTTTCCAAAAAGGCTAGCCCGCAGACACATGGGTGAAGCAACACAACATGCACCTCGTGAAAGTCACCACAAAGTCTACACAACCAAATGTAACCAGGTAGTTTATGGGAGCCACCACAGCCCGTATAACGTGTATCATACATCAGGTATTAAACCTAAAGTCATTACATCCCATAGGATGAGTAAGGATCCTCAGGCCATCAAAGCCTATACACGTTATACCAATAGTAGTCCAAAGGAAACTATATCCAGAATATATGTGTGTGAAATAACCACAAGCCATTACAACCCTCTACACACATATATGGGAAAACTAACCGTCATGCATACCATCACAAGTAACTACCAAGAAAAGAGTATGGGGCCAAAGGGGTAGTCATTCATCCATCCTCTCACTGGGATGTTGGGGAAAACACCATACCAAAGCTCAGAATCCCCAGGATGTCAGTTTCCATACCCGACAAGGTCGAGTACCATATAGCAACACAAGTACATGATATAATATAACTCAAAACCACACTATGGGAAAAACCTTGTCTCAGACACAATTGCAGCTAACATCTCCCGGACTCCCAGCTGCTACTGCTAAGACTAGATATCCTAAAAGCACACAACCATTTAAGGAGAATTATTTAATTATATAATCCCTTTTTCTCAGTTACACATTACATTAATAAATTATTTAATCATTAATTAACTATTTTCATTTCAACATTTCATTTCAAAACCCATATCACAAAGTTTCATGCCCTCCTGGCATAACTAACCCAGTCTGTATTTCTTCAGAAGCATAACCACAACATTTCCTCCTAGGAAGCTCAAACCCCATGGGTTCAACATCATTTATTCAATTATTTATTAATAGTTTTATAGTTTCCCCTAACTTTAGGTATTCTAGGAAATGGAACATAAGATACCAAACATAGAGCCTCAACACGGTGAGTATAAGAACTACCCATCGAGTCTTTGCCTCCTATAAGAGGAACGTAGAACCATCCATCCTTTAGAAGATAAATGCGGAAAACATGTGACATACCTCGTGCGTCTCCACCTCCTTCAGAAGTAGGGTTTGCAAGATCATATTCCTCAAGCAGCGGGGAAAGGAAATCAGATAACAAAACAACAGTTGAAGAAGCATTCAATATTCAAATCAATGGGTAATCCCATCTTCAACCCATTCCATCTTCTCTGGTGTCCTCCCCAACACCCATATGCATAAACCGATGCATTTTTCCTCTCTAGGAGTCAACTGCTGCCACAACCACTAGGCCTCCCTGCCCCACATTTCACAACATCCCTCTAGGCTAAGCCATCTTAGACTCCCATCACAACACAAGTAGCAAGAACCAGAAACTAGGAAATTGGGCTCCTGGACCCAAGAAATAAAGAGGGTAACTCAAAACCCTACAAGGAATTATCCTTCATCACACAGCGGGTTCTTTATTCCACAATGAATTAACCGATTCAATTAAGCATGCTCATCAGAAACTTTTTTTAATCATCAAAAGCCTTACCACAAGATAACATGATTCAAATCATTCCACTTTATCTTTATCCAATTAATTTACAATTAATTCCAGGTTTACGTTCTTTACCAATTTCCATCAATAACGAAAAGATAAACAAGGGAAACATATATGTCACTCTATCTAGAAAAAAGAGTGAATAATATATGATTGATATCAATTTATTTATCCTGTTCAAATGTTTAATATTTCAGTTCTATTGTGATCTAGAGAGCTAAAACATGATAACTCTATGTTTGCACGTAAAATAATAGAGAAGCAACTAATCACCTACCTCACCCAAAAGATGATCAACAAGTGATCCACAATTCCTCGCACTGGAATAAGGGGCGCATGGGTAGAAGAACTCCTTGGGAATTTCTCAACTGATGATTGGACCATAGATGTACAAACCATTAGAGAAGAAAGGTTTGGGGAACATCACATAGAAATAATATAGGGAAAGATACAATGAATGAACTCCCGAGAGGAACTAGATCCTTTATTTAGGGGAAACGAAATAGTTTTGAGATTTTTCCATTAAAACTGGATCTTGACAAAGACCATGGGTTTTTTGATTATTCAAAGTCTTTGGGTCCATATTAAATTAATGATACTCTTTAAAAATTTGAAACGGCTTTAAAAACACATTAAAATGTCTTTAAAAACCAATTTATATCAGAGTTTATGTTAAAATGGCGGAGTTGAAGGAAGCTGGAAAAACGGTTCGAGGTCACTATTGGAAGACCATTGTTGGAACCTCACTGTTCTGGGAAAACTATTTAATTTCATTGTTGGATGTCCACTGTTGGAACCACACTAGTCTAGAAACACTGTTCAAGGTCACTGTTGGATGTCTGCTGTTGGAACCTCACTAGTCTGGAAACACTGTTCAAGGTCACTGTTGGAAGTCCGCTGTTGGAACCTCACTGGTCTGGAAACACTGTTCAAGGTCACTGTTGGAAGTCCGCTGTTGGAACCTCACTGGTCTCGAAACACTGTTCAAGGTCACTTTTGGAAGTCCGCTGTTGGAACCTTATTGGTCTGGAAACACTTTTCACCTACCGCACCATTGGCCCTGTTCACCTACCATTGGCACTGTTCACCTACCTCGTTACTAGCATTTTTCACCTACCATTGGCACTATTCACCTGCCTCACCGTTGGAACTACTCACAGAACTGGAAAATTGGAAAAGTGTTGGAAAAATACAACCTAACCTCCCAGAAGACCTCAAAAACCATAATTCAAGAAAGGAATGGACCAGAGAGGTCCGGGCCATTACATGTAGCTTACCGATTAGATATTCCCCCAAGTCTTTCTAAAGTTCATGAGTTATTAGACATATCATTTTTAAGGAAGTACATGCTATACCAAACACATGTTCTCACAACAAAAAATATATAATTGGAACCTGATTAACCTTATTGTAAAGAATCTATTCAGACTCTGGACAATAGAGAACATGTGTTGAGGAATCAGATGACTCAGTTGGTAAAGTAACATTGGAAAATCATAAAATTGAAGAGGTGATGTGGGAAATAGAAGAAATTATGGTGAATAACGGCCCATATATTTTTATGAGGTGACACTCTAAAAATTTTGAGGATGAGTGTTTTGAAGTATGAGAGAATGTAACACCCCAAGATTTTATGGTTGTATTCTTTATATTTGACATCTTTAGTAGATTCTGTTGTATGTAATTCCGAGTTTAAAACCATGATATATTATTTAATATTAACTGGACCATTGGAATAGTAATGTAAGCATTAAAAATTGCAATCTGACAATTGGAATAGTAAAATAAACTATAAACATATAAATAAAATTTTTGTATCTTATAAATGAAAATATGATCTATTTAGATCATAGAATAAATAAATAAATGTTTTAAAAATGATAGATTATTTTTGTTGTATTTTTGTGAAATGTAAACGATTATTTATAATTTTATAATTAATATATTGATTTAAATGAAGATTTTGTTTCATAAAATATATTAATGAATTAATATGTTGTAGCATTATAATTATATGATAATTTTATGAGACTATAATATATTTTTCAAATTGTCAAAAATTCAGTTATATTATTAAAATCGGTATTTTTTTAATAAATAAGGATTTTATTTAAGAATTAAAATTCTCATATTTAAAAAATTATTTTAATAAAATGGATTCCATTTTTGAAATCAACATTTTTAAAAATTGTTATTATTATGTTTTGCGATTTATGAAAAATATTTTAATTTTGATGAATAGTGAAATACGATAATTTACAGTATTTAAAATTATAATCCAAATAAAGGAATTTTTGAGACATGGCCAGTGTATGGATGATGTAAGCATCATTAGTTATAATTCACATGCACTAGTTACTATAAATAGTCACAAGAACAATCATTATTGATATTCTTGAGCGAAAAAAATAAACTAATGAATAAAATAATAAAAAAAACACGCCTATCCTCTACTATACATTCCACCCCTTACATCCTCTTCTCCTTGCACATTTAAATCCTTGGCGATTACCTAATTTTTTCCCATATCTCTTCAAAATCCTCTTCTATACGTCCATGTCATGATGGTATTACCAAAATACCACATCCATGTGTCTTAAAGAGGTTCCGTAGGAGACAATATCCAAGAGGTAAAATTCTCCATTTCTATTTTAATTTATTTTTATTTTCTTATCCTATCCTAAATTCCAATTTCTAAAATAGTATGATAAATCTAGTATCATTTATATACTTTAATTTTATTATGTTAATGTAATATCCATCTTTAAGTCTCTTCTCTTTTATTTCTATTTTAAAAATGGAAACATCGTCTGTGATGTGTCGATCAACCGCCTTTATGGATGAAAAGTCTTCATTTCCTGATGGTCATAAAATTTTTTTTATGGTTATGAAAAATTTTAATACACATATTTTAATTTATATCCAATTATAGAACCATGTATATAATCATAATATTCAATTAAATGATTCAAGTGCATGATAGTCATAAAAACCTGCCAAAATAAATTAAGACATTTTCATCAACATTTTATGTAATGAATCATCCTCGTACCATATAAATAACTGATATATAATAAAATTTAATTTTTTGGAAGATCATTAATAATAAATAATTTAACTTCTTAGGAAGTTAATCCCAATTGACAAGAACTCTCGTATTTATTCTCAAGGGAACTGACCATAAACCCATGAAACAGACACTCTCAGAACAATGAAATTAAACATTATTACTCATAAAATTTCCCATAAATGAAGATAATAAAATTATAATAAATAAAATATATATTAAATTGGTTCTAAATTAATTAAACAATGATCCTAATTTTATTATCCAATACATTAAGTACAAGTGCATAATGCTTTCGAACTAAAGGTATGAGTTTTTTCATCTAACTTTCATTTCTATGAGATACTACTTATTCCTAAATTATTCCTTGAATGTGTTGTATGTATACCACCCATTTATATATCATATAATTAATGATTTTATCATCATCGTATTAAATGTTTCATTTTATGATCATTAATTTTATGTGGCATACGTTTTGATTGTTGCAAAGTGGTAAGGGAATTGATAACCCAATTTCTATTCATTGGGTTAAACTTCTACACCAATGATTATGTCAAGATATGATTATTTATAAAATGAATTTTGATTATCTAATGTTTTATTTACACTAGTTTTATGTGGATTTATATCTGATACACATAATAATTTCATTTGATTAATGCTCATAACTTCTTTAAAAAATCCACTTTTAAATGTTTTTTTTCAAAATTCAAAAGAATTTTTTTTACATATACCTAATGAGAATATTTTTATTTCTTTTAAAATACATTATTATTTTTAGTAATACCTTATGAAGTTATAGGTTTTTTTCTTAGAAAATTTTTTTCTTACAATTACACATATTTTTAAATAAATGATTCCAATGTAAAAAAGTTTTTTTCCCTCAAGAAACATTGAATGAATTTTTTAGAGTATTTCCATCTTTGTCAACACCCCCTGTTGAATATTGTGCTTAATTGAGATTGATATATAATGATACCATCTATCATATTTTAATAAATAGTTTATGATTATTTTTTACCAAGGATGTACTATCATAATACCATTATCCATATAACTCCAGATAGTTTACGATTATGTTTACTGATTGGGGAAATTATTTATATTTCATATTCTTGTTTCAATATGAATATATATTACTATTATGTTTCATCCATTTTATATGAGGAATGAATTAGACTTAGTAAGTGTAATTCAGGGCCCATTATACCCCATGACTCATCAGTTGGTCTCATGAGACAAAGTAGACCAGGTTTTGGATGAGGCCTTAACCATTTATGTAGACTTTTTTTCCAAGGCCTTGATGTTATTTTTATGATGTCCTACATTATTCATTACATCATTATGATTTTAGTAAGTGATAATCCATGTGATTATTTTACTAGTATAATATCAATGGTAATGTATCTCTAACTTTTGATTATTTTTATGGTGTTATTTGATTAGTTTTTATTCATGTCATATTATGCTCAAGGTTTTGTTTTAAAGTCATGCATTTTTAGTTTTTATCCTTTCCTTGTTGTTTAGGATTATTTATAATAGCCTCTATTTTATTATTACCCTTAGTCATCTTTTGAGATCACCCCTTTCATATGTTTTATTTTTTCCCCAGGATTTCAATATTTATATTATGATTGACATGTAACAATAATATATAAGAATAGGTATGTTTACAAAGGAGTTTCTATATTGTATTTAATTTCAAGTTGTAATGAAAATCTTATGTTTGTGTCTGGGTTTCAAATGTTACTAAACTATTCAGTATTTCAGGATGAAATTAGTTTTTTATAGTACTAATGTAATAAGGTAAGGCACCAGCTCTAGGGTACTAGGTCCAGGGACTTTACATTTTGTGTATATATTAGTGAGTTAGTCAAGAGGGAAATATTCTTTAATAGTAATCAAATGAACTAAATTTGAAATGTAATTAACAACCATCACAATATAATTAAAACCTTTAGATTTATAGTGGAGTCCTATGATAATAAAAAAGGTTATGTTTTCCTAATTCCAAACTGGTATGGGTAATGGTTGCATCATGCACTTAGAATTATATCATTTACCACTGAATTATTAGAATACCACGTATCAATATATAAATTCTTAAATCTCCCTCTACATTTTATCCCACAAAAATATTTACATTATATCCCTATACATATTTGGGCTTCCTAGATTAATATAGAAGGATAATCAACGCATATCATCTAAAATTTTCCTCTTCTAGTATGGTTTTTAAGGAACAAAAATCTAGGTTTCAAACCTTATCAGTCAATCATTAGATAAGCTCAAATCTAGATTATTCTCTACCTTCCTCTATACCTCCTCATCATATTTTTAGGCCTACTATATCCTATAAAAATGATCAATGAATAGTAATTTGAGAATTTTAGTATGGATGTTCGTTTTATGATTTCAATGTCCATCCTTTTTATATCCAAGAAGACTGGATCCCTTTCAATCATCTTCATGGATAATTTTATAGGTTTTTTTATACTAGGAGAACTTGTATCTTTGTTAACCATCCTATGATGGAAATGTATTGAACAATCATAATACATGATCATCTCTAACCGAATTCATTATTGCATACTAATTTCATTTTATGTGAATATATACTTACTTATTTTATGATCTTTGGATATGTCACACATCTCCCCATAGTGATAATGGTGCCTAATATTCAATGTGAAAATCACATTATCCAATTCTAGATCATGCATCATGTAATTCATCTCATTAAAATTTAATTTAAAGGAGCATATGATATCACTTTTTCAACTTTCATGAATAAAAAACCAAATACTTTTTAGACACATTACTTTAGATCACAAATCCATCCCCACTAGTGGGTAATGTGAGAAATTGTGTAGTTGTTGTCCTCTTTTTAACACTTAAATACTCCCCATGAATTCATCATTATAGAAAAACAACACACATTTCTCATTTATCTTGAATATATGTCTTGAAAAGCATGATAACTTTCTCAAAACTTGATAATAGTACCCAGATAATCCAAGGACACTACATAGCTCTATCACAGATGATGGTTTAGCTCATCCTTCAATTCTTTCTATCATTTAAGGATCCACATATTTTCCATTTCTAATTATAACATTATATATGAATTTTAATTGAACTATTGAAAGAATTAATTTACTATAAATCACATATATCTATTCTTTTCACAAGGCCATTGGTACAACATTCAAATTCACCTCATGTTCCTCCTTTCTTTTGGAGTAGATAAGAATATGTTCTATATATACTACCACAAATTTACGGATGTAATCCAAAATGTTTATATTAATTAAGTCCATTATGATAGATAAAGAATAACTGAGTCCAAATTGAATCACCATGAACTCATAATTCTTGTACCTTATATGAACAGAATTTTTGGGGAGATCCTCATACGTCAACATTATATGATAATATCCTGAAAAAAGATCCCAATTAGAGAATGTATTATGATCCACATACCTAATTGAAAAATTTATCAATTTTTTGAAGAGGATAATTATTTTTTCATGAATTTTATGACCTCGTGATAATCAATGAAGATGCACATTGGGAAATAGTTTTTGTTTTCAAAAAGGTCCGGGGATGTACATAGTGAAGAATAAGGTTTTATAAAAACTTTATCCAGATTCTCTAGCAGTAGTTTCATTATCTATTAATGTTTAATCGTACATATTATATTTGAAGTCAAAGAAATTATAAAATCTATTGGTATAATTTTTATTGATAACTCATACTCTAAAATAGGAGGAGGTTAAGAAAATTCTTCAAGGATCGCATCAGCATATTCCATTATGATGGGAAAGTCAACAAAGATGATATTCTCCCTAGTATCAATAATTGGAGGAAGAAATGTTTTCTTGTAAGTAAATTATATCAATTAAGAAGATGATGATTCCAACAAAGATCCATCCTCCTCCTTACAATTGTATAGAACTGGAGGAATATCAACAAGATGGGGGTGATTTTATTCTCTTAAACATTTAGAGTGGGTATATACATAGAAATATAGTCAACACCTAGAAGTCCATCAAATTATTTTAAATTGATTATCAAAATTTTTTATAGGTATTTAATTAAATAAATATTAATAGGGGAGATGTTATATCCTTTGGATGAAATAAATTCCCAAATTTATATTTTCATTGATAGCTTTAATTACATCTTTTTTGGTAGTGTTTGAAAAAAAACAACTTAACTTTCATGAAATGAAATAATTCATAGAACATGGATCAAATATTATGTTTTCTATTATTGAATGAATAGTTATTTTAACTATCCACAATTATTTTTTGAGAACAACCTTTAATTTTTTGATGGCATATGATCCCCCTTTCACTCTGGGCCATAGAGGATATTTTTTATGGTAATCTTTGACAACACTTGGATTAGTGCATCGGTTCACAGTGTCCATTATCCTTATAGTTATATAATAATACAATGGGATAAGGGTAGAATGTAGAATTCCGTTATTCCATTTATTTGGTAGGTTCCTCCATTTTTGAATTCTCTACTTTGTTCCTAGCCTTCCCACGCCTAATGCATTTCCTTGACCCCTTTGGAAATATCTTGGGATGTGTCTTCTAACAATTTTTATATGTGGGATATTATAAAGTCATACCACCAAGTGATTTATCCATCGCACTTCTATAATTAAAATCCATTATCCCCTTCATATTTAAAAAACCATGACATGCATGAAATTATCCAATCTATATTTCTATATTGAAGGGACATCAGAAAAACTCATCAAAGATTCCAAAGTCTTGAATCATGAAATGTTTTGTAGATTTATATTTATTGCAATAATTAATTGTTAAACATTACTTTTGAGGTCAATGACATTGAAATACGTGTATTGTGAATGTTTTATGAATTTTTCCTCATAATCTATGACGGATTCATCATAATTTTACATGATGGAAAAAATACCCTCAACATTTTATATTAATGTGTTTGAAGAAAACATTTATTAACAAACATTTTCATGAATTATTTTTACACCATATCTTTGAATACATCCTTGGGATTCATATCTTGATCAATGTCAACCATTGATCATCTTATAAATTTATGTGATAAATAGCCAGTACAAACTTCTCATTCTCAATGAATTAAAAGGGAATAGAAGATATTTTGAATGGCGTTGATACATTATTTTTTTAATAATGGAACAGAATATCCACTAGAAGTTGGGGGCCTTTACCATATAATGGTCCCAATTAAAACATTCACTCTCATAAAGGGATGTGGGGTTTCCCTTAAATTCATATTTCTATTAAATACATGAGTTATTTGAGTAATTGTCATGAATTTCTTGAATACTTATCCCATCAGGATAGGCAACTTATTTTGATAATCATCACATTTCCCATCAAAATGATTATTGATTTTGTTCTATTTATTTCCATCTGCTGAATAAATCAATGAGAAAATTAGAGGTGAGAATTTTCAAACTATTAAACACATAATAGGGAATCTTTGAAAATAGAAGTGATAACTCATAAATGAAATATATTATTTCAACTATGAATTTATAGGTTTCACTCTATTTTTTCCATTATCTATTTAATAATATTAAATTTAATAGGAATTTCTTACATTAATATTGGATTGATAATAAATTTTGAATTTTCCAAAACATATACCTTTGGAGTGTCAAACTAGGTGTGTAGGATGGCCTCTTATTAATTCACCTAGTAATGATATATTTAAAACCCAATGTTCTCTTTATTGGGTTTTAACACTTTTTTACAAATATACAGGATCCACATCCACTTGTAATATCTATAAATTTAATTTAATTTCTCTTCTAAACCGCACTCTCTATACATTATAATAATTTAAGTATTTCATCTTATGTTTAGTCTTATTATTAAGGCTTTGACTAAGGATTTATAATCCCAATCTCCAAAGATAACTAGACCTTTCTCTGATATAAACTAATATAATTTATATCCTTATATAATTTATTTCATGATTTCATAACTAAAGATAAACACACAAAAATTCCAAAAGATCAAGTGGACAAATGTCCTACATTAATTAGAAATATATCATAGGAAATTGTAACATGTATTCAATGACATTAATTTGAGTTATATGACTTTCCCCTTGAGTTCCATTGATCTTTGAAAATTGTACAGGAAAATCTGGGAATGTACATAAGAAAGGGGTTAGTATACATCCAAGAAAAGGAATAATAAAAACATAAAATGATTAAAGAAATACATGTTAGTAATGTGGAATATCAAGGTGGAATAAAAGGGTGAGAATCATAATAATTAACATAATATAATGATATAATATGATAACATTAAGGAAACATAGAAATGTGGAAAAAAATATTAAACAAGGAATTATAAACATAAGTTAAGGATAATCAATGAGAAATAAAAATATTGTGTTCTTAGGATAGATTACCATAAACTATACATGGAATCCCCTGAGATAAAAATATTATCCAATTAATTAGAGGGATTTTTAATCATGGGACCATTTGTCACATTCATATAATGTACATTTATTTGGTTACCTCTTAAATCATAATACATAAGTATATTTTTCATCACATTTAATTACAAGAATAAAGAGTCTAGGTTATATACATGGAATTCCACAATTGGTTGAGGATATATACATCTAGGTGAATAAACTTTAGTCTAAATTGGGATGGTAATTCAGAATAAAACAAATTGGCATGGAAAATCACAAGATTATTTTTGTATTATAGCAGGAGTGCATAAAGGATAATGGAAGACTTCAATGATGGTGAAATATTGTCTCTCATTACTTGGGAATCATAAATAGAGTAAAGGGATGTTTTAGAAACATTAAAACATTAAAATAATAATGAAAAAGGATTAATACAATAAGATTACATTAATTAAAAGGAAGATGAGAGAATCCATTACCTTGAGAGGGAACTTATTAAATCATTTTAGGAGATTATTAATATATTGGGAATGTCTTAAAAGGGATCTAGAGAGATATTGACAGAGTAACATCATACTAAATGATTTGTTAGTAAGAAGGAATGGGGGTCAGGTGCGTATTTATAGAAAAAGAGAGAGGAGTTCTTTATAAATTTTAAAATATAGGTTTTGGACTCTAAGTTGTAAAATTATAAAAAACAAAGACCTTCCCAGGGTTTCATCCCATTATTTCTACCAAAGTGGTCTGTTATTTAATATGTTGTTAGTTTATAAATTGATATCCATAATTTAATACAATTAACGGTGTGGAGGTGAGTAGTATTCATAAAGTATTGATTATAAATCCTTAAAATATAATATTTGTTTTGGAGGATTCATTAATGGTTTGTAAAGATAATAAAATATCATTAAAACATATTATTTTAAAGGGGAAATATATTTTTGGTTATAGATTCCCCTTATGATATTTATTACATAAATTTTTAGCTATTATGGCATTAAAATACATACTGTATATTCATTATGTATATAGTTTTTACATAAATATTTAGTCACCTCATAAAATTTTGAAAAATTCACCATTGAATAATTACAACCTGCTGATTTCAAAAAATATGATATATTTGACCAAAAAAATTCTAAAATTTTAAAGTAACAAATTTATGAAAGTCTTTATATAAAAGAAAATAATAGTTTTTTAGACACTAACCACTTTATGAACAATATTAAAATAAAGATATAATTAATTACAATATTTTATCATTTTATTAAAATAAATAATAAATAATAATAATATTATAGGAAAATAAAATTTATTTAAAAAAATATTGAATTGATCAAAAATACTATTTAAATTTAAACTATATATTTTCCAAATATAATTATTTTTATCAAAATTTAATTTATATAAAAACCATTATTCAATCATATATATATATATATATATGATTTAAAAATGAAAAGGGCATAAATATAATCACTATTTTTTTAGAATGGAAATTTAAAAAATAATACTAATCATGTCTAGATACATAACCCAATATTAAAACTGTGTACACTCTAAGGATAAGATGTGTGATGGTGGTACTTTCTTGTAGTGGTTTGATGCACATGGTTTTTGTGGAAATCATGATAGGCTTGAACTTCTCCCATAAATGGTTTTATTTGAGTTCCAATTGTTGATTAGTAACTCTATCTTGGTCATGGAGAAATCCCTGTGATTCCATATCTATTGAATGTTCTGATAATTGGTTTTTATGGTGTATGAACCTTCCGGTCAATGACATCATTTCATACTTATATGATAATTAGATCTTTTACCAATGGTTAATATATAAAAACCTTTATGGTAACTATAGAATGATTATATTACCAATGGTTACGATGCTTAATGATATTTTAAGCATGTCAGAAAATTATTTCTATATTTTATAATTGTCTGAATGAAAAAATTAAATATATTTCATGTGTTTTCCAAAAATACATTATATCATAAATAATTTATTCATATAAAGGGGAGATTATTTAATAAACATTTGGGTCATTATAGGGATGCACTAGATATGCGGGATTTACATAAATTTTCGGGAGATAATGGAAGTGACAAGATAATCAAATTTTTTGTGAACCTTTTAAATCAATTGTGACTTATATGTGTGTTCCTATGTATGATAATATAATAATTGAATCAAAACTAAAATGTAATGATGGTTATTTGAAGAGAAACACATAAAATTAATAAATCACTAATTAAACCATCTATTAGTGACTTCACTAATCTTGTGGCTTGAGACCTTCTTCTCTTTATGTTCTCTTTACCATGTGATATTGATAATTATTTATAAACTTGTGCGACAAATTGGTCTAGTTGTCTATAGTTACTCATGTTTCATACACCCTGGTCCACTTTAGGACATGGTAATTTGGCTCAGTTATATATATACTAATTCACATGATTTGTTCAATAAGTAATTTCAAATAATCGAGAAAAAAAGTATCTTCATCCTTCAATTGCTCCTAACATTGAAATGAATCTTCTCTCTTTGATACTAGGTTGTATTGATCTCTCAATTATTCTGAATTCTTGCACTCAATAATTTCAAACACTCTCAATATTCAAACACACTCTAGTATTGTCATATGAACACACACACACACAGATATATATATATATATATATATATATATATTCACAACACAATATCCAGAATAATAGTTTCAAAAATATAATATTTTATACCTCTCATGATAATTGGGAGTATTAGTGATCACATATTTTGAATCGATAAATATATTCCTAATTTTTTTCCTCATTTAATATCATTTGAATCCACAATAAATCTTCATTTAAATCCCATAATATTTGAAAATTAATTTAATATATTACATTGATTATCAAAGTATCTCTTTCCCATAAAATTTATGACATTGAATTTTTCTTTATTTTTATCCATATGGGCATTATTAGGATATGATATCTTATCTTTTGGCCTAGAACATAACTAAGAACAATATTTTCCTCTCCTGTTCATTTGTTAGTATTGGTTGAATCAAGATCCACATATATTGATCATGATATTTAAATTCTTGAATAATCGATATTGAGCATCATCCTATTTCATCTTCCACAAAGTTATATAATTTCTGAGATCTCAATTATTATTATTTTCCTAATGACATTTTCTGTATTATGAAGTGATAACATCAGATAATGCATAAAAATATAAACCCTCCTTAAATCCATAAATTATCCTAAGATAAATTCATATACCCATTGTGAATGTATTATTCAACTTGATGTCAAGTCTTACTTTGAATTTATATCTCTTACACATAGAGTCGGACATATAAAATGTCTTACAGGATTTCTTAATGTCATATGAAAGCTTCCCTCAATGAAAGATTTTCACTCAATGCCTTATAGATTATTTACAATGTCATACACTATCTTTTTATAAGTCTTATAATTTACAAAATTTTTCATAATTCTCAAATAACATAGATAGTCTTCGGAACACTATTATAATAACCCTAAATTCTATTCATATCATTTTTAAGTCTTAAAAATCACTCATAAACTCCTCAAAACATCATCTAATGATATTATTTTATCTAATAATATTATTTTTATATACAACACTACTTTTATTGTTTCCTTCATAACTCCACTAATAACTATCTTGTCAAGCATGACATCCAATTCAAACTTCCCAACTATAATGTAGATTCCAACATTAAAAACATGTTATAGACAACCCTGTCTTCGTTATTATAATTAATGATGGTTAATAACCACACAATAATAATCATAAATAAAATGATTAATTTTATTAAAATTTTTTAAGTACGATATCCTAGTTATAGCCTCATGTCACATTTTAATTCTGTCATGGAAGAACCTTCTTATACTGCTCAAAACATGTCAATACATATTGACATCATCTTAATCTTACAATTAGTCTCAGCTTATTGAACCAAAAAAATTAATTCAAACATCTTAAAATATGATAATCATAATGATACTGATAATTGATTAATTTTACTTAGGTATATTCCTAGTAATAGATGATTATAAACAGGTTTCTTCTCCTATGAAAACATTATTTGTATTTTTTTATAGGATATATATAATATATAATTATAAATAGAAACTGTGATATATGTTTGGGTTGTGCATGAGAGATTATATTCCCATTATCTAATGTGGTTTTCTCATTTCCTATTTAACTATTTTTTATAATTTTATTTCAATTAAGTTTATATTGTCTTCTTTTCATCCTATTTGAATAATGATTTTGTTTTCATTATTGGATGGTAACTGTTCTAATGTGTTGAGTACTATTTCATTGATAATTTTTATATGTATTCATTCATGTTTAGTTCATCTTTTCCTTCATTGTTTTGTTTTGATAATAACATGTTCCCTCTTACTTTGATTATGTTTTGATAATTTCATTATTTCTTATAATTATATATTTTATTTAATGTCAATTATCAAATTACTACTTCACTCTTCATATTTAATATTATTTTTTTAATTATTGTAATTAATATTTTTATGATTTAATATTCATTAATTTTTCATATTTTTTGTGAAGAAATTTATTCATTATGGCCAGTTGTATAATGTTTGGATGTTAGAACTTCTGATGTTCAGTTTAGAAATTTTTTATAATATAGTTATTTAAAAGATACATCTTATTTGATGCATGGGAAGTGTGCTAATCCACATCGTGATGATGTGTAAATGAAAATTAATGATGCAAAATCATATTGAGTAGTTTTGGAAAATTATGGGAGAACCCTCATATGTGATTATAATTATAAATATCCATATGTTCTTGATCCTTATGAATTATATGATTGTATTTTATATATAGACATATATATATATGTTTTAGAATATTAAATATTAATGTGGCTATTTGAAATCAAGAATTTAGATAAATGAATTAACTCATATGTACATAGTTGAAGGTGGGAGAGATGAAAAATTTGAAAAATGATAATTTCCTAAATACATTATAATATGTAAGGCATGAAATCATTACTGTTTGAGACAATGAGTTATTAATAACCATGATATGTCAATCATTCTATTATAAGATAATGATGGATTACTGTGAATCAGTAAATTGGTACATGGATTTATCTTGAATATGATATCATAGAATGATATTATAGTCAAACCATTTTTATCACACTATAAAATATTCAGTCATTCTCTGATAACATAGATAGATCCAACAACTTTAGATGTATGAGAATTTATTTATAAATCTTGATTGTGAATTGATTATTTTAATTTATGAAATTATTATAAATCATAAGATACAATTAACAATCTAAAAAATATGTATTTTCAAATTCAAATGAGTGAAATTTGAAGACATTTTATCTCAATATTGAAATAGATTTAATTGTAGGAACTCAATAATAAAATTAAGGATTATTTTTTAGGATACATATTAGTTAAATCAAATCTCCAATGGTTATTAGGTATTTTGTTCAACTCTAATTTTTTTGTCATCATTTATATTTATAATTGTAATTTTAGGAAAGTAACAAGAGTAATGATGCTTTTGGTGTTTCTATTTTAAGCAATATAATTCAAATTCTATATATTATCTATTTTATGTTAATTTAATGATTGAATTTGAAATTTTATTTCTTGAGAAGAAACTCATCTATGGCTATTAGAAGTACCTTATTTTGTATGGAAAATATGGATCACTTTAACATGATTATGAATGGTGTCAATAATGGCTTGAATTATCCATTATAATATGTATTTATTCTCTTATAAATTGGAAAAATATATGGTCTAAAAACATAGGCATGTGAATGACTATATGAAATTTTTTCATACTATGATTTGTCTTATTCATCTATGATAGTTTTAATATATTTCGAGATTCTAAAAGATGAATAAGAGGGAAAAGGTAATTTTATCTTGGTGCATTAACTAAAATAACTCTTTTTATTGCATCTCATTAAAGGATGATATATATTCAAGGAAAAATTGTATTAAATGTAAATTTATGGAGAATACTATTTTTTACATAAATCTATTTATTTCTATATATTTGTATTTCTATTATATGGTGTCCATTTATTATAAAATGTGTGAATATTAGAATGAGGATCTATCTTATATGTGGGAACCTAATAAAATCACTTTGAAACATGTAAAACAAGTTATCAAATTTCCCATAGTTTTGAGAAACCTCAGAAAAGGATCTGAACAAAATCACCAACCAAAAATTGGTTGTTGCTGGAGTATACTAGGTGAAGTTCTTTCCTTGAAAAATAATAAAAAGTAATGTTAAATTCAATTTATCTATATTAATATCTATATTAAAATCAAATTGAAATATAATGTTAAAACTAAACAAATTAAGAGTGGGTCCATAATTTATTGAAATATTTTGAGGGAATCAATTCATTGCCCCTTGTGTCTACATGATCATACTAATAACAAAAACCATGAATTTTTTATTTCCCATTATATTTTATTTATTTTTTATTCTATAGGTACGAAGATGAATGATGGGTTATTAAGATTATATTGAGTAGATAACATTGGAATAAAGGTGATTCCTATTAAAAATTGTATCTAATTTGTTTTCTATAATCAATGAATGTGTTTATTGATTTTTTATGTTCCATGTCTGGATGTGTTTGTGATTAAAAATGTAACATGTGGTAATATTCTTTAATGAATGTTATTTTATTTTAACCACATGATTTATTAACAATATCAGTTGATGTTAATGTAATTAGAAGTGTTGAAGTTGCTTTAATGGTTCATCATAGATGTATGATGATGTAGAAGAATTTTATAGTTATTCTTAATGAAAAAATAATAATATTGGTGAAGTTTAACAATTTCATGGTGTTATACCATATAAGAAATAGTTTATATATTACAAAAACATAATTTTGTGTACTAATAAAAATGGATGGTGTAATGACTAGGGATTTTGTAAAATATCATTAAAATAATGGAGAAGAGAAAACAAACTCTTGTTTTTTAGAAAGATGTATTTCGCATAAATAATCTTATACACCCAAGGTTATTACTATTCCTGTTATTAATTCTTTCTAAAATAAATAAAATTGTATCATTCACTATATTATGACATATTAATTATTGTCATTTTCAATTTTAGTTGATTTCATGGTCTTGAAAAAATATTTAAGTGGTGATCATAGTTGGCATAATGAAAGAATAATGTGAATCAAATGTCAGGGTGTGTATGACATGACCATGGTTCTAAAATTAGTTCATAGTAGTTTAAAACGTTAAATGTAAAACACTCTACGTTACTTCCTATACATGTCATAGGATGATATTTAATACATATTGTCATATTTTGCGGATATGGATTTATGTTTGATACATGGGAGACTCTAACATAAAATATTATATCCATAGATCATATCAAGTTTGGTTTAATGGACTAAATTTTATTTTAATTATATAAAGAAAGATAAAGATGATGGAATTTGTATATTGAATTTAAGTTTTGAATTTTGGTTTCAAAATATTATTTTCATTAAAGTAAGTTTGTTACAATGTATTTATGTATGATAATTAATTGAATAAATTGAAAATATTTTAATGAAAGTCGAGACTCCTATGAAATGTATAGTATATATCTATACACTTTTAAAAAGTATACAAGGATTAAATTTTAAATGATGATTTAATGATTAAATTGGTGAAGATGAATTCCATTTTTTTTGTATAGTGTTGATGAGATGTTTTTTATGATTGTAATTTAATCATCTATACTTCAATATCTATTATTAAAACTAGAATAAATATATTTTATGTTCTATAATAATATTTTTGTATCTATAATTTTATGTCTCATTTAATAATGTGAAGAAGTGGTGATACTTTTTTGAAATAATTCTCGACACTTTACATTGAAAATAAAGAATCAACTACATCATACATCACCAAAATTTTTCTTTTTTTGCATGTGATCTCATCATACATGTTAGGATATATTTTCTACTTTGAGGAGTTACATTAAAAACCACACTCAGTATATCCCATAGGATTATACACATTTTTAATGTGATAATGGATGATACCATGGATTTCGTATTACAAATAAATTCATTTAGAATGGTTCTACTTATACATCATAGTGTTGTTTTTTAGTATGTGAATATCCATATGAATACACTTAACTTAATTTACTATGTTCATAAAGGTTGGTGTTAATGAAGAATGATTAAATAAATATTTTATTTAAATATCATTACATTGTATATATTTTTATTTGTGATAAAACTAAAATATTAATACTTATTATCTTACCCATATTAACAAATAAATCTGTGGTACACTACAATAATAAGATGTTGTGATTCTAAAATTGGTATTAGAGCAGTTCCATACATTGATACGAACAAATGATATCTTTCGGAAGTAAAAGGTGTAGAATAGACAATATTTATTGATGATGTTGAATATGAAATTTTATATAAATCATGGATCTTATTAATTCAAAAAACAAATATTCCAATATTTTGAGGGAAAATGTTTGATCCCATATTTTCCAGGTATGTCCCTATTTAATTTTTTTGATAAAAAACATTTTTTGTGTTTTTCCTCTCCTTTAAACCTAGGGGAACATGATAGTTCAAGGATAGATAGCTATTTCTAGGAAAAATGACCAAATGTTCAAGGATTTATGTTTTTCTGAATTAATGGAGTCTATGTATAAATTTATTGGGGATCATAACGGTTTTCTATAAGCATAGAATTATTAATAGTTGGTTCTTACATTTTCTATAGAATGTGGGATGAGTGAAATATATTGTAAATTTATATGTTGTAATCCATTTAAATGACTTTTATATGTGGCCAAAGGAACGTCATGTACTAGTTAATGACATGAAATAATTTCATGTCATGGACTTGTTATATGATGTGTAAATATCACCAGAAGGAAACCATGAACTGGTTAAGGACATGAATTAATTATGTGATGTGAGAATTTTACACAACGTGTAATGTTTAATCAATTTTATTTTTACCTTGGGTGATATATTTTTTAGTGTATCTCATAAATCAATAATTAAAAACCATGTAAATATTACATGATGTTTATGTCATGGTCTCATCAATTTTAAATAAAGGACGTGCATGTAATTTCATTACATCCATGTCTAACCTCTCCTCTCTCGATACCTATGTGATTTATAGGTGATTTTGGATAGTTTTATTCCCTTATAGATATATTTATCAATAGTATGATCCCTGATTAGTTATTCCAAATTATTACCCCTTATATTAAGCTTATTTATCATTATAGTGGGGTAATCCTTTGACCTTTATGGAAACAAATCTTGATCTTGATCTCGTGTGATTCAGTACTTCTTGTAATATCATGATCCTTTATTCCTATTGGAGTTACTTATTATAAGCCTTGTCTTGATCTCCAAATAAAGGTTGGTCGTCTAAAACCAAAACCTCTTGTCATATTATATTGTTTATGTTTGTGAAATACTATAAAATTGTTCTGAAATAATGTACACAATAATTAATTGGGTAATGGATGATGAGAAATTTTTCTTTGGATTACCCATTAGATCCCTTTGGATTTCATGATGATGAGACATTTCTTGTGTTTACCCTGGAATAATAATGAATTGGCTAGTGGCATAATGATTTTTATAATTACATGAAATATCCATTGATTTCTTATGATAGATTCAACTTAGAAACTATCCAAGTGGATCTTTGAAAGTCTAATTATTATTTAATGTGAAATAGAAATGAAAATTATCATGAAATTGAAATATGATATAATGTAATAAATGAATGGGTAATTGAAGGACATATGATCATTGTAAGACTTAACCATTTTGAATTTTTATATTTTATGTGTTATCATTTTCATTATGTTTGTTTTTTATTGATGTTTTAATTCTTATAAGGTCTGTCCAGTTATGTTGAAATTATTATATAGGGAGATTGGACCGATAATTTTTAAATACATATATAGAGGGCTTGCTCCAAATGAATAAAGAATTATATAGAGGGCATAATCATTAATGATGATATTCTCATATAGAGGGATTTTCCTAAATTCTAACATGATTATACAGAGGGATTGTCCTAGTTATGTGATTATACAATGGTTTATGGTTATGGTTGGCATATCTGCGTTACATGGTCATAGATATTCTTTCATGGAAATTATGTAAGTTTATTTTTGTATTTTTATTTATTGATTTACTAGTACACCTATTTATCGAATTATTACATTCACTTATTATCATAATGGTTTTTTAGATAGGGTGGTATCAACCTACTAAGCTCTACTCACACCCTATACGGACTTCCATTTTTTACCAGAGTAGATTACAGGGATACAGGTTTGGGCAAGGGAAAGGGACGTCATAGTTGATTTTTACATGCGGGATGGGTTGTTACATGGAGTCGGGACCATCATGGGGATTGGGACCAAGGTATTCTTAGTTTATTTGAGTCTCAATGGTCTTATATTTGTATTAATTTCAGTTTAACATTTAGTTACATTCCATCGCATTATTACTTGGTTCTCTATTATTTGATATATTAGTTCTTTCATTAATTTTCTATTTTAGGTTTTACTATCTATGTTATATTAATATATATTATTTACTTATTCTATATTGTAACTCCATATAATGGGGTATAGTCTCCTCACTATACTCATCACAAATTCTTTCTATTCTGCAGCCTCCAGGGTATGGGGAGGAGTGCTGGAGGTCCCATAACCAACCTGATTCGGCCATACGAAAGAGTTAAGGGTCAAGGGATATTATAAAGTGGTATTAGTGTTTAGTTTTTTATTTTATATTTCTTTTATAATGGGGAAATGTAGAAAGGATTCTAGAATGTGTTGGGATTTGGTAATGATATCGTTTACGGGTGTAACTAACCAATGAATAGGGGAAAATTTGAGTTCCTAGAGAAGAGATTTTTTACATGATGTTTTCTTGATACAGTTTCTATTATTTCACCTTGGGTGATTCAGAGGTTGTGTGAAGTTATTATTTCTTGAGAGTTATACTCGTGGCCTATTATGGTGTCAGATTAGTATTCCTGTATCATGATAGGCATGTCAAGATATATCCTGACATGAATTATTTATGGTAGAGAAAAAATTATTGCATGTCATATATTTTACTGTATGAATTGTGAAATTATATACATGTTATATCTAATAAATGAAATTAAATAAGTGTTATGTCATACTAAAACACATGTAATACATGTTTAGAGAATTCTTGAGCAATTGGTTCTCTATTGATGTCAGCCGTTGTGGCGAAACGTGTTGTTATCCAATGTTCAATATAGTGAATCTATCTTGTAGATAAAACTTCTTCTCGTTATCTTGGAATTGAGTTTAAGGAGAACAATAATCATCATGATCCTATCATAGTTGATATGAATCTTCCTATAGCTCTTTAGGATCATATTGATGTTTATCTCCACAATAGTGTATTGTGGGTCATTCAATCTATGGGAAGAGAGGCTTCTCAAACCATTCCTTAAAACATTAATCTAACAATATAATTTTAGATTAAGCATATTCCTATGTTTATAGGGGAGGGAGACCCCCAGATTACTTAGTTCGGGAGTGACTCTGTCCATATGATCATTAAGAACCTTGAGATGCAAAGATACAGTGGGGTAAATATTTCTGCATATATATATTCTATGGACCTGCCAAGATATAGGGAGTTTGGTTGGATCAAAACGGTCATCAAATGTATTTTTCATTGCCAGAATTAGATTAAATGTTCGTAATACACTTCTGTACAGAGACATTGATAGATGAGGATCCTCATGGGTTAATTAACTTGACACATGAGATATTGTAAGTAATTAACTCCACTAAACATACCACTATATTGTAGCACTTTTCTCCATCTTTATCAATTCCTGAGATATCCACAGAAATATGTTTGTCTGATGAGACTCACTATGAGAGTAGGACACAGGTGAACACATTTTTCTTGAGTATATTTTTGGATTTCATGAAACAAGAAATCATCATATAAGTGAATCTAATAGAGTCCATGAGCAGATGTCATGTTGATTTATCATGGTGATCAAGGATTTCATCTTCTAGTGGTAAGAAGCACCACAATTACTATTATCTCTAAGGAAATATTTGGTATATTAGATAGGGAACTAGGAATCGATCTCCGGACTATTTTCCATTATAGTGATATCAGTGTGGAAAGATGGGATACAAGAGGCCTTAGTGTCTATACCCTGGTTTGGTGTACCATTTTTGTGATGGGATGGGTCACTTATTATGGTTTTGTAAGGGAACACAGTAGAAGAGATATGGTAGGGGATCGGGATAGGTACCAGAGTTTATGAAGGACATAGCTACCCCTCAACAGACATGTATCTGTGGTTCCATAGGACAATCAGGCCAAGGGAGGGGATTTGGTACCCTAGTGAAGGAGCTTTAGTACATAGTTGAGGAAATAGAACAAGAGATTTAGATTGTGGTGTAGGTCAGAGTGGATAGATTTCTCCACTGTATACAATCTACTTCGGCTAGTGTGGATGTAGGGCCTTCTATCATCAGAGGTACGATTCATGTATCATATACCCTTTCTTGGGTTTTTTGATATTGAATAATTGTATTCCTTTTTATTTTCACTTTATTAAAAAGTTTTTGGATTGGTTATGGATATCATGGATGGTGTTTTGACCATCAACACACTATTGGGAGTGTAATCAGAGAATATCAAATGTTGTAAGGTGTGTTCTCTAGAAATTGGTGGTTACTATTTCTTTTTGGATCCATTTATTCTATAAATCACTGGGATCAATTTGATTATTGGTATAGATTGTCAATTTCTATACCAGGGTCATACTGAATATTATTAGAATAGAGTTTCCTTTCTTTATCAAAAAGGGGGAACTTATTTTCACCAGGGTGAGTTAGATATTTAGACTAGTCATGTAGGACCAATTCAGTGGAGATTGTGTTGTCTCATTGATCGTATAGAAATATGTGTTCTAAATAATATTGGAATGTAGTAAGATACTTATCCTCTGGTGGTAAACCATTTTCATACCATTTTTTCTAATGAGTATTGAGGCTTTCATCCCAAGATGGAGTTCGAGTTCACAATTCAGTTATTGCTGAGAGAAGAGCCTCTTTTTATTTAACCTTACAGGGTGGAACCAAAATATCATTGGGAGTTGAAAGTTCTATTAGATTATTTGGAAGCTAAGGGTTTCATATGTCCTTGAACATCTCTATGGGGTTCTCCAATTCTTTTTTCCAAGAAGGAAGATGTTACTTTGTCTTTATGTGTGGATACTTAGAGATTGAACCAGATGATGGTCAAGAACTAGTATCCCCTTATGTGAATCAATGATAACTTTGATTAAATGAGGTTATATGATGTTTTATATGATATATTTGAGATCAGGATACAACTAGTTGATGTTACGACCATTAGAAATACCTCAGACTACTTTTAGGAGCATGTATGTCTTGTACAATTTTGTAGTGATGTTTTTTGGGTTAGTGAACACATTAGTTTTATTCATTCCATTAATGAATTAGATCTTTCATCATCTTATAGACCTTTTTTTTATCATCGATATATTGGTGTAATCCAAGTCAGAAAAAAAATCATTCCCAACATCTTGACATCATATTGAGTATATTGATAGAGCATCAGCTTTATGCCAAACATTACAAATTTAGTTTTTGGATTGGTAAAGTGCACATCATGGAACATGTTTTCTTATAGGATAGAGTAATATTGGACCCATAAAACGATATATCCATGTTTTTTTAGATTAAAAAAATAATTTCTTCGAGATTTATAGTTTTCTAGGTTTAACATGTTATTATTAGTGCTTTATCCAGGAATTATCCCATCTGAAAGCACCGATGTCCTGGCAGACCAAGAAATCAGTGGCATTTTTTTGGTTTGATTATTAGAAGATAGATTCTCTAGAGATAAAAGGTAGGTTGGCCTCAGAACCAATCCTCACATTACCTTTTATAGGTAAATAATATACCATGTACTATGATACATCAAGAGTTGTACTGGGAGTATTTCTGATGTAGGAGGATAGAGTGGATACTTATGTCTCTACATAGCTAGGGCCGCATGAGTGGAATTTTCCTAATCACAATCAAAATTTTTCAGTGGTGGTACATGTCCTATGATGTTGGAGACATTAACTTATGGGTTATAGGTTTATGTTGTACCTGGACAACAATAGCCTCAGGTAAATGTTTTCTCAGTAGAACCTGAACCTTTAACAGAGGTGGTGGGTCAAGTATCTACAGTCATTCAGCTTCATGTTAACTTATACACTAGAAAAGGGAAATGTTGTTGTCAATTATATGATCTTAAAGATGAAGACAGATGTACTGTGGGAGCCTTATGAAATGTATTGGTTGATGGTGGTCTTTGCAGAAATCCATATAGATGTTCAAGATTCCTAGCGATGAGTAACTATGAATTAAAAATCTTATAAACCCATTATTTTGGTCCAGATAAAGAAATATAAAATATATGATCTGGAGGGAATAGTTATAATATATGGCCTATATAGTGGGGATCCACAAATTGGATGGTCTCTTAGAATTTTAAATTATATTTATTTATGTGGCTGGGTATGGATTCCTACTGGCTTTCACAAGGAGCTGATGGGAGAGTTTCATGCTTTCAGATGGGTGGTACATCTATGTTAGGAAAATATTTATCATGATTACTACAAGGCTATTACAGCCTCTTACCATTCTGAAATGGAAATGGGATGATGTAACTATGGATATTATGACACTAATACCCAAGAAAACCTAGATGAATCATGTAGTATGCGTGATTATAAATCGATTAACGAAGGTGTCCTACTTTTTGAATATTAAATATAACTTCATAGTTGATGCACTAGGTAGTATTTATGAGTGCAATATAGTATTTTTTTCATGGTGTTCTGAGGAGGATAATTTTTAAAAAATATGCTCATTTCACATCTAGATTCTTGAAAGTTCTTTAGAATGCTCTAGTATTATAAGTTCATTTGTGCCCAACCTATCATCCATAGGCTAACAGTTCAACTGAGAAGACTATTTGGAATCTGAAGGATATGTTATGAGCTTGTGTTTTGGATTTGGGGGGGGGGGGGGG
Source organism: Viscum album (assembly GCA_963277665.1). NCBI lineage: Eukaryota > Viridiplantae > Streptophyta > Magnoliopsida > Santalales > Viscaceae > Viscum > Viscum album. The sequence goes on from OY728158.1 coordinate 1,794,583,320, forward strand.
GTTGGAACAATATTTATCACTCATGGGTTTATCTTATAATAAAATATTCAAGGGATTGATCAAGGTGCCACCTTTTGAGGATTTTTATAGAAGGAAATTTTGTTAAACTCTTGTTTTATTAGAGGCAAATGAGTAAGAAATTTATAGACCTAGAAACATGAAAAATACAACTTAAATGGTTCATTGTATTAGTAATTGGATGGTGGCCATGTAAAGAAGGGAAGAAATAATCCACTAAGAATTACATATGTCCTTGGGTGTTTGAGGTTGGTTGTCATGTTTTCCTTTGGGTGTCTCTATGGTTAGGGAAATTATATATTAGAAAATTGGTAAATGTAGTGCCTAGGTTTTCCAAGCCATTTGAGATAGTGGAAAGGTTCAGTCTAGTGGTGTACTAATTATCCCTTCAACTTTATTATAGTTCCATGCATGATGTGTTCTATATGTTGTAGCTTTAGAGATATCATTATGACCTTTCTAATGTGGTAGACAAAAATGATAGTGAACTTGTTGTAGACGTATCCATTTTGGATCATTTGATAAATATTATGTACCATAGTGAAAATTATATCTAAGGTATGGCCATACCTATAGTTCATGTTTAGCAGTAACATGGGTGTGTTTGATAGGAGACCTAAAATGGGGAGTCTGTTATGAAACCACAGTTTCCAGAAATGTTTTTTTGAGACAAAATGGTTATTCTTAGAGTAGATCAGGGTTGATCTATTATATGGTGGGGAGGATGTAATATCTCATATTGTGCATGTAAGTCCATCTTTCAGTTTATTTTGTTAAAAAAATTTGGTTTTTCCTTCTTCATTAATCCTTAAGAGTCATATACCATTTGAATATAGAGATATTTTACTAGGGAAAATGATCTAATTTTCAGTGATGTATGTTTTTTATTTAATGAAGTATGGGTATAAACATGTTAAATGGGATTGAGAGGTTTTTCCATTAGTTTGGAAGGCTTCACAGGTTTTATACCAATATTTTTTTGAAATTGGTTTGATTATTTTCTACTATGAATTTACATTCCATGAACCATGAACATGATGTGTAAATGTGTCAGGACAGACATTTTGAATTGGTTGATGATGTGAAATAGATATATATCGTGAACCTATTACGTGATGTATAAATATCTCTAGGAAGACTTCGTGAACTGGTTTACCTTGTGAATTGGTTACATGACACGACAATTCAAAATTACATGTAATGTTCAAGAATAGTTATTTAACCCTGAGATGATCCTTTTTTTTATGTAACTCATAAATCAAGGATTATAGTTTCTATAAATATTTCATGTCATGTGTATCTTAGGCTTAGAAATTTTAAATCCCCTATCCGAATATAATTTCATACCATCCACATATATCTTATCCTCTATTGATCCCTAAGAGATTTCTAGGAAATTTTGGTGTACTACATTTACTTACGCACATCTCTACCAAGTGTAAAATCCCTGTTTAGATTTTATCTTTATTTATCCCATCTCTTCTACTTATTCATGTTGTGGTTATGTATTATTTTGACTACTATATAAGCAGTTTTCGATCTTTATCATGTGTGATCAACTTCTTCTCGCAATCTAATGCACCTTCATTCTTGTTCGCATTACTAATTTCATGTGTCGTCATGATTTCAAGATAAAATTAGGTGGTCTAAAACCAAACCCTATGATCTATTTATATTTTTTAAGTATGTGAAATACTAATAGATTTCCCATAAACAACATGATAATTATTTTATTGAGTAATGTATAATATTTAATCTTGTTTTGCATTATCCATTAGATCTCTTTGTATTCAATTATGTTGAGGCCTAGATTCAGTTACCTTGAAATAATAATGGATTGTTAATATTCATAATTTTTTTAGCATGATATGAAATCGTAAGTGATTTCATGTGAAGATTCACTGTGGAAAATGGCTAAGTGGATAATTGAGTACCCAATGATTCATTGATATGAAATGGAAATGTAAATAAGAGTGGAAATGACTTGTGTTATAATGTAATGAATGAATGGGTAATTGAAAGACTAATGGTAATTAGAGAATTAAGTATTTTGGATTGTGATATTGTGATGTATTATAATTTTGGTTTTCATTTGTGTTGTAATTGATGTTGTAATGCTTATAGGGATTGTCCTAGTTATGCTGAAATGATTATATAGAGGGATTTTCGTTGTTAGGTTGAATTACATATATAGAGGGCTTGTCCTAGATGATGAAATGATTATATATAGGGCTTTGACAAGTTATTCTAAAATAATTATTCAGATGGCTTATTTGAGATGAAAAAATTCTTATATAGATGGATTTTCTTAGTTAATTTATTTTTCCATGGTTTGTGGTTATGGTTGGAATGGTTGTTCTCCATGCTCAGAGTTATTCTGGCATGGAACTTATGTGTTTTGATTATTTTATTTTTATTAACTTATTAATTAATGAAACTGTTTATCACTTTATTCCATTCACTTATTATCAAAAAAATTAGACATGGTGGTCTCAAAATTCCATGTTTCACTCACACCCTATTCGGGTTGTTGATTGGTATCCCAAAAAGATTACATGAATATAGGTTTGGAAAAGGTGTAGGGACCTTGTAGTTGACTGTTTCATGATAGATAGGTTGGATCATGGAGTTAGGATCTAAATGGGGATCATGACTGGGGACTTATTATTTTGATTGTGCTAGTAAGTTCTTTCATTTGTATAAAACTTTGTTTGAAATTTAGTTACATTCTATCTTATCATTACATGGTTAAATATTTTTTGATTTATTGGTTCTTCCTTTACTTTACAGTTGTTTGTTGTACTATTTTTTCTATATGTTTTACTCTTATATTTATTTGTATTATATATTTCTATTGTATTGTTACTCTCTACTAGGGGGTATAGTCTCCCCAATATACTAATCATATCTCCCATTGTTAGTGGGAAGCTTCTAGCGTACATGGAGGCGTGATTGAGGTCTCATGCCCATCCTGATTTTTTCATGTTAGAGAGTTCCAGATATGGGGACATTACAAAAATGATATAGTGTTAGGTGGAATAATATGATATTATACATTTTTTTATTAGGTTTGAATGTCGGAAATAAATTATATGATGGTTTTTATTTAACCATGGAAGGTGGATTGATGACCCTGATTGATAGAAATAAAATTTATATTAATGGATATTCAAGGAATTCTATAATTTAATAACAATCATAGAATGATCTCAAAAAGGTAATAAGAACTGTGGTTATAGAATGAATACGTGATAACCATGAATAAAATGAAACAGTAATTGAAGAAAAATAAGAATTACCACATACCCATTTTGATGCAAATTTTTTGGTTAGTGGGGAAATAAAAGATGTTTTTTATGGTAGTTAGGAATGTTTTTGTTTTTTATAGATTATTTTCAAACTATAGAGGAAGTTATTGTTGTTAATGAGCCACTCTAAATATTCTTAAAATAGTTCTTACAAAATTGTTTTGTCCAATGATGATCATGATTTGAGTCATTTCCACTTTCAGACATGAAATGTTTATTTGTTGTTTTTATGAATTTATTCAATGGTGAGAAGAATAATTCAATCAAAGCCTTGAAAAATTATATTTCATTTAAGGATAATATGGATTGGGATAAGTATTCAGATTTATATGGATATGAGGAGTTTATGATCAATAGTATTTGGTCTATCATCTCAAGAATTGTTCAAAGTATTCAACCATTGGGTAGGCCTTTTGTTTTTCACAATACTCATTGTTTAAGAAATATCCTTCATATATTAGGTAGGTTCCAATTCCACCACCTTTATTATTGATTCTATCTCCACATTCTCAAGGAAAGAAATTCCTTCCACTCTCCTCACCCCTTCTAGTCGAAGGTGTTCTCATGCTGGCCTATAGTTTGGATCTGATACTCTATAAGGTATCTTTCTATATATGGGAGCCTATATAAATATATTTACTCTATATTACTCTAATGAAGATCAACTATGTGTCATGATCTCATTTATGTCAAACAAATCCATTGATCTAGAAAATTCAATTTGGGACCAATAGTCTAGATGATGCTGATGGACACCTCACATACTCTATGATTATCTATGAGTTTGATTTGATGGAGGTATAACAAATAAGGATTCCTATTTCTATATTTGGTGGGGAGAGAGTCCATATATCACTATATTTGGAAATTTTTATTATTTGTTTGGAAAAAAACTTCCCTAGTGGATGTTTCTTCATTAAACCATAGATATTGTTTCCGAAATGTTTCAATAGGGGTGTTTTTACATCAGCATGGAGAGAGAATATATTTTCCATGGTTGATCATAGTTCCCCAAATTTATCTAGATAATGGTGGTTTATTTGGGTAGATATCAAAAAACCAATATAGTATGTGTTTTTTTACTTTCATTTCTACTATCTTTTACAATCTCATGGGTTTACAATGTATCAGTGATTCTTCTATTTATTTTCAATGTCTGGATAAATGTAAATTAAGGATTTTCGACAAGATGGTGCTCAATATTTCTATAAGAAAATTATTTATCCTCTATATTCCCTCACAAATGTTTTTATGGGAGGGTTTTTACCATATAAAATTAAAATAGACTCTCTTTTTATTCTATTCCTATATTTAGTCTGTAGTTCCATCTTTATAGTCATTTGGAATCCCCTTTTCAACAATAGATCCTTAATTTTGATATGTTGAAAACCACCATGGATCCTTTATTAGAAATGAACAACTAATTTGAGGAATCTCTTAGGTTCTAATTAGTACTATTCATTGGATCTCCCCTATGAAGGCTTATTCCCATCCTGTGAACAAAAAAAATTAGAGGCCCTCAAGATGGCTTCTACCAGTACATTGTCTAATGAATGCATCAAATATAATCTCTAGTCCCTGAATGGGTCTATAAAGGTTTTATACCCACTTCCTAAATATGGATTTAGATTCCTTCCCATATATGAATTTTTCATATCATAGGGCACTCCCCATGTCATCATCCCCCTAGAATAAAATCTAGTTAATCCATTTTTTATTAATTCTCCTGTCATCAACATTCCAATATAATTCAATGGTGATCATCACTCCCCCCTCTAGTGATGGTAGTGAAGTGATTTTTTTTATCAGAGTCATCCATTTATGACTCCTTTTTCAATTTTTTCCTCTCAGGATTTTAGACCAAAGAGTCTACTATGATGAACTCCCTAATGGTTAGTATTATATGAGTACATTTTGACCAATGTCACCACACTCAAGAATGATTATATAGAAATGTTGGGTATTATAAGAATTCATTATTGGAGGGCCTCATGGCCCTAACTTCTCTGGTGGATACAAAAACACGTATTCTTGATCTATTAGATCTCCACTATCCTAACTCATTATTGAATTTAGAATCATGTAATACAATGTAACTCATACCCCCTTCACCCAAGAGTATATCAATAGATTATAAAGACTATATATATCTCCACTAGTAGCATGAGATCTAGTTCAACATCCAAATACCATGATGGATACACATCTTATTCTCTATGAGGCCTATTAATTAAAGGTTCCAAATTATTTAAGGATTCTTTCCACTTGTCTTCATTATATCATTGATTAAAATATTAGGGTTATATGTTACCCATCTAAATATAATTTCCATGTAAAAGAACATATGCCAAAAAATAATTCCCTATATTATATTCTTTAGTCATAGAACAAGATAGAATTCATCTACTTTCTTTTTATTAAACCTAAATCTATAAATCACATGCATGAAAACTAGACTAATAATCACATTTGGATATTCTCAAAAAAAATTGAGGTCAAACATGCTAATTCTTCTCCTAAGCACATCATGTTAAGATTATGTCACACCTCTCACTCATTTCATATATCAAAAATCTATGATAAATATGATTCTACTCAAATAGAAAATATATATATGTCACTATAGTATATCAACCTAGGCCCAATGACATGTTTATTAGAGAATAATTCTATATTATACTTTATCAGATATAAAAAGGGTGGTAATAGCTATTTAATGTAGGATAAGAATGAATTTAAATATTTTATTTTGGACATATAAAACATATGTCTTAGGTTTAATGGTTAACAAAATCCCAACAGGTTATCAGAAATATATTAACTAGAAGACATAGTGTCAAAAAATATGTATTTTCCCAAAATTCCTATGATGACCATTTTTTCCAACACTTATATTACTGATATGGATCGGGATTTCTGGGATCACTCGTCACTTTTATCGTTCTTCAACGGATGAGTATTAAAAGTTCGTCTTCTTCTCAATCACACTTTAGGATATCATCATCATTCACACTATAAAATACACTTACAGTTATCCCATCCATGGAAATATGTGGATTGTTCTACAAAATAATACTTTATGTCTAAAAAAGGTTTTCTGGAAGTGTCCAATGGGTGAGCTATCAATCACACTATCAAGAAATTCATATAAAATAAATCTATATTCATTCATTCTTGTCTATAGGAGGTATGGTATGATGATATTTTTGTGGAAATTGGAGATCCCTATTAGTTGAAGTTGTACAATTTCATTTCAATAAAGTTATTATTGAAATCCAATATATATTAGAAAAATTCATTGTATAATAAAATGGAAAATGAATCTCATATTATAAATGATATTTTGAAATGTGGAATCATATGTTTGAAGATATGATCCTTAAGAAAAAGGAAATAACGGAAGGTATATTCTTTTCTATAATAGTATTCAAATATTTCATCTACGAGAAGAATAGGGAGGTAAAATAACAGCAATAGTTATAGAATATCTAGTTGAAGTTAATGGAACTATCCAAGGATTATTTATATTATAGGATAATGTTTTATTATTTATTATCTCTTAGAATAACATTTATTTTTATGATTTTATGGCTAAAATATAAGGGTAATTAACCTCATAAAGTACTATATCGTGAGTATTTATATACTTATATTAATTTTATAATCAATTATAAGTTGTTTCAAATTATTTTAACAATACCCAAAAATTTATTTAGTTGGCTCGATGTGGATTTTACTAGATTAAGATTCCTCAAAGTTGACTAAAAATAATTTAAAATTTTCTAAACATTTATGTGCTAGATATAATTTGAATTTTGGCTAAGACTAGAATAATTTGGAAGAGTTAATTTATTATTGGTGTTATAAAAATTTTAAAATTAAATGACTTCATAAATTTCATCGGGGTGTATAGAAGAGTAAATGGTAAATTAAATAATTCAATCCTTGCATATGTAATTCCAAATCCTGACCTTTTAGTGGTCACCTAAACTTCATAAGGGTAGATAATTACTTACTAAGAGTCACTGTCTTCTTCAAAACAGTAATCATAAACATAAAAAGAGTAATTAGTACATTAGAAGAGTAACCTCAGAATTTGTATTCTTAACAATATAGGTACCTGTTGAGGATCATTTTATGATCTAAATATAAATATGATATAATAAACTATAAGATATAATATAATAATTCATTCATTTCATAAGATACTAATATTTATAGGATATTACAGATGAGTAAGATATATCTCAAAACATATTATTTCATATCATACATGATTTGATATTAATTGGAGAATCTCATATGAAAGGCTTGTGGAATTCATATGAATGAATATTTTTTATTAAAGTTACGGATCTACATATGAGTTAATACTTGGGGAAATTTTGGGAAATATACTAAATGAAAATTCATGTTTATGGACTTAAATTATGTCTGAGAAAAACTTATTTGATGATTCTCAAGATATAATTATATATTCTAGAAACTATTAATCTATTTTTTTCTATGATTCATGATAAGTTAGAGGAATATTGAATGTGGTGAATATGAGAGGATCATTGTGCTATTTACCAGTAATTTTAAATTAAGAATATTTAAATATATATTTTTGTTATCAAAATGGATGAATTTGTGGAAACATTTTAGAAAATTATTTATTTTTACTTTAGGTGATTAAATATCAAAACATTGATTTTGATTTAAGATAGATAATTGTGAATTATAGTCATTAATCCTTAAAATATATGGTCAATGTTGAATGAATTTATAAAAAAATTTAGGTGAAGATAAATTAAATAATTATAGAGTAAATTAATTTTGAAATATAGTATTAAAAGACTCATACATTTGAATTTATTCATCTAATAAAATAATAATGTTATTCGCACCGGAAATGGGAATGAGATGATTGTTAACTAAGGTTATATTGAAATATAAATAACATCTTAAGACTACACAATACATTTTAGTAGCACTCATTATACATAGAGATGAGACATGATGTAGATGTAACTACTATATTTTTAATACACTTGTGGGAATATGTTATATTTAGTTGATGAATTAATATATTATGAATTATATATTTCAAAAATTTGGTGAAGAATTAAGATAGTTCCAGAGCATAATAGGTGAGTAACGTGGATGGTCATCCCGCCAGAGAAGAGTTGAGAAAAACCAAATAAAGTGAATTCCTAAAAAAATTATTGGGAAAAGGTTTTGATGAAAAATAATATTTCAAAGATCATGGGGACAAGGACATGTGTTTTCCTTGAAATAGAAAATAGAATATCCAGATAGATATGCATGAATAAAAAAATCTTCTAGGTTTTCTATATTCAAATATAAAAAATCATTTTTGATGACCTCTATATAAAATTGAAAAATAGAGAGAGGGAGAGTGAAATGATTGAAAAATGAGAGAGTTAAAATGTTATGATAGAAAAATTAAGAAACTTCTCAATGATGAATACAAATAATGATGGATTATTAACTAAATGGGTAAGATCTCTTGGGTATTAAAGATGATGTATAAGAAAATAAAGTTAAACATCATTCAAATATCATATCAAGTTAGTAAAATATGAAGTGTGATTCTTTTTAATACAAACTCAGTTAGAAAATAAGATGAAGAAGAAGATTCAAGGAAGGTTGAATTATATATAGTTTTTTATATCATCTAGTGGAATTAAAATAACATGAAGTCTGAGTTTCAAAATACCATTTTATAGATTCTAATTTTGTCATTGAATCCCAGATTTGATATTTGAGAATGTGTTTCATAAAGAATTAGAATATTAAATTCTATCCAAGAACTCAATATATAAGATATAAAAAAACATTTATCTAGTTATTCCCTATAAGGATTGAATATCTATATAAATAAGTTTAAGATATGCTATAAACTCATAAGAGTTAATATAAAGAACTTATTGGAAGGTGCATATATTTAAATGTGAAATATGGTAAATCATCACATGTGTAATATATTGAATCTAGTTTTATGATCATCCCTTGAATTCCCACATTTAGTTTATAATAAAATATTTATTAGATAATCTATTACTCAATGAAATTTGATCACAATACGGAGTAGGACTCCCACATCAGGGATAAACCATTTAGAAACACATATACCATATATTATTACTTTTTAGGATTTCGTGTTACACATATCTATTGGGTTGAAAAATAAAATAAAATAAATTACTTTATATCCTAAGAGGTAATATGTGTTGACTTACTAATGGGATTTTAAATTAATAAAATTTAGTAAAATATTTGTTACACTTGATTCACCCCCCTCTCAACTGTCTGCATTGGTCCACAAGTACTCTAAAATGATGTCAGATAAAACTAGTTTTCCTATGGTTGAATATATTTTGATGATAATATTTTTTATTTGAAAATATTTTTTATAGATGATTATTATTTTTTGATTTAACATATAAGGAGAATTATGTTTCCATCAAGGTAATTTCATATTAAGAGGATTCGGCCAAAAAATTTAAAAATAGGCTAATAAAAGAGGACATGAATTTGTGGAAAAATTAAAAGATGAAAGTGAGTCAACAATTACCTAATAATATTTATAATGGTATGTGAATTGGAAAATATATTTATTATGGTACCTCTAAAGATTCAAGTTTAACTAGTCATGGTAATGAATATTAAATGCAAGATAAATCACTTGTTATTTTTTTCATTGAAATAAAACGTTTCATGAGAACGTCCACATAATGGTTTTTACATACATACACAAAAAAATCATGGGATTATAGGATGATAAATAATAACAGGAACAACAATCAAATTATATGGATGATTTATTAGCAACGAATGTGTCTATGTGTAACACTCTCTGAAAGATAGTCGTATCTAAGATCTATCAATTGTTGCTTTATCATAATATAGATTCTATAATTATTGATGAATTAAAAATATTAACTTGTTATAAGTATCCTATTGAAAATATTATTAAATAGGAGTTACTTCCATTAGATAATATAAGATATTTCATTATGTATGTTAAAAGTTCACAACATGAATTTCAATGAAATGTAATAAATAGGCTTGATAACTCTCTAAAAGATACAAATTAAATAAACTAGAAAAAATTCATCATCTAAAAATAGAATTTAAATAATTTTTGAATAAACATAATGGGAAAAGGTACATCCTTTTTTAATACATCTAATATTTGGATGTGATATTGAAAAATTTGGAATCCACCAATGTTAGATCTTCAAAACATGATAAGAATATAAAACAAAACATACAAATTTTATAGTAGTCTATTACCTACATGAATAATAGAAATACTTGTAATAATATATGGGATTTATCTATTGACAAACCCATTATGATCTCATTGAAAAATGTAACCCATTACAAATTTGAATACGTTTCTATTTATTTTTTTTAATTTGTATTTTTCATTGAAATCCAAAACTATAAAAATATAGAAGGTGAAAAATTCCATGTAATACACCATATAATCAAGAGTGAATAAAAAAATCTCTTTGAAAAATATGTCCCCAAATAGATACCTAATGGATAGGGTTTCTACACAAAAACAGTAATAATGATAAACTAGAAAACCTGTATTACCTTGAAAAACAATGATATTTATTAGGTAATTTTGGTGTTAATATTGTTTTGGACACAATTATATGGAATAATATTGTAAAAACTCAAGAAAAGGAATCAATAGAAGTCTTGGAGATTGGGGTGTAATGAAAATAATCTAAGTAAACCTATTACAAAAAATTAGACTCTATAAAAGATGTAAAATATTATTTCTGAAATAGAATATTTTTTATATGGATTTTTTTGTATTTTTAAAAACATAAGTGTGCACTCTTATTAATACTGTTAGCATATTAGAACCAATGAAAATAAACATGTCAAATAAGGCTATACCACTTCAATAAGTATGTTTTGAAAGAAAACCCTTCATCTATATGATGTAATTAGGTGTATAAAATTTCTAAACTAAAAAAGAATGATAAATTGACTACTCCCAAGAAGTCATTAAAGTAAGATATAAAGGGTATCAACCAATTGGAAAGTGTTTTGTATATTACTGTAAGAAATTCCACATCATGGATAATTTCACGATGGGCATAAATTTCTAAAAATTTGGTGTAATATAGAATCTATAAAGGAATAGATTGATGGAAGAGATAGCAGGATTGGTTTGATGTTTCACAACGTGGATGGAAAGTATGAGATGATCCAAAAAAATGGTGGCTTTAATGATGCAAAAGACACATGTTTGCAATTAAATAATTATGTAAATTTATCAACTATGTCCATGACATGATATCAAAAAACAATAGAAATTATTTAAAGTTAAATAAAAGTCACCAATAACTTCAAGTACAAAGAATATTTTTTCGAAGAACATGTCTTTAAAAAAAATAAAAAATGATCATGGGTCAAAATATTGAATCATCATATGGAATGAAAATTTGAATGAATCTAAATTAATGGAAAAAGCTAAAAAAATATCATTCTTTGTCATGTAAATAATCACAATCCATGTATGGAGAAATATGAGAGTAAAAGTAAAACCATGCTGTCTAAAGAGGTTGTGATCTAAAAATAAGAAAATAATAATAAAGAAGTTACAAAATTTCAAATCTTCAAAATTTTCATCTCTATAGATCTCATTGTGGAGTAGATGAGGTAATTACCTTATTCACATATATATTAATTAGTGATTTATTCAAGAAGGAATTGAAGAGAAAGGATGGATGAGGAGATCTATCTCAAGTCTATAATTTCTAGATAGCATTAATGATTGTCCATCAAGGAATATCTTAATCAGAATTTGGTTTAGAATTGGAATGAGTCTCAAACTAGTATCAAACATTTGTGGATACAATTTCTAATGCTGAAACCAATAATGAGGAAGAATAGATATCATCCATTGTGGGATTATACCAAATAATTAAATATTCCAAAGAGTTATTAATTTATATTAAATAAATAAATTTAGATTAAATTAAATAAATATAAATATTGAGTTATAATGTTCACTTTCCTATATAAATTCTTTTTAATAAAAAACTAGTTACTTAAACGAGTGATTCCAAATCTAAAAAGTATTTAAAATGAAATTTTACTTGAATATTTTTATATTTTTTTGTTGACTAGATCCCTATAAAGTTCATGATTTATTAAGAAACTCCAATTAAGTTAATATCTTAATTTTTATCACAAAGTTGTTTAAATATTGGTATCATTGTTTTCTAAAATTAATCACTCTTATTTCCCTTATAAGATTAGCATAGGTTGAAAAAAATTTCATTAATAGTTGTCACATTTCAAAGAGAAAATATTATATCACCATTCTCTAATTGAATTAGTAAAATATATCATGAAATAGGGAGGGAAATTAAAGGGGATGGTTAGAAGTGTAGATTATTGTTTTTAAAAAAATTAACCATTTATTATAGTATAAATAAGTGTAGAATAACATCTTTCCATTATCATTATTATATATTAGTGTTAGAGGAATTAAATTTATATAAAAAGTGTTTTGAGGGAATTTTGAGGTGAAAAAAATCCCATAGGAAGTATTAATGGGTCATTTTGATTATTTATGTATTTGTTTTCAATTGGATTTTACATGTTTTATGAACGAGAGTAAATATATTTTAGAAGAATATATTCAAAATGAAATGAAATAAATTGTCACATATTTGAAAAGTAATATTGAAAAGTAAGATAAAATTAGTTTCAGGAAGGAACTTAAGACAAAGGTATATAAAATTACTATAACACTATAGAAACAATTTTATATGAAGTTGGGAAACTAGCTAAAATAAGTGATTGAAGAACTAGAATGGACGTTGAATAGAATGATGATGTTAGAGGATCCATCCAACTAGTATTTAGTTTGTATTACACTATTTTTATTGTTTATTATCTTATATATGATGTTTTATTTGAATGGTGAAATGGAAGGGAAAGAGAATAAATGAAATACTCTATATTGAGTTTTTAGATATTTTTATGAACAATGGAAACTAGGTTGAAGAGTTTCCAATAAATTTCATAATTCTCATTACTATTTTATGTTGTTATTTTATAGTAAGAATTCATTAAGAATCCTCAAATTTTATTTGACATGACTCTGAATTAATTTAATGATATGTGGAATTTTGAAGTTAATATTATCTTATTAAATTTGGAAAAGTGTTGAATACTTTTGAAGATTACTTTTAGTATTGTAGGTATTGGACTATTATAAATATATGACCTAAAAGGAGCCTTTTAGGAGTATAAAATAGAAAAAAAGTAATTTTATCAAAATCATCATGGAGTTTAGACGTTTAATATGTGACTACAGAAGTTTTACCTATATTTATAAAGGGAGGATGTTGGATTAGAAATATAAATTCTTCTTATCATAGGACTAATACAAAACTTCGTAGGGTAACCCTTAAAATAGAAGACTAAACTAAGAGGTCATACCATTAAATTCATAGGTTATACATGAGTAACTTTAAAAACTATATGAAATTTTGTGGGATACAAATCCTTATAAGGAATAATTAACCATATGGTGTAATTTTGTATGATGGTCATTTCTTAATATATTGAATCACATTAGATATTGGTGTTTCATAAGATTTATTCCCATGGATATTTTTTCATAATATAACTGATCTTATTTTATTGGGTGGATCATGTATGAATCTGTTGTGGATTTTGAATGAGAAAGTTTGTGCATATGATATATTTGTATAGATATATATATATAATTTAATACTTAAGGAAATTTTAATAATATTATTGAAATAAAAATCAAGTTTCTAAAACTATATTTTAATGATGGAAAACATATTTGATGATGCATTACATATAATTAAATGTTCTGATCATTATAAAGATATAATGATACATTGTTTAAGAATTATTTGAGTATGATCAAATTAGAAAAATATTAGTATACCAAGTCTCAATTTATCTGATAATTATAAAGTATAATATTTCAAAATATATTATTGGTTATCTAAAAGGAATAATGTATCAAAAAAAGTGCATAATGCCCATATTTTTCTTCAAGTTATTAACTATCACAAAATTAATTTCGATTAAACATACTAAAATTTGATAGGTAGTCTTCAAGATACGAATTAAATGATCAAAACTAAACAAATTTGTGACACAAATCAAATAATTCTAAAATTACAAAATCAACATTCAATAAATCTAGAATTGAAAATTTTGATGATGCATGCATTGAAGGACATTGATCTAAATACCATTAATAGAATCCGATTTAAGAAAAAAAGTACTATGAGATGATTTATTTGTGATGTTTTTTTAAAATGAAAATGGAATCTAAGTAATATTGTTTAAATGTTATTAGAAGTCATGTTAAAATTATATAAGTCACACCATAGATATTACTATCAATATTTTTAATATATATATGTAAGAAATTTCATTTTTAGATGTTGGGAAAATATTTTTTCCAGGATAATATTTCGAGTATTTTTTCTTAAATGATAATGTTATCCAACTTTGTAGCTGAGTTATCTTGAAGGGTTGTTTTACCAAGAGAAGTTGAGGAAAAAAATGAATTTTCTTATAAAATTATTTTAAACAAGTTTTTTAGGAACAATATTATTCATGAGATCCTGGGGACCAGACCAATTTCTATTCCAAAGAAAAATAATAAAAAAAAAATCCAGAGATATGAAATTAAAATTTAAAAATAACATATAAAAATGAATTATGGTGACCTATATATAAAATAAAAAAGACAGAGAAAATTAAGTTAAAACCTCTGTAGTGTTGTAGTGATAATAGAAATGATATGTGACCTCTAATGAATGGTGAAGAAGATATTATATGATGCTAATGTAGAATATATCTTGAGTAAAAATTGAAGAGTGAGAAGAATTGGAAACCATCGATCAATCGGAATTTAGATCGAGTGAGATGAAGATGAATAAATATGAATAATAGGTTGGTTTTTAAATGGGTTATTACTATAATTTTTATTATAGACTTGTTGAAAAAGATGTGGAATATGATGTGTTGAGGATGTATGACATATATGATGTTCTATATATTATCTAATTTATTCTTAATAACTTTATGTTTCAATTAATAAATCTCATTGTATAGATTAATAATAAGATCTTGAAGCTAGACTGAGATATCTAAGACCATCTTTAATGAGGACTGTAGACGCCGGAAAAGTCCATTGTTCCCAAACGAAGCTCCGGATGCGGAAAGCGAAGTGATATTTGGAGTCAGAGGCACGTTCCGGAGGGCCCGGAGGACTTGCACGAAATTCCAGAGACTCACGCGCAAAGTTGAGTCGCGGCGCGCAATCCTCCCGGGATGCGCGCAATGCGATGGTCGGCGCGCTATTTTGCGCGCCCGTGGCCTGCGCGGCTCCTTTGCGCGCCGGGTCCTGATTCCGCGCCCGTGAAACGAATTCCGCGCCCGAGACCGGATTCCGCGCCCGGGGTCGCCTATAAATATAAGGCGACCCCCGACGTTTTGAAGGATGCCGGAATCCGAAGCGTCGCTCGTTCGCGCAATCCAACCCCTTCCGCGCGCAATGCCGATCTTCAGGTAACCTCCTTTCTTTCGCGCAATAGAGCCTTTGGGTCCGCCTTCGCGCGCAATCCCCTTGGCTCATTTCCTTTGAATAAATTTCAACCCGAAGGCCTTTGCGCGCAAAAGAAGCCTCTTGCGCGCAATTGCCCCCCCGGGTGCGCGCAATCCAGCTCGATTGCGCGCACCCCCCATTTTCAAAGTGGCCATTCGTTAGAGAATGAGCCGTTGCCCCCGCGCGCTACCCGAAGCCCGGTGCGTGCAATCCCAATCATCCGCGCGCGAAGCGCTGGCCCAATTGCGCGCCAGCCCGCCATTTTGCGCGCCGACCCGCGGTTTTGCGCGCAAAGCTCCTCTTTTGCGCGCAATCCGCCAGGGTCGCCTCCCTTGACCCCCTGAGGGTACCCGCCTGCGTGGCGCCCGATGATACTCATCCTGGGTGCCCGAACCGTGCGTTGTCTTCCCGTGCAGCCTTCCAGGCTCGTGCGAAGTGACACGGACCCATCAGCGGCAATATTCGTCCAGCATGACGTTAAACTGCATATTCGTCCCGCATGACGTTAAACTGCCCATACGTCCAGCATGATGTTAAACTGCACATCCGTCCAAGCTGCACGATGCTAAACTGCCTAGCCCCCATCGTCTGCGCTGCAAGACGTTAAACTGCCAAGTGTTTCGTCCTCAACACACGACGTTAAACTGTGCTTCGTCCGGCAAGACGTTAAACCGTCCGCTTCGTCCTCAACACACGACGTTAAACTGTGCCTAGTCCGGCAAGACGTTAAACCGTCCGCTTCGTCCTCAACACACGACGTTAAACTGTGCTTCGTCTGGCAAGACGCTAAACCGTCCGCATCATTCGATCCCGTGCCTCGCACGCAGGGTCTCCCCCGGTTTGGATGTGGCCCCCACCCGCTCGTCTCTGCAGGGATGTCGGGATTGTCCCTCTTTTGGGACGATTTAATGGGAGTGGCTTTTCCCTACGGGGGCAGGGTATCACAAACCCCTAGTTTCCCGTGGGAGGCTGCCCGTGTGTATCTCCATTGCGCCTCCCCACTGCCGAAGCCAGTAGAGGGTGTGACTGGGATCGAGGTGTCTTCTGCTTTCGGTCCAAGTCCCTTCCAACTGAGTTTTGCCGCATCCGGGCTGCCTCAAGTGCGTAAGTCCTGACAGAATGAACTACGTGGACTTTGATCCCTGTCTTCTAAACAGGGTACGTAGGAAGCCTTCTTGAGGCCCAAGCCCGCCACCTGGCCGTCCCGGTCGTATTTACGTCGGTTCGTCCATCGGTGGACCCCTCCAGGGTTCACGCTTGCGTCGATTCACCTATGAATCCGCCCCTGTGGGAGACTGCCCGTGTGTATCTCCACGGTGCCTCCCCACAGCCCCCCTTTTCCATTTCTCATTTTATCGTCCAGCATGATGTGAAACTGTGGTCCACCCGGCCGTTCCATCCCCCTCTGTGCGAGTTGGTTCGGTTCAATCCTCCGCCCGGCGGCCTCGACCTCTTCGTGAGTCGGCTTGCCGACGTCCAGCATGACGTTAAACTGTATACCCGAACTACGTTGACTTTGATCCGTGCTAACGCACGGTACATAGGAAGCCCCTACGGGGTCCAAGCTCTTCACTCCATCATCCATCATGATCCTTACCCGGGCCGCCACATCCCGGTGGGGTCATGCCACTTCACTCCACTCCACGTTACTTGGGAAGCCACCCATGTGCTGGCCCCAGCGTCGGAGGTTCCCCGCAAGGGGTTCTGTCATCTGATCCACTCCTAGTGTTGATCGGTCCGATGCCGTCCCCGCTGGACGTTAAACTCGCGGCATACCCCGTGTTAAACATGGGAAGCTGAGGAAAACCTCAGGTGACACAGTTCCCCGCACCCAGTACGGGATGCCTCAGGCCATCATGCCTTCGAGAAGCCCTATTAGGGACGGAAGACAGACGTGCAGAGCCGCAGTGTTACGACACGCCCCCAGCACCCAGAGCCACCCGGCCTTCTCACTGCAGGTTGCTGCCCCGCCCAGACTCCTTGGAGCTTCCGGGCGGAAGCAGCGTAATTAACCGGTGTCCATGAAGATATGGCGCCGGGAACGAGATTCACGAACATTCTTAAGTCTATGAGGGAGACCCGGATGAGGCGACGAGTTCCGAGGAGACGTCCAAGGAAGGAGGAGCCGACATCCCATCATCCCGGTTTCGATCAAGGAGCAGACGCCCCTGAATAAGGGACGAATGCCGCCCGCCCTTGGAAAGCGGGACTACGGGACCACAAGCCGTGCGCCCATCCCCTCGGGTTGACGGGTGCACGCGCGAACGCGTCCTGGCGGAACGGCGTAACCCGACGCACATCCGCACCGAAACAGAAAAATGGTGAACCCGACGTGAATCTCTTCTCCTCGATATGAAGACCGATGGCTTTCAGAGGTGTTGGAAGACCGGCATGTTGCCCGGCCAAGCATTCAGTCTTACCCGCCAGGGGCTGGGGAAGTGAAATCGGGCACTCCGTCTCGCAACGTCGAGGGCCTGGGTTCCCCCCACGGAAGGCGTCGTGGCGCTAATGGTTGGTTGTCAATTCCTTTTTCCTGTCAGTGTTAATGGGTTCTTCTCCTTGCTTTCAGAAATCAGGTCGCCCGATCCAGTGCCCGATCGCCACCCGCCCACTGGCGCAGGGATAGGGGAAACACCGACGCGGCTACTCCGCGTGGTCCTGCCCGTTCCACAGTCGTCCCAGCAGCCGCAATTGTGGGACGACCACGCCCTCTCTCCCCCTCGGAGGTCATCCAGAGAAGGGTGATCAACACCCTGGTGCGGAGATACGAGGAAGAGGGAGTCATCCCCACTAGGGAAATGGCTCGCCTAGACCTTGAGGAGGCTGCGCCTCGCCACAACCGCCGCCCCCGAGGGCCGCGCAGGGAGGCACCGCTGCCTATCTCAACGTCCAACCGCTTCGGGAGCTTATCCCCGGAGCGCTCTGACAGTTCCCTTCCCTATGCGGATGAGGTGGAAGATGCCCGGGATCACCCTATCCGGGATTCGCTCCAGGGATCTACGGTAAGGACTCCCTCCAGGCCACGGCGACACCGCCGCCAGGCCTCTCAAGTCGAAGAGCGGGCTCTCCACCTGCCCGCGCCGCTCATCCCGACTCGTCTGTCTCGACGCCAACGTCGGGCACGAGCGGAAGAGGATGCCCACCTTGGGGCTCTAGCATCAGCGGCTGCATTGGCCCAAGCATCTGCTGGCTCCAGTCGCCAGGCCTCTGCGCATCCTGAGCAGGGGAACTCCTATGCCCGACCTGGATCGAGGCCCCGACCGCTCCAAAGGCAGGTTGGGTCGACTCTCCCGGTTGCTGGCACTGGCAGTAGCCACCGCGGACCACCTCGCGGTAGCGCTATTCGCCGGCAGGATCTACTCTATGTGGCCGATCCAGGAGGCATGGGTCATCCCACCTTCCGATCCCGGCCCGGAGGCCTGCCCGGAATCATCTCTCCCCACGTCCCCTTTGATATCTGTCCCGGTGCCCCTCGCACCTTGGTTCCCAGTCCTCCTGGCCCCAGCACCAGTGCGGCCGGAGGACGCCAGGACAGAGATCAGCCCTGCCCCGAAGAACCACCCAGGGGCAGGAAGGCAAGGCGTCGACGCCGAGGGAAGAATGTTACGGAATTCCGGACAGAGATCCGACCGGTTTGCTTCTCTGACTCAGAGGCGGAGTACGATTCGGCGACAGAGCCCCTTCCCCAATCCCGCCAGTCAAGGGCAGGGGTAGGAATGCGGCACGTCAGCCTCGTGCTCCCCGAGAGCGAGATCGATGTGATCCCCGCTTCTCTCCGAAGGTATATCCGGAGTAACGAGGGCCTGGTAGACCCCCAAGGATCAAGCTTGCGGTTGGTACCGGCCCCTCCGGAAGTGCCTTCCGTCTCGATCGGAGAAGCCGGAGACTTTTTCTGGGGACCGACGGTTGAACCACGATCTAGTGCACCCTCGGCGAGCACCGACGCTACGGCAGGATGTTCGCTCGCCGGCCCGTCCTATCGTGATGTGGTAGCCAGGGCACCGCCACCCTCAGAGGGAGGCCCGGGATATGGAGGCCAATCGGCCTGCTCGCCGTATTCACCGCCGGCCAGCCCGTCGGCCCGGCGTCCCGCCTCGGCACCACTGCCGGTTCCCCGTCAGTTCCCAGTCTTTGAAGAGGACCAAGGAGACCTGGGTCCCGAGTTTGAGTCGTGGAGCTTCTGGACCGTCCTTGCAGAGGGCCACTTCCCTGAGATGTTTTGGCCAGTCGCAGGACCGGACTTTGATGCACCCGAATCGCTCACCCCGGATGAGTTCGAATGCTTCCGCCGAACTCTCCGGGAGACTCGCTCCTGTCATCACCGCCTACAAATGCCATACCCCGGGAGTCAAGTGCACCTGGAGGATATTGGTGAGCAGTGCCGTCAAATTGACCTGGCCATGCTCCCCGCGGTTCGGCACCCCGGGTCATTTGGGCACCACGAGGCCCTCCAACAACGATGCGTTGAGTGTTTTCAAGTACTCCGCAAAGTTATCGAGGAAGACACTCCCCACGTGTATATCCGTGGATGGGGGCAGTACGCTGCCCTACGCTTCAGTGTGATTCGCCGACAGCCCGATTTGCTGGGTGGCCCTGAGGGTATATCCCCAGGGACAGAAACAGTCAATATGGCTGACCTGTCGGGAGAGGGGAACGACTTGGAACTTCTCGACGGGGGCTTCCCCCCCGAAGACAAGCTGTCATCAGATCCATCGGTGAGAGTTACTCGTCATCAGAGGAACCTCCTGGGGCTCCCCGCACCCACTGAAGCACTGACGTTGAGCCGAAACGTCAGCAAAGGAAAAGAGCACAGCGAGGCTATAAGGCCCGCCGACCCATCTGCCTCCATGCAGAGGGCAGAGGAGGATCCCGAGAAGGCTACGCTACGTCAGCAACTCGCCGAACAGAAGAAGCTGGTTGACCAGCTCCTCGCCGAGCGCGCTGCAGAACGGCGGCCTGACTACGGTGATCCGAGGCCAGGACAGCAGGGACCGGAACAACCGCTCCTCGATGAGACTCTCCCGGGCAACCGTGATTACGTCGTGTTCGCCGACAGGAGAGAGGCCATTGCCTATGGCAAGAGGGCGCGGTATGTTTCGCCACACCCTCCCGAGCGGCGTGACTACCTGAGAGATCCCGCTCGGATTCCTCCCGCTGCCCCAAGGGCCGCTCCGCCCGCCATCCCACGAGCTGCCGAGTTCGACGACCCGGTCGACGACCCGATTGAAGGGCCATGCAATGCGCTCGTGGTTAGAGATCCTCGCCAGGACTGGAACCCGTGTCCGGACGATCCGATGGCGGCACTCATTGCCCGCTTGGAAGCCTTGGAGACTCGGCAGGTGGCGATCCCACCGGACGGCAAGCCCTACCCAGCATGGGTGGATGACATGCCGGCGCCTCCGGGATTCGGGAATCCCACTTTCGCCCCCTTCAACGGGACTGGAGATCCGCCACAGCATTTAGCCCACTTCAACTCGAGGTGCGGGCCTATGTTGGGGACTCTGGCGCTGCAGGAGGCCGCTAAGCTTCGCTGCTTTGTTCAGACACTGGAAGGGCCAGCATTTGTCTGGTACAGCCAGCTCCCCGTCGGGTCGGTAACCAGCTGGGAGGACCTCCGTAGACAGTTCCTCTACCAGTTCAGTTCCACGACCCGGAAGACAAGTATCGCAGACCTCTTCAAGTGCAAACAGAGGCCTGATGAGCGAGTCGCGGACTTTGTCGCCCGATGGAAGGGTCTCACGTATTCCCTTGACATGCCATTGACTCAGGAGCAGTTGCTGACAATGTGCATCGGGAACGTCAAGACCGAGCAGGTCCCTTCCCTGATCACTCAGAATTACCCCGGAGGGTTCAGGGACTTCTCAGACAAAGCTCAACGTCTTGAGGAAGCCCTGCAACAGGCCAGCCAGGCACACCCGCTGCCTCCTATGATTCCTGCAAGGAGAGCCAGCAGGGCTGAGCCCGCTGCTGTGGCCCAGATAGAGGATCCCAGGCCGTTGGAGCTGCTGCCGGCGAGACCAGCTCCACAGCCTTACAGGAATCCGCCTCCACGGGCTCAGTTCCCGGCCCAGCAGCGGCAGCCCCAGAACCGGCCGACCCCTCCGCGTAATGTACCGCCACAACCCAGGCGAGATAATCAGGGTCCACCTCCTCGGCCGGCCCCTCCAGCCCCTCGTCAAGACCACGCTCCCAGGGGCCCGCGACACCTGAATTACTCATTTCATGAGGATCAGGTCCCCGGTTACTTCCGGAGCGCCCTGGAGTAGAGGATTGTGCGATTGCCTGAGTGTTGGAGGCCAGAGGAGGCACATCTTAGGAATAACCCCCGCTACTGCCCCTACCATCGGGCCCTGGGGCACACCATCCAGCGGTGCTATGTGTTTAAGGATTGGCTCCAAGACCAGATTAACAACAATGTAATCAGGTTGGGCCCAGCTCCAGCACAAGTGGCGGGCGTGTTCGTGGGATCAGATGACGATAGTGGCAACGAGGACGAATGGCAGCTGGTCTCCGACCGCGGTTCCCAGAAGTACAATAACTGGATGGCCCGCAAGACGACCATTCGCGCCCATGGAATCATCCGTGCGCGCTTGAATCAGCCTGAGCCCCCAGAACCTACGGGTGCTGCTTCGGCATCGTCGTCCCAGCCTGCCTCTTCCAAGAGGAGCAAACGGCGGCAGCGCAAGAAGGAAGAGCGTGCCCCGCCAGTTCCGCCACTATCCCGCACTCTCGGCGATTTCATGCCCCCGGAGATGGGGATCCCTCCTCGGATCCACCCTGTGGTGGATGATTCGTCCGATGATGGTATTGGGTACGCTTCGGTTAATACCGTCGAGCTGGTAAATCCCTTTTCGGTTCCCGACGTTGAAGAACACCAGGTGGACCTCCCTAGTGTCCCCGGTCGTCGCTACCATCGGAAGAACCGCAACAACAGGAGTCGCCGGGGCACAGCCGTTGGTACCTCCAGCCAGGCCGTGCACGCCACTGAGACTAGGCAGCAGGCTCAAAACCGAGCTCAGCGCGCGCAGCCCCCCCATCCGGGGATGACGGATTCGCCTCCGCCACTGTTTGTGGTGTGGGACCAGGCAGAGCCGCCTCAGCCGCGTCGCGACCAGCTCTGCCCTGCCACGAGTCCATCCCGGCCTCCTGACCCCAGTACGGTGACCATTTCCCGGACTGCGACCAGTGAACAGCGAGATGTTCCAAGTACCAGTCGGCCGCCGATCCAACCGGCAAGGCCCGTCATGCCACCAACCGCAGAGCAACCTCCTGCAACCAGGGGCTCGCGCTTGGCCAAAAAGTATGATGTCCTGAAGCACTTGGCCGACATCCCAGCAAGTCTCTCCATCCTTGAGGCTCTGCGCATGTCATCTGAGATGCGCGAGGCACTCGCTGAAGCCCTGAAAAGACCCCTCCAGTTTGAGACAGAGGTTGCGGCTGCAGAGGCCTTTCACGCCGAAACGATCGAGGACGCCGAATGTCAGGCAATTATCTCGTTCTCTAGTAAGGATGAAGACCCTCCTATACAGGGACATATCCATCCGCTGTATGTCACTGGCCAGTTCAATGGCCTTGAATTCCGGCGCTGTCTTATCAACACGGGGTCCGGGATTAACCTGATTCCAACTCGGACGCTCCGGAGATTGGGGTTGTCTGAGGATGACTTGATTCCCTCCGACCTCAGGATCCAGGGGTACGACCGCACCGAGCAAACCCCGGTCGGCAAGATACGTTTGAAGACCCAGTTCGGTGACTTGGTTGCCAACACCGAATTCATGGTAGTCTCTCAGGACACTGCGTATAACGCATTGATGGGCAGGCCATGGCTTCACCTTCACGCGGCGGTTCCCTCGTCATACCACCAATGCCTCAAATACTCCCTTAATGGTCGAGTAGGCGTGCTTCAAGGAGATTCCTCTCCTTTTGCCTCATGTGAAGCCCGCTATCTGGACGCGGACTATTACAAGAGCAAGGATAAGCAGATCCTGGCAGGTGAGGTTGAGCCTGTCGCTGTTGCAAGCGATCCCTGGGTAAGTCTGGATGACGCTTACGTCCTCCCGATTCACCGGTTGGACGTCGCCATGGTCTTGACGGTCCGCGAGTCTCCTGATGAGATGGCCGCGACCGCCCGCACCAGCACCAGTGGCCCAGCAGGATCTGGTATCCCCAATGCAGTTTCCAACGCAGTCTCTCCCGTGGACGATCCCTCCCCGAGCGGAGAGGATATGGAAGACGCACCCCCAGCCTTTGAGGAGGGCGTCCCCGCCACGGTCGATGAGTTAATATAGGTGAACCTTGGAACCGAGGCCGATCCAAGACCCACATTGGTTAGTGCCGCCATGCCCTCTGAGGAGCGGCAGCAGTATGTGGACTTTCTCAGGCAGCACCGTGATGTGTTCGCTTGGGGCTATGACGAGATGCCGGGGCTAGATCCTCAGGTAGCCGTCCACCGCCTTGGTCTCCCGGCGAACCATCGAGGGTTCAAGCAGCCTCCCAGGAAGATGCACCCATCCCACGGTGCCATGGTTGAGGCCGAAGTTGACAAGCTTATCAAAGCCAACTTCGTGAGGGAAGTCCAGTACCCCAAATGGCTGGCCAACATTGTGCCGGTCAGGAAGAAGAACGGGCAGATCAGAGTCTGCATCGACTTCCGCGATCTCAACCGCCACTGTCCGAAGGATGATTTTCCCCTTCCAGTGACAGAGCTGTTGATTGACGCCACGGCAGGATTCCAAGCCCTCTCCTTCATGGATGGATACTCCGGATACAACCAAATTCGGATGGCCCCTGAGGATGAGGAGTTCACTGCCTTCAGGCCCCCCCAAGGTACCTTTTGCTACCGGGTCATGCCCTTCGGCCTGAAGAATTCAGGTGCCACCTATCAACGGGCAATGCACCGCATATTCAAGCCAATCCTCGGCACACTGGTGGAATGCTACGTCGACGACTTGGTTGTCAAATCGCGCCAGCATCAGGACCATCTCAAAGATCTTGAGAAAGTGTTCAGCTTCCTCCGGTCTCGCTGCCTGAAGATGAACCCGTTGAAGTGTGCCTTTGGGGTCACCTCTGGAAAGTTCCTTGGATTTGTGGTAAGATACCGGGGTATTGAGATCGACCCAGAGAAAATCAGGGCGATTAGCCAGATGCCTCCCCCAGGTACCGTCCGGGAACTGCAAGGGTTCCAAGGCCACTTAGCCTATATACGCCGATTCATCGCGAATCTGGCCGGAAAGTGTAAGCCCTTTTCTCGGCTCATGAAGAATGGTGCCACCTATGTATGGGATAAAGAGTGTCAGACCGCTTTCGAGGAAATCAAGCAGTACCTGCTTCAACCTCCGGTCCTGATGCCGCCCGTATCCGGAAAGCTGCTGGTCCTTTATGTGACCGCCCTGGAACGCTCCCTGGGTGCCCTTCTCGCCCAGAAGAACAACGAGGGAACAGAGAATAGCCTCTATTACCTCAGTCGCATGCTCCTCGATGCGGAAGTTAGGTATTCCCCCATCGAGAAGAGCTGCCTGGCGCTCGTATTTGCCGTACAGAAATTACGGCACTACTTGCAGCACCATGAGGTACAGTTGGTTTCTCGGGTAGACCCGTTGAAATATATCCTGAGCCGGCCTATGTTGACTGGCCGCCTAGCACGGTGGGCTGTGATTCTCCAGCAGTTCGACATCAGGTATGTGTCTCAGAAGGCCATCAAAGGGCAAGCATTGGCAGACTTTCTGGCAGCTCACCCGACCTCCGCGGATCAGCTGCTGGATCTAGGCTTTCCTGATGAGGCCATTCTCTCGGTTGATCGAGCCGATCCATGCTGGCAGATGCACTTTGACGGTGCATCCCGGAGCCCCACCGGTAGAAGACTCGATAATCCTAAGCTCAACAGAGTGGGCATGGGCATCGTCTTCATTACCCCGGAGCGAGCCGTGCTGCCATACTCTTTCCTGTTGTCAGAGGGTTGTACCAACAATGAGGCGGAATACCATGCCCTCATCACCGGCCTCGAGTTGGCTCTCGAGATCGACGTGCCCCGTCTGTGCGTGAAAGGGGACTCCGAGCTGGTCGTTAAGCAGATCAATGGCGACTACGTTGTCAGGAAGCCGAAACTTGTGCCATTGTTGGAGTGCACCCTCCTTCTGATGGCCCGGTTCCCTTCTCGGCCGGAAATTGTCCATGTTCCCCGGTCGCAGAATGGTCGAGCAGATGCTTTGGCCAGCCTCGCTGCGTCACTTGCGGAGCCTGAACAGGACAACCTGATCGTCCGCGTGACGCGCCGCAGGCTCATCGCTCCCGTTATCCCGGAAGAAGATCGCGGACCGTTGGTAAGTAACCTCACCACGGTTGCCCCTATGCCCGGAGCCCCGAGTACCACAGATATGACAGTCGGATCAGCCCCTGATTGGAGGACGCCTTTGGTTGAGTATCTCCAACATGGCATTCTTCCATCGGATCGGGCCGAGCGCGAGCGAGTTCGATGCCGCGCATCGCAGTTCGTCCTCCAGAGCAGTCCCGGCCTGGAGCAGATCCTCTACAAACGCGGATTTGATGGTGTTCTCCTCCGTTGCCTTCAGGGAGTTGAGATCCCACGAGTCATGCAAGAGGTTCATGCTGGTTCATGTGGCGCCCACCAGACTGGGCCGAAGTTGTCCCACCAGATTCGGAGGTTGGGATACTTCTGGCCCTCTATGATCCATGACTGCATCGAGTATGCCAGGAGGTGCCATGCGTGCCAGGTTCATGCGAACTTTGTGCATCGGCCGCCGGAGCCTCTCCATACCACAAGGTATTCCTGGCCCTTTGCAGTCTGGGGACTGGACGTTGTGGGACCTTACCCACCGGCGACAGCTCGCCAGTGCCGGTTCATTCTGACCGCCACGGACTTCTTCTCCAAATGGGCAGAAGCGATTCCGCTCGGGGAGGTCAAATCCTGTTCGATCGCTGACTTCGTGACCTCCAACATCATCTATCGATTTGGAGTGCCTCACGCTTTCCTCACGGATAACGGAACCAATTTCCGAGAAGCCGAGTTGAAGAAGTTGTACGCCAAGTATAAAATTCGCTTGAACCATACATCTCGCTATCATGCGCAGGAGAATGGACAGATCGAGGCGTTCAACAAAACCCTCTCTAACATTCTGCAAAAGATGGTTGGTCAGAACAAGAAGAGTTGGCCGGAAAAGCTCCCCAACGCCCTCTGGGCTTATCGGACGACGACTCGCAATTCCACCCAGATGACCCCTTATTCCCTGGTGTATGGAGCTGAGGCCGTCCTGCCCATCGAGATACAGTTGACGTCCTTGCGCACTGCGGTCTACGACCAGCAAGCGCCGGACAGAGTTGCTGAAGCCCGTCTAGTCGAGTTGGAAGCACTGGATGAGAATAGACTTCGCGCTTTGCACAACTTGGAGAGGCATCAAAGCAGAATGGCTCGAGCTTTCAATAAGAAGGTTCGCCTCCGCTCCTTCCTGCAGGGTGATCTAGTGCTAGCCCTAAGAGCGCCGATGATCCCCGGCAGGAAGCCGCCCAAGTTGGAGCCCATGTGGGAGGGACCTTTTGTTGTCCACAAGGTCTATCCCAATGGCGCGTACTCCCTAGCGACTATGGATGGTGAGCGTGTCACTCCTCCCACCAACGCTAGGTTCCTCAAGCAGTACTTTGTCTGAGTGCGCCCACGTCCTGCACGACGTTAAACTGCATTCGTCCAGGCTACAAGACGTTAAACTGTTCAGCACTCGTCCGCGCTGCAAGACGTTAAACTGCCAAGTGCTTCGTCCTGCATGACGCTAAACTGCACTACGTCCGAGCTACAAGACGTTAAACTGTTCAGCATTCGTCCTGCATGACGTAAAACTACCCCTCAAGAACTACGTGCGGCTTGATTCTCATCCTTATGGGATACGTAGGACCGCCTGAACATTCATGTTTCAGGCCCAGCCCCATCCTTCGGGAATTTCCATCCCATCCCGGGCCCTTGGTCCAGTTGCCTCTGGGTATGTGGCGTATCGCGTGCGCGGGGGATTATGTCCTCATTTACGTCGGTCTTCTCGCCATGCTGTACGCCCCCCACGTTTGGGGATGCCTTCTGCTCCCCCTTCTTTTTCCCTCATCGTCCTGCATGACGTTAAACTGCCTCTGAAAGAACTACGTATGGCTTGATTCCCATCCTTATGGGATACGTAGGACCGCCTGGACATTCATGTTTCAGGCCCAGCCCCATTTCCCGGGAATCTCTATCCCGCGTTGGGCCTCTGGCCCAAGTCCCCCTTCTCTTTGTGCGAGGCGTATCGCGTGAGCGGGGGATTATGTCCTCATTCACGTCGTTCTACTGGCCGCGCCGTACGCCTCCCCCGTGTGTGGGACTACCTCACACCCCTCATCGTCCTGCATGACGTTAAACTGCCTCTCCAGAACTACGTATGGCTTGATTCCCATCCTTATGGGATACGTAGGACCGCCTGGACGCTTATGTTTCAGGTCCAGCCCCGTATCTTGGTTGATCATGGGGATCTGCCCTCTTTTGGTTGCTCTCAGGGTGAGTCCTCCGACCCTTTCCGGAGATCTGTTAACATGTTTTGGGTACTTCGGTCTATGACTCGTAGTGTCAGATTCAATCCCGACAAGTCTTGTGTTGCTTGTCAGGCCTCGCGCTTCCTCTTGTTCGAGCCTTCACTCAAAGGGATCCTCGTTGGCGGTTTGGGTACGATGCCTCAGTGCTCTCCCACCACTCCGGGTCGATTTACCGGCGAGTCCTGGGCCGCAAATCGATATGAATCCTGCGATTGAGCGGTTGATGCTCGTTTGCTTGCCCCGTCTTAGGCTGACGCGATCGGATGTTGTGTTGCGAATATGGTCAGCATCATCCTTGATCGCCATGTCGGCTCTTTCAGGCTCTGAACATTGGTTGCGCAGTCCTCATCACACTCCGCCTTTATGCGTTGTAGTGGAATCTCGACACTCTCTTCATACTGACCTTCAGTACACCTTTACGCGTTAGGCAGGCTAACCAAGGTAATGATGTCGTTCGAGGCTCCCATGATCTGAGCACCAGGGATATATGCGGATATCCTCCCTAAGGGCCATGCGTAGCTGGACCCCCGTCCCCATAAGGAGGAGGGAGTCGCCCGAACAATCGCGTTCTGGGCCCAGTATATCTGGAGGCTAGCATCTCTGCCCCTCGGGTGATGGACATATGCAGACCCCTATCCCAAGACTCTTCTCCGGGAATCGTGCGTGACCGCAGGGCTGGGTATGTTCCCACCTCCGCCGTGTCCGCCGTACCGCGATAAGCGGATTCCTCCATGGTCCGAACCACACGACCTTAAACTGTGTTGTCTGGTCCTACCACACGACCGTAAACTGTGATCGTCTTGGCCGCCCGATGAGAAACGGCACTGCATCGTGATGTCCTCCTCAGGGGACACTCATGTTGGGCGCTGGTTAATGACCACGCCATTCATCAATGCCTTCCTTGGCTTGATTATTGTGGCGACGCCAGAGATTTCTCAATCACAGGCATGTCGCCGCACAAAGAAAAACCATTCATCTTTAAGGACAAACAAGAAATATCAAATGCCGCTCCTTCTGTGTGCGAGGGTCAGACCCGCACTCTTCCCCGCGCTGGTGCCCGATTGTGTTGCGCCGCGCATCAAGAACTACATGCGGCTTGATTCCCATCCTTATGGGATACGTAGGAACGCCCGGATGTTTGAAACTTCGGGTCCAGCCCCACACCTCTTAGAGATTCCCCCTTCTCTGGGGAATCCGCCGCCTTCAGGTCACCCTCAAGGCGTGTTCCCCGACCCCTTGCAGTGGTCCACCGGTGTCAATAGTACTCTGGTTTATTGCCAGGAGGGTCAGGATCCGCTTGGTCAGGTTTCCTCCGCTTTTCAGGCTTCGTGCTCCCTTTCATTCGGACCCATCGTCTACGCCCTGGGTGGAGCCCCCGTGAACGGTTCGGACACAATGCCTCAGTGCTCTCCCACCGACTCGGGCCGGTACCCCCAATGGCCTCGGGCAGCAAATCGATATGAATCCTACGATTGAGCGGTCGATGCTCGTTTGCTGCCTCATTCCACCAACGGTTAGTGCGATATTGATGCTGCCTTTCCGCCACGGTCGGCAGTACTCCCATATCGTTACTCCGGTGCCTCCAGTCCTCGAGTGAATGGCCGCATGATTCACATTTTCCACCTCCCATTCTGACCAGGCGAAACCTTGACACTCTTGACACTATCCCTCAGTGCATCTTCGCATACCCAGGGGATAGGACCACAATGTGGCGTGCTTTGAGGTTTCCCATGGTCCGAGCTCTAAGACCTTAAACTAAGATCTCCCCTTTATGGTCCGAGCTCTAAGACCTTAAACTAAGATCTCTCCTTATGGTCCGAGCTCTAAGACCTTAAACTAAGATCTCTCCTTATGGTCCGAGCTCTAAGACCTTAAACTAAGATCTCTCCTTATGGTCCGAGCTCTAAGACCTTAAACTAAGATCTAGCCCTTATGGTCCGAGCTCTAAGACCTTAAACTAAGATCTAGCCCTTATGGTCCGAGCTCTAAGACCTTAAACTATGATCTACCCCTATGGTCCGAGCTCTACGACCCTAAACTAAGATCTCCCCAAATGGGGTCCTACGTCCTGCATGACGTTAAACTGCACTCTCAGAACTACGTGTGGCTTGATCTCCAGCCCAATGGAGTACGTAGGAACGCCCGGGCATTCCGACTCGGGTCCAGCCTCAGGGATCGTTAAGTCCCGCCCCTCCTCGTCGCCGGCCGTCTGGCCTGACTTCGGGTAGGGTGGTGCAGTTGTGATATTCTCCCTGATTCAGCTCGGGATGCCCCATCGCAAGGATGGGAAGCGACAGTTTCCTCGTCAGAGAGGTGCTGTCTGAGAATTGAGGTGACTCACGGCCAGATTAGTGCATCCGCCTAATAAGCTTTCCCCACGGTGGCGCAATTTTGAGAGCGTTGGATTCTGTCCGAACAAATCGTCACTTCGCCCCACGCTTCGCATGCCCTGTTGATCTGGATTTCCACCCTTGTGTCTGAAGGAACCCCAAAGCGGTATTCATGATGACATGTGGTCCGCCTCCTGCAATATGAATGATGGCCTTTTTCGGTCCGTCTATTGCAGTTGTTATGGTCGATCCACTGTCCGCCTACCGTCTTGGGCATTTCCTGGAAGGCCGACCGTTGTGGATGTCTGGATTCGGGACGCGCGATTCACCTTTTCTCATTTCCCTATGTTCGGATAAAATCTCAACGCCCCTAGAATTGTCCCGCTCGTGTGTTGGAACAGGTTGGGGGGATGGTACATTGATTAGGTCTGAGGTCTCCTTTCCTAGGAATGACCTCCCTCTTTTCTCCAGAAATCCAGGCCCAATTATGGATGCCTGATGCTTGGTTAACACTCCCGCAAGACAACGAATTATGGTTGAGCATGTTAAACCAAAAGATGCAGATAAATATATTGATTCATACAGATGGATCAAAGTAGCGGAAGCAAATGTTTTGGGAATGGCAAAACAAATCCCCTAGGGATCAGCGTGCTGGATAAGTCTTTCTACCGCCGCTACCCTTTGGCTGGCAGCCTCCAGAGCTGCTTCTCGCTCTCTGCGTGCCCTCTCCTCGTCGGCGGTCGCAGCACGCAGTTCGTCGATTCTGGCCTGTGCACGCTCCTGCTCAACTTGAATGGTGACCATTTGTTGGCCCGCCTCCGTCAACTGTACCTGGGCGTCAACCAGCTGGGCTGCTAGTTGCTCCACAAGCTCGGTACACGTTGCGACGAAGGCCTCCTTCTCTGTCGCCTGCCCTTCGAGACGCCGGACTTCCTGCTCCGCCGCGAGGAGTGCCCGCGTGTTCTTCGGCACGTCCCGACATTGTGCGACGTCGGCACGCCGGCAGCTCTCGCGCATCTTTTCGGCCATGAAATCACGGACCGTCAGATGGAGGCGTTGAGCATCAGCTCCCCCGGCACACAGGAAGCGCAGCCAGGTTTGGAGTGATCCCATGCGCCCCAGCCACTCCGACGGGTCTCGCTTGAGGAAGCGCTGGATGCACTTCCACCCCCTTCGGCGCGCTATCCGGCTCTCCTCGACCGCCTCCGCGTCCGAGTCATCCATCTCCTCGGGGTCGGCAGGCCGGTAGGCAGGGAAGGCAGCCAGCAGGTCTGCTGCAGGGTCCGCCCCTGGGAGGTCCTCATGAGGGATAGGTTCCCCGACATCTGGGCGACCTTCTTCTCTCTCCCCAGCGGCGTTGACACCCTTGTCAGCCCCCGACATCTCTCCGACGGCAGCACCGCCGACGTCCGCAGCCCCTTGATCAGCAGTTGGTGGGGCCGGCTCGGTTTGGGAAGTCTGTTCCGGAGCAGGCGGCATGTCTGCCACCGGTCCACTCGTGGATGGCCCGGGTTCGGCAACCCGACGAGCCTCCAGTGTTGAGATCACTGCGCAGGGCATGCCGTGGTTAGTCACGGATCGTCAATGGCAAGCACCAGCAGTAAAGTAAGGAGACTTACGGGGGTTCAAAGCGTCATCTTCCGCTGCCCCGGCCGCCGCAGGAACAGTTGCAGCAGGGGACCCCTCAGCGCTTGTCAGTTCAATGATGGGCGTCTGGCCCCCGCCTTGTCCTGCTGGCGCCTCTCCTACTCCCGCTGAGGACGCCTGACCAACATCCGTGTGCTCCTGAGAAAGGTGGAGAAATGGGTTAGAAGCTGCATAAGAGAGTGGATGAAGCAGATTGAGTAGGGATAGAAGCGGACCTCGAGGAGCTCAGTGACATCAACGTTGTCAGAGCCGGCCACCTCGCCGCTCTCCCGTGGGCTCCCCTGATGGGATCTTCCCTCGGAGCCTTCATCCTCCCCCATTTCCTCCTCTTCTTCGGAGTCGCTGCTACTGTCATCTTCTTCCGGCGGCATCTGTTCCGGAGCGGGCTCGAGACCGAGCATCACCTTCACCAGAAGGGATGGCTCCGCGCGCTGACCACGTTGGCGCGCGTACTCGTCCATGGCCATCAGATACGCATACTGCCGGTTGAAGTCCACTCTGTCGGCGATCTGGAGGCGCCCGACCTCTGGCAGATAGATTCCTTCTCTGAGTATCTTTCGCCAGATGACATCGGTCCCCAGTGACTGCCGCAGGGTCATCCAGGCCGACCACAGCGCCGGGAAGACTACATCGTGGGAGGGTTCGAGCAGACGCCTTACCTGCTTCCCGGGCCGCTCTTCGACCACCGCCCGCGCCCCCTCTCTGGGCACTGAGGTCGTGGCGGCAGCTCGCGATGTGCCCGCCGCCGAAGCCCCTGCCCGCGCCGGCTCCGCTGTTTGGCGCGCCTCCGTTCTCCCCCGTGTGGCGGCGCCTCGCCTCCTTCCTTGACGCCCGGTCTCCGCACGGGTAACCTCGAGCCGCCGAACTAGCTTCCGCAAAAGCCCCTCGGGGTACGCGATGGCCCAGTGTTCGGCGTACTCGGTTGCCAAGCCTGCGTCAACTCCGGTAGGAGGGAGAGTGATGACGTCGCCAGAGCCGAAAGCGGCAAACATCAGCCACATCTGGCGAAGGACGCCAGGGTTCGTCTCCTCCCGGACAGTAGTGAATACCCTCTTCGGCATCCGTTGAAGGCACCCGAACTGCCTGGCGAACCGGGTCGGCACGTAAGGCTCGCAGATCACCTTCCCGTCGATCCGAGCCACGAGCACCCCGCCCCGCATGTTCAGGAAGTATTCGTGCTGCTCCAGCGGACCCTGCCCATTGTCGATCATCTGGCCGACGGGAGTGGGGAACGGACTGAAGTTGAAGTTGGCATGATTGTCAATCCGGATCCGCACGCCCTCCTCACTTAGGGTCATCGGAGCGACCCCCGCGATGTTCAGCAGGGAGGGTCGCAGGCCGTTGCCCGGAGGAATGATGGCGTTCGGAAACGTGTACCCACCAAGGTGAGCAGCCACCCAGCCGTGGAAGAACTGAAAGGGCCCACAGATCCTTCGTGGCGACCCCCCTCGTGAGATGCGTCCCAGGATGGCATACAGCCTCGCCAACACTGGGACCCCGAGGTTGTATCTCTTGTTGGCGGCCATAGCGCCCGCCATCGCCAGTGTCGCCGGGCGAACGCCCATTCTCGCGTCCCGCACTGGCAGGAGCCACCCACTCAGAAAGGCGGCCAGGAACGCCGCGTACCGGACATTTGGGTCCCGGGCCTCGATGACGCGGTACCCCCATGAGCGGTAGTCGCCCGTCTCCAGGACCCGCCAGTATGACCCGTTCCGGCTCCTCTGAGCTGCGGTCGGGCACCGCTTCCCCCTGCCTGGCATCTTGACCGCCGGGTCATGCTCCAAGAACTGGCCGAACCATTCCTTGTAGGCTATGTCCTTCTGGAAGTCTTTGATCCCGAGCCGCTGCGTAGCCAGGTCAAGCAGATGCCAGGTCAGGATGGGAGTCCGTGACCTGTCCTCCCAGGTGTTCTTCGGTGGCAGGAACTCATCGTATTGGTAGCCCTCCAGCGGGATACCTCCGATGCAGTGGATGTCCCAGAGACCGATGCCGACCTCCCCATGGTGAAGATGGAAGGTGTTGGTATCCGGAGACCATCGGGTGAACAGCTCCGGCCCGAGCTCGGACTGCTGGTAGAAGTGGAACTGCGACGTCCACACCGCCTCGAACAGGCCGATGTACCGTAGCTCCTCTGCGAAGTGATCGCAAGTGTGGCGTACCCAGAACGCCCAGGCCCACTCGCTGGTGAAATTGCCCCCAGACCGCAAGTCCCAGTCCTTCAGCCAGCCCTTGGTGTCGTCCGTGACGCTCTGGCAATATATGCTCGAGTAGAGGGCTGGAGAATTCTCCGCAGTAGGCTCACCCCCGTCAATGGTTCGCGTCCTCGGGTTCAGGACATAGACATCCAAGTGTCTGGTCTCCCTGGCAGGATGCCCGTTGTTGGTGATGTTATAGCGGAGAAGCTCGTCCTCCCGAGTCACCCATGTCCGCGGCGCATCAATCTCAAACCCTGGCACCGGAACCTCATCCAGGATGCCGAAGTTCCAGAGCGGCAGGTTGTCCGACAGTGGATATGTCTTTTGGGCCGGCGTCAGCAAGTCGAACAAGGATTTATTGTTGGAAACAATCTCCTTGGCTCCGTAAACCTCCTCGTTCGTCGCCATCTCAGCTCTGCGAGTGGCGGCATCCCCCTCATTTCCTTGATGCGCGGCCATCTCAGAAGTTTCGGGAGTCGTGCGGGTAAAGGGATGAAGCGTGCGGGATCGGACGAGGCTGGTAGAGAAGTTTGAGAGTTGGCGCGCAATCCAAGCAGACGGCGCACAATTGGGAAGAATGTCGCGCAAAATTCCGGGTTTTCGCGCAAAGTCAGACGAATTCCGGACGGTTTTGCGCGCCGATCGGGCGAATTTCGCGACCGGAAAAGGCAATTTCGCGCACGAGAGCTTGGAGCTTATCGCGCGGAAGGCCTGAGTACGGAATGTGGGACCCAGGGCCCCTATTTATAGGCAAGGCCGGGGTCCGCGCTGCGCGGAAAGCGCTTTGCGCGACCGCAGCGGCGAATTTCGCGCCCGACGCCCCTTTGTGCGCGCCTAAGTCCCGCGTAGCCCAGGACTTCGGCATTCCGGCGTCTCCCTCGGAACCCGATCGTTGCGACCTCTCGCCGATCAGATTCCGAGGGGGGGCTTTTGTAGACGCTGGAAAAGTCCGTTGTTCCCAAACGAAGCTCCGGATGCGGAAAGCGAAGTGATATTTGGAGTCAGAGGCACGTTCCGGAGGGCCCGGAGGACTTGCGCGAAATTTCAGAGACTCGCGCGCAAAGTTGAGTCGCGGCGCGCAATCCTCCCGGGATGCGCGCAATGCGATGGTCGGCGCGCTATTTTGCGCGCCCGTGGCCTGCGCGGCTCCTTTGCGCGCCGGGTCCTGATTCCGCGCCCGTGAAACGAATTCCGCGCCCGAGACCGGATTCCGCGCCCGGGGTCGCCTATAAATATAAGGCGACCCCCGACGTTTTGAAGGTTTCCGAAATCCGAAGCGTCGCTCGTTCGCGCAATCCAACCCCTTCCGCGTGCAATGCCGATCTTCAGGTAACCTCCTTTCTTTCGCACAATAGAGCCTTTGGGTCCGCCTTCGCGCGCAATCCCCTTGGCTCATTTCCTTTGAATAAATTTCAACCCGAAGGCCTTTGCGCGCAAAAGAAGCCTCTTGCGCGCAATTGCCCCCCCGGGTGCGCGCAATCCAGCTCGATTGCGCGCACCCCCCATTTTCAAAGTGGCCATTCGTTAGAGAATGAGCCGTTGCCCCCGCGCGCTACCCGAAGCCCGGTGCGCGCAATCCCAATCATCCGCGCGCGAAGCGCTGGCCCAATTGCGCGCCAGCCCGCCATTTTGCGCGCCGGCCCGCGGTTTTGCGCACAAAGCTCCTCTTTTGCGCGCAATCCGCCAGGGTCGCCTCCCTTGACCCCCTGAGGGTACCCGCCTGCGTGGCGCCCGATGATACTCATCCTGGGTGCCCGAACCGTGCGCTGTCTTCCCGTGCAGCCTTCCAGGCTCGTGCGAAGTGACACGGACCCATCGGCGACAATATTCGTCCAGCATGACGTTAAACTGCATATTCATCCCGCATGACGTTAAACTGCCCATACGTCCAGCATGACGTTAAACTGCACATCCATCCAAGCTGCACGACGCTAAACTGCCTAGCCCCCATCGTCCGCGCTGCAAGACGTTAAACTGCCAAGTGTTTCGTCCTCAACACACGACGTTAAACTGTGCTTCGTCCGGCAAGACGCTTAACCGTCCGCTTCGTCCTCAACACACGACGTTAAACTGTGCCTCTTCCGGCAAGACGTTAAACCGTCCGCTTCGTCCTCAACACACGACGTTAAACTGTGCTTCGTCTGGCAAGACGCTAAACCGTCCGCATCATTCGATCCCGTGCCTCGCACGCAGGGTCTCCCCCGGTTTGGATGTGGCCCCCACCCGCTCGTCTCTGCAGGGATGTCGGGATTGTCCCTCTTTTGGGACGATTTAATGGGAGTGGCTTTTCCCTACGGGGGCAGGGTATCACAAACCCCTAGTTTCTCGTGGGAGGCTGCCCGTGTGTATCTCCATTGCGCCTCCCCACTGCCGAAGCCAGTAGAGGGTGTGACTGGGATCAAGGTGTCTTCTGCTTTCGGTCCAAGTCCCTTCCAACTGAGTTTTGCCGCATCCGGGCTGCATCAAGTGCGTAAGTCCTGACAGAATGAACTACGTGGACTTTGATCCCTGTCTTCTAAACAGGGTACGTAGGAAGCCTTCTTGAGGTCCAAGCCCGCCACCTGGTCGTCCCGGTCGTATTTACGTCGGTTCGTCCATCGGTGGACCCCTCCAGGGTTCACGCTTGCGTCGATTCACCTATGAATCCGCCCCTGTGGGAGACTGCCCGTGTGTATCTCCACGGTGCCTCCCCACAGCCCCCCTTTTCCATTTCTCCTTTTATTGTCCAGCATGACGTGAAACTGTGGTCCACCCGGCCATTCCATCCCCCTCTGTGCGAGGTGGTTCGGTTCAATCCTCCGCCCGGCGGCCTCGACCTCTTCGTGAGTCGTCTTGCCGACGTCCAGCATGACGTTAAACTGTATACCCGAACTACGTTGACTTTGATCCGTGCTAACGCACGGTACGTAGGAAGCCCCTACGGGGTCCAAGCTCTTCACTCCATCATCCATCCTGATCCTTACCCGGGCCGCCACATCCCGGTGGGGTCATGCCACTTCACTCCACTCCACGTTACTTGGGAAGCCACCCATGTGCTGGCCCCAGCGTCGGAGGTTCCCCGCAAGGGGTTCTGTCATCTGATCCACTCCTAGTGTTGATCGGTCCGATGCCGTCCCCGCTGGACGTTAAACTCGCGGCATACCCCGTGTTAAACATGGGAAGCTGAGGAAAACCTCAGGTGACACAGTTCCCCGCACCCAGTACGGGATGCCTCAGGCCATCATGCCTTCGAGAAGCCCTATTAGGGACGGAAGACAGACGTGCAGAGCCGCAGTGTTACGACACGCCCCCAGCACCCAGAGCCACCCGGCCTTCTCACTGCAGGTTGCTGCCCCGCCCAGACTCCTTGGAGCGTCTGGGCGGAAGCAGCGTAATTAACCGGTGTCCATGAAGATATGGCGTCGGGAACGAGATTCACGAACATTCTTAAGTCTATGAGGGAGACCTGGATTAGGCGACGAGTTCCGAGGAGACGTCCAAGGAAGGAGGAGCCGACATCCCATCATCCCGGTTTCGATCAAGGAGCAGACGCCCCTGAATAAGGGACGAATGCCACCCGCCCTTGGAAAGCGGGACTGCGGGACCACAAGCCGCGCGCCCATCCCCTCGGGTTGACGGGTGCACGCGCGAACGCGTCCTGGCGGAACGGCGTAACCCGACGCACATCCGCACCGAAACAAGGACGTAAAAACATTAAATTAAAATCATTGATTATAGGAGGAATATGAACTAATTTTATAAAGATATGGTTAAATAATTTGAATATTTATCATTTATTTAAACATTAGGAAGATGTTTTGAGAACTCATAGGAGTGAGAATAATGAAAAGTTTAGAAGTAGTAAATATTTACCATTGTAAAATGTTCAATGATCACCATTGTAATATGTAGAATTTGGTTTGAAATTAATCCAAAAAAACACATTTTTAGTTGATGATAATATTAGTAGTGGATAATATATGAATCAATAAAATATTATAATTACAATGAGTAGGTTTTATATATTAGGGATGAACCATGTAATTAATATTATTCCATACAATAATACTTTATAGAATTTCATGTGGTGTATATAGGTCATCATGAACACAAATAGATTCTTTCATATCCTAAATTTTAATAGGGGTCAAAATAATAAAAGGGTATAATTTAAATCATATATTTCTAATTTTAAATTTAGTTAAATATTAGAAATTTATGATTCACCCCCTCCTCCTAATTTTCATCAACCCATTGGGACTCTAAAAAATCACCAATAAGAGGAGACTCATGGATGAGAAGCTTATAGTGTAATAGAGAAATGTATTATAAATATTTAAAATGATGTGGCTTAAAGGGAGAGACCTGAATTAAATTTTTTACCATGATTTAATTAATTAATGTACATTTTTTTTCGGATTCCCAATATGTAACTTGTAGATGGCTTGTGTACCAGTGATGCTGAAGTTACTAACCCCCTTGAGGATTATAATTCTATTACATACTATCATGTTTGAAGTCAGAGTTGATAAGTAGATATCCTAGAGTGTTATATTCCCATAAACTCTTCAATAATATCCAATAAACTATAAAAATACCAAAATAATTTCATCCCATCTATACCTATCGAGGAGGAGTTGAAGGAGTTTATGAGAAACCAGAATAATGATAGTTCTAATGATGAATTTTCAGGGTTCTTTTTGTTTAAATTCAAGGGAAATCATCAATGAAGAGACCATTTAGACCAATTATGATTTCATCAAAGTATTATTTCCTACTAAATATACTTGGGAGATTATTCTTATTAATATTTCCATATGACAACATCTAGCCTCCAATAACATGTATCGATTAATAAACACGTGTAAATTTATTCTACAAATTAATTACCAAAATTTTTAATGATTGGATCTCTAATATTTTAAGGAATCTATTTATGACCAAAAAGGTTTTTTTGGGGAGGATTATATAGGGTTCCATCACGATGGCTATATGGATACTATCAGGTCTCTACTAAAAATTTGTTAGGGCTAAATTAAAGCTGGTGATTTATGTGGAAAAAGACTAAGATATAATAATATGAAAATATATTTTAATGGTCATCAGAATATAATAATTCTCAATTCCAGTCAAATATATATTCGTTTATAGCTTCTCTTCAATTAAGTTTTTGATATCAATGAATAGAAGGAGGTTGTAATTTTTTAAATAAACATGAGGAAATTTCTAGGGTAATCTTGTCTATGTAAATATATTTTTTTTCTTATATATTAAATTCAGAGTAAGATTATCAAAAAATATATAGATAATGTGGCGGTGATATCATAAAGATAAAAATAATTATTTTTGGTATTTTATATCATTTTTTACAATGATATGCACTTTTTCATTAATGGCATGCATCACCCTATCAAATGTCTCAAAGAAAGGTTTCATATAATCTAAAAATAGAGTGGGTAATAGATCAATCGGAAAAATAGTTTTTTTACTTATAAAATAAATTAAAAATAATTTGGTCACAGGTCATTCATAAATATATTTCCATTATTAAATGGGTCTTTACCCACTATGTTTTGATGTTCCTCTATATAATGTTGTGATGTGTATATATAATTTTTATTTACCAGTCATGTGAATCATATAAAAAATAATGTGTTAAAAAGTCATTTTATATCATTAAAAGGTAGGTTATCATATATTACCAATGTAATATAATTAATTTTAATGTCTATTCACTTAGTTATTAGGGGCCCAAAAACTATTATCATGTGTATTTGAATTTTCATCAATGGATGGGTATGGGATTACCATATACAAGTTAATTTCCACTGGGTGATAAGTAAACATATAGTTAAACTATACAATAAAGGAGTTATTAATATCTATATCAATGAGGAATATATGAATGTTGATATAGGTAGAATATCATGTGGGATTTTCTTATAGGCTTATTATAGTCATTAATTTTACTACATCACTAACATATGGATTTATATTTTCATTCATGGATAGAACTAACCAGAATTACCTATAT
This sequence comes from Viscum album, assembly GCA_963277665.1. Taxonomy (NCBI): domain Eukaryota; kingdom Viridiplantae; phylum Streptophyta; class Magnoliopsida; order Santalales; family Viscaceae; genus Viscum; species Viscum album. Next base: position 1,794,624,038 of record OY728158.1, read on the forward strand.
AGGGAGTATACATATAACATTTTATACTCCTCTATACAAACTACATTGGTTCATAGAGCATAGTGACATCTCCTATGGGGATGATAAATAATAAAACCACTTTTCTAATATTAAAATTGTATGGATCATGGAATACTATTTAATAATAAAAGAAGAATCAATGATTGATCATTGTTATACTTGATGTTGATTAGAAGGCCCTCATCTATAACATCATCCTAGTGGATGAGCCATACCATTTAGTTTTTACTTCCAAATTTTTCATTTTGTTTAGTCAAACCAAATTCCATAAACTCATAAATGTTTATCATAGTATTAAATCAAAGGGTAATCTCTTTTATAAAAAATATATTCCTACTAAATAATATTTTCTTGTGTTGTGTATTAGAAAAAGATATATCTCTAGTATAAATCATATTCCTTGGGAAGGGATTCATCATGCTTATAAATTTATTGGATATTCTAACACTCAAATATAGTATTATGATCGTAAATTTTTTAATGACCATTTGAGCGAATTATTCGATATTTAGTATGAAATTGTTTATATGTATCCAATTTTTATTATTCCATTTATCAGCTCCTGATGGATTGGAATGACAATGTGGGTGTCACTTTCTTTGAAGTATGAGCTCACAATGTAGTATTCATCATTAGTATCTAGGTTTTATAGTAGATGTAAAACTAATCCAAACATATAGGCACTAGAAAAAATGCTAATCAATTTAAAGAAAGATTAAATTTTGAGTTGATTATATGGTAAACCATTATCATGGAATATTCTATACCCAACACCTTGGAACATCCTGTAGTGTTTTTTCACTTCCAAAGAGGCACAAATAATAATTTTCATGGTCACTAGGTACATTATAACACACCAAATTAAGAGATAAAAATTCGTATAGAAAACACATGAATGTACTATTTCATATGTAGTGGTGGTATCATTTGTGAAATATAAGGATTTATTATGATGAAATTCAATACATATTATAGGGATAGTTATCCACTTATCATATAATAATGTGATATGCTTAGTGAAATAAGTTTTTTATAATATCCAAAATTTTCATTTTATTTGTGTTGAATTTAACATGGGAATTCATGTCCAACTATTGTTTATGTTTTAAACCCAAAAAATGTTCAATCGTCTATCTCATTATAGAATGAAAGAAATTAATTTATCATGATAAAATTATTACCAATAATATGTGTGTGGGGGAAAAATGTGACATATCAACTAGAATAAAAAGAATATCCCAGTGACACACTCTAACTATTATCAGGCTTAGGATACGATACTATATATTATAGAATAATTGTTAATGGGGATGCTTTTTGGAACCACCACATCATACCCCATAGAACTATGCATTTTTGATTTTCACCCACCACTGAAAATAAAATTTAAATTTGAAATAAATAAATTGTTAAAAGAGTAATTGTACTAGAGAATTAATGGATTTTTTTCTTTGTTCGTGTAGGGGAATTAGAGAACCAAGGTGTATTAATTGGTTGATGTATTTTCATATTTTTTATAGTGTAACCAAGGTTATTGATTGGTTGATTTATTATCATATTTTTTTATACTGTATGATTTAATTATTCTTATAGAAGATTTGGGAGATCATGGAGGGGTTCATGAGTTTGTATTCTCAGTAAGAGAGCAATCATGGTATAATATTTGTATTCATACAATGAAAAAACGTTTCAATAGATTAATCTAACAATACACATGTGAAACTTAGGATTCTTTTGATAGTGTAAGATGGAACCATGGATATAAAAGAGTAAATAATTCCATGATATTATGTTCCTTATTTTGAATATCACTAATAATGAATAATCATTTCGGGCAATTGAAGAATGACTCTCCTTGGTGGAGTATACCATAAAAAAACCGATTTTATTTAAGAATAAATCATGATTATGTAAAATTATCTTCATTATAATAATAAATATAGTTCTATAGGAGGGGAAAAATCATTCCATAACACAATATAATATTTCATGAAGATGGAGGGGTGACTATAGTGATGGCTCTATGAGTAGTTGTTGTAGTTTATTAAATTAAAACTGGCTAGACCACATATGGATCAAAGAATATATTATGTGGAAGTTATATTTTATTTCAAAATGATGAGAACATCAGGAGAATTGATAAATATGAAACCACATTGTTAATGGATGACCAAATGAAAAAAATATACTGAATTAAAAATTGAATTTGAGAAGGTATTTATGAGATTTTTCACTAGATTAAAAAAATATTTTTTCTAGATTTTATAGAACTATCTATCCTATAAGGATTAATCAAGAGTAGAGATCCACACAAAAATAAATATGACTATATTAATGGGAATAGATCCACAATTTATGTGGCTACACCAGAAGGATTTAATTTTTAAAATGTTTTATATTTTTAATCCAACATGGATTTCTTCAGATATTTAATTACCAATATAATTATAATGGAAGATTAATGAGTTTTTAAAACAAACAATAAATTAATAATGTCTAGAATATTCAGGTAGGGAATTTTTTAGATATTTTAATCGATGAGATGGGATAGATCAGGGATGAAATTAAATCTGTTTGTGAATAAACAATTTAAATAAACTAGAGAATTGGGGAGGTACATAGCTTCTAAGAAAAACATCATTGAATATTTGGTGATGTTAAGAAGAATTTAATCAAAATGAAAATAGCTATTCTAGTTTGGTGTTATCTCTTTCATAATCATTTATTTAGTTATCAATCAAGATGAATATTCTATTATAATACACCATTGATGCATTGATTAGATAGAAAGAAAATGGAATGACACTTGGATTATCTTTGTGTCTTTACTAAAGCTTATAATAATATATATATATTTATATATTATAGTAATATACCAGGATTTATTGACACAATATATAAATTCTATTCTCTTAGTATCCTATAGTGTGAAACATGTAAAATATTCATGTTCCTATATTTCTTTTATTTTAGGAACATGTGTGTGAAAAATATTTATATGTTTAATGAGTTCATTTCGACATGAGAAGATGATCTAACTAAAGAAGTGGACTACATAACACCCTAATTTACCTATCATAATGTGTGTATCTAGGTATATGGTGGTATGAAATGATATCAAATCTACAAGGATTAAGATAGTTAATTATAAAATATCAAATTTTAATCATAAATAATGCTATCAATGTAAAAGGGGTTCATTTATTTTATGTTTGAAACTATCATGTATGGAACAATAGGATGATATGTCATTTGAGACCTCTCAAAAAATTAAAATTACTCTAAAGTAATACATTGTATTAAAATATGGGATTTTATGAAATTATTGATAAATAATTCCCATCTAATGGTACATGGAAGATATTCAATGTCACAAAATTCCTTATCTAATGGTTTTAAATATCATATACATTGAAAGGATATGAGTTGAACACTGGAGAATTAAAATATGGATAAACATTCATATATCATTGAATGAAATTGAAATAAGAAGGATGTTGTGAGTCATTGTAGATTGTGTAATCATCATCAGATGGGGATGAGTTAGGGGTGACTAAAGTTATACCAAATAATACTAGATTAATCATTTTTTTTGTTATGTTGATTAAAAAAATTTATTGGGTTGGATGTATAAATATTTTATTTGTTCCGTCAATACATACAAAATAATGAGATATTGATAATGTGAAGGAAATAACACACAAGTATTTTTATAAGGTTCATCTCTAGTGTTAGAAACCTCCACCCTTATGTACCAGTTACTATCCTGTCATATATTTTCACTATTATCATAAGTGTTATAATGGGGTATATTTTAATCCTTTCATCAATAATACAATAATTATCCTACACTATGAAATAATAATATTAATCATGTGGTTATTCTGTAACTAAAAAAATCCTCTTCTCACTTTTAGTTTGACTGGTGGAATCATTTATAGTATGACCACCATTCATAAATGGTTCATCCCTATCTTTTTCATAGATGGAACATAAAATTCCATATGAAATTATAGTAAACATAGTAGGATTATCTACCTATCCATTATTATGGTATCCTAATTGCATATCATTCACCAAAACACATCAATATGTGATATATATATAGGTTTTTTCTTGATGTTTGTTGGGATCCCCCCCTATGGTAATCTAGATCTGTAGAACACCTTCTACTTTATTCAAATTTTATCATCCAGTATTTTGAAAACCTCAATCAAATTGAATTTCTTTTATGAAATTCATTAGAAATTCAACTTTTATTTTCTTCTTTTATTTCACATAATTTATTCTCAATCATTTGTTTCACATAGAAACTCTATATTATATCAAATCATTTTAAAATCTTAAAACATCCAAATATGTTTGGTGTCCTTAAGTCATCAAAATAAAAGGATCAAAATGTTTCAATTTGGAACTCCATAAAAATAATTGTATATCTCAGAGTCAATTTAAATCATAGAAATCCTATGTCTACACTCCTTTTAACTCATCCATAAATATTGTTCAATTTCATGAACTTCATCATCATGATAATTTAATATCCAACACATTTCTTGAATTTTAGTGACAATAAAATGATTATGTGAAGTCACTCAATATCTTTTGGAGGTAATACTTCCATAGGCTTAACTCAACACTATATGGTTCTACAACTACATGTATGAAACTTAATATTATAGAGACTGTATATATATAAATGTGATTTGAGATGTATCATGTTCTTATGTTGGAATAAATCTATTTTACCAAATCATTATTATAATATTATCTTGATGTTTCTTCTTCTGATCAACAAAAGAATTAATCATTTTTTCTTTTAATCAACTCAGAATCTAGCATCTAGGCTTATCTATTATTTGATAGATAACTTCTTCAGCACTTAGACCATTTATTCTTGATTTAAACACTTTTCCCAGTTCATAATCAAGATTAATCATTATGTTTGAAAACATGTACATTAGGTGACTTATCAGATAGTTCTTATTATATATTTCTATCGACCTATCCATAAATTTTCATAGGCCTAAATAAACCTTCTAATGCACTAAATTATTTATTGATGCTTTATCTTCCACTAATTTCATATATTGATTTAATTTCTTATCATCTTCTAGATTATTCATTATCAATCATTCTTCATCAGTTTTCTAATTGACATAATCATTGGATTAAATTAGTATGGATTGAAATTCACTTTATAACTTATAATGTTTTTATAATGAACATATAATGCATGAATCAACTGACATATCTTTGAGCTGTTAAGTCCATATGTCATTCTCCACTTATATTGTAGATTTATCTTCTAGATATCTTAAAACATATTTTTTCATTTTAACATTTTTTATGCTTCATCCATATATATATATATATATATATAAACTCAATGTATTCTACACTTCATAACATTACCAAAATCATTTGTAGAAAATGTATTTGTAAGGTGTATTCCACCTAAAATGATTCATAGGAAAAAATTTGGGACTTTTTAAATTATTCAGTGTTGTTCTTCCTTCCAATCATCATATATTTATGTTTCCTCGCTGAGTGAATTATGATCAAAATATCATTCCATCATTCAAATTATTAGTATCTATCAAACCATTATTTATCAATATTTAAAATAGTAAACATTGGATCATCTTTTTTAGCGTTGTAACAAAAATCATCAGTATCTTCTTTTTGGGTCTTTAATCTGTTTATTTATCACCCTTATCATGAAATGGGGAGCTCTTAAATCAATAATTTGATCATCCACTCATAATAAATGATATAGATAGCACTCTATAAAAAAATAAAACTTTGTATTTATCTTGAATAATAGTAAAATAATCATCAAATTTATATGATGCTTCTATATTTTTTAGTCTCTATGAATGTACCATCCTCCTATTAGTAAAACTTTCTTCATCTTAATTCATTACTACATGTAACACGAGTTCTTCATAACAACCTTTCAGATTTTATTTTCCTTTTCAACATCAGCTTTCAGTAGTTTATCTTACAACCTAAATGTTCCTTTTTTCAATTATTCCACCATCTAGAGTAAAAATATCTAGTGAACTTATTAAAAACCCATAAATTGGATATCATCATCAACCATACTCATTAACTTTGACACACTCTACTGAAACCCAATAAAATAAATCATTATCATAATTTATTTTGTATTCCAATATCCCCCATTGAATATGTAGAAACAATCATATTTAGAACAAAAGTAAATGGTATTTTTCACCAAAATTGATAATAAATTAAAAATTATATTCTATATCCTTCATTCAAGAAAATTTACCTAAGGTACATTTATCATTCCACCCATTTTTAATTTGAATTATCATCCCCATTATTATGATTATGGTTGAATATAAGACATTCTTAGAATTTTTAGTCTTCTCCCCATAACATATATTAAAATAAAAAAAACTATAAATTTCCTAATACTAGTATTGAATATCTTTTTTTATTATAATGTGACATTATTCAATCAATTATAAGTCTTCGTGTTGTATGATTAGGGAAGAAAAATGATTCTTCATGGATATCAATTATATTTTTAATAATCAAGTGATACCCACATGAAAAATTATTCATCATGGGGTAAGATTAATAGATTCTAAAATAATATCCAATATCTATCTCACCAAATAAATAAAAAATATTCAACTAAAAAATTGCATGCTTCTCCCCCTTTTCATAATGGTTAACAATTTTTATTAAAAGATAATTTTTGTACTTTTTAATTTAATCTTTTAATTTTTGATAGAAGAGTTTATCAAATGTAAAGTATAGATATAATAAACTATAATATCCATCTCATAAAACTCCATAAAATCATCATCATCATATTGAGAATCTATATTTTGGACCATAAATTCCTCAATCCACCAGTACATTAATATCGGATGACTAAGATACTTGTTTTTAAAAATTAGGAATCCTAAATTTTACATAACAAATTTCTTGATTCACTTGCTTCATTTGCACTCCACATAAAGGTTAAAATCCACCATCCTTATTTATCAAGGTTTTTTTATAGGGGTTGGGTGTTCCATGATGGATAACATTTGGGATGTTATATGTTCCACAAATCACACTTTACTTCCGATCTCCACATGGATTGCATAACCTTCAATTTGCATTTTTATTGGAAATTATTTTGATTATGTGGGAAAAGGGTAGTTAGTCTATTGATTTTAAATAGATGAAAGGTGCAAATAAATATTTCTTAACCTAAAAATTCCATTCACGATAACTCTATTTTTATTCATCCTTTTATCCATGAATTTATTATTACCAATATTTTTAGTCAACAAAATATTCTTTAGTTCACTATTGATTTTCACTTTGTTTCATGTTTTCTCCATTAATGTTTCTAGAATGAAACTTTAGATATTCTTTTATTTCCCTTACATATTCATTTATCATTATATATATTCTATCCAAATAGTTTTTAAATCCATCATAACATATTTATCTTTATATTTATGTAGATATTTCTATTTATTTTCAAATACTGAATCTTTTGACACATGATTCTTATAATATTAAATATTATTCTTAATTTTTATGGTTTTTATGTACTTCTAATGAGTGTTTCCAACATTCTTTTATCATCCAAATTTCTTATTTCCTTTTTATATGTTAAACTCCAATAGTATTATCTTTTGAAACTCAATTTATTCATCATATATGTCTTTCTCCATTCAAGTATGCTTGTGTCTTTCTCAGATTGATTCACTTTTTTTCTTGATTGTTCTTTTGTGAAATAGATCATTCATAGAAATTTTGAAACTATTTCATAAATTTCAATTATTTATACTGTAATACCCTAGAACACTATGCGAGGGGAGGGATGAATTAGTGAGTTAACATTTTCATTCAATGAGAAAGATAATATCCCCATGTTGGTTTGAAATTGATAAACTATCTGTTGGAATTGTGTAATTATTAGACACCCACATGATGATATAAAAAACAACACATCGGTTTTACGTACCTCCCCACTAAGGCATAGTCTAAGGAGCATACACCAAAATTATGTTGGTTGTACCAAAATGCACTATGATTCAATAGATATTGTGGATAAAAAGGATTAGACATTGATACTTAATGTCATACACACTACCTTAACAAGAATTTTAGGTATAACACACCGCCTCCCGTGGATCACTTATGTTTACTCCCCATATCTCACTGCTTTGGGTAAAGGCGAAATCTATTTTTCGACTTGAAGGTCACATCAATAAATTGTGGATATAAGTGTTTGTCTTACATTAGAACAAGAATCCTCATTCACCATAGTCTTGAATCGGTTTCCATGAATGAACTATTCACATAGAACATATGACCAAAACTGTATGTTCATGCAACACATGAACAATCAAAAAACATTTTTTTCATGAAATGCCTTGGTTTTCATGCAACATTTAGTTTTTTCATTCTAATTTTTAAATTTTTTGTGACACTTGCTTTTCAGATGTTTTTAATTTGTTTCATTAAAATATAATTTTCGCATCACATTCATGATGAAGAGACCCCAAATAATTATTGACATTATTACTCTGAATGAAGGAGGTAAAATCATATTTATAGGCATTGTCGAAGAATCATGTAACTTCCTTCATTGACTTCGGATTTGTGCACAACTTTCCATGGGCTCTGAACATTATCGATTTGAAATCACCTTTATCCTGAAATATTAACTCTATTTCATGGGTGAACACAATACTTATTTTGTCTCAAAACTATGAATTTTGTGATGTTTTAAAACATGTGTGAAACTATGTCCTTTTTCATATTTTTATGTGATGGCCTCAAATTTCCCCATGTAAAAAACTTTATATTCCTCTATTTCCTTTTCACATAACTATTTAACTTATGGGTAAATCATTAATTTTCCAAAAATTACTTTTTATATCCTCAAAATTTTGGAACCCAAAAATTTGGAAAACACTAGGAAACTAAACCTCCTTCAACATGGAAGCCAACTGAATATTAAGATCACTTGTCTTGTAAACTCCTAGATCATCCCAGTGTAGATTTACAACAAACCGAAAATACAATTGGTTTTAAATTGTTAAAAACAATGATTCCAAAATCTATAAAAAAAGAATTTACTCATTTCTGTGACATCACCCATTATTTTTTTCTATTTAGATTATATTTCATAACATAAGATTTTTTTTCACCCCATTCAATACTTATTATCTCTCATCTCTTCATTTTTCTGCAACAGTTGGTTTCTCTTTTTTACATTAGTTTCAAATATATTGTTACATGTGGACATAAACCAAAACTCATCATCACCATAGACTCATATTACAAAACTTATAAAAATAATTTCAAGATTTTTAAATTTATTGGATGGAAAATATTTTTCTTCTTCCCTATACTTAAATTATACATACATAAATTTCTATAAAATGTTATTGACTCCCTATTAATATCGTGATATAAAATTCTCTATTAGTAATCATGTCAGGAATATAGTTGATTTTCTTTGTTTCAAAAACATATTAATCACTGCATGTAAGAAAAAAATCACTAGTTATTCCATTTAGTGTTACCCTAGTAGGTTGAATGTTTGAACGATTTAATGATATAAACATTCTGATTCCAAAGACCTTTTTTTTAATTCCATAATTTTTTAATCTATAAACCCTTAATTAAAAAGGAAATGAGTTTATGCATACCAGTATTCACCCATTATCATCAAAAATTAAAACATTCATTATTCAAAGTATTAAATTTAGATAAAAAATATTCAATAAAACCTAGGGTTTCCTTTACATTTGATCTATAAGAATATTTAACCTTTGATCATTTCATGTTTCTTCTACCACTGTATTGAGTCTTTAATTGTGTAAGACATTTAAAGGTATCCTTTATAGTAGTGGAACCATTACCATCTTAAAGAAAAGACATAACTCAAATACCTTTTATGTCACTAACATTTATCACCATCTGAAAACATCCAAATTTGTTTTGTGATTTCAATTCTCTGAACTCCAGTGCTCTTCATAATTCCATTTTTAATTCCCCCACAATTCTTCTAGAATATGGTATTCTAGTTAAATCTTTATAAATCCCTGTTAAAAATATTATTTCCACTCAAAAACAAATATCCACTAGAATCATGAAACTGATGTGCAAGATTATTGAATTTCCAACTCATTGACAAAATGAATGTTCATTCATGGTGATCATGTGAAGCAAGATATCATTTTCAAAATCTATTACATATGAATACATAGTATAGAATCATTTGGTTCTACCTTTACTTCTACTAAACTTATCCATATTTAGAATTCAGTGACTAGAACAACTATAATAAGAATATTGTTCTTCTAGTTCTTTGAATCTGTCACACCACACTATATTCAAACATCATCATGATGATTATTTTTCCAATTTGCTAAACTCCATATTTTTATTTATTCTAATCAGGTAAATTACATGTATCTAGGATTCATTATTTATTGATTCATAACTTATTTATCTATCATATCAACCATTATTGGTTTAAACACATTGGCCTTGTCATCCTCTGTTTCCATCCTCGTGTATGAGAACATATACATCATGTGCTTCATCTCATTTTCAGTCTTCTATGTTCCAATTAACCACATTATTGAAAATATAAGACACCATCGTAGCTTCCAATTCTCAAAAATATTAGTCACTACCTCATCTTTCATTAATTCCATAGAATTCATTTCCTTCCTTATAGATATAGGGAGATTTTAACATCTATGTCTCAACTATATTCTTTTAATCGACTTAATAATTCTACTGACGTAGCTTGGATAGAAATTGAAGATTTATCTTATAATGTTTTTCTGATGAATTCATAGTGAATGCATCAACAAAATTATCTTCAATCCTTCAAGTCTTTTTGGAATTATCCATTTTAATTTTATATTTATCTATCATAGATCATCCAACTTACTACATTCAGTGTTTCCTTTGATACTATTTCTTACAGAGATGTAAAATAATTTTTAATACAAATCTTTCCTTTTCCAAAATATTTAATGAAAAATCTAACCCAAATGTTATGTCCACAATAAATTATTGGGGGACATATCTGAGGAATTGTTTCAATAATTTATTATGACTTAACCATATAATAAACCTAAATTTTTAAATCCCCACTAAAGGACTTCCAATCATCTAAATTTTCCATCATCTAGGTTGACATTATTTGAGAAATGTTTTTTTCTCTATAATCTTTGTATGTATATTTTAGTTATTTTATATTTACGTGAATTAACTCATATCTACAATCCATTCTATTGATTCAAAAATCTCAACATCTGTCATCTTAATCATCAAATTAAGAACTATTAAATCTCTAATTGGAATCATTTCCTCAATGAAAGTTATGTATAAAACACTCCTTCATTTTTCCATGCATTATCTTTTTTTCGGAGGAACAGTTCAAAAATTTCCAAATGTATAAGATTATATTTTAAATAATGGTCACTATAAATGTATCCTTCTTTTACTAGAAGCACTTTACTCACTTACATGCATTAATTTATGTGACTTGAGTTCTTCATCTCGTAAAGTAATACTATCCTATATTTTATATATTCAGTATTCAATAGTATGATATGAATATATGATATACCTTATCCAGAAGGATACAATATGAAAAATATTAAATTTTTCTAAACATGCTTTTGGAACACTAGTGGGAATCATTACTCCATCAATAATACTCCTCGCCATTGACACACTCAATTAATGAAAAATAAAATAATAATAATAATCATCATTCTTTGGGTACTTAAGTATCCTTTTTTGGATTATTTTTCAACAATCATAAAGAACTATAGTATGTGACATTTTTCCCCCTTATTGATAGAAAATTCAGAATCTCTTTTATCACCTACTTCCTTGAACATTTGAGTGATTGACCTTTATCATTTTCTCCCCCCATCTATAATCTAAATTGACACCCCCTTATTAAAATCATAAGGTGAGGGAGTGTAATTATTATCATTATTTTCTTCCCCCCATAAATTCTATTGTACTAAATAGAATTCAATTATTGAGATATAGATGGAATCAATTTTTATACTGTAATGAGGATATAAAAATCAACCCAATGTCAAGATTAGATATAATTTTTATAAAAAACAATAGTGATTAATCATAGATACCGAGGAGGCCTATAGAATAATCATGAGATACTAGCTTGTGAAATTATTAATTATGAGGTATGTTTAATGGATTTTAAATAATTATCCTATCTCCATATAGAGAAATGTATTAAAAATATTCAACCAAAAATTGGAGGGTTTCTACACCCCTTTATGCTTCTTTTTACTTTTTTAACCATGATCAACATTCAACCTTGTCAATTAAGAAATTAAATAAGGATTGGAGAGTGTAGTAAATTTTCATTATAGATGAGAATTTCTACATTATATAGATTTTAGAACTCAAAAAAATTATCATTAGCATCCAAGTCACCTGCATATGGGATCATCAATCATTAAATTGATAATAAATTTTGAATCTGATGATTATGATCCACAATTATTTAAAATTTCAAATATTCACTTAATATTATTAAATTTTTTGAATCAATAAATTATGAAACAAACCCTATAATAGAGAGAGATTCATTTATAATTTCAACTATGGCTTTCTTATAGGGGTGGAGTGATCAGTTCAAGATTACATATAGTTTGTTATATGATTAACTAAGAAATATTTACACCAATTATCCCCTTAGATTAAATCAACGTCAATTACAATATTTTTAATATTATTTATATTTTATAGGAATATAGTGTGTTATCAATTAATAAATATGTAAGATAATTCTTTGTTAAATCATTATTAACCTGATAACTCCCTTCAATATAACACCATTTTTCTTTAAGATTTCAACTATTAATTTTTTATAACCAATTTTATTAGGTAGAATGTAAAACTTTTATTAAACTTTATATTTAATTTCATATGGATATTTATTATTTAGATCCACTAAGAATGTCCCTTCACTATTTATTTATTTAATATAAATTCAACATGGTGATTCTGGATATTATTGACAAACATTTATGCAATCATTCGAAATATATTTGTCTTTTTTATTCCAAATGTACTTCTATTAATTCTAAATCTTGTATATTATGATATGTGTTTATTATTAATTTTAAACATCCGTTGACCATGTAGGATTTTGTTGAACTTCCCATGAGTGTGTCCAACCTTCTCAAATCATTCACACAACTTGTTTTCCTCATGTATGTAACCCTTATGCAGTGCCTTCTAGTGAATTCCAAATTCTTCATTAGAGACATGTTCCACAATTCCAATATAATTTTGTTAATCTTGGATTAATTCACATGTTTTTTGATTTTTTTTACAATTACCTAAAATCATAAAGGAATGTTTGATACTATCCTTGTGGTGACACTTCATTTTATAATTTTATCACTTATTATTTAATGAGACATATTCCATTTCTTTTTTTTGTGAAATATACATAGAAACATCTAGTAATTTACAAACATATGATAAATTAAATAATTTATTCATTTAACTTTTCATAAGATTTTGTGGATTTTTTTATTGATTAGTGTTTTATTATTATTGGTTGATGATAAATAGAACTCAGCACCCCCATGGAAATGTCATCCACAACATCTATATAATTGTTTTGATGTTCAAATTTGATGTATTTAAATATATTTTCCTTCTTCAATGTACTTTGGTTTTACATTGCTGGATTTCTCTTATCATTTTTTCCCTCACACTTACTATAAGCCTTCTCAAATTTCTATTAGTTAGTATGATTTTATAAATAAAAACGTCCTTGATATCATGCCTTCTTCAACACCATAAGTATTTAAAAAATCTTTTCTTATTATGTTGAGTATAACTCAATATGGTGAGGGATTATTTTGATTCATGGATATAAAAATTATTAGTTCAAACTAATTTTGGGGGTTCCATTTCTTTTTAATTATTTCTCAAACATTTATAAAATTGTTCAAATTAATATACCTTTATTCACCGTTTCTATAATGATCTGGTATTTTATAGATGAAATTCACTTTTTAATGAATAATATCATTATTAAATAATGAATTTATAGAGTAAAAATTCAATTTTTTGGTTATTTTGGACCATTATGTAGTCTGTAGAATATAAAAGACCATTGATCATCAAAAAAATTGATAATATATCTATTTTAAATTAATCATATGATTATTGCATATAAAGTGTTATGATAAATCAAATTGGAATGGAAAAACGTAGTGATAGCATACGCCAGTAGGATCATACACTATGAAGAAAATTTAGCATAGCTTCTAAGGGAGATAGAATCACTATGAATTACCCATGAACAAACAAAACCATGATTCAGAAACTAAAGAACATGTGGAACCATTTATGTGATATTTTTAAGTTCATCATGATAATGACCTAGACCCTCATCACCAAAACACACAGTGAAAATCCCACCATTGAACACCTTACCCTTAATGAATTTGGTGGTGTAATAAGGGGTAATGTATCTTGACCCTAGCAGTATAATTTTTTATATTTTATTTTTATTTGAATAATGATTTTATTCATTCCATTTTTTGTTACATTATAAATTATAAATTATTTATTTTGATTAAAATTAGATTTGGATACCATAGAACACAAAATTAATTTTTGGTGATATATAGTTTTAATCAATACATAAGTTATGGTTAATTCAATAAATTTTTAATGAAATTATATTTTGATAAAATATTATTATTAAATAATATATATTTAATATTATGGTAAATAAACTTTTATGAAGTAAAATGTAATTCCTATAAGGATCATAAAACTATTATTGTAAATAAAATGATAATTTCTCAATAAATGTGTATTTTTTATTTTATAAGTATAATTTTTCATATTTGTGGAGTTATTTTGATATAATAATTTTTTTTGAATCAAAATTTTGAATTTATCCAAAGGTTAATTTTTCATAATGATATGAGAAATCTGAATTCTTGGATAAACATTAGATACAATATAAATTTACATTATGTATTTTGACATCATAATGACACAGAAGTGATGTAATATATCAAATAAATGGAACCCATGACCAAATATATGTTTCCTTTTTAAAATAATATGTCTTTTTTATTTTATTAATTTTATTAATCCTTAATAAATGATCCAAAATCTATATAATATTTTATATTTTAAATATAAATTATTTATAAACATTACTCACTTCCACCCCACCAAGGTTATTTCTTTTATTAAGTTCATTCTTGGACTTATAAAAAACTGAAATTATTTGGTCTTTTGCATAACCCCTGGTAAAAACCCCTAGTAATGTTTTTTATTTTGATTAAATTATCTTATAGAGTCGAAAACCTATGTTTGGAAATTAATAAAGACGTCTCCCCTATTTTTCTAAATAAAACCATTGAAACTCTAAATTCCTCTTCATAGAAAACCCTTTATGTATGGAATTAATCTACCATTATCTATATATAGACCTCCCAAGGATACCTCATTCTCAAAAAATCTCTTATAATGATTTTATAAGAACCCTCTCATTGTATGGGATCCTCTCATTTTTCTCTTTATTCAAGAACCTTATTTAAATTATGTCTTTTTTATTTAGAATTTTTCATTTTGGGATGTGTTTTTACACATCCATATTATTTACATAATTATTTCTAACTGATTAGATACCCATATCACTCTCATTATGCACTCACATTAATATTTATGTACCCCTATTATGCTGCTGAAATTATCCTATGAATTTTAATTCCAAACCATTATCAGGTGAATATCGATCCCCTTTTCCACTCATGGGTATTCACCGTGTTATTCTAATAGTTCATTGATTAATGAGTTATAATTATATAAAAACCACTACATACTAATGGGATTAAATTTTATGAAATATATCATTAGGTTTTATGATCAATGTGGCACACTTATACATGTACATGTTATGAATTTTACGGGTGGGACAAAAATTATATAGACCTCTAAAGCATTCAATAATCTAATGAGATGTCATTAATTGTTAATGGGAGTTTATCCTATGAACATTATGTTATATTGAATTGTTGGTTAGAATTTAATTATTCTTATTTCATATATTATGTTGTTTTCACATTCCCATGTTGTCTTTGTGTTATCAACGTTATATCATGTGTCATTTTATGATATTATGATTCTCAGAAACCTATATTACATATTTCTTTTTATTGGATCACATGTAATACATTACCTTAATATTTACATTATTTGTACCCTTTTTGGGATTTATATCTCACCCCTTTATTATATACGTCCCCAGGTTATCTTATTAAGTTTTACTACAATGATGAAATTTTTAGAGCATGTTAAAGATTTTTTTAATAATGATGTTGTATCCAAGTATCAAGGTGATGTACTATGTACCTTATTTCCCAAATATACTAGGACTCATGATATTAAAGGATTTAGTTAAGAGAAACTTTATATAATAAATTGTCAAATAATGTGAATTAATGATATATGATATCATAGGTGGTTTCAGAGTGATGTTTATATATTTCATTGATTCATATTAGAAAAATATATAGTATTTGTTTTAAAACGTACGGCATGAATAGAATTTTCTAATGTCTTGACCAATCATTGACTTGAATATTAGATGATATGTTTTCAAAGTTATTTACAATGTAATAGATTTTTTAAAAGGTTTTATGTTTTTAAAAAATGATTATCAAAGAAAATTTATTTTCCATAAGAAATGTTTTAAAGGATCTTTCAAAATCACTTTCTATCTTAGATGACATTTATTGATGTTACCAATGTTTTACTGGGGATATGAACCAAGGATACCATTCATAATCTTTCTATGAATGGTTTATTATGAAACAATGTTCATGAATCCCATTTCACTTCCATGGTTTATACCATGAAAATATTCATAAGAATACATAAATACCCATTTTTGGTTTTCTATTATGGGATTACATTGGTATAATTATCTTTGGAGTAAGATACATAAATTAACTATGTCACTTGGTATTAGTAATTACTTCCATACACATTATCTTGGGTGTAACATACATCAGCTAACTATATCTCTTTACCCAATTCATTACAGGGCTTAAACATACCCACCCATCGCATAATGGACATACTCCCAAATGGATTTAGGTATACTCACCATATCCACATTAATCAATAATTCTCAATGTCATGTATTAACAAAAAAACATTTTTCAACCGTCACATTTCACCATAAGTCCCATAAAATTGGAATTTAAACTTATAAACAAAACCATTTTCTGTTATCTCATAAAGGTGAGAAGAAAAATACTTTTATTTTGAAAACATTTAAAAAAAATCACAAAATAATAGTAGATGTATATTATTAGAAAAAATTTTATAAAATTTCAATATAAATTTGATCATGTATAAATGAAATTATGTTGGTAAAATCTATTGATGATGTACATGCCCCCACCTCAGGTAAAGAAAGTAAAAAAGTTGAATTCTTCAATAAAATTTGTTGAGATTATTTTTAAAACAAATTTGAAGAATGTAAAAAGTTTTTGAAATGTAATTCTACCAATATTTGATTAATAATAAAGAAAATTCTTGATGAGTTTAAACAAACATGAAGGTAAAATTGTTTAAATCATTAAAAATTACATTCTATTGAAAAATACCATATACATTTGTATGTTCATTATCAAAATATCATCATTTGAGAGACCATGATATGAATTTTTAAACCACGTGAATTTCAGTAAATTAATGATAAAATAAATTCATATGAAGGTATTTAGAAAAAACAAAAGAAATCATGTGCTGAATGTGGAATGAGTCTAAATGAATGGAAATTGAGACAAGAAATCCCTTACCTCAAGTCCAGATCAACACATCTGTTTTTTATCTCATATATAATAGACTAATAGTAATCATTCAATTTATTATGAACTTTTTCATGGGTTATTACACTATAATAGTCTCATTTATTTAATGTATTACCATGTCTTGTGTATTTATGAAATTGATTATGTTCTTATCAGACTTCTTAAGGATGTTCGGTTCATAATCGAAAAACAACTTCAGTATATTGAACATGGTAAAACAAGTAACGGTTAAAACATCTAAATAATAGTAATCATGAAATAATATCATTTTTATAAAAACAATAAAATTTTACTACTATTAATGAATGGAATAAATGAAAAATGGGACACATTCATTTGTGGATGCAGTACTCTACATGTACATATGAACGACATTTTAATTTTCCAATAGATTGAAGGGTAAAAAGGTATGTAATATAATATATATCAATAATCATAATTTTGTCACAAATATCATAGATATTAATTAAATATCTAATAATAACTATCCTAGTTTGTTAGTGTTGAAAAATGAAACACATCACTTTACGGAAGTGGTAGTCCATGCGTACGAACGAGTGCCATTTTCATTTCCCATAGGATAGAGAAGAAAATGAATAAGGGGTTTAAAATAAACAAAATATCATTTAAATACATTTTATGTTGTTATTATATAAAATAAGAATTGTTAAATATGATTTTAGTAAGGTATAAAAACAAATAAAACTAAAAACATTCGGTTAAGTGTTATACATATTCTTTGGAAAACCTCATTTTTCTTACTCTTCAAGCCTTATAGAATGGTCTTTTAGTGAAAAAAGAACCTGTAATCATGGATTGTAAATTGTTGAAGAATATTTTGAAGATAACGGTCATTATAAATGGCTCCATATGTGTGAAGAAGATAAGATAAGTGGTTCCCTTTTATAAGTGAGATGGGCGGTAATCTTATAAGTACATGAAATGTTAATATATAATATTATTCCAACTCATTTAAAATGGATAAAATGATCCATTAAATTATAGATAATGAATACATGGTAGAAAATAATTCAAAAAATAATATTTTCATACGTTTCTGTGTTGTTTTGAACCTTATCTCTTAGTTTAACCCCTTTTTAAGCATTTAAACAATAAATGTGGTAACAAGTTGTTTAATCTATAAGGGTCATGAAAGTAATTTCAATGATTGTTAATTGATATTATATGAACCATTAACTATATGATAAATATTATCCCATAAAATTGAGTTGTGATATGATTATAATGATTTTATAATTATTAAAAAATAATTTTTAAATAATAAATAACATTGAAAGTTATTTTCAAGACTATTCAAAATATTTTACATTAAAGACACAATGATTAAAATATAATTTTAATATAAATGAATTCAAAAACACTTATACTTTATAAATATCCATTAAATTATAATGAAATCATTAGTTATCCAAAAATTATTACATTTAATAATTTCAAAAAAAAGCACCTGATTTTTTACAGCTTGCACAAGCACTAAATCAGTGTTGTATAAAAGTTTCAGGTAACTATACCATCATTAAAAACTAAAAAAACTGCCATAAATATAGTTTGTTATTAATTATTTATTTCTTAAATATTTTCTCATATATCATTTTTATTTATAACTGTGTCATGAAAACATAATAAATAAGAGAGATTGACATATTTTAAATACTCTTAACTTAAAATAATATATTTTTTTAATAAAAGGAAATTGTTCCGAAATGCCATATATTTTAAGATATGTTGGTGATGGTATAACTAAATTCATAAAATGAATTAAATTTATATATGTTAGTGTTTTTTATTCCTTATCCCATTGTTCCAGCCCTGATTATCCCATTTTACACTTTATTATGATAATAATATTTTACCATGGTTACTATTAACTATGACTAATATTAAAATGGAACTTATAACCTAATTTGAGTATTTTTATTTCATATCGGGAATCAATTTTAAGATATTTAATTTTTATAAGTGAAGAAATAAATTTTAATACATGTGTGTGAAACACAATGAAAAGTAGTTTCTAGAAAAATAGAAATTTTAAGAATAAGTTAGTTTTACCAAAATGATGTATAATATTGATTTACATGGAATTAATTGGATTATTTTTATTAAAATGAAACTCATATGAAATTTAAAAAAACCCGATACCAAATGAAATTTTCAAGTCACATTTATTTTATGGAAATAAATGAATGTTTTTGCATAATCGGTATTTTTCACTACTCACCTAAAAAATCAACCTTTTAAGAAAAATTTATAAATTTTATCATAACATTATTCTGAATTTTTTATTTTAGATATGATGTAAATTTTATCAAATACAATTTGTAAATGTTGAATAATTGTGTCCTATTATTTGTTACAAAATACTATAAAAACCACTTCTCAAGATTTTTTTTGATGTATAAAATAAATTTATACTCATTTCATATCTAATAATAACCATTAGATCAATCTTAATTTATTTTATTAAATATTTGAACTTCAAATTTCATTATAATAAATCATTTATAATTATTAAATTAAATTATATTAATAAAAATACATTTCACTTATAAAAATATTTTCTGAAAATTATCTCTTTTAATATTATATGAGTTTATTTAAAATTGAGTTTTTATTTTATTGGAATTAATTTGTAAATTTTTATTATGGAAAACTTATGAAATTATATGTCATTATTTAGTTCCTCTTATCATACCGACAAATTTAATGGCACGGTTATAATAATAATATTTATAAAATAATGTTTTTTTATAATGGTTCATTTAAGATCTATGTTGTGTGTGGTATAAGAAATAAAATATATTATTATTCATAAACTAAAATATTTTGGTTCCACATTGTCCACCACTTGATGAAATGGTTTCCACATAACATTATTAGGATTCTACCAAGATGAAATTTTCATAACATTGAAATAAAATAAGATAAATATTTAATCCTGAAATTTAATTTCTAGTTCAGGGCTAAAAATTTTATTATTTCAAAATTTCATGTACCTATATAGGAATCATATATCATGATTAGTTTCTATAATAATACCTTGATATATGAAATTTTATTTTCATATAACACTAGATAAATTTATCATTCTCCTTCATTAGTTTATGGATTCTATTACAGTCAAGATAAAGAAAATGAGAAAATATACTTACTTGATTTCTATAAAAAATTTCATCTATAGGTTGTGTTTAAAAAGTGTTCCACCTCAGATACATCTCATAAAAATAATAATGATAAATATTTCCAACACAATGTACTCAAATTTATTTTCATGGAATCATGTGATATACAAATGGATGAAAAATGTATTTCTACTATTTCTATCAATTTAAAAAATTCAAAAATTGTTAACACGCATTATACAAATATCCAACATGAAGAAAATCTACATTAATCTCAAAATTATCAACAAATACGACACGATGATAATATAAAACATTTTCATAAGTTAATATCCATAAATCTATTAAAAATTGTTTATACCAAAATTTAAACCCAAAGATTAGAAATATTTGATCTCATTTTCTTCTAAAACAATTATTTCCACACAACATCATTCACTCATAAAGTCGCATACCAATAGTACATATATATACTAATAATATATGTATAATATATAAAAATAAATTCCTTAAATAACCAGAATAACTATTAACTCATAGTAAAACCATTTATTCCTCTAAAAGATAATTAAACCTTAATTCCTAAAAAAATCCTATCTAATACAATAATATTTCCTTTTACCTTAATCATAAAAGTTTCCCAATATGAAAAATAATTTATCTTAATTTTTAATAATTACCTAAACATCAAATAATGTATTAACCCTAAAGGTAATAAATAACTTTTAACTCATGTCCACAAAATATAAATACATTATTCCTCTAATAGTCATTTCATTACAATATAAGAAATACTTAATGGTAACATATACGTAAAAAATTTATTAATACTCAACAAGTAATATCCCAATGTACTACCATCACATAAAATTTCAATGAAGTATTTATTAATTTAATCTTATGATAAACCATGGACTTGTTAACGGATGATGGTATATAAAACTATTAAAATATCATCATATGAATCATCCTGGGTTATAATTTTATCTAACCATTTAGTTTTATCCCAAATATAACACTTCATACCTTTAACAACCAATAATTACATGGTTTATATCAAGGGTTTAAGTTTATTATGTTTTGAGTATCTTTTTGGTTTAGAGTTTATAGCATTAGAAAAACACATACATAAAAACTCCTTATATTAAAATGTGGTTGTTAAAACACAATGTACATTTTTCATAAAAAAAAAGATTCATAAATTTATATTTCTATTTCAATCAAAACATGTTATTTTATTTTGATATAGATCCTAGTATTATAATGATAAAACAAGTTATAGTGTCTACTTATCCTTAATCCCCATGGGAAAAAAATTAAATTATGGGATGATAAAAAATCTTAGTAAGGTATATTAAAGAAAACCATTAGTCCGTTGAAAAAAAATTTAAAATCAGTCTATAATTTTTGATTTTATCATAACAAGTTTTGTGCTCAAAATGATAATTCAATTACACTTGAAAAAAAAACTTATTTTCCAAATGCTTATCATAAAACATTTTATAAGAAATCAAATATTAAAAATTATAATTAATGAAATCAATATCATGAATACTCAAAATTACTTTTACACAATTATAAAGATTCCTTTAAATAAAAAACTCATTGTTTTCCTTTTGAATTAAAAATATATCCATGAATACAATTTTTATGAATTAGTAAATAATGAAGGAAACTTGGAGAATTATACTTTTATAATGGAATTAAATAATAGGATAATTCTCACATTCTCTTTGGAATAACATATTACAGATAACTTCCTAACTTCATAAGAGTAATTAATTTCAAGTTAACCCTATCAACATTCTGTTAGGAGAAACATGCATCAGCTAACCTTGTCACATAATAAGAGAAATTAACTTTATACACATTATCATAGGTGTAAAAAAATCACTTAACACTTTTCCCTTATGCAATTCATTACAAGTCTTTAATAGTCCCACCCATCAGATAATGGCCATACTCCCAGAAATTTTTATGTTCTCTCACAATTCCCATATAAATCTTTAATTAAAAAATCAATGTTTTCAAATAGAAACGTTTAATAACATTCCAATTTCCTAAAAAAATAGAACTTTCAACTCATCTAATAACAAAAACCATATTCAGTTATATCACAAAAATTATAAAAATATATATTTATTTTAAAAACTTAAAAAAAACATTTTTAGAACAATATGAACAATATATTCTTAGAAAATCCAATGAAATATGAATAAAAAATTTTACAATTAAGAATGGTAATTAAATTGGTAATTTCGATTCATTTGGAAAATGTTAAAAAAATATTTTTTTCACACCTCTTATAAAGGTAGTCAAAAAATGAATTGTTTAGAAAATATTAAAATGATTATTTTTAAAATAATTAAAAATAAAGTCAGAAGTTTATCAATTATAATTTTTACAGTAATTGATGAAATATTGAGAACATTATAGAATGTTTTTAATGAACTTTGAGGTAAAATATTATATAATGATTAAAATTAAATTTTAAATTAATATACATTACCACAATAATAAGTTTTGAATCAAAAGTTTATTATAGGGGAGAAAATGAACATTATTATTAAAAGACATTAATTTTAGTAATTTAATGATGAAATACATCCACATGGATTAATTTAAACAATATAATAGAAAACATGTAGTCAACATGGCATGAGTCTCAATGAATGGAAATCGAGATGATAAATCTTTTACCTTGAGTATTACTTACCATGTAAATTTTTTAACTCATACATTGTAACACCCAGAGATTTTATAAGATATATTCTTTATAATTTCTTTCATATCTTATTTTTTACACTACATCAAGATTATCTTGTGCTATGTGCAACACCGTATTAGCTTGCAGTATACGAAACACTGTTCTTGGATTGTGTTACACGCAATTTCGAGTTCGTTTGATAGTAATTATTCTATGCAACATTGAGTGTATATATATATATATTCAATGTATAAATTAAATATGGTTGGATTTTGTTATACTCAAAAACAAATTTGTCTTTCACTACACGCAACCCTGACTTGTCTTGCATTATACGCAATCACGACCTTCCTCGATAGCATGTGTTTTACGCAATACCGGGTTTCAATAAACAACGATATATTGTTATAATATTATTATGGACTATACATTATGAATAGTATTAACTAAAATTTTAATTTTATAACATTATTATTCATCTTACACATTTTTTAAAACATCTTATGTGGAGAAAATAAATATTTTGGGTAAAATAAGTAATTTTCAAAAAAATACAGTTTTGCCGCCTTTTGATGGCGCACCCGTGTTAAATCTAGTTTTTGACAGTTTATAAGATCAATTTGACAAAATAGAATTCTTATTCGGAATCAGGATATAAAAATTTACTTTGGATAAAATTTTCATATTATTATGAAAACTTTCATATTTTAATGAATAGTAAAAACACGCTATATTTTAATTAAAAACAACTTTTTTCATCGTAATAATTTATATGGTTAAAATATAATATTTAATGGTTTTAAAGTATAAATAGAATATAGTTTAACCATTTAATATAATATAATTTATTACCATTAATTTTATATTGAATTTATAGGTAAAAATAATTCAATCTTTGGCAATGTTTTAACTTTTAAAACCCATTTTCTAAACAAAGGGATTAATTTTAAATTAATTACTGCAAATTCTGTGTTTTGAATTTTAAAAAATGGATTCCATATTTTAATTCATTGGGTTCAAATTATTTTAATAGGTTACTTTTATTTTTTTGATATTATGAATAGTAACTATGGTAATTTTTATTTACTGCAGTTAAAGGTAAGTCGTGTAATTAAGTGTAAAAATAAGAATATAAAATATCCATAAAACCTTAAAAAATTATATTAGATGAATAAAAGTCGACCCATACCACCTAAGGATCTTAATAGATAAGTTTTATGGGCTTTTTACCATGAAAATAATTTAGTTATTATTAAAACTATAGAAAGTGACAACATGTCACTCTCTTAAATGTTATAAGTATAATAATTTTAATTTAGTGATAATATTCATAAAACCTAGAATCCAAATAGTCTTCAGAAATCTAATACAATTATCAAAATAATGATAATTTATTTATAATATTTATGGATTAAATAATTATCATTAATGGTGACACAATAGTTATGTAGAGATTGTTTATTTAGGAAAAAGACAATAATATAGTTTTTATTAAACTAATAGTTACCATAAAAGGAACAACAAACCTGATCAAAAATTATTGGTTATGTAAATTTAATCCATAAGAATATAATTGTAGAATATTAGACCATTTGGTGCCTTATAAAAGTGATTATGACCCTTATATTATTTTATTTTAAATGATGTCAAAGTTGTCAACTTCAGAAATTTAATAAAGATAAAATTTTAAAAGTGGGTTGTTTTAGAAGATAAATTAGAATAAAATTATTCTAATGAAATATATTATATTTATATTCAATATATTATTTTATTTCTAATTTTCATACAACAAATAAGTATATTAAATAATTATACAAAAATGTTGTATTAATTATTTATTAATAGAAATATCAAATAAATGATTTTAAAAGTAGTAAAATAAATATTATATTAACTAATTAATGTACTACACTAATTTTATAGATGAATATGACTTGTTAGTAATATATTAAATAGTTTTTTTAGAAAATATATTTTCAATGTATTTTATTTAAATTCAAAAAAATAAATTGTGTCAAAATTGACACTATTGATATTTTATATTATTAAATTGTTTAAAAATCACAAAAATATTTACAAATTAAAAATTAAAATTTATATGATCTAAAAAGTCATAGTATATCAAATTATGTATAATTAAAAACACATAAGAAAGTATTTATAACCATATTAAATTCATAACATTATTACCACAAATAAAATTAAATATATAAAATAAGGACAAATCAAAATTATAAGGTTTAAAATAAAATAAAAACAAGTATAAATTTAATTTGATGATTAGATTACAACCCTATCTTATCTAATATCCTAATGTGAGTCACTTGGGAAGTTTTTAAGTGAGTTTTGGGTTTCTTATAAATTAATATTTTAGAGGTTTCCAAAGGTGCCCCTCTCCTCCCTTATAAAAGGGCACCTCCTCCATCTCCTCTTTACAACACTTTGAGAATTCAAGATCGTAAAACCCCTGACTATTTATCTACCCAAATTTCATATAAACATTCTAGAGGTTCTGTTCTTCTCAATAGACCAACTCTATTCCCTTAAGAGTAATCTTAAAAGAGGTGCATCGAAGAAGAGGTAATCTCTTCTACCGATTCTTTCAAGTTTCTTTCTTCTTAAAATTATTCTTCTTTAGTAGTTTCATTATAATTTAATAACATCAGTATCTATAATATACGAATGTGTTATTATAAATATGAAACAACCCCATTTCACCTTCAATCCATACTACAGAAAACCAAATCATCGTGGTGCGAACCTGCAGAATACTATCTCCACGTCGTGGTGTAATTTGTTTTTCCACCACCACCTTACATGGATGGGTATAATGGTGTAAATAATAAATATATATGGATATTGTAAAATCATATTGATTATGAGATATTATATCATCCACTCCAATTCCATTCAATAATTATGGTAATGATATCATCGCTCATGCGTACGTACAGATTACCGTCTCCATGACGTGATGAGATTCAATATCCATGTTAACCATTAAAGAATGATTATAATGTATATATAATGAATAATAATGGTATATATAACATAATAATTCAACTGGATTTATGAATATTTTATTTACATACTTCCATTCAAGTCAACAATGAAAGGAAAACATCGTTCATGCATACGTACGACCTACTGTCTCCATAAATGGTGTGTTTCAATTCATTTATCTATCTATTATATATATATACTACATATATATATAATATATAAGTCATGTTTTACATTCTGGATGTTATTAAATCATTATATTAGTAATAATAATATCAAGAACAACAAGCCCAGACTCATACAATAAATGAAATGATTTTACCGAAAACGCTGATTTAAAATGGAATCTACAAAAGAACGGGTAATAATTAGTCATAAGTGAACCATATATGATATCATAACAATGAATATGGTTATTTAATAAGTCAATAACATCTTTTTAAATCATTATACAGGAGGTTCAGATACAAACGAAGTATATCGGACATAAGGTAAGGGATAACTTTTCCAATCTCGTTTTTATCCGAGATTGTTTATTCGTAAGTATTTACTGGGGTTATATTTATCATCTATGTCCCTGTTTTCTAAAAATTGTTTCATTTATGTTTAAAGTCCTTTTACCCATTTTTGACTTTTACTACATGGTATGTATGGAATCTTTCTTTTGTTTACCATATGAGGTACTTTTTGACTTTTTTGGCAAAAGTACGAGAAGAATGTTTTTTTTACTTATAAGGCATGAATGGATTTTTACGGTTTCATAACACATTATTTTCATAAAGATTAATCTACAAGATTTGATGACTATTTTGAAAAAAATCATTTTCTTTTAAAATTGCATGGGATTTTGTGAAAAGAAAATGATTTTGAAGAAGAAAGGATATTTTCCCCAAGAATTCATTTCAAGAGTTTAATCAAAACCATTTTCAATATAAGATGGAATTATTTCATATGTGTATGTTTCAAGTATAATATCTCTATGATTTACATGGTTTCACATTTCTTATGATGAAATGATATCCATTTGTTTTATATGGATTATGTTATGATGGAATGATGTTTATGAAACCCATATTATTCTTTGGGTAATGATGAATTATTTATGTTTATGTTGTGGCACACGTAAGAATGATTTCATTATGAGATGGGTGGTACCTATATCTCCCACCAATTAATTGTGTAAATATTTATATCTCATGAGATATACATGGTTGTAATGGTAAGTTAATCTGGTTCAGCGATACAGGACTGGAACTAGGAGTGAACTCGATTCAGAAAGGGACCTTGTCCAATAAGATGGTCTTTGCAGCAATGCCTTGGATACTATGGAAATAATATCATGTACTTAATGTTTTTCCACAATTACATGTTTTATTCCCATGTTATTTTACCATTATTTATGTTCCTTTATGAACTATGTCTTATGTACTACTAAGATTTATGTCATGTTCATGTTTTTACATTCAAATGTTTATGGATTGTTTTATGTTCTCTTTGTTTACCCTTACTGAGCATTTGAACTCACCATTTTTATGTTTTCTTTTTCCCAGGATATAAAGAAAGGTTTTAGGTAAGAAAAAAAATGGGAAGATATTTATTGGAGATGTTGAATATCTTTCACCAAGATTAGGAGATCATCTTCCCTGTTTCCAAAGACACTAAACAATTACGGTCATTTTTGTCTATTTTGTTTTGTATTAAATATTCTGAAAAAGTAATATAATGTCCATGTACGTCAAGTACGGGTCTTTACAGTTGGTATCAGAGGAAATGGAGGTAGGAATGAATCTGATCCTTGGGAACTCTCACATGTGAGCATTGGACGAAGCATGGTTCTCCGCCCAAGGGCTTCATGAGGAAATGGCTGCCACTGGGGATGGTGGTGTGTACCACCCAGGGGGGTGTAGTGGCCCATGTAGTTCCCTGATTGGTATCAAATATAGTCCATTGGAAGTAATTATAGACCTCTATAGTTGGTATAAGAGGAAAGGTTTATTTGACCTTTGGAAACTAGGATGAAAAAACATTAGTGAGATCCCTAGAGATATTTTTAAGGTATGTCTAGGGATGTCCCTAAGGTAATGTATACGTATAGGTTAGAGTCCAAGAATTATGTTGAAGATCATGAATAACCTAGGG
The DNA here is from genome assembly GCA_963277665.1 of Viscum album. Taxonomy (NCBI): domain Eukaryota; kingdom Viridiplantae; phylum Streptophyta; class Magnoliopsida; order Santalales; family Viscaceae; genus Viscum; species Viscum album. Next base: position 1,794,652,960 of record OY728158.1, read on the forward strand.
TGAACCTAAGGTATCATGGATTAAAGAATATTTTTTATAATCTAGACATCCCATTAGTTAATTTTTATGATTATGTGTTTCCTCGTTATTTTAACTCTTTCTTACACTATGGTTTCTGGTTTTAGTCAATGGAGGGAACGAGAAGGAATTCAGTTAACATTGATTCAAATAGAAAAATTGGTGACTATGATCAAAAAAATTGTGTAATGCCTAGAGAGAATGATATTGTGATTATGACGAATCAGTCATCTTGATATATGATTAACAAGGTGAACTTTAGTGGTATTCCTAATTCATCAAATAAGAAAAAGATAGACTTTTATTCATATTCTCATGTTGAGGAGGACAGAGAAAGGGAGATTGATATTTATAAATAAGGGAAGAAGAACCTTGATGAATACATCAAATGTAGGGGAAAGATGTTATCTATGTGGAGAAAAGGGTCATAGAGTGGCAGACTATTTTGGAGTCCAATGTCTTATTTGTGGAGAACATGGGCAATACCCAACTCAATGCCCTGACCTAAGAAGTTAATTCTAAATATAGGAAGGACCTATTCCATCCCAATAATTGAAGAGGATGGATTGGAGGTCTTATATATTGTAATTCAAGAATAATGTCGTTGAGGTACTTTTAGAGTATATTGAAATATCTGTGTATTGGTCCACTGTGGTTTTCTATAAGAATATGGTACTGGTAACCATGAAAAGTGATTGAAATAGTTTTTGAAATTAGATGATATGCTCATAATGAAGGTATAAGGAGATAATGAGATGTTTGATAGTATTAATGAGCTCATGAATTATATAAGGACAATGTTATATCACTGTTTGAGTATATAAAAATTATTGGATTTTCGTATGTGGAAAGAGTTAACTTTTGATAGAATTCATGTTTTCACTAAGGTTCAATGGGTATTCGTTTTTCAAGAGAAGACATGATTAAGGTATTCCCATGTTTGGAATGTGACCAAAAAGATATATCTTATGATATATTGGGGATAAATGAGGGTATTCACGTTCTTGTTATGTGACCATTCAAGTAATCGTTTTCTTTATACTATGAGATTGGACAGATGTATTTTGGATAAGCCTAATGATTGGAATGGATTATGTTGTATATCGGATTGTATTATTTAAGGATAGATCTTGTTTTTAGATATTTTTCTAGAATGTTTTAATAGTATAGTTTTAGAAAAAGGACAACCCATAGGATAAGCTACAACCCGTCGCATCGGACAAGGCTGTGGGAATCGAACCCACAACCAAAGTCTGATAGGCCTTTATCGCCTACCACTGGCCTACTGGAATCCCCTGGTTAATATATACAAATTTTTATTTTATTAAGCGGTATTATAGATTAATTATAAGTCCATTTTTGGAATCATATACAATTAACCTCACCATAGATGGACTTATATTTATTTGATAACTTTTTCTAACCTTTTTTTTTGAGACAGAAGGAATGACCCATCATTCTATCACATGATATACTAACACTTCATGAATGAAAAATTCAACTTCATTTCTTTAAGAGATTAAGTGGAAATTGTTCAAGACACAAACAACAGTGAAATTTTACCATAATAAAGTAAGTATTTATTCTAATTCAAATTCTTCAACTTTAGGGAAATGATTTTGAAAACCAAAAATGTTGTCCTAGTACTCTCATATCTGATGAATCAGATGATACCTTAGATCATCACAAATTTATGGCTTTGTGACTATTAGATTTATCATAGCCATGTCCTCTACCACTCTCCATCAGAACATGATGGTTAGATTTCTCTTCCATATCCATATTTTCACCTATGTTATACTATGTGGAAACCTAGTGATTAGTTAATTTGGGTAACCATTATGTTTCATACATTAGTTTTTAAAGATAAGTTTTGTTATTCCTTTTTATGATGTGGGTTTCTATGAAAGAAAGTCTCATGTAATAAACCATTTATAACCCCGATGAATTTCGAGGGGGAAATTCATTTTAATGGGGGTAGAATGTAACACCCCGAGATTTTATGAGATATAATATTTTTAATTTCTTTTATATCTTATGTTGTACGCTAGACCAAAATTATCTTGCGCTATATGCAACACCGTATTAGCTTGCAGTATACGCAACACTATTCTTGGATTGTGTTAAACACAATTTCATGTTTGTTTGATAGTAGTTATTCTACGCAAAATTGAGTTTATATATATATACATATTCAATGTATAAATTAAATATGGTTGGATTCTTTTATATGCAACAACAAAGTAGTCTTTCACTACATGCAACCCTGACATGGCTTGCATTACACGCAATCACGACCTTCCTTGATAGTGTGTGTTGTACACAATACCAGGTTTCACTAAACAATGATATATTGTTATAATATTATTATCGAGTATCCGTTATGAATAGTATTAACTAAATTTTTAATTTTATAACATTATTATTCATCTTACACATTTTCTAAAACATGGTTGTGAACAAAATAAAATTTTCAAGTAAAATAAGTATTTTTCAGAAAATACAGTTTTTCCGCCTTTTAATGGCGCACCCACTTTAAATCTAGTTTTTGATAGGTTTATAAGTTCAATTTGAAAAAATAAAATTCTTCATTGGAATCAAGATATAAAAATTTACTTTGGATAAAATTTTCATATTATTCTAATAACTTTCATATTTTAATGAATAGTAAAAACACACTATATTGTAATTAAAAACAGCTTTTTTCATCGCAATACTTTATGTGTTTAAATTATAATATTTAATGGTTTTAAAGTATAAATAGAATAGATTTTACCATTTAATATAATATAAGTCATTAACATTAATTTTATATTGAATTCATAGGTAAAAACATTTCAATCATTGCCAATGTTTTAACTTTTAAAACCCGTTTTCTAAACAACGGGATTAATTTTAAATAAATTACTGCAAATTATGTCTTTTAATTTTAAAAAATGGATTCCATATTTTAATTCATTTGGTAAAAAGTATTTTAAAAGGTTACTTTTATTTTTTTGATATTATGAATAATAACTATGGTAATTTTTATTTACTGCAGTTAAAGGTAAATCGGGTAATTAAGTGTAAAAATAAGATTATAAAATTTCCCTAAAACATGCTAAAATTCTACTGGATGACTAAAAGTCGACCCATATTACCTAAGTATAATAATAGAATAATTTTATAGTCTTTTGACAATGAAAATAATTTAATTTTTATTAAAACCATAGAAAGTGACAACATGTCACCCTCTTAAATCTAATAAGTATAATAATTTTAATTTAGTGATAGAATTCCTAAAACCAATAATATAAATAGTCTCCAAAAATATAATAAAATTATATACATCAATAGAATTTATTTAGATTTTTTAGGGATTAAATGATTTTCATTAATGGTGACACAATAGTGATGCAGAAGTGGTTTATTTATTGAAAAATTAATAATTTAGTTTTTATTAAAATAATAGTGAACATAAAAGGAACAAAACACCTGACCAAAACTTATTTTTCATGTACATGTAATCCATAAGAATACAATGGTAGAATATTTGACCATTTGGAGCCTTATAAAAGTGATTATGAAACTTATATTATGTTATTTTAAATGATGTCAAAGTTGTCACCTTCATAATTTAATAAAGATAAAATTTTAAAAGTAGGTTGTTTTAGAGGATAGATTCGACTAAAAGTATTATTATGAAATCTATTATATTTATCTTCATTATATTAGTTCCTATTTAATTTTTATACAAATAAATAAGTCTATTAAATAATTATACAAAAATGTTTTATTAGTTATTTTATTAAGAGAAGTATCAAATAAATGACTTTAAAAGTATTAAAATAAATATTATATTAACTAATTAATGTACTACAATAATTTTATAGATTAATATGACTTGTTAGTAATCTGTTAAGTAGGTTTTTTAGAAAATATATTCTCTTTGGATTTAAGTTAAATTCTAAATAAATGAATTGTGTCAAAATTGACACTATTGATATTTTATATTATTAAATTGTTTAAAAATCACAAAAATATTTAAAAATTACAAATTAAAATTTATATTATCTAACATGTCATATTATATCAAATTATGTATAATTAACAACACATAATCAAGTATTTATAACCATATAAAATTAATAACATTATTACCACAAATAAAATTAAATATATAAAATAAGGATAAATCAAAATGATAAGGTTTAAAATAAAATAAAAACATGTATAAATTTAATTTTTTGATGATATTACAAACTTATATTATCTAATATCCTAATTTTAGTCACTTTGGAAGTTATTATGTGGGTTTTCTGTTTATTATAAATTAATATTTTAGAGGTTTCCAAATGTGCCCCTCTCCTCCCTTATAAAAGGGCACCTCCTCCCTCTCCTCTTCACAACAATTTGAGCCTTCAATCTCAGACAAAACCCGCCCATTTCTATTCTCCACTTCCCTAGTAATATTCTGGAGGTTCGGATCTTCTCAATAGACCAATTCTAGTCCCTTAAGAGGAAGCTTAAAAGAGGTGCATTGAAGAAGAGGTAATATCTTCTACCGATTCTTTCAACTTTATTTCTTCTTAAAATTCGTCCTCTTTAGTTGTTTCATTATAAAGTAATAACATCAGTACCTATAATATACTGATATGTTATAATAAATATGAGACACCCCCCTTTCACCTACTATCCATCCTATGGAAAATGAAATCATCGCGCGTGCGTACGTACGAAATACCGTCTCCACGCTGTGGTGTAATCTATTTTTCCACCACCACCATACTTGGATGGGTATAATGGTGTTAAGAATAACTATATATGGATATTATAAAATCATACTGATTATGGGATATTATATCATCCACTCCAATTACATTCAGTAATTATGCGAACAATATCATCGCTCGTGCGTACGTACGGATTACCGTCTCCACGACGCGATGAGATTCAATCTCGATGTTAACCATTAAAGAATGATTATAAAGTATATAAAATGAATAATAATGGTATATATAACATAATAATGCTACTTTATTTATGTATATGTTATTTACATACTTCCATTCAAGTCAATAATGAAAGGAAAATAGTGTTCATGCGTATGTACGGCCTACCGTCTCCATGAACGGTGTGTTCCATTTCATTTATATATCTATTATATAAATATATACAGAATATATATATGATATATAAGTCATGTTTTACATTCTGGAAGTTATTAAATCATTATATAAGTAATAATAATATCAAGAATAACAAGTCCAAACTCGTACGATAAATGAAACGATGTTACCAAAAACACTGCTTTAACATTGAATTTACAAAAGAATGGGTAATATATAGTCATAAGTGAACCATATATGATATCATAATAATGAATATGATTATGTAATAAGTCAATGGAATTTTTTTAAATCATTATACAGGAGGTTCAGATACATACCAATCATATCAGACATAAGGTAAGGGATAACTTTTCCAATCTTGTTTTTATCTGATATTGTTTATTCGTAACTATTTACAGGGGTTATATTTATCATCCATGTCACTGTTTTCTAAAAATGGTTTCATGTATGTTTAAAGTCCTTTTTACCCATTTTTTAATTTTACTACATTTTATTTAATGAATCTTTCTTTTTTTTACCATACTAGGCACTTTTTGACTTTTCTGGAAAAAGTACGAGAAGAATGTTTTTTTACTTATACGGCATGAACCGATTTTTACGGTTTCATAATGCCTTATTTTCATGAAGCTTACTCTACAAGATTTCATGACTATTTTCAACAAAATAATTTTCATTTAAAATTGCATGGAATTTTGTGAAAAGAAAATTATTTTGAAGAAGAAATGATATTTTCCCCAAGAACTCATTTCAAGTGTTTTATCAAAACCATTTTCCATATAAGATGGCATTATTTCATATTTGTATGTTTCAAGTATAATGTCTCTATGATTTACATGATTTCACTTTTCTTATGATGAAATGATATATATTTCTTTTATATGTATTATGTTATGGTGGAATAATGTTTATGAAACCCATTTTATTCTTTGGGTTATGATGAATGATTTATGATTATGTTGTGAAACACTTAAGAATGATTTCATTATGAGATGGGTGAGACCTATATCTCCCTCTAATGCATTGGGTAAAGATTTATATCTCATGGGATATATATGGCTGGAACGGTAAGTTAATCCGGTTCAGTGATACAGGACTAGAATGAGGAGTGAACTCAATTCAGAAATTGACTTTGTCCACTAAGATGGTCTTGGCAGCAATGCCTTGGCTACTATGGAAATCATATCATGTGCTTAATGGTTTTCCGCAATTACATTTTTTATTCCCATGCAATTTTATCATGATTGATGTTCCTTTTTTATCTATTCCTTATTTACTACTAAGATTTATGTCATGTTCATGTTTTTACGTTCAAATGTTTATAGATTGTTTTATGTTCTCTATGTTGACCCTTACTGAGAATTTGAGCTCACCCTTTTTTTGTTTAATTTTCCCCAGGATATAATGAAATGTTTTAGGTAAGAAAAAAATGGTAAGATCTTTATGGGAGATGTTGAATATCTTTCCCCAATATTATAAGATCATGTTTCCAAAGACACTAAACTATTACGGTCCTTTTGTTTCTGTTTTTGTTGTGTATTAAGTATTCCGCAAAAGTAATATAATGTCCATGTACATCAAGTATGGGTCATTACAGTTGGTATCAGAGGAAAATGAGGTAGGAATGAATCCGATCCTTAGTAACTCTCAAATGTGAGTGTTGGACGAAGCATGGATCTCCGCCCAAGGGCTTCATGAGGAAATGCCTTCCACTCGAGATGGGGGTGTGTCCCGCCCAGGGGGTGTAGCTACCCATGGAGTGCCCTGATAGGTATCAATTATAGTCCACTGGAAGTAATTCCAGGAAACTACATACATTATACAATAATATTAATAATTTACTATCTTAGGAACCTTTTCCTTGAAATTATATTTTTATAATCAATTTTATTTCATTTATTACATTGTATTATATAGTATCTGAGTCGATTAAGTTTGTATCAGTCTTTTTGTGGGTGTTCAGTTCATAATCCCAAAACCTGTTCGGTATGTTGAAAATTTTCAATGGGGTATTTATTTCACCCTAAAATTAAATATTAATCATGACATAATAATCATTTTTATATTAAATACAATTTTAATACCATCATTCTACGGAATATATGAAAAATGAATCACATCGCTTTATAGAGGTGGTACTCCACACGTATATACAAATGAGATAATCATTTTCCTATGGATGGATGAGTAAAATGTATGTAATATAATATATTTATAGAATCATAAGTAATTCATTAATATCATATATATTCATTAAATCCTTCATAATATATATCCATGTGAGGTGGTATTGAAAACTATAACACATCACTTTATAGAAGTGGTTTTCCACATGTATAAACGAGCATCATTTTCATTACCACAGGATAGAGGTGGAGATATAAGAGGTTCACACCATCAACATAAAAACATTTAGGTATATATAATTTTTTTATTCTATTTAATAAAAATGGTTATATAATATTTGAATGAGGTGGAAGAATAAATAAACCTAAAAGCACTTAGTTAGGAGTTATACCTATTCCTTAGAAACCCTTCTTTGGATTACACCTTAAGAATTTTACGTCAGTATTTTAGTGAGAAAAATATCTTATAAGACATATAGAGTAATTTTGGGAAAATATTTGGGATAAAATTGGTTATTATAAATGTCTTCATAGGTGTGAGGAATATAGGAGATGTGGTTCCCCTTAATAAATAATTTGGGTGGCACTCTTGTAAATAAGTGAAATATTAATAAATAATATGTGTATAACTCATGTAAAATGGATGAAAAGTTCCTTAAAATTATATATAAGGAATATAATTTATAAATAAATTCATCCTAAAAAATTATAACCTGTATATCGGTCATTTGGTACCTTATCTGTCAATTTAATCCCATTTTAAGTATTTTATACATTTTAACCTTTACTATGGTAAACAATTGTTAAATATATAATGGTAATGAAAGTAATTGTATAGATTAAAATTGAAAACTATATAAACCATTCATGATAATCTAAAAAAATCCCATAAAATTGGGTTATGATAAGGTAATTATGATTTTCTAATTATTAAAAAATAATTTTTAACCAATTAATACCATTTAAATCTTTTTAGGGACTGTTCGAAAAATTTGACATTAAATACATATAGATAACAATATAATTATAATATAAAAACATTCAAAAACCTTTTTTACATTATAATTATCCAAAAAAATATTAAAAAATCATAATTCACTGAAAAACTATTTTATTTAATTTTTCTAAAATAATTTACATGAATGTTTACTCTATGCACAACTATTACGTCGGCCTTACATAAGAGTTAGGTAATTATTAAATATTTAAAAATTCAACAAAAAATACTCTAATAAATATATGTTATTGATCAATAATTATATATTAAAAATCAGTTCACATATCGTTTTTATCTATATCCATATCATGACAACATATTATGTGATAGAGATTCAAGTTTTTTAATTATTCTTAACTAAAAATAATTAAAAGTTTGTAATAAAAATAAATTCAAACAATAATTCTATATTTAAATATACCTGATGGTTTGGCTTGAATTAAAATCATTCAAAGAGATAAAATCAAGGGTTTAATATATTTTGAGACCTTATCCCGTAGTTTCAACCCTGATAAACATATTTTACTGTTTCCAGTTGAGAAAACCTTTTACCTTGGATACTATACATTATGAATAATAATGGAAAGTAAATTATTACCTAATTTTATTATCCTATTATGAATCATTATTATATTATTTAATTAATAAATGTGTTGAAAATTAATTTTAATTAATGTGTTCATTATAGATTTTTTTTTAAAAAAATACTTATTTTAAGCATAAAAATGACCTTTTCCAAAATCATCTATAATGTTTATTCCCATGGAATTAATTAGAATATGTTAAAAACTGAAACATATGTGACTTTTAAAAAAATAAAAAACCAAATATACAATTGAAAATAATTTTATTATATTTAACGAAATGTCAGTTTTTGCAAAATCGGTATTTTTTACAATCCATGTAAAAATAAATCTTTTTGAAAAAATATGTATTTATCATAATATTATACTCACATTCTAATTTCAAAAATTATTTCCATTTACCACACAAAAAATATAAAAGTTGTTGAAATTTATCATTATATATGCGCCCAGAATTCAATAAAAACCATTTTTGAAGAAAATGTATTTTTGATGTTTTAAATGAATTTACACGCATTCCTCATATAATAACGATAACATGACAAATATTTATTTGTTTTATTAAATATATTAATTATAAATTTCATTAAAATCTTTCATCTATAATTACTGACATAACACACTATAATAAACATATATTATGCATATAAATCGCGTTTTTGAAAAATATCTCCTCTAGTCCATTATGATTTTACTTAAAAATTGAGTTCTTATTTACTAGGAATTAATTAGTAAATTATTATTAAGGATAAATTATATAAATATTTTTCATAATGCGGTTACTGTAATTCATGCATTTTAGTCTAATGGGTACCGTATAGTGATCATATTGAAATAATAAGAAGTCTATAGTATATCATGATTAGTTTAATCTCAGGGTCTTGTGCGATACATGAGACCAACAAGAGTATTAATTATAAACTAAAATATTAGTGTGTTATATTCTCCCCAACTTCACGAAATTATTTCCACATAATTTTAATCATACTCTCTCAAAATGAATTTATCATAATATAGTAATAAAATCAAATATTGGTTTTATCATGAATATTAATTTCTAGGTCAAGAACTGAAAGAGAATTATTTTGAAAATTTATGATCCTCTCTGAGATATATACTTTTTTATATGTTTCATAAAATATACATTTATATATGACCATTTTTTCATATAAATCTCGATAGATTTTTCTTCCCCTTTCTTGAGTTGTGGAATTCATTTACTATCTAGATAAAGAATATGATAAAATATAATTACTCAATATGAATCCCTAATTTCACCCTAACATTGGGTTACAAATAGTATCCACCTCTTCTTCATCGTATAAAAATAACCTTGATGAAATTTTAATTCATTATGTACTAAAATTTAATTTCAATATATCCCTAGAACCATAAAAGGATGACATGTTTTTTCTCATATTTATATCTAGTAACAAAACCAATAATGGTTAGCACATGTTAAAATAATATAAAATATGATGAAATAATACATTAACATTGATGTTATGAATAAATAACACATAATGTAGTACAAAAAACACTACATAAATAAATAACCATAAATCTCATTATAATATTCTAGACTAAAATTAAAATCCAAATATTAATTCTGTTTGGTAATTATTTTCTCCTAAAAACAATTCTCCAACCATCATCAACCACTCATAAAGTGGCATAAACATTTTATATGTCCTTTATCAATATGTTAAAAACATTCTATAATTTTTCATATATAAATATAATAACCAGAAATCCAATATAAAAAAGTACATTCTTCAAAAATATGATTCATCATTTATTCCTCAAATAAAATCTTATCTAAGACAACATGATTTCTATTTACCTAAATCATATTGTGTTCCCAAAATTTATTAACCCTTTTATCATAATATACCATAATTTACTTAACATAAAAGTATATATTAACCCAAATTGTTTTAATACATTTCAACATATATCTATAGAATATAAAATAATTATTCTTTTGATTACAGCGTAAGCAAAATTTAAGGGTTACATATATCTCAAACATTTATTAAAATTCAATAAATGTCTCTCAAAGCACTCACATCACATAAAACCTCTAAAGGGGTATTTATGCGTTTAAATTGTTGAACATCCTTAGGATTATTAAAACATTATGGTATTTAAATATCTGGATTATACTCCTATGAACCATCATAACCTCAATAGTTATCTGAACCTATCCATTGATAACAATTATAAATACTTATGCCTTAATCAACCCATAATTACATGATTTATAACTTGGGTGGTATGTTCGTAAATTTTAAGGTTATTTTCATTTAATAGTTTTATAGAACTAATAGAAACTATTAAATACCAAAACCTTACAAAAAAACTGGTCAATTCTACTCAATTTCTATTTTTTCGAAAACAATATGATTCATAAATTGAAACTGATATTTTATTCAAAATATGTTTATTTCTTTTAATATAGATCCCAATTATGGAATTATAATCTTTATTATAGTTCCCACTCATGATTAATGCTTGAGAAATACATTTTAAAATGTGGGATGGACATAAATAATCAGTAAGGGATATAAAGGAATAAAATTTTTTATTTAAAAAACATTAAAACCCTTATTTATGTTTTTCTTTTCTTATTATAATCTTTGAGATCAAAATAATCACATACATACACTAAAAATTAACTTATCTTCATAATGATTTTCAGAAAACATTTTGTAAGAAATCATAAATAAAAAACCATAATTCATGAAAGCTTTACCATGAAAATATGAGATAACCTTTATAAGACCATAAGAACTCCATTAAATTAGAATCTCATTGTTTTCCTTTTGAAATAAATATATTTCCATAAAAAAGAATTTTGAACTATAGAGAAACCATGTTAGAAAATTGGGGAATCATACATTAATTATGGAATCACCTAATTGGATAATTACATAATCCCCTTAGGGGTAACATAAAATTGTTAGCTCCATAACTCCATAGGTGTAAATAAGTTCATTTTAACCCCATCCACACACTCTTATGGATAATATACAATAGTTAACTCCTCACATCAGAGAAGAAATTAATTCTATCCTCAATATCATAAGTGTATCTTACATTTGTTAATTATTTTACACTACCTAATGAATTATAGGGATTTAATAAATACACCCATCACATATTGGAAATTGTCCTTTAAGGGTTTGGGTTCACTTACATTCCCATATTAATCAATAATTCCCAAGGGAAAAGTGATGAAAACATTAAATTATTATCACTTTTTATGAAAATCGATATAAAGTTGACATTTCACCCAATAAAAAATCATTTTTAGGTATCTCATAAAAAAGATGAAATATAATTTTCTTTTAAAAACAACAAAAAACTAAAAATTCCATGAAAAACTAGAAAAATACCTCTTTTAGCAACAATGGAAACCTATAATGGAAGCCCAATAATAAAAAAGAACAAAATGGTGGGAAAATCTATTAATGTTATTTACTTTAAAAAAATTATCTTAAATCCTCTTTTAAAGATAGTTTAAAAATAATAATTTATAAAATATTGAAGAAACTATATTTAAAAACATTTTGCATAAAGTAAAAAAGCTGTATAAATTGACCTTAATTAATATTTTCATTATAATTAATATAATTCTTGAAAATTGTAAATGAACATTAAGGATGATGATTGTAAAACATTTATAAACCCATTTTAAATATATAAAAAACTTACTAATTGAGTATCTTTTCAAAAAAATGATCATTGATGGAGAGAAAATGAACAAGATTTTTAAACCACTTGAATTTAAGAAAATGAATTATAAAACAAATCCATATATAATTATATCCACTAATCAAAATAAAACATGTTGAGAACATGGAAGGAGTATCACTAAATGAAAGCTGAGACAAGAAATCCCCTACCTCAAGTTCAACTTCCCACAATAAGTTTTTAAATCTATTATAATAAACATTTATTAATTATTTTCTTGATTGATATCATTTTTTAGACTTACCTACTTATCGTAATAAATTTATATTTATTAATTACTGTTTATTATATATTTACAAAATCAGTTATGTTTAGGGAAGACGTTTTGAGGATGTTTTATTTATAAGTACAAAACAACTTTGGTTGGTAAAACATTTCCAAAGTAGTGATGGTACCATTATATAAAGAATATTAATAATTAAATAATTATATTTTTCTGACATTTGATATAATTTTTGAACCATCCATGAATGGAAGTCATGAAAAATTAATCACCTCACTTTATGAAGGTGGTAGTACACACATATGTACGAATAAAGTTATCATTTTAAAACAGATGTATGTTTAAAAAAGTAATTAAGATATAATATTTTATAAATCATAATTATGTCATTAATATTATATAGTTTCATTAAATCCATCATAATAACAAGCCTTGTAAGGTGGTTATGAAAAATGAATCACATCACTTCGTGGAGCTGATGGTCCACACGTACACATGAAAGACAGTTTCTTTTCCCATGGGATGGAAAAGGATATGAAAATGTTTCAAAAAAACATTATAATAATTACATATATTTTTTCCACAAATATTATAATATTACTATGTCAATATATTATTTTAAAGAGATAAAAAATAAATAAACAAGAAAACACTCACTTAATAGTTATAGATCTTCCTTGATAAAGATCCATTGGCTTGCACATTGTGACTTCTAGGAAGGTATTCTGGTGAGACCATAACCTCTAGGAATTGAGGTGGAAACTTGAGAAGTTATTTTTATATATCTTGGTTCATTTAAATGGATCAAGACCAATGAGAAATAGTGGACAGGTGGTTCCCTTTTATATGTGATGTTTTTGACGATCTTGTGAATATATTAAATATTAATATATAATATATTTTTAACCCATGAAAAATTGAACGAAAGTGTAATATAATAATAAATAAGCAGTATAATTTATAAAAAAATAAATCCTATAAATTACATACATTTTTATGTTTCATTTTCAATCATATCTCATAGTTTAACCCCATCATTAACCACTTTCAACTAGACCATGGAAAAAGATATTTTAATATCAATGGGTCATGAATGTAATATTAAAAATGAAAATTGGAACATAAAGGGACCATTAATGATATCATTGATATTATCCAATCAAATTTAGCTATGGTAGGATTATTATGATTTTCTAATGAATAATAAAAAATATTTTTCATTATTAAATACAATTTAACATCATTTTTAAGAATATTCACAAAATTTGATTTTAATATCAACAAGATTAAAATATAAATGAAATGTAGAAATTTTAACAAATAATAAATTTTTATAAATATAAATAAAATCCTTGTAATCTCATAATTCCTTCAAAAATTATTACTTTTATAGTTTCAAAAATTATTTACATGGTATTTCTACTACTTCCACAAGTGTTGCGTCGACATTGCATATTGTTTTTATGTAATTATTCCATAATTAAAAATTAAAAAAACTACCATAAATATATTTTATTATTCTATAATTTTATAATCTTTATTAATTAAAATATATTATCTATCTATATCAATATAATGACAACGTAATAAGAAAGATAGAGTCACATTTTTTAATTACTCTTACATACAATAATATACAGGTTGTAATAAAATAAAGGTTACCCCAAAATGACATATTTTGGAGGATATAAAGGTTTTAGTCAAGTTAAACTCATAAAATGACAAAACAAATAGTTGTTTGAGAGATTTTCAGACCTTATCACATAGTTTCAATACTGATTTAACTGTTTTCCCTTTACCATGGTGATAATATTTTACCATGGTTACTATTCATTATTAATAAAATTGAAATTATACTTAATAAATAATTTTAATATTCTAATTTTAATTATGGAATCAATATTCTATGAATTAATTTCTATCATTGAAAAATTTTATTTTAATTTAAGATACGAACTACAATGAAAAATTGTTTTTAGAAAAATACATGTTTAAGAATAATATTTTTTCCAAAATCATGTATAATGTGATTAAGATAAAATTAATTGAATTATTTTTAATTAAATGATACTTAGGAGACTTTAAAAATTTTAAAATTAAAATTGATCATTTAAATTAATTTGATTAAGAGTAAAGAAATCCCAGTTTTTAAAAAAATGGTTTTTTCTCATTTAACTGTAAAATCATCCTATGTGAAAAAAATTACAAATAATTATCACAACATTATATTGACATGATTATTTAAAAAGTGAATTCGATTTTATCAAATAAATTTTTAAAAATTGTTATAAATTATTGATTACATCCACACTCAAAATGAAATAACATTAATTTTTGAACAATATATATTTTTGAAGTGTAAAATGAATTTATACTCATTCTTTATTCCATAACATCTATTAGATCAATGTAAATTTATTTAATTAAATATATAAAATAAAAATTTAATAATAATATTTTTCCTATAATTAATATTTTATTTAATTTATTAAAAATACATTTTGCACATAAATCTATTTTCTAAAAAGTAACCCCTTTAATCTTATTTGGTTTTATTTAAATTTAAGTAATTATTTCCTAGTAATTAATCCATACAATTATATTAAGTAAAAATTATCTTCATCTATTTTATAATGAGGTTACAGATATTCATACCCACTAATATAATTGATAGGATATAATGGTCATATTTATAAAAAATTAAATAGGATATGTGATTCATTTAAGGTCGGAGTTGCTTATGGAACATGATATTGAAAA
This sequence comes from Viscum album, assembly GCA_963277665.1. Taxonomy (NCBI): domain Eukaryota; kingdom Viridiplantae; phylum Streptophyta; class Magnoliopsida; order Santalales; family Viscaceae; genus Viscum; species Viscum album. The sequence goes on from OY728158.1 coordinate 1,794,668,532, forward strand.
AATTATTCTATTTAAAGTAAATTCATTGGGTGTTACATAACTGTATAATATTTATTTCTATGGTGAATATTCCATATTTTCTATTATCTTGATTAAAAATTATTTACTTAGAATGTAACTGAATATCATTAGACACTCGTTTATTTTCTATGGGTATATCATGTTACAATTATTAATGGAAGTAGGAATTTATTATTTATGTGATTCCATTTGAAAAGCATATGAAACTCATTTTCATTACTTGTGTGTTCTGTGATTCGATGAATGATTGATTTCAAGTGGAACTCATATGTAATAATGACCATGGTTGTCGTCCAATATCTGTAGTGACCTATAAATTTCAATAAAAAAATTCGACGGTTACTTGAGGTTGTCCTGAGACTACACGCTTTGGCCGCACATGATTCTGAGGCCCGGTGATCTCAGAATTAAATTTAAAACATTCTTTAAGTTCACATAATTGAATGTGTGAGTAGGGATTTCTAACTTCTGAACCAGTGCTCAGATCAGAAATATGAGGGTACTGTTGAGTTTAAAATGCTGGGATTCACTTATGGAAGTCTTAACATTGATCGGCACAAGTCAAACTCAAAAGTTAATTTTTGGGCCTTAAAGAAAAAGTAAATGAAAAATAAAAATAATTGTTTATTTTAAATTTTTTACATGATTTTCTTTTTGAAATTTGTTGCAGTGTAGCATAAGATTTTTAATGAATAAGAATTAATCTGTTACGTTGTTTCAATAATGAAACAGTGTAACACCAAAACTCTTGTCATGTAACGGACATTGTTGCGACATGGTATTCCGTTATTAGGAATAACACCATTGGAGGATCAAGGACGAGACCCTGTCCTATGGATCCTACGTCGGAATGATCCTCTAACGAAGAACAACTGACGCCGAAGGCTGGAAGCGCTACGACGGATTCGTGTGGAGCCTAGAACGAATCTGGGATCGATGCAGCATTAATAGTTCCTCCCTAATAGATCTGATTAGCGACGATCAACACCTCTAGGTAGGGGTTTTTTTCAATTGTATATTCCTTCTCTTTTCTAATGAGTTACAAAGGACACAGATGAGCTGACGAACGGGTTGATTCCCGATCTGTTCGTTCTTGTGCGAGGGGTTCCAATGCGGGGTTTGAATCGAGGCCTTAAACAATCTGTGTGATGTTTATTGTGGTTTATTTCGCAATTCTTAAACCCTAACGCAGAGGGTGCATGATGAAACAAACAAGGTCCGACCCCTCCGCCACGTTCATTCTTGATGTGTTCTTCATGGACAAATAGAGAATTTGGTGGTAACTTTATTTGAAGGACCCAGTGTTGACGGCAGCATCCCGTGAGGGCCGCAGGCACAGACGGACCTAAGATCAGGCCACCAGAGTGGACCTAGTGGCCCACAGAAGGGTTCACCGGCACAATGACGCCGGCGACCGGCTGCGGAGGCCACCTACCCAAGCAGTTGTGGGGAATGGGAAGTGGCCCGCGTCTGGGCCTACCGGCCGAGAGAAGGGAGCCGCAGCCTGTCAGTCATGACCGGTGGATGATGCGGCACCAGCACACTGGGTGGAGGAAGGGGCGGCCCACTACATTAAGGCCGCCTTCATGCTAGAACAACCGGCCAGGATGGAAAGTAGCGGCGCCATCTGGCATCACTGGGTGGATAAACAAGATGCGGCTGAGTCACGTTCGGGCTGGAGGACCTGCCCGCATGCGGGCTGGGTTCTTCGGGTGGTTCTCACCCCACCGGGAGTGCCGTGTAAACCAGTAGGGCCGAACTCGCCATCCCAATGGGCTAGCAGGGCTGAACCCATCCCAGGACGGGTTGGGTCGGTCCGACCAGGTCGGACCGGACCTAGACCCGACCGGTCCTCGTTTCACTAAAACCCTAATAACATGTAGACTGGGAGTCTGAATGACCCGTCGTCTGCGGAACTAGGATCCTTACAACAAGGAAGCCTTTCTGAGATATTCTAAGTGAGTTTTGAATGGAATTGTCATACATCCAGGATGGATCGGACTTAAATCCAACCAGGCCCCTGGACACTAAAACACCTGTAACTTGCAAACTGGATGTCATATTGATGATCCGCTTGCGGCGTTGGAACCCATAAGACAAGAAGGACCTTTGGGTATACTCTATGTGTGTATTAGAGGAAGTTAAGATGTGACCTATTTATTTAGGAGCAGATACTCCAAGAATCATGCGTGCTTAGTGCAGGAATCCAATGCATGGTTGTGACTTGAAGAGCGACCTTAGTGGTCAGCTGTGGAGCGACCTCGATGGTCAGTAGTGGAGAGACATCAGTGGTCATTAGTGGGGATACCTCAGTGGTTAGTGGAAGAGAGACCTCATTGGTCAGTAAGAGAGGCACCTCGGTGGTCAGCATGTATGATTCTCTCAACTAAATAATATGGTCTAGCCTTGCGACTAATCATTTTACCTTATGGGCTTTAAGTTATACCTTTTTTGAGATTTCTATTACTTTGTTATTTACTTTTAGATCTTGCTTTGTGGTATTTCCTTTTTGGATTTCTGAAAGACCTTAGGGGGTCTCAAGGTCCATACTGAATATTGTCATACTCACCCCTGCATGGGCTTTGCCCACACGTGTTGTGTCTAGTGCAGATGATCGTCGCTTCGAGGCAGACCATGGTGGTCCAGGACTTGGAGGAGCTCAGTGACCCCGACCTAGGTAGTCAAGGACTTGGTGTAGTAGGGTAATGTAATAGGAGACAAGGTACCTCTTCTACAGTGTTAGACCGTATCCTACACCTACCCTATAGGTAGAGTCTTGACCAGTCGGGCCTTCTGCTATTGTGTCTGTACTTTGTGGATTTCTGGGCATGTATTCTGGCCCCTTTACTTTTATGCTTTATTTTTACTTTGTGTGGTGGTACTTAGGGGTTTTTGGGTTTACTCAATGTTTCCTTTCTATATTATGTTATGGATGTGTGTGTATAGGTTTAATGGAAATTCCTTCCTTTTCAGGGATATGCCTTCATAGGTGCTAGTAAGTATCCCCTGGCCTATGGTAGGCAGGCTTGGGGTAGTCATGACACAGGCCCCAGGGGATGGGTCATGAATATATCTCCCTCCAATGCATTGGTTATGATTGAAATCTAATGAGATATTTATGCAGGGACATACTGAGTTGACATAAATAGGCATTGACATAATGTGTTTTCTCACATTTTTCGGCATAGACAAAATGAGTTTATTCACATCGTCATGACCATAAGTTGTTTTCACACATGGTTTTTTTACACAGATTATTATTCCACAATTCTCTATTTTTTCATTTAGGTCTAAATTACGTTCTATTCTAAAGACACTTTTGTATGATATTTTACACTTTTATGTTATGAAATAACATATAAATTGAATTATGATATATTCTTTAATTGGTAAAACATTATTATGTATCTTGATTATTCCCATGTATCTTTCTACTATCCTTTCTAATATTTGATTGTTATCAATTATGGTTACCCTTATTGAGAAAATAATCTCACCTCTTCATTTTATTACATTTAATAAGGTTATGATGCAAATTAATACATTTGATTTATTTATAAGAGTATCAATTGAGGAGAATTTATGGGGGATACTTAAGAAATATAATGGGATAAGTAGTTGATCATATAGTGGTAAAAATTTCCATTAGTTGAAAATAATGGATTATGTTAGTTAATGTTTTGTCCTAATTCTGCAAAAATATAAACCTAAAAGATTATGTTAATGTATTATAATGAAATGTTTTCTATAAATCGTCTAATTGAGTTGACTATATCTATGAGGCATAATAGTTTCTATTAGAGTTGTGTTTAGATAAATTCTGAGGATTGGATGTCTGTTGATGATAACTTAAGGGTTAATGAGTTAAGGCTTATCATAATTTCAAATTTATATATAATCCTTCAGGTTAGATTAGGATAAGTAGTATTGAATATTTTAGGGACTGGGATATGTTATCATTAGTGAAATCCCTAGGGATAAGTCAAAGGGATACTTCTGAGTGATAAGTATTAGTATAGGATAACATCTCAAAGATTTTGTAAAGTAGTGATTCTGTAGTTCTCCTAGAAATTGAATCACTATATGGATACTAAAATGTGGATGTTGTTTTGGAAAAGACACACATTGGGGTAATCACCTTGAAAAAGGATTATTGAGTATCAACTCAATCCCCACTCTGGTGTATGATGAGTAGTCCAAAGACTGCACACTTTGATAGACACTCTGTTGGGATATTCATTGGTTAATCATATTCTATTTATAAACCATTTTGAAGGATTTATTATGTTATGGAACTATGTTAAATAATATGAGAGAACCTGAACTAAAGAAACCATGATTGAACCAAGAGGGATTTAGATTGAGCTAAAAGATCATATAATAATTTCTATGTGTAAGAAATTTTGATGGTTATTATTATTTATAATAAATATATTATGTGGTTAATTTTGTATCACTCACGATTAACTCTATATGGTTTTAATAATGGAATATGATTAAAGGAATAATGTTAACAATGGATTCCATGGACAATGTAGAGATTTTACCAAAATGTAACCATGCAGTATTAGAAATAATGCGAGAAACCGTGTTATTATACTAACCCAACTGTCAAAAATCATGATTGAAAATGTAAACATAGTTCAATTCCCAAACAAAAAATTCAATAATGGAGCCTCATTGAATTTCATGTGATAAATATGTTGAATGAATTTTTTTTTAATTTCCTATATGTAAAAAATTTGGGGAAAATCACCATGAAAGATTTCATAATGGAATTGGGAGATTTTTTATATGTGGAAAAGGAGGGCATATATAAACATAGTTTTGAGGAAAAGAGTAGAGATTAGTGGACACAGTGAAAATAATAGAGTTTTTTCAAAGGTACCACTAATAGTTAAATGTATTAAATATGTGGAACTTGGACATTATCCAAGTCAATTCCTTACTCCAATTGAAAGAATTGGTGATAGGCACCAAAAAATTCTAAGAAAATAGAAAGCCTTTTAACCATAACTATGGTAGTTGGTTCAAAAAAATGATATAGAAGGAGGAAATTGTTCACCCACTCATTTGAGATGAGAATTGTATTCATATATTATTCAACCAAATCCTTTGAATATAGACTAGTTAATAAAAACACATAATCATTACCCTAATGTCAATATATTGACTTATTAATAAAAACATCTCATTGTATGATTTTTGTATCTAATATATGCTTCCTGGAATGATATTCATTTAGTCAATTGTTATATAATATTAGTCATGGATTTTCTCTCTTTACATAAAGGTCGTTATAATTAAAAAGATAAGAAATTTACATCTAAAAATCAACCCATGACCCCCTTTTAATAAAGTAACAATTATAAACCCTATATTGTATATTACACCCACTATATTGGGGTATTTATAAAAAAAGGAAAAATAGGACTCAATAATATATATAGTCCTATTATGAGGGGAAAATGAGTTCTCTAGTTATACCAATGATATTGAGGATGAAACTATTTTACAAATTAAATCCAGATTCGTGTATATATTATGGACACCGATTACCATTTAAGTGAATAATAATTAAAATTGAGAGGAGTGAAAATATTTAAAGGGTGGGGGAATTAAAACCATAAGACTTCAGAATATATTATCGTTTACATAACCATTGTTTTGATATATTGTTTCTCAAATAACACCAAACATAAACATGTATCAAAATATTAGTTGAACATTATTAAGGAAATTTATATAATGAATTAAACCATAAGTAGATGAAATGATATCAATCAATTAAAATTTCTCATAGTTTGAGGAAAAAATAATAAAATTATTAAAAATTATTATTATTTCTCAAATGGATTTTAAATGTTTTAATAAAATAAATTTACCACTTTTAAATAAATATTATAATAATATATAATATTATATACTTTAAATTTGAGATTCATGTGGAATAATATCAAGGACACTTAATATTAAAATGGCCATTTTTCAATAATATTAGTTTTCTTTTAATTTTATATTTTACTTAAAAAACTAATTATATAGATTTTTTATGTTGAATTATATAAAAATAATTTAATTTGTAAATTTAAATTATAAAAAATATTTTTTTTGATTTTTTTGGATTTTTTATGAATAATTTATTTTTAGTGAATAGATTAAATATAGTTTTTAATAAAACTATAGATTTTGTGACTCCATATAAAAGTATGAATAAATTAAAAACATATAAATATTTTTCAGGATATAATCTTTTTCTAAGGGGTAATATAATAATTTTTAAAATATCATTCTGAATCTACCAGAATTTTTTTAACATATTTTTTGAATTTAAGTAATATTTTCATAAAAAAGAAAACTATTTTTACATTATTTTAATAAAAATGGTTTTTTGATAAAATTAGGTTTTTTATTTATTTTGACTCCATATTTGTTTTATAAGATTTATAATAAAAAATTTTACAACATAAAAATCAAATACATTGATAGTTATGTCTTATAAATAATGTTTAAGCTTAAAACCACAACTTTTTTAAAAATTATTTTTTAAACATTACATGCGCTAATGTTAAAATTGAATTTTATTATGAATAGAAATTTAATATTATAAAAAGGATTTAAAAATTGGAATAATTTGGTTTAATAGTTGTAATAAAGGACATTTTATTTTTTGTCCTAAAAAATTAATTACTAGATCAAAAACTAGTTAGTGATGTAAAAGTCAAAAGGGTAAAATAGGTTAACCAAAAGGGTAAATGACCTATCATGTTAAAAAATATTTCTAATTGATTTTTTCAATCATCCATACCATATATTCAACAAACTATTTCCCATTTTTTATTTTTCTTGACATGTGAAACATATGCACCATTTATATTAAGTTGACAAATCTATAAAAAAAGCCATTCTCACAACTTATAAATGGGGCCTCTAAAAAATCATTCATGGATAGTCTCAATTTTTTTACAATTAAAACTATTAAAAATTTTAATTCATATATAATTATATTTCACATACTTATCTTATGGTCAAATCATGTTATCTTAGTCCCCCCACCTTTCTAAGGAATCCTCTTATGGAAATCTCTTGTTCTCAACATTAGTGATAATCTTTCCCTACTTCTTTTCTTTTATATATAACATTTATAATCATAAGTTTCCAATTAAAATTTAATCAAGATAGTATTTTTAATATATAATTAGTGTTATTATTATATATTAAATGCAATTGACCATGTATCCCATTTTCCATTATGAAAAATGAAAACATGACCTATGGAAGTGCATACTTCCACCTCCAAAAAGTAATGTAAATCATTTTTTATATATTTTATTTTTAATTTTCTAAAATATATTAAAATATTATAAAAAAATTATAAATATCTTAATAATATCATTATTCTTCTTTAATAATGATATTATTTGAAAAGAAACCACTATTATAACCATACCCATCCATTAATTATGTTATATTTAAGATTTGGTTGGCCTAACCACCCACATGAAATATGATATAGAATAATAGCTTGGATGAATATGAGAACATAATTACTAATTATATATGAAATAAATTAGTAGATGTTTATTTTAAATTAGTTATTTTATGTTAATATTTAAATTTAGATAATTAATTAATATAACAATGTCCATTTGTTAAAAATAACCAAAACATGTTCATCATCGATTTCATATTTAAGGATCAGAGCCAAAACTCCCATTGAATGAAATTATATCATCAAAAAAATAGGAATCATAAATCCGGTACCATATATGATCTGGTGATGATGAACTATATAGGGTGAATGAAGAACAACATGAGTGTAATGAAACTAGTTTAAAATGATAAAGATTACTCACACACAATTTTGAAAAAATATAATGGCTAACTAATATACATATTTATAATTATAATAAATTAATTTTGTAAAAGGATATATATATATATATATGAGTTATTTTTTGGTACTATTTAATAAATATAGTCATTTTTATACATTGTATTCAAAAAATTTCGTGGTAGTCGTGAATTAAGGTAAGGGATTGTGATAACATAATTTTCTATAATTGAGTTGCAAGCTTTCTTAATGAAGTCCATTATTCCATGTGTTATTTATTTTTCATAATGAAATGTTTTTATTTTATTTACTCCATATTTTCTGGGTTTCTATAATTCTTTCTTCTAACCTCATTATGAAATGATCAAAACCTCGATGATTTTGTTGTAAGGGTTTCTTTATCTCATTATCAACTCCAGGATTCATGTTTATTATTTCATAACATCATTTCATTTATATGGTCTATTAACTACACTATTTAATTATTTTATTAAAATATATTCAATTTAATGAGATTGTAATTCCCATTTCATCATCTTCCTCTCATGCTCCTTTGATTCTTATATTACCAATACAGTGAGGCTTTCGTCACCAATCTCATTTTCAAATAGATATTGCTTTTGAAAGATAATACTTTAGGGGAAATTTTATAATTTTATCTCTAAAACCTATATAATTTTATTATAATCTTGTATTTATTGCGGTTTTAGTTTTCTTATCCCTATTTCATTTTTTCCATGTTCTAAGTATTTACCAGTTTAAGGGAAACCTTCACAACTACTTCATTGTGTATGGAAATATTTCTCTTTCATGACCATTTTCAGAAAATGCTTTTATGAATGTATTTATCTATGAATCAGTAATTTATTAATTTCATTTTCTTCTAATTAACAATATTTAAATGTTTCAATGAAATTGTTAACATTTTTCAAATGGGATGTTTTCATCAATGTGAGAAAAACATCGCTTCTTAAAATTTTCCATGTCAACACATCCTTATAAAATTTCATATTTTTATATGAAATATCATATCTATGTTTCAATAGATTGTAAAATAAATCATTATAATCCATGTTTTATAACATATTTATATTTTAATAGAAAAATTTATAGATAAATATTTTTTGTAATTTTCAAAATATGGTTTTTTTTTTAAAGTGTTTTTTGACTTTTTCTAAATATATTAAAATATTATATCAATGATAAAGGAAATTATTTAAATGATACCATCCACCATCATTGTCGTCATGGATTAATTAGTGTTCTCTTCAATTTGAGCAATGGTCCATCAGGAAAATTTTCATAGACCAATCCCCCTAAAGAGTAATCCTCCTAGTCCGACAATGATAAAATAAGGATAGTGACCACCTAAGTCTCACCTCTATTTGACCACAAGTTAGAGAAAATCATCGAGGGTAAACACATACACATAAGGGGAGGCATTTCCCTCTAAAATAAACATTTAGAAGAGAGTGATAAGAAAAATGCAATAATAAAATCCTACTTAGTTATATAAAATAAATAAAACTCACATACATACTTTTAATGTCATGCTGTTCTAAAAAAAATAAAAGGAAAGCTACAAGTAAAAAAAGGAAACTCGGTAGCACCCACAAATCCAAAATTTATTGTTTAAAAACATGAGCTATTAAAATCCAACCAAACCTCCAACCTTTTCTTGAAAACATGATAAAATATTATATATACATGGGGTGAGAATAATAGTATAATCATATGTATCCTCCATGAATCCTCTGATGCAACAGGTAAAGAACACATGCTAAATCTATTTGAATAGCCAGTGAAACTAACTCATCACCGGAACAGGTATACAAGGTTCCTAGCCTCTCCATGACTATCTTTCACTATGAAATATTTACATGAGATCATATACTACTATCATAAATCAATAAGGTTATCCCACTACCACTTCCCCATTATTTTTATGCTCTTCCATAAAATTTCACACCTTAATACACCTCTCTCCAAAATATGCTAACCCATAAACACCTGGGATAAGTATCACATTATGAACCTCTTACATCTCATCATCACGTCATCCCATATCAAATCAACATATATATTTACCAATTAATTTCTAAGAGACCTCACATTCCATATAATATGTATTATATATTGGTTATTATACCCCAATCCATCATAACATATACAAAAATTAAGTACCTCTATCCATTCCATACAAAACATGTCATACCTAGAATATCTTTTTAGATATTATATCTATAGATACATGTGTGTGAAATAACCACAATCCATTAAATCCCTCTAAATAAATATATGGAAAACTAACCAATATGCATACTGTCAGAAAATACTACCAAGAGGAGTGTGCGGGGCTAGAGGGGGTAGTTATCCATCTGTCCTTCCACCAAGATGTTGGGGAAAACACTCTCCTAGAGTCCATTGGGTGTCAGTCCCCCTAATTAACATGGGGGTATAGAGTATAGAATCAGAAAACATAGATGATATAATATTACTTTAAATTACACTATTTTAATAACCTAGTAACATATTAAATGTTATCTATCAACACTCATACGCCTTTCTTCAACTATTATGGACTAAATATCCTATAATAACATGTGTATTTAAAAGTACTAAATTAAGTTATTTATTTTCTTTTTAAATTTTACATTATGTTAATTAATTCATTAACCATTAATTAAAATTGACATTATTTCAATATAATCTTCATTAAAAACCAATATTAAGTCCAATACCTCTTGGAATACTCCATCTACTTCTAAGGGTTCTCTAGATTAACAACATTACATTTTCATTCCATAAAGGACCAATACCATGGATTAAAAATTTATTAATCAATTATTAAAATTACATAATTAATGGTAATCTTGGAAGACCATCCTAAGCTACAAGTAAGTGAACTGAAACCAAGCACAACCCACTTCCTCAGATAGTGAGGAATTGAATACAGATAACAAACAACCCAAATAATTATCTATTAAACATATTATTTCAAATGAAATTAAACAAATTTCATAAAACATTTTTTCAAAAACCCAATATAAACTCATTCCATCATCCATAGGGATATCCATGACACCCTTCAGAAAATATTGATTCATCTGTCTACCACAGGCATCTGCTGTTACCACATCATCTAGGCCTCCTATCCAAAATCTCATCAGCCATCACAGGCTCAATCATACAAGCCTCATATCATATCAAATATAAAGCTCACATCTATAGCACAGCTCAAGGTATTAGACATAAAAATAATTCAATGGTGGAACTTGGCCTTAAAATCAACGGATTCATCTTTTACACCCAAACATGCTCTCTTGGCCCCCAACATAAGGCATCTCTCCTTTATAAACAAATAGGTACTCCAATCCATAAACATTTTTTGTGTTGGAAAAACAACTAGTTTTTATTTCATCTTGAATTCACCAATTTATTTATTCATAGGTTCCAACTACAAAAAAACTAATTCATCAACTATAACAAGATATCAAATTATTAATACATTAACAATAATATAAATCCAATATCATCAAACTATGATAAGAACCATTCTCAGTTAACATTTCTTTTAATTTATTTCATTGTTTACATGTATTCTATATCCTAATTCATAGTTCAATTCCACAAACACATAGAATAACGCATTCTATTAAATATTCATAGTTGCATCAATTTAATTACTATCAAATTATAATTAAACACCACATTATTAAATATGCATCATCATTAATTTTTTAGATAACACACTTTAATATATTTCTTTATTTTATTTACCATTTTCAAATGGAAGAAACATACAAAAACATGAAAAAATAGGTTATCCATGATATGATTGATAACACACTATCTATAAAATAAAGAGAAAAACTTTTAACATGGTGAAAACACATCAATATGTGATAACTAATCAATTTTATAATTTAATGCAGATTAATCATTATTATGTTAGTTTCCCTTCAATTAAAAGCACTAAACCATGAAAAATTTATGATTTCATATAAATAAAATTGAAAAATCATTTCAATAACTCAAACATCTGAAATTCTTAAAATGGAAATGGAACATCAAATAGGTTCTTTGATCCCCTATCCCATGATAAAATATAACCCCCAAGGATATCATGCCATGAACACTCCTAAAAACATCAAGACAAACTCCATTAGAACAATTTAAAACAAACACCACAAAATGGTAAGAAAGAATGGGAGGAAATAGGATAATATAGAGATAAACCACAAGAAAATAGTTGAGTAACCTAACTCAAATCACCAAAAATTAATCTTGGGATGTTGGGGATTATCTATATTGAATGGATATTCAAAGAATTTGAAGGGAATATTTGGAACCTATGGTTCAAGAGGAAGATTTGGATAAGAAGGGGGGTTGAATAGGCCTGGGTTATTTTTGGGAATAAATTTTTTTTAAAGACCAAGCTGCAACCCCATACACCACTTTTTTTCCTAATGAAAAATGGGAGGACCATGATGTATTGGAATGAAACCTTGCTACAGCCCCCATGGTCAAAGACACATCTGAATATCAAGGGAAGACCCTAATAAATTTTATTTGTTGGATATTATGTATCACCAAACACCACACTGAAAAAACCCATTCACCATCTAGGAGTCTATGCCGCAACCCAACCACCATAGCACAACTACTTCTAATTTGGATGTTTCCTTAAAACCCACTACAGTGAAGCCACCTAGATCCACACCACAATGCTTGCTAACTTAATAATTCCATATACCAAAACCTACCTCCATGGAAAAGCCATGCTTAAAAATGAAGTATCTCTGTTATCCCCAATAATCTTCCCTATTTTGTAGTCAAGATGTACTTCCCCATAGACACCCCCTTATGACACATCACACCCCTCTATGACACAACAATGATTTGTATGGAAATTTTCCTAGAAACACCTCCAAACATCTTTGAACCACCTTTGGGTCCCTCTAACACCTAAAACTCAAAAAATTTATGGATATCATGATCTAAGACCTTACATGAGATACCTCTCAAACTATTCTTCTCCTCTATAATTCAAACCCAAATTGAGAGAAATCAAGAGAAAAGGGTATGTCCATAGAGGCACCTTATGAGAAATAACTGAAATATATCTCCATCACAGGAGCTCAATGACCACATTAGAGGAACCTATGAAACAATATGAAACAACATCAACCAACTCCAAAATACTCTCCCGAGGAAGATACATCTCAAATGAGAAAATATCCACATCATGAAACAAGAAGCAAACCATCTCATAAATTAGGATGACCAACATCAATAAAATAATCAATGTGACAAGAGATGACCAAAAAAATATCTTAGGATACTGAGTGAATATATTTGACTCACATTCCCAGGAACTCTCTTCAACATCATTGTACCACTAAATGAAAAAAACCCTAGAAATTAATTTCCCATTAAACACCTTATCTGGAAGGTTCTATATCTCTATAGGCTTCTCCGTGAATGTCACGTTATCATCAACATCAATCTCTCCCAAATTAATGGTGTGAGTGTCATCATAAATATAACAGAAAAGTTGTAACACATGAATTATTTCATGCATCTGGCTCATCTATAGTGGAAGTGATTTGTGATTTTCCATAGCCCCAACACAAGACAACACCTCAAACGGTAAAAACAATTATAGAGAAAGAAAAATATAATAAATACACATTTGTTTTTCATGATAAGAAGTCACCTTTAGGAACACATGATCTCCAACATCAAACTCCATAGGTCATCCCATATTACAGAGATATAATTGCTAATTTTCCTAATGACCATGAAGTCATTAAACTTTTGAAAACTAAAATATATTAAACCCTACTTACTACTAGTATGATTGTGAGTAGGGTTTTGATTCCACAAGGATGAGTAAATGTGTGTGTGTGGCATAAATGATGAAAACACACAAAATAAAACTAATAAAAATATTTGAAAGTGAAGTGTGAATAGGAATGTTTGAGGATGTAGTGAGAACAATGATAGAGAGTGAGAGATAATCAGAAGGTGAGTTAAGGTAACTGGACCAGATGAGATCAATTGAAAAGTCACAACTCTTGGAAAAAATCAATCAAAGACATATAGTGGTTGTGTGAATAGGAATGAAATTTCCAACTATCCTTAGATAAATCACACTCACAAAATATATTTCTTGGGAACAATTATCTCTAACAAAACACAATATAGTTATTTTTCCTTATGGAGAAGTGCCTACCACAAACTTATCCAGTTTAGTACTTTGCTTGTGGTCACTATAGTAAAAGGGTTATCTACCCCTCACCACTTAGTACATGATGTACAATGAATGAATGATCATGAGTAAAAGAAATAGAGATCCATGTATGTAACACAACGCCCCTATATGATTAAACTAATTGCAATAATTGATTAAATGAAATCATATTAATCCATACAATCAAATCATATAAATTAATTTTCTATCCATAATAGATGCAAAAATGAAATATACTTCATTAAAATAATCTTATTACAATAAAACAATGAATAATAAATGGGAGAAGAATCCATCATGGAGTAATCTGCTTCTTTTTTCAGCACAAACTCTACTATCTTACTACTTCAATTCTTCTCCTAACATGGTTTTCTCCTCTATGTTCTCTGTTTCCTATGGTGTATGTGGTGGTTGGTTCTAGAATGGATCCCCACCTGCTAATTCTGGACTCTTCTTATATTTATCAACTAAATTCCCCCAAATTCCCCTATTCATTATCATGATCTCCTCTCCATATGAGAATCTCTAGCTTCCTTGTTCTATGATTTTCACTATGGAAATTCACTACTACTAACTGCTTCCAAACTTCCAAATGAATGAATTTCTCATATAACCTAGTAGCCATGATCCCACACCATGATGTTTTCCATGTGGAATGCTCAAGGGTTGTGATCCCTGAATGAAACTACTCTAATTCCCATGATCGTTTCTTATTATCCACTTACCTAGAAAGGAATTAGAAATGTCAATGTCACGAGCAATATATTTAATTATAAAAATATTAATATATATAAATTACTGAATTTAAATTATTAAGTATTAGTATATAAATAAATATTTAAATATGTGTTTATATATTTATGTACTTATTATTATTAATATATATATATATATGTCATATATTATTATTATTATTATTATTCTTATTATTTTAAGATTAAATGTATATATATTAATATTATAATTATAACTATGAAATTTATTATTAAACATATTATTATTATTATCATTTTTTACATTAAATATATATATATTATTTTTTCCTTCTTATGGTTATCCCCTCTCATAGTTTCTCTTCTCCACAATGGTGGATGAGCTCGAAATCCAGATTTAGTGAAACTTCAATTCCTACCACATGAAAAAATCGGTGGTTCTTTAATGGGGGATTCAATCAGTGGTGAGATTGTGGTCCATCTTCACCAGTGGTGAACATGATTGATTCATATTTTATTTCTTCAGAAGTCAACGGTCTGGCTTGGGGTTCTAGTAGAGCTTGGCTATCATCCTCGACTCATCACAAGTCATTTGTGGTGGTGAAGACCAGATATCAATTTGGACCAACATCCATTACATTGGCTTGGATTCATGTGGAATTTTCTAATAGTGGCACATAGGCATCAACGTTCAATGCAGCGGTACTTTGATCTATGTTGGTGGGTTCGATTTCTTCAAATATGGAAAAGTCAATGATTTTTTCTCCGATAGAGGTAGCGGTATATGGGGTAATTCTACAGTTTGGTGGTTATATTACTACAATTTAGTGTGGGGATAGGTGCTATTTCACCGATGGATAGGTTAGAGAATGTGGTTGTGGATGTCTATATACTGTGGTATAAGTGGTTTAGATCGTGCAAGAGATGGGTGGCTGGTGGTAACAAAAGATGGGGGTGCTAGTAGTGAGTTTGTGCTACTGGTGAGGAGTAGTGGTGGTGGTAGGTTAGATGGCAGTGGATTACAGTATATCACATCTACTAGTGGATTCTGTACAATTGTTGATGGATGTAGGGTTGATCTTTTTGGATTGTGGTGGACTGATAGATCAAGATCTATTGGTGGGTGAGTCAAGCGAAGGATGGAGGAAGTGGTAGATTCAAGATGAAAGGGAATGGAGGGAGATGGTGACACCATTAGTTGATGAAAAGTTTATGCAGAGGTAGTGTGGAGATGGTAGATGCCATGTTTTTGTAGTGGATGTCCTGTTTCGGATGGAGTTAGAGTGAATGGTAGATTCTGATATAGCATTGGTACTGATGGTCAATGGTAGATGGTGGTAAGTTGTATATGATATGATGATGGTGATTGCTCTGCTACTGACCAATAAAAGATAATAAATAAATAAAATTATAATATAAAAGTAAAAAAAGAAAATTAAAAATATAAACAATAATGTTAAAAAATATTTTCTTTTAATTAAAAAAGGATTTTTTTCTATTTAATGAATTAATTGAAAAAATTAATAACATAAGAAAAACTAAATTAATTATAAAATAAATAAAAATATAATTGATAAATAAAAAAATATTAATTAAAATTTGAAGAATTATTATTTTTTAAAATAAATAAATAAATAATAAAATAAAATACTATCATTGAATAAATAAAATAAATATTTTATAAAACATAAAAATTGAAAAGATGAATGATTTAAAAACAATGTTAATGAAAAACTATAATTACATAGGAATTAAAAAATGAATGTAAATAAAAAATTAATTATTTAACAAAAAATAACAATTGATGTTAAAATTTTAACATTATATTTATCAATTTCATAATAAAACAAAAATTTATCAACTACTGTAATTAATTCAATAAAAAAATATCATGAAAATAAAAAACACAATAAAATACAATAAATGATGTGGAAGAAAGTAATGAATTAAGGCCACATCAAATTCCCCCCACACTGAATCAATTTAACGCCCTATAAATTCAATACATTTTATGTATTTACAAAAACTGTTAAGAATAATGAACATATTCCCTATGTTCCAAAACACTCCAAAATCAATGGAGATGAAAAATCCCTCTAGTTTTGGAAAAAATAATGCCTCATTTGTTAATGTTACCAATGGACTTATGTCAATTCAAAATGGTTTTCAATTCCAAGAGATAAGCATTTTAGATAAAAATTGAATTAACACTTTCACAAGATACACTATAAATTTTCACTATACCCTATGTTCCAAAAATTAAATATCCATTTTTTCTCTTCATTGATACAACTCAAATTATTTTTATATAAGTCAAGTGTACGATTCTTCATTTGGGTTCAAAATTACCCTCACCTAAATGAGATCATTTTTCACAAGGCCTTTTATTTTAATTCTTTCAAATAAATATTTCTTGTTCATAACAATATGAAACGAACTTATTGAATTTTAAAATGGATTTTATTTAAATACAAAAAATCACCTTATTTCCTTGTCTCTGATACACACCATGGGATCGCATTTTCACATTTTACTCTAGATTCAAATGACATATATGATTTTCATTTGAGTTGGATTCCTAATGTGTTTATTCAAAAAAAAAATGTTCCCTAGGTTGAAATTAAATTTACTTTTTTTTCATATTTTGATCATTATTCCACAAAGACATCTCCCATCAAACACCCCTATCTAGTTCCTAGAGTGAACATCCATAATAATTGTAGAGCACAAACACTCAACAATCATGAAATTCTAGAAATTTCAGACACTTTTAAACCTCCCAATCAAGAATTAAATTATAACAAAAGTAGGAAGAATTTTTTTTGTTTTTTGTTTTATATTTGGTATATATTTATAAACATTGAATGTATTTACTTCTTAATAGAGAAAAAAATTGAAAAACATTAATGGGTTTTGATGTGTTAATAGTGATAAGCGGTTTAGCTTAATTAATACCAATCCCCCCTCTTAAATCTCAAAAAAGTTGCCATTATTTTATTAAAGGTTGGAAAAAAAAATAAATCTCTGTGGTTCAAAATAAAATCGTATTATTGGTAAAGAAAAGATATTTTTTTAATGGGTAATAATAAAACTAAAAAAACCCATAAAGCATACAGACAATAAATGTATAAAGCACCCCTTATTTCACTACCAATCAATAAAGAATAGATGTTGGACTTCCAAAAGGATTCTTGAATGAAATTAGTTCATGAAGTATTTTCAATGGGGCACAAAAAAGTTTTAGTCAACTGCATAGTGACCAATTGAGATTCAAAAATGAAGCATAAAAGGCCGAAATTTGGTAATGATTTTAAGAAATTGAATTAAATGAAACCAAAAAATCACTATAAAATGATTAAGAATAATTAAAATAGTTACTCCTCAAAAAATATGAATATACTCTCAATTTTTTATAGAATATTTGTTATCTCCCTCACCTAAAATAAAAAAAATCCATCTAGTTGAGAATTTAAAGCTACTGAAAATTGAATTGATTAACATGTGACATTTTAAAATTTAGATAATAATTTGAAAATTACTAGAGTTTTAGATGAGGTATGTTTTATCTTATATTCTAATATTTTATCTTTTTATGGCATTAAAGTTCAAATAGAGTCTCTTTCTGGTAATAAAATATCACAAAAAACCACACTCTCTTCATATGATCACATGAACAGCCTCAAGACCACATATAACAGTACCTCACTTGAGGCACAATAATTCCTCCTCATGGTCAGTGAACACCTACATTATTAAACAAACCATGAATTGAATAAGATACAAATCATATAACATAAACTACATCAATTTTGGGTTTAAGATTCTCAAAGACAGACAACCGGGCATGGAGCATTTATTTAAACACAAATTTTAATATAAAAATAAGAAAAAATCATGGGTTTCCTCCTATATAGAAATAGTTTTATAGTCCCCATCCAGACTAAATCCCTTATAAATTTATACATGGATATTCAATGGGTAGGAATTATGATTACTTGATCCCTTAGTATTTTCTTCTGAAAATTCAGCGAGTTTAGAAAAAACCTCATGTAACTCAGCAGTTTAGAGAATTCTTTTAAATAATTCGAGCTCCCAAGGGCAAAGACTCCTTGCATTAATAGCTTCAAAATCCATAAAATTACGAAATGAAGTATGTAAGGAAATAAAATACTCACAAGGATATCCAAGATGAGAAACTTCACTCCAAAATATATCCCTCAAATTTTCTCCACACATGATAGTTTTTCATGCTTAGAAATAGAAAGAAAAATTTCTACAGGTGGATAACTGTCAATTTTATTGTGAATTTTAGAGGTTCCTTCCATAGGTGAGGCATTGGGAGAATCTTAAATCTCTTTTATGAATATCTAAAACCCATGGACCTAAATTGCATCATTAAAGTGGTTCAAAGATGTAGGGGTAGGCGTGTTATCCATATTTGGTAACAAGTCTAGAAAATCCTCTATCTCACTCTTAATATATTCAAAAAACTCATTTTAAACCACAATTTAAATAGGAGTGACCCAAGAATTTTCCTCATATCTAAAATTATCATTTTCAGTAGAAAAATAAATAGCAAAAGACTCTGTCTCTATAGGTTGGTAGGAACTGAAAGTAGTTTAAGGGAGAGGATCATGGGAGGGGTGTAAACATTGAATAGATTGAGAAAAACTATTAGAAATATATCTTGTTCTATGCATTACCATTTATTAGTTTTAGGAAATTTATTTCCTAATTTGGTTCTCAACTCTCCCCATACACTCTAAATCAAGTGTGGGCTTAGATTCAATAAAATTAGCTTCAAAATGTTCACTGATATACTCAGTGATAAAATCATAAAAGGGATGATTATTTTATTTTTTATCCTCATTTATATTCAAATATTCCACTACATCAGTCAAATTTATGCTCACCTCAGGTAAACACTCATTGTAGACATTAAATTCCACTTGGTCCTCACCATCATTGATGGGTTTATTACACATTGAGACATTAATAGTATCCCTAGAACTGGTTATTAATAGCCCACCTTAAATGATTAGAACAGTGATATCACACTACCTATGAAAAATTAGAATGTATATAGGAAAATATAGTTTCCCTACATCTACTAAAAAATAATCCACCCTCACATAGAGGTATGGAAGTATCCCATAAGGCAATTTTAGTGTCACTAATGTTTTTTTCATCTCCCAAGGTCCAAATTTTTGAATAGGTAGTAGGGACTACGGTTGATGCTAGCTCATAAATCCCAAAATCAACTAATATCCTTACATTGACAAATTCTAAAAGAATTTTAAAAAATAAATGGGTCCTTATGTTTGAGAGGAATATTTTTTTGAACTATAACACTTCACTCCTTATTCAAATTGTTGGTTTCTCTCTCACCCAAATATCTCCTGTTAGATAAGTATAATTATTTTAATTTCAAGTATGAATGTATTTTGTTCGATGATTTCACAAAGTTTATGTTAACATTTATGATTCTAAACCTTTGAAAAAACATGAGGTAATCAGGTTCATTGGTCTTTTTCATCCTTTGCAAAAAAGGGATGGTAGAGGTAATTATTCAAAATAGGTGGGTAATTATTCCCATCCTCAAACCTCACCTTCTTCATTCCCAAATTTTGGCTTCATTTTCCTTTTTTATTGGGATTTGTAAAGTGAATTTTCAACATTTTTCTCAGTTTAAACAAATCATTCCAAATTCCCATATTAGATATTTTATAGTATTTTAGTTCCAGTTATAACTTAAACATCAATTTTATCTTTCCTATATTATTCCCTAACTAGTTCTTGAATTTTATGACCTAACCTGTTGTAACTTAAATAAAACTCTCTCATGGGTTTGATTCAGTTGTTTTGGGAAGTTTCACTTTATATATTCCTCTTAAATCCCTAGTTATTTCACCCATTTGAATTTCCAAACATTGAATTATAGAATCTGTATACTTTTTTAGATAACCAATTTCACATATCACCTACTTCACCATTCCATTATGTTTCCCTTGCGAATATGAGGATTTATCCCCATATTTATTTGAAATAAAATTAATGTGCTGAGTTTAGTAATTTAGAGAAGCTTATTTCTTGATTAGACAATGTTTTATCCAAGATATGTTTGGGTGATTTTTGTATCCTAAATTATAATTATTTGAGAATGGATCAAGGGAACCCTGATTTCTATATCTACAATCCACTATGCGCTTTCCTCATATTGGACAGGGAGGTCAAAATTGGGACAATATCTTTCATTGTGATCAAACATCCCATAGTGATATCACTTCTCCCTATGTGTTTATTCATTAATAATAGTAGCTTGGGATTTTATTTCATACCTATGAATGGTTCTTTTCATAGTGAACTTGTGTTTGGTCATTTGGTTCAATTTATTGAATAGTTTTATATGCTCATTAGTATTGGAATCAGAGAATTCACCCCCAGAATATTTGTCAACTACATTATGATTATAAGGTGTGAGGGTATTGTAAAAAGTATCCATGAGTAGATGGGGAACTAAATAATAATTTTTACTCTACCATAAAAGGTTTATAAACCTATCACATGCCTCACGAAACAACTCTCCCTCATTCTAGAGAAACCTTGTGATATTTTGTCTCTCTACTATAGTGGTGTTCTTGGGGTAGAATTTGGATATAAAGACATTGAACACATAATCATGGGTTCCAAAGGTTTCTTCATCTATGTTCTAAAACCAAATCATATCCCTCCCTTTAAGGACGAATTGGATAAACCTAATCCTCAACTCCTTCTCACTCAAATCTCTTTGTGGTAATTTCTGAACAAAAAACGATAAAAGACTCCAATAAACACTAATGAGTCATCTGCTAACAGAACAATGAATGAAGAAAGCTAAGAGAGATGGGACTGGTTACTCTCATAATTCATAGACCAATGGGAAAACTCAATACATGAGGAATTTCATAACACATTTGGAATTTGGAACCCAAAAATTCTAGATCTCTCGGAGGCAGGAACTATAGGTTGTAAAACATTGATGTTTTGATTTTCATATCTTCCTAAATTGATGTTTTTAAAATTTTCTATCTATTTTTTATTTTTTTTTTCTACGAAATTTTTATTTATTTATTTTAGATGATTTTGTTTAATTTTATTACTTGGAAGGTCATTTGTGTCTCCAGTTTTAGTAGAAACAGATTTGAGAAAATTTTTGTATAGTAATTATGTTTGGAATTTTTTTAATATTTGAGATTTTTTATTTTATTTTGGGTAATTGTTATAGAATTTTTTTATTTTTTCTAACTTGTTCTCACATTCCCTCCCCAGTAATGATGCCAATATTTTACCAAGATTTCATTAAACTCATGCATATTAAAATTTATAAATCCAAACATACAACCAGTATCATTGTGAGTGGGGTGTCGATTCCATGGAAAAGGATAAATGTGCTCATTTGAGTGACCTAAAAACCCCAAGACAAACAAAATAAAATATAAAAAATAATGTAAAATAAATAATGAAACAAGATATGAGATAAAGTGGGTGAAATTGATTGTGAACTGGAATGTGTGAGGATGTAGTGAGAAAAATGACAGAGATTGAGAGACAGTTAGAAGTTGAGTTAAGGGAAATGGACCAGATGAAATCGATGGAAAATTCACTAACCTTGAATGGAATATATCAAAATGATACTAAGGTTTTATGTAGAATAATTAAATGTGTAACCATTGTTAGATAAATCAACCTCACTAGAGATCTCTCTTGGGAACAATTATCTCTAACAGAACACAATATAGTAAAGCTTCATTGTGGAGAAGAGATTACCACAACCTTTTTCATTTTAGTACTTCAGTTATTATTACCAAGAAAAAAGGGTACTCTACACTTCACCTATTGGTACTGGAGGTAAATTGAATTAATTCTCATAAGGAAGAAAATTAGAGATCCCTTTATGGAACACATTCACCATCTATGATTAATCTGATTGCAAGAAAAGATGAAATGAAAGGAGTTTCGTCCATATGATAAAATCCCCTAAACTATATATCAATTCATAATATATGAAAAATAAAAAATATAATTCATTAAAATCATCTCAGTACATCAAAATAGGGAATATGAAAAGGATGAAGAAACCCTCCTTGTCTGATCATCTTTTTTCTCCAACTGAAACTCCACTTTCCTCCTAATATGAGTGTGGTTGTAGCTCATTTGTCTCTAATATGTTCTCTAGGTCATCAGTTCTATGTCATGGAAGGTTTTTGAATGGACCCCCCATGATTCTTCCGGGCACAACATCTATTTATCAACTGAATTCCTCCAAATTGCACTCTTAAATCTCATAATCCCTTCTCTATGAGAAACTCTGCAGCTTCCATGTTCCATGCTTGTAGTTGTGAATCGTCATCACTGTTATCTGAAACCAAACTCCCAACCTAATGCATTACTCATGAAACATAGAATCCATGAGTGCACACCTCAATTTTTTAAATGTGGAATGCTCAAGGGTCATGACCGCTGAATAAAACTGCTTCAATTCAAAAGATATCCTCTTAATATCTTCTTACCAGGAAGAAATCAGAATTGTCAAAGACATAAGAAATATATATTATTATAAAAATATAAATATATATATTACATAATTTAAATAAATTAGTATTATTATATACATACATATATTTTTATGTATTTTTATATTTAGGTACTTATTCTTATTAATATATATATAACATTTATTATTATTATTATTATTTGATCAAATATATATATATATATATTAACATTATAATTATAAATATTAAATTTATTATTATAGATATTATTATTATCATTATTTGTGTTTTATTATTGTTTTTTTCTTTCTTTTACTTATCCTCTCCAATGGGTATTCTTTTTCCAAAAGGGGGAGGAGCATGGACTTAAACTTTGGTGCTACTTCTGTTCCACTCACATGGTGGAATTAGTGGTTCTTTAATGGGGGATTCAACTAGTGGAGTGATTCTGGTTCACCTTCTCTATTAGTGAACATGTATGCTTCAACCTGGATTTCATCATAGGCCAACAATGCATCATGGGTTTCTAGTGGAGCTCAACCTTATTCCTTAGTTCATTGAAGGAGATTCATGGTCAAGATGACTAGATATGGATTTAGAGCAAAAGTCATGGAATCTTAATGGATTCATGTGGAAGTCTCCAACAGATGCATGATGGAAACAGGGTTCCTTGCAGTGGTGCTCAAATCAGTGTTGGTGGGATGGATTTCTTTTGATTTGGAAAAATTGGTGATTAGATATTTGGTTATGGTAGTGGTTCATAATGCTCTTCTATAGTTTTGGTGATGATATTCCATCAAGTTAGTATGGTATAAGATGCTGGTTCTCCAGTGGATTTTTTAGCATATGTGATGGTTGATGCCTATATGTGGCGATAGAATCGGTTTGTAAGTGGAGGATCTGGGTGTCTAGTGGTAGTAAAGGAAGGTGGTTCTCAAAGTGGGTATGTGCTACCAGTAAGGAGTAGTGGTGGTGAAAGTGGGGATGGTTGTTGCTGGTGGTAGATCTCATCTACCGATGGCTTGTGGATGGCAGTAGATGGATGCAACTGTGTTGGAAATGGATTAGGGTGGACTAGTAGATCAAGATATATCAGTGGGTCAGTCTAGCGTAGGATGTAGGTATTGGTAGATGCGAGATGTAGGGGACTAGAATAAGATAGTGACACTAGTAGATGATGATCAGTGGATGTAGGAGAAGTAGGGTGATGATAGATTTCATATTCTTGGTGGTAGATGTCATATTTCTAACAGTGGAAGAGGGAGTGGTAGATGGTGATCTACAATTGGCACTAATGGCCAACGGTTGATGGTGGTAATTGATAGATTATATGCTGATCGTGGTTTCTCTACGACTGACAAAAAAATAATCCTAATAAATGAATAAAATTTCAAAATAAAAGTAAACAAAGAAAATTAAAAATTAAAAAACAATTAGTAAAAAATATTTATTTTAATATTAAAAAACTGAATTTATTCAATTTATGAATTAATTGAAAACAAATAAAAATAAAAATAAAATTAAATTGATTACAAAATCTATGAAAATGAAAATGAATAGTTAAAAAGAATAAACAAGTAAACAAAATTAGAATTACTGATTTTAAATATGATGAAATAATTAAATAATCAAAAAATAAGGGCATTATTGAAATAAAATAATTATTTTGAAAAACTTATAAAATTAAAAATGAATGAAGTAAAAACAATGGAAATGAAAAACTATAATTAAAATGGAATAAAAAATGAAATCTATTAAAAAGTTAATTATTTAACTAAAATAAAAATTGATGTTAATATTTTAACATTATAATTAGAGGTTTCATAATCAAACAAAAAAATTTCAACTATTTCATTTAATTTAATAAAAACACTAATTTTAAAATAACAAACACATAAAAATATAGTAAATGATGTGGAAAAAAGTAATGAATAAAGGTATATCACCTATGTTGCTTTCATACATTCACAAATCACCTGAACTATATCAATAATGTTCTTCACTAAGCCTAGCCCACAAATTGAAGACTCTCCAACCCCAGTCTAGTATAATAAGAATGGAAAGGTAAGCTATAAAAATATTCAATTAGTTGCATACGAATGGTGGAGTAGAAGATATTTTTGTAATAAAACATGACCAAAAGTGGGTATTTCATCCACAACCAACCAAATTCAAGGACATAAGAATGTAGTATGTTGTTAAGAGTCTAGATAGTCCACTCTATCTTACCATTCATCTATGGATGAAAAGTAGTGTCATAGTATAACTGAAAGCCAAAAGCATCCCAGATACCTCTCCACACTGTAGAGGTAAAATAAGGATCTTGATTAGAGTTGATCATTCTTTGGACTATGTTGAGCCTCACCACCTCCTCCAGTTAATTCCTTGACAAAACCTTTACTAATCTCGATTCTCTTATTACTATGAAGGGGGTCGGATTTTTTATACGATTCACTATCACCCGTATAGAATTGAAGCCTCCTTGAGTTTGAGGTAAACTTGTAATGAATTCCATCGATATATCCTCCCACTCTTGTTGAAGAACATCTAACAGTTATAAAAACCACTGGTAATAGTGAGCTGAGACTTCCTATTATGGGAGACCAAACATCAATACACAAACTATGACACTGCATGTTATAGCATAGGCCACAAAAAAACCCACATAGATCACGATACATGTTTTATTCATTGGGATATTCCATTTGGGGTGATCTATATAACCCATGAATAACCATATCATGCATCTCTAAAGGGAAAGAAAGCCTCCCTTGGAATAACAACTGGTGATATTCATCATCATACCAACCATCAGGGGAATTGCCAATGACAACCCAGTCTCTCTAGACCTCCAATTCATAATCCTCTAGTTGGGAATCCTCCAACTGCTACACCAAATATAACTACACTATTATCTATAAAAGACAAACTTTATCACTAATCACATTGATAAATAGATACATCATTGAGAGATCTTCAATTAATCTCCAAATTCTCTATATTCTTTCACAGAATCACTAAGCGACTTCGTACTCTATGAATCAGCCTCAAAATTACCCTTTCCTGGTGTAAAAAAAATTCAATGTCAAAGTCTATAAGAATTACATCCACCATCACTATTTCAATTTTAGGTTTCCCTTGGAGAATACATACATCACGATCTTATGATCGGTGAAAACCAAAAAATGATTGTCGATGAGGTAATGTCACCAAAACTTTAAGTAATTCATGACTATTACCAACATGAGATAATGGGTAGACTAGTTATGATCATGGGGATCTAACTATTGAGACTCTTAATAAACAAACAATATATAATGATCACAACACAGCCTAATCGAAGATGTGAAGCATCAAAAAAAATTCTAAAACTGAACTCCCACTTCTAGATGATGATGTACTGAAAAAATAACCAAATTATCTTTTAGGTAATAAAAATTTGTCTGACAGGGGTCATTCTACAAGAACACTTAATCATTTCTAGTCAAGGTCGTCATAAGAGTAAAAACTAATAGAAATCATATATAAATATCGTATAATAGAAATAATGACCAAAGAAATTCCACACCTCTAAAACAGTCTTGGGGGAATCACATGAAACAATTGCCTCTATATTAAATGAATCCATAGTTATTTCCTATTGGGACATGACAGGCCCCAAGATGAGAACTTCACAATGGAAGAACACACACTTCAACAACTTCCCAAATATCTGCTGATGATGATGAAATTCGAAAATACCATGAATGTACCCTACATTATCCTCATAATACCTAGATTACACAAGGAGATTTTGGATGAAAACTACCTTGAACTCATACATAATCTATTTGGACACTGGATTCATCAGACCCATGCAGAATACTTGATAATTCGTCACAATGAACAACATAGAAAAACCCATAATTCCCATAATGAAAACAAAACATAGTCTTAAGAATATCCTCATATTTTACACACACCAAATCATATCCATACCATAAATCTATCTTTGAGATCCACCATTATCCATTCTACATATAGAATAAATCATCAATCTATAAAAGTCGATAGTGGTTCTTTACATTCACCTAATTCAAGAGATGATAATCGATACAAAGAGACAAACTCCCATTATCATTCTTCATAATGAAAACTGGTGCACCCCAGGGTGACATTCTCAGTCAAACAAAACCTCATAGCAACAAATCATTGATATTTACACATATCACTCCCATCTCATACGGAACTATCAGTGTAAAGAAATGGATATTGGAGAAATTATTTGTTGTAGCTTTATACCAAACATGATCTCTCATCAAGTGGTCAACAATACAAACTCTTCAGGAAAGACATTAGTGTATTCCTCCATAGTCCAGGGAAACCCCATCGGTTGAATCTCTGATGAACACAGAATTAGATCATCCATCAAGGATGATAATGATGTGACTCACCTCTAACCCATCTGAGGGTCTCTCTCACCAAGGAACAATAAAGTATCTCTATCAGAATCATAGAAATAAACCTACCTCCTAATGTAATATGTAATATCCTACATTGAATCCAAACAATTCATGATGAGGGTGATGTCATATGACTATATCTGTAAACATAGTCACTCCCCCCAAGAGGGATGCTAACACGACAATAGCTCACAGTCTCTACGTACTTTATAAAAGTTATATTGACCTCCAACTAGTATAGTCAACACTAAGTGAAATGGAAGCCTCTCAACCTCAAGTTCCAAAACATGGATAAGGGAATGTTATATGATAAATTGTGTATCCCCCAAATCATTCAATGAATGAAAGAATATAAGAAGAAAGAAAATCGTACCTCAAATGATGTCTGGAAAACTTAGTGTTGGAAACTCTTGAGAATGAAGGTGATCACAACCTAAACCATGGCCTCTCTAAACCTTATGATGACATTTTTATTAGCAACACTCTGATCTCTGAGGATGTGGATTATCTCTAGATTTTCCTCTAACTACTCCATCTCCCATCTACTGATAACATGTCGGAACACACTTCTGCTTCTACCTAGGATAAAACACCATTAACAAAGGAACTGGAAGTGGAACACCTAGTGCATGATAACTACTTAGAAAGTTCGGGAACCCTCTCTACTGATTACCTCATCCAATATAACAAATACTTCATTTTTATCTCATAACAGAGGCTTAAGAGCCTCTAGCAAGAAAGAAATTAGATTATGAGGGATGAGGCCTACCCCTAGTTTACCAAATGATCTTCTATCTTGGTAATTGGGAACCCCATACCATAGATATGTTTTATACGAAACCCATAATTCTCACCTCTCATGAAGATGTTCTTCCTAGAATCCCCAAAATAACATCTTCTTTATCCAATACCTATATATTTGTTAAATATATGAATAGGGTGACCTGGGGAAATATTTCTATATGTAAATCATCTTCAAAATTCCTCACCTTATCCTACTCATATAGAAACAAGTATGAAGCATAATGAAAAGGGTATTGAAGTAGGTCTCGGTATACTCTACACTAGAACTCCCCTATTGAGGGGTATGAAACTCTTGGTGATTGGATACCTTTTTGGTTGGTGAAAGAGGATATTCTCAGAACTGGTCTCTAAACTTGTCCAATGAGAACATTCATTCCTTTCTATCCCCAAGTAACAAGATCAACCACTTCCTCACTTCTCTACATAGAATCATTAAAGACAATTAAACTAAATGCTCCATCCCTGAATGAATCAAACTGATAGATCTATCCACCTATCCTAACCATTATTTTGTTACTATGTTTGAAATAGAGGCCAGATACTTCTATACACAATGTTGAAAAAACTATTAGAGTTCCATTATCCATGTGAAATCATCATCAAACTCTACTCTACAATGATATACTATAACATCATGTTGAACATCTTTGGTGTGAACCTGCTGAGGAAATTTACTTGGATCCATACCGGCAATATGAACTATTTGTTATAGCTTATAAACTAGGAATATGGAATATTTAACATGAAATATTTAATTAATTATTTTATTTGTTTTAATTTTTAACCTACCCTGAGTTCTACCTATTTTAAACACCATAATAATGAAGAATTATGCAAGTTCCTTTTCTTAGTTCATACCATGAAACATTTATAACATCCATTACTAGAATTAGAAAACCTAAAGGTATATGCATTAGATCGCCTGGTTATGTAAATACCGGTGTCCAAGCTATTATATCTAGTTTACATCTCTTAAAAAAACATATGATGGTACTTCTCTATAAGAACATGTAATCTCACATGTTTATAACCAAAACCTATATCCTATCCCCCTACATGAAGCTCTGATACCACTATTTCTTGACCCACTAACCTGAAATAGTACACCACCTAGGAAAAAAATTAGAGAAGAAGGATAGTGATAGTTGAGTCCCTCATATGGTAGGCCACAATATGGGGAAAAACACTGAGGGTAAACACATACACATAATGGGAGGCATTACCATCAAAAAGATACATGTAGAAGAGATAGATTCCACATATACACCAATAAACTACCTCTCCTATATATAAAAGGAAAAAAACTTCAGTACATACATGTAACCTAAAATAACTATAAAACAACTAAAAGTAAAGTTACATGTAGCAAAAACATAACTTGGAAGTTACCATGATGGCCGAAAATATCATGTGAAACCATGATCTAGTAAAATCTAGCCCGACCTCCAACCTGCTCTGGCTGACCTAAAAATAATTTTTATATATGTGGTTTTAGAATAATAGTATACTCAGAAGGATCCTACAGGAATCCTCTCATGAAAAATATAAAGAAATAATTCTAAAACCATGTAAACAAAAAGTGATACTAACTCATCTTTTAAATAATTATACTAATTTCTTATACTCAACATAGATATCTCTAACCAAGTAATACATAAAAGAGGACATATAATGTAATGGCCCAAGTTTTTTATCAATGGAATTACCTTATTATAGTTATTTTTTATAGTATAATCACATAATATTTAATATAGAACATAATACAAACCTTATAAATTAAGAATGAGTTAAATAAAAGGTACCTCTAGAAGTTAAGGAACACATACTGATGAAATATTAACTAGACCATTGGAATAGTAATGTGACCTTTATGAATATTAAACAGGAAAATGTAATAGTAACCACACAAATGAATTTATATATAAAATTTATCCATCATAGAAGTGTCAATATTGTATAATTATATCATAGTATAAAGAAATAAATATTTTAAAAATTGTCAATAAAGTGTAGGTATTTTTCTAAGTAATGTATATTTAATTACAATTTTATTATTAATTAATAAAAAAATTCATAAAATGAATCCTTAAATTATTTTTTTATGTATTATGATCATAATATTATTTTATGAGAGCTTGATTAATTTTTCAAAGAGTTATAAAAGCATTTATAAATTTAAAATATGTATTTTCCATGTAAATGATGATTTTAATTAATAAATAAATTACACATATTTAGATTATTATTTTCATAAAATGTAGATTATTTTTGGATTCTACACATTGAAAAATGGTTAGGGTGAATTTTTGGGATTTTTTTGAAATACTTGAATATTTTATGAATAGTGAAATACAAAAATTCACAAAATAAGCAAAATGAATTAATTATGGAGTCATAGATGATGTCATGATGATGTAAGCATAAGTGGTTTGAACAAACATGCACATATTACTATATATAGTCAAATTAATCAATACTATTTCTTTTCTTCAGCAAAAATAATAAAATAATGCTTAAAATAATGGGAAAACCCTCCCATCTTCACTACTGTAAAATAGACCTATAACCACAGTTTTGGGAAAAATATGGGTGTAGAGGTGCCTTATACCCATGGTTTTGGAAAACCGTAGGTATAGGGATAGTATGGGATACTATACCCACGGTTTTCTAAAACAGTGGGTATAGGTCAACTATACCCATGGTTTGGCCCAAAATGATGGGTATAGGTTTTTTTTACCTATTCCCACAGTTTTAGAAAACCATGGGGAAAAACACCTATACCCATGATTTTTCTCAAAACCGTTGGTATAGGTGTTTTTTTCAAGGCCTGTACCCTAGGTTTTTCCAAAACTTTCGGTATAAGGTTTTTTTTTGAAGAGTTATACCCACGGTGTTACAAAACCGTGGGTATAGCATTCCCGCGTTATGGCAGAAAAAAATACACATGACACAAAACCAATTTGGTGGGAAAACCTATACCCATTGTTTTCCATCTTATACCAACGTTTTCTATTAATATATTTAGGTCAATACAAATACATAATCACATAAGCGTTGTAGGTGGGGTGGTGAGGCACTGCTTATAATTCCATGCGGTCACGAGATCGATTTACGCGGATTTTTTTTCCAATACAGAGGGCATGATTTATATATTAGTAAAAACTATGGAAATATTTCAACGCGGTCGAGGTTTCTATGTTGTTAAGTTTCTGGGAAATTGAAGTGATACGTGGGATCTAAACTCGCTGAATTAATATTTTCTAATAAAGATGCAGATTAATATATGTTGAAAAATGTAGATATTTATAAGGTAAGCGGTGTAGCATAAGTGGTGAGATGGGTGGTCTTAGAAGAGAAAGGTGCCAAAGGTCCAGGGTATGACCCCTGATATCTGTATTTATATACTATTTATACCCACATCTTTAAAACTCTAGGTAATAGCCTTTGACAGGGTGGAAATTTGGCATGAGGTGTTGCAAAAAAGCTATACCACAATTTTAAAAAACTGTGTGTATTGGGTGGGAACCTATACTAACTCTAGTATTTCACACATTTTATAGCGAACCTAGCCTTTTACACAAGATTATAAGCATTATTATACATTAGAGTACAATCCAATGACCGTTAAGTCTAGTGTCTTTAGAAACTAGATACATAACACTAACAACATGGAACTAAAAAAACACTTCTTAATTAAATCTCCAAAAAGAGCTCATATATTCCTTTGATCTCTTATATCTACATAGGGTACCCTGTGGAACACATGAAAATTTGGATGAGCTAAAAATCCCAGTAAGGGAAGGAACGTATGAATAATGCTTATGCACATGAGTTAGGAGGCATGACATAATGAAATTGAAAGTAAGGAACATATGGAATCATAACATATAAACATGGTCTCAAATAAACATGGGATAATGTAAACATGTGATCATATAAGAATGGTTTCATATAATTAATGACTCATAGAAATGTGGAAGAAACTTTAAACATGAATTTAGTACGAGTCAAGGCTAACCGCTAATCTCCTTTCTATAGTAGCACAAGCTAGGGCTAACCGCGCGGACTATTGCACATAACTTCTCATGAGACATTAACTTTACCCAATGCATGGGAGAGCTATCTGGGTGAACCCATCTAAACTTTTCATGAACATTCTTTCCACATAAATAATCTCACATAATCAATCATACATAAACATTAGAGTACCGAAGGAAAGAAATGGGTACACAATCATGTCATGAAGCATAATAAAAGGGGCGTAACATAAAAGTGTCCATGAAAGAAAGTAATTAAATCATACATGGAAATTCATAAGGTAAAAAGGAATATATCATGATAATATATATCAAATATAAGTGATAACATGTAAAAATAGTTTTTAAGAATCTTTTGAATCAAAACATTTTAGTGCGATTTAAGAAAACATCGAATATCCCTTACAATGAAAAGATGCATAATATTTTTTATAAAACCAGAAGTAAACCCAGAGGGTTTTCATAATAAAAAGACTGATTTTTTAAAGAAAATGGTGGCTTAAAATAGAATATTTAGTACTGTTCAAAACTGGTAAGAATTCGGGAAGTTCCCTTAAAACAGCTTCACTTATCAGGAAGGTTTGAGGAAGGAATTACTTAAAAGCATGTATATTCCCAAAAGAGAGTGATGAAAGATTCTGGATGATTGAAATTGAAATATTTAAACAAAAATTAGATTATGACCATTAAAATATATGATAACATCATTTTGGTAGAAAGATAGTTAAGGCAACCTGAAGGAATAAAAGAGGTTCGGGTAGAATTCTTTACGAATTATCGGCATGGTATCAGGTGTACATAAGAAGGATTAGTGAGAGAGGAAAGGGTATTATCTTTACTTATACCTCAATAGGGTAGTATGTGGGAGGTGCTAAATCATATTACATAATTAATTATTACACACAACATGTCATAACATATAGAACAATCTTGATTCAGAGTGAAATGGAGATGATCCCTTACCTTAAGTATGATTGTGTTTTCCTCTTGATATTAAAGACCTGAAAGGTCAAATTAGGTTCATTAATCAATAGGTATAGAACCTTATATACAGGTAAAATATTAATTATAACCTTTTTATGTTCATTTATACCCATTTTGATTGATTATAAGGTTCAATTTCAGGGTTTTGGTCCGTTTGTTTCCTTGGTTTTAATGATCGGTTCACTAGTATTTAGGTTCAAATAAAATGTAAGATTAAAGTGTTTATCCAGAATTGATGTTATATAAAATTAGTGAACATACATAAGGTTACATGGTTACAAAATTCATTTGGTTAATTGGAGTGAAGGAGAACCATGACATAAGACATTAATGATAAATGCTTGAATTTATTTTAGTGAATTTTCCCATAATTAACTTGTTTTGTATTACTATTTTATATCATGAGTGTATATGGTTTCTAGGACCATAAATAAGGTATTTAAAAATATTGTTCGACCCTAAAAAAATGGTTCCATGACCATAAATAAATACAACAAAAGAAATTGAAAACACATTATCCATGATGTCGGTAATTCGACACATCACGGGCGATGTTTTAATTTTAGAACGTGAGGGAGAGGAGGAGAAGCATGATGCTTGAAATTTTCCATGAACATGTTTAAAATCTGGAATATATGAGATTATGGATCTTTCATGCTTTTTGGATAAGGTAAGGGGAAGAGGGTATAATAAAAGAATGAAAATGAAATCAAAACACTTGAAAATGAAAGTGGGTTCTTACCCTTTAATCTCATCTCTTTGAGATCCCTCTTAAGGCCTTTGATTTTGGTCTTTTGGTAAGACAAGAAATCCTCGGACATGGGGAAGGATCTTGGGAGGATATTTGGGCAGAATTTGGGCTAGGCACAAGGCTTGAGTGGTGTGAGTGAAAGAGGTAAGGATAGGGGGTATTTATAGTGAGGGAGGGGAGGTTTTCCCCATTATTTTAAGCATTAGTTTATTATTTAAGGCCAATACTATGAATAATTGAGAATTATCAACAAAATATACTAAAATAAACAAGTATGATTCGAGATATTCATCTTACATCAGTCATACATCACCTATGATGTAGTAAAACAAGTATTTAGCATTTATTGTAATTTATCATATTTTACTATTCATAAAAAATTTATGTATTTCTGAAAAATACCAAAAATTCGCCCCAACTATTTTTTAACGTGTAAAATTGAAAAATGAAGTCCATTTTTCCAAAATTATTTTCTAAATATGATTAATTTAGTATTTAATTAAAATCATAATTTGCTTGAAAATAAACAACTTTAAAACGTTTATTTACTTATTTGAAAATATAGGTACAACATACTTTCACTTAAATATTATATACATACTATCATGGAAATTATGGTGGATTGGAAAAATTTCTGTTCATCAAAGCGCTATCACCTTCACCGCCTTCTTCGACAAACCTAGGGTATCTTCAATCTGCGATTGCGCGGTTATCTTCTGGTTTCGTTCTGATCCCCATTAATGGCTGGATTTGTTCCTGAATTGGAGACTGCCTCTGCGGTTTGTAAAACCAATGATCAAAATAATGATATTCCTTCAGGGGTTCGGCCACAAGGAATCTCTTTCATCGAAGCTCTTAGAGGTGTTGATCTTGGTAATGTCTCAGCTGTATGCCCCCCCCCCTACAAAAAGCTAGATGATGGAAAATTTGTGGTCGAAGAAGATCCTAAGGCGCTGCAGCAACGCATGGAGATATGTAAATTTTCAATAATTGGCCACATATCATACCTCAAAGGTGATAAACCAAGGTCCAATCTAGATCTCAAAGCTATAATTTCACACATCTGGGGTTTCTCTGACTGGAGGCTGGTTCCCTTCGGCAAAGGGTACATCCACATGCTATTAAAATCACAAGAGGTTCTAGATCAAAGCATGGAGGTTAGGCAACCTGCATCTAAAACCAGGGGTTCTTCGCATCTCTGATTGGGACTATAGTTTCCACCAGAATATGGCAATAAATTCCATGGTATAGATCTGGGTGCATCTACATGGGCTCATTTGGTATTTTTGGCATCCAAAAATCCTCGACGACATTGCTTCTTGCATAGGTACACTGCTTAAAATCTATCAACATACTTTGAATTATAATATCGGTTTCTATGTGAGGGTTATGATCGAAGTTGATATCTCTTACAAGCTCTTGAATTTCATTTCTTCCACTGCAAACAAGTTCAAAACTCTTATTCATGTTGATACATAACGAATGTTGCCACACTGTGAGTTCTATAAGATCGCTGACTACTCTATTCAAAAATATCAGGTGGTTCAAAGCCAAGTTGCTCTGATAGCCAAAGATATATGGACGGAAGTGAATCATAAGATGGAGAATCAAGCCTCATCTACGGCTATTCCTGATGCTCACAAAAAGCGCTCGGAGGTTTGCATCAGGAGAGTCAACCTACCGGGTGAGAGCTCGGGTGCTACCTGGTCAGAAAAGGTTAAAGCAGAGGAGAAAGCTGAAATCAAGCCTATAATTTTTAATGTTTGGAAACTCCCCTTGCAATCTCTTTCGAAGGATTTTGTCATTTCATTGGTTCAAGATCATGCTGAGCCCATGTCATTGATCAATTAATCCCTCCTCACGCCTCCAAAGTTGTATTTGACCAAGGCCTCACATGCTATTATATAGGATTCAAAATCAATGGCAGCTGCTCTTGCAGATGGCATTTACATGCCCACTCTCTAGGATGCCTCTGTTCGTGTAAATCCAGTGGTTACAGAACCAAAGACAGCTGCTCTTGCAAAAGGCTCTTCCATTCCCTCTATCCAGGCATCCCCTAAAGGTATGAATCCCTCGGAAACTATAGATGGTATCAATCCTATTAAATGATCTAATATTTATAATTATTCCTTGAGCATCATATAGCCTACTCAAAATAATAAGGATACTGCTTTACAGTTGACAGGGACAGTAGACATGCAGGCTGCTCCTGTTTTGTCTTCTATTCCTCAGTCTCGAACCCCTCTCGAGATTGTTGATTCTTCCAGTTCCACTGATAAAGTCACTAAGTCTCCCCCCATGATTAATGAAAGTGTTATAATAGATTATTCCAACTGTTTGTTTGATTCTCTAATGATAAAAAAGGTATTGAAGACTACTCTAGCCTCTTCTTCAAAACATAGGTGATCGAAGAGAAACAAAGGATCGAGTGGCTCCAAGAAGAAAAATAGGATCCATGGCTCCAAGAACAGATTTTAATGGATGTTATCTTTTGGAATTGTCAGGGTATATCTAACTCTGGAACTATTTATATCCTTAAAAGAACTATCCTGACTCATAAACCTAAACCTTTTACTCGGGATGAACCAAAAGTCAACTTCTCTTTGAATTTTATGCATTTTTCTTCCTCTGGTTACAATTTTTTAGGTGCTTTCAACATTAGAAATATGGTTGAATCCCTATGGATTTTTTATCACTCTTCTTTGAAAGATGTTAAAATTCATAACTCTTTTGACCAAATTCTCACTTGTGATTATGTGCTTAATAATCTCCATATGTACGACACTTTTTTCTATGCTAAGAATCGCTACCAGGATCTAAGTTCCTTTTGGAATAACCTGTTACACTTTCTTAATTCTCTCTCCGACCCCAGATTAGTGATAGAAGATTTTAATCCCATCCTTTCCCCTAGTGAAAAACTTGTCCCTTCTCATTCTCAAATATCTTCTAGGGAGTTCTTATCCTCTATTGAAGACTATAATCTGGTTGAAGTTAATCTCACTGGTGCCAAGTTTACTTGGTATAAAAGGCATTATAATAGAATGGTTTCTAGTAAACTGTATAGGGCCTTTGTTAACCACCCAGTGCTAGATGTTGGGGACACCATTCCCATCATCACCTTACATAGACTTTGCTCAGACCATCATCCTATTTTGGTGAGCTTTCACTCTAAACGTGACAAGCCGAGTATTCCGTTCAAATTTAACAGTTCTTGGTCAGGTGACTTAGAGTGTTCTAAGATTATTCAAAATTGCTGGAATTCGATGAGTCAGCACTCAGATGCATTCACTTGTATTATAAAACTCAAACATCTCAAACTTCGTCTCAAAGGATGGTGTAATTCTAAAGTGAAACTAATTGATAAAGAAATATCCACTCTTGAGACTAAGCTCAAACAACTTCAAAATAATTTCACCCATTCTAACTTCTCCTCTAATCCTCAACATGAGTTCAACATTTCAATGAAGCTCAACTCCTTGTTAGCTCTTAAGGATAACATCCACAAACAAGTTTTCAAAACTAAGTGGCTCTCTGATGGTGATTGTAACACTAAATTATACAATGATCTACAGAGTGTTAGGAAAGTCTCTCGTCCTCTTTCCTTTTTAAAATACAATGTACTCCTCTTGGACTTTGAGGCCTCCATTGCAAATCATGTGGTTTCTTACTTTGAGAATATCTTCAATGGGTCTCTAATTAACAAGGACCTCCTCCCAGGGATCATCCCATCCCTAGTCTAGGAGGAAGAAAACAACTTTCTCTGGAGTACTCCCCTTGATCATGATATTAAGGACACTGTTTTTAGCCTCAACCCTGACAGTGCTCCTGGACCTGACAGTTTCAATAATGGTTTCTTCCAGCATCACTTAGATGTTATTCATAAGGATGTTTCTATGCTTGTTAAGACTTTTTTCACTAATGGGTTCCTTCCTCATGGTATCAATGCTCAATTCCTTACCTTAATACTTATTGTGCCCAATTCCCCTAAAATTCACCTGTTTCGGAAAATTTCTCTTATCAACTCCCTTTTTAAAATTATTACCAAGCTCTTGGAAAATAGGCTCTCCTCTTTGTGCAACAAAATTATATCCTGCAACCAATTTGGATTCATCAATGGGTGATCT
Organism: Viscum album; assembly: GCA_963277665.1. Classification (NCBI taxonomy): domain Eukaryota; kingdom Viridiplantae; phylum Streptophyta; class Magnoliopsida; order Santalales; family Viscaceae; genus Viscum; species Viscum album. Next base: position 1,794,707,032 of record OY728158.1, read on the forward strand.
ATTCAAGACTGCATCTGCCTTGCTTCAGAATCCACCAATGCTCTCAATAAAAACTCCAGAGGAGGAAAAATTTCTATTAAGCTTGACATTAGGAAAGCTTTTGATTCTATCGATTGGGGTTTCATTTTCATATTCCTTTAAGGTTTTGGATTAAATGATGTTTTTATTAGCAAGATCAACTCTCTTTTTAATTCGGCATCTATTTCCATCCTTATTAATGTCTCCCCTAAGGTATATGTTAAATGTTCAAAGGGAGTACGAAAATGGGACCCCCTCTCTGCCATTCGTTTTTCCATTGTGGAGGATTACCTCAGTCATCTCCTAACCTATCTTGTGAATCATAACAAAATTAATCTCATCCAAGCTTCCCAAAACCTTAATGTCCTGACTCATATCCTTTACGCAGATGACATTATGATTTTCCTTAATGGTGGAAAACACAACATCAATAATCTCAAAGCTGCCTTATCTCACTATGAAGAGATCTTGGGTCAATCCATCAGTTGGAGCAAATCATTTATCATATTTGGAAAATGTTTCCCCGTTTCTTGAAAATGTTACATCATTGAGTGTCTTGGTATTAAAGAAGGGTCCTTTCCTTTTACTTACCTGGGTGTTCCTATCTTTTGGGGTAGGCATAGATCTTTGTATTTTAATGATCTCTCTGATCAAATCATTATTCAGATTTCTTCTTGGAAAAAACATCTTTCTATGGTTGGTAGAATCTTCCTGGTGAAAGCCTCTATTGTCTCTAAAATGATTTATTCGCTGATGATTTACAGATGGCCTTCTAGTCTCCTTAAGAAAATCAATATCTATATTAAGAACTTTATTTGTATGGGAAGTATCCTTGATTGTAATCTTTTTACTATTCCCTGGTCTACCTACTACAAACCCCTTGAGAAAGGTGGGCTTGGAATAAAAAACCTCAAATATTTTAATGAAACCCTCCAGGCCAGACTCACAGGGACTTAATAAACAACAAATCTGACTCTATTTCTTTCTTTATAAAATGTTTCATAGAAAACCTCAAAATCTGTAACTTGAGTTTTGTTAATTCTTCCCTCTAGCCATCCATTAGAAACTCCTTTTTCAATATCATGAACAACTCCAGATGGATGGTTAACTTTGAGTCAACTCGGAAATTCTGGCTTGACAACTAGGCTGGTGTTCCCCTCAGTTTGATTCTTTATTCAAATGTAGTTCTAGACTCTATAAACTTTACCATAATAGAATTAATGCATTCCCGTCCCTTAGACCTCCCTGGTCATATCAAACATGTCGTTGATGTCTACACCTTCTCAAATGATGATGACAGTCTTATTTGGGAACCCGCGCACAATGGGATCCTTGATTCCAAAGCATACTACAAGCATATTTTCTCCTTCTCTGTGTCTAACTTTGCTTGGATGATTCCTTTTGATAAACCTTGGATCAAACCTTCGAGACTTAATCTTGTCTTGCGTATTGCTCACAAGTGCCTACCAACAGAGGTTTGCCTTCAATCCTTTGGTGTCCAACTCAGCTCTAGATGTCATTTATGTCATCAGCATATGGAGTACATAAATCACTTTTTTTTGTCTTGTGCAACATCCAATGCTCTTTGGAACTTTGTTACTAACATTTTTTTACCGCAGATGGTTACGTGCTGACACTATATGTTCTTTACTCAAATATTGTGTGGAGATGTATCTTTCTCCTCAGATTATAAATCTCTTTCTATCTCCTATTGCAGAGCTCCTCCACCTTATCTGGTATGATAGAAATGCTACTATCCACAATAGTTCCTCACTCGATCTTAATGTAGGTCGGTCAAGAATTCTTATTGCTATTAGGGATGCGTCCACCCTTCAGAAAGCCTCCTGCGCTAACTTGGTTGATGAATTTTTCATCCGTCATCGGCTTAGAATCAATGGTATTTACAATCAACTGAAGCACTTCATTGAAGTGTTCTGGAAATATCTGATTTTTGGTTGGATAAAAATCAACGTTGATGGTGCCTCTAAAAGAAATCCCAGTCCCGCGGGATGTGCGTCCATCTTCAGAGACTCTCTAGGACACTTTCATGGATGGTTCTTTGGCGGCTGTGGATCTGCCTCTTCCCTGGAAGCTGAGATGATGTCGGTGATTCATACGGTCTTCTTTGTTATGCTAAAAGGTTGGAATAATATTTGGATTAAAATTGATTCCACCCCCATTATGCAAACTATTTGAAATGGAGTGGTTCATCTTTCTTGGTCTCTCACAGCATGTTGGAATAATTGTCTTAGATCACTCCAGGAGATTAGTTACATTTCCACCCTTACATATCGGGAAGAAAAACTGGTGGCGAATGGTCTTTCCAACAAGGGTATCAACCATGACATTATGTGGTGTGATGATTTACCGGTTGAACTCCTTCCTTATCATGAAAAAGATTTTAATAAAATTTCCTCCTTCAGAACCTTGTAATCTTTCCTTTTTTATATGATTTTGGGTCCTGGTCTTTGACCAAGACATTTCCTTTAAAAAAACTATCATAGGTGAGGTTACTATTACTTAGAGTATGTCACTATTCATAAGGGTAACATTACTATTCATAAGGGTATGTTACTATTCATCAAAATTTATATTTGATCTATCAGACCCAAGGAAGCAATGTGAATGCAATCACATATGTCAGATTCAAGACACAGAAGTGGTAAACTTATGTTCGTATGAAATTATGTTGTTATAATCTGATTAAACCATAAGAGATAATTATAAGAAGGTATTTTCATTGAAAACTTTGGGTCATTACATTCTTCCCCCCTTAATAAATTTCTCCCTCAAAATTTAGTTTTACATTTTAGGCCACAAACAGGTGCGAGTACTTATCCTTCATTGCTTCCTCTGGTTCCCATTTTGCTTTTTCAAACTTTTGGTTTCTCTATAACACTTTAACCAGGTGCATTGTCTTATTTTGTATAACTTTGTCTCTACGATCTAAGATCTTTACTGGCTACTCCTCATATGAAAGATCATCCTCCAACTATACCACCTCGTATGAGAGTACATGTGATGGATCCGGTATGTACTTCTTTAGGAGGGATACGTGGAAGAAATCGTGTACTTTGGACATGGTAGGAGGAAGTGAAAGTCGATAGGCTACAGCTCCGACTCGATCAAGGATCTCGAAGGGGCCAATTTACCTTGGACTAAGATTTCCCTTCTTCCCAAATCTCATCACATTCTTTGATGGAGATCTGTGTAGGAATACCATTTCTCCAACAACAAACTCTAGGTCACATCGATGATTGTCATCATAGGTCTTTTGTCGACTCTGAGCTGCCTTTATGTGCTGCTGAATAGTCTTGAACATCTCCACAATTTCTTAGACCATTTAGGACCTATCATTTTTCATTCCCCAACTTCATCCCAGCATGCAGGTGTTCTACACCTCTTCTCATAAAGGGCTTCATAGGGATCCATTTAAATTCTTAAATGAAAATCGTTGTTGTATGAGAACTCCACTAAAGGAAGATGTTGCTCCCATCCAACTTTGAAGTCCATTGAGAAAGCCCTCAACATATCCTCAAGAATTTGGATAGTCCTCTCAGATTGGCCATCATTTTGGGGGTGATATGTCGTACTAAATTTCAACTCGGAATTCAGAGCACACTGGAGGCTTTACAACAACATAGAGGTGTATCTAGGATCTCGATCGGATATAATTGATAGTGGTACACCATGAAGCCTGGAAACATATTTGATGTATATACATGCAAGTATATCCAATGAAAATTCCTCTAATATCACAATGAAGTGTGAAGACTTCATAAGACTGTCTACCACAACACAGATAGCATTATTTCCTCTGGATGTCTTAAGAAGGCCTGTGACAAAGTCCAAGGTGATGTTTTCCCATTTCCACAATGGTATGGGTAATGGTTGCATGATCCCCTTAGACTTTTTCCTTTCTGCCTTCACTTGTTGTCATAAAAGACATCTTGATGTATATTCTACGATCTCCCTCTTCATATTCTCCGACCAATAGTGTTCTCGAAGATCTCAATACATCTTTGTGCTTCCAGAATGGATAGAGAAGGTTGAACTATGTACATCATCCAACAGCTCCTTCTTTAACTCTGGATTTGATGGTACACATAGTCTAGACCCATGTCTTACAATACCTTCTTCATTGACATTTAACTCTAGGGATTGTCCTTTTCTAATGTTTTCCACCTTTTATTGAATTTCCACATCATCCTTTTGAGTATCCTTTATCCTCTACAGAAGAGACAGTTGATCAATAATTTGTGGAAGGATTGATGATGTTCCCTTCTTTATGATTCCCATGTCCATCCTCTTTAAGTCCAAGAAGATCATATCCTTCTATATTCTCATGAATGATAGAGTTTTTGGATCCTTTCTACTTAGAGCATCTGTCACCTTATTCGCTTTCCCAAGATGGTAGTGAATTGAGTAGTCATAGTCTTTGATCAGCTCTAACTATCATCATTGGCACATATTAAACACTTTTTGTGTGAATATATACTTGAGTCTTTTTTGATCCATATAAATTTCACACTTGTCCCCAAAAAGATAATACCGTGAGATTTTGAACGCAAAGATCACAGCTGCCAAATACAGATCATGCATAGGATAGATTTTCACATGAATTATCAACTATCGTGATGAATAGGCTATCACTTTATCATTTCGCATCAGTACACAACCTAAGCCTTTCTTTGAAGCATCGCTGTATACCACAGATATTTCTCCACTTGATGGGATTGTGAGCACTGGCACAGGGATAAGCCTTTTTTTGAGCTCCCTAAATATGAATTCACATTCTTAAGTCCAGACAAACTTCACCCCCTTCCGTGTCAGCTTGTTCATTGGGTTTGACAATCATGAAATTTTCATTACAAATTGTTGGTAATAACCAGCTAGCCCAAGGAATCTACGGATCTCTGTTACAGATGTCGACCTGGCCCACTCATCAATTGCCTTAGTCTTGGAAGGGTCCATAGATATCCCTATGCTAGTGATTATATTCCCCAAGAATGATACTTCCTTCATTGAGAACTCACACTTACTATAATTTTCATACAAAATCTCCCTTCACAAAGCTTTTAGAAATGTATTCAAATGCTCCTCATGATTCTCCTTAATATTGGATTATATCATAATATCATCACTAAAGACTACCATAAATTTTTCTAGGTAATACCTAAAGACTATATTCATAAAATCCATGAAAATTGTTGGAGCATTAGTGAGTCTGAAGGGAATCACTATGAACTCAAAATTTACATACCTCATTCGAAAGGCAGTTTTGGGAATATCGTCCTTTCTAACCTTTAATTGGTGATATCCCGATCAAAGGTCCACTTTAGAGAAATAACTGGCCCCACAAAGCTGATCAAACAAGTCATCTATTCGAGGTAGGGGATACTTGTTCTTTATCATGATTTTATTGAGATCACGATAATCAATGTAGAGGCACATTGATCCTTCCTTCTTCTTGACAAATTGAACTGGTTCTCCCCATGGTGAAGCACTCTGGCATATAAAACCCTTCTCCAAATTCTCCTGCAACTGCTTCTTCAGCTCCTCCAGCTCTACGGTGGTCATTCTATAAGGTTTGTTTGATATCGATAGAGATCTGAGAATAAGTTCAATAGATAACTCAACCTCTCGATCAGGAGGAAGACCAGGCAGTTCTTCAGGGAATACATCAGTGTAATCCCTCAGGATGGTCGTGTCTTCGAGCATGATTCTCTCCTTTGTCTCGATCATTTGAGCTAGACACGCTCACTCATAATGAAGTAATATCCATACTTGAGACATTGACTCTGATGGAGATTCCTCTTCCTCCATTCAATTATACAGGATTGGAGGATGCTCTGGGATACGAAAAGTGATCTCAGTATATTGACATTAAATTTTGGCTTTGTATAAAGATAGCCAATCCAGGCCCAAGATAACATGAAACACTGATAAAGGGAGTATGAAAAGGTTTTATGGGAGGTTCAGTCCACAAACGATAATTGGGGAGGAGTTATACACTTTGGCTCTGATCATTTCTCCATTCGACGTTATCACATATAGCATAGTTTCCAAATTTTTAGGTGGTGTTTGAATAGTTCCACTAAACTTGCAAGATCTGAATGAATGCATAGAACCAGAATCAAATAGTATGTTCACTGTTCTTAAATGAATTACTAGAATACCTATCACCACATAGTTTTCTGGATCCACCTCAGCTTTAGTGATAGCATAAACTCTTCCTTGTTGCATTGGAGGTGGTTGTTGATTGCCTCTGACCACCTTCGACTTAGGGAAATTGTTCGCATAATGCCCATGCTCCTTGTAGTTGTAACACTGCACTAAAGGATGAGTGTTGATCTGATCCTTCCTTTCCTCTTCCAAATTAGCAAAACTCTTCATATCCCTTTGGAAGATTTTATCTAAAAGACTAAACTTTCCACATTTTAGGAAATTACTGGTTCCCTTTAGACTGTTCACAAGATGCTTTTTCCCACAAATTTTACACATGGGATAATCAGTCTTCTTTCCATTCATGGGACCGCCCACATTGGATTCCATTTTTATCTTCTTGTCGCTGGGCCCATGAGACTACTGAGAGTCACCAATCCCCATTTCAACCTTGAGGACACAATTGACAATCTCATCATATCTGTCGAAGTCTCGGATGACCAACACCTTTCGTAGACTCAGCTTTAGTCCACTACAAAAGAGATCCAATTTTCTTTCGTTGTTCTTGACAAAGTTGTAGGTTTACCTTGAAAGCCTTGTAAAGTTTGCTTCATATGCCCCAATTGACTCATCTTCCTTCAGCTTGAGTCTGAGTAACTCTCTTTCCATCTTGAGACAAATGGTTCTAGGAAAATATTTATCAAAAAACATTTTATTGAATCCCTCCCAATCCATGGAATCAATTTCCCCTTGGGTCCTCCTATTCTTGATCAATTTCCACCACTGATCAAATTCCCCATCAAAATGATAGACATCCATCACAAATTTCTCTTCTTTCAATCACTGGAGGACAAATAATATCTTTTCAATAGAGTTAATCCATTGTTCCGCGAGGAGGGGATCATAAGTTCTACAAAATAATGGAGGCCTTTTCCACTTGAAGGATTCTATGGAAACGAACTCTTTCCATGTAGGATGGCATTCCACTTGATTCAAGTTACCATTCATAACGTGAGCTAGCTGAGCCAGTACTGTCATGAAGTTTTGAGAACCTGCTCCCATCATATCAGGCATATCATTAGGGTGGTCATTACGTTGCCTATCACATTGGTTGTTGGAACGTGTTCCTCTATTTCCTACCTTTAACAAATAATGAAGAACATACTATTTGGGGGCTTGAATAATTAACCAATAATCAAGAAAATGAAACTTTTAGCACGGTAGGATAAACTTGTAAAGGAAAGTTATATCCTAACTCGTGATTACCAAGGATTCGATCTAGGTTATCCATGATCTATTTTCTAACATATATTATTATAGAGATTTCTTTTCCCTTAATAATGGTTCGTACTGATTGTATTAATTTCCAAAGCATATCCCCTAGGAGTGTCATAACCAAGAGTGAAGCATGTCCTGTTTTTGCATACCAGGTTACCCCGGGTCATGCCCGAAACACCTTGTCGGAGTTTTCACACCTAGGTACATCTGTGCCAGAGCCACCTCTACCTACTCGAATCCAGACAGGGATATATTTTCTTTATAACCCATTTACTCTATACTTCCCAAAATTGTAGGGATGTTTTCTTTTACATTGTATTATCCCTAATGTTCATAATAATGTTCTCTATTCATAATCTCCCAAAATAAATAGACCATCCTCTAATACCAACTATAGAGACCCTAGCCTTTTACACATGATTCTACGCATAATTATACATCAGAGTTCAAGCCAAGGATCATTAAGTCTAGTGTATTTGGAAACTAGATACATAACACTAACAACATGGGACTAAAAGAAACACTTCTTAATTAAATCTCCAAAAAGAGCTCCAAACTTCCTTTGAGCCCTTACATCTACATAGAGTACCTTGGGGAACACATGAACAAAGGGATGAGCTAAAAAGCCCAGTAAGGGAAGGAACATGTCACGAACCAGGCCGGGTCTTCATCCGACCCGGCGCCCGACCCGGTCCGCGGCAAGACCCGAAGGGCGTTCCCGATCCCCACGGGCTGGCACAAGTGCCCGGGTATCAAAACTAACACATGGGAACGATTTTACCGAAAATAAAAGACAGAAAAACAACTAACCAGATAAATAAACTGAAATTAGAAATAGACAACAAAACATGCCTTTAAACTATGAACAAGTTTAAAGTCTACAACTTGATGCAATAACTAAAAAGAAAAGACGACAGCAGAAACTAAATCTTATGCTCAAACCTCCCAGCAGAAGAGAGGCCACATCAACACCATTCTGCATGAGAAGACCAACGACAACATGGACCACCATCACTGAGCATGACGCACAACCTGGAATACACAAGAAATAAGAATCTACATACACCCAAGGGTGTATGTAGGGTGTGAGCTAAAGGCCCAGTAGGATGTCACCCAATAAAAAGGTTTCATGCCACAACATCAAAAGGACAATTTAATTTGATTGTTCAGGTTATACTTTCGAAATACTTTTAAAGGAAACATTTACCAGCCAAATGCTAAAGGAAAACACTAAAGGAACTAATTTCACAAACATGATTTTTAAAGAGGAAGAGAAAAATTCATTATGGGCACACACACACACACACCCACACACACACACACACACTCACACCCAAGTGGTCCTCCGTATGCCGACGGAAGGCACCACACCAAAGATGGTAGAGCACTATGGGTAAATCCCCTAAGGTTCATCTAGTTCGAGTGAGACCCTAGAACCTCGTGTCTCGGTGAAACGTGGCTTAGAAGGCCACGACCCTCAGAAAACGTGGCTTAGAAGGCCACGACCCTCAGAACACGTGGCTTAGAAGGCCACGACCCTCAGATATCATGTTTAGTTAGTGTTGCAGTCATCAATCCAGCTAAGTGAGACAGGGACGTTACCCATCCGGCTCATTAGCGCACTAGTTCTAGTCCTCCCACCTAGATACCCGGGGTTTTCCCTTGTGCTCAATCAAGTTTCACATTCACATGGTATATCGTTTTTCGCATATCACAGACCCAACCAGACATTACACACAAATCACTATTTTCACACCCAAACAACATTTCAAAAACTCACGCACGCCAAAACACCTTTCCAAAAATATATTCGTCATTACCTAATTGTTTCGCAAAAACCCCATTTAAAAAAAGAATGCTCAAACAAGAACATAAACACTTTGCACAACTTAGGAAGCATTATTTTAATAACACAACAAGGGAAGACACAAATAAACACTCCCAATTACAAAGGAGGGAGTCGTTCAAACCACTTGATTAATATTTTGTCCTTAAAACTAGTTTCACCCAACTACACAATTGTCTGAACCATATGCACCTCTTAAAATGATCCGCTACACATTAAAAACACACATTTAGACATACACAACTCAATTACCCATAAAAACTAAGTTTGCACCAGCCAAACATCACCTAGAACTCAACTTGAAAACATTGCACCAAAACAACACATATTTTTACGTGCAAAGACCATTTTAAAATCAATTTCGCACTCAAATATTCCAAAACCACATTTGCACCATATAAACAATTGATTAAAAATTTTTTGGACTTACCCCAACAAGTTCAAAATGAAGAAAACATTATCATTTCGAAAGAAAGTGAAATTTTCATGATGCATGCATGTCAAACAATTTTTAATATGCATTTCGCACATCTTTTAAAGAACAACCAATCATTTATATGACAACACACATATAAGCAACAAGAGCCTACTATTTCGGAAATCCAATCTCATCAGACGAGCATGCCAGAACATTATAAACATGGATCGCATTATGCAATTAAATCATAGAACATATTAAATTAATTAAACAACCAAACTAAATTATCTAAAAGATGTAATGACATGAAACCACCTACCTTGACGTGTCGAAGACTCCACAAATATGGTGTGCAAGGATCGTCGCACACCAACCGCAACCCAACAAATCCAAATTGACCCTAAAACAAACAATTGAACCAAAATATGAAGAATCAACCCCAAAACCTGGTGCCAAACGTCAATCGCGTGCACTCACACCACATAAAACCTATATTTGACCATAAAACAGGAATTGAAACCAAAACACCCCACATAAACATGGATCAAACCTATAGGTATGAGGATGAGGGATGAAAACTTGAGGTGCGGTGGGATTGAGCCGGAGCCACTGAATAGCAGCGCGCCGGAAGGAGTCCGGCCAAGGAGGAAGGTTGCGGCGCATGGGGGAGAGGCGACGGCGAGGAAGCAGTGGCACGGGCGGGAAGCAGGGTGCAGCGCCGGACATGGTAGGGGGATTTGGGGTGGCGATGCGAACTGGGCGGCGGTTCTTCGCCGGAGGGGGAGACGGAGCGGCGGCCGGGGATGAGCGGCGGCCGGGGATCGGGACGGTGAGGGGGGTGCGGGTCTCGGCGAGGGAGGTCGGCTGCAAGCGGGAGAGTGAGAGGGAGGGGGCCGCCGGATGAAGTAGGGGCGCGACGGGGCCAGCGCGAGCTCAACCACCGTAGGAAGGGGAGCCGATGAAGTGCGGCTGGCTTGGAGAAGGGAGGAGCGGTGGTAGGGTTAGGGGGAAAAAAAGGGTAGCGCGACGGGGTGAGATGAGGGGGGAAAGGGGGGCGGCGCGAGCGGGAGAGATGAGGGAAGCCAAAAAAAACAGTAAAAGAAAAAAAAGAAAGAAAGAATAAATAAATAAATAAAAAGAATAATGAGATGATATAAAATAAAACTAAATAAAAATAAAAATAAAAGTTTCATAATAATAATAAAAACAAAAAGAAACATAATAATAATAATATATATAAAAACTTTAAGAAACCCAAAAAAAACAAACATAAGTACAATTAAAAATTACGACCGGAACTGATAGTTGCAACCACAGAGACATCTAGCCGCCACCGCTACACATCAAATAGTAGTCACGACCATAACTAGTATGTGCGACCGCAACTAATAGTAATGACTGAAAATAATAAAACAAACAAATTATTATTATTATTATTATTATCATTGAGACCGAAAAACACACGTGGTCACGGGCATGGTCTCGCGCGTGGTCACGCGCGCGATCACGCACGCGGTCACGCGCATGGTTGTGCGTCTCAATAATAACACATAATAAAAAAAACATTCCACTATTAAGATTAGGAACTGCGCAGGGCGTGCATACGCTTGCGCGCCCATCTAAGAACCCAATTTCTTTTAAATTAAAACCGGTTCAAAACGTGGTTCAAAAACGAGACCCAAAATATTAAAATAAAGTATCGGGCATTGCTAATTCTATGCACATCTATCAGCAACACACAACTCACATTGAGTCCATCACGCATCTCAACATAAAAAAAAACTTAATGCCAAATAATAATTATAGAATAAGAATAAAATTAAAAGTCATTGTCATAGTGCGAAGTTCGGGTGTGACAATTCTCCCCACCACAAAAACTTTCTGCCCCCAGAAAGTCACCCAGCCAAACGAGGAAACAAACTCGAGTTCAAAACTAAATGAGGCCAACAAAATCACAAGTCGGCGTGACCTTTCACTCCATCAGTCACACCCGACCAACTCTGAGGGAAACTGAAAAGAAAAGAACCATCAGGAAAAGAGGGGGGGTTCTCCCCACCACAAGAACCCGACTAGCACAACCGACATTGAGACTCTTAGCATGAACTTACTCTCGAACTGCTAACTTGATCCAAGAGGGAACCTCCACACAGACTAAACCTTAAAAAAACACGACAAGATTCATGGTGAGTCTCCCTACCATTTAAGAACTGACTAGCTTAAACCAACCAGTAGAGATCGACCTGAGAACTTCCAAACCAAACCAGAAACCACTAACACATGAGAAAACCCACAGAAGAATTCTACCAAAAGACAAACTTAACCATTACTCATCATTTCCACAAGAGGTGAGAATCTCCAAAACGAGCATGTACTAAAACAAAACATGTAACACTTGAGGAGGCGCAACTACTGGAATTACAAGAAAACAAGATCACCATGCCTTTTTACAACCACGGTGGGGTATTCAAAGAACAAAGACCACAACGAGAAAAAGAGACCTTTGCGCCTCTTACAGAAAAACCGAACCTTCAAAGACGGGAGAAATGAAACAGGGAAATTCAGAACGTCCCCATTTAATCATTGGAGACAAAAATTAGACCATGGTGCCCCACACCCAATGATTCCTGACTGCGTGAAGAGCTTCGCTCCGAGACCTGTGGTTGGAGCTCTGATGTCTTGAAGCATCTGCTGCCCCGCAGTCAGGAGCTGACATTCTCCTGTTGAGATTCATCCTGACGAAGCCGCTAGCAGAACCTCTCTAGGTTTCCCAAACAGCCACACTGTCGACAAGTCTTAAATGAATGACGATAAGGAGACCTAAAGTACCCAAACCGGCCACACAAGAAGCGAACAAGAGAGTGGCCCGACTAATAGAAGATGGAGTTGATAATGAAACTTTTCTGAGATGGGTTCCTCCGGTTCGCTCTCACCGAATGGGGGAATCATCCCAAACACCAAAGGGGACCGGTCCATGAACAATAGACGAAGACCCCACACAAGAGAAACATTAACTGTTTCTGTGAGATTATCTTTGGAGAAAAGGGAACCAACTTCTTGAGATGCCCAACGTAGGCCTTCACTATTCGTTGGCATTGCTGGACACTCAGGAGACTTGTCGCTTCCATCACCTCCACTTCCACAAATATAAACCATCTAATGAGAGTGGTCCTAAGCACCTTCTAAGTCATACCATCATGCAATGACACTAGGGTTATCTCCTCCACCAATCCCAAGTTGCACCTTCAAATGGACCTGAACCAACACAGACTCTCTTAGCTTTAGGAGTTCCCAATAACATGAAAACACCAACGACTTCACCATGCCGGTTTGTTACCTTCAATAGATCACGATCACTATAAAAGATAGACATCAACCGAAAAGAATTCAATTCCACCACTCTGCTAAGAGTCTAGGTAGAACCAACAACTAGAAGTGACTCACTAGAACCTTCTGGGACTTTTCTGGGTGGCATACTCAAAAACAAGGGGCACAAATCCGAATCAAAACTCATCATAAATCAAAATTTCACACCTCAATCACAACGAAAGCTCAAACTCAAATCACTATTCCAACCACAATTCAGTACGTCAAAACCAAGAACTCACGAAAAGGAATACCCAACACGAAAAGAGAACGCTAAACAATCTCTCACTCACTTTTCTAAACATTTGAAAAAACCTTTTTGAAAACCATCTTTCAGCAAACAAAACAACTTAGATATCCACCATTGATATCCCATGGAGTCTCACACATACATATCTATGTGCTAGCTCAAGCACCCATCCACTCACGTCACCAATTTCCCCACTTTCCACATGCGCACCTCAATGTGTGATCACTCATAGGAATACCAAGGGTAGATTAAAGACACTTATCATTTCCAAATCAGACCATTAAGCACAAAGCACAAATTCTCAACCAATTGTAAAAAAAAATAACTTACCATCAAAGCAATACATTTCCAATTTCCAAAACATTTTCCAATTCACATTCCAAAAAGTATTACTGAGATTTCAAAACAACTTCCAAAACACCTCCCATTTTTTCCCCTTTTGAAACCACCTTCACAAAAATCCATTTCATTTTTGAGATGTACTCGCACCAACCAAAACGAAGGTTAAACATAACTTGCATTAGAACATCCAAAAATAAGGGACTAGTGGTTACACCAACCCGGTAACATGGCTTAGCAGGCCATGCTCCAAGCCAGCATCAACCACAGGAAGCATCTTGAACCGTGCACTCGGGCCGTACATGGGTCGCTACTCCATGCAGGCTCGTCGCGTAACACCGGATCACTTCCCTTGTCATCCCTCATCCACACATACCAATCCAGAGAAGAAAATTTGGATCCCGGACTACCCCTGGAAACTCGAGTCTCGGGACGGGCGAGGGTTCATGACGTCCTTCCCGCACCTACCTCTCGAGTCCCGACACACTTAATCACCAAGCTACTTGACACCCCAAATAACAAAACTTGCCTCTGATACCATTTTGTCATGAACCAGGCCGGGTCGTCATCCGACCCGGCACCCGACCCGGTCCGCGGCAAGACCCGAAGGGCGTTCCCGATCCCCACGGGCTGGCACAAGTGCCCGGGTATCAAAACTAACACATGGGAACGATTTTACCCAAAATAAAAGACAGAAAAACAACTAACCAGATAAATAAACTGAAATTAGAAATAGACAACAAAACATGCCTTTAAACTATGAACAAGTTTAAAGTCTACAACTTGATGCAATAACTAAAAAGAAAAGACGACAGCAGAAACTAAATCTTATGCTCAAGCCTCCCAGCAGAAGAGAGGCCACATCAACACCATTCTGCATGAGAAGACCAACGACAACATGGACCACCATCACTGAGCACGACGCACAACCTGGAATACACAAGAAATAAGAATCTACATACACCCAAGGGTGTATGTAGGGTGTGAGCTAAAGGCCCAGTAGGATGTCACCCAATAAAAAGGTTTCATGCCACAACATCAAAAGGACAATTTAATTTGATTGTTCAGGTTATACTTTTGAAATACTTTTAAAGGAAACATTTACCAGCCAAATGCTAAAGGAAAACACTAAAGGAACTAATTTCACAAACACGATTTTTAAAGAGGAAGAGAAAAATTCATTATGGGCACACACACACACACACCCACACACACACACACACACTCACACCCAAGTGGTCCTCCATATGCCGACGGAAGGCACCACACCAAAGATGGTAGAGCACTATGGGTAAATCCCCTAAGGTTCATCTAGTTCGAGTGAGACCCTAGAACCTCGTGTCTCGGTGAAACGTGGCTTAGAAGGCCACGACCCTCAGAAAACGTGGCTTAGAAGGCCACGACCCTCAGAACACGTGGCTTAGAAGGCCACGACCCTCAGATATCATGTTTAGTTAGTGTTGCAGTCGTCAATCCAGCTAAGTGAGACAGGGATGTTACCCATCCGGCTCATTAGCGCACTAGTTCTAGTCCTCCCACCTAGATACCCGGGGTTTTCCCTTGTGCTCAATCAAGTTTCACATTCACATGGTATATCGTTTTTCGCATATCACAGACCCAACCAGACATTACACACAAATCACTATTTTCACACCCAAACAACATTTCAAAAACTCACGCACGCCAAAACACCTTTCCAAAAATATATTCGTCGTTACCTAATTGTTTCGCAAAAACCCCATTTAAAAAAAGAATGCTCAAACATGAACATAAACACTTTGCACAACTTAGGAAGCATTATTTTAATAACACAACAAGGGCAGACACAAATAAACACTCCCAATTACAAAGGAGGGAGTCGTTCAAACCACTTGATTAATATTTTGTCCTTAAAACTAGTTTCACCCAACTACACAATTGTCTGAACCATCTGCACCTCTTAAAATGATCCGCTACACATTAAAAACCCACATTTAGACATACACAACTCAATTACCCATAAAAACTAAGTTCGCACCAGCCAAACATCACCTAGAACTCAACTTGAAAACATTGCACCAAAAAAACACATATTTTTACGTGCAAAGACCATTTTAAAATCAATTTCGCACTCAAATATTCCAAAACCACATTTGCACCATATAAACAATTGATTAAACAATTTTTGGACTTACCCCAACAAGTTCAAAATGAAGAAAACATTATCATTTCGAAAGAAAGTGAAATTTTCATGATGCATGCATGTCAAACAATTTTTAATATGCATTTCACACATCTTTTAAAGAACAACCAATCATTTATATGACAACACACATATAAGCAACAAGAGCCTACTATTTCGGAAATCCAATCTCATCAGACGAGCATGCCAGAACATTATAAACATGGATCGCATTATGCAATTAAATCATAGAACATATTAAATTAATTAAACAACCAAACTAAATTATCTAAAAGATGTAATGACATGAAACCACTTACCTTGACGTGTCGAAGACTCCACAAATATGGTGTGCAAGGATCGTCGCACACCAACCGCAACCCAAAAAATCCAAATTGACCCTAAAACAAACAATTGAACCAAAATATCAAGAATCAACCCCAAAACCTGGTGCCAAACGTCAATCGCGTGCACTCACACCACATAAAACCTATATTTGACCATAAAACAGGAATTGAAACCAAAACACCCAACATAAACATGGATCAAACCTATAGGTATGAGGATGAGGGATGAAAACTTGATGTGCGGTGGGATTGAGCCGGAGCCACTGAATAGCAGCGCGCCGGAAGGAGTCCGGCCAAGGAGGAAGGTTGCGGCGCATGGGGGAGAGGCGACGACGAGGAAGCAGTGGCACGGGCCGGAAGCAGGGTGCAGCGCCGGACATGGTAGGGGGATTTGGGGTGGCGATGCGAACTGGGCGGCGGTTCTTCGCCGGAGGGGGAGACGGAGCGGCGGCTGGGGATGAGCGGCGTCCGGGGATCGGGACGGTGAGGGGGGTGCGGGTCTCGGCAAGGGAGGTCGGCTGCGAGTGGGAGAGTGAGAGGGAGGGGGCTGCCGGATGAAGTAGGGGCGCGACGGGGCCGGCGCGAGCTCAACCGCCGTAGGAAGGGGAGCCGATGAAGTGCGGCTGGCTTGGAGAAGGGAGGAGCGGCGGTAGGGTTAGGGGGAAAAAAGGGTAGCGCGACGGGGTGAGATGAGGGGGGAAAGGGGGGTGGCGCGAGCGGGAGAGATGAGGGAAGCCAAAAAAAATAGTAAAAGAAAAAAAAGAAAGAAAGAATAAATAAATAAATAAAAAGAATAATGAGATGATATAAAATAAAACTAAATAAAAATAAAAATAAAAGTTTCATAATAATAATAAAAACAAAAAGAAACATAATAATAATAATATATATAAAAACATTAAGAAACCCAAAAAAAACAAACATAAGTACAATTAAAAATTACGACCGGAACTGATAGTTGCAACCGCAGAGACATCTAGCCGCGACCGCTACACATCAAATAGTAGTCACGACCATAACTAGTATGTGCGACCGCAACTAATAGTAATGACTGAAAATAATAAAACAAACAAATTATTATTATTATTATTATTATCATTGAGACCGAAAAACACACGTGGTCACGGGCATGGTCTCGCGCGTGGTCACGCGCGCGATCACGCGCATGGTTGCGCGTCTCAATAATAACACATAATAAAAAAAAACATTCCACTATTAAGATTAGGAACTGCGCATGGCATGCATACGCTTGCGCGCCCATCTAAGAACCCAATTTCTTTTAAATTAAAACCGGTTCAAAACGTGGTTCAAAAACGAGACCCAAAATATTAAAATAAAGTATCGGGCATTGCTAATTCTATGCACATCTATCAGCAACGCACAACTCACATTGAGTCCATCACGCATCTCAACATAAAAAAAAACTTAATGCCAAATAATAATTATAGAATAAGAATAAAATTAAATGTCACTGTCATAGTGCGAAGTTCGGGTGTTAGCTTAAGCACATGAGTTATGAGGCATGACATAATGAAATTGAAAGCATGGAACATATAGAATCATAACATATACACATGGGCTCAAATAAACATGGGATCATGTAAACATCAGATAATATAAGCATGGGCTCATATAAGCAATGATTCATAGGAATGTGGAAGCAACTATAAACATGACTTTAGTACGATTCAAGGCTAACAGCCAATCTCGTTTCTATAGTAGCACAAGCCAAGGCTAACCGCCCGTACTGTTGCACATAACTTCTAATGAGACATTAAATTTACCCAATGAATTGGAGCACTATCTAGGTGAACCCATCTAAACTTTTCATGAATATTCTTTCCACATAAATAATATCACATAATCAATCATACATAAACATAATAGGACCCAAGGAAATAAATGGGTACACAATCATGTCATGAAGCATAGTAAAAGGGGCCTAACATAAAAGTGTTCATGAAAAAACGAAATTAAATCATACATGGAAATTCATAACGTAAAAATGAATATACCATGATACGATATATCAAACTAAAGTTATAACATGTAAAAATATTTTTTAAGAATCTTTTTAATCAAAACATTTTAGTAAGATTTAAGAAAACATCGAATATCTCTTAAAATGAAAAGAGGCATAATATTTGTTAAAAAATCAGAAGTAAACATAGAGGGTTTTCATAATAAAAAGACTGATTTTATAAATACAATGGTGGCTTAAAACATAAGATAGATTACTCTTGGAAACTGGTAAGAATTCGAGAAGTTCTCTTAAAATAGGTTCACTTATCGGGAAGGTTTGAGGAACAAATTACTTAAAAGCATGTATATCCCTGAAAGAGTGTGTTGAAAGAGTCATGATAATTGAAATTGGAATATTTACACAACTATTAGAGTATTCACATTAATATATAAGGTAACATAATTTTTGTAGAATGATAGTTAAGGAAACCGGAAGGAATAAAAGAGGTTCGGGAAGAATTCCTTACAGATTATCGGCATGGTATCAGGTGTACATAAGAAGGATTAGTGAGATAGAAAAGGGGATTATCATCAATTATAAATCAATAGGGAAGTATAGGGGAGGTGAAAAATCTTACCCCATAATTAATAATTACACACAACATGTCATAACATAGAGAATAATCTTGATTCAGAGTGAAATAGAGAGGATCCCTTACCTTAAGTCCGATTGTGTTTTCTTCTTTATATTAAAGACCTGAATAGTCAAATTAGGTTTATTAATAAATAGGTACAGAAACTTATCAACATTTAAAATATTTATTATATCATTTTTAAGTTCATTTATACCAATTTTGATTGATTATAAGGTTCAATTTCATGGTTCGGGTCCATTTGTTTCCTTGGTTTTAATGATCAGATCACTTGTATTTAGGTTCAAATAAAATGTAGGATGAAAGTGGTCATCTAGAATTGATGTTATATAACATTAGTGAACATACATAAGGTTACATGATTACAAAATTAATCTGGTTAATTTGATTGAAAGTGAACCATGACTTAAGAAATTAATGATAAACACTTGAATTTATTTTAGTGAATTTTCCCAGAATTAACTTGTTTTGTATTACTATTTTATATCATGAGTGTATAAGGTTTCAAGAACCATAAATATGGTATATAAAAATATGGTCAATAATAACAAAAATGGTTTAATGACCAGAAATAAATACGGAAAAAGAAATTGAAAACACATTATCCATGATGTCGGTAATTCGACACATCACAGGCGATGTTTTAATTTTAGAACGTGAGTGAGAGGAGGAGAAGCATGATGCTTGAAATTTTCCATAAACATGATTAACATTCAAAATATATTATATTATGGATCTTTCATGCCTTTTGGATAAGGTAAGGGAATAGGGTATAAGAAAAGAAAGAAGATGAAAACAAAACACTTGAAAATGAAAGAGGGCTCTTACCCTTTGATCTCCTCTCTTTGAGATCCCTCTTAAGGCCTTTAATTTTTGTATTTTCGTAAGACCAAAAAGACTTGGACGTGGGGAAGGATATTGGGAGTACATTTGGGCAGAATTTGGGTTAGGAAAAAGGCTTTAGTGGTGTGAGGGAAAGTGGTATGGAGATGGGGTATTTATAGTGAGGGAGGGGAGGGTTTTCCAATTATTTTAAGTATTAGTTTATTATTTATGGCCAGGACTATGAATAATTGAGAATTATAATCAAAATATACTAAAATAGTCAAGGATGATTCTTGATAACCATCTTACATCCGTCATACATCACCTATGATGCAGTAAAACAAGTATTTAGCATTTATTGTAATTTATCATATTTTACTATTCATGAAAAATTCAAGTATTTCAGAAAAATCCCAAAAAAATCACCCAAACTATTTTTTGACGTGTAGAATTCAAAAATGAATTCCATTTTTCAAAAATAATTTTCTAAATATGATTAATTTAATATTTAATTAAAATCATAATTCTCTTGACAAATAACAATTTTAAAACGTTTATTTACTTATTTGAAAATATAGGTACAACATACTTTCAATTAAATCTTATATACATACTATCATAGGTGAGGTTACGGTTCCTTAGGTTATTTCACTATTCATAAGGGGAACATTACTATTCATAAGGGTATGTTACTATTCACCAAAAATTATATGTGTTCTATCAGACCCAAAGAAGCACCCTGAATGCAGTCGCGTATGTCAGATTCAAGTCACAGAAGTGGAAAACTTATGTTTGTATGAAATTGTGTTTTTATAATGCGATTAAACCCTAAGAGATAATAATATGAAGGGGTTTTCATTGAAAACATTGGGTCATTACACAGTCTGCAAAACCGTGGGTATAGCCTATACCCATAGTTTTGGGGGCTATAACCATAGTTCAAAACTGTGGGTATAGATCAGTTTTCCAATAGTGACTCCACTATAAATACCACCAATCTCTACCTCTTTCCCTCATACCTCTCAATCCTTGAACCTTCTACAAATATTATTAAAATTTCTTTCCAAACCTCTCCCCCACATCTAGAAGCCCTTGGTCTCACAAGAAGACCAAAACATATTCCTTAAAGAGGACCTCAAGGAAGATATATTCAAGAGGTAAATACCTCTTTTCATTTCTTTTATTTTCTTTCAAGTTCCTTTATTTTTTTTCTTTCCTCACCTCCTTCCATAAAAATGTTATGATAACTCCAGTACCTTACATGTACTTGGCGCATGATAACTAATCATGATCTTTTGTTTTACTCATTGTTATAGAAAATTCTCTAGAACAGATTAGAGACATTGTTCATTAGCTTCAATTTTAACCATGCTTAAGAAAATGGTCATTCTGAGAGCACAATTCATACTCTAGATGATATACTAAGAACATGTTGGATGGAGTTCCATGTATATAGGTAGAGTTATCATATGCCAAAATTTTTTATTATAGCGTTCATATAGAACCGTATTATTATTTTTATTGGAAGTTATATAGGACTCAAAATTATTATGATGAAGATGGTGAGAAGAAGATGGTAGGTGCTGACCTTATCTAAGAAATAATGGATAAATTATAAAATATTTATGGGCATATGAAACTAAAAAATTCAATAGCATATCTATCTAGATAATCATCGATGAGATATAGAGTTTGAAGTTGCTGAGAAGGTATTCCTCTGGAAAACTCTACGGAAGAAGGTTATGATATTTTGGAAGAATGGGAAGGTGAGCCATAGGTACATTTATCCCTTTAAGATGCATGATCCTGTCAGGGTAGTAGCTTATCACATTGAAATTCCTCATGACCTCAACCAAGTATATGTTGTGTTCCATGTGTCACTTTTGAGGATGTACATATCATACCCTTCACATCTATTGAAATCATAAGTAATGCAACTGGAACATGGTCTCCGATATGATTAAGAACCAGTTCAAATTCTAGATTAAAGAGATAAGTTGTTGTGGAACAAGACCACTCTTATGGTCACAATTCTATAGAGTAATCATTTGTTTATAGAAGCTACATCATTACCCAAGGAGGTAATGAGTAAAAATTACACTGAATTGTTTCCTTCATTGTAATAAATATTTCGACGATGAAATTAGTTTTGTGATGGATAAAATTTAACTACCCAAGATTTTGATTTTTTTCATGAAATTAATTTTATCTTTGATATCTTGTTTGACACTCAACACTAAACTAGAATGACCAAAGGAATATTAGATGACTATTATTAAGATAATAATGAGACAAATGAAATCATATGGTAAATAAAAGTACATTAATCATCCAAAAATTCTAATTTTTTGATGATAATTAAAAAATGAGATTTATTATTAAAATGAATTGTACTATATCAAATATTTTTTTTATTAATGAATAATTTATGCAAATTATTAAATAAAAACATTTATTTTTCTATATATGAACTATTATTTTGGATTATTTTGTTTATAAATTTAAATGGAATAATATTAAGAACACACAATAGTTAAAAAGTCAATTCACAATAAAAGACGTTTTTCTTAATATTTTAAATTTACATTTAAATCTGAATTTATAAATTTTAGAATTTTAATTAGATAAAACTATCCTCATTTTGGGATATATAATTTCAAAATTAACTTAGAATGATTTTTTGTGATTTTCTAAAAAATGATTTTTAGGTTAATAGTGAAAGATACCATTTTTTCTAATGTTGTGACTTTTATGCCATTATTAATATATAAGTATGACCATGAAATTTATGATACCTTTTTCCTGAAAAAATATATAATTTATGATGGAAATATTATATTTTATGATAATTATTATTTTTTACAATCCTATATTTGATATTTTAAAACTCATGTAATATTTGAAAAAAAAATTATTTTAATACATTATACATTTATTATAGTAATATTAATAATTTGAACTTTTTAAAATTGATTCAAAATAATTTTATTTCAAATTTGGAATTATTAGTTCAATTTAATACCCTAATATTTTAAAAAGGATAATAAGCTATGTTTGATAGGATATACAACATGTAAAACAAATGATGAAATATTACTATTTAAATATGACCATTATAAGCTGGCCATTAAATTGAAATATTAGAATAGGATTAAATAAATTATTAAATATATATAAATTCTCAATTAAATATAAATATAATGATAAATCTTATTAAATATACTCTAAATTTTTAGTAAATTAATTTTATAGGTTTTCTTCAAAAATGATTTTTATTGATTTTTTGTGAGAAAATATTATAATTAATTTTTGGGAATTTTACAAATTTAATTTGATTAAAATTATTATATTCCTTATATTTTCATATAAAATTTAACATAAGGTGAAATGTTTTGTTTTTTTGAGATGATTGATTTTACAATGAATTGTGAAAATTACTAAATTTTAAAAAAAAATATTCATTCGGTTAAATCATGTAATTTAAAAGGGTCGTAAGATTATTTATTGGGTCTTAAAGTGAAATATAAATCATTAAATTTATAATAATCATATTTATTTAGTTTGAATTAGAAATTTTGTATGATTTTTGTATATATTTTTTATGCCTAAAACACAATTTTCTGAAAACTATTTTTACGTGAAGAAAGTTTATCCATTTTAATTAATTAAAGTAACACATAATAAGAAAAATATTTAAATGAAATTTATATATTATTTATCAATTTATCTTAATTAAAATAAATATATTGATGATTTCAATTCATAAATTTAATATAAGATCATTTATTTCTTGAAAAATGAATTTTCATGAAGGACTGTTTTTCATCGCATGTTGTGAGTCAAATTATGTAACATATACAAATTGAATCTTGAAATATTTATTAACTATTTTTTATCAGAATAATTAATATTATTAAATGAGTTCAATATAATTTTTGGTCACAGTGAATAGTAAAAATAGTAAAAACATTTCACCACAATAAAAGTGTAAATCGTGCTAACTTAGGTTAAAACTAAGATATAAGGCCACATTTTAAAATCTTCAATATTTTTAGATGAATAGATTTCAAAAAAATCACATTATTCTTGATATTTATTAATTTATGGGACACTTTTCCATGAAATTGATCTATATAATATTTTATGTAAATAAAATAGACAAAATATCACCCTCTTGCCTTTAAATATCTCTTATGTGATCACATAAGAAAAAAAACCATGTTATGAATGAATATAAATAGTTATTTTGAAAATAGTGATTGTTTTCATGATGGAATTTTATTTTTAATATATTCTGATGAAATAACTACCATATATTCTTCTGAAATGTCGACACATCATTTATTTAATTAATTGATGAATAAAATAAATTAATATAAAAATATTAAAAGTAATATAATTTGATTGCATTATTGAGTTCTAATTTTTTTTAAATTATAACATATTTTAGGTTTTTAGAAGGTACATATTTGAATAACAACTTTTCCTTTGTGTTTTTAATGTTAAATTAAATGAATAGTATCAAGATTGACATTAATGATATTTTATAATAATTAATTTTCTATTAAATGAATTAAAATTCTTACAAATCACAAATTTGGCCAAGTAAATGGGATATGGTTTGTAATCTCTTCCACTGTAAATTTATGGTATGTTTTTCCTTTTATAGTAACTTTTATGACCCATAAATATTGAAAACATTGGTATTATAGTAATAGTAAAAAAGGTTAACACGAGTTAAAACAAAACTTTAATGTTGAAAACATCAAATAAACTTGTCCATTTATTTGATGAGATAATTTCAACTAAATATCATCTTAGATTGAAATATTATCAACTTGGATCAATTTTAATTTGAAAATTAATTTTTATTTATTTAATACCTTATGGAATTCCATGAGTGCCCCTACCCTATATTATAAAGGGGTACATCCTCTCCTCTTTTCTTCACACTTCAAAAACATTTTGGATCATCCAATACCTTCCCAAATACCTTTACTACATACTAAAACACATTATAGTGAACTTTTATTAATCATAAAACCTACCTAGGAATACTTTTCTCATAAATCTTAAGAGGATTTTTGAATAAGAGGTATAATTCTTAATCAATCATTTTCATTTTATTTCTTCTTCTACCTCATTCAAAAATTCATCAATCAAGATAAAATAATTACACTTCTATCTTCTATATATAAATATTTTTTTATATTAATGTAATAACCTATATCTGTGATATCATGTATTCATAAAGAGAATATAAACCCTCATTGATAAAAAGTTATGGTTATTTTTGATTGAAAATGTTAATTTTCAATAAAAATTTTACATTCGACTGATTTAAATGGAATTCCATATAGGTAAAATCCATGTTAAGACCTTGGAGTATTCGATGGAATATTTTTAGAGTTAGGCATTGAGATAGAACGGGATTATGAGGCCTATAGATCCTCGGTGAAGATGAAATAAAAATATTAAATATATTACATTACACGCAAATGTTTTCCAAAATAATTTAACAAGGCCAAAACTGTTTCTCATATGAGAAATATTAGACCACTATTAGGTCAAGGATGATAGGTTTACCCTAGAAAAGATATAATATTATTTTTTTGGTGGGAATTTGGAAACATTTCATGTGATGATAAATTATTTAATATTTTTATTTATATACTTTTCCAAAAAAATTGAATATATCCCAAACAGTGTGTCAGACAACCGTTAGGTCCAGGATATGAGTTTTACAATTTCCACAACATAAAATTTTTTCACCTTGGGAATTTCTTCTGGTCTCTCATTAGATTAATTTACTTAGTATCTTTATTATTATTTTTTTTAAATGAATTTATTTTTCATCTTCCTCATCTAACTCAACACCCCCATTTATCACCACCGTAGGTCTCAAAACCTTTATTTTTCCATAGTTCTTGACAATTTTAATCACCAACACATAAATGAGGTGTTTTTAGACACTTCGTTTTGGATTAAATAGGATTTCAATCGATGTTCTTAAAGCCAGGAAAAACGTGCAGTGGTGGTGTTGAAATGATTGAATGTTTTTGAATTCATTCATGGTAGGACCTATTGAAAAATAAGTGGTTTGGAATCTTATAAATAAGTAACAAGTGAATCTTTTTTCATCTCCCTCCAATTTGATCATCTTCTATGGCATGACGGTGTCTGGTGAATGAAACTTTTCTAGAAGAAGGTATATTTCTCTCTTTTTTATTTTATTATCTCCTTTTATTTTTTTATACCAATTATAATTTAATTATAAAATCTAGTGAAATTATTATTTTGTGAGAATAAAGGATGATAAACAAAAAATTAGCAAAGGATACTTTATTGAATTTTTTCAGATAAATTATACCATTAATTATAAAAATCATGACACGATAACTGTGATATTATCAAAGGATAATTATTTAAATTATCAAATGATAATTATGATATTATATAAGGATAATTATTAAATTTATCAAATGATAATTTCAGGATTATTAAAGGGTTCCTATTACAATTTTCCAATAATAATAGCACGATTATCAAAGTATAACTTATAGAATAAAAATTATCAAAGGATAATAACATGGTTTTATCAAGGGAAAAATTATTTGAGTTTATAGATGATAATTACTATGAATTATCAAATGATAATTGTTAAAATTATCCAATAATAATTGCAAGATTATCAAAGTAGAAATTATTGAAAATTTGTAAAAAGATAATTATAAAACAAAAAGTGCATAGTAAATTACCGAAAGATAATTATAAAGAATAATTTATTTTAAATTATCAAAAGATAATTATAAAGGATAATTTATGAGAAATTATCAAATAATTACTATAAAAGGTTAATTTAAAATAAATTATCAATAGATAATTATTATAAAGGTGAATATTACGAATGCATCTATTGTCCTAAAATGATAAATTAGAAATTATCCCGGATGTAGAGAGTATTATCGCATGCGATATTTTATTTCTTTTTGAAATAATATGGATGTATTTGGTCCAAGGAACCCATGATGAACATTGAGTGTTGATGTGTCAATGTTTACAATAATAATGTCATGATGAGGTGTAATTTACTGTTGATTTTTACACTACATCTATCAAACCACATAGGGTAGTTTATCATTTCCTACGATGTCGATGACTTTTGAGATTGGAATTTCCTTACCATTTTGTGATTTTGTTATAAATGTTGACTTAAATATTTTATGCGTAGAGATATTTCACTACCATTATATATTATGTTCTCATGTGGGTGTGTGTGGCCAGAGAACCTTATGGGAAACTTATTTCCATGACTACATTGTAGATTATTTTTAATGTTCAATGTTGGGAACAAGTATTATTGTGAAAACATACTTGTTATGAAATTATATGATTTCTCATGTATCCCCCCATGATATGTGTTCTTTTTTATTATTGTTCTTGGATCCCAAGGTAGGTGTACCATTGTGACACATTTATCTCTTACTGGGGGAGTGCGCATGACTTGTGACAATGGTGAGGAGGAACCTATTATCAAGGTAGGGAACAATGATACCTCATGGATTTTGTGTGATGAACTTGTTGGTTGGGGGATGCTAATGGGTAAGATATTGATGCCTAGTGAATTTCAAGTCTATCTTGATACCTAGAGAATTATGAGAACATGAATTCCTAGATTCCTAGTGTATTCTAAGTAGCAATATCACATGATATCAGGTAGCATGATTCATGAGCCTCGTGGACAGTACTTGATTCTTCTATAACTATGATTATCCATCTACCATAGTGCTAAAATAGATATAGTCGGGATTTATGGTGTCATGGTTAATACACAATCTCTCAATTTTTCATTTTGTGTTACTATTTTTGTTACAAATTTATTATTATTGTTATTATTATTATGTCATAAACTTTTTTACTTGAGTACATCAAGATAAGGATGCATTGGTGGTGTCATAATAAGTCTTGTACTCACACCCTAGTCATGAATTTGTTGTGTTCTTATAGATTTCATGAGGGATCCAGTGAAGGGTAAGGGCCCTGTGGTGGAGTAAAGAGTCGAGGAGTGAGGAGCTGGTTGTGGGATATGAAGGACATGATGGAACTTACAATTTATCATTTATTTTTTATCTTCATTATTTACCTTGGACAGGCTTTCTAGTTTTGGGAGATGTTTTTATTTACTTATCATGTATGCCATTTATTTAGTTCTTCCACATGTTTACTCTGATGATTTATTATATTAGTTATTGTTTATAATTGGTACTATGAAAAGATACAAATTGAATAGTCTCCCTGCAGTTGGAATCAGAATATTTATTATATTCGAAAGCCTCCTACATTCGAGGAGGTGCACAGGAGGTTATGTGGCACTCAGGTTCAGACTCAATGGCTCCGGTTGGGATGTTACAAAAACGTATCAGATTCCAAGAATCAATAAATCTTTTCTTCTCTTTTCCTTGATTTGTAATATGGTAGATATGAGATAGAATTGTTGACACTCAAGTAGGGGAACTATAAAAATATCTAGACATCCCTGTATATTGGACCTCTGAGTTTACATAAAATTTGAAATTTATTTTTTGATTTTACTTTTTATAAAAACCAACTTGTTTGATAAAAATGATGTTGACAAGTGAATTATGAGATTATTGATTCATTCATGGATCATGACTTGGAATGTGAGTTCACATTCCATATATATACCTGTTTTTTGTTTTATATTAGTTCATAACTAATCACCTTTATTTGTGCTATCTATTTGAGATAGTTTGTCTTGTGTGATATATCTGTGTTTACATGATATGTGATATATATTTATTTTATTTAATTATTTAAACTAAGAATGTTGTTTTGTTAGAGAATATATATAATGAATGTGACTAACATGCAGGGATTAAAACCAGTGGTGGTGTTGGGAGGGTTATAACTTCGGTTAAGGGTAGACTCCTAGGATAACCTTGTGTGATACCATAGACAAGATATGGTATTTTTATTTTTCTAATTTTAATATTGTTTTATATATTTCACCTCATAGATGTATTATGAGGCCACAAGCTGTAGCCACCTTGGATAATCTCACACCACTGCCCAAGGTATAGGAGGATATAAAACAACATACTCATGTACCAGAAAAGGTTATTCAAGATGTAGAGCCATTCATACATAACTCTTTTGGATAGTGTCTATCCAAGGAGGAGCCATACAGGGGACCGTGACCAACCATGCTCAGGATATCCAGCTCTAGCACCCTTTGTTATTATTGGGTACTAGTGGCCTACAGGATGAAGATGATTGACTGGACTTTATTGATAGAATATTTAAGATGGTCCAGACTCCTAAGTAGGGGTTCATGATCCCCATAACCTTCATCTTCTAGGTACCCTCCTTGAGATAGTGGGCTTCCATGAGTCTGTCATGCATATGAGACAGTCTTACAGAGGTGACCTTCAATGAGCTATTTCTTGAGTTGTATTTTCCTGAACAAATGAAGCTCGACCATGACCAGGACTTCATGGGATTACAATAGGTCTCCATGACTATCTCAGAATAATATCTCTAGTTTATATAGTTACATCCCTTTTCTCCTTTTCTAGCTGGTAATGAGACACAGAAGGCTTGGAAGTTTCATATATTCCATCTATTTCATCTTAGATGCAAATTTAGGGGTTTCTACCTTACGACCTATACATTTTTGCTTCTAAATTCCATGATCATTTATAAGGGACTATAATAGGATAGGTAGGTTGGCTTACTCCCAGCCCATGATAGGCCAGTGAATGAGAATCCTCTTAGTACTACTGGATTCTCTTCTGACTATAGGAATAAGAAAACTAGAGATGTTAAGAAACACACCAATTTGTGGGTAGAAAAAATTTTAGTATCATGAGCCACCTCGGGAGAGGTTTCATAGTGTTTTAACCAAGGAAATGATTGACTGTAGAATAGATTATGTAAAAATATTAATATCATTTTTTTAATGAGTGGAAAGAGTGGGAATCTTTAGTAGTGTTTTTACAAAAAGGTGATTTTGGGTTATTGTAGAGGTAAGAGTCAGATATTGGGATCTAGTCATAGTTCTCAATAGTATACTTATACTTTTCATGCACCTTATGGACATGGAAGAGGAGATTAGGCTGGCCACATGTATGCTTTGTATCAGACTCCAAAAAATGGTTTTGAGGGACCATCATCTGTTCGAGGTACAGTTTTGATCACCTCTACTTTATCTACTAACTTATTCAATTTTGGTGATTCCCAATCTTTTATATTCACAAATGTTGTTATTGGACTTGACTTACTTGTCAAGTTATCTTTTGAGATATTCTCCCTTGATACACCATTGGGAACAAGAGTCAATTATCTTCACCAATAGACATATTTTCCCCTAGTCATTGCTGGCTATGGTCATCTGTTCGAATTCATTATTCCAGATATGATGACTTTCGATGTGATTCTCAACATGGACTGGCTGACGAGCTTCTGAGTTCACATTTATTGTTATCATAGACAAGTATATTTTACATCCTTAAAGGGAGAAAAGTTCATGATGAGTGGAGAGTAGGGATTGGGATCATGTAGAGTTGGAGTTCCCTTGATTTAGTTTGGGATGATCACTGCATAAATGTCAGTGTAACACCCCAAGTTTCCATGGTACGCTTCTCTTTGAATAATACAGTAGTGTGTGTTGTATGCAACTTCGAGTTCTAACACACACCACAACCAATCAAACTAGTCGTTATAAATAGTAATACCCACTTTTTTAAATTTTATAAATTTTATCATTCAAAATTGAATTCATTTTTGGATTCGGAATGTCGAAATTATCTTAGGGTGAATTTTTGGTATTTCTCTGAAAACATTCAATTTTTTATGAATAGTGAAAAAACACTAAGTTATAGTTTAAAACTGAATTTTTATTTAAATAATTATTTATTTTATTTAAATTTAATTAAGGTCAAAATAGATACATAATACCTATATAAGTTCAATGTAATTCGTTGGAGTTAGTTTAGAATAATTTTAGATTTATAAAAATTTTATTGAACTTTTCACCGTCTTATACCCGCCTCCTAGGAAAATTTAAAAATTCACATAAAACATAATTTTACTACTTATGTGAGTGGAATTTTGAAAATCCGGGAGACATGGTTAACATCAAGGAGTAAAATGTGGTTCAATAAGATAAAAATAATTTTTGGTTAATAGTAACTTTTTACTTTTATTTACCACGGTTAAAAGTAAATAATGTAATTAAGGATAAAAATTATATTAATATTACCCTAACACATGTCCTAATTCTATTGGACAAGTGTATCTCGACCAAAAACAATCTTAGGAATAAAATATTATCATTTAGATCCACTTGGATTAGATTAGGACATTTATTATTATTTAATTCAAAGAAGAGTTAAAAGAGTTAAAATCAAAGTTTAATAACTAAAACATTTTTAATATAGGGTTATACATAAGATAAATTCGATTATAATTATTGATTAGAAAGATAAAAATATTTCCTACATAATGTTATTTTATTTAGAATTTTTAGACATTAAATAATTTGATTGTGACACAATGATGATACAGTAATTACCTTATTAGTGAAATATTAAATTAACTGATATTATAAATATCAAAATAAATTTAATTTGAGACTTTATATGAATTACACTAATTTTATAGTTTAATATGACATATTAGGATTAGTTATATAAATTTTATTCGAAGTAATAATGTTGTTATGAAATTATCAAAAACAAAATACCCAATAGTGTCAAAATTGACATAAAAGTGTTTTTAAAACAAATATTATATTATTAATTGATATTCTATTCCAAAAAACCTATGGTTCGGCCAAACGACTTATATCATTATAGGTGTATCATTAATGGACCACTTGGGGGTTTCTTGGATGTGTATAGTATGTTTATTAATTGTATAATATAAAAATGAAAAGAGACATGGTAAATGTCAAACTATTTAACTAAGAGTTAAATATAAATGACAAGGTTAATATAGTGTCCCAAACCTATCTAAAATATATTATTTGAAAGTATTTAGACCCATCCCCACCTTAACCTTTTAATAATCCACATTGGAGCCATTAGGAACTGAATATAAATTTATTATAAAATAATATTTCTAGCTTTTCCAAAGGTGCCCCTCACCCTTCTTATAAAAAGGGAACTCCCCCTTCTCTCTAATTTACACTAAAAAGCCTTTTGGATCAGCCAAACCCTGCCCATATATTCTCTCAACGTACATAACTTTGACCTAGAGGACTTAGTTTGATCAGAAATCCAACCTAAGGAGCCCTTTTGATCAAATCAAAAGGAAGAACCCGATTAAGAGGTAATGTTTTCACCACCCTCTTTCAAGTTCCGTTCTAATTCAACTTCTTCTTTCTTTGTTATTACCATTATAAAATAATAAATCCAGTATCTTCTATATAATTTTATGTTATTATAAATATGGTACAACCATATTCAGTATTCTATCCATCCATTGAATGACATGTCACCATACATGTGTACGTACGGCTTACCGTCTCCACGTCGTGGTGTAATTGTTATTCAAAACATTATTATTTGGATGGGTATAATAATGATGTGTAATTCATTTAAATAATAAATATAACACAATAATGATTTTTTATATATGATATACCATTCAATTATATATTATTTTAATATCAAAATAATGATATTGTTGCTCGTGCGTATGTACGGACTACCGTCTCCACGAACGTGATGAGATTCATTCCCCATCGTATCCATTCAAGTCTAATTCTCATTTGATGATTAAAAATAATGTTTAAGGACTTGATATCATTCTGTATATGAATAATATACATCCCATCCATAAAACATATGGCTCACATAACAATGAATATATAGAAATACGAATCTGTTAACACCCAAAACGATGATAATACTAAGATATTATTAACAAATCAATGTTAAAAGATCGTATATGATATCATATTAATGTATATTATTCTTGTATAATTTAGTAACAATTATTTCACCATTATATAGGAGGTTAACCTGCCCTCAACCAAGGAAAAGTACAAGGTAAGGGTTTATTTGATAATCTCTTCATTATCCAAGGTTGTTTATACGTAATTATCTACTGGGACCTCTTTATCATCCACCTACATGTTTCATAAAAATGTATTTCAAAACATTCATAATATTTTATAGACTATGGGTTAAAGTCGTTTATACCCTTGTTAACGTTTTTTAAGATGTTTATAAAGTAATCTTTCCATCGTTTTCTAAATAAGGTCCTTTTAAACCTTTTTGACAGAATTAAGGTAAGAATGTCTTTTTTTGACTTATACAGCAGGTGCGGCTATTTTCTACCGTTATAAACTCATCAAAGCAACCCTTACAAGCTTATAAAAATATTTTAAATTTAAATGTTTTATTTTCTAATTATGTGACTCTTAAATGATTTTAAAATAGAAAGAGATATTTATCTAAAAAGGGTTTTGATTTCATCTATGTCAACATCCTTTGAAGGATTTTAAGTTTATTTGGAGTTGATTAATTATGATACCAAACATCCATATAATATTGAAGGTTTTGTGATATGTTTGACTGTGGATGTGCTATTTTTACACCATTCATGATTTATGGTTAAATTATTGACATTTCGTATGCTAGTTTTAATACGAATGTTTTCGATATGTTTAAACATTTTCATATGAGGAATGTATTGGACTTAGTAAGTGACTGGTGGAGCCCGCTATAGCTCCTCGATGAATCAGTAGGTCTCATGAGACAACTAGACAGGGAATTGGATGAGGCCCTTTCCCAATTTGATTTATCGTTTTGGCCGAGGCCTTAATCATTTTTAGATGTCTTGGCCGAGGCCTTGAAAAAATGTTTCAGAATGTCTGGAATTATACATTCCCTCATTATAGAAATAATATTGATGGTTCATGTGGTCATTCGACTAGTATAATACCCATGATTTTGTTTTATTATGGAATTATTTACTTATCTCATATTCTTGCCATAAAAGTATTCATGTTTATTATTGGTAATGGTTTTTGGTTTCAATTATTTACCATGATTAATATTTATGTCATTTCTACTGTATTACTTACCCTTACTGAGCGTTTGAGATCGCCCCTTTCTATTTTTTATTTTTTCCAGGATGTGAAGAATTATTTTATGAATGACCTATAGGGATAGTATGAGGGGATATGAGTGTGGAATATGGAGACAATGTTTTTGTAGTTTTCTTTTTTATGATGTAATGTAAACATTATGAATGTATCTAGTGTTTCCAAGGCTACTAAATTAATCGATCTTTCGAGACTTGATCTTTTGTGATCATGCCAATGTTATTTAATAATGCACCGACTCTGGATAACTGGGTTTGGGGATTTACAGTTGGTATCAGAGAAAGTTTAGTACACACCTTGGAAACTATATTTAGATAAACTCTTATTAGAGCGCATAGACCTAAGATGGACATTGAGGATTAGTATGGAAAAACTTCCTAGAATTTTGGTATTGTAGAAATTTTGTGAGTTTTCTGAGCAATACATCCCTATCTGGATATGAGTAGGTAGAGGAGGCTCTGACATAGATGTGCCTATGGGGTAAAAATTGAAAACGCTGCTTTGAGCTAGACTCGAACGGGAACTGGTGCACGACAATGGGCCTTACTGTACTCTTGGTTACGACACTCCCGGGGGATATACTTAGGATAATTCCTGTTTTCTTTAAAAACCATTGTAAAGGTTTTATGATTATATACTTCCTCAAAGAAAACATTTTTATGATTATGGATTATATCCATAAACTGTTCAATTTATGTTAAGTGTTTTACAATTTTGGATTTATGTATTGCGATTCATAAACTAATCTAGTGTATTCCATTGTTTAGAAATGGATCCTAGTGGAAGAAATGGAAACCGTATCAATGCATGAACTCCATGTAGGGATTTTCCTCCTTCTCAAGATAATTATAGTGGAGCTGGTGATGAAACTAGTGATAATCAGTTAATCACCATACTGGGACAACTCACTCAGGTTATGAATAATAACCTTGCCCGTATAGAGTACCCTGATCTACGGCATGGAGGATCAATGTTAGATAGCTTAATGAGGCAACAACCACCAACATTAAATGGGAGTACAAATCCCTTAATAGCTGAGCAATGGATAATTTCTTTAGAGAAAATATTCCATGCCTTGGGGAGTAGTGAAAAGGAAAAAGTTATCATTGAAGTTTACCACCTCACTGGAGATGCTGATCAATGGTGGTCATTGATTCAAAACACGAAGGAAGATGATGAAGTATCAAATATAGAATATTGGGAGTTCAATGATATGATTTTAGAAAAATAATTTCCTCGGGACCATCGAGCAGATATGGAAAGGCAATTTCTGAGTCTGAGACAAAAGGAGGATGAGAATGTCGCAAAGTATAAGGCCAACATTACAAGGTTAGCAAGGTATGATTCAGATTATATACGTAACCCAAGAAGTAAGATTGATCATTTCTTTGATGGGTTAAAACTATTTCTCAGTTGATCATTGGTCTCAGAATCCTTCTCGTCATACGAAGATATTGTCTCATGTGCTATCAAGACAGAAAAATAATTCTCTAAGTCTTATGACATTAAATCAAAGTAAGAGAAGAAGAGATCTGCTAAACACTCTAGGAAAGTAAATAAGGAAGTAGGGAAGTAGGGAAGAGTTTAATTTCCACCTTGTGATAATTGCGGAAGGAATCCCCCTGGTTCCTGTCTAAAAGGAAAAGGAGTATGCTACAAGTGTGGACAGAAAGTCCATTTAACTGGTGATTGTAATGGAAAGAAAGACGCTACCAATGTTAAATGCTACAATTGCAGGGAGATGGGACATTATTCAA
Organism: Viscum album; assembly: GCA_963277665.1. NCBI lineage: Eukaryota > Viridiplantae > Streptophyta > Magnoliopsida > Santalales > Viscaceae > Viscum > Viscum album. Next base: position 1,794,742,548 of record OY728158.1, read on the forward strand.
ATGAATGTCTTATGTGTCAGAGAAACATACCTTAGAAAAGGCCTAGGTACCAAGGCCAAGCTTATTCAATCACTACTACTGAGGTTGAAGCCCCGAAAGATGTGATGGAAGGTAATTTAATGGTTTCCTCAAGTTTAGAAAATGCTTTATTTGATTCTGGATCAATGCATTGTTTCATAGCTTACTAGTTTTCTAAGAAAATTAGATATTTCCAATTTGATTTAACAAGGTATTTGTTAGTCAAAACTCCTAAGGGAAGTATCATTGCAACAAAGTTTTGTGAATCAGTCCCCATTAGAGCACATAAATGTTCTTTATCTGCGGATATCATCATCATACCTATGATTGAATTTGATATAATCCTCGCTATGGATTGTCTTTAGGGGCATGATGCAAAAATTTATTGTAAGAAGAAAGAGGTTACTATTTTTTTTTGTGATGACAAGGAAAACCTCATCTTTAGAGTGGAATTGTCACCCCAAATTCTTACCTAGATCCACCCACAGTAGCTCAACTAAATTCAATTATTAGGGAGGAAGAGAATGAAATAACTGTGGGTGAGGAAAGGAATGTTCAAATAGAGGATGTACCTGTTGTTAGGGAATATGTTGATGTGTTTCCGGAAGATTTACCTAAACATCCTCTAGAACGAGAAATTGAGTTTTCCGTTGATTTAATTCCTGGTTTAAGGCCTATATCAAAGACCCTTATAGAATGGCCACTATGGAATTAGTTGAACTAAAGAAACAACTAGAGGAATTGAGTAATAATAGATTTATTCACCCTAGTGTTTCTCCATGGGGAACCCCTGTCCTTTTTGTTAAGAACAAAGATGGATCTATGAGGTTATGTATCTACTACAGGGAAATCAATGCCATAACAATAAAGAACAAGTATCCCCTACCTCACATTGATGATTTATTTGATCAAAAGCATGGAGATCAATACTATTCAATGATTGACCTTCGATCTGGATACCCTCAGTTGTGTGTGAAGAAGGAAGACATTTCGAAGACAACATTTCAAACAAAGTACGGGCATTACAAGATTACAGTAATGCCTTTTGGATTGACTAATGCACCCTATGTATTCGTGGATCTAATGAATAGAGTTTTCAAGGAATATCTCAATAATTTTGTGGTGTTATTTATTGATGATATCTTGGTATACTCCAAAATCTATGAGGATCATGAAAACCACTTGCGCATTATCCTAAAGACTCTTAGAAGACATGAATTATATGGGAAGTTTAGTGAGTGTGAATTCGGGCTTCAAGAGATTTCTTTCCATGGCCATATTGTCTCTATGGATAGAATCTCTGTTGATCCTTCTAACACAAGAGCAATCCAAGAATGGCCTGCACTGATGAGTATAACTTAGGTACACAGTTTTATTGGTTTAGCAGGTTATTATCGACGTTTTGTCCAGAACGTTTCCGGATTGGATAACCCATTAACGAATCTCACACGTAAAGGGGTTAAATTTGTGTGGACAAAAGAGTGTGAAGAATGTTTTGAAGATCTGAAGAGAAGATTAGTAAATGCTCCTATATAGACTCTACCATCGGGGAATGATGGGTTTGTTATTTATAGTGATGCATCGAAGAAAGGACTTGGTTGTGTCCTTCTGCAAAATTATAGAGTTATTTCATATGCATCACGATAGTTGAAAATACATGAGAAAACTATCCTACTCATGATATTGAGTTAGCTGCTGTAATATTTGCTTTGAATATATGGAGAAATTATCTCTATGGTGAAAAATATGAGATTTATACTGATCACAAGAGATTGAAGTATATTTTCTCACAGAAAGAACTCAACATGAGGCAAAGGAGATGGCTTGAACTACTCAAGGATTATGAATATACGATACACTACCACCTGGGGAAGAAAAATAAGGTGGAAGATGCTTTGAGTAGAAAATATCATGGAGTTTTGAACATGATGAGAATTGAAAGGGATCCTATTTTCATGGATCTAGTGAAGATGGATATGGTAATTACCATGGAAGGTGAAACATTGATACTTTTTCAAATGGTTTCCAAACCATATTTACTTGAAAAGATAAAGAGTTCTCAGACCAGTGATGAAGAGTTTCAAAAGAATATTAAAGCTGTGAATGATGGGAGATTGAGATTCTTTGTGTATGAAGAAGGAATATTGAAATTTGGGAAGAGTCTTCGTGTTCCCGATATACCTGATCTAAAAAGAGAGTTGTTGGATGATGATCATAGTTCCAATTTCTCTATACAGCCTGGGAGAACCAAAATGTATAGTGACATGAAGAAACATTTTTGGTGGGACAACATGAAGAGGGAGATTTCTGATTTTGTGTTAATATGTATGGTTTGTCAACAAGTGAAAGCTGGAAGGCAACAGCCTGGAGGAGTCATGAAACCTCTTCCCATACCAGAGTGGAAATGGGATAATATTATGATGGACATTATCATGGGAATACCAAAGAATCCTAGAAAGAACGATGCAATATGGGTTATTATTGATCATCTTACCAAGTCAGCATATTTTATTTCTATAAGAGAAGATCTACCACTTGAACGTCTAGAAAGAATATATATTAATGAAGTTGTGAGGGTTCATGGGGTACCCCTATCGATTGTTTCTGATCATGATCCCCATTTTAATTCAAAATTCTGGAAGAGTCTTCAGAAGTCCTTGGATACTGAACTTCGTTTGAGCACTGCTTACCACCCTCATATAGATGGACAATTAGAACTGACTATTCAAACCTTAGAAGACATGTTGAGATCATGCTCACATGACTTTTAGGGTATGTGGGATCAATATTTACCTCTGGTAGAATTTTCCTATAACAATATATTCCATTGAAGTATTCAGATGGCACCATATGAAGCGTTATATGGAAAGAGATGTTGCACACCAACCTGTTGGGATGACGTTGGTGAGAGAAAACTCATAGGTCCATAACTGGTGGAGGAAACGATGGAAAATGTGAAGGTAATCCAAAACCACATCAAAGCAGCTCAAAGTAGGCAGAAGAGCTATGCCGATAATCGAATGAAGGATTTGGAATTTCAAGTAGAAGATCATGTTTTCTTGAAGGTATCTCCATGGAAGGGATTTATACGTTTTGGTAAGAACGGTAAATTGAGTCCCAGGTACATCAGACCTTTCGAAATTTTAGAATGAATTGGGGTTGTAACTTACCGTTTGGAAATACCGCCAAGTGTCTCCAAAGTTCACAATGTGTTCCACGTATCACTGTTGAGAAAATGCATGCCTGACTCAACACATGTACTCACTTACGACGAATTAGAACTGAAACCTGATATGTCTTATTGCGAAGATCTCGTCAGGATTCTTGATACAAGAGAACAAGTGCTGAGAAATTGGACAAATCGTCTGGTAAAAGTTCTATGAAAAAACAATAAGATGGAAGAGGCAACGTGGGAACCTGAGGAACTTTTGATGAAGAACCACTTGAGTATTTTTATGAAATAGTATTCTAGAAATTTCGAGGATGAAATTATTTGAAGGAGGGTATAATGTAACACCCCAAGCTTCCATGGTACACTTATCTTTGAATAATACAGTAGCGTGTGTTGTACGCAACTTCGAGTTCTAACACACACCACAACCAATCAAACAAGTCATTATGAATAGTAATACCCACTTTTTGAAATTTTATAAATTTTATCTTTCAAAATGGACTTCTTTTTTTGATTCGGAATATTTAAATTAGCTTAGGGTAAATTTTTGGTATTTTTATGAAATTATTCAATTTTTTATGAATAGTGAAAAAACACTGAGTTATAGTTTAAAACCCAATTTTTATTTAAATAATTATTTATTTTATTTAAATTTAATTGAGGTCAAAATAGATACATAATGACTATATAAGTTCAATGTAATTCACTGGAGTTAGTTTAGAATAATTTGAGATATATAAAAATTTTATTGAACTTTTCACCATCTTTTACCCACCTCCTAGGAGAATTTAAAAATTCACATAAAACTTAATTTTACCGCTTCTGTGAGTGGAATTTCAAAAATCCGAGAGACATGGTTAATATCAAGGAGTAAAATGTGGTTCAATAAGATAAAAATAATTTTGGTGAATAGTAACTCTTTACTTTTATTTACCCTGGTTAAAAGTAAATAGGGTAATTAAGGATAAAAATGATATTAATATTACCCTAACACATGTCCTAATTCTATTGGAAAAGTGTATCTCGATCAAAAACAACCTTAGGAATAAAATATTATCATTTAGCTTCACATGGATTAGATTAGGGCATTTATTATTATTTAATTCCAAGAATAGTTAAAAGAGTTAAAATCAAAGTTTAATAACTAAAAGATTTTTAATATAGGGTTTTACATAAGATAAATTAGATTATAAATATTCATTAGAAAGCTAAAACAATTTCCTACATAATGGTATTTTATTTATAATTTTTAGACTTTAAATAATTTAATTATGACAGAATGATGATGTAGTAATTACCTTATTAGTGAAATATTAAAATAATTGATATTATAAATATCAAAATAAAAGTTATTTGAGACTTTTTATGAATTACACTAATTTTATAGGTTAATATGACATATTAGGATTGGTTATATATATTTTATTCGAAGTAATAATTCTGTTATAAAATTATCAAAAACAAAATACCCAATAGTTTCAAAATTGACATAAATGAGTTTTTAAAAAAAATATTATATTATTAATTGATATTCAATTCCTAAAAATATAAGGTTCGGCCAAATGACTTATATCATGATAGGTGTATCATTAATGGACCACTTGGGGGTCACTTAGATGTATATAGTAAGTTTATTAACTATATAATATAAAAATTCAAAGAGACATGGTAAATGTAAAACTATTTAACTAAGAGTTAAATAAAAATGATAAGGTTAATATAGGGACCCAAACCTGTCTAAAATCTATTGGTTGAAAGTATTTCTACCCATCCCCACCATAAACTTTAAATAATCCACTTTGGAGCCATTATAAACTGAATATTAATTTATTATGAAATAATATTGCTAGCTTTTTCAAAGGTGCCCCTCACCCCTCTTATAAAAAGGGAACTCCCCCTTCTCTCTAATTTACCCCTTCATAGCCTTTTGGATCGGCCAAACCCTGCCCAAATATTCTCTCAACTTCCCTCAATTCGACCTAGAGGCCTTATTTTGATCGGAAATCCAACCGAAGGAGACCTTTTGATCAAATCAAAAGGAAGAACCTGATTAAGAGGTAATATTTTCACCACCCTGTTTCAAATTCTGTTCTACTTAAACTTCTTCATGCTTTGTTATTCCCATTATTAAATAATAACCCCAGTATATTATATATAATTTGATGTTATTATAAATATGGTACAACCATATTCAGTATTCTATCCATCCTTTGAATGACATGTCACCATACGTGCGTACGTACGGCTTACCGTCTCCACGTCGTGGTGTAATTGCTATTCAAAACATTATTATTTGGATGGTTATAATAATGATGTGTAATTCATGTAAATAATAAATATATCATGATAATGATTCTGTATATATTATATACCATCCAATTATATATTATTTTAATATCAAAATAATGATATTGTTGCTCAAGCGTACGTACGGACTACCGTCTCCACGAACGCAATGAGATTCATTATCCATCGTATCCATTCATGTCTAATTCACATTTTATGATTAAAAATAAGGTTTAAGGACTTGATATCATTCTGGATATGAATAATATACATCCCATACATAATAAATATGGCTTACATAACATAGAATATAAAGAAAGAAGAATCTGTTAGCACCTGAAACAATGATAATACTAAGATATTATTAACAAATCAATATAAAATGATCATATATGATATCATATTAATGTATATGATTATTGAATAATTTAGTAACAATTATTGAAAAATTATACAGGAGGTTAACCTACCCTCAACCAAGTAAAAGTACATGTTAAGGGTTTATTTCACAATCTCTTCGTTATCTGTGGTTGTTTATACGTAACTATCTACTGGGACCTCTTTATCATCCACCTCCATGTTTCTTAAAAATGTATTTCAAAACATTCTTACTATTTTATAGACTATAGGTTATAGTAATATATACACTTGTTATCTTTTTTTAAGATGTTTATAAAGGAATCTTTCCGTCTTTTTCCAAACAAGGTCATTTTTAACCTTTTCGACAGAATTATGGTAAGAATATATTTTTTTAACTTATATGGCGGGTGCGGCTATTTTCAACTGTTATAAACTCTTCAAAGCTTCCCATACATGCTTATAAGAATATTTTCAAATTAAATGATTTATTTTATAATTATGTGACTCTTAAATTATTTCAATGTAGAAAGAGATACTTTTCTAAAAAGGGTTTTGATTTCATCTATGTCAACATCCTTTGATGGATTTTAAGTTTATTTGGAGTTTATTTAATGATACAAAACATCCATATTTTATTGAAGGTTTTGTGATATGTTTGACTGTGGATGTGGTATTTTTACACCATTCATGATTTATGGTTAAATTATTGACATTTCGTGTGCTAGTTTTAATAAGAATGTTTATGATATGTTTAAACCTTTTCACATGAGGAATGTATTGGAATTAGTAAGTGACGGGTGGAGCCCACTATAGTTCTTCAATACATTGGTAGGTATCATGAGACAACTAGAAGTGTAATTTGGCGAGGCCCATTCCCAATTTGATTTATGGTTTTGGCTAAGGCCTTAATCATTTTTAGACGTCTTGGGCGAGGCCTTGAAAAAATGTTTTAGAATGTCTGACATTATACATTCCCTCATTATGGAAATAATATTGATGGTTCATGTGGTCATTCGACTAGTAGAATACCCATTATTATGTTTTATTATAGATTTATTTACTCATCTCATATTCTTTCCATAAAATTATTCAAGTATATTATTGGTAAAGTTATGTGGTTTCAATTATTTACCATGCTTAATATTTATATCATTTTCTGATGTATTACTTACCCTTATTGAGCGTTTGAGCTCACCCCTTCCTGTGTTTTATTTTTTCCAGGATGTGAAGAAGTATTTTATGAATTACCTGCAGGGATATTATGAGGGGATATGAGTGTGGAATAATGAGACTATGTTTTTGTAGTTTTCATGTTATGATGTAATGTGAGATTTATGAATGTATCTAGTGATTCCAAGGATACTAAACTAATCGATCTTTTGAGACTTGATATTTTGTGATCATGCCAATGTTATGTAATAATGCACTGACTCTGGGTAACTGCGGTCAGGGCGTTACAGTCAGGATTAGCTATTTAATTAGTATCAGTGAATTACCCTTCATCTTTTATTTAATTTGTGGATCCCTATCAGGATGTCCTTCTAGTTGACTTTACAGGACTCCCTCCAAATAGAGGACTTGAATTTGATTTAAAGATCACACCAAGTTCAGAAACTATTTTGATACCCTCATATCATGTGGATCTAATTAAGATTAAAGAGATCAAGGTAATACTAAATGACATGGAGGGGAAGGGATTTATTAGAGCTAATGCTTCAACATGGGGTGCACTTTTTTTCACCAAGAATCCAGATGGTATTATTTAAAAATACATTGATTTCTGAAAGATTAACCATATGATAATGAATAACTGATATCCATTTTCCATGATCGATGAGCTTTTTGATCATCTATGAGGATCCTTGTGGTTCTCTAATATTGATACTCGATCAGCCTATCACCAGTTATGAGTTACAGAGGAGGACATTCTAAATGCATCATTTCAGAGTATGTATAAAAAATATGAGTACATGGTGATTCTATTCGTGATGATGAATGAACCGGTGGTATTCATGGACCTCATGAAAAAGATATTACATCCATACATGGACTCATTCATCATATTATTCATTAATGATAGAATCATCTACTCATTGGAAATAGAACAACATGCAAGGATCCTAGAGATATTCTTAAGTATGATTCAAGCACTTGAGCTGTATTTCATGATGTTGAAGTGTAAATTATGGATTTAAGAGGAGATTTTCCTATGACATGTTTTTGAAGACCATTATGACTATATACCCATAGAATATTGATGCAGTAATGTCCTAGATATGTCAATAGAATGTGTTTGAGAATAAGAGCTTTCTAGGTTTAAGAGGATATTACTGACTATTTATATAGGACTTTTGTTGACTATCAGAACCCATGAAAACACTAAAAATGAAGGGAGTGAAGTTTTAGTGGCCATACTAGTGTGAAAAGTATTACATTGATCTAAAGACAAGGCTGGTGACAACTCCAACAATGACACACCCTGATCTCGGGATTAGTCATGCAGTGTACTGTGATACATTAGTCATTGGATTGGGAGTGGTGATGATGCAAGTAGAGTAAGTAGTGTCCTATGGGACTCAGTATCTATGGATACATGATAAGAACTATCCTACACATGAAATGGAGCTAGCTTTTACAGTCCATGCACTAAAATATTCGAGACAATATCACTTTAGTGAGAGATTTATTGTTTACACAGATCACGAGAGCCTTCATTACATCATCATAAAGAGGGACATTAACCTAAGAAAGATACTATAGGTTTAGTTTCTATATAAATTAGACATTTATATGGTGTGTACTCCTAGGAAGCGTAATTTACTTGATAATTATCTTATCTATAAGACATAGGCTAAGAAAGAGCATAGAGAGAGGCCCTTATAAGAGATGTGGTGCTTGATGAGATTATTAGATGATTGGATGATAAATGATTTAGATGAACATGGTTATATGACTTATGATCCCTTAATAGTCATATATTCACTTGTTATTTAGGTAAAGGCTGAACATAAGTCAGGCTCAGAGTATGATATAATGGCGGAACAACTAGATGGTGGTTACTGAATGCCAAGATAGTCAAAGGACGATGATGATGTTATATTGGTACATGGTAGAGTAGTAATCTTTTATTCTATCAGATAGGAGCTAATTAAGGATTACCATACCTCTATATGGAAGGTAAATCCTTATGTGACCCAGAGTTATCATTACATTAGGTAGAATTTTTGGTCGTCAAGGATGAAGAGAGACATTGTTGGTATTGTATCCTGGTCCCTTAGCTATCAGAGGGAGAAGGCTAAACCCCAACATATGGGTGGGTTGGTACAGCCACTCTTAGTAACTATGTGGAGGTGGAATGATGTCACAATGGATATTGTGATGGGGTTACCCACAACCCTGGGGAGTGGTGAAACATTATGGGAGGTTATCTATTAGCTAACAAAGTTGTCTCACTTCTTACTGATCAGATATACTCACTTAATGGAGGGGATGGAAAAGATTTATTTCCAAGAGATCATATGATTTTATGGTGTTCCCTTGATAATTATTTCTGATAGATATTCATGTTTTATGTCACTCTTTTGTAATGTGTTGATGAAATACCAATGGACTTCGTTAATATTGATCACAACATACTATCCTTTAACTGACAAAGAGTCTGAGTAGACTATTTGAATATTGGGGGAAATGATTCAAGATTGTATTCTAGACTTCAGTGAAGCATGGGATGATCCGTTAGACATTACTAAGTCATTATACAATAACAGTGAAAAGGATTATATTTAAATGGAACCTTATGAGGATCTTTATTGGAGGCCATTTCACTTGCCACTCGGTTGGCATGAGGTGGGTGGGGCAGTAGTTGTTGGTCCCAACATGGACTAGGAGACCTCCAAGAGAGTGTAGATGATATAGAAGAGTTTGATCACTGCTTATAGTAGACAAAGATCATATTCCAACCCTAGGGGTAGAACCTTGGAGTACACTATGGGAGATCAGGTTTTCATGAGGGTAACTCCTCAGTTAGTCCACATATGCATGGGAAAGAAGGAAAAGCTAACAAATATTTTTTTTTGACCCTTTGATATCAATAAAAAATAAGGGTATTGATGTATCTTCTTGAACTCCATTATCTCTATAGAGGTATGTACAACAAGTTTCATGTGTCATGGATTCATAGGTTTATACACGACCCTAATCATGTTGTTGATTGTGAGGAAATTGAGTTGGAAACCAATGCATCTTATGTTGATCATCCAATGTGGATCATAGACTGAAGAGAGAATGTTTTTTGAGGAAATATTGCACCACATGTATGGATTAAAGGCATCATTGGTGGATCTAGGAGGAGACAAGGGAGTGTGAGTCTAATGTCCAAAATCAGGTTCCAGATTTGTTCAAGTATCACCACTAGAGATAATTCTCTGTGGTGAGAAGTCGATAGAGAGGGAGAATGTTAATATCCATGATTTTTAAAGATAACAAAAAACCCCACTGATAATAATTTATTATTATTTTTCTGTGAAAATATAATTATTCAAAAAAAACCATTTAATATATTTATTTAAAGGACTTTAAACAAGGATAAAATCCTGGTTAACACCTTGGAAATTTCAAAGGAATGTTTTTAGACTTAGGCGCTGAGATAACACGACATTACAGGGCCTGTAGTGTCTCAGTGTATATGGAATAAAAATATTAAATATATTATATTACACATGTGTGATTTTTTCCAAAATAATTTAATATCTCGCAAACAGTGTTGTGTATGAACAATATGAGACCACCATTAAGTCTTGGATGGGGGGATTTCCCTTGGCATGATGTAACATTTGTGAGTGTTGATATTTTGGTAACATAGCATGTGAGGATAACTTATCTATAATTTTTATTTATATACTATATTGAAAATAATTGAATATATCTCTAATGATGTATCATATGAGAATTATATAACTACCATTATGTTAAAGATGCAAGGTTTACCCTAGGATCAACAAAACATTTATACGCATCAGGAGTTTGGTTAGATATCTCATTAGATTAATTTATATAATATTTTTATTATTAATATAATTATTGATAATGAATTTACTATCCATATTTCTTATAAGTCTCAACACCCCCATTTCTCATGCACAAGAGGTTTCAAAACCATGATTTTTCACTTTTTGACTGTTTTAATCACCAACTAATTAATGACGTGTTTTTAAATGCTCTATTTTGGATTACAGAGGATTTTAATTGATGTTCTTAAAATAGGAAAAAACTTTTGTTTTGAGTATTGAAATGCCTGAGTGTTTTCATCTTCATTATTGGTTGGCCTCATTGAAATCTGATTGGTACTACATATTATCTATGTGTGACTCGTGAAGATTCTTCCATATCAATCTAGTTTGATTCTCTTCTCATGCACGATGGCTTATGGTGCATGGCACCTGTGTAGAGGCACGATGCAGGTGGAAAATATATATTAAATATACTATATTATGCATGTTCAATTTTTACTAAATAATTGTGTATATTCTAAAAGGTGTCTTGTATGAGAAATATAAGACTAGTGTTAGGTCTGAGATATGAGGTGTACCCTAGGCATGATATTGCATTGGTGTGTGTTTGGTGTTTGGTAATATCATATGTGTGGATAATTTATTTAGTATTTTTATTTATTTATTTTTTCAAAAATAATTGAATATCTCCAAAATGGTGAACCAAATGAGAAACTTGATACCATTATTATGTCATATATGGTGGGTTTAATTTAGGCACTTAAAAAAATTGATTTACGAATTGTTGTAGATTTCCCATTAGATTATGTTATTTAATATTTTTATTATTAATTTATTTATTAAAAATCAAATTTACTATTACTCTTCCTCAATAAATGAAAACCCACTATTTCTCATGCACAAAAGGTTTCAAAACCTTGATTTTTCACTTTTTAGATAGTTTTAACCACCAATACATTAATGAGGTTTTTTTTAAAACATTCCATTTTGGATTAAAAAGGATTTGAATTAATGTTCTTAAAATAGGGGAAAACGTGTGGTGTGGGTATTGATATACCTGAACATTTTCGTCTTCATTCTTTGTTGGCCCCATTGATATATGAGTGGTCATGAGTCTCATTTGTGCATGACTAGTGAGGCTTCATCCATTTCCCTTCAGTTTGATCCTCTTATTAGGCATGATGGTTTCTAGTGCATGGAACCTATGTAGAAGGTGGTAATTTCCTCCATCTTATATTTTATTATATGCTAATTTTTAATTTAATTTTTTTAACCTTATAAAATTATAGAAAAACATTATTGAATAGAATAAAGGATAACAAACCCATAAATATCAAGGGGTAATTTCTTGGTTTTTTCCATGAAATTTTTACATTTAATTATTAAAATCATCAAAGGATAATTATGATATTTTAAATGGATAATTATTAATATTATATATTTATAATTGAAATATTTTATAAGGATTATTATTAAAATTTTCAAATGATAATTGTGAGAATATCGAAGGATTATTATGAAAACTACAAATGATAATATAAATTTTATCAAAGAACAATAATTAAAATTATCAAATGCTAATTTCTATATTATCATTTGATAATTTATAGAATAAAAAATATGAAAGTATAATTGCATAGTTCTCTCTAGGGATAAATAATTGGAATCTCTAGATGATCATTACTTTTGATTTATCTAAGGATAAATATTAAATTTATCAAATGATAATTATGGGTATATCAAAGGATAAATTATATAAAAATTTTAAAAAATTAATTGTAAAAAATATTGATTATAATAAATAATGAAAAGATAATTATAATGATTAATTTATAATTTTTTATCAAAATATAATTATAAAAATTAATTTATGGGAAATTATCAAAGAATTAGTATAGAAGGATAATTTATAATAAATTATCAAAAGATAATTATTCTCATGGATAATATTGTGAGTGCATGCGTTGGCATAAAATGATAATTTAGAAATTATCGATGAGAGAGAGAGTATTATCACATGCGATATTTTATTACTTTTTATATAAAATATAGGGTATTAGTTCTAGAATCTCTTAACAAACATCAAGTGTTGAAGTTTCAATTTTTATGGTAATAAGGTCGTGAAGAGGTGTTCTTGACTATTTATGTTTCCAATCAAGATATAAATCCACTTAGGGTGGTTTATCTTGCCTTTGACATCTATGAATTTTGAGGTATCAAGTTCCATACCATTTGGGATTTTGGTATACATGTTTCCTTAATATGATTTATGTGTAGATATATTTGATTACCATTAAAGATAATGATAGCATGTTGCTGTGTCTGTAGCCATAGGAACCTTATGTGACACTTTTTGTCACGATCACATTATAGATTATTATTCATTCTCAATATTGATCACATATATTATTGTGTTAAATTTCTTATGATGATTTTCTATGCATTCATGTGTATCCCACCATTCTATGTGTGTTATTGTGGTATTGGTCTTGGAGCCCATGGTAGGTGGACAATCGTGACATGTTTATCCCGCAGAGGGTGAGTGCACATGAACTGTCATAATGGAGACGAAGGACATGTGCACATGGTAGAGATATGATGATGGCTCATGGATGCCACATGAGGTTCTCGATTACTAGAAGATTCCATGGGGTATGTTCTTGATTCCTAGTGAATGAAAATTAGCTCTCTATGACTAGAAAATACTAAGAACATGAATTCCTTGATGTCATGTGTATTACAAGTTTCACAGTCCCATGATGATGAGTAGAATGATTCATGAACCTCATGGCTAGTCCTTGATTCTTTTCACACCTTGATTATCTTCCAATCGTAGATCCAACACATGTATATTCAGGGGTTTACAGTGGATTTGTTACCACATGACCGCTCAATTTTGGATTTTGTGTTACTATTTTTGTTACATATTTATTATTATTGTTATGGTACACACAAGACACTTGAGAAAATCGTTTTATGAACACATTAGTAGTGTTTTATTAAGTCTTGTACTCCCACCATACTCAGAAATTTTTGTGTTCTTGTAAATTTTATATGGGATCTCGTGAAGGGAAAGGGACCTATGGAGGTCTGCTAAGATAAAGAGTTTAGAGCTAGTGGTGGGTTAGGATATACATTAGCAGAACCTGTGGTGTATCATTTATTTATTTATCAGCTTTATATACCCTGGAATGGATTTCCACTTTTGGTATATATATTTATTTAATTTTCATGAATTCCATTTATTTAGTTATTCTTAATGTTCACTCAGATGATTTATTATGATTGTTATAGTTTATTATTGAACCTTTGACACGATACTAAGGGTATAGTCTCCCCCTTTTCATACTTAGACTCTCACTCCTAGTTGACAGCCACTTTCATTCAGGGAGGCACACATGGGGTCATGTGGCACTCATTTTTAGACAAAGTGTTCTGGATTGGGATGTTACAATATACATCTCTATATCCATCAAATGGTAAGAAAAACCATCATTTATATATACAATGTACTACCACCTCGTGAATAGATTTAATTCATTTTCCATTACCTCCACTTATGAGTGGTTATATTAATGTATTTAATATATATATATATATATATATATATATATGATATTCATGACACATTTATCATTTTTATATGATAATATATCATTTAATTTCTTTCCATTCCATTCACTAAAAATGATTGCTTTCTTTTTGCATATGTGTGGACTACCAGCTCCATGAAGAATATTTAATTTCATTCCATTCCATTCACTAAAAATGATTGCTTTCTTTATAAGTATTATATATATATATATTAATGAAAAATATTTCATTATTATCATTTTTTAGATGTTAAAATAATGACTTCATTGATCATAGTCAACCTACCAAAGTCGTTTTGGGAATATGAGTCGAATATTGTCCAAAAGATCGATAGGATCTTAATTGATTAAGTAATTGATTATAATATGGAAATAAAAACAATAATAAAAATGAAAAATTTTATTAGGAATTTAAATAATTAACATAAATTTATTATTCAGGAATTTAAAGAATATACATGATGATTCAAACTCAATGTATGGGACCTTCTTGTAAAATAACAACATCTAAATTTCCCTTCCAAATCATTTTATTCAATATCCTTGTTCATATATATGATTTGGAAAAATGTTTATTTATGATTCAATTAATTCTAAAATAATTTTTTTTTAAAAATTTAATTTTTTGTAAAGGCTTTCAAAAGTAATACTTTTATGTATTTTATATGGAATATCATGACATTTTAAAAAAAATATAGAAGTAATGTTCTATTTTAACGTATAAAATGACAATAACTTATTTCACCCCCATAACCATTATTTGGATTCCTTTATATGAATCCATATTTTTCTAAGAAATAACCACTTTTCCATTTATTCTGGGAATTTTACTTTTGAATGTGTGTTTTTAAAATGTATATGTAATTTAATATCAAAATGTGTTTTACATATGGATTAAAAATAGTTTTTAGAGGTCTTTTTAATGAAAAATTGAATGATTAAAATTATTTATTCATGATGTGGTGCTTCAAAATTTTTATTGATGATAGGTAATCCCAATATATCACATGATGTTGGATGATACTGATATAGCTTATACGATGGGTGCACTCAGATAGTTCTCCAATGCATTGAGCAATGATTATGTTTTTCTTAGTGAATTATATTGAAAGTCGACATTATGTTTATTCCAATTTTAAGGGTTCCTATAAAGGTTCTATAAAATATATTTCCCAAGGAATCTATATGACATAACTATACTTTCTTTTGAGGTTTTATGAAAATATTTTGAATTTAAACCGAATTATCATGATATTTTATTTTAAATCAATGATTAAGACCTTTTTGAGTAAAAATTTATGTCTATAAGAAATTGTTTCAGGGGTTCACATGTTTACTAATAAACCCACGCAATTACAATTTTAATTTATATTTTGTTAAAATGTGTTTTAGGGGAAAAAATTGTGCAGAAATTCTTATTTCATGTCAAGATAAATGATTATTTTTTCTCAGAGTTTATTATGTTAAAAGAAAACCCTATTTATGTTTTAATGGTTTTAAAAAATAATAATTGGCTTCTCCCATTATTTTTATGTTCCTCACTGAGATGTTTGTTCCTAAAAAACATTTTAAGTGTAGTTTATTTTATTTAAGGAAGGGTATGAAGAAATATGAATTCATGTTGAAATTCATGAGTATTTTAAATGAAAATAAACATAATTCTTTTTAATAGATTTATATTTTAGGGAAAATGGATACTAATACAAAATATCCACATCGTAAAGTATGGTTTTTATGTGTGTTGTATGACCTAATTTTATAAAACTATAAACCTAAAATTATCCTAAAATGTGATAAATTGAATTCATAATAATAAAAATTAGGATTTAAATTAGGATAGGGTTCATGTAGTTATTATCAAGGTAATGGTTTAGATGAATTTGAATATTATATTGTTTTCATGTAAGGTTAACATAAGATTTGTAGATACCATAATGGGTTTATGAGTCTAATGTTGATCCTATGTTCAAATTCATAGACACCATATTTATGGTTTTGTGTTATTTTATTTTAATGTAATTAATATCATTTGGGGAGATGTTTTATTGGGTTGAGTTTTATGTGACACTTTTGTTCAACATGATGTTTTATTTGAGGAAGAATTATATTTTCATAAGATTTTAGGTATTGATATACATTAGGTTTAATATGATATTTCATGATTAAGGTTATTTTTAAGGATTATCATCATATTTATAAAGGTGTTATCAAAATTATAGTAATATAGTTTTAGTAAAAAGTACAATATGTTATATAGTACTAGGACATGGGGCTTGAACCCACAACTAAAGGGAAATAAGGGTTGAATACCAAACACAATTCTACATGATGTCTTCATTAGTGTAAAATTTATTTTTTTAATAATGTTATAGATAATGATTATGTTTATTTTGGGAACTTATGAGATAACCACGTGATTTAAAGCTAATTTTCTGATTAGGTGATTAAATTTATTTCACAAGAAGTTCATTATTTTAGAAACCTTATATGATTATAAAAAATAAAACATTATGATATTTTATTTGATGAATAATGAATGAATTCTCAATTATAATCATATATTATTTTAATGTCCCTTTATTGTGATTCAGGTTATTTATGGAAATGATTAGCATACCTTGGAGTTTATATAATTTTGGAATATAAATTCTTTTTATATGTCTTTAAGTGTGATTGATATTATTTATAGATAAATATTAAATTTATCATTGAAGAATAGGTGATAAAATAATTATTATATTATGGTTATAGCCTCAATCAAGAATATTTTAAATAATTTTAAGGATTTTTATATATATAATGATTTAGTTTAAAATTATTGTATTACTGTGGAATTTTAGAATTTAATGTACTATTCATCGTAAGAAGTTTTATACATTTTTCAATTTATCTAACCTTATATTAACCATTTTATTTTTGGTTAATATCTAAATATATAAGTAATATATTGTGATCCTTTTTTGGAATTATGTGATATATTAGGAGTTGATTTTATTACTTCAGGTATAAAAATTTAACTTGAATACTCAATGTTTCGATTAAAATATACGATTGTTGTGAAATTTGATTTTAGGATGACATTATAATTATCAAGTATGAATATTTCCTTTTGTTATTCATCTAGAAGATAAAGTATATATTCAAATATAGGAAAAGGATATTGAAAGAAAAATTTTATTTTATTGCCTTCATTTCTGATGAATTGATGGTCTTTTTCCCTCCATATGAATATATAGTATTATGGTTGTTAACATTGTATTTATCATAAATTTATCAGGATCAATGATCTCTATGTAGTTCTAACCAAAATGTAGAGGGGAAATTGTTCCGATTGATTATTTTAGCTGGACCAAGTATTATGGATCTAAGTGTCACTATATTTCCTATGATGATAGAAATCAAGAAATATGTAGTTATTAAGAAACCATACAGTTTTACATCATGTGGAAAGGATGTAGTCTCCCTAACGTGAAAGTAGAATATTGGGATTGGACCCAAGGCCAGTGATCTCGGTGTCACTACATATCCTATGATGATAGGAATCAATCCACACGTATTTCTTGAATGTAGGCGTCATGGGAGACAAACACCAATGATAGTTGTCCTCTCAAGCAAGGTTCTTGATAATTCATAGTTTACTGTCATGCAAGATACATCAAAAAATCAGTTTAATGTCATGTAGTATGGACTCAAGGTGTTTCATTTGAGGTCATTTATCCAAGACCATGATAACCTTGTCATGAACTTCTATGCTCTGATTATGTGGAGAATCCCTTACAAAAATTTCTAATCCCACATGATCCATGTTTAGTGTGATAAACAAGGAAAGGAAAACATGTCTTTCATGACATGGATAATATTAGAGAAGGGGAAGGGGAATTGTTTATCATGTGATGTTTGGGAAAAGATATTAGATCTAAGAATACCTATATATCTCATTGGAATGAGAATCATGTTTTACATTGTTCTGGAAAACCATGGTGTTTTGTGTCATGTGGAAAGAACATCAACCATGAAATTTAACGTCTTGCGGTAAGGAAGACAGTGAGTTGATGTGAAGAAATGTCATGGATGGACTTAGGTATAGGGATATAGGTGTCACTACATATCCTGTAATTGAAGGAATTAAGACACACATGGTTCTTAAATTGATGCAAGCCGTGATGTTTAACATCATGTGGTGAGGATGAAGGTTACCCGAGTTGAATATGATGGCTTGGACATTGTCATGCAACCTAATGTCTTGTGACCAGGAGGAATATATTACGGATAGACCAAGATTTGGGTTTTGGGTGTCAATATGTATCATATGATGGTTTGAATCAATCAACACATAGTTCTTGGATGGGGAATTCCCTATGTATAACTGGCACACTCATAGGGATAGGGGAACATCATTTCTATTTTTAAAATATATGGCTCATGTGTGATGAATCATTGGTCAGAAAATTATTCCCATGAGGTTTAATGTCATGCAGTAAGGAAGTATTCTATATAATTTTACATCATGTGGTCAGGATGTGTTACATATAGTTTAACATCTTGTTGTCACTACGTGTTCTGTAAAGTGTAACATCATGTGGTCAGGAAATGAAAAATTATGTAGTTTAATGTATTGCGGCCATGAACTCTTCTGTATAGTTTAATTTCATGTGGTCAGGATGCAAGATGTTGTGTAGTTTATATTCTTGCTACCACAACCTCTTCCATACAATTTAATGTCATGTGTTCAAGACTTAAGACACTGTGAAGTTCAATGTATTTCTACCAGGACCACTTTCGTAGAGATTATTATCATGTTGTCAAGACATTTTCTGTATAGTTTTACTTCATGTCATTAAGATGTATTATGAAATTTAACATCATGCGACCAAGATAATAATGATGCTTGATAGTATCTATGAAATGTATTTCTAAAGAAACCTCACATTTGCGGGGGGCACGATGTGATCCCTATCAATTATGAAAAATGAGTAACCTCAATTGTGATAAACCTTATGTACGATATAAGGCCCTTACCACTTGGGTTCTATCTTATGAGGCATCTTACCTAGTATCATTGGGGTTCTAAGATCCAATACTTGTTCTCCTTGAATGAACCAATAGAGGTAACTCTTTTTAGTCAAGTCTTGTGGTATCTGATTATAATAGAGTTTTTTGTTGTGTAATGTGTGAAACCTTTTCTTATCGAGCCTCTCCAATTCATCAAACTTCTTTTGTGATTTCTATTCCTTTGAGATTTGTCCAAAGATATCTATTCAGAGAGAGGATAACTGGACTTCTATAGGAAACAATTCCTCAGTTCTATACACCAATGATTACTGAGTTACTTGTGTAGCAATACACATGGTGGTATGGTAGGCCCATAAAGAATAAATGAGATTTTCCATACAATAATGATTGTACTTATTCAACATATACTAGGGAATATTTGATAGAGTCTTATTTAAGGTCTCTATTTTTCAATTTTACACTTCATGATAGGAGGATGAGTTGTTGTATTTGATTTTGTACACCTGGTATAATTTCTCCAACTCAATAGATTAAAATTTGATGTCATTTTCCATCATTATAGTGTGAGGGACAACAAATATAATAGTGATATTAGATTTCATGATGTTTATGATATTCTTTATCACAACTTTATTGAGTGTTATTTATTTAGACCATTTGAAAAATAAGTTGGTATTATTAAGAATGTACATAAAGTGCATAGTTGTAGAAGAGGGATAAATCCCCATTACATTAATTACCTATAGACAAAACATCCACGAATATTTAGTTGTATGTAGAAATTATGGGGGTTGATTGATGTTGTTCACATGAATATGGAATGCATGAAATGTAATTGTGAATTTGACATAGTGTTGTATCATTTTTTCTAGTAATAACCAAGCCTCTTTATTTTGTGAGAGAGCACGGTCCCAGGCTTATGAGTACCACACAATCCTTCATGGAATTCTTCAATTACGATGCGAATCTCTTATTCTGGTATACATCTCAGGAGGATTATATTGAAGCCTCACTTGTAGAGTGTATTTTTCTCATTCAGAAAATCCCAAAGGGTAATGTTTCACTACTTGGATCCAAATTTGTTCGATTGCATCTCTTTCAGTTGGGCGAGTCCCATTTCTCCTATAATAATTTATGGTCTCTATCCATCCAGGGTTAGATATCAGTTCATCTTTATCTGTGTAATTTCTCATCTAATTTATATCATCCATTCCATAGATGGTGACTGATTAGACCATCCTTCAGTGTGTGATGTGGAAGACCACCTCATCTTGATCAGGGTCAACCAAAACTACAGCTACATTATCCAATGCATTAGTGTGAGAATTATATGACCGAGGGGCTTGATGAAAAATGGGTTAAAAAGGGAACTCTGCCTTTCATAATCTAAAATAGCTAGTGATAGGGCCCAGTTCCTCTTTTTTATGTCATATTCATCATTGATCTGCTTTATCGCTTTCACGGAATACCCACTGATGTTCAGATAGGCTCTCTGCAGTTATGGGCTACAACCAAGCCATTAATGGGGGATTAGTATATAGCCTCATTCCTTTTTCATCCGTCATATAGTGAGAGAGAGTAGGGAAAAATTACATTGTCTAGAGAAATGAATACAATCCCAAATAGAACCTGATTGAGATTTTAGTTTTCCATACATTTTTTTATAGTATTTCAGGTGGTACAATCAAAATACATCTCCCATGTCTGGGGAGTATCATGGGAATAGAAAACCTCATCATCTTCATGAATGGTGTCTACGGGTGTACTTTATGGGGAAGGATGTGCCACGTGGAAATCAAAAAAGGCTTTCCCTTTCACTGAAATTTATTACATGAATTGAATGTCATATTGTTGCCGGATAACCACCCATGTGGCCAAATTACCAGTCAATATGGAGTGACCAAGGATTTAATTGAGCAGCTAAATACAAGAGACAAGATGGACTTCATGGTATTTCATGTAATGCCTCATCTTTTACACCACAAAGATGAGCATGAGCCAGTTCATCTCGACATTATAATATTGGTTCTATGTTCCTAGAATCATATGCGTAAGGTAGTAGTGATTGTTCTCATTCCTCGCATCACTTTTCTGTGCGAGGAGAGCACCAAGTGATCATTCTATGGAGGTCACATAAAATATGAGTGGCCTTCCTTCCACCATTGGAATCAAGAATAATGGGTGCAGTAGGTACTACTTGAGACTCTTGAATTCTTCTCGGTAGTCCTCTTTCAATCAGTAGGAAACCCCCTTCTTCATTATCTTTTTGGAGGGGAGTTATTTTCCAGCCAAGTTGGATATGAAACAGCAAATGTAGATTAGTTTCCCTTGGATCACATGAAACACTTTAATATTTTGAGGTGTTGACATTGATATAATTTAATTTTTTTATTTTGAGGTTGACCTAAATGTCATGCTGGCATACCTAATGACAAGGAATTTCCCTTATGTTACCTCAAAAGTGAATTTCGGTAGATTCATCGTCAGACTATGCTTCCACAACTTGTCAAAGATTATATAATGATATGTGATGTGATCACAACACTATTGATATTTGACCACCAAGCCATCGACCTAACATTATATTATTCATCCTAATAAGGGATTAATGATATGGAATATGGAGAATTGATAAGTATAACCAACATTCTATAACCCATAGGGAATGACCTGAAAGAAAAAGGTCCCCTAGAGTGCACTGAAGGTAGTGGATTTCTCACCTTCAATAGCCATATTTAACTAAATTTATGCTAAATACCCATCCATAAAGGAACGGAATTAGGATCCAGCAGTTGCATCAACCAAGATTTATGTGATTCACAATGGGAAGTCTCCCTTTTCACATTATCGATTAATTTATCTAAAATTGTTGTAGACCCTTGTTTTTTTATTTTTTTATTTACAGGGATGATGTTGGTGAGTCATATTGGGTATTGAATATCCCGGATAAAATTGGTTTTTGTCGAATTTTCAACCTCTGACTCAACATTAATAGCATGAGAGGGGTTCATCATCTAGGCTTCCTTCTAGGAAGATTGATGGTCATAAGGCAATATGAGATGGTGTGTGTCCACATTGGGGATTACTCTGTGATTTTTTTATAGTTCCAAGAGAACACATATCAATGTTTCTTTAGAAATTCAATTTGAATCTCTTTCTCCTCAAGATTCAAGGTGAAAAAAATCAATGCAGGCCATGGGTCTTCATATATTCTTCGATTCACCTACCTGAGCTCATAAATATTGGTGGAGACTCCTTCCTAAAATGTGTTTGGGGAGGGGTCTTGTGGTCATCCTCTCCAACATCCACCTCTGAGTCTGTTGAGGCATTTTCAGACATATCATATAACCTAGGAAAATATTTATCACTATAGGGATAAGAGAGGGAATTGGAAGAGACATTATCATCCCCTAATGCATGTGTCATTATAGAGAGATCCTAGATCTATGTTTCTTTTATTCTGTTACTAGGGATAGAAGGAACCTAGATATCTATGATTAGGTCTATTTCCTCTATCAGATTTATATATATCACATAATCATTATTGAGAACAATCTAGGGATTCATAGCAGTGGTTCCCAATCTGTTGGGGGAATCCACCTATATATTGTCATCCACCATTGATTATTTACACTCTCTTTTATAGAAACCTATGTCACTATCATTTCTTTACAATTTTCAAAGGGGGAGTTGTCACCATATTATATTCTGAGTTTCATATCGATGGGGTATTTCAAGAATTGATGAAATTGTAAAGGTAAAACCATGTGGCTATGAATCCAAGCCCTTCCAGGAATAAAATAATATGTATTTTCATGATAGATACCACTGAACTAAGTATTATATGTGATATCCCCAAACTGAGTATTGGGCTTGATCTTCTTGTGAGGCCTTTTCACACTCTTATCATACACATAAATGGTCATATTTTTGGTATATAAGTCCCCATTTCTATATCCCAAACATCAACGGGTCTGAATTACGATGAGGTTGATACCAAAAGGATTTTACACCAGAGCCCTTCAGATGAAAACATTATCGAGTCTGCCTAAAGCATATAGGGGTCTGATGTGTCCCTAGATGACCTCTTCCTACTCATATTCTATGAATATGATTGCAACTGGTATTTTGATGTCATAGTCTTCACATAATAAACCTTGGATACATTTACTTCTTTCTTGAATTCATGTGGGCTCTATAGGGCTTTGATGAGTACCTCTCTATGTTCTTTTGAAATATTGAGCATATCTAGTATTGAAATCTTACCTGGGAAAACCATCTTCTTCTTCAGAATAGCATAAATTTTTTTTCAAAGTTTTGTGCTTCCAAAGGTGGGGTTTCTTCTTATTATATAGTTCATGAGTGTAATTATTTGTTGTAAATGGTCCTGGTACATATGTAGAGGTCAAGCACGCATCTTCTAAAAGTGGCATAGGTCGTGTTGACCTTACCCATTGTCTGAGAAGATCAAACAATCACACCCCCTCTAGATGGTATTGTAGGATGAATGGGATTAGATGACTTATGGAAGGTTATACGGCACCTCCATGTCTCTGTTGGTATTAATGTAGTGCTTTACCATGGGTCTCATCTACATATATTTACTCTATGGGGATATAAAGGAGATATTGGGTTTGAACACACCCACGCTGCCCTTTGTATCCTTAGATCCTTCACCCATGGCCTCTGCATCCCTAGTCAGGTATGGGGAACTCATACTCAGAGAAATATTCATCATCAAAGTTGGTTCTTGCTAAGTGTATTATGTTAAAATAAACAAATATGAGTTATTCGTTCAATGATGGTTCTGTTTAGTGGGGGTTCCCATGCTTCAGACATTGTAGAAAAGAAATATGAAATATTTAGAGTTCACATTAGAGATATGTATGGATATTCCTCATATACATATTCTTATGTTTTATTAATACATCAACCAAATGGAGGTGTAGTTGATGTCACCTCCCTATGTGATGGAACTGTTATGGGTTTGCGAAGGTGTTCTCTCAAGGTGGAATGATCTCAGTCAACTATTTTTAGATTCATCCAATTATTTAACTTCTTCCCATGAATGATAGAATAATTATTCTAATCACCTTCTTCTTATTATTGGGAAATGGATACACATGTCACCTATGTTAGGGTGTTGTACAAAATAACCTTTTTGGAATAGAATTTTCTTTAGATGATGTCGCTAAAGATAAAGCAATACTAGATGTTGTGACATAGCCTTCTTTAGAAAGGGAAGCAGTCAAGATGATAGGTTAGGTTAGTCTCATTGGGTTACCTAGTTTTTGGTAGATTGAGTAGGTATTTTCTATGGCAGAAAATAAATGACTGGGGACTTGCTGATTTTGGAAGTAGTATGCTTTATTAATCTATTCTTAACACCCTGTGTGACCTTGTTCTCTTGTTTCTTCTAAACAATGGTGATTTTGTTGTTAATGTCGGTTGATAGGAGGAGATTGGTAATATGGGACCTTCAAAGGTTCTTACATGGGAACGAATACTGTTTTTATGGTAATAGTAGTTGTCTCTTCATTACCGAGCCTTTTCCTCTATGCTATGTGCATGGGTCGGGATTTAACATGGGTCTGTTGAACGACATCTTTTAAACATTGTATTATATATAAAAATTCATGGAATCTACCTAGATATTTCATTTGGATCAAGGGTGTCTGCATCTCATCCCAAATATTTCTAGCACATATTTTTAGAAATTTCTCTTGCATCATAGGGATGCTGAATGAATAGGTTAATCCATCTCATATGGCTATGAAGTTAGACACCATATAATTTTCTCTTGGATTTTAGTTTGACTATTTTAAATTTGTTGTCTTCCTTAGAGTAGATATAAACTGTTAAAGGAATTGATGACAGAGTTCTTCCAATCCTACAATAGACACTCCTAGAAGACTAGTGTACCAAACAACGACTTCCCCTATTAGAGTCTATACAAAACACCTATTCTTGGTCACCTCCTGTTGATCCTAAGGGCCCATCATCAGACCGTATAGGGACATGAAATACATGAGATATTGTTGTGGGTTTCCCATGACAAAAAAGGCAGAGAAGGTATGATTTCTAAAATTGGGTGGGCGAAATATTTCATCCACCCATTCAGTAAATGGATTCTTCTTGGGTTTCATAGGTGAACATCTCCCATACATGGATTCTATTTGAGTATCCAAGGACTCAATGGCTTTGTTCATTTTTAGATGTACAATAATTTTAGTAGCCTCCTGTCTATAGGGAGTGAACAAGGCTTGCTGAGGTGGAACTATTTTCATCTACCATTGATTCTTTATCCATGCTATGACTGAATGGACGCCCTAGTAAGTGATTAGTTATCGTTGTAACTGAGGTAAGTCACGATCATCTTTAAATTCCTCGTTTATTTAGACTACTTACTGGGATCTGGTACTAGTTTGACGCTTAGATGATACTCTTTCAAGTGGATCAACTCTTTCCTCATATATAGGATGATTTATATTCATCTCAGCATGAAGACAATACCTAGTGGAGATTTTTCCAATAATTATCTCCCCATTGACTTGTCTACTTTTGTATCTCATTTTCATATTGTGCCAACTTCTCCTCCATGGAACGAATTTTGGATCTTCTGGGTGATGAGTGGGATATGACCACTTATTTCCCATTTATCCTTAGTATTATTACACCATAGTGGTGGAAACAAAATATTTAAAGGTTCCAGATTTTGGATTCTTCTCTAGTTTCGCATGTGTGCAGCCTCAATTGGTTCATCCGGATCACCATTCTCTCAGAGTATATTTTCTGTTCTTTGTCCCTATATAATTGTAACACTATCCATGTTATCAGTTGTGTTGATGGTGATAAAATTCATAGAGGTATATCAGGAAATGGTATTGGTCCCATTTATTTCTCTACAAAAGTAAAATTCTACACTGCTTTCATGAGGGTCATTTCTTAGACCCTGGTCCATGTTGGGAATGTTTAGGTTATGAACCATGGATGGTTGGATTGCATTTCCCATAAATTATTCCCATATTTTCCTGTGAGTAGTGACCATGAGGGAGTTTCTTCTCACATTTTCAAAATGGGACCCGAATAGAAGAGCTTCTTTATGTGGTGGTAGGAAAAAATGTGATATTGAACATCGATGTTTACCTCCCAACCTAGAGATGACTGATTCTCTTTGTGGTGATGATGGTGATGAAATTTCCTCCAGACATATAGGTCGGTTACTATTCAGGGCCTCTGGTGGCTCTTGTTGATCCTATTATTGAGAATTTTGTGGTTCCGATTAAGGATCTAATGACTCTTGGGACATGAATTAATATGTTAACACACCCATACTAATGGGTTGGGATTGATTTGGAACTGTCGTTGATTTCCCTAGGACCCTCCTAGGGGGATAAACCTTGGGAATGTGATTGAGATAAAAATTCCCCTCATCCAGTGTGATGAGGTTGACTTATATGTACTTCTTATATGCCCTAAATCCTCATAAGGATTGATGATATGAGGGGTTTATGTGGTGGTATAAATTCCCCTATCTCGGTGGGCTTGGTTTTCTCTTAGACGGTTTCCATGAAAGATTATATTATAAACTTTTTTGTTTATAGAAGGTGTTATTGTGTATGAGTTGGGTGCAATGGATTCACATGAAGGGAGTCATTTTCTATAGGAAGTTGTTAGGTTGACTGTAACATTGGTATCCATGTCAAAAATGTGTTCTCATTGTTATTGAGGGCTCGATCCAAATATCTGTTGGTAGTCCTCACCCTCTATTTCTGATGTATTGGAATCATTAAAGCGGAGGCATTCAGTTATAGTGACCAACTGGATCCACATTATCTAGTCCCTTGACTTACCAGAGGATATGACATTCTAGGATTACATATCCATGGGGATATACTACTCTAGAGACATAGTTAAGTGAAATCCCCCATGCTTCCCCCATCTTTAGATATGAATTCCTGATGAGGCTCATTAAATCATTCTAAAGAGAGTTTTCATGATATAGAGACAAAAACTATATAGGATATTGTAATCCTCATCCATTTTTAGGGGATAAATAAAATGAGGCCATATCTAGTTGAGAATAGAGTGTATTAATGGTCTGAAGGTGACCCTCATATCTTGAATAAGTGAAGTTTCTAGCCTTCAATCTCTGATGACTTTCCCATATATTTGGGGATAGGTAAGGCATGCGCTCTATCTCTAGCTCATGTAGAATCTCATGGTCAAAAGTAGAGAGTGTCGAGAACATGTTTTTGAGGTTGTTTCAAGATAACTTTTTATATATGTCAATGTTAAACTCCTCTTAAGTTGGTCAGACCACATTAGTTTCTTCTTAGGGTCTCTTACTACCCATGGTGAATGGTGGATGGAATTTGATGGGGAACATTATTCAGTTGATCTTGGTTTTTATAGAAAATCTCTATATGAATGAATTTGAGTTTAGAGCCCCAATTTATATTAAGGTGTCTGGGAAAGGAGAGGATTCCCTTTTTGGAAGAAGATATCATCGTGGTGAGGTTGACCATAGAGGATTTCATCAGTACAGTCCATGTGATCCATCTCGACATAACCACAAGGAGGAAAGTAATGGTAATGATCTCCTTCTAATTTTGGTGAAGATTTGATAGACACTTGAGTTGTTGAGGATATGCATCAAACAAACTCAAGGAAAATGGAATTGAGAAGGTCAGGGATATGAGCCTCATTCTACGTCATGGATAAAACATGTCGACCTACCTTTTGAGGTAGTACAGGGATATGGGATTGCTAAAGGACATCTTCTGAAATATTTTGATAACCTTCTGGTGTTGTGCGGATATGATCCTACTACTAGTAATGTTATGTAATATGTCTTTGATCTTCTTCAATACTAATAGGAATATAATACATCCCCATATGTGGTTACCAAAATATGCTGATTAACCCGAGATAAAGCAGGGATACGATCCTGATTTAAATATGAATTCCCCATGATAATATGCTGATGGGCCTCCATAATGGGAGAAGGGATATGGGCCTCCTCTTATATAGCCTCTAAAGGATTTTGGTGAATTCCTTCATCGGGGGAAGTAGGAATATGAGCCTAAATTCCATGATCTACTAGAATATGACATGTAGCTTCACTGACATGAATATGAGCTTTCCCTGAGGCGTGTGCGGCTCTCACCTAGTGGTCTTGTTTTGAGTGGGGATATGAGACTGATCTTGTGGGTTTGAAATAGGTTATGGGCCTTTTTCTATAGGGATATGAACTTTTCCTAAGGCATGTACTGCTCCCAATTAGTGATCCCTGGTTGGAATAGGAATATTAGATAGTCAATTTCCTTTAGAGTATGCTTATAGTATTTTTTGATAGGAATGTGTGGATTCCCCAAGGCATGTGTCATTTTCAAATGGGGATCCTTGGTTTGTATGAGAACATGAGTCTGCTCCAATACCTTACCCTTTACTGGAATATGTTGACAATTCTCCAAGACAAGAGCAAGAATCTCTGCTTGCTCTGAATCAACAATTTTATCATGCTAATCCGATTTTTGTACTGCACTGGTTATGTGGAAAAGAACATGTTTTTTATCCTTGTATCTATACTAGCATCATAATATATCATATTTGTTCATCATTTGTTTCTAAATGTAGTGACATTTTATAAATGTGTGTACATGATTATACACATGTGCATTTTCTATCCTCAATATGTAATGGAGTGTATATTCGATTGAATCTGGGTTATAAGCACACTTATTTTCTCCTTTTTCCATCATAATATGCTGATAGGATTCATATGTGGGGGTAGGGATATGCGCCTCCCCCATTCTTGTTGTAGGAATATTCCAACAAAATTTCTCTTAGTGAGTAAGGATATGATCATACTCACATGTTACCTTCATAATATTCTGGATGGATTTATCAGTGGATGTGGGAATATGATCTGACTGAGGGAAACAATGGATATCATGTAATCAGTATCACTATATATGGATGTGGGACTTATTCACTAGGGTGGCACTATGATATTCTTGATATGGAGCTTGGGTCTTGGTATGGAATCCTACATATCCTGATTATATAAGGAATTAGTGTTTTCATAGTTTATATAGATTCTCAACCCACTGAGGGTTGAGGATGAATGATAAGCCCATGATAGTGATTGGGTCCCGCAAGGTTGGAATTTCAGAGACATGGAGGGGCTTACACCATAATGGATGCCCATTTGAGCTCGGGACTTAGGAAGGCCTATAACATATATTAATTATGGAATCAATCAGAGTTCTCATAGTTCAGCTGGGGGTATGGATGAATATATTCACTGGACAAGGTAATCATGTCCCATGATATCTTCCTGACATGTCCTAATTGTCTACCTAACATGTCTGGGGTGTTTGTACGACATATCCAACGTTGTTTAGACATGTTCTGGCTAGCTATCGGGCATTTCCAAAGACAATTACATGATCTAGTTGAATTTTCCCATGTACATTTCATATTTTGAATGGCATGTATGGAGTACATTGCATGCTCAAGGCTGAAACATCTGGAGGGTGTCACATGACCTGGATGACATGTCAGGAGGGCATCACATGACTCAGATATGATGCCCGGAGGGAATTTCATGACCTTTCTATCTTATCTGAAGGGTGATGTGTGATCTGGATGACTTTTTCAATGAAAATCTCATGACTTGGCTGTCATCTCTGGAGGGAACTGCATGATCCGGATGTCTACGGAGGAGGACATCGCAAGACCCGACTGGCTTTTTGGGAGGAAATCGTGAGAACATGCTAGCTTTTCTGGAGGACATCATGAGACCTATATGTAATGTCCTTGTGCCACCATATATCACTGAAGAAATTTCTGTAGGACTTCACATGATTCTGACTGGCGAGCCCAAAGGACTTCGCAAGACATGGCTGGCATTCCTAGAGTGTGTCGCATGACTTTCTTGACAGTTCCAAGGGACATTGCATGATCCAAATTTCATGTCAAGGGAGATTTGGATGACTGGGTCGATATGTTCGAGTGTTGTCGTATAATCTAGGTTGGTGATGTGATGTGCATGAATACCTTTGTATCTGCATTTACATAAGTCACCCATCAATATTTTTTCCATATTTTATTGTATATGTTCCTCAAGGTTTATCAATTGGTAGCTTTTTTTAGGTTTTGTGTGACCCATTTGTCATGTGGGACCTCCTTTGCATAATCCATATGACATGCTAGAAGTACTTCACATGATCTATAGAGTGATCACATGATGTGTATATTCATTTCATGTCATCTCTTAGGTTGTTCCCTAGATTTACCTTATAGAATACCTTTGTGAATGCATGACTAGCCACTCTGAGAAGTCTGCTCTCGTGCTCCCTTGTAGTGGTCACCCATGATCAATCATTTTTTGTGTGTGTTTTTTATGATTAGGGGGGATTTATATTCCCCTCCACCCAAGTTATACGCTTCCTTTCACAGTGTGTATCTCACATATATGATCTGGAGTCAGTGGAGGTATTTTGGTATCACGTGCATCCCATAATCCTATCATGGGTCATCCATGGCGTCCCGTGAAGATATATGACCACATAAATATTTCATCATTTTTTATGTTTATTGGACATATAATGATCAAAGGGATTTCTCCAAACAATGTTTACAAGTCAAGGGTCTTTCATAAGATCAATATGACACGTCGAGGGGTCTTTGCTCAATCAATGGTGATCACTTGGGGCATATAACCCTTTCTGCATGATGATTAGTGTATCAACCATTAATGAAAGGCATCAAACTTTTCCTTTTTTATTTTCATCCTATTTTATTGGTCTCTCAACCTTTTTCTATTGATTTTCCATTAGGGCATCGTATGAGCCATAGGGGATCTTGCTACAACACCTGAGTATTGTCACGGTCAATCACTCCTCCTCTCTGTCATATGTCACGGGATCAATACATGATCTCACGATTGTATGAGAGCAATTTTATAAAAAATACTTCATTATTTTTGTGGAACTTAATGTGAGTCAAATGGTTTAATTAACATGTCTGATTCCCTTCGTATGATGAATGTTACTTTCCAAATGCTTTCATGCGACCAGGTGGACATGTCACCTGGGTACTTTGTGCAGTTTTGTGAAGGACCTAAACATGTCTCATGACAATAAACTTAACTCTTTATAACATGACTCTTCTTCCATTTTCCTCCTTTATTTTATGAAGGGATTTGTAAAATTCCCATTGATCATATATCAGATCATTGTAAGACCAAACATTGACCCCATGATGGAATGTAAACATTTTCATGGATAACCAGTCTGCTTGTCCGTGACACCCATGGGGGGGCATCACATGATGTCAAAAGTGTCATGTGATCACATAAGTGGGGCATGTCAAATACGTATGGGAAAAGGGTACATGAAATACATCCCAAACCCACATAAAGTAATCATTTCAAGTTGCATGTCCAGGTTCTTATCGAAGCCACAAGCCCATGGGTTCTTATGTCAAGGCAGAAATCCCACATTACTGGAGAGGGTTTTCCTGATGATGGGTGCATCTATAAGGACATAGGAAGATTTTGACCCCACAATTCACAAGAAGGAGATATACTATTGGGTTTACAAGATTAGGGATGACCAGGAGTGCAAGGTTTCATGTCTCAAGTCATGGAATGAATGTGTCACATAATCCAAGCCACATGAAGGTGTTGCACAACTGATGGTTAACATAAGGGTGTTGTATGTTGTTAAAATCTTCATGAAATTGCATAAAGGGGGTCAGGAGAGGGATTTTCATGTATAAATCAATTCCTATTCCCGTGACACCCATGTTTTCAATATATATTCTCTTTACATGATGGTATCGAGTGCGGCATGGGGATTCTCTTGTGCACATGATTGTTGCATGCATGTGGATCGATATAGTGCATTAAGTCTTAAGTGTTATTTATGCTCAAATTCCATAGAGTATCAAATAAATCCATTTCTTCATCATATCCAGACATTGACCGCCTTCCAAAAATTCCTCGTTCAATAGTGTATGCGGTAATTCAATCTGGTAATTCAATCTCCTTCTTCATGAAGGCCGTAATATGAACTTTCTTCCATGTTTTCATGACTGTGTAAATTGGCAAGACATGAGATCTATAGTTGTGAGAGAATAAATCCCTTTCGGTATCATAGTCCTTCATGTGATAGGTTTTTTAGTGCCACTGCCTTTCACATGATGGATTACATTGTGGCTTAGCTCTTCGCCTGAGTGTGGTGTTGACCTTGCACAATGTCTTCAGCGCATCCTTTGTTTTCCATGATGAATGCATGTTTTATTCATTGAGTCAATTACATGATCTTCTTCTCAGGGATATTACCCCAAACATTTGACCACACACTCATCCAGGTCGTCATTGTGTTTCTCTGAATCATGTGATACAGATTCATATATGAAGATACCTCCCAACCTCATAACTTGGTATTACACGGGTCACACCCAGATCCCATCTGTGAACTATCCATGTCGCATTGTGTGTCCACATAATCTTTATAGGGGCTTCACATATTCCCAAAAGTTGTATAAGCTCATGTTTGATTGGTCCACATTATGGTATGTATGTGTGTTTCGATGTTCTCCAATACACTAGCAGTTCTCCATATAATCTGAGGTGTTACGGTGTGAGTAAGATCATGTACTGTTGTTCTATAGGTTGATGAATGTGAACAGAAGATGATCCTAGATACAAAGTAGCCACATATTTTCTTCCTTCGAGGAGTTGTTGTTATCTACATACCTACGCTGCACAGCTTGTTTCATTTTTCAGGGCACGAAGAGTTTCTCTTTTTGTAAAATTAAACTTGGATCTTACCCATCTACCTTTATGCCTACTATGGAGGCATGGAGAATTTCAAATGGAACATGTTTGGTGTTGAAGGATTGGGTGGAAACTACTACAACCAACTGTAGACATTTTATTTCATCTGTTTTTATATTTATTTTTCCTAAAAGTTTTTATCCCTATAAATAGAGGGGTGGTGTGTGTTGTATGATAATACGAATCTAAATAAATGAAATCATTCTATTTTCAGTTGAAACTTACACTAAGATCACCAACAATTATATGCATATGCATGTTGTTGTGTGAGTCATTGAAAAAATTATCCTTCAGTGGTATCAAAGGGAGGTTCGAAGGTGAGCTGAGTAAAGAGAGATATGTTAGATCTGGTTCTGTATTCACTACCGAAAACCACCCTCAGTGGTATTGTAGCATTTGAAGGTGAGGTGTGTCGAAGGATCGGTGAGATCCGCATCCTATCAATTATTGCAGTGGAGGAGCGGCTGAGAATATGATGAATAGTGGAAAACTATTCTAATCCATTATGTTTTTCATCCCACTTTTATTTTGTGTTTTCATTTTTCAAAAGTGGGCTAGATTTTTATTTTTTTAATTTTCAAAAAGGGGTTTCCATCTTTGTTTTTTCCCCACGGTTGTCTCCTCCACATCCCTTGTCTCACCATTACCTTCCACACCTCCCTATTTTGGTTTATATTTCATTGTTTTTCCCATCCATGTCCTCACCCCTCCTTCCCCATGTCTTTTTTTCTCCATCCACCACTCCATATAAAAAAATAACTATCTTTATTCATTTTTATTACGAATCAAAATTGTTGTTTGTAAATCCCCAAAAAAACATTGGCTTCAATTCTGAAAAAAAAAAATTTCTTCATCAATATTGAAATAAAATCGGTCTTCATCTATGAAAGAAAGTCTGTGATTCTAAAAAAATAATTGTAATCTACATTATCTCAAAAAATGGATTTTCTGGTAGCAGAATATTTATTCAATGATATCTTAGACTTCTCTCTAGACTTCGACGACGATGATATATGCCCCACCCCCTTCTTTCACCTTACTTCCAGTGTATTATCTTAGAGCTGAATCAATCGTATGCACCTGATGTCACCGAAGAACTGGAGTTTATATCCAGTGCAGATGCTTTCGCAAAATTTGAGACCTTAGTCGACATTGTATCTAGAAAACCATTAGCTAGTTCAGGATTTTTAAAGCATTGGGGCCTTATCTCGGTTCCCCTAGTGAAGAAAAGTGACACCTCAATCTAGTACGCCAACATCCGAGTCCCGGTGATGTCCCATAGTAAGGGGGAAATTTTGAAGAACATGAGGTAGAGGATTCCATGAACAAGAATCTAATCCAAGAAGAATAGTACGAGGTAGAAGAATTCCAAATCGAAGAAATAAAATCCAGTTTTCTTCATGCTGCTATTATCTTGTTCCGGCGATCACCTCTAGTGATCTTTTTATCTACTTCCGAATGCATTTTTGAATTTACTATTGCTAATGACTATGGTGAAGTCATTATAATAGATGTTCATCCACACGAATATGATAAAAATTTAGGGGTCCGGAGGAAAAATAGTTTAAGGTGGGATTTTGAAATATTAAACTTGGTTTTTTGGTAGACGTAACATAATTTTACTGCAACTATGGAGGCTTGGGGATTTTCAAATGGAGGTTGCATCAAACGTGTTTGGTGTTGATGGATTGGGTGACACCTACTGTAACCAATTGTGGACTTTTTCTTTCATCTGTTTTGATCGATTATTTTTCTTATACGTTTGTATCCCAATAAATAGATGTGTGGTGTGTAGGTTGTATGATAATTCAAATCTGAAGAAATAAATTCCTTCTTCTTCTAATGCAACATCTATTGAGACCCCCACCAAAGATATGTGTCCTCATGGTGCACTACTACAAATAAGGCTTTTAAAAGTGCTAGAAGCTTCTTTTAACAGCTCTATAAAAGAACTGTTATTCGCGGCGAAAATAAGGGGGGTCCCCTTTAACAGTGCTAAAAAATAACAGATAAATGGGACCTTTATTCGTACTACAAAAAGAGCGGATAAAGCCCCCCCCTTATCATAGATTTTTATAGTTCGGTTAATGGACCCCCTTTATTAGTTCTATTTTGAGAATTGATAAGGGCATGGATGCCTATGATGTGTTGTTTATTTAATAGCACACCCAGCACCTGCACACCTGTACAAAACAACATATGCACATGAACATATAACATATGAACAAAATAGTGCACAGAAGAGTTTGGAAAACAATGCTATATACATTTAATTGACATTATAAATACAAAAACACGCTTCTAAATACTTTTACAACAGTGTTTTATATAGTTACCTTTACAATTATCCAAAAAACAGCTAAAAACTAGAATGTTTCATACTTTGGTATCCGTGATCCCCTCTCAAAAATTGTCGTCCATGGTATTAGTTACCGAAAAAATCATCAAAACTCAAGAAAAAGATTCCATCTGTATATGAAAACAAATATTACGTTAGTAATACTATAATGAAATGAAATTAAACATTAATATGAATGAATACATTAATAAAATGTGAATTGTTAATAAAAAGACACATTTTTCTAATCTGTAATGTTTATATAATTGTTCTTGTTCATTACAATGTGATAGGTTGAGACTAACGGTTGTGACCATGTCCCGAGTGAGAGGATGGTGGGTTATACTATGATGGAACGGGTTCGTGGTTATTGGGGTCACCATAAGTGAGAGAGTTTGACTCGAGATGTTGTGTGGCCTCTACTGAGTAAAAGGGTATAGTCTTAGGAATGTGATTTGGTATAAGACCCCTCCCTATGTGAGAGGGCGGAGGAATGTGATGAGGTATGTTATGAGGTATGTGGTGTGGTATGAAACCTCACCCTGAGTGAGAGGGTGGAGATATGAGACCTGGAAATGGGACCTTAACCTAAGCGAATGGTTTAGCCTGTGTGAGGTTGGCTATTGAGATGCACTCCTCAGATTGCTTATTTCCATAGTTTTGGAAATGAAATTATTCATGCAGGCTACCTCATGTTGGTGTGGTTTAGCTTGTATGAGAGGTTGGATATTGAGATTATCTCCACAGATCGTTAGTTTTTCTCGAAATCTCGATATGAAATAATCCAAGGGATCTACCTTGCATTGGTGTGGTTCAGCTCATGCGGGAGGTCAGCTATTGAGATTCCATCCTCGAACTACTTCCATTTTTGGCCATTGGATGTGAAACAAGTCCATGGTTTCCCTGAGTTGATGGTTCATCATGTGTGATAGTTTGGCTATTGAGATGCCCTCAGATCGATTATTTCACGTGATGAGTTACATATATGCTCGGGACTAGCTATTGTTATGCCCTTACCTCAGGGAATTTCTATACACTTGGAATTGGATATTGAGATGATTTTTCGTGATGGTTTTGTGATGTGGCTACAATAAAAAACATTGGTTGAAACATGTGATGTCAAGTGTCTTGGTGGCATGTTGGCACATGATGACCTAGCGGTTTTTCTTGCATGTGTATCTTCTGTTATGTTTCTGTATTGGTGTGTTTCATGAGTACATCTGGAACTCCTTATATGCCTGTATGCACATGAACTTGATCACAACAACACCTACTATGTTGAGGAAGGTGGGGGACTCTTACTGGTGTGAAACCCTTGAAATTTAATATATGGCCTAAGGTTGGTTTTGAAGGAGAAAGGGGGAAGTTGAATTGATTTTTCAGATGGAACTGTATTCTATGGCATGGTGCTTGTTTCGTGCCATGGATGTTGTGGTTGAGCATGGTTGAGGAATTATGGCATAGTGGTCAGATTTGATGGCTCTGGATTATTTGGAATAGTTACAGCATGGAGAGTGGACTATAACATGGAGGCTTGTAAGGTGGATCTCAGGAAGTTCTTCCAATTTCAAGGACTACACTGTGGAGGTAGGCTACATCATGACCTTCTTATCTTAAAAATCTTGCAGTGTGGTGGTTCTCTTGTAGTGTGGTCTCTTTTTCCAGGTTTATATCATCCCATCGTTGGCCAAAACATGGATACTGAACATAATTTTGACAAATAACCATTACAGTACAGTCCCTTACCTTGCATCGTAGTTTTGTTCTGCTCCAATTCCCATTGCGTCGTGGTGTAGGGTTTGCATTGTGGGGTTATGTGTCCCAGTTTTCCCTATAAATTTCCAAGACCCTCAAACCCAGTCTTCTCCAAGACCTTCCTCTAAAACCTTCAGTGACTCTGGGGATTTCTTCAAGAGCTATTCCAACCCTCACAAGTCTTGGCTTCATCCCCAACATTGGAGGGTCAACTCTTGGCGATTATAGGTGAGTTCCTCCCCTAATCTAATTGGTTTCCCTATTTTCACTTTCATCCATACCAGTTACATCGTGCATCATATTGAGGTGTGGTTGATTCTTGCAAATCAAAAATGACTCATGGATCGTTTCCCTAAAGTATCAAAATGATCTGAATGTGTTTTCTCGGTTTTCAGTATGTCACTTGTGTTTTTTTACAAAAATTAATGTCAATTTTAAATGAAAAGAGACACTTTGAGTCATACCATTTGCATGGTGTGTTGAATTGATGTGTGGTTGATTACTAGAAGTTACAAATGACTTATAATCATTGTTTTAAAGTATCAAAACAATCCAAATGTGTTTTCTCAATTTGTAGTATTTTAGTTGTGTTTTTTTTACTAAAATGTCATTTCACAACTGAAACACGAATTTTGATTCATACCAATCACATCTTCCATTTGTTTGATATGAAATTTCTTAATAAACATCACACATAACATAAGAATCATTGTGTTATATTATGAAGAAAATGGGAGCGGGTTTGCATCGCTTTCAGTGAGTGAGACATTTTGAGCTAAAATGTCAATTTTAAACTGATAACATACACATTTAGCCATACCAGTCACACCATGCGTAGGATTGAGGTGAGGTTAATTTTTACACGTCAACAATGACTCATGGATCGTTTTACTAAAGTTTCAAAACAATCTGAATTCATTTTCTTGGTTTTCAGTATGTCAGTTGTGTTTTTTTACTAAAATTAATGTCAATTTTAAATAAAAAGGGACACTTTGAGTCATACCAGTCGTATTGTGTGTTGAATTTAGGCATGGTTGATTCCTACATGTGAAAAATGTCTTATAGATCATTGTCTTAATGTATCAAAATAATACAAATACGTTATCTCAGTTTTTAGTATGTCAACTTTGTTTTTTTACTAAAATTTTATTTCAAACCAGAAACACGGATTTTGAGTCATACTGATCACGTCATGTATTGGATTGATATGATACCACTTCATACATGTTACAAAGATCTTAATAATCATTGTATAAAATTATGAAGACAATTGGATCGGGTTTTCTTGGTTTTCAGTGAGTGAGACGTTTTAAGCCAAAATAATGTTAATTTTTAACAAAAAGTGACGCTTTGAGTCATATCGGTCGTATAATGGTTCATATTGATTTGGGGTTGATTAATTCACATTTCAAATGACTTATGGATCATCTCCCTAAAGTATCAAAGAAACTGAATGTTTTTTCTCGATTTTGAGTAGGTCAGTTACTCTAATACCTACTATATTGACCTAGATATTTCATACATTCATATCTCATCTTAGTGGATTAATATTCCTTACATAAAAAAAATTAAACAAAAATATGAAATAATGCATTAATTCTATAGACAATGATTTTAAAGTGAAAAAATCAATATTACCTCTGTGATTGAGCAAACACAACATCTTTTTACTTCCTGCAAAGGCATGTCACATGGACATAAATCTTCTAAAATAAATGAACTCTACAAGGAATATTGAAAATCAAATCAATGATTAATTATATATTTTTTCATTAAAATACAGATATTATATCGTAACATTACCTTTACATCTTTTCAAAGGGTTTTTTGTCCAGATATAAGATAATAACAAAACTAAGGATTCTTTGTGTGCCTCACTACTGTTGGTTAACAACTGCTTAGCATAGCATCTGATCTAAACTTCTAATCTGGCATCCCTTTGATGCTCTCATCCCATACCCTTTCCATGATCTCTATGATATCATCATTCAGCATTCACTTTTCCTTGTCTTTCTGCACCCGTTTACCTAGTAATGGTTACAGGAAGAGAAGAAAAAATGAATCGTGAATGATGATATGATAGAGATGGCAGTGACCGTGAGGGGATAGATCATCATGAGGATTTCAGGCAGCATGTTCAGATCAGATGCTATGCTATGTGGTAGTTAACTAACTTTAGTGAAGAATCCTTAGTTCTGTTATTAAATTTGTGACTGATGCACAACCAATATTCTTCCAACACACTACATTAGTAGAAAGAAAAGTCATTTCTAAAACCATTATTCATAACCTAAGGATATGAAACATAAGAAAGGGTGATCATAGATGCTCAATAAGTGAAAATAAGGGAGATATCAATGATCATATAAGGATAACATAAGTAGTATGAATTCACCTTCATCATATTTGTGTACAATTTTCTATCAGGTATGCTTCCCATTGGTTTCTAAACAAATCTATATCGTCCTCTGAATATGAGTTTTTATGACAATCATGGTAGTACTGAAAAAATATAAATACACAAAGGATTAATATATATTTTAAAATAACTAGTAATTATTTTCGAAAGTACCTCTTCAGGGATGCTATATTTTTAATGAAATACGATCTCTTTCATAAATTTAAAAACATAATAACCACGGTCTATTCCATTTGTTTGTTTTGGACACTGCATAAACATCGATAAAAATAAGTAATTTGTTTTGATATGTGTTTAGATAGTGAAATATTATTATATATACCCTAATACTTGTCCAGTTGTAGATCTTGTCGGTGTTCTTATCCTTAAGCCCTGGATTCATTCAATGAAGTATATGATATTGATGCACCTCCAGATCATAACAGAATACTCATTAAAAAATAATAAAAATTATATAACTAGATGTTTAGTTCTAAAATGATGGATCTAGTGTATTAAAAATTGAAAAACACCACCATGCGTGGTTGTTTTGTTGGATATCCATGCATTGAATCCAAAAAATAAATCTTTAGAGTATCCAAATTGACAGCAATGAGCATCCAATGCTGCCTCAAAACACAAAAAGGAATAAGTAAAGAAAGAAATGAAAATATAGTTTATATTATTAAATTGAAGAGTTTTACCACAACATTTTTGGTATTAAAA
This sequence comes from Viscum album, assembly GCA_963277665.1. NCBI lineage: Eukaryota > Viridiplantae > Streptophyta > Magnoliopsida > Santalales > Viscaceae > Viscum > Viscum album. The sequence goes on from OY728158.1 coordinate 1,794,783,068, forward strand.
AGATTCTATCATCCGTAATTTTTTTCAAACGATTTGAGCAGGAATGACACTATTTCAACCTCATTATCGGAATTTATTTCTTCTTTCATAGAGGTGACGTGAGGAGTAACAAGTCTAAATTTCTATTCATGGCGAAATAACTTCAACTATTTTTCATATATACACCTGCGAAAAATGTGAAATGTATTTAGTCATAATAATCATAGTATAGTAGCCTTTGTAAAATCAAATCATGAAAACATACCTCATGTATACATTTACAACTAAGGCGCCTAGCCATTCATGCTTGAGGATTTCATTTACAATGTCAGCACTAATGTAATCTGATTCTTCCCCTCCATATATATCATTTTCAAAATCAATTTTTGTGACTATTGTCTCCTATAAATTTTTCATCCATATGATCCTGCAATGATATTAAATTTGGAAATAGAACGGAGAGGGTAGAGGTGCTCTCAGTAGAACGTTTTGATCGGTTAGTTGATCCTTGATATGGTTTTGAGCAGATCTTTTATTTCACCCCCTTCCCTTTGTACTTCTGTAACAACACTAATCAGTTTAGGCCTTTTTTCATTAAATGTTAATGGTTCATCTTGAAAAATAAATTGAAAATGAATACCTCCTTGTTGACATGTTTTTTTGAAAAGAATTGACGGCCATGTGATGAATGTTCCAACAACATGTTCGATCGTATGAATTTTGTCATCGTCATTTGGAACAGGTAGCTCAGTGCTCATGAGCTATGTTAATCGACACTCTAATAAGACCTGTTGAATGTGCTCCGTTGTGTAGCATGGAATTCTATATATTGAACACTGTAATCCTCGCTACAACGTGATGGGTGGGAGTTGATAGATATAAATCACAGTCATTTTCACCCTGTAGAATATCAGTACAGGAAGGTATCAGTGTCTATGTGATTCAAATTTCAAAGAAACAATTTTTTGAACATTACATACCTTAGCTATGATGGGTTTTTTCAGGGGAGTGGCTTGCCTCAAAGCTCGTGGGGGGAGGGGCGGGATCATCATGCACTGGTTGTTCATGAGTTGTTTTGTCTCTTTGCCTCTCCCCCATCATTGTTTTTATCATCTCTCTCTACCATTATAATTTTTATTCAAGGGTATCTAGTCTTTATCTCATCATTTTAATTTCTTCATTTTGATCCTCCTATTGTTTTGTTTTCTGAATATATGTTCAGGGTGTCACCACAAAACCGCACCACTGATGCAGCCATACTATTATGGCTGCTTCAAGGCTGCTGAATGTATGTTTACATCCCATGCGGGTGTTTTTGATTCCAATGACAATGTAAGATAGAAAATATAGGAAAATAATTAATCATTTTTATATAATATAAATTTAAAGAAAAAAGAATATATATTATGTCATGATTATACATGTTTCCCAAACTTTTTGTGTGTTTTCATCTATCAGTATCCCCTCTTTATTTACACAATAATCCTTCCATAGCACATGGCATGGGATGGATGTGGCATTGAATTTCAATTCATCAATCTACATATAAACAGAGGAACATGGTTATGGTGTTGTTTTATGTCACATAAAAGTATTATGGTAGATTTAAAATATGTACCAATTTTTTTCAAGTGAATCATACCCCATCCTTACTTTACAGTAGGGGTACGCTGGTTTTGTCACTCGTTCTTTATTTTCAGCACTCAGTTGCTGTATCATAAATAAAACACTGTCAATCAAAGCGGTGAATACAAGAAACGTCAAACAATGTATTAACAGACACAATATACCTGAAAAGTCTGCTCTGCATTACGATTGGTAAACACATCACACGCTCCTTAGGATATCAAGTGTGCATAAAGAGGAGTTGGGTGAAACATTATTTTCCCTTAATCATCTTTAAGATGATATTTCTTTTAAATTTTGCAGAAGCCTCTATGAATCCTTCCTGAAACTCTTAATATATATTCCTTCTATGAGTCATCAAATATAAATGCACTCTGCAATGGATGATGAAGAGTAAGTCAATGTTTCCTTATTTTATTTTATTTTTTAAAATTAAAGAAATGATATCATAATGTTACTGTAATATCTTCCCACAGAAGTGTCTTAAGCCCGATGACAACATGGTGCTAGGATTTTACATCAATCAACATGCGTTTCTGAGTGAAGATTCCAATGTAACTACTAAAAATGGCTTTTTTGCGGTTAACATGTTGACCTCGCGTATTCCATCCGACCTCAAATTTTATGCCTTTCTCTTTTTCCATAAGGATTTTTGCTAACACCATCAAACTATGGTGCTCATGTTTCTTTTGCGCCACTAGTGTTTCTTTTCCTACCATTTCCTCATATTGAGCATCATCATTAGGTTCCTCTAGAGCACTAGAATTAACAAAGGAACTAGCCGCAACAGGTTGAGAAACCTGTTATTCCTTTACACTAGGACCAACAGCAACAGGTTGAGAAACCTATTGTTCCTCTGCACTGCGACATCAGCAGGTTGAGAGAACTGTTGTGGCTCAGGATTGGGCACATCAGCACGTGCTGAATTCATTATCTGCATAAGGGGTTTAGAATTTAATTTAGATTACATAAAAGTAGCAGCAAACAGGTAATAACAAAAGGAAAATGTATATTACAATAAAAAATAACATGATTATTGAACACACTTTTTTAAAAGGCTGAAGAGATTTGACCTCTCTATTGACTATTCAAATCCCTTCATTGTGGTCTCCTATGACATACAAAACATTGTCTACCATGGGATCACTGTGAAATGATTGTGAAGTCCCAATGAAAGGGTCATCCTCCATTTAATTTTCATCTGACCATTCTGATGTTTTGGTCGATAAGAGAACAATTGACAAATTTTGGTTTGCAGGATCTGGAACATAAAATACATGTGATTCAAGTGAAGCCATTATAAACAGTTTATCTTTGTACACTTCCAAACTGAAATACACTTTCACAAATCCCAATTCATTTATTTTAATAGCACTCCTGTTATCGAGCCAATTTCATTGAAAAATATGCACTTGGAATTTTGTATAATCCAACTCCCATATTTGTTTGATGAAGCCAAAGTATGACATATTCGCATAAATTGGATTTTTGTCCTTAGCACTGAAAACATGCATCCCTTTAGCCACAAGTATAACCCCAATATTTTGAATGGAAATGTCTTCATCATATCCATTATCATAGAATGTATAACCATTAACTACATAAGCATTGTTAGATAATACAAACACACTTGGTCCTCCAGCTAGCCATCGAAGTCGTTCTGAAATTGAGTCTAGATATTCATCTGACATCATAAAAATATGGTCAAAAAACCATCCTATAATTTATCGTTTATGTGTATATGTTATCCATTTTTCATCCCTAGAAAAATTCAAATGCCTATGAATTTCATTGGTGGTTTAAACATATGGTTCAATGTCGAAACTCTTATGCAAACCGTATTGGTGGGCCTACTCCTGATCTGTAATATTGAATGTGACAACATCTCCTCCAGAAATTCCTTCACCCTCAAGACACCCAGTGTGATGATATTTTGGTAGGACAATGATTTCCACACCAGAAAGGTATTCGGTACAGAATTCAATGGCTTCCTCATCAATATATCGCTCCGCAATACAAACCTCTGGCCGACTTTGATTTTTGAAATACCCTTTCAAAATCATTATATACCATTCAATGGGGTACATCCATCTATAATGTATAGGACCACTTGGTCATATATTTTTCACTAAGTGAACCATAAAATGATCCATCATATCATAGAATTTCAGTGGGAAGAACATTTCCAATTCACATAATATGATGTCAATTTTTCATTCCACATTTGGAAATTTCGTTGGGTGTATAACATTGCTACATATATCTTTGAAGAAGAAATAGAGTTTAAATAATGTATGAGGGAAATTATTGAGAAAAATTATATTTAAAGTTATAAGAATTATATCTTGCATCATAACACGACAGTCGTGTGATTTAAGACCCTTTATCTTTAAATCTCTCATTGACACGATGTTCTTGATATTTTATGAATACCCCTCTGGAACCTTTACTTCATTCAAGAAGTCAACAAACTGATATATCTCTTTCCTGGAGAGAGTGTAAACAGTAGGAGGAAGAAATGTTCATTTTTCACCCTTCACTAGGGCCAACTCTTCTGGTATTCTCATCTCAAACATGTCCAACCTTTCCTTAATTCCATCCTTGTTTTACGGGGTGCATTTAGCAACGTGATGATGACACTATCACATACATTTTTTTCAACATGCAAAACATCATGAAAATGTTTGACTTACAGACAATTCTACTAAGGTAATTCAAAAAAATTAATCTCGTTTTCCAATCGGTTTTCCTAAGGTTTTTTGAAAATACATTACCAAAAGTAGTGTCCCCTTATTTTACTTTCTCAAACAACTGATCAACTATTAGTGGAGACGGTGATGTACATTCTTCTGAACTTCCATCAAATGATGTCATCCATGATCGGTACTTATGCCTTCAGTGTAGAAATCTGCGTTGTTCAAGAAACATGGGTTTTGATGAATATTTCAACCAAATTGACTGTGAACAATACTACAAAAATAACTTTTAGTAGTGTTAAAATATGTGATTAATAGAGCTATAAAATCACTGTTAATATCAGCGTAGATAAAGGGGGGTCCCCTTTATCAGCGCTAAAAAAGTGATGATAAAAGGGGGCCTTTCTCAGTAGTTTTTTAACACTGATAAAGGTTTGATTTATCAGCACCTTTTTAGGTTTGATAAAGGGGGCCTTTATCAATGCTCAAAATAGTGCTTATAAAGACCTAGATGTGCTTTTTATTTAACAACACACCCATTACCTGTACACCTGCACAAAACAGCACCTGCACATGAACCAAGCACAGAAGAATGACACAATACACACCACATTTTACAAAAAATTTTATATAAATTTAGTAAACATCATGAATACAAAATAACAAACTGTGATATACATTTCAAACAATGTTTTATATGGTAACAATTACAATTATCCAACAAACAGTTACAAACATTAATGTTTTATCCTTTGTAATCTGTGATCCCCTCTCCAAAATTGTCATTGATGGTATTAATTGTCGAGAAAAGAACTTGAACTCAAGAAACAAAATTCCACCTATATAAGAAAACAAATATTATGTTAGTAATAAAATAATGAAATAAAATAAACATTAATGTGAACGAATACATTAATATGGAAATTTGAAACTAGAATATGGAAATGATAAACTCAAGTATTTTAATTCTGATAACAATGAAAGGTAATAATGTAAAACAAATATGTTTTTGGATGATTTATCTCATTTAATAAATACTGCTTATTTATCTAATGATAATTTTTATGGTGCATAGAAAATACCTAAATTATAAACTGATAAGCGACACTTTTAGCCATACCAGTCACACAGTGCATCCGATTGAGATGAAGTTGATTCTTACATGTCACAAATGACTCATGGATTGTTTTCCTAAAGTATAAACATAATCCAAATGTGTTTTCTTTGTTAACGGTTAGTCACTTGTGTTTGTTTCTAAAATTAATGTCAATTTTAAACTAATAATAGACACTTTTAGTCATATCAGTCTCACCTTTGTCGGATTGAGGTGCGTTTCATTCGTACACATCCCAAATGACTCATGGATCATTTTTATAAAGTATCTAAACAATCTGAATGCATTTTATTAGTTTTTCATATGTCACTTGTGTGTTTTTCTAAAGTTAATGTCAATTTTAAAATGATAACAGACACTTTTAGCCATACCGGTCACACCGTGTGTCGGATTGAGGTGTGGTTGATTGATACATGTCCAAAATGTGCATGAATCATTTTTATAAAGTATAAATACATTCTAAATTCATTTTCTTGGTTTTTCATATGTCACTTGTGTTTTTTTTATAAACTAAATGTCAATTTTAAACTGATAATAGATACTTTTAGCAATACTAGTCACACTGTGCATTGGATTGAGGTGCGGTTGATTCGTACACATCAAAAATGACTCATGAATCATATTTTAAAGTATCAAAATAATTCAAATGTATTTTTTTAGTTTTCTATATGTCCCTTGTGTTTTATCTAAAGTTAATGTCAATTTTAAACAGATAACTAAGACTTTTAGCCATACTGGTCACATCGTATGTCGGATGGAGGTATCGTTGATTCATATATGTCACAAATGACTCATGGATTATTTTCCTAATCTATCAAAATAATCTGATTGTGTTTGTTTGGTTTTCCATATGACAGTTGTGTTTGTTTCTAAAATTAATGTAAATTTTAAACTGATAACTGACACTTTTAGCCCTACCGGTCACACCGTACCTCGGATTGAGGTGCGGTTGATTTTCAAATGTCAAAAATGACTCATGGATTATTTTACTAAAGTTACAAAACGATATGAATGTGTTTGCTCAGTCTTCCATATGTAACTTGTGTGTTTTTCTAAAGTTAATTACAATTTTATACTGATAACAGACACTTTTAGAAATACCGGTCATATCGTGAGTTGGATTGAAGTGAAGTTAATTTATACAAATCAAAACTGACTCATGGATCATTTTCCTAAAGTATCAAAATAATCTGAAAGTGTTTACTTGGTTTTCCATATGTCACTTGTGTGTTTTTCTGAAGTTAATGTCAATTTTAAACTGATAAAAGACCCTTTTAGCTATATCGGTCACACCATGCATCGGATTGAGGTGAGGTTGATTCGTACATGTCAAAAATGACACATGGATCATTTTCCTAAACTATTAAAAAAATAAAAATGATTTTTTTTTGGTTTTTTGTATGTTACTTGTGTTTTTTCTAAAGTTAATATCAATTTTAAACTAATAACTGAGAATTTTAGCCATACTGGTGACACCGTGACTCAAATTAAGTTGTGGTTGATTCTTACACATCAAAAATTACTCATGTATTATTTACCTAATGTATAAAAACAATATAAATGTGTTTGATCCGTTTTCCATATGTCACTTGTGTTTGTTTCTAAAATAACTATCAATTTTAAACTGATAACAGACACTTTTATCCATACCGATCACACCGTGCATCGGATTGAGGTGCGGTTGATTCGTACATGAAAAAAATCACTAATGGGTTAATTTCCTATATTATCAAAACAATATGAATGTGCTTTATCAGTTTTCCTTATGTCACTTGGGTATTTTTCTAAAGTTAATATCAATTTTAAAATAATAACCGACACTTTCAGCCATACCGGTCACACTGTGCATCAGATTGAGGTGCGGTTGATTTGAACACGTCAAAAATGAATCAAGGACCATTTTCCTAAAGTATCAAAAAAATACGAATGTTTTTTCTTGTTTTTTCATATTACTTGTGTTTTTTTCTAAAGTTAATGTCAATTTTAAACTGATAACAGAAAAGTTTAGCTATATTGGTCACACCGTGCATCAGATTGAGGTGCGGTTGATTCATACACATCACAAATGTATCATGGATAATTTTCTTAAAGTTTCAAAATAATCCGAATATGTTTTCTTGGTTTTCCATATGTCACTTGTGTTTTTTCGAAAGTTAATGTTAATTTTAAACAAATAACTAATACTTTTAGCAATACCTATCACATTGTGTGTCAAATTGAGGTGCAATTGATTCATACCCATCACAAATGACTCATGGATCATTTTCCTAAACTATCAAATCAATACGAATGTGTTTTCTTGGTTTTCTTCATGTCACATGTGTTTTTTATCAAGTTAATGTCAATTTTAAAATGATAATTGACACTTTTATCCATACCGGTCACACCGTGCGTCCGATTGAGGTGAGTTTGATTTCTACATGTCACAAAAGACTCATGGACCATTTTCCTAAATTATCAATACAATCCAAATTCGTTTTTTTGGTTTATCATATGTCACTTATGTGTTTTTCTAAAGTTAATGTCAATTTTAAACTAATAACAGACACTTTTAGCCATATCGGTCACACCATGCATCTGATTGAGGTTCAGTTGATTTGTACACATCACAAATGACTCATGGATCATTTTCCTAGTGTATCAAAACAATATGAATGTGTTTACTCAGTTTTCCGTATTTCACCTGTGTTTTTTCTAATGTTAATGTCATTTTTAAACTGATAATTGAGACTTTTATCTATTCCAGTCACACCATGCATCAGATTCAGGTGCGGTTGATTCTTACATGTACAAAGGACTCATGGATCATCTTCCTAAATTATCAAAATAATCCGAATTTGTTTTTTCCGTTTTCTGTATGTCACTTGTGTTTGTTTCTAAAATTATTGTCAATATTAAACTAATCAAAGACACTTTTAGCCATACCGATCACACTATGCATTGGATTGTGGTGTGGTTGATTTTTACATGTCACAAATAACTCATGGATCATTATCATAAAGTATCAAAACAATCTGATTTTATTTTCTTTGTTTGTCTTATGTCACTAGTTAATAAGAGTCTCTCATTAAGTTATTCTTTACTAGAAAACCTAATCATTTCTAAAACCATTATTCATAACCTAAGGATATGAATCATAAGAAAGGGTGATCATAGATGCTAAAAAAGTGTAAACAAGGGAGATATCAATGATCATATATAGATAATATAAGTAGTAGGAATTCACCTTCATCCTATTTGATTAGATTCTTCCATCAGGTATGCTGCCTATTCATTTCTAAACACATCTATATCATTTTGTGAATATGAGATTTTGAGACAGTCATGGTAGTACTGAAAAAATATAAATACACAAATTATTAATAATTATTTTAAATGAACTTGTTATTATTTTCGAAAATACCTTTTCAGGGATTCTAGTTTTTTATGAAATACAATCTCTTTCCTAAATTTACAAACATAATAACCACAGACCTTTCTATTTGTTTGTTCCGGACACTGAAGAAACATCAAGAAAAATAAGTAATTTGTTTTGATATGCTTTTGGATAGTACAATCTTATTATATATACCATGATACTTGTCCATTTGTAGATCTTGTGCGTGTGGTCGTCCATAGGCCATGGATTCATTCCATGAACTAAATGATATGAATACATTGCCCTATCATAATATAATCCTCATTAAAAGATAATATAAATTATATAACTAGATATTTATTTCTAAAATGTTGGATCTAGTATATTACAAATTTAAAAATTCCATCATGTGTGGTTTTTTTGTTGGATATCCATGCTTTGAATCCAGAAAATAAATCTTTGGAGTATTCAAATTGACTGCAACGAGCATCCAATGCTTCCTAAATACAAAAAAATGAATAAGTAATGAAAGAAATAAAAATATAATTTGATTTGATTAAATTTTAGAGATTTACCCCTACATCGTTGGTGATATAAATAGTATGTCAGTCGTAATTTATCTTTCAAATTATTTGAGCATGCCTGACACTATTCGAGCCTCAAAATTGGAATCTATTTTTTTAGTTCTGTAGAGGTGGTGTGAGGACTAACGAGTCCAAATTTGTGTTCATGGGGAAATCCCTTCAATTTTTTTTCATATATATTCCTGCGAAAAATATTAAATGTATTTAATCATAATTATCATTGTATATCTATTTTTGTAAAATCAAATCATGAAAACATACCTCATTTATACATTTACAACTAAGGCGCCTAGCCAGTCATGTGTGATGATTTCAACTACAGTGTTAGCATTGATGTAATCTATTTATTATTATTCATATATATCTTTTTCAAAAACAATTGTGTGACTATTTTATCTTATCAATTTTGTATCCACATGAGTTTTCAATGATATTAAATGTTGATATAGAACGGGCAGGGTGAAGGTGCTCTCCGTAGATAATTTAGATCGGTTGGTTGATCCTTTTGAGCGATTATTTCATTTCACCTACTTCCTTTTTTCCTTCTTTAATAACATTCATCGGTTCAGACCTTTTTTCATTAAATGTTAAAGGATTGTCTTGAAAAATAAATTAGAAATGAATACATCCTAGTCGACATGTTTTCTTACAAGATTCGACGACCATGCGACGAAACTTCCAACAGCGTATTAATGTCGTCATCATCATTTGGAACAGGTAGCTCAACACTTGGCTCATGATCTATGTTAATCGACACTCTACTATGACCTGTTGGAATTGGTCTACAGTGTAGCGTGTCATTCTGCATATTGAACACTGTAGCCCTTGCTACAAGCTGATTGGCAGGAGTTGAAAGATATAAATCATAATCATTTTCACCCTGTATAATATCAGTACAGGAAAGGAATAAGTGTCTATGTGATTGAAATTTAATATAAAAAATTATTAGATCATGGATTACCTCGGTTAAGTCAGGTCTTTGAGGGGAATGGCTCACCTCAAAGCTGGTGGGGGTGGGGTGGGATCTTCTCCTGTGGGTTGTTCTTGAGTTGTTTCTTCTCTTCGCCTCTACCCCATCAAAGTTGATATCATCTCTCTCTCACTTTGGAATTGTTCTTAAAAGGTATCTAGTCTATCTATCATCATTTTCATTTCTTCTATTTTCACCTCCTCAAGTTTTTTTTGAAAATATGTTCAGGGTGTCACCCCAAAACCCACACCTCTGAGGTGACCATACTGTTCTGGTGGTTTCAAGGCCACTGAAAGTATGTCTTCATCCGGTGTGGTTGTTATTGATTCCTGTAACTATGTCAGATAGAAAATATCATAAAATAAGTAATCATCGTTATTTAATAGCGATTTAAAACAAAATAGATTTATATTATTTCATACTGACACATGTTTCCCACACATTTTGTGTGTTTTCATCTATCAGTATCCCCTCTTTATTTACATGAGCCTCCTTCCATAGGACATGGCATGGTATGGAAGTGGCTCGGGATTTAGATTCATCAATCTGCATATAAACCGAGGAATATGGTTGCGGTGTTGTTTTATGTCACATAAAAGTATTAAACTAGATTTAAAATACGTACCAATTGTTTTTCAAATGAAGCATACCCCAACCATGCTTTATGTTAGGGGTACGCTGGTTTTGATGCCCATTCTTTATTTTTAGCACTCTGTTGCTATTTCATAAATCAAAATCTAACAATCAATGTTATGAATACAAGAAACATTAAAAAACTTATTACCAGACACAAGGTACCTGAAAACTCATCTCCACACGACGGTTGCAAAACACATCCAACGATCTATGGGATATCAAGTGTGAATAAAGAGGAGTTGGGTGCATCTTTATTTTCCCTTCAGCATATTTAAGATGATATTTCGTTAAAATGTTGCGGAATCCTATATGAATCCTTCCTGTATGTCTTAATACGTATTCTTTGTGTGAGCCATCTACTATAAAATTCACTCTACAAGGGATGATGAAGAATAAGTCAATGTTTCAATATTTTATTTTATTTTAATAAATTAAATAAATGATATCATATTGATACCGTAATATCTTCTCACATTAGTGTCTTAATCCCACAGACAACATGGGTCCATGAATCTACATCAATCATCACGTATTGCCAAGTGACGATTCCAATATAGCTACTACACATGGATTTCTGGGGGTTAACATGTTGGCATCACTTATTCCATCCCACCCAATATTTGATGTCTTTTGATTTTCCCTTAATGATTTTGGAAAACACTGTAAAACTAAGGTACAACTATCTTTTTTGGGCTGTCGGGGTTTCATTGACTACCATTTCCTCAGTTTCAGCATCATCATTATGTTCCTCCGAAGGGATAGCATCACTACTGGTACCAAAAACAACAGGATCAGAAACCTATTCTACCTCAGTACTGGGACCAGTAGCAACAGCTTGAGAAAACAGTTATACCTCAGCACTGCGACTAGCTACAACAGGTTGAGAAACCTATTTTACCTCAGCACTCGGATCAGCTACAACATGTCGAGACACCTATTATACCTTAGCACTGGGATCTGCCGCAATAGGTTGAGACACTAGTTGTACCTCAGTATTGGGACCATCAACAATAAGTTGAGAGGCCTATTGTGTCTTGGTATTGGGCGCATCAGCCGGTGCGTAATTCATTATCTACAGAAGTGGTTTAACATATAATTTAGATTACCTAAAAGCTGTTATGAATAGCTAATAACTTAAGGTAACACAATTGATATTATAATAAATAACAACTTGATTATTGAAATCTCATTTGTTTAAAGATTGATGGGATATGACCCCTCTATAGACTATCCAAATCCCTTAATTTTGGTCTCCTCTGACATACAAAACACCGTCTATATTCGGACCACTATGAAATGATTGTGAATTACCAATGAAAGGTTCATCCACCGTTCAATTTTCATTTGACCCTTTAGTTGTTTTGGTCGATAACAGAACAATTGACTAGTTTCATTTTATGGGATTTGGAACATAAAATACTTGCACTGCCTGTGATGGCATTATAAAGGGTTCACCTTTCTCCCCTTCCTTAATGAAATCAACTTTCACAAATCCCAATTCATCTATTTTAACTGCACCCCTATTATCAACCCACTTTAATTGAAAAATAGGCACTTGGAATTTCGTATAATCCAACTCCTATATTTTTTGGATGATTGCAAAGTATGACAAATTCACATAAATTGGATTTCTGTCCTTATTTTCGGAAACATGCATCGCTTCAGCCACAAGTGTAACCCCACTATTGTACATTGTACTGTCTTCATAATGTTCATTAGTATTGAATGTATAAACATTAATTACATAATAATTTTAAGATAATACATACACACTTGGTCCTCTGGCTAGCCATCAAATTCGTTCTGAAATTGAGTCCTGATTTTTATCTGACTTATTAAAAATATGGTCCCGAAACCATCCTATAAACTATAGATTATGTGTATCTGATATCCATTTTTCATCCCTAGATAGATTTATATGCCTACTAATTTCATTGTGAGTTTGAACATATGGGTCAACGTCGAAATTGTTATGCAAAATGTAAAGGTGGGCCTACTCCTGATCTGTAATATTGATTGTGACAACCTCTCTTCCAAAAATTATTTAACCCTCATGTCGCCCAGTGGGATGTAATTTTGATAGGACAATTCATTCCACACCATACAAGTATTCATTACATAATTCAACTGCTTCCTCAACAATATATCGCTCTGAAATACAACACTCTGGACGACTTCGATTTTTGACATACCCTTTCAAAATCTTTATATATCGTTCAACGGGGTACATCCATCTATAATATACAAGACCACATAGTCGAATCTCTCTCACCAAGTGAACCATCAAATGAACCATCATATCAATGAATTTTGGTGGGAAGAACATTTCCAGTTCACATAGTATGACGAAAATTTCATGTTCCATAGTTGGTAATTTCATCGAGTCTATAACTTTTCTGCATATAGATTTGAAGAAGAAACAAAGATTCATTAATGTATGATGAACATTATTGGGAAAAATTCAATGTAAATATATAGGAATGAGATATTGAATCAAAACATGACAGTCTTGTGATTTCAAAACCTTTAACTTAAAATATCTCATTAACACAAGGTTCTTGATATTTGATAAATACCCCTCTGAAACCTTTACTTCATTCAAGAATTTTCAAAATTGATATCTCTCCTACCTCGAAATAGTGTAAGAAGCAGGAGGAAAAAATATCTATTTTCACCCTTCACTGGTGCTAACTCTTCTCGTAATCCCATCTCAACCATGTGCAACCTAGCCTTAATTCCATCCTTTGTTTTGTCGGGTGTATTTAACAACGTGCTGATTACACTATCACATACATTTTTTAACATGCATAACATCATGAAAATGTCTGACATATAGACAATTCCAGTATGGTAATTCAAAAAAACTGATCTCTTTTCCCAACTCGGTTTTGTAAGGTTTTTCAATACCGGTTTTCCAAAACTAGTGTCCACATATTTTAATTTCTCAATAAATCGATCGCCTATTAGTGGATACAATGTTGTAAATTCTTCTAAACATCCATCGAATGATGTCGTCCAAGATCAGTACTTATATAATTGTGGTACAAATCTGTGATGTCCTTGAAACATGGTTTTCGATGAATTTTTCAACCTAATTGACTATGTACCTTGTTCGTGAACGGGACACCCTTGAGTTCCTTTAATGCTATATCCTGACAAATTTCCAAAAGCAGGGAATTTATTTATCACCCTGTACAACATTACTCTCAAAGTGAAATCTTAATTTTTGTAATCATTATACAACGTAACACCTGAATCCCACAATAATTTTAAATCTTCGATCAATAGAGATAAATAAACATCAATATCATTACCTGATTGTTTTGGTCCTGATATAAGCATATGTAACATGATGTATTTTCTTTCATGCATAACCAAGATGGTAAGTTATAAATTACCAATATAACTGGACATGTAATATGAGTGCTACTTTGAAAACCAAAATGATTCTCTCCATATTTATATAACGTAAGACATAGGTTTCTCGGATCCTTTCCAAATTCAGGATACTCATAATCAATTATCTTCCACTGAGGGGAGTCTACTGGGTGATGTAGTTTCCCATCTTTAATTCTTGTATCTCCATGCCATGTCAATTGTCCTACAGTCTTCTCACATCCATATAAATGCCTAAACCTTGGAATGATTGTAAAGTACCATACAACTTTAGTAGGACTTGATTTATCTTTCTTGTATCAAGAAGCACCATACATTGGTCATTCTTTAAGTGATTTTTGGAACTTGAGAAATAGTATACAGACATTCGAGCAGGAGTGTATTCTTTCAAAGATCATTCCCAACGAGCGTAGCATTCATTTGTAATTGTATGCTCAGATCGGCAACTAATTATCTTCTGGGAACATGTCATTCAGGAGAGAAATTAGTTCCAAAAAACTGGTGTCACTCCACCTGTTTCCTGCTTTCAAATTATACATCTTCAGTATGGCTGACAGTGCTGTATATTTAGTGCAACCAGCATAAAATAGCATCTTTTTACAAATTTTTAACTTCTCAAACAATTTTGGGAAATCATGAAGTTCATATTCAACTATACTTTTCATTTCCTAAAAACAATCTTCATCATCATTCAAATCTATAATCACACCATCCATATGGTCATCTTCATTTTTCACGCTTTTAATCATATCAGATGATCCATAAAATACTGTGTTATCCCATCTTCTACCTACATTCATTGTTTCCCCATGTTTCCAATATGTATAACTTTGATCTATTCTATTATAGATCTAGTGTTTTTCCAACTCCCCTGAACTAATTTTTCTTGAATAACAACAACATAAACATGGACAAAGGATTTGAGAAGGGTCGTATGCATGATATTTTTCCAACATTATAAACTCTTTCACACCCTTTTCATACTTATTTGTTAACCAATTGGAATTCATACATTCATTATTCATTATTCATATTAATAATATTTTTAATCCAAAGGATGGGTATATAGGTTTGGTGATAAATAATATGAATATAATTTAGATAAAAACAAGATACTTCGAAAAGGTTGAGGGAGTGATCATTTATAGAAAAACATAATGTAATTTTCATTTAATGTGACTTCAATAAAATATAGTTTCTCACCATAATTATTATATTACACTGCTCTGTACTACTTCATATAAAATTTATTTTCATATCTCTAAAAATCAAGCTACCTACATTGAGTAATATCGATGATTCTAGATTCAAACTAACTAAACCTGATTGGTACCTCCTATGCATCCATTGTTTTCTGAGTTGAAGACTATATATCATACATAGAGTCACTAAAGATCCAAGACGATCTCTCTAGATAGGTTTGATTATTAAAAACATTAATACAATTTTATTATTTTATACACATAAACACTTCTTGTATCATTTTAATATTTCACACGAAGTCCACCTAGATCACCTTCACTAACTGTGGTTAGTAGTGAATTGATTTAAGAGTAGTTAATGATATCCAATTAATCATCTAGACAAGGATAAGTATTGCAGTGGTTTTTTCATTTCTCCATTCAAGTTGAAACAAACAAGTTAGCATAACCAGTCAATGTTTCAGTTGGTTAGATAGAGAACATGATAGTAAAATTGAATGATGATTTTAATAGGTAAGAGAAGAAATATATGAGGTTTGACAACTAATTTCTAGAATAAATATCAACCTCCCTGTAGTTTCTCTTTGATCACAACACATTCACTATTATTAACACACACTAATCCCACTCAACAAATAAACGACACACTAGAAACACCTCCTCTCCGAAGACAACATGAGTCTCACTAAGCACTACGTTCACCTGGTTTCAAAAAATATTGTTTTCTAAGAGTCTTGTGAGAAAATACTCATTCTATATAAATAACCACAAGGGTAATTCCACCAAATAGTCAGTCAGGATCATTACTTAAGTCAGAAGATCATACATATAAAATAGTTAATTATTAAAATATGTAGAACCAGGAAAGAAATAAATTGGTAAATGTAACTCATAACCAATAAAATAAGTCTCATATAAAGATCCAAAAATTACGAAGATCAATTAGAAATATTTAAATACAACCCAAATAAAATAAAAAAATAAAGTGGTAATAGAAGTGCTGACATGGCATAACATATCAGAAGTGATAAATATAAAAATAAAATAAAGCAATCCCCAATAACCATCTTTAATAACCAATTGATTGATCCTCACATTTTTTCACCATTATACATGAACAAAAACCCAGGGATCAAATATTAAATCCTATTAGAACATGATAAACCTATAATATGATAGGATTGAAAAAATATTCCTATTGTGATCCTCCTGACACCCCATGTGTTATCTTTTATAAAATAGATCTCATGCTTGTTTGAAATACAATTGTAAATGTATGTTATTCATGTTAATTAAAAACAAGTAACATTTTATAATCATTTAACAAAATTTCATTCAAAATTTGTTCTTTAAAATATATAATAATAAAATGGTCATATAATATTTTAAATAAAATTAAACATTTAGTGTGAAAACATGAAAATCCTTTAATTCAAATGTTTAACACGAACCAACTAACATGCGATTCATGTTGTTCGCAAACAAGGACCACCAACGGCCACAACATTCAGTGGGGCATTTAACCCATACAATTCACAAAATAACCATCAATATCAAACATTAATAACATGTAAAAAAGAGGAAACCAATGAGTAATATGAGAAAACTCACCGTGAAGGTGTGGTTCAGCCCGCGATGAAGGTGCGTTCACAGGGGAGGAGAGGCGTGTGGCAGAAGACTTGAATCAAGAATCCAAGGATGTCTTGTGTAAGGAATGGTGGAAATGGATAACCATGAGAGTCGGTTTACTAAATCATATTGTGATATTTGGGTTATCATTAGATGGTAGACCATAAAAAATAAGATATTAAGGAAATATAAATGAGTATATTCCATATGATGTACTGGGAAATGGTATTTCAACTCAAATATCCAAGAGTAATATCTGATATGATTTACATTATTTTCTACCTTTATATATTTTTTATGAAAATAATAATTAAGTGTACACAAATATAAGTATTATATATATATAAATGAACACACAAATGGATATGATGTAATTAAGAAGGTTTATCATAGTGGGCGAAAATTTAATAAAGAATTATTAAATTTATATCAAACATGATACACAATTGATAAAATCTTCGGTTATTCGAAAAACAAAATCAGCATTAACAATCAACAATTTTAGTACAATCCTTGAAAATTATAATCCAAAATGAAGAAACTCCCTAGAATGGTACATAAATTTATGAACCATTTTAATGAAAAAAGAAAAAATGTATACGTTAGAGTTTCTTCTTACTGAATAGCTACCTATTGAAGCTATTAAAAAAATTGTTCTTGATGCATAGGTTAATATATTAAAGAATTAAATTGATGTATTTACTCTCATTCTTATGTCTATGGAGTATTTGTTTCATAAACAACATGATAACATTAATATATTCAAGATTATAGATACCATAAAAAGTTCTATCAGGACTAGTCTTGCCATGATACGTACATGTTTTTAAAGGCATTGTTTAGATAAAATATTTACATAGAAGGTGCATTATTCAATCGCAAGCTCAATATGATTGGGTGATTCTAGGACTTGAAGAGACATTGGTCTTCTTTAATGATTTCTCTAGAAAAAATTTTGTTCTATAATCTTTACCAAAAAGATTTTAAAAATTTATTATGAACAATAAAATTGATGAGTAATAAAAGTATAAATAATCTCCTCAATATGTTTAGGATATGAAATAAAAATATGGGAGGTCTATGATCATGTTCTATATTGATAGTGCAAGAGGGTAAAAAATTGAATTAGAAGAAGAAAAGACATGTAATAAATTCTAGACGTTTTCCATTTAATATCCAATCAAAGTCATTAAAACCTAAGAGGGGCATAAGGATAGAGAGGTAGTGCTTCTACTATGAACATTCTAGTACGAATAAGAGGAACTTCATTAAATACCAAAAGGATTTATAGAATCATCATTAAATACCAATGAGTCATATGCACAGACAAAAAACCACTACTCAAATAAGAGAAACCAAAATATCTCCCAAGGGTCACTCAAACAGAAGTCACCTCAAGCCCTAACTCTCAAAATTGGTCGTCACTCCAATGTTACCTTAATGAGGAGGAGCCATTGGCGGTGGTGGCAGAGGAGGGGGCAGAAGCGGTGGAGGATGCGGCGGAGGAGGAGGCAACGGAGAAGGTGGAGGAGGAGGAGGCTGAGGCGGAGGAGGCAGTAGGGGAGGAGAAGGAGTCGGCGGCGGAGGAGGAGGAGGGGGAGGTGGCGGAGGAGGAGGCAGCGGTAGAGGAGGTCTCGACGGCGCAAGGTACGGCTTCCGAGAAGGATTGAAAGGGTGCAAGAAAGGAGGAGGAAGGTAGGGTTATTTTAAAAATCCCGCTGGACCCTTTATCAGTGCTAGTAAAAAGTGCTGATAAAGGGGGTCTTTATCAGCGCTAAAATTAAAAATGTTGATTAAGAGTTCATTCATCAGCACTTTTTTAGTGATCATAAAGGTATGCCTTTATCAGCAATAAGAAAGTGAGGATAAATAAACACTTTATCAGTGCTTCTGTAGCGCTGATAAAGCCATCCTTTATCAGCGCTAAAAAAAGCTATGACAAAGTGGGTAATTTTAATATTTTATTTATATTATTATATATTTATTTTAAAGGAAATATATGATAAATATTTATTTTTTTATACTTATAAAATTATAATAAATATACATATTATATTTATAATTATATAAATTTATAAAATAGTTATATTAATTATATATATTTAAAAGATTATATATATATATATATAACTATATTTATTCTAATTTTATAAATATTTATATGAAATATATAAATATTTATAAATATGATATTATATATATGTGTGTGTGTATTTATTTAAATAATTATAAACCTTTTAAAAATTTATATTAATTTCTAATATTTATAATTTTTTTAATATATATAATGAAAATATTTAATATAATTTTAAAATTATTTAAATATATATTTATAGATTTATAACTATAAATAACATTTTTATTTATTTATAAATATTTTTATAAATATTTATAAATATATTTATAAATATTTATATAATTATATATAACATATTAGATGTGAAATAATAAATATATTTTTTATAAATAATAATTATTTATATAAATATAAATTTATTTTTATTTATTTATAAATATTTGTATATATTTATAAATATATCTGTTTCATTATATATTTATAACATTATAAGTATTATAATAAATATATTTATTATAATTTTATAATTATTTACATATATATATATAGTTATAATTATAACTATAAATAGTATATATTTATAAATATTTGTATATAATTGTTAATATATATATATATATTAATTAAATTATAATACTATATGTATAATTTTATAATTATATATATAGTTAATTATACTTATAATTACAAATGTATTTTAAAAGTATATATATATCATTTAAAATATAATAAAATATATTTATTATTTAAATATAATGTAATTTTATAAGTAGATTTTTTAGAACATATATAGTTTCTATGCATAACATTAACTATGAATTAATCAATAAACTACTTAAATGTCAAGGTGATGTAATTATAATGTATAAATGAACATTATTCCTGAAAATATGATACATAACATATACGCATGATCAAAATATTCATTGACCAAATTCATTAGAAAACACATATATATTCAATAATTTTAATTATACATATATTTTAAAAAGTATTATATATTTATAAATAAAACAAATACATTAAGTATAACAAATATAATAAATATAATGAATTAATAAATATATGAATTAATAAATATAATAAATCAAATAAATCTAATTACTATATTTATTATTTAATGTAATTTAATATAATCTTATAATTATTTAATTATAAATATATATATTTAGGTATAACAAGTGTTTTTTATTTAATGTATACAAATAAACATTGTTTTTTAATATAAATATAATAATTTCATATGAATTAATAATATTTTTTTATTAAAATCCTTTATCATCTCTAATAATAGTGCTGATAAAGGGTACACCTTTATCAACACTTTTTTAGCGCTGATAAATGGTAGATTTGTTAGCTCTTTTAGCTAGCGCTGATAATATCTTACACCCTTATCAGCACTTTTTCGTTAGTGCTGATAAAGCCCACCGCTTGCCTTGGCCTGTTTTGTGGTTGTGGTACCTCGTTCGGAAATGGGACACCCTTGAGTTCCTTTAATGCTATATCCAAAAAAATTCCATAAGAAGGAAATTCATATATCACCCAATACAACATGGCTCTCAAAGTGAAATCTTCAATTTCTATGCGTCATACAACATAACACCTGAATCCCACAATAATTTAAAATCCTCGATCAATGGAGAAAAAGATACATCAATATCATCATCTTCTGGGAGCATGTCATTCGGGAGAGAATGTAGTTCCGTAAAACTGGCTTCACTCCACCTCTTGTCTGCATTCAAATTATATAGCTTCAGTATGGCTAACAATGCTGTATATTTAGTGCAAATAGCTTACAGTGGCATCTTTGCACAACTCTTTAACTTCTCAAACTATTTTTGGAAATCAAAAAGTTCATCTTCAACTGTTCTTGCCATTTCTTCAATACGATCTTCATCATCATTCACATCTAAAATCACATCCTCCATAGGGTTGTCTTCATTGTTCATGCTTGAAATCATACCAGATGATCCATAAAATGCAATGTTATCCTAGCCACTACCTACATTCTCCTTTTCCCCATGTTTATTCCAACATGTATAACTTCAATCTATTCCATGACAGATCAAGTGTTCTTCCAACTCCTCTGGACTAATTTTTCTTAAATAACAACAACATACACAAGGACAAAGGATTTGAGAAGGGCCATGTTCATGATCTTTTTCAAACATGATAAACTCTTTCACGCCATCTTCATACTCTTTTGTCAACTGATTGGCATTCATACATTCTTTATTCATATTAATCCTATTTTATTCAGTAATATTAATATTTAACAAAATAATTACACAAAATATATTCAACTAGGGTCATCATCCAACTATATATCCCTCTCAGAAGATCAAAATGAAGCAGAAAAAGCCAGAAAAAACATAAACTTGTAAAAATAAAACAACATTTTCCAACATTTTTAACACTTTCAAATCACCCAAACTCTTGGTTAGAAATCCAATTAACACGAGAATAATTTTTAAAACATCAAGTCAGTGATTAACATTTGTTTTAAAAACAAAATAATACTTTTAAAAAATCAATTTAGTTATTTTCACAAGTATCATGATTTGAACACTATATTTAGAAGGTTTCATTTTTTATCATAAAGCATAGTAAAATATCATTTTCAATCCATGAACAGAAAATTTTAAAAAAATCTCATAAAAATAATTTTTTTTCAAAGAAACCACATAGAAAGAAAGTCTTGGAATCTACTTATAGAGAAATTATGAGAAATACATTAAAACATAAAAATAGAATTTTTGATGGTAAACAATACCCTTACCTTTAGTCCCATAGAATAATTGAATCTTTTCTATGGATAAAATTTAAAACAGAATCCTAAAAAATCATTCCAATTATTGAAATAAAAAGGATGGGTATATAGGTTTGGGGAGAAGAATATGGGTATAATATAGATAAATACCCAAATGCTAGATACTTCGAAAAGGGTGGGGGATGTTCTCATTTATAGCCAAACATAATGGAATTTTCATTTAAAGTTACTTCAATAAAATATAGCTTGTCACTGTTATTCAGTTCTCACACTGCTCTGTACTACTTCATATAAACATTATCTTGAAATCTCTAAATATCAAGCTACCTACATCAAGTAATGCCCACTATTCTTGATTCAACCCAACTAAACCTAATTGGTACCTCTTTACATCCATAGTTTTCTGAGTTGAAGACTAGATCTCATACATAGAGCCACTACAGATCCAAGATGACCTCTCCATGCGTTACTCAGGATCAAAGCACTGATAAAAGATGTATTTATCAGCTCTAAAATTATAGCACAGATAAAGACATCCTTTATCAGCGCTTTTTTAGCGCTGATAAAGGTATAATTTTAATTAATTATTTATATTATTATATATTTATTTCAAAGGATATATATGATAAATATGTATTTATTTATTAATAATTATAACTATAAATAAATAAATATTTATTTATACATATAAAATTATAATTTAAATAATTATAAAATTATAACCAATATAATTATTATATTTATAATCATATAAACATATAAAATAAATATATTAATTATATATATTTAAAATATTATAGATATATATAACTATATTTCTTCTAATTGTATAAGTATTTATATTAATATATATTTATTTATGAATATAATTATAAATAAATAAATATTTACTTATTTATTTAAATAATTATAAAATTATAAAAAATTTATATTTCTAATATTTATACTTTTTTTCATATATATAATTAATATATTTATTATAATTTTAAAATTATTTAAATATATCTGTATTTATTTATAACTATAAATATGATTTGTATTTATTTAACAATATTTATTTTATTATATATAACATATTATATTTGAAATAATAAATATATTTTTTATAAATTAAAAATTATTTAAATAAATATAATTTTTTTTGTATTTATTTATAAATATTTGTATATATTTATAAATATATCTATTTAATTATATATTTATAACTTTATAAGTAGTATAATAAATATATTTATTATATTTTTATAATTATTTACATATATATAAATATATTTATTTATTTATAGTTATAATTATAACTATAAATATTATATATTTATATATATTTTTATATAATTATTAATATATATATATAAATATATTAATAAAATTATAAAATTATATGTATAATTTTATAATTATTTATATATATAGTTATAATTATAATAAAAAATAAATTTATTTGAAAAGTATTTATATATCATTAAAAATATAATAAATATATTTATTATTTAAATATATTTAATGTAATTTTATAAGTATATTTTTTAGAACATATATAGTTCATATGGGTAACAATGTGAATAAATCAATGTACCACATCAATGGAAAACATGATGTAATGTATAAATGAATATTCATGCATGATACATAACATATACGCATGATCAATATATTCATTGACCAAATTCAATGGAAAACACATATATATATATATATAATAATTTTAATTATAAATATATATTTTAAAAAGTATTATATATTTATAAATAAAGTAAATATAATAAATATAACAAATATAATAAATATAATGAATTAATACAATAAATTTAATTAATCAAATAAATTAATCTAATAAATCAAATAAATATAAATCTAGTAAATTTCTAATAAATCTAATAAATATAATAAATATAATAAATATCATAAATCTAATAAATCTAAAAAATATATTTATTATTTAATGTAATTTATTATAATCATATAATTATTAAATTATATATATATAATTATAATCTTAGAAATAATTTTTTAATTAAAACATTATATATTCTTTTTGAATTATTAAAAAATATATATATTATAAACATGCGTTTTTTATTTAATGTATACAATTAAACATTATTTTTTAATATAAATATAATAATTTTATATAAATCAATAATTTTTTTTATTAAAAACTTTTATCGGCGCTAATAATAGCGCTGATAAATGTACCCTTTATCAGCGCTAAGAAAAATGCTGATAAAGGGTACACCTTTATCAGTGCTATTTTTTAGCGCTGATAAAGGTTAGATTTATCAGTGCTTCTAGATAGCGTTGATAAAGGAACCCTCTTTATCAGTGATTTCTGCTCAGTGCTGATAAAATAGGGCACTTCCCTTGCCCTATATTCTGGTAGTGGTGGTGTGTTAGCCACTGAGAAAATTCTCCTTCACTGGTACCAAAGGGAGGTTCTGTTATAAAATATGTAGGCAGAAAGAAAATATGGATAGAACCATTATGTGTGAATTGGGTTCATTGTCCAAAAGGGTTTTCTGTACCCCCACATTGATGGTGTAGGGTTCCCAATGAAAGTATCCCTCGAGGATTTCGCCCAAGTTTTTGGGAAAAATCGGACACCAATTTCTGATTTCCACACTACACTGATGTTTGGAGAATATCTGGAGAATATCTTGGATTGAAAAAAAAGTAACCCATAAGCGATTTCATCATCACATTTTTATATATTTCCGTTTCGGTCAAATAACACCGTGGTTTGACCAAAATGAGACAACACATGGTGAGGGACACACCGGTTCAAGCTCACCATTTTGGTCAAAGAACACATTGGTTGAACCGAAATGATACAACTCTTGGTGAAGGACACACAAGTTCAAATTTGAAAAACACCCTATTTATTTTTATAAATATTTTGAATAAAATATATAAATATATAACAATCCCCCACTTTTAATCATAAATATTAACTCTCCAGACCACTAGTGAGTCATTATTCATAATAAAGGTATCTTTCGATTTAAACCTTTCTTAGTATCAATATCTCAAAATTTTATCAGATTTCCAAGTTGTTGAAATATTAAACTTGTTAATCTTTAAGAAAAACTGTAGATATCATACATACAATGAACTCTCATCCAACATGTCATTTTGTAGCAATATTATGGCCATGTGCTTATATCCTTTTTCATGAACACTCTAAGGAGTAAACTCATTAACTCCTATAAGAAGTGGCACCACTTCTATGTTCACATTGGGAAAATATTACAATGTGCTTTTGTTATTAGATAACATAACTCATTGAGTCTTAATAATTTATTAAGAGTTTAAAACTCAACCTCTTGTCATAACAGACGATATTGACACCAAAAGTTTGGGTTATAATTTTCAATATCAACAATCATCTTTGTAACATGTTTTTACCCATTAAACACTTTGATTAAGATCTACCTAAAGAATGTGATGGGTTTCTATTACTGAAATGACTTATTCTATGGGCTTTAACCACATCTCTTTATTAGTTTCACGAATAACCACATTGGACAGAGATTTTTTAAATTGGTCCGCAGGGTTGTCACACGATCTCACAAAAACAATTATTATGGTACCATCTTGTAAAAGTTGTCTCACATAATCATGTCTCAAACTTGTATGTCTAGAAATTCCATTGTACATGAAACTATATTCCCTTGATAATGTTGTTTCACTATCAAAACTGATAAAGATATGAGACATCAAACTAAGCCACAATATAATATCTAGTAATATATTCCTAATCCATCCAGCTTTCTTTCCACATGACGTTAAGGCGATAAACTCTGACTCCATGGTCAAATGTGAAATACATGTTTGTTTCTTTCTCTCCCAATAAACAACAAAACCTCTAAGAGTAAACAACCATCCTGGAGTGGATTGTTTATCATCAATACTGGTAATCCAACTTGCATCAGTGTATCCATCTAATAGAGTTGAATAATCATTATAGTATAAACTTAAATCATTGGTCATTTTTATGTATCCAAAAATTCTAATTATACATATCCAATGATCCACAATAGTATTAATAGTATATATACTCATATTAAATACAAAAAAAGCAATATCAGGTCTAGTTCAATGCATCACATACATTAAATAACCAATTACACTAGCATACTCATGTTGCGCTACAGCTCTACCCATATTTATTAAAAGTTTAACACTGGAATCAAATGGATTATTGAAATCCTTGAAACCAAGATGATCAAATTTACTTAAAATTTGTTCTATTTAATGAGGGTTACTTAAATAATAACCCCCACTATGTTTTCTAATGTTAATACATAGAACAATATCAACTATTCCAAGATCTTTCATTTTAAACATATAAGATATGTAATTCTTTTCCTCAATAACACCAATCATAATGGTTCCAAAAATTAACACATCATCCACATATAGGCACACAATAACCCTATATTCATTTTTAAACATTGAATAAAAAAATTTATCTTCATTATAATGAGGAAATCCATTAGATAAAATAATAGAATGAAATTTCTCATGTCATTGCTTTAGAGCTTGTTTAAGACCATAATGAGATTTCACTAGTTTACATATTTTTTTTCATTACCTAGTAAATAAAACCCTTCTAGTTGTTCTATGTAAATATCTTAATTTAATTATCCATTTAAAAATGTTGTTTTGACATCCATTAGATGAACATACTAATGATTAATTGGAACAAAACCAAATAATATTCTTATTGAAGTAATTAGAGCTACAGGGGCATTAGTATCAAGATAATCAATCTCTTTTTTTGTCTAAAACCATTGGAAATAGATCTAGATTTACAAGAATTAATGTTACAAATAGAATCATAATTCTTTCTGAATACCCACTTACTACCAATAGGTTTTTATCCTCTTGGTAAATCCATAATGACCCAAGTGTTAATCACTACAATATTATCCATTTCATCAATAATTGATTCATTCAAGAAAACAACATCTATAGAAGATATAACATCTTTATAAATAATTGGGTCATCTTCTATAGTCAATACCATAGGATAATTATTGAGAAGTTGATTATTTTGATCTTCTTGAACAAGAAAAATTATAGAATGAGGAGAAATAAAATATGGATGTAGATGTTTTTTCTTCCTAATTCTTATACTCTGTTTAGGTTCAACTCGAGAATCATCATTATTATCTACTATTTTATTTGAACTAGTTGTAGTACATGAGACAGGGATATGAGGAATAACTTTCTCCACATCATCTTTATAAAACATATTTTCAAAAAACACTACATATCTTGATTCAACAATTATATTAGCTCTCAAATCCATAATTCTATATGATTTTCTATTTTCTTCATATCCAACAAAAAAACCATTAAAAACTCTAGGAATATTTTTAGTTCTTTTAGGATCAGGAACTCTATTGTAAGTTAAACACCCCCACACTTTAAAATTAGAAATATTAGGTCTTCTTCTTCTCCAAATTTCATAAGGAGATAAATTAGTTTTTCTAGATGCAATCCTATTATGAATATGAAATGCATACAATAAAGCTTCACCCGATAAATTTAATGGTAACTTAGATTTATTAATCATGGAATTTACCATTTCAACTAATGTGAAATTTTTCCTTTCAGCTAATACATTTTTTTGAGGTGTGTAAGGAGCAGTTCTTTGGAGAATTATATTATTTTCTTCACAGAACTCATTAAACTCGTTCATAAAATATTCACCACATCTATCTGAGCATAATACTTTAATATTTTTGTCTAATTGATAATCTTATGATATATATCTTCTTAAATTATTGATCCACCCCCATGTTTATGGGGTAGAGTTCACAGTGGAGGTATCCCTCGAGGATTTCACTAATGTTTTTGGGAAAAATTGGACACCAAATTCTGATTGCCCCACTGCACTGATATTGGGAGAATATCTGGAGAATATCATGAATTGAAAAGAAAGTAACCCATAATGAGATCTCATCATCCCTATTTACAGATTGTTGTTTCAGTCAAATAACACCTTGGTTCGACTAAAACGAGACAACACTTGGTGAGGGACACACTGGTTCAAGCTCACCATTTCGGTCAAAGAACACATTGGTTCAACTGAAATGATACAACTCCTGATGAAAGACACACCAGTTAAAATTTGAAAAACACTCTATTGATTTTAATAAATATTTTGAATAAAATATATAAATATATAACAGGTTTGAATGTGAGCTAAGCAAAGAGATACCCATGAGATTTGATTCTGCTTTCGCTGCCAAAAAACACCTTCACCTCTGTAAGCAAGTTCGGACACAAACAGGATTTCCAAACTGTTCAATGTGAACTATGTGCATTGCTCCCAGACTCCATCCGTGAGCCATCCTTGTAGAATATCATTTCCTTATGATTTTCATGGAGGGTTTGTAAGATCAACATCATGAGATCGTGAGATGGCTTTATGTGGTGGCTTACTTGTCACCTTCTGAGGCTTTGCAACATCGACTACAAGGGAGCCACATGATCTCCATTGGTTCTTGTGATTGTTCACTAGACAACCTCTGAGGGCTTCATGTGAAGGATTCAGAGGATTTTCATGATCGACATTCAACTGGGTTTGAATGATCATGCGTATGACAGGAGGCCTTGGGATGAAAAGATACACATTTTTAATGAGACACCACTGAGACTTCTAAAAAGATTCATCTGGACGTTATACATTGACCTCATGATCCTTATAAATTATTGTGATGGATTTAAGTGTTTTCATGATCAGTTTCATGCAGAGGTGCTCTTTTCTTCTAAATAAGGCTTTCATGCGAAACAAATTCACGTTCATGTCTCCAGGGTGTCGACCACGTCCTCTTTTCCTTGGTTTGATGGTTGGAGAAGGGTGACAATCTCTGGAGGTAAGGTTTGATTGTCTGGGGCTTGAACGAACACCGTCGAAGGATGTCGTGTGTGGCTCATGTCATCGAACCAGAGGTTGGATAATTTAGCATGCGATTGAATGATGAAGATGATCGCTTGTGGCAATCGGACCACGCAAAGTGCTTTGATCGGATGAACATTGTTATGTCTGTATATTTTTTATGGAGGAACAGTGTGCATGTTGTCGGGACATCCCAAATCATTTTTATAGTTCGGATATCCCTTCTTAATAATTTATTCTGCATGAACACTTCATCGAGTCGTGGACTCCCGCATATGCCCTTGGTTGGCCTGGTTAGCTTGGTTTTCTAATTTTATGGATAAGGGCACACATAAATACATAGAAAAATAAACTAAATAGAATGGATAAAATTAATCTCATGCCCTTATTAAGTGAACCCAATCCCATCAATTATCTTCTCTACCAATATTTCATTGGTTAGGTCTATATCCTAGATAGATTTTAATCCGTTCATAATTTTAATAAATCACTAATGCATCTTCAGAACAAATTATACATGTAGATAATCAAATGATTAATAATCATTTCTCAATATAGCTCTATTAGTTTCAGTTACATTGGTTCTAATGTGTGTAACCTAAATATCCTTCTAAAAACTATTATCTTCACCACAAGATGAAATTAGAATATAGATATTCCTTGTTATTGAACACAAAAAAGAATTTCTAAAATGAAAATTTTGTTGATTCACAGTTTTCAAATATTTAGGAATTGTAGAAATTTCAATTTTAGGAATTTTAAAATGTCATGTCAGTAAAAAAAAATTGACTACTCTTGTATTTGCAATGAATGACCTCATTATAACCATCCAATACTCATAGTCAACCTTATCAAATATTAGTGCTCTACTTGGATTCAATTTTTCTAATGGAAAATTATTTATACCTTCCATCTTATAAAAATGAATACATTTTTTCTATAAAAACACATTACAAATAGGTTAAATCAAATAGAAACAAATTATATACAAAGTATCTGTTTATATCAAATATAAAATTTCAAAATAATAAAAACATTCTCTGATACCAAATATATGATCGTAAGAGTAATTGTTTTACCTACATTGGGGGGGGGGAATTGTAGTTTATCAAAAATGACAATTTACAGAACCTCATTATAAAGTTAATTTTGAAAAACCATTATCCATTTTATAATAATATATTTATATAGTCTTTTGAATCTATAATTTATAAAAATATTGTCTAACAAAAGTATATAACAATCAAAATATACTTTTATGAACACATGCACAATGTAAAAATATTACTTTTAAAAATAATTGATGTAAAATTTATAAAACATGTATAAGAATAGAATTTTGTTTATAAAAAAGATATCAATTATTTAACCATATGAGATAAAGAAGTCAACAACTATGACTTTGTGTATCTATATTTCCTACCAGAACATAATGGTCTGTTATTTATACAGAAAGAAATCCCTTAATGTAAATATTAGTAGAACCTCTATTTCCCTATCCTATGGAACCCTCTATTGGAAAAATCATAATCATCTATCTATCTATCCCATAAGACCATGATCCAACACAAGATCACAAAAATTACTATTAAAAAACAAAAATGAAACAAATTCATTTATAATCCTCACAAGGATGATTTAAGATAAAAACTCTCTAAAGATTACAATGGATCTCAAGAGTAATATGATGTTACCAAATCTTCAATGTTACTTCAGATCATCAGTGAGGAGAAAGCTTATACTCCATGAATACTGCTTATTTTTAAAGGTTAACCTCCAATGGTCATATTCTTCATTCATTAGAGTTGGTTTAAATAAAATCAGGTGATTTTATCTTTACTCGATAATGTTCAGTACATCTTCCTCATACAATTGTTTATTTTTATATAGCACCATTACAATTATTAAAAGGTTCCATCTAGTAGAATTATTTTAGTATATATAAAGAAATATATATGGATAGAATGATAGGTATATAAAATGTATCATCTGAAGAGCATGCCTACCTTCATCGGATATATTTTACCCAATCAACATTATATAACCTTTTTTTGGTAGGACATTTTTATTCTTCATCTTATGGACTTTGTAGACCTCTATCTGAATTTGCATAAAATCACCCATCTGATATACAAAGTACAAGTCTGTTTGATTTATGAGTTTCAATATGGTTTGGTTCATCTATAATACGTATTCATGTTCCATCCAATATACAATATATTCTACATCTGATAATAATATATGTTTTCAACCAAAACAATATAAACACTATAGCAGTATAAAGCTAGTAAAATAAAGCATTTAAGGAACTGTGTTGTGATTTTCAAATCTAATGTTAGAAGGTTTTAATAGTAAAAAATTCAACTCAAAACTACCCCCTTAAAATGAATTTCCCCCTAGAACTTCCATTAATCTATTATAAATAAATGAGGATATCTCTACTTCATCACATCCTTAAGAACCCATATAACTTCATCAAATTTTTTATTACTTTAAAGAACTTTAAACAGTTGAGTCAACTTGTACTATATAACTTCATCTCTATAATCCAAAGATTCTACCCATTATTATTCATAGAAATGATCTTGCAACAGTAGTATAACCAATAAATTCAATACATGTGAATGATCATATATGTACATCCTTAGTGGAGATATAGTGAACACATCATGAAATGAAAAGATGTTTAGTGGAAGTGCCATTCGATAAGCTACAGTACCTAATGGATCAATAATTTTATAGGTACCAATATAACTGGGGATCAACTTTCCCTTCTTTCTCAATCTCATTACCTTTTTCCATGGAGGAATTCCTAGGAAAACCATATCACTAACTTTGAATTGAAAATGTTATCGATGATCGTTATAATGACACTTCTGTCATATTTGGGTTATCTTGATGTGATGTTAAATAAATCAAACCTTCTCTCCATTTCCTTAGCTATCTCAGGCCACAATATCGTTCTTTCTCTAAATTCATCCAAGTATATTAGTGTTTTTAACTTTATTCCATAGATGTATTCATGAAAATCCATTTGAATTCTGAATTGAAATATATTTTTATAATAAAATTTGACTAGAGGAAGGGGTTGATCCCAAAAACTTTTGAAATCTACAGAAAACGATCTCAACAAATCCTCTAGGGTTTCAATTGTCCTCTCAGACTAACTATTTTGGTGAGGATGTTAAGTTATACTGAAACAAAATTCTATATCATGAGATTTCTGAATACTTATATAGAATAATGAGGTAATCCTTGGATCTTGATTGGATATAATCGAATGTATTACCCCATGTAATATTACCACTTCCTTAATTTATATTCCAGAAGTCTGACCAAAAGATAAAACTTCAACTCTTTTTCATTACAAGGCTCCTTATATCAGGGATCAATTTTTATTATAAATTATCAATTATTAATACTTTGGATCAATATTTTAAGTGAGAATTTTATACCTTTGATAATCTTTGGTCAATATTTATTATATATCATTGAGCTAATTAATAAGATATATATTTTTATCATATAATACCTTGATAAATTCAAATAAAAAAAATGAGAACATCACAATTCTTATTATATCAACAAGGTTATTATATTAACATTTCATATTATATTAACATTTCATATTTTTCATCACAGTTAAAATCATTTAAAAAAAAATTCATAGTTTTACCAAATGACCTCGCATTTCAACTTTGTTTATATAAAGATAGATACATCTATATTAAAATTTTCTTCTTCGTATCCTTTTCTCTTATTCAAATTTTTGTTAAATCCATAATTTCATATATAACAAT
The DNA here is from genome assembly GCA_963277665.1 of Viscum album. Classification (NCBI taxonomy): domain Eukaryota; kingdom Viridiplantae; phylum Streptophyta; class Magnoliopsida; order Santalales; family Viscaceae; genus Viscum; species Viscum album. The sequence goes on from OY728158.1 coordinate 1,794,815,812, forward strand.
AATGAGAGATGAATTATCCTTCTTGGAAACCTCTATATTTTCTTCGAATCTAATGTTCACGGAGGTATGATAAAAATAACTAGGTTACCAAAACAAAACAGCCTGTCAGAACCTTGTAATTTCTAATACTAAATATATTTCCCAATGGACTAAGTAAGGACACTGATAGGGGAGAATCATTATCTTCCCAATTTTTAATGAATTATACCATTATTCTTAATGAAAAATACTTACACATGATCCTATAACCCGATAAAGAGTAATGGATATTTAATTCACTCTAACCCCACTCAAGTATGGTATGTAGAATAAAACAAGAAATTTAGAACACAATATTAGAAAGTTTCATCTTCTATATGAGAGCCTACCTATTTCCATGCATGAACCACCGATTATTCAATTTATTTATTTATATAGGAACCACCTATCACTCAAAATATTTATTCGCCCAACATGGTATTAAATATATGCCCCATAGAACCACTAGATCATTGGGGATCGATAATGTGATATGATTCGGAAATACTTCAACTACCTTGACATTTTTAGAGTGATAACATGCAAACTATCACCCCCTTATGATCCTTAAGATGATCTATCCATTCTAGAGTTAAATCATTAATTAACACAATCTTCTTCTTCCTCAAATTCTTCTTTGAAAACATTTGGTTTTTATGAAAAAACATTGGTTGTTGGCTCCTCAACACTTCAACTTTTCATCATTACACAAGAACAGGTCATTGGATCTAATTATCCATTTCAACTTCTTTGTTTTCTTCTGGTTATCATAGAATCCAAAAAACACTCCTTCTCTTACAGTAATATATATTCTTGACAAATCATGAATATTTTATCCATGATTTTTGAACGTTGAATTATCATATATATTTGATCATTTAAAATAATTTAAAATAAATATTATTTTCTATAATTTCTCATATAAACTCAAATGATGATCTCCGTGTGATATTTTAATTATTATAGATTAATCTTTCCTTATAATCACATATCATTTAAGTTTGATAACAATTTTTTTAATCACACAACATCACGCTATTGTATGCTGGTGGCACTAATATATATATATATATTAATAAAATTATAATATTATATGTATAATTTTATAATTATTTATATATATATAATTATATTTATAATAAAAAATAAATGTATTTGAAAACTATTTATATTTCATTAAAAATATAATAAATATATTTATTTTTTAAATGTATTTAATGTAATTTTATAAGTACATTTTTTAGAACATATATAGTTCATATGGGTACCATTGTGAATAAATCAATATACCACATCAATGGACAACGTGATGTAATGTATAAATTAATATTCATGCATGATACATAACATATACGCATGATCAATGTATTCATTGACCAAATTCAATGGAAAACACATATATGTTCAATAATTTTAATTATAAATATATATATTAAAAACTATTATATATTTATAAATAATGTAAATATAATAAATATAACAAATACAGTAAATATAATGAATTAATACAATAAATCTAATCAATTAAATAAATTAATCTAATAAATAAAATAAATATAAATCTATGAAATTTCTAATTAATATAATAAATATAATGAATATATTAAATATAATAACTATAGTAAATCCAAAAAATATATTTATTATTTAATGTAATTTATTATATTCATATAATTATTAAATTATATATATATATTTTTAATTATAATCTTAGAAATAATTTTTCTAATTAAAACATTATATATATATTTTTGAATTATTATAAAATATATATATATTATAAACATGCGTTTTTATTTAATGTATACAAATAAACATTATTTTTGAATATAAATATAATAATTTTATATAAATCAATAAGTTTTTTTATTAAAAACATTTATCGGTGCTAATAATAGCACTGATAAATGTACCCTTTATCAGCGCTAAGAAAAACATTAATAAAGTGAACACCTTTATCAGAACATTTTTTAGCGCTAATAAAGGTTATATTTATCAATTCTTTTAGATAGTTTATATAATGAACCCCTCTTTATCAGTGATTTCTGCTCATTGCTGATCAAATAGGGCACTTCCCTTGCCCTATTTTGTGGTAGTGGTGGTGTGTTAGCCGCTGAGAGAATTCTCCTTCAATGGTATCAAAGGGAGGTTCTATTAAAAAATATGTAGGCAAAATGGGTAGAAGGATATAACCTTGATGCGTGAATCAGGTTCACTGTCCAAAAGGGTTTGTTCCACCCCCACGTTGATGGTGTAGGGTTCTTGGTAGAAGTATCCCTCGAGGATATCACCAAAGTTTTTGGGAAAAATCGGTCACCAATTTCGGATTGCCCCACTACACTAATGTATGGAGAATATCTGGAAAATATTATGGATTAAAAAGAAAGTAACCCATAAGAGATCTCATCATCACATATTTATAGATTGTATTTTTGGTCAAATAAAACCTCGGTATGACCAAAACGAGACAACACTTGGTGAGGGACTCACCAGTTCAAGCTCATCGTTTTGGTCAAAGAACACATTGGATCAACCGAAATGATTCAACTCTTGTTGAAGGACACACCAGTTCAAATTTTAAGAACACCATATTTATTTTAATAAATATTTTGAATAAAATATATAAATATATAACAATCCCCCACTTTTATTCATAAATATTAATTATCCAGACCACAAGTGAGTCATTATACATAATATAGGTATCTTTCGATTTAAACCTTAACTTAGTATCGATATCTCAAAATTTTATCATATTTACAAGTTGTTGAAACATCAAACATGTTAATATTTAAGAAAAACTGGAGATATCATACAAACAATGAACTCTCATACAACATATCATTTTGTATAACTTTTATGGCCATGTTCTTATATCCTTTTTCATGGACACTCTAAGGAGTAAACCCATTAACTCCTGTAAGAAGAGACACCACTTGTAAGTTCACATAGGCAAAATATTACAATGTTCTTCCGTTATTAGATTACATAACTCATTGAGTCTTAATATTTTGTCAAGAGTTTAAAACTTAAACTCTTGTCATAATGGATGATATTGACACCAAAAATTGGGGTTATAATTTTCAATATAAACAATTATCTTTTTAACATGCTTTTACACAATAAACATTTTGATTAGGATCTACCAAAAGAAAGTGTTGGGTTTCCATTACTGAAATGATTTATTATATGGGCTTTAACCCCATCTCTTTATTAGTTGCACGAATAACCACTCTCAATAGAGATTTTTTAAATGGGTCCTCAAGGTTTTTACACGATCTCACATAAACAATTGTTATGGTACCATCTTTTAACAATTTTCTCCCATAATCGCGTCTCAAACATATATGTCTAGAAATTCCATTCTACATTCAACTATATTCCCTTGATAATTTCATTTCACAATCACAACTGATAAAGATAGGAGACATCAAGTTAGGCCACAATCTAATATCCAATAATAGATTCCTAATCCATTCAGCTTCCTTTCCACATGCCGCTAAAGCGATAAACATTGACTCCATGGTCGAATGTGAAATACATATTTGTTTCTTTCTTGCCCAAGAAACAACACAACCTCTAAGAGTAAACAACCACCCAGGAGTGGATTGGTTATCACCAATATTGGTAATCCAACTTGCATCAGTGTATCCTTCTAATATAGTTGAATAATCATTATAGTATAAAATTAAAGCTTTGGTCTTTTTTATGTATCCAAAAGTTCTCATTATGCATCTCCAATGATCCACACTAGTATTAATTGTATATCTACTCATTTTACATACCGCAAAAGAAATATCAGGTCTAGTGTAATGAATCACATACATTAAAGAACCAAGTACACCAGCATACTCATGTTGTGCTATAACTCTATCCGTATTTATTAAATTTTTATCACTGGAATCAGATGGAGTATTGAAATCCTTGAAACCCAGATGATAAAATTTACATAACATTTTTTCTATGTAATGAGGATGACTTATAGAATAACCCTCACTATTTTTTCTAACTTTAATACCTAGAACAATATCACCTATTCCAAAATCTTTCATTTTATACATAGAAGATAAGTAATTCTTTGCCTCAATTACGCTAATCATATTTATTCCAAAAATTAACATATCATATACATATAGACACACAATAACTCTATATTCATTTTTAAACATTTAATAAAAACATTTCTCTTCATTATTATGAGCAAAGCCATTAGATAAAATAATAGAATTAAATATCTCATGCCATTGCTTTAGAGCTTGGTTAAGACCATAATGAGATTTAACTAGTTTACATACTTTGTTTTCATTACCTAGTAAATCATACCCATCTAGTTGTTCGATGTAAATATTTTCATTTAATTATCCATTTAAAAAAGTAGTTTTGACATCCATTTGATGAACATAAAAATGATTAATTGGAGCTAAACCAAATAATATTCTTATTGAATTAATTCGAGCTATTGGGGAATATGTATCAAAATAATCAATCCCTTATTTTTGTCTAAAACCATTGGCAACTAATCTATCTTTAAAATAATTAATGTTACCGCTTGGAATTATATTTCATTTTGAATACCCATTTACTACCAATAGGTTTTGAACATCTTGGTAAATCCATAATGACCAAAGTGTTATTCCTTACAATAGTATCCATTTCATTAATAATTGCTTCAATCAAGAAAACAACATCTTTAGAAGACATAAAATATTTATAAATCTTGGGGTCATCTTCTATAGTCAATACCAATGGATACTTATTCCTAAGATTTTTATTTTGATCTCCTTCAATAAGAAAAATTATGGAATTATGAGAAATAAAATTTGGATGTAGATTTTTTTTCCTTACTAATTCTTATACTCCGTTTAGGCCCAACTTGAGAATCATAATTATTCACTACTATTTTTTTGAACTCATTGGATTACATGATATAGGGATATGAGGAATTACTTCCTCCACATCATCTTTATAAAACATATTTTCAAAAAACTCTACATCACTTGATTCAATAATTATATTAGCTCTAAAATTAATAATTCTATATGTTTTTCTATTTTCTGCATATCCAACAAAAACACCGTTAAAAACTCTAGGACTAATTTTAGTTCTTTTAGGATCATGAACTGTATAGTAAGCTAAACACCTCCACACTTGGAAATAAGATATATTAGTTCTTCTTCTTCTCTAAATTTCATAAGGGGATAAATAAGTTTTTCTAGATGCAATCCTATTATGAATATGACAAGCATCCAATAAAGCTTCACCCCATAAATTTAATGGAAACATAGATATATTAATCATAAAATTTACCATTTCTACTAAAGTGCAATTTTTCCTTCCAGCTATGCCATTCTGATGTGGTGTGTAAAGAGAAGTTCCTTGGAGAATTATATCATTTTCTTCACAGAACTCATTAAACTCATTCATAAAATATTCACCACATATATCTGAGCATAATACTTTAATCTTTTTCTATAATTTCTCAAATTTTGATATATATCTTTTTAATGGTTTTATCATCCCCCACGTTGATGGTGTAGAGTTCTCGGTGGAAGTATCCCTTGAGGATTTCACTAAAGTTTTTGGGAAAAATCGGAAAACAATTTCTGATTTCCCCACTGCACAGATGTTGGGGGAATATCTGGAGAATAACATGAATTGAAACGCAAGTAACCCTTATGCGATCGCATCATCGCTTATTTATAGATTGTAGTTTAGGTCAAATAACACCTTGGTTCGACCGAAATGAGACAACACTTGGTGAGGGACACACTAGTTCAAGCTCACCGTTTCGGTCAAAGAACACATTGGTTCAACCGAAATGATACAACTCTTGATGAAAGGCACACTTGTTCAAATTTGAAAAACACTCTATTTATTTTTATAAATATTTTGAATAAAATATATAAATATATAACAGGTTTGAATGTGATCTAAGAAAATAGATATCTATTAGATTTGATTCTGGTTTCGCTACCAAAAAACACCTTCACCTCTGCAATAATGTTTGGGCACAAACTGGATTTCCAAATTGATCAATATGAACTATGTGCGTCGCTCCCAGTCTCCATCTCTGAGCCATCCTTATGGCATATAATTTACTTAAGATTTTCATGGAGGGTTTTTATGATCAACATCATGAGATCGCAAGTTGGATTCATGTGGTGGATTACTTTTTACCTTCAGAGGTGTCACAAGATCGACTCCAAGGGCACTACGTGATCTCCATAGGTTCTTGTGATAGTTATCCGAACAGCCTCTGAGGTCATCATGTGAAGGATTCAGAGGCTTTGCATGATAGGCTTTCATCTGGGGTCTAATGATCTTTCGGATGATGGGAGGGCTTGCGATGAAAAGATACACACTTTTTTATGAGACCCCACTAAGACTTCTAAAAAGATTCACCTGGCCGTTATCCCTTGACCGCATGATCCTTATAAATTCTTGTGATGGATTTATTTGTTTTCATGATTAGTTTCACGTGGAGGCACTATTTTCTTCGAAATAAGGCTTTCATGAGAAACGAAGTCGCGTTCATGGCTCCAGGATGTCGAAAACAACCTCTTTGCCTTGTTTTGATGGTTGGAGAAGGATGACAATCTCTGGAGGTAAGGTTTGATTGTTTGGGGCTTGAACGAACATCATCGATGGATTTCGGGTGCGGCTCATGTCATCAAACCAGAGGTTGGAGAATGTAGCATGCGATTGAAAGATGAAGATGATCGCGTGTGGCGATCGGACGGCGCAAAGTGCTTTGATCGGACGACCATAGTTATGTCTGTATAGTTTTTATGGAGGAAAATTGTGCATGTTGTCGGGCCATCCCACATAATTTTTATAGTTAGGATATCCCTTCTTAATAACTAATTCCGCATGATCACTTCATTGAGCTAGGGACTCCTGCATGTGCCCTTGGTTGGGCTGGTTAGTATGGTTTTCTAGTTTTATATCTAAGGTCACACATAAATAAATTGAAAAATAAACTATTGAGAATGGATAAAATAATGCTCATGCCCTTATTAAGTGAACCCAATCCCATCCATTATCTTATCTACCAATATTTCATTGGTTAGATCTATATCCCGGATAGATTGTAATCCATTCATAATTTTCATAAATCACTAATGCATTTTCGCAAAAAATTATACATGTAGAAAATAAAATGATTAATAATCATTTCTCAACATATCTGTTTTAGTTTCAATTACATTGGTTCTAATGTGTGTAACCTAATGTTTCTTCTAAAAATGATTATCTTCATCACAAGATGAAATTTGAATATAGATATTCCTTATTATTGAACACAACAAAGAATTTCTAAAATGAAAATTCTGTTGATTCATAGTTTTCACATATTTAGGAAATGTAGTAATTTCCATGTTAGGAATTTTAAAATCTCATGTCAGTAAGAAAAAATTGACTACTATTGTATTTACAATGAATGAACTCTTTCTAAACCTCCAATACTCATATTCAACCCTATCAAATATTAGTGCTCTACTTGGATTCAAGTTTTCTATTCCACGAATATTTAATCCTTCCATCTTATATAAATGAATATATTTTTTCTACAAAAACACATTAAAAAATAGGTTAAAAAACTAGAAGCAAATTATATACATAGTATTAGTTGATAGAAAATATAAAATTTTAAAAGAAGTAAAACATGATCTGACACCAAATATATGATCGTAAGAGGAATTGTTTTACCTACATTGGGGGGATTGTAGTTTGCATAAAACTAATAATTTACATGACCTCTTTATAAAGGTAATTTTGACAAACCATTGTCCATTTTATAATAATATATTTATAGAGTCATTTGTATCTATAATTTATAAAAATAGAGTTTAACAAAAGTCTATAACAATCAAAATATACTTATCTTAACACATGCACAATGTAAAAATATTACCTTTAAAAATAACTGACGTAAACATTATAAAACATGTATAAAAATACATAAATGGTTTATAACAAAGATATCAACTCTTTAACCTTATGAGATAATAACTATGACTTTGGGTATCTATATTTTTTACCAGACCATAATGGTCTGTATTTTTTAAAGAAGGAAATCCCTAAATGTAAATATTAGTGGAACCTCTATATCCCTATCCTCTGGAACCCTCTATTGGAAATATCATAACCATCTATCTATCTATCCCATAATACCATGATCCAACACAAGATCAAAAAAATAATTATTACAAAACAAAAATGAAACTAATTCATTTATAATCCCCACAAGGATGCTTTAAGATAAAAACTCTATAAATATTACAATGGATCTCAAGAGTAATATGATGTTACAAAATCATCAATGTTACTTCAGATCATCTGTGAGGAAAAATATTCTCCTCCATGAATGATTATTATTTTTATAGGTGAACCTCCAATGGTCATATTATTCATTCATTAGAGTTGGATTAAATAACCTAATTTGATTTTATCTTTACTTGATAATGTTCAGTACATATTCCTCATCTGATTGTTTATTTTTATATAGCACCACTATAATTATTAAAAGGTTCCATCTAGTACAATTATTTTAGTAAATATAAAGAAATATATATGGTTATTCTAATAGGTATTTAAAAAGTATCATCTGAAGAGCATGCCTTCCTTCATCTGATATATTTTACCTAGTCAACTTTATATAACTTTTTTTAGTAGGAAATTTTTATACATCATCTTATGGAATTTGTAGACCTCTATCTGAATTAGCATGAAATCATCTATCTAATGTACAAAGTACGAGTCTATTTTATTTATGAGTTTCTATCTGGTTTGTTTCATCCGTAATACTTATTCATGTTCCATCCAATATACACTACATTCTACATCTGATAATAATATATGTTTTCAACCAAAAAAATCTAAACACTAGAGAAGTATAAAGCTAGTAAAGTAAAGCATTTAATGAACTGTGTTGTGATTTTCAAATCTAATGTTAAAAGGTGTTAATAGTAAAAAATTCAACTCAAGAGTACACCCATAAAATGAATTTCCCCCTAGAACTTCCATTACTTTGGTATAAATAAATTTGGATATCTCTACTTCATCACATCCTCAGGAACCCATATAACTTTTTCAAAGTTTTTATTCCTTTAAATAACATTAAACAGTTGAGTCAACTTGTACTATATATCTTCATCTCTATAATCCAAGTATTCTACCCATTATTATTCATAAGAATGATCATTCTAAATTGGTTTATCCAATAAATCCAATACATGTGAATGATCCTGTATGTACTTCCTTAGTGGAGATAGAGTGAACACATCATGAAATTAAAAGATGTTTAGTGGGTGTGCCATTCTATAAGCTACAGTACCTTATGGATCAAGAATTTTATTGGTACCTATATAACTGGGGATCAACTTTCCCTTCTTTCTCAATCTCATCACCCTTTTCCATGGAAGAATTCAAAGGAAAACCATATCACTAACATTGAATTGCAAATGTTATCAATGATCGTTCGCATGACACTACTGTCATATTTGGGTTTTCTTGATGTACTATTAAATAAATCAAACCTTCTCTACCATTTCATTATCTATATCATGTAACAATAGCTTTCATTCTCTAAATTCATCCAAGTATATTAGTGTTTTTTACTTTTTTTCTTTGTGGTATTCATGAGAATCCATCAGAATTCTCAAGAGGAATATATTTTTATAATAAAATTTTACTAGAGGAAGGGGTTGATCCCAACAAATTTTTAAATATACAGAAAATGATCTCAAAAAATCCTCCAGGGTTTCAATGGTCCTCTCAGACCAACTATTTTGGTGAGGAAGTCAACTTATACTGAAACAGAACTCTATATCTTGATCTTTCTGAATAATTCTCTATAATAATGAGGTAATCCCTGGATATTGATTGGATATAATCCAATATATTACCCCATGTAGGATTACCACTTCCTTAATTTATATTACAGAAGTCTGACCAAAACATAAAACTTCAAGTCTTTTTTATTGCAAGGCTCCTTATATCAGGGAACAATTTTCATTAGAATGTCTAAATGATTAATCCTTGGGATCAATAAGTTAAGTGATAATTTTACACATTTGATATTATTTTTTCAGTTTTAATTATATATCATTGAAATAATTAATAATATATGGATTTTTATCATATAATCCCTTGATAAATTCAAATAAAAAAAGGAGAACATCAAATGTAATTTTCCTTATATGCCTCTTCACATCATGTTAGTGGTTCTCAACATGGTTATTATATTAACATTTCTTTTTTTCATCATAGTTAGAATCATTTAAAAATTATTTTTATTAGTTTTACAACATTATCTCCCATTTCATCTTTTTTTATATAATGATAGATACTTCTATATTAAAATGTTCTTCTTAGTATCCTTTTCTCTAATTCACATTTTTTTAAAGCCATCAATTTCATATATAACAATATTGAGAGTTGAATTATCCTTCTCAGTAACCTCTATATTTTCTCCAAATCTAATGTTCATGGAACCATGATGAAAATAACTATGTTACCAAAACAAAACATCCTGCCAGAACCTAGTAATCTCAGATACTTAATATAGTGCCAAATTGACCAAGTAAGGACACTGATAGGGGTGAATAATTATCTACCCATATTTAATGAATTATACCATTATTTTTAATGAAAAATACATACACATGATCCTATAAACCGATAAAGAGGAATGGATATTTAATTCACTCTAACCCCCCCAGGTAAGGTATGTAGAATAAAACAAACAACTTTAGAACACAATATTTTAATGTTTCATCTTCTATATGAGATCCTACCTCTTTCCATTCATGAACCACCGATAATTCAATAGATTTATTTGTATAGGAAACACATATTACTCAAAATATTTATTCTTTGAACATGATATTAAATAGATGCCCCACAGAACCACTAGATCCCCGTGGATCAATAATGTGATATGATTATGAAAGACTTCAACAACCTTGACATTTTTAGATTGATAACATGAAAACTATCACCCCTTATGATCCTTAGGATGATCTATCCATTCTAGTGAGAAATCATGAATGAAAACAATCTTATTCTTCATCAAATTCTTATTTGGAAACATTTGTTTTTTATGAAAAAACATTGGTTGTTGGCTCCTCAACTCTTCAACTTTTCATCATTACACAAGAACAGATCACTGGATCAATTTATCCATTTCAACTTCTTTGTTTTCTTCAGGGTATCATATATTTCAAAAAATACTCCTCTTACAGTAATATATATTCTTGACAAATCATGAATATTTTATCCATGATTTTTGAACATTGAATTATCATATATATCTGATCATTTAAAATCATTTAAAATAAATATTATTTTCTATAATTTCTCCTATAAACTCAAATTATGAACTCCATGTGATATTTTAATTATTATAGATTAATATTTTCTTATATCATATATCATTTGAGTTTAATAATAATTTTTTAATCGCATAGCATCACTATATGTCCTATGGTTTGGAACTGATTTGTTGGTTGAAAACCATGTCAGTCATCCACCTATTTATATTTTCAATGTAGTGGCTTGAATTTTGATCAACAAACATTGTGATATTTTATCATTAATATACCTACATAAGAATTTTCATAATTAAGTCTTTAATTCATAAAATTTAATAATCTAGAGACATGGTTTATTATACTTATGTGAATATGATGGTCATTTCGTCTTTATTGTATAGGATGTACTACTATAATAGAAACCTCAAAGGTATAAAAAAATATCCCTAGATTTTTGGGCTCACTACACCTAAAAATATGTCATTATCTCAAATATATTTTCATTTTAAATATTTTTTATGGTAAATTAACCCTCTCTCAACTTACATTCCATATATAAGCACTAAAAACACCTCCTCACCATGTCACTATCACTGATTTCCAGAAGACACTCTCCAAAGAAACTATGTCCACCACACCCATTGAAATAACAACTCAAACTTCACCATGACACAGTCTTGTATTTTTTACATTGATTCTAATCTAATAAAATATATCATTGAAAAAGATTTTGTGGTATTTCAACAACATTGTACCTTCTTCCATATTGCATAATGTGGTGTGGTTCACTTCTCAAATTTTATCTTCTCACTTCACTATTTGTTATTAAACCATAGATTGGATCACACCAAATCAGAATAATTGTGATATTGATTGTATGAATACTTACTCATATGCATCTTTATATTTAAATTCATTACTATAAAATTCATTTTTGAAACTCACATCTTTCATTGAGTAGACTACCTAAAATTTCACTACATCTGGATGCCATACGCAGCCCAGGGTAACTCTATTTCATATGAAATTTATGCCATATAAAGAAACATGAAATTTTTATATGACATGTGAATTAATAAATATTAATTCCATTGATAATTTTTTTCCATATTAAAATTTTTTATGACTCATTAAGTCAAATAGAAATGACTAAAGTCCTGGGAACCAGTCGAAAGAATAATAGTCCCACACTCAACATCTCCATTCATGGTTTGTCTCTGTTTAAGTTATGAACCTAAATTTAGCTTCATAATATAATTAACCCATTTCTAATCAATTATAATGAAATATCATACAACCTATTAATTTTCTTCGGTATCTCATTATTCACTCATCATTAGAAGATGGGATGAGATCCCACACTGAAAATTTGAGTGCCCGAGTTTAAAGACAACTGGATCTTGGGATACATCATGCCATTGAATTTTTTATAAAATTATTTAAATATTATGTATTTCATGTATTAAAAATTTATAATATTATAATGTAGACTATCCCAATTTTATTTGGTACTCTTCATTAAAATTTATAATAATAAATTTCACACCACCAACGGCTTAATGAGATCCATCTTGATTCAGTGGTCTCCAATGGTCCTCTATGTCTATCTGTATTGAAGAGGCTAGGCACCTTTCACCCATTCACAAGTACACTTACATGTGTAGGTGCTATACACTCAATATATATCTCTTAGTTTCCTACCATTATTATTCTTGTATAAAATCCACTAGTATCCAGGTTTCTTGGATGGATTAGTTGTCCAAATGGATACCTTTTTTTATTTTCATCTATTTAATTTTTCAACACATAAAATTGAATACATGTCAGCAATAAATTCATTTTAATTTCTCAAATTTTCAAGATAATTAAACATAAAATACACAATTTATGAATATATATTGATGGAACTCCAAAATCCTCATCATAGATATATATGAATCTTTATTGTAAATCATGTAGGGAACTTATCTAATGCTTGGGGTGATTAAACAACATTCCAGTTGATATTATTTAACTAATCATTCTCATTAAAATATTGTTATGATTATCCCTTAACACTTAGATCTTCATTGATAAAAAATAAAACACAAACATAATGGGATATTTATTCATTTATGTAGTTCATGTATAGTATGATAATTTATAGGTTATATCACATGTTGAAAAGAGATTTCCTAAAAAACATGGTCTCATATTGAGATATTTGATTCATTGTATATCTACATCCTTTGAACCTATAAAATTTTATTTAGATTTAAAAATATCATATTAGATATTTATTATATCTCTAAATTTTTGGAGGAAATAAAAACAAGGACTGATAACTACAACGTAGTTGTGGAATTTCTGAGATCTCTATATTTTAACAGGTTTAGATTACAAAGATTTATCATCATCCATAGGGGTTCTCATTTCTATAACACTAACTTGAATACCTCATTTCATATATAATACATGATACATGACTATGACAAATAAACATCTTATTATATTCATAGGCACATTGATTACATTATTATAAAACAATACACGCTTGAAAATTACATTCACAACAACCATAATGTTCTCTACAAAACACATAAAATTATTTAGTAGTTCCATAATCATGAACTTCAGAGGATTATTCTCAAAAAATAATAAACAATATAATTTTTACAGTACTATTATGATGAAATAAATAAGGAATATACTGTTCATGTTATAGGAACAATGAGAAGTATATGAATGATTTTGTATATTATAATCAAGTATATATAGAAGTTTCAATATGATCATAGTAATCATATGGTGACTATTTGAAATTATATTGTTAGGATAGTGACTTCCCAATATAATAGTTTTAAATGAATCTTTTATATATTCAAGTGTATAATATTATAAAAAATTTCATTTTCAAAAATTATAATTAATAATTATCACTAATTTTATTGATCAATGAATATTAAAATAAATACTGCAATTTTCCATAGAAGAAAAAAGGTCTATTAAAAAATAAATTTTAAATATTTTTCCCCAAAGACATTAATTTGAAATAAACCAAGAGTATTAGTTAGTAAATATATTTCTCATATATAGAAAATTATATTCCTAAATAAACAGTAAATTTGGAATCACCAAATCAAATATTTTTAATTGTATATTTGTTATAATTTTTAATGACAGTAATTTGTTTTGGGTAAATAGTAAAATAAAATATTAATATACGGTTAATATGATGACTTCTACAGGATTTCAAAATGAGGTAATAATTTATATTTATTTTTTTATCAAATATATTTAAATTTACTAAAATAATTTAATTTAGCATGATAATATAAATTTAAACACCTAAAATGGAAATTCCATTATATATATGATAAATAATGTTTTGAAATATATTCTTTGTGAATTAAAGTATTTTTAGTTGATAAAAACTGTTTAAAATATAAATTTTAATTCTAAAATAAATAACTATTGGGAACAAAGTTACATTTTTAAAAACCAATTTTTTAAAACTGTTGGTAAGACAATCTTATTTCATATTCTATAGTCGATACTTCCAAATACTATGCTTGAAAATTAAATAACAATTCTCCCACATTTGTAAAAACACCCACCCATCCTCCCAATTAAATTCCCAAAAACAATTCCAGCATGGTTCACCACAAATGTTTCGTCTCAAGACAACTTCCAATGATTTTTAAGGTTTTTTGGTGTTCTTTCTAGAGTATTAAGAAGATATATTAAAAGGTAAGGGTTCTTAAACTCCTTTATTCATTCCCATTTTGAAATATTTTTGAAAACCTTTAATTTCCATATAAAATTTTGTAAATATCTATTTTAATATGTTTTTTAATTTAATATTAATTTTATATAATCATATCTTTTCATTTTAACACCTTTATAAGTGATAATAATGATAAAATGATTCCACATCCATAAAATCTTTTCAAATCAATATGAAATACATGTATTTGTGATATTATGGATGTGTTATTTCAAATAGGATTCCATTGTCTAATGAATAATGATTTTTAAATATCAAGATATCCTTTTATTAGGTCCCTATTGGATTACCCTCTATTTGGTCATAACTGAATCTTTAATGAATATAGAATACTGAATGAGAAGTTCATACTTAAGAAGTTTTTTGTATATTTAACATGTATCAAATATGTGTATCAAAAACTCCTAATCATTTAATTAATTTTTCTATCATTCCGTTTGTTCACGATAATTGAAAAATACAATATTCCATAATGATTTCCCATTGATATTTTTATATGATGATACTATCCTAAACTAATACTCTATTATAATCCATTTGACCAGGATACATTCCCTCTCATTGTGAATATTAATTAGTTTCTATTATGATTATTATTTATTCACGAAGAGAGCCATATAATTTCATTGATAAGGTAAATATTAAAAAACCATATATTTATTAATAATATATGGACAAATACATAATTCAAATCCATGATATGATATGAAGACCCACTGGAAATGTTTTGTATTATATTGATTAATCACACTATTAAAATAATTTATGCATTGGAATTGTTTTGTATAAGTGGGGCCCATAACTATATAAACCATTAATTAATAAGTACATATAATAAGACAAAACATCATGGATAATTTTTTCATCGCTATACATTAATATATTATTTATTTATCACAGCCTTGACTGTGAGTTTATGGTGTCTATCATTATGCATTCCATCACTTTGAGCATTGTTATTTTTATACATGTGATTGTGAATTTCCATTTTTATGTAATCCTTGGATATATTATTCTCATGTAATCCATTATATAGCCTTACTTGTTTCTTTATTCCTATTTTATTATTTATTCCTTTCCTATTTCATGATAGATTTCAGTGTATATTACCCCCTTACTCAGCGTCTACCCTCACACCATTACTTTGTTTCCCCACTTCCCCAAGTAACCATGAATATTACTATATATCAACTATGGATAAACAAGTAGAATTAATAATTCATTCATGTATTCATATAATATTATATGTAATGTAAATTTCATTTTTGTATCTAGTCTCATGAAAATACTAACTTATTTGATCATGTGTACTGTAATCAATATATCTAGTACAATTAAAAGAAATATACCACCTGTTATAGGTTATAGGATTTGGGTTTGTTTGAGTTAGTATTAGTGAAATATTTTGAGGAACCTTAGGTATTATATTTGGAATATCAGAGTTTGATAACAAAGCACTGTGAAAAACCATTAAAAAATTACAAAAAAACATGTTTAATAGAGAGAATACACTAGATGGATTTTTTTAAAAATCATATTAATTATTATTTTTGACAAAAAATAAGTAATGTGTTTAGGATATAATTATGTATATGTAATTTTTTGGAAATGTTTCACAATGGGAGGGAGAAAAACCATGTGAACAACTGTAATCATTATAGGAGATAACCTCCAAATCAATTCAATGATTTTGGTGACTGAGATGAGTAGATTATTAAAATTATTTTCAAATTAACATAGGATATGGAAAATAACCTTCCTTGTTAAGAAAAACTGATATCCCAGAACATGTGGTTATAATGTCAGACAGATTCATGAGGTAAAGGTACCATGCATTCAATAGAAGCACTAATCCACTATTAGTAGAGAAATCGAAGATGTTTTTAGATAAGACATCACATACATATGGATGTAATGATATAAGTAAGGATATCCTGAAAATATTCTATCTAATATGATACATTTAGCAATGGTGTAATTTTATTCAATATTCTTGGAAGGATGAAGTGATAGAAATCTTGAAGTGTAATAGTTTCAATACAATGTTTAATGAAAATTATTTTTTTGAGAGAAAAGAGATTGTAAGGAATGAAAATTCATAAAATTAAGACTAAGTTTAGGGAAATATTTTTTTGAGTATGAGGGTAACATTAAATGATTATCAAAATCAGTGATGGATTATGTTTACAATTATAGATGTATGATTAAATTTTACCTGGATGGAAAATATCCAAGGCACCAAAGGGTATCAGTCTCTCTAACATTATCCTCATACAATTAGATATTGATTTTTTTTTCGACATTAAGAATGTTTTATCCAAATTATATATTTCCAATGAAAAATTATAAAAGGATAGGATGAGTGAGAATAATTTATAGAGAAGTATAAAAAAGGAAAAGAAGTTAAGGGTAGAATCTAAAATAGTCAATAATTTTTTGAATGAAACACCATAAAGTTTTTTGATGGGCTTTAGAACTTGTATATATATAGAGATAAAGGTACACAATATCATTATTGTAAGGAAAAGAGTGATTATACCAATGTTTAGTGATTAAAATTTATGTATATGGAATGATATTCATATCAAATCTACAACCGTCATTGGAATTTACCTCCAAAGAGTCAAAGGGAACATAGATAGCCTAATTCAATCACAATAAATGAAATTGATGTTCCAAATGATATCACATTTGGAACATTGATCTTAAAATACATTTTAGATAATATATTATTTAATTCTATATCTACTCACTCATTTATATCCTATCTATTATCTAGGAACATTGAATCATCCACTGATTCATTACGAATGGAGTTTTTAGTTAATAAATATAATGGATATATTGTTATTGAGAATATATATTGGGTTTATTTTATTAAAACCAACAGAGGTTTACTATTGAAAAACATCATTTATATACAGATGGTAGACTTTATCATAATCCTTGGGAAGGATGGGTTATCAATTTTTAATTCAATAATCTATTTCATAAATATTTAAAATTTAGTATGTGAGGTGGAAATAAAATACCATATTTTTATAAGATAGTCATAGTTTCATGATCCTTGTTTCAAACCACCAAAAATTTCTTTTCTTAATGTTGTTATTATAGAAAATAAAATTATGAATGAATGGTATATCCCCAGAATGTGTATGATCTATTGAATATGATTATATTGATGTATTCTTATATGAATTATGATGATATCCACATGATAGTGAGGTTTAATTCTTCACCGTTCTCTTAATTATTCATAATCCCATCTATAAGCTTCCCAATAAAATGGATAATGTGGAATTTGTGGAATTGGTAAGGAAACCACAATATTTGTGTGATAAGGGATTCAAATACCCTAGTTTTTCATTTTGATGAGAACGTGAATTACTTTTAATGAATAAGGAAGGTTCTATATGGTTAGTCATTGATTATACTAAAAATAATGCCTTTTTTAAGAGAAATTATCCTTTACCATACTATGATGATATTTTTCATCAACTTCAATGGGCTCAATACTTCTCAATGATTGATTTTCATTCTGGTTATAATCAATTAAATATAAAGAAGAAAGAATAATAATGATGGATTTTCATATTTGGTATCATCATTTTTAGTTCATAATAATTCCTTTTGGTTTGAAAAAAATAAACATATATTAAATAGATTATTCAAGAATTATCATGATATTCTTTGGGGATTTTTTGATGATTTTTTGATATAGTCTAAGAGAATTGAAGATCATGATGACCTTTAATCTATTATTTCGGAAAACCCATGAGAAAAAGTAGTTCTGTGGACAATTTATATTTATGAATTTTGGTTTCAACAACTAACTTCTCATGGCCCCATTATCCCTAAGTTTCACATATTTTGTAATCCATAAAATCAAAATATAGCCAAACAATATACCCAACAAATAAAACAAAATAGGGACATTTTATTTTCTTGTCTTAGCTAGTTACTGTGTCACACCATTATATTTTAGTATAAATTTCTCTTAAATAAAATTTAATTTTGAATATCCAATCTCACCCACAACACCAATCTCAAATAAACCATGATACATTTTGTTTATATATAATATTTAAATGGAAAACATTAATGCACTATTATAATGCAATATGAAACATAATTACAAAAACTACAAGTGGAAAAAATCTGCATGTAAATAAAAATACCACAATCAAAATATCTTTATCCTCGTGATTAACTAAGAATATCATCACTATGATGGACATGTTGTATGTAAGGTAAAAAATTATAAATATTATAAACATGTTAAATGAAAAAAAAGAATGCTTAATGATTATATGATATATATTGGAATGACATATTACCGTTATATATGGCCATTCCACTTATATAGTCATTGAGATTATATTAACGTAGCCACATAATAGTTGATTTGGTTGGTATAAACACAAGAAAACACATTATGAATTATATGTACAAATAGGATGAAAATAGAATAGACTAGTAGAAGTCTTACTTTTGAAGATCATTTTTATGATCATGTATGAAAGGTAATATAACTAGGGTTTTCCCAGGAGTATGTTAAGGATGAACTCTAAAAAGTGTGTCTTTAGTGAAATCATTTCCATGATAAGTTAAAGCTCATGTAAATCAGTATAATGTCCATTCTATCTTAATCTCCAATCGAGAAAACCATTTATACTTGTCATACCCTTATTCAATATGGAGACATTTTGAGGCTATTTCTATGTACAATGTTAGAAAAATATAGTCCAATAATTATTAATAAATTATATATTATAAATACTAATTGAATTATATATTTTTTCATTTTAAAAAAATATTAATTTTAATTATTAATAAACATTTTATATAACATAAATGTTTTGAAAACTGTTACTGTCTATTTAAAAATTAAACAATCTTCAAAAATTTAGAATTAAATCATTCATTGATAAAAAGACAATTTTTGAAAGACTTATTTTTTTAGATTGGTTATTTTTAAATAAATTTATAATTATAGAATAATGTGAAATATTATATATATATATATATTGATAAATTAAATTTCATCTATATATTTTCATTTGGCACAAAATATGAATAAATTCTTGTTATTTTTAATAAATATATTTTTTATAATTTTTTTTCTTAAGTTAGGAATACGTATTTAAAAAATTTATTTTATAAGAATATAGAAATTGAGATTAACAAAAAATTATATTTTTAACCATAATATAAATATTTTGTAATAAGTCAATTTTAATTTCTAACATAAAAATATGTTACTAAAGTAAATATTATTTTCCATGGTAAAAGTGTTTTTTTTCAAAAAATACTTTTTATCCATCAGGGCATCACATGAGAAGTTGGGGATCTCACAACAGTGTGTGGGTGTTGTCATGGAAAATCACTCCGGTTGTTTGTGATGTGTCACATGATCAATGCTAGATATCACGATGGTATGTGAGCACTATAATGGAGAATGCCTCTTCCTGTCTGTGGATCCGAAGGGGCATCAAATTACTGAATTGAGATGTCCGAGGTCCTTCACACGATGAAGGTGACTTCCAACCTGTTCACATGTGAAAAGGTGGACATGTTTCAAGGGGGCTCCACGGGGTCTTGTGAATCACATAATCGTATCTCATGAAAATAAATGTAACTATATATTGCATTAAGATTCCAAATTTTTCTACCGTTATTTTATTAAGGGCTATGGTGACCTCCCATTGATCATCTATCATAGAATCACAAAACTAAACTTGGACCCCATAATGGCATATGAACATTTTCATGGATAGCGACTCCGCTTTTACATGACTTCCACGAGGGGGATAACTTGATGTTCAAATTGTCATGAGATCACATAAATGGGTCCTATCCAATCTATATAGGCTAATAGAATCTAAAAAAAATCCCAAGCCCCCATGAAGTTATCATGTTTCCCAAAATTCAAGTTGCATGTCTGGGTGCTTATCGAAGCTGTGTGTTCAAGGGTTCGTAATTCAAGGACAATATCTTACATAACTGGAGAGGGGTCACATGATCATGGGTATATGTCTAGGGTGTTATTAAGATGATAACATCACATTTCACATGAAGGTGTCAAAAAATTGGGTTAGCATGCTCAAGGCCAACCAAAAGTGAAAGTCTTAATGTTCCAAGTCTTCGAATGATTGTGTCTCATAATCTAAGATTCTTGAAGGTGTTGCGTAACTGATGTTTCTCATAATGGCACCACATGAAGTTTAAATCATCAGGAAATCATGTAAATGAGTTACTGAGGTTTATTTTTTTACATAGTTCACTTCTCATTCTTGTGACACCCATGTGTGGAATATATATTTTCTTCACATGATGTTATCGAGTGTTGCATGGAGCTTGTCATGTTCATGTGAATGTTGCATGGGTGCATTGCAGACTTTCATAATATTTATACAGTGCACTGAGTCTTTAGTGTAATTTTATCTTAGCTTTCATGTTGTATCAAATAAATCCATTTCTTCATCATATATAGACATTTACCACCTATCCATAATTCTTTTCAAAATAGGGTAAGCCGTAATTCAATATCCTTTGTGATGGAAGGACCATGATATGAACTTGCTTCCATGTTTTCATAAATATGTATATTGGTGAGACATGAGTTCATTATTTTCATGATCATAAAGAACATTAGGTATCACAGTCTTTCATATGATAGGTTATAAAGTGCCACAAACTTTCTCAGGATGGATTATGTGGTGGGTTAGATCTTCTCGTGAGTAAATGCATGCAGTCTCACAAAATGTTATTTGCATAACCCTTGTGTGGGTTCATGTAAGATTCATTTGGTAACCCATATGTGGGTTCCCACTGCCCTATTTTTCATAGAAAATGAGTGCTACACAGTTTTATATAGAAAATTATTTATTTATTCTCCCAAATGGAAGTGACCGCCAACTCATGATCGACCTTCTATATTTATAGAAAATTATTGCACTCCCCATTCACATTCGAGTAAGGTGGCATATCTAATAGATATGTTCTTCCATTCATAACATCAAATTACCCAGCCCTAGATCCAAAAAAATAAGGAATCAGGTGATACCTTCAAAACACTGAATCTATCAGTATTCTTCTTAGGATTCCAATTTGTATTTTCATGATCGCATAACCTTATGATGGCCTTGTGTAGTCACCTGATCCACATCTATGTTAGCAGAATGATTTTCCATAGACAGTTTCACCACCACATGATTATTCAAAGGGCGAGGGTAGTTTTAGAAATGGTTGGCTTCCAGCCTCACCAACCACCCAGTAGGATAGGATAAGAGCAGGTGACAGAAGGGCTGGTAGAGGCCTATAAAAGGGGATCACCCCCAATGTTTTTCTCATCATCTTCACCATCATCTTATCCCATCATCATTTCAAGAAGTGTTTTGTGAGCCCGATTCCATACTTATTCAAGAGATATTTTGATGGTTTTCATCTGGTAACAGTGAGAGAGTGTGTACCCACATTTACCAAGAGTGATTCTTCTATTTTCCCATGGGTTTTTACCACTTTAATTTTCGGGGTTTTTTCCACATTACATATGGTGTCCATTTTTATGCATTTTTTTACTTTATTTTATCTTATAATTATTTCTGCACCAGTGGGCCAATCATTATCAGTCCCAAAAAGTGGTATCAGAGTAAGGTTCTAGCCTAGTGTGGTTTACTTTTTTGGGTATTAATAATTCTATTAAATTTGAGTATGCTCTGAGATTGTGAATTTGGTTTATCATTCACATCATAAAAAATTAATTGATATTATTAAATACACCATTTTGAAAAAGAGTAGGTTTTGGATTGATTGTATGTTAATATGGTGGTGAAATTTGAGATCAAAAAATTTAACGGGAAGACATTTTCTTTGTGGAAATTGAAGATGCTGGCATTGCTGCATAAGGATAATTTCCTACTGGAAATCAGTGAATTTCAGGAGGGTGTGATATAGGAGAAATGGAACGACATGGATGGGAATTATATTGTCATCATTTATTTGGATTTAGTTGATGGTTTCCTATTGATAATTGTAGAGAAAAATATGGTGAAGGAAATATGGGGTACACCGGCAAATCTATATGAGGCCAAGTCACTGCATAACCAAATTTTACTGACTTGAAAATTTTGCACACTTCGAATGGTGGATTCAACATCGGCGACCAAACATATCAATAACCTCAATACCCTATTCACTCACCTCATGACACTAGGATATAAAATTGTAGATAATAAACATGCCAAAATTTTGCTCTAGATTTTTCCAGATTTATATGAACAAATCATCATCATCCTCACCAAAAATATCCTGATGAATATGCTACTCTTTGATGATGTTGAAGAAATAGTTCATGAAGAATAAATTTGGTGAAAGAAAAAGGATGATAGACAGAGAATCTCACCAAGAAGAGGATCTGTTAATTGAGAGAGGAAGGATGATAGATCATGGTTCCAATGAAGGTCCAAATCAAGGAGTAAGAAGAAAAATGCGACATTTTTCCATAATGGAAAGAAGGGTACCTTCAAAAGAATTTTTGGAATAAAAAGAGTAGTGGAAATAAATCTCAGGGGAATGTGGTGAGTACTTCTAGAAATGCAGATATACTAGTCAGTGAAGCGACGATGACTGCTAGAAGTAGGAGTCAAATAAATAATGAATGGATAATCATCTCGGGTGCAACATGGAACATGATGTCTCAGAATTACTAGTTTGACCATTTTGAAACCATCCCAGAAGGACTTGTATACATGGGTAATGATCACACCCTGGTGATCATTGGATCCAGTTCTATCAAACTGAAGATGCATAATGGTATTGTTTTAACCCTCAAAGGTGTATGCCATGTGATGGGCCTGAAGAATAAAATATTTTATTTAGATCAATTTGATGATATCAGATGCAAGAATCACACCGAGAAGAGAGTGATGAGAATTATGAAGTGTGTGCTTATGGTAATGAATTAAGATAAAATCTCAATGAACCTGCATGTTCTTATGGCTGAAATGTACAAGGAACCAAGATAATTGTCACATAAACTACCTCAATGGAAGTGTTGATGATGTTATGGAATCACAATCTTGGACATATGTCATAATGAGGCCTATATATTCGTTCAGATTAGAAGTTAATGTCCATTAATACAAAGGTATCCATACCATTTTGTGCGCATTGTGTTTTTAGTAAACAAAAGAGGTTAAAGTTTGGTACATTAACAATAATAAGGAATTATATCTTAAAGTTTATCCATTTTGACATTTGGAAAAATCAGTTATATCCCTTGGAGGAGGAAGGTACTTTTTATCCTTAATTGATGATTATCCTAGGAGATGTTTAGTATACCCAATCAAGATAATAGTAGATGTTTTTGAAACCATTAAAACATTAAAACCATGAAAGTAGTTGAATATAGAAAGAATATAAAGTGTTTAAGGACTGAAAATGGTGGAGAATATACAAGTAAGAATTTTGATATTTTTTCTCAATAATAAGGCATCAAGAGATAGTTCACAGTGGCATACACTCCTTAGAGGAATGCATTGGTAGAGCGGATATACAAGAAACTACTGGATAGAACAAGGGAGATGTTTAAGACTATAAGAATTTACAAAACATTTTGGGTATAAGTAGTCCACATCACCTATTATTTCATCAACCGATATCCATCAATGGAAACTAATATGAAGAAACTGATGGATATGTATAATTGTAAACCTCCTAACTATTCTCAATTACATACTTTTTTAAGTCATGTGTATGGAATGTTTAATGAACAGAAATGATCAATATTGGATTCAAGATCAAGGAAATATATCTTCTTGGGGCACACTTATGGTGTGAAGGGGTGTCATTTGTGAGACACCACTATCCAAAAATTTATTATCAATATAAATTTCATTTTTTCATAAGACAAGGTGAAAATTAAAATTAACGGAGACATGGAGAAAGTGAATACAAAAACTAAAACAGTCAAAGTAGAGGAAAAATACAAGGAATAATCAGTCTCCTCTAAGGCATTACTAGAGAATGATGATCAAGTATCAGTTGAGTCTAGACCATGTTAGTCAACTCAAGAGAAAAGAACACCATTATAGCACTCAGACTATGTCACTGAGAGTAATATTGCATACTTCTTATTAATGGAGGATGGATAGCCATCTTCTTTTGTAGAGGTAACCTAGAGTCCCGACGCATCCTCATGGATGGCAGCGATGTAGGAGGAACTTGAATCCATGCACAAGAACAAGACTTGGGATCTTGTTCCATTACCTCGTGGATAGAAGAATATCAATAAAAAATGGGTCTCTAAGATCAAATGGGATGGAAAGGACAAGGTAGAAAGATATTTTGTAAGACTGGTGGTTAAAGGATATACACATAAGGAAGGTATTGATTTCAATGAAATATTTTTTCCTTTTGTTAGACTAATGATTGTTCAAATGGTTCTGACGAGGTGTGCTATATATAGTTTACATCTAGAGTATTTGGATGTGAAGCCTTCTTTTCTCCAGGATGATCTTGATGAAGAAATCTATTTGCTTTAATTGGAAGGATTTTCAGAATAAAACAAATAGAATATGGTTTGATGGTTTAAAAAATATTTGTATGATTTCATGTAGGTCCTAAGGTGTTGGTAAAATAGATTTGATTTCTATATCATGATCCTTGGATACAACAGACTTCATTCAGATACTTGGGCATATTTCAGGGGATCAGATGTTAAGGATTTCATCATTATTCAATTGTATATAGATGACATATTGGTTGTAGGACACAAAATATCTTATCTAGGAGTCAAAGGTATAGTTGTATATGGAGTTTAATATGAAGGACTTGGGACCAACAAACAAGATTCATGGGATACAGATTTGTTGTTACAGTAATAATGGGAAGATTTGACTATAATAGAAGAATTATTTATAGAAAGACTTGAAATTCTTCAAAATGCAATAATATAAGTCAATATATAGCCCTCATCCTACTAATTTCAAGTTATCCTCTATGATGAGTCCTCATAGTGAAGAATAAATTATGGATTTGTCTCAAGTACCATATACATCAGCAATTAGAAGTCTTATGTTTGCTATGATTTGTACTAGACTAGATATTTCACATGCACTAAGAGCAGTTAGTCAGTACATGGTGAATCTAGGATGGGAGAATTGGATCACAATGAAGAGGATCCTAAGATACATTATGGAGACCTCATATAGTGTATTATGTTATCAATGATCTGATTTCACTATCAGAGGACATGTTGATTCATATTTTTTAGGTGATTTTGATTAGAGTAAATCCACTACTGGTTATGTGTTTAATCTTTTAGGAGGTGCAGTGAGCTAGAATTAAAAGTAACAATTAGTTGTGGAATTATCTATAATTGAGGCGGAGAATATGGAATCTACACTTTCTTATAAAGAAATTATTTGGATGAGATAATTATTGGAGGATCTTGGACATTGACAGAAGAAGATTTCATTGTTTTGTGACAGTCAGAGCACCTTGAACATTTAAATTAATCCATATTTTCATTCCATGATGATGCATTTTGGGGTATGATATCAATTTTTCCGAGATATGGTATAGGAAGGAAGTGAGGACATGCAAAACATTCACAAAAAATAAAATCTGGAAAATTTCCCGACAATGGTAATTGACTCTGGTAAGTTCAGATGGTGAAGATCCTTGAGAATCATTACAGATATGTGATATGAAAATTTGTATAATCAAAAGGACATGAGGAGGTGTGATTGGTTATCAATCAATTCTCCAAGTGGGAGATGTATTGGCAGAATTCTTTTCCACAGACGGTGCCACCCCCACTTGATTTATCAAAGGGGGTGAGCAGTGGTAGGAATGGTTGGTGGCCAACATCTCCAATCACCGAGGGAGAGAGAGGATAATATAAAGTGGTAGGAGGGATAGAAAAGGCATATAAACGAGGATTTCCTCCAGTGGATTTCTAATCACCTTCACTAGCATCTTCATAAATCATCAGTTTGAGCAATATTTTTTGATCCAAATTACATATTTATTCATCAGATATTTTCTTGGATTTTATCCTTATAATAGTGAGGGAGTGTGTACCCAATTTTTCCCATAGTGATCCTTTTATTTTTCCAAGATTTTTAGCCCTTTAATTTTGGTGTTTTTTCCACGTTACATCTGGTGTCCATTTGTCTGCATTTTTTCACTTTATTTTATCTTGTAAATATTGTTACACCAGTGGGAAAATCATTTTTGGTGCCAATATTGTAAAGATTCATGAATGCGCTATGGATATTCCATATTCATAGGTTATCTCTGAATCTTAATATTTTCATTCGGCTCATACTCATGTGTTGGATATGGGTCTGGTGGTGACCTCGTACTATGTTTTTTCAGATCATCCTCTATTTTCTACAATGATTAGGTATTTTCTTTATTGAATCAATGATAATATCTTCTTTACATAGATATTAGCCCATATATATGACCGCACACATTTCCAGGTGGTCTTGGTGTTTCTCTGCATCTTGTGCTACAGATTCATACATGAAGAGGCCTCCCGAGTTGATCATAAAGAACTTCATGTGCTGACCTTGGATCCCATCCATGAACTATCCATGCGACATGACATGTCCACATGATCTGTATAGGGGCTTTTCATAATCCCACAAGCTGCATATTCACATGTTTGATTGGTCCAAATTATGGGTTGTATGTGTGTTACAATGTAACATAACACACCATAAGTTCCCCACATAACCCCAGGTGCTTCAGTGAGAGTAAGCTCAAGTACAATTGTTCTATATGCTACTGACGTTGAAATAGAAAGTGATCCAAGCTGTAATGGAACCACACATTGTCCCCATTCAAGGATTCATTATTTTCAATATAACTATGCTACATATATGGTGTTTTATAAGTATGTGATCCCAACAAGATTAATCATTCCATATCACTCGGTTCAGTGTGTGTTTTTATCTTCATATGACAGCTTGTTTTATATTGTAGTATAGGCATGAGGAGTTCCTCCGCAAGTGAGGTTTGACAAAAACAGGATTTCTAGAATGATCATTGTGAACTATGTGCTTTAAACCCTGACTCTATCTATGATCCATCCCTAGGGAATCACATTTTTTTATGATTTCTTTGGAATCTTTGAATGATCAACATCAAAATATTTTGATATGGATTCACTTGGAGGCATGTTTGACACCTGCTGAGGCTTCTCTTGATCAGCCTAAAGGGAGACACATGATCTCCATCTATTAATGTGTTATTTATTTGTAAAACCTCTTAGGGATTCACATTATTGATATGGAGTCTTCAAATTATAAGCTTTCATCCAGGTTCAAATGATCTTACAAATGATGGGAGGCCTTGTAATGGAAAGATACAAACTTTTTTATGAAACCCTTCGGAGACATCTAAATTGGTTTACATAGTTGTTATCCATTGATTTCATGATCCGTAGAAATTCATGTGATGGATTAATGTGTTCATATGATTGATTTCATGTGGAGGCACTATTTTCTTTGAATGAAGGCATGCATGGGAAAAAAAGTCACATGTATGGATCTAGGGCATCAAACATGTCCACTTTGTCCCAATTTGATGGTTGTAGAAGGATGATGATTACCAAGGGTAAGGTATGATTGTTTTGGGCCTTAAAAAACATTTTTGAATGATGTCAGGTGCCACTCATGTCATCAAACTAGAGGATGGAGATTGTCACAGGAGAGAGTAGGTATAAGATGATCGCATGAGGTGATCAGACAACATGGAGTGCTTTTATCATATGACTGTTGTTAGGTACGACTATTTTATACATTGGAACAGTGCGTGTGCCATTGAGACATCCCACATTGGTTTCTCAAAAGGTATATCAATCCTTAATAACTGATTCCATGGGAGAACTTCATCGACCTGATAATGGGGTTAGCACCATCAACACATGCACCACACCCTCACCAGTCGCACCATCCCATTATGAATCCCTCATAGGTAGACCTTCAGGTAACCCATGCACTCACTGAATTAGATCTTCTTTCACATCCTACTACCTCTCCTTCGGCTAGCTGGCTCCCAGGGCATAACTGAGGTGACCATCCTATGATCCCTTGGTTGAGATGGTTAGCTTGGTTGGACAATTTATTGGCTAAGGGAAACCAAAAATACTTACAAAAATATTATAAGTAAAATGGTTAAAATAAATTCCATTCCCTTATTAAATGACCCTAAGACAATCCATTTTCCATCAACAATTCCCATTCAAATAAAATGAATGCTACACTTCATACTTTTTAAATCAATGATGGAAAAGTGTCTGATGCACAATTCTAGGCGTCAACAAATGACCACCATAAAACTGGATTCATTTCGGATGAAAATAATTTTATTCTAATGTGAATGTATATCACCTTTCCATATATAAGAAAATTTTATGGGCTTTGATATTGAGAACTATGAGAGAATTTTTCATGAGTGAGTCGACTAAGGGGTTTTAGGTGCTATCAAGAGGAGACTCTTAAACTCGAGTGCTTGGACAAATATGAGATAGATAGTGTCATCGGCATGGGTTATAGATTTCCTAAAATTGAAGTTTTCATGAATTCCATGATGGAAATTGGATTGGGTGGAAAGAAACTTGTTGCTGGATCCAATATAATATGCATGGATGTCTCTATGTATCCCATAAGAATGGTAATCAAGAGAAACACAGTTCTAAGATGGAATACTCCTATATCAATCAATATCTTGAATTACGATCATAGGTTCATGATGTGCATGACAATTCATTTATCTGATGTCACTTGAATCACTAATAATACCCATCCTTTGTATAATACCAAATGAACCCAATATGATACTCATGTGAATGTAGATCACTTTTCCCTATATTTTAATATTTGATGGGCTTTGATATTGAGCTTTATGAGAGCATTTTTCAACAGTTTTTCAACTAAGGTATTTCAGGTTCTACCAAGAGGAGACTCCTAACCTTGATTTATTGGCTAAATCTATGATAGATAGGGGTCTTATCACAGGTTATAGATGTCCTGAAATTAGAGTGTGTATTAATCCCATGATGGAAAAGGGAATGGGTGGAAAGGAACTTGTGGTTAGATCCAAGATTGGATGTTGCTACATAAACCATGAAACTGAGAATCAATCCTTACATAGTTCTAAGATGGAAGACTCATATACCGATCAATTTCATGCATCAAGAACATATGTTCATGATGTGCATAACATTTCATAGATCTGATTTCACTTGAATAAACAATTATACCCATCATTTTTCCAAATGAACCCAAATGGCTTGATTTGAATTCTTGAATCAAAATGGTTTTTTCTTGAGATATGTTCATGAATGACCACCAACATAAAATTCATTATTGATGTAGCTTCTCTAGTTGTATTTATATAACATGTTTTACTAGGATAATTTGGGTAAAATATATATCCTCGAGGGAGAATTCTCCACCTTTTTCTAATGTTAGTGAACATAGCCAACTCAATTTTATTTTTGTTAGGGACAAATGATGATCCCAACTTTCTTTGTATCTCTATATTAATATTTCCCTAATTTTTTCCTAAGATTCATATAGGGTAATACATAATGGGAATGAACTCATCTTTTTCTCAGGTCACCCTATTATGAATAGATACAAAAAACATTCCCTAGATGCTTTTATCAGGTTTTCAACCTAGTTAACACTGTGTGTTTTTTAGTTGGATATTTTAAGGTCTTGCATACTAGACCATTTCTGTCTTATAATTTAGGGTCTTCTAGCTCGGTCATTCTATTCATGGAATTCTATTATCTTCTAGCTCAATATTTTTCTAGTTTTTAATATAACATTCTAAAATTAATTTTCTCCATGCAGTTTAATATCATGTGATAATGAATTCTACCATGTTGTTTAACATTATATTGTAAGGACATATTCCATGCAGTTTAACATCTTGCGGTAAGTATGTCTACTGTTCAGTTTAATGACTTGTTGTAAGGACATGTATATGATATGTTGTTTAAAGTCATCCTACTAGGACATAAAATACTATGTAGTTTAATGTCTTACTTATAACAATTATTGTGCAGTCTATAGTCTTGTTACCTAGATTTCAAATACTGTATAGTTTAAAGTCATTCTTCCATATTCTAAAATACTTTGCAGTTTAATGTCTTTCTACGAGAACATAAAATATCGTGCCATTTAAAGTCATGCTACCAAGACATTAAATAATGTGCAGTTTAATGTCTTCATGCCAGGACATTATTGATGAACATGGAATATGGGTCCAACATTCTAAGGATCACCCAAAATACTGTAAGGTGTCAAGTTCCACCATGTTGTTTCTAGGGCTCATGAGGATTGGAGTTCCTTTTTTGCACGGATGATGAGACTCCATTTGGTAGGTAAATTCCCTTATGCATCACTATCAAGGTCAAACAGAGGTGTATCCGCTCTTTTACAGGGGTCTTTAAAGATTTTGGAGATGGTTTGGTTGGATAGAGAAAATATAGGAAAGATGAGTCCACCAAGATAGTAAAAATATGGGTTGAGTATACCATAACCGAAAAGTTTGAGTCAACGAATATACAATAGGGAAGATATTCCAGGGATGACCCAAAACACCATGAGGTGTCGAGTTCTTCCATGGTGTTACTAGATCTCACATGGATCGAAGTTCCTTTCCAGCAAAGGGGATTCCTCTTCTTGGTAGGATGAAGCCCTTATGCATCAACATCAAGGTCAAACACAGGTGTCCCCGCCATTTTTGGAGGACCATGAAAGATTTTTGAAGTCATAAATGTCTGGATGATGAAGTGGGAAGTAGAGAGAAATATATGTAGGTTGGGTTCCGGAACCCTAGTTCAGTTTAGATCTTTGTTTGGAAACTCAGACCCTACGCACTATAGTCTTAATTCATGAGGTGTGGGGAATCAAAATGTTCAATAATGGAATGTCACATTCAAAGTTTGAGAAAGCGTACAAAACACAATGATGTAACATTGAAGGCTTTGAATATCTTGAATATTCTGGCTCTATGGATTATAAATAATGGTCTAAAGTGCTCAGGTCAAGAGGATGATATGAGACAATCTTTTTAAGGATTACCCAAAACACCTTAGGATTCTACATTCTACCACAGTGACATATAGGCACATAAGGATTGTAAAGCCCTTATTTCAAGGTAATAACCCATTTGGCTCATGTCCAGGAGCTCATATGTAGGAGCCATAGGCATACATGCATAGTTAAACAAATGGAATCTTAATGCTAGGTGTCATTTTACAGGGGCCATGGAAGGTTTGTGGTGACCCAAGGTGGTCAAATCATGAAGTGTAATTTTTGTAAAAAATAATATTTAAGAATTGTTTTAGCACACTAATAGTTGTTTCGCTACAATGTAAACAACTTATCGCATCAAGGAGATGTGACAAATCATTTCTCAAACATTTTCTTGGATCATGGGTTCCGATGATAATTGATCAACTTTTACTAGGGACACAAAGTGATCCCTATGAGATTTATCCCTCGTTTATTTACACTCTAGTTTTTTTCTGAACACTAGAGATGAAGAGTTTACCATGTAGAGACCTAAATGTTTCTTTGCCTGCCCTTTTTAGGTTTTTATCTTGACATGTTATATGTCTATTTTACTAGCAGTTTAGGGTCTTGCAATTAAGACCATCCTGGGCTAGAGTTTAAGGTTATAAAACATTGATCAATGTGCATGCAGTTTAAGGTTTTGACGCACTAGGACATGGTATGAGGGGAATGTTGCAAAATACCCTAATTAAGATATTCAGGGTCAAGAGTACTTTAACATCATTCTGATCGGGAGGGGGAAATGTTGTAAATCATTGATAAAGGTTCTCAGATCATGAATAATGATATGGGATTATCATAATGGGGATAGCTCAGAACACCCTAAGGTAATGAGTTCTTTTATAGTGATTTCAGGGCTCACTGGGATCATAAATCCCTTTTTTCAATGTAGTAATGCATATGGTTGACAGATAGAATCTCATTTGCATGATTAATAGGTATACATGCATAGTCAAATAAAGGGTCCCTTGAATCCTGGTATCCTTTTATAATGGCCATTAACGGTTTGCAGCAACCTGAGGTGCCCAATACATGAAATGCGATTTATGGGCTGAGGGTCTTAAAAGATGATAAAAACACCACATACTATGTTTGACCAGGGTTAGTCTCTTGTAATATTTTAATAAGGAATGATGATGGGTGATTTCTTGAACATTTCAATGTCATGTAGTTGGGACATATTTATAGTGTAGTTTTAATGTCATGATACCAAGAAGTTTTCCTTATAGGTTAATTTCATGTGGTATTGATGTGGTAATCGACATGAAAATTTTCCAAGATGTCATTAGGGGTAGTTTTCAGTAGTTGGAGGAATTTAGATGAAGGGAGGATGATTTTTATCCACACACAAGCTTATTGGTCGGTCATCATATGTTGAATCCCTTTTTGCGCATGTCTATCATGTGTGAAAGTAATCTGTATGTAGACATGGTGTGTGTATAAGTAGATGAAAATTGTATAACTCAGACCTATTTGAAAAGAGGTATGTGATGCTTCTATGATTGATTCGATCTAAGCATATATTTAGTTATCCATGAACTTTTATCATTTTATATGTTATTGAAGAATGCAGGATTGGTGATTTCAACATGGATACACATCTTATGATGACTTGAATCAAGACATACATAGTTCTGACATGAATGACCCATGTGCAGGTCTGACCTATATGTAGAGATGGGGGGAATTTTTTATATTATGGATGGACACATGAATTGGAGATCTGAGTGTCACTAAGTACTCTATTGTAATAGGATTCAAGCCACATGTAGTTTTTTGAATGGGAAACATTCAATGTACGTCCAAAGAATATGTAGGGGGAATTGTTCCCATTATAGTTTTAGCTGGATCCAGGATTGGGGATTTGGGCATCACTACATGTCCTATGATGAAAAGAATGATGCCACTTGTTGTTTTTGAAAAACCATAAAGTTTAACATAATGGGGAATGGTCATAGGCTCCCCAACATGAAAAGTGAATATTGTGACATGACCCAAGACTAGAGATCTTGGTGTCACTATGTATACTATGATGAAAGGAATCAACCCATAGATAGTTCTTGAATGGAGGTGTGGTGGGAGACCAACATCATGGATAGTTTTCATCTTTGGAGAGGTTCAAGATAATGAGTAGTTTTATTTCATGAAAGAGAAATCAACCAAGCAATTTAATGTCATGCAGTGAGGACTCATGGTGTGAAATTTAAAGTCTTGCTATGAGGTTCTCTTCCATACACTTTAATTTCATGTCATCAAGATGTAAGATGTTGTGAAGTTTAAAGTCTTTCTACCAAGACCTCTTTCATACAATTTAATGCCATGTGGTCAAGACGTGTTCCATATACTTTAACGTCATGTGGTCAAGATGTATTTTCTAATTTAACATCATGTAATGAGGATGATAATAATGCTTCATGGAAGCTATGAAAATTATTTCTTAAGAAACCTCACATTGGTCGTCGGCGTGATGCGCACCCCGTCCATTATGGCCAATGAGTAAGATCTATTGTGATGGACCTTATATACAATATAAGGACCTTCCAATTTGGGTTACATCTTGGTAGGATTCTATCCTGATATCATTGGGGTTTTAAGACCCAATACCAGTTCTCTATGAAGGAATGAACAATGGTAACCCATTTTATCTAAGGCTTGTGTGATATGATTCTGATAGAATTTGAGGTTTTGGATTATGTGGAAGCTTTTCTCATCTATCCTCTCTAATTAAAAAAACTATTAATTCTTTGGTAGTTATATGAATATATCTATTCAATGAATGGGAAACTGTAATTATATGGGTAACATTGCCTCTATTCCATATACCAATGATTATGGAGTTTCTGGAGTAGTAGTACGCATGGTGGTATGGTAGGCCCATACTGAATGATGGTGCTTATCCGACTAGGGATTATTGTATTTATTCACCATATTCGGAAGTATATTTGAATGATTTTTATTAAAGTCCTCGATTTCACCATTTTCTTATATATGATGGTGGGATGAATGTTTGGACTCGATATTGCACTCCTGGTATAATTTCATCAACTAAGTAGAATTGTTGTTGGTGTCGATTTCCATCAGTATTGTGTGAGGGTATCCATATCTAGTGATGGTATTGAATATCATGATTTTAATGATATTCTTAATACTAATTCCCTGAGGGGTATTTCCTAATCCCATTTTGAAAACAATGGTATTAGTAAGGATGTACTAAGACTTCTTAGCTATGGCTGGGGGATATGGACCCACAACATTCATTCCCTATACGAAAACTGTACCAGAATATTTAGTTGTATGTATCAATTTTGGGGGTTGATGGATGAAGTTCACATGAATATGGAATGAATGAAATTTCATTGTGAATTTCACATAGTCTTGTATCATTGTTTTCCATTAGTAACCAAGCCTCTTGATTTGTTTAGAGAGCCTTGTCCCCGACTGATGAGCACTGCACAAGCCTACATGGAATTATTCAATTATGGTAGGAATATCTCTTTCTAATTTTCATCCAAGGAGGATTACATCAATGTCTAACTTGTATAGGGATTTTTTATCATTCAGACCGTCCTGGAGGTTAAAGTTCATTGTTCAGTGCTGAATCTATTCTCTTCTTGACTCTGTCCATCGGGAGAGTCCCATTTTGGGGATAACCAATTATAGGCTCCATATATCTAGGGGTAGATAGAATTTCATCTCAATCTGCGGTGAAATTGATCTGATTTATTTATTCTAAGTCATAGATAGTGACTGATGAGACTATCCTATGATGTGTGTTGTGGAAGACCACCTCACCCCGATCAGGGTCATTCAGAAATATAGTTGCATTAGCCACTGTGTTGGTACGAGCATTCATTGAGTGAGAGACCTGATACAATGTGCTTTCAAAATGGAAATCCTATATCAGTCCTCCAGCATAGCCATTGAGAGGGGACACGTCTTCCTTTTTGATGGAATATTCACCATTGATCTACTTTATCGCTAGCTATAAATACCCTTTTCTATTCATATGGGTTATTTACAGTTATAGGGATAGTTCAAAGCCAACAATGAGAGATTGGTATTCAACATAATTATTCATGCAGCCTCCAGAAAGTAAGAAAGAGTAGGAAAAAATAGCTTTTCTAGAGAAACAAATTCAATCTCTATGCCATCTTGATTAATCATTGAGTTTTCAAGAATGTTTTCGATAGGACTTCAAGAGGCACCATAAAAATACATCTCTCATATTCGGGGAGTGTCATTGGAATAGAAAACCTCATCATCTAGAAGTTTGATGTCTACTGGTGTAGTTTCTTAGGAGGGATGTTCCATGATAAAATCATATAGGTATTTTCTTTTCACTGGCGTCTTCTACAAGAACTTACTGTCATATTGTTGTAAAATAACTTTCCATCGGGCCAAACGATTGGTAAAATTAGTGCGAATGAGGATATACCTGAGAGGATAAGTATAAGAGACCCAGTGGAATTCAGGGCGTTACATGTAATACCTCATGTCTTTCATTTCAAAGATAAGCATGAGGAGGTTATTCTTGACATCTGAATATTGGGTCTTAGTTCCTAGCATCACCCAACTGTTTGAGTGGAGACTATTCTCATTCCCCACATTGTTTTTTTATTCAATGAGAGACACAAGTGATCATTCCATGGTAGCCACATACAGGATTAGTGTATTTCCTTCCACCAGGGACATCAAGACCAATGGGTGGAGTAGGTAGTACTTGCGACTCTCGAAGGATTATCGGTAGTCTTTTTCCCATTGGTAGGTGACTACCTTCTTCATTAGATTGGTGAATGAGAAATATTTTCTCTCTAGGATGGTTATAAAATAACCAATTTAGGTGAGGTTCCCATGGATCCCCCTCATATCATTGAGATTCTGAGTGGTGATATTTCTAAAATTCCACTAATCTTTTTGGGGACGTCCTCAATGTCATGGTGGCATACCACATAGACTAGGAATTTCCCTGATGTTACCATGAAATAAAATTTCAATGGATTCATCCTCAAACTGTGCTGACACAACTTGTCAAAGACTGTTTGAAGATCCGTGATGTGATCAAACCTCTATCAATATTTTACCACCATGTCATCAATATAACATTCTAGTATTTATCCAATAAGGGATTAAAGAAATGGTGCGTGGAGAATTGATATGTAGTACCTGTATTTCTTAACCCAAAGGGTGTGAAATGATGGTATAAGATCCCCTAGGGTGCTCTCAAGGTAGTGGATTCCTCATTACTAGGATCCATCATTATTTGATTATACCCTGAATACCCATCCATATAGGAAAGGTCTTAAATGCCAGGAGTTTCATAGATCAAGAGTTTTGTGATCGGAAATGGGAAGTCAACCTTTGAAAAGTGTCGATTAATGTCTCTGAAATCAACACATACACTAATCTGCCTGTTTTTTCTTTATAGGGACGATGTTGTTGATTTTTCTTGGGTATTTCACTTCCTAGAACAAACTGGTTTTGATCAAATTTTCACCCTCTAACTCATCACTCATAGCATGATAGGGGTGAATCCTCTTGTCCACCTGCTTGAAAACTCGATGGTCATCAATAAATTCAATATGTTGTTTTCCCACATAAATTATAATGACCTATGTTTTGAACCAAGATGAAAGTTCATGGGGAAATTGAATTTTGACATTTACTGGATGGGTCTTTCTTTGAACCACACTTTAAAAAGTAATTTTGAGAGTTAGAGTACTTCAATGTATGATTTAGACTTGGGTAAAGGCCTTGGAAATCCCTTGGGTGCTCCGTTGAGTTATAGGAGCACCAGGCCCTAGAAATCAAAGGTTTGGGTGCTCTAATGATGGCACATGGTTTGTCTGAAACCATGTGGCCCCCATAAGAAAACCATGTGGCTACAACAGGTGTGAAGATGTGAAGTGCATGGGATACACAAGGTTTAACAAAATCATGCACTTAGACCGCATGGTTAGTGCCACTTAGGATGTATTCTCACACAATTCATTACATGGTTGGTTCACAATTAGAGAAATCAAGCAGGAAAAACCATGCGAGGTGGGTTTCCAAGGCAGTGGGTGACGCACAGTTGGCACACGGTTGGGACAAAACATACAGACAAACCATGCGAACACAATTTTGAGGGTGAAATGACAATTTTCCCTTAATGAGTTTTAAAACCCTTTTCATTATTTATTTTTATCATGTAATCCATGTGATGCTCCCCCCTCTCGCCTGTGGGATCCTAAGCTCATTCCTTCTACGGAAGAAGATATCTTCTCTGCTTATTGTCTGAATCAAGAACCATTGGTCTCTATAGATCCATATTAGTTATCTCTTGATTCGTTTTTTACCTTTCTTTGTTTAATCTTTTCTTAAAATAGTTATCGTGGTGAATGTTCATTTTCCCTATTTTCAGAGAAAAGATCATTTTCTTTGATTTCTTCCAAATTGGACCCAATCAGAACTTTATATTGGACGAGTAAAGTGTCCAAAGCTTAAGGTAGATTATTTATGGATTTTTTCAAAAAATTTTGTTTAATTATTAATGTTTTTTGTGCCGCACGCCTTCCTTTGTTGTGCATTGCCTAAAATTAGAGTTATTCATTCTAAATTGGTATACACACCTTGATATACAATTTTTCTTTATTGTTTAATGATTTAAGGATGCCAACCTCGATCTCAGACACCACTTAGCTGTGCCAGATTATATATCCCATTTTTAATTAATATAATATATTCTCTGAACACTTTATATGCATTCAACATAGGAAATAAATGGAGTTCCCCCTTATAAGAAACTTCCGAAGAGCGGATTACACCCTCTATGTTCCATGTAGAACCTTTATAAATTGGATTTACAAACATAGTATCTTCTTAAAATGAATCTTTTGTTTAATTGAATTATGATTATTGAATGAAATTCTTAGTTACGATTAAAATAATTGTTTTATGAACAATGTCATGTTTTTATAATAAAACCTCTCAATGAGGTGTGATGTCTTCAAAATTACAAAGTGATTATTAGTGATTTTATACATTCTTGGCATTATTGCATTGGTGTTTACCTAATACCCTATGTTTTTGATAGTTATGAGGCACCTCTTGAGTATGGCCTCAAATGATAATGCTTAATTTAGTGGACCTCTTTCTTTAAAAATGTTTTTTTGAATATTTTCACCATCTAAGTGCATGGCTTGGCCCACTCCTACTTAACTGACTAATGAACCAAGATCCTTTTAAGGGAATGGCTTGCTTAATAAATGAAATTGGCCTTATAGGAAAATGATCAAATATTTAAGGCATCTTCTATGTGTTTAATTTAACATTGTAAAATTATTTTCCATGATAGATTAGTTTAAATGGAATGCCTCAATTGAATATCTTGTTCATGATGGAATGCTTTACTTTAATGTATTGATTGGTTTATTTGAAATGGAATTTAATTGGTTTGTACAACCATGCCTCTTGCTATTTCTAAATAAGCATGTATTAGGTGAATTTTATTAAATGGAATGAAAAGTTCATGATAATTTTCCTTCCTTGGATGAAATGAATGTTTTAAATAAAATGAATTATAAAGAGTGGCAAGGGTATTCCATTCATTTAATGTTATAAATAAATTTGATTCCCTGAGTGATAATAGGGCTTTGTAAATGTATAGTATGAGAGGTAATGCCTCATGGTTTCAGTTATTATAATAATAATTATTATTATTATTATTTGACTACACATTATACATAGGCTGTGTAATGATGGTGAGGGTTTTATTGAGAATGGTGGTATCATGATCCCTTACATCAGATTTTTAACATGATGTCCTCCACTAGTGATACCTTATGGATGGTGGGCATGATTCTCCACCTCCCTGGGTGAGTGTTTTCATGATGATAGACTCACCACATTTCCATGTGTTGACATGAAGACACACTCACCATCTCAAGTGATGAGCATAACCTCTCCCACTCATTATGAGATGTAGGGAATGTGCTCTTTTTCTTGAGCTTATAGGATTATTTAGATTTGTTATGGATGTCTAAGTTACACCATAGTTCATCTAACACCTAGTATTCCAGGTATATGGCCACTTACATCTACACATACTTGGTTCATATAGGTGGATGAAATATAGAACTGTACTATGTCTATATTATTAATATATACATATGGTTATGGATCGGAATTTCATTCCAGCTATGTGTTGTAGCAGGTAGTGTCAGCCAGGTGTTCTATTAAAATCTTAGCCAACTGGTATTTATTTATTTATTTAGCACTGTTTTTTGTTATCTTGCATACCTTCACACTACTTTTCTTTATATTCCTGGGATGGATTTAGTTGTAGACTTCATGGGTGGTAACCTACTGGGATTTTATCTCACACACTACTCGGGATTCCACTGAACTGAGGTACCTGATTAGATTACATGTTCCCAAGACCATAGTTGATTTCTTGTGTTGTTATGCATTGAAACTGGAGTTAGGATCACAGGACTGAGCTAGAGATCATGATGCACGTGGATATCTCCATTGGGGTTTTCATTCTTTTTGTTATTCTTCTGTTTCACTATATCTTGGTACCTACTGGTTGTCTAATATTTTAGTTATATATCATCATTTGGACATGCATGCTTTATATATATTGGAATTCAACATCATTTGTATCCAGTTTATATTATTCATCCGCTGCTCTTTCTTTAATTTTGTAATCCTTCTTCTACTATTTGTTATTTGTTTTCTAATATACCACTATGATACTCTGATCATGAGGGTATAATCTCCCCACTATCACCTCTTGAGACCCTCCCTACTAGTCGGTAGCCTCTAGCATATGGGGATATGTGCTTGAGGCCATCTGACATACCAGTCCGACTATCATATTATTGGTCAGTCGGGCTGGGATGTTACAAATTTGTATTAGAACCTTTTTTTTACTTTGTATTATGGTTTTGGGATGGTATAATGGAGACTAGGTA
This sequence comes from Viscum album, assembly GCA_963277665.1. Taxonomy (NCBI): domain Eukaryota; kingdom Viridiplantae; phylum Streptophyta; class Magnoliopsida; order Santalales; family Viscaceae; genus Viscum; species Viscum album. The sequence continues at coordinate 1,794,856,967 of OY728158.1, forward strand.
TGTTTCAAAAGTTGGAAAATAGTTGTACTTGTGAGTGATAAACCCACATACAAGGAATTAACCAAGTCAAAAGGGGTGGGATTCCTGTTCATGTTGTTTGCTATTATAGTTGATATTATTTCACCTTGACCGGATGGTGTACTTTTCGATTCTTATTGATTTATTGAATTATGAGATTTTTCCCTTACCCTAACATGAAAAAGAAGAATCATTACATGAATCATTATAGTCACATAGATATTCACATGGAATGCAGATTCCATGCCATGTATTTTCATTCATAGGTTTCCTATTGATTTGGATTTTGTGCCTTGAGTGTTATTCCATAATTTTCTTTTCTTTATCATGCCTTCTTATATATCTTTCTTCGGTGATTTATAATCAGGACTATTTATATTCCGTAATGCCTGCTTATTATCAGGTTCCTCTATGTTTACTGCATGTTATTACATGCCTAGTTGTGTTATGATATGTAATTGTTTTAATGGTATGAATAGATTAGTTGCAATTAAAACATGAGATAGTTTTCAATTGTAAGGTGTATGGGAATCTTATAATTGGGAAAAGGTAACCCATGTACTCGAACCATTTTGGGATTTATACATTCTTAGAGACAATTGTTAAAATGTATAAGGCTGCTAAAGATCAAATTTGAAAGTGAGTTTTCTTCGATTAAATGGGAGCTAGTCTGTGATCTATAAAGTGTATGAGCGCTTTATAAATTAAAGATGGAAACCCATAGGATAAAACTCTTATATAAAACAATGTTATATTTTGAAATAGTTATAAATTTAAAAGTTTTTTACTTTTAATCTGAAATGAATTTTCTACCTTATAAAGGCTTGTGACTCTATCATACTTGAATGAAGATATATATGATTACCTTTTAAAATGCACAAATGGACCCATGTAGGTTAGTTAGGGAATCTTTCTTCAGAGATAACCCTCTACGGGTGTTTTGAATTTTTTAATAATTAAGAAACTTCTATTGGGTATCATTATAATAAACCAAGGTTGGATTTACAGGACCCTTGTGGGTCACCTCATCTGTTAAAAAGAATGTTATGTGATAAATTTCTAAATGTGATACGATGTCAATAAATGTTTAATGTTGTAAAAAGAATTTTTATGATACTTTATTTTTTTCATTGATACGTTATCTAAATAAGGTTCCAAGTGCTTTTGTTTTATAATTTGTACTAGATATTCTATTTTAAATCTTTAAATGATTAATGATTGAATTTGAATTAATTTAATGACCTTAAAATGGAAGCACAAGTGGTTTCCATTATACAAACCCTCGTGTAAGGGTAGTTTAAACATCTCTGCATTTCCCTTTTAATAGAAACATGAGAAATTTCTGTAGACCCTTATCCTTTCTAAAAATGGATTAAATGATAGGCATTTTTCCTAGTGTAATCTATTCTGCATGATCTAGTGATAGGGTCGACACTTAATCTTTTTTAAGGGGATGGACCAAGGTAGGTATAACCCTTAGAGATTAAATTTCTTGCTAAATTCTATGAGTTTTCTATTGTATGGAGGTGTTCTAGTGCCATTGTACCTTATAGAACTCTTAGCTTATGAATAACACACTAGTTTAGTTGGGAGATCATGATATCCTTCACCCTTATTATTGGCTTCAGCATCATTTCATGCTCATTTTCAATAGGTTATGCATTCCTCGAGAAAGTTCAACCACTTAGTAGGTCTTGTGACACTATCTTCTCCCTTAGTGATAGATGACTTGGTACCTTATCATCTAGTTTAACAGTCATATGGGGCCATATGACTCTGGACTAAATATGTTGTACAAACCACCTACTACATGGATGTATAGGGTTGATAACATTTTATTGGTATTGAGGGTATCCCATCTTAATTTTAAAACCTCAGGGTAGTGGGATTTTATATATGCGATACCCTTTGAGTTGTTAAATGTTGTAACAAACCGGTTTAGTTTAGAGCAATCAATGAGACTTGTTCTATTCAGTATGTTCACAATTTATATATGGAGTAGAGTGACATAGGAATTAAAGAAATCAATTCATCCCAATGCTCGGGATGAAATATAAGAGGATCAGGTGTTTTAACATGTTGGTTAGTCGGTTTACGAGTTCATGCCGAATGTTATCACATTTTTGATCATGACATGGGGAAGTGTCACAAGTTGATTAATGGTTAATTTAACCTAGTCGCTTGTGAGTAGCTGGTCTACCTCTTTCTATTTAATGAATAGGACACTCTTATGGTGGGGAGCATTGCTTCAATGCTGTAAAATGTGTCCCCTTCAATGTAGAAAGAACACAACCAAGGAGGACCAATAGATATGGCTAGTCTTTCTTGAATGACTATAAGGCCTGCAAGTCTTAAATAATTTTGGTTCTTTCATGGAAGCATGAAATTGATGTGTGTTGTCCTAGTATAAGTCTCAAGAGGGGGGGTGGTGAATTGAGATCCTATAAAAATTTCTGTAAAAATAGCTATTAAAAAGATTTTCCCCGATTTAAAATAAAAAATGTCAGATTGTAGTGAATTTATAAAAGTCCTAAATGTTCGATTTGTTTCTCAGAATATTGATTAGGTCTCAGTTATATTAATTTGAGGATTACTATAACTTATGAAACAAACCTACTAGTTTAAAACAGATATAAACACATGATAAACTAACTATCACAGATTGGTTTGTTTATATGAATTATGATACAATACAGAGTATAAAATATAAACAAGTAAACAAAGCGGAAATGAATACAAGAGGTTCAGTCTCATGATGAGAATTAGTCCTCTCCACTCGGTGATCACCTGACACCAATCAGATTAAATAAATAAATAGTTATGATCCACACCCTGGATCGGGGTTAACAATAGCACATAGGGATGTCGAGGTCCAAATACCTCTACCACAGTTCTACATGGGGGAAAAACAGGTCACACATGACCTCTACCACATTTATTAGTGAGATAGAGAAATGAAAAAAGATTTTTAGAGTGAGGATATTCAGTATCCTCCAGTTATACAGAGGATACAATGAGTGTCAAACAGACAGAAACACACACTGCTCGAAAATGTAAAAAAAATGAATGCAAAAGAGCTAAAAGAATGAAGACTAAGATTAGAACACTCTAGGTGTTAGCAATGCAGCTCTGGAATCCTTGTTGTGTAAGAAGTGATGTTTGAGTCCTTCTTTGGAAGATGTCTCCAAAATAGAGTATCGTGAACTCTAGGTTCTGGCTTCTAGGAGACAACCAATGTTCTAGCCTCTTTGTTTGAGTGGTACTTGATGAAGCACAACACAGTTGAGCTCAAGTTTGATCTCCAAATGATTTTCAGGAATTCCTTGAGTCTAAATTGTATTCCTAGGAATAAGAGGTGTTATTTGTGTATTCTATAGATGCACTTATATTCTACCATCTCCACACTTCTCCATGCTTTATGTCTCTCTATGTAGCTCTATTGGAATGATTCACATGGTTATTCTTTTATACATTGAGGTCTAGTAGACATAAATATATCCTCACATGCATTCACCTCGTACTGTCCTCTGAATATCCTACAAATAAAATTAAATAATGTCATAAACATTAATTTGTCTAAAATATGATTGTTTGTAAAAGTATGATAATTTTATGAAAATATGGTAAAATATAGATGGAACGGTGTCACAGTGAGTTGTAGTAATGGTGTCACAGTGAGTTGTATAAGAGGTGTCACATGACCAATGACATAGGAATGGTGACTCCTTCTATGCCATTGAGCGGTGTCAACAGGTACAGTTGAACTCGTAGCGGTGTCTCTTAACCGGTGACTGAAGAACGGTAGCAGTTTCTCTACCTTTGAAAAATATTGGAGCAGGGTAACTGTATGGGACCAGTGACTGTGTCACGTCATTTTCAAAAATATAGAAGTGGTGGCACTGCATTTGTGAAAACTGAGACTGGTGTCTTGTAGAATCGGTGACTGTTTCGCATAATTAGAGAATATTTGAGAAAAACGTTTTGAGACATAAACATAATAGAAAAGGGTAAGATTATTTAAGAATAATGAAACAAGATTAAAACATGATGGAATATGAATGATTGACATGATGTGTGTAAATAAGATTTAGTCCTTAAAATGATGTGTGATTATCAAAACATAAACGGTCCAATAAACTCAGTTGGTAATCCAATATCCAAAGGATCCAACAATCTCTCACTTTTTGATAATCACATAACATGGAAAGAATAACAGTTGTGTTAAGGAATAAAAGGAAAGATATAAATTGACAATATACATAACATATAGGAGCTGTTTCATTCTCCCACTAACATCATGCATGCCATCATAGTTATTTTGTTCTCCCCCTTTTGGGATTAGTCAAAACGAGTAATGAAAATTAAGATGAAACAGAATTTATTCATTCAATGTAGTAAAAAAAATACATGAAGAAGAAGAAAATGTTCCCATCAAAAATCACATGACTACTCTTTCTTATTAACCGAAGACTCTGCCGGCGCAGGGCCTGGATCAGCCGGATCAACAGGTGGAGAATGATATGGTCCAAAAACTAATGGAAACAAAACAAGTACTGTGGGAACAAGAGAGGGTACTTTAATGGAATAAGGTTTCTCTAGAATGATAGGTCGAATAGAGGATAAGGCTTGAGCAATAGGAGTTAGAGCAGTAGGCATAGAAGCGAAAGATCCAAGATGAGCAGTAGCAGGTACAACAATGGTCTAGCTTTGCACATAAAGGCAGGGCTTCAACAGGTGGATAAACTAATCAATGATTTCATCACCATAAGTCATAGCCTTCTCGATGTCATCCTTATTCTCTATAAACTTGTCAAATATAGGTTTAAAATATTTTTTCTTCTTGATCTAGTTCTTGAAAGATTTGGAAATAGAAGGCAGCTTGTGATTTTTAACATGAAACTTGAAGTTTCTATTCAAGTCATGCTTGGTGTATACCTTGTTGAAATATTTATCTACTATCTCTCCAATCTCCTTTATTGCAGAAGAAGCATCACGAGAATAGGAAGAGACTAGGAATCTAACATGATCGCTATTTTTTTATAACCTATGTCAAGGTGGCCTAAGAATTTACACTGGTTTCACCAGAAGTAGGAGGAACTATAGTTGAAAGGCATTGCACTTGCTCTTTGATTTATTTCCTAAACTAATATAGGATGAACTAAATGAGTTGAGAGATGACCTTGGACAAATATTTCTTCATGGATTCCATATATGACCTGTACTCATTTTACAGTTTATTGATCCCTTCAATCATCTTTACCAAATCAGAATTTGTCCTATAACTATTTGTAATAATTGACTGAGCAGTAGTTATATGACTAGACTGAATCCTCTTCACAACATCCCTTGACACTGATTTTATAATAGAGTCTACTTCATTGGTAGAATTCTTTAATTGTGCCATCTTGGATCTAATACAATAAAGCTCATCTTCCAACATGCTATTGTCATTTATAGCTTGGTCAGCAGAATTATTGATAGTACTCTACACTTCCTCTTTCACAGAAGATCGTATTTACATTTTTAAAGATCTCTAGGTCATCTTTGGTGACATACTTACTTGAAATATATTCTTGTTTAGCTAAGGCAGGAGCCTCTTCTTCATCGGTAGGCACAACTTCTTCCTCTACAGGTGTCACTCCAAAAGTAGTGATAGTCTTTAACTGAAACACACTTGATACATCTACTCTTTGACAAGAACTACCATAAGGTAGTTCATCTCCCTTAGATTCACCAGGGAATATAAACCATGTGTCCATCAAATGAAGATCAGTGGGATGAGGAAATTCAAATCTTTCCAAACTGGGAAGACTAGATGTCTCTCTATTTTCTACACCACCTTCTACACCAACTGAAACAATAGGAATCAAAGAATATTAAACTAAATTTTTCTCCAACTATTGACCAAGATCAACATTCTTTTCGCTGGGTTGTTTCTCCCCCTCATTTTGTGCAAGAACTTCATGACTTTGAGATGGAATTTCCTTGGCTTTTATGGTAGCTTCTTCTGCCTCATTAACACTTTTAGACAATTGAAACGCTTTTTCCATTATCTCTTCCATAGAAGGGATAACCTCTGGTAAAACATCATCTATAGCTTGATCAACATAAATAGGTTTTTCTTCAACAAAGGCTATTTCCACCCTTGTCAAGACAATATCACCATGATTATCTTGATCCAATTCCAACACAGCAGCATAAACTTATTCAACAACTTCTTCTTCTTCCTCAGAATACTCTACAAACTCATCAGGTTCCAAGATTGGGTTTATAATACCTTTTGGTCTTGAGGGATGATCCACTGGGTTGAAATTTTCACAAATCATGTCATCATCTGCAATCCATGATTTCAACCAGGGATTCCAACTAATTTTCATTTTCTTATAAATATCCTTAGACAAACAGAAGTCAACCTCCTCATATACCTCTTCCTTTGAACCAAAAACTCTTTTATATTTCATCATCATTGAAATGAATCAAGAATAGAATAGGGAGGTAGACATTGACTTGGGATTGATCATATCACTCATGTGAAGTACAATGTACCTACATAAATTGATTTTTTGACCATTTTTTATATGATGTAAAAAAGAACGTGTCCTGATGCTTGATAGTTGAAAAATAACCTTTTCTGGGGTAGATAAGATTGTGAATGAATTTAAACCACAATCTGTTCTCACCATCCAGTTCAGAAGCAACAGGTCTTTTGTGGGTTCACTCACCAATAAGATATCTAAAATCATCTAAAATACAGAACACATCACTGGGAGTTGGAGGTCCTAATGAGTAATCCTCACATATCCCTACATGAGGTATCTTTTAACAAGCTTCCCACAACCTTGAAGAGATGGTCATTATACAACAATTTATCAAACTTCTTACTACATAATCTTCATCATCATCCAATGATAATTGATCATACTGATAAAACTGAGATACCAGGTTTTGATAAATAGGTCGGTCCTCCCTATTGAACCAATCAAGTCATCCTTGGTCCTTTATAAATTGTAGATCTAAAGAATTACAAGACATCAACCATTCTGGACAGATTTTTCTTTCAGTTTTGACCAAGCGTTTTATGACATTAGGGTTAAGTTGTGCTTCTGGAGAAAAACTCTATCTCTTATTTGAGGACATTCTATTTTCAATCTATGAACTTGAAGGGCTCTTTATCCTTACCATGAAACTATATCAAGAAACTTCACGATGAAAGACATGCTCAAATTAGTGAGAAAAAGGATTGAGAATCCAGTAGGTAGTTGGAGAATGGTTTATCGATTGGGTTTTAGAGCAACAGTTTGGTTCGTTTTAAGAAGGTAAAGAGTCAAAGAGGTGAAGAGAGAAAGTCAAGTGACCAATTTTTTCATCTGGGGACTCTAAAAAACTTTAATTGGGTAAGATATAGGTAAATAAATAAATAAAACCTATCAATATAGTGGAGCAGTCAATGCATAACATGAAATGAAAAAAATAAAAAAGTGTGATACCAGTGAGACAGTTCTCTTACCAACCGGTGAGATAGTAGCAACATGTGATCGGTGAGACAGTTCTCTGTGAGACCGGTGACACAGTCACCTGTGAAACCGGTGAGACAGTCACCTGTGAAACTGGTGAGACAGCCACCTGAGCACATGGAAAAAAGTTATCATGCCAAGTTCATGTTTGATGTAGCTCATTCTATCAATGTTTAATGTTTTGGTATAGATATCAGCAAGTTGATGTTCAGTTTTAATAAACTCAAGAGTATTATCACCTTTTTGAAAATTATCCCTCCAAAAGTGATGTCTTACATCAATATGTTTGGTTCTAGAATGTGAAATAGGATTCTTAGAAATGTTAACTTCACTTGTGTGGTCACAATTCATAGGGATATGTCTAAACTGAAAACCATAGTCTAGTAAGGTATGTTTCATCCACAAAAATCTAAGCGCAACAACTACCAACAACAATGTATTATGCTTTATCAGTTGATAATTCTAGAGAGTTCTATTTATTACTACACTAAGATATCAAGTACTTTCCTAAAAAGTGACATGTTCCAGAGGTGCTCTTTCTATATAACTTACATCAACCGAAATTAGCATCTAAATCACTAACTAAATCAAAGGGTTGTCCTCTATGATAGAATAGTCCTAAGTTGGTTGTATACTTAAGGTATTTGAAAATTATTTTAACATCATTTAAATGGGATTATTTTGGATTTTCTTGAAATCAAGCACACATACACACAGTAAACATGATACCATTCCTACTAATAGTTAGATATAGAAAACTCACAATCGTTCCTCTGTAAGTGGATTAATCAATTGATTTTCCATTCTCATCAAGATTCAACTTACATTTGGAACTCATAGGCATCACGCTACTCTTAATGCTATCAAAGCCATATATTTTTAAAATTTATTATGTATATTTAATTTGATTCAGAAAAATACCTTATTTATTTTAAAATATGAGAAATCCAATAAAATACTTAAGTTATCCAATTAAACTCATTTCAAATTCAATTTTCAAAATTTTTAAAAAATAATTACACAAAGTGTTTTTTAAAGATCCAAAAATAATGTCATCAACATATATTTGATCTATTGAAACATCATTAGAAATTATTTTTATAAATAAAGAGGGATCAAACATTTCTTTTGTAAAATCTTTTGAAAACAGAAAACTACTTAATCTATCATTCCAAGCTCTAGGAGCTTGTTTTAAACCATATAAGGCTTTTTATAATTTAAAAACTTTATTTGGAAAATGAGGGTTTGAAAAACTGGGAGGTTGTTCAACAAAAAAATCCTCAACTATATAACCATTTAAGAATGCACTTTTGATATACATTTGATATAGTTTGAAATCCAAATGTGATGAATAGGAATGTAAGATCCCAATATATTCAAGCCTAGATACTGGTGCAATGGTCTCTTCATAATCAATTACTTCTTCTTGATTCAAAACATCTGTAACTGGTCTAGATTTGTTTCTAACTATGTTACCATATTTATCCACTTTATTTCTAAACACCCAGTTAGTGCCCATGGTCAAGGTATATTTGGGTCTATCTACTAACTTGTAGACTTTGTTTCTTTCAAATTGGTTAGGATCTTATTTCATAGACATTATCCAAAATTCATCATTAATTTCATCATTTATATTTTTTTGTTCAAGTTGAGACAGGAAGGCTAGATGTTTATCCTGATTTCTCATGGAAGATATAGTTTGTTTTCTTCAATCTAGGGATCCTATTACAACATCTAAAGGATGGTTTTTAAGAGTCCTGGTTGGTCTAGAAAATGTAGGACTGTTTATTTTAGGCTCTTTTATAGGTTCGAGTTCATGATGACTATAATCTAAGGAATTTCCAGAACTAGAGGTTTTAACTGATTCTTTAATAGGATGGTCAGAATGTTTTTCACTTATATCCAAGTTTGACATATCATATTCAAGACTATCTAGGGATATCTTAGGCTCCTATGGATATGTCTCATGAAGCTTTACATGAACAAAATCTTCCACACTTTAGGTTCATTTGTTAAACATACTATAGGCTTTACTGGATATGGAATATCCAAGAAATAATCCTTCATCACTTTTAAATAATTTACCTTGGGTTTCCTATTGTTCCACAATTCATAAGGGGTTTTCTTAAGGATAGGTCTTATTAAGACTCTGTTGATTATGTAACAAGATGTATTAACAGCTTCAACCCAAAAATAAATTAGAAAATCATATTCATTGATCATTTTCCTAGAAATCTCATGAAGGGTTCTATTCTTCCTTTATACTACAGCATTTTTTTAGGTTTCCTAGGGGAAGAAAAGTTGTGTCTATAGCCATTTTGAGTACAAAAATATCCAAATTCTTGATTTTCAAACTCACAACCATGATAAATTCTTAGAGATTTGTTTTTTAAGTCCACTAAGGTTCTCTAATGATCTTGAATAATTTGTAAATTAATTACATGCTTCAAATTTATGTTCTAGGAAAATTGGTCCAAGTGTACCTAGAAATGTCATCTACAAGAACATAAACATATTTCTTCCCATTGAGACATGAGACTCTTGATGGTCCAAATAAATCCATGTGAACCAACTCGAGAGGTAGAGAAGTAGTTACTTCTTTCTTTGGGTTGAAAGCTATTTTGTGTTTCTTTCATTATTTACAAGGATTGCACACTTTTTTGTCATGAAACTCAAGCTTAGATAGGTCTCTAATTAAGCCTTTTCTATATAATATATTAAGTTATTTAGTATTATATTGTACTAATCTCCTATGCCAAAGAAAATATTATTTTTGAAATACACTAAAGCAAGATACATTTTGTGAAGCCAGTCTTTCTAGATTTACAGAGTAAACATTTTCATTTCTAACGGCAGTAAATACTAAATTATGTTTGGCATCAAAGACATGGAATGAATAATTTTCTAATTTAACATTAAATCCATCACCACACAGTTGAGAGATACTGAATAGATTATGTTTTAGGACATCAACATATAGTACTTCTAAAAGTGATACTGAGTTAGGGTTACCAATTTGGCCTAAGATGATGATCTTTCATTTAGAGTTGTCACCAAATGTGACATGTCCTCCATCAATCTTGATACAAATTTTAAAACTTGAATAGTATCATATCATGTGTCTTGAACACCCACTATCCAAGTACCCAAGATTCCTTTAGGATCTCTTTAAGAATGTTTCTTGTAAAATAGATCCAACAAGAAATTTTTCCGGTACCCATACATGTTTGGGTCTAGAAATATTAGTGATAAGAGCTTTAGGAACCCACATCTGTCTCATGGGTTTTCTATAAGTATATTTTAAATATTTTAAAAATTAAACTTTATTTGGTCTAGTAGAATATGAGATACTAGATGAAGTAGATGAACTAATAGAGCTATAAAATGCTGTACAATTTTTCTTTTTAGGTGAGCATACTAATTTTCCATATTTTTCCACAAAATATGTTTCAGAAAAATTCCTATGTCCGGGTTTATAACCTATAACAGAAGTTTATTTTGGGGAAATATGATTACCAAAAATTTGAGTAAGAGTATTCTTTCCATTTTTAAACTATTCTAAATCTTTCTCTATCTGTTCATTAGACAATTTTAGCTCATTTTTTTCTTTTAACAGTTGGGAATTTTTCTCCTTTTCAACAATAATATCAAACTTGACAGTAGAGGTTAAAGCATGATATTTCTATAATGATTTTTACTTGTCATTTAGTTTATTAAATGTATCCTCTAACATGTTTCAATATTATAATAATTCATCATTTGACATATTATAAGATTAAGATTCATCTCCAGAGTAATAGTAATTTTGTGCAGGAGAGTCATGAGTTACCTCAGATGTGTTTTTCATAAAACACATGTTTGCCTTATCAGTTTTCTCATGTATTGAAGAACCAGATTCACTGGAGTTTACTTCTGATGCACTCCAAGTAGCCTTGATGGCATTCTTGTACTTTTTTCATTTGTAATCATATTTATTTTTAATCTTTAACTTTGGGCATTTTTCCTTGACATGCCCTTTTCTTTTATACTCATAGAAGATTATCTCACCAACTTTGTCATTCCTTTTCCAATCATTTTTCCAGTTTTCATTTTTATCATCTTAACCTTTGAAATTTGAATTTATGAAAAATTTCTTCTTTCTATAGAACTTGTTGAATCATTTGGCTATTTTAGCATTCTCATCATCACTTTAAGTGGATGATTCCTCACTATTGGAGATTTCAACAGCTTGTACTACTTCTTTCTCTTCGTGTTTGGACCCATTAGATTTGAGTGTAACATAATTTCTTTTTGGTTCTTCATCCTCCTCTCTTTTTACTTTCAGTTCCTCTTCATACATAATAAGCTTTATAATTAATTACTTTACTAGTAAGGTACTTACATCACATGATTCTCTAATTGGCACTAATGTTCCTCTCCATATGTCTGGTATACATCTTAGAATCTTCATAATCTGTTCCTTTTTAGTAACATCTCTTCCCAAAGAGATCATTGTGTTGGCAATTTTGTTTAACCTGAGATACATATCAAACATGGACTCGTCAGGTTTCATTTTAAAGTTATCATATTAATAGTATATTTTTTTTAATCTCATTTCTTTAACATTGGATGTTCCTTCATGTGAAACAGCTAAGGTAGACCAAATATCGTGTGTTGTTTTACAAGATGAAATCCTATTGAACTCTCTATCCCCTAAATCATAGTATAAATCATTCATGGATTTGAAATTAGTATTATAAGTAGTTTTAGTAGCCTCATCCCAAGTGCTTCTATCACCTTCAGGAAGTTTATATTCACATTCAATAGTAGTCTAGATTTCAAATCCCATGCTTTCTAAATGTATTTTCATTTTAATTTTCTGTTGAGCATAGTTAGTTCCACTAAAGAATGGAGCTCTATTTGTTACAACACCTTCTAATATGTAATCCATATCTAGATTTTATAAATATATTTAAAGAGATATAAATTTAGAAATGACATAAATTTTATGATCTTTAAATACAACTAAAATCACAGTTGAGATAATATTTGAAAATATATTTGAAACACATATTGTTTTGAAAAATTTAAACACCGCCCTGATAACAAAATGTTGTCCCAATAGGATCTCAATTACCCCCCCCCCTCTCCCCTTTTGAGACTCCTATTGGGAAAAAATGTGGTTGGATGCGTATGCAACCATTTGGAGACACCATTGGTCATAGATGAACTTTGGTGGTAAAGGATTGTTATTGGTTGGTGATGTTGCATCGATAGGTGATGCTGAGCTTCGTTCATAAGATGTACTGGTAATGGATCACTATGCTTTTCTTACCTGTAGTTGGGTATGGTTGGTCGAATACCACATCGAGCACTTCATCTAGAGTGTGATATAAGTGTCTCAAACCTTCAATATCTTCTTAGTGTATTATTCTTTGTTATTAGCATGTATCTTATCTTGATTTTGTCCTTGATGCACTAAGAGAGTGTTGGTCATATTCCGTGCAAATTTTTATAAGTTGTTGGGTTTGATTTGTGGTCTTTATCAGTGTTTCATGTTGGACACCCGGTTCTTTCGAGGCATGTTTAGTCCTAAGTGATACCTGGGATCCCATGTATGAATTATTTATTCAAAATCTTGGATGAAATGCCAGAGGGATGCCATTCTAGGATCAGTCTATGATCTGATGTGGACATTTTGGCTTTGTGACAACATCTAAATAGTAAATTTAGAGTATATACTACCTTGAGTTAGTTCCATGGACTAATGTTTTATGAATATAATGTTAACTGATATTTTTTAGGCTTGGAGTTAATGTCTAAAGGGTAGTGATTCTAGTGGTCTGGATATAGATTACACCCTTGTATGTGCCATGGCATGACAATTAAAATAGTCAGTTGATGGTTTGACCAAGGAATGCCACTTGAAGTCAGTTATGGGATTCAGTGAGTGGGTTCATGGTAAATGAAAGATTTCTTAGAATAAGGAATTATGGTTCGGTCTATTGTATGCCAGCAGTCTAAGCTTATTTTTTTCAATATAATTTGTCTAGAGTGGCTCGGCTATTTTCCTCTTCATTAATGTTTCCAATCGAATGAAACTGTTTTAAAGAACATCATTGGGTTAAGGCGGGTGTGGTGTGAAGATCAGCTATTTCTTTCATGGAAGGTTGTGTGACCACTTTCTTCTAGGTTGATTAGGATTTGACCGTTTCATTTCAATGAGGTTCCTATTTTTTCATCATATGTAATCAAGTTTTCCTTGATAAAGAAAACAAGCCATGAGCATCATTAGAATTATTAGGGGTGTGCATTGTAAAGAGATTCTAATAGTGGGGAGGTACTATGGTTTAGAATCGACCCCCTTCTAATGTTAGGACCTATGGAGGGGGGTAACATTGGCTAGATGCTTAAAGAGATGACAACGTGATCATATATCCAGTTAAACAAGATTGGGGAAGAATTGTTTTGGTGTTCCAGATGGAAAATGAGCGTTGGATCGGGTTTGGATGGCTTCAATGTTGTGTGGTTGGGAAGTGCTTGGAGGTGTGTTAGGAATTTGGAAACACAATGTGATAGTTTGAATGAGACTTCACAACCCTTTTAGGTTAGGGGATGTTTTTTTCCAACGGATTATTAAGGATGAGAATTTATAAGGTGGGGAGGTTGTAATGAACCATGTTTTAAACCAAGATGAAATTCCAAGGGGAATTTGAATTTGGTATTTACAAGAAGATATGTTCTTTGAACCGAGCATTGGGATGTAATTCCAAGAGTTAAAACAATTCAAGGAATTATTTTAGACTTGGGTAAACACCTGATAAGTTCTTCAGTTTTTCATTTGAGTTGCGGGAGCACCGGGCCCTGAAAATCAAAGGTTTGGGTGCTCAGAACAGGGAACACAAATATTTTTGAAATGGTTCGCCTTCAGTAGAAAACAGTGTGGCTGATGTAGGTGTGTAGATTTGAAGCACCTGATATGCACACATTTTACCCAAACTTTTCACCTAGCCCAAACAATTAGTGCCACATAAGCAGTATGCTCACACTATTCATCGCACGGTAGGAACATGATTGGGATACCATATGTGAAAAACATTACAAGGTGAGTTTCCTTTATAGTGGGTATTTTTTTTGTTGGAAAACAGTTTGGACAAACTATGTCAAAAAACCATGCGACCCCAGTTTTGAGGGTGAAATGACCATTTTTCTCATAATGAGTTTTCAAACTCTTTTATTTATTTCTTATTCTCATGGAAACCATGTGAAGCTCATCCCTCTCGCCTATGAGCTCCCAAGATCCTCCTTATAAGGATGAAGATATCTCTTATATACATTTTTTAAATCAAGAATCATCTTTCTATGTGGATCTATATTGGTATGTTTTTAATTTCTTATTATCCTTTCTTCGTTTAATATTCTCTCAAAATAGTTATCAAGGTGCAAGCTCATTTGCCCTATTTTCAAGGTAATTATCTATTTCTTCAATTTCTTCCAAACTGGACCGAATTAGACCTTGATATTGGATGAGTAAATTATCCTAAGCATAAGGTAGGAATTTTTTGGATTTTCCCTATGTTTCCATTGAATTATAATTTTTTTCGTTATGTCTCATGTCGGCCTATTCTGTGAATTGTCTTAAATTTGAGTTCTTCATTCTAAATTGGTATATGCACCTTGATATACTCTCATTTGTTATTGCTTAATCATTTGAGGATGAAAAACTAGATCTTATACATCCATTGGGTGTGATGAAATATATTTCCCATTTTTAATTAATTGAACAAATGTCTGGAATTCCATCTAAGCATTCGACTCAGGCTATAAATGGAGTTTCCCATTGTAGGTAATTCCCCAAGAGTGGATGGAAACATCTAAGTGCCATTTTGAACCTTAATAAATTTAATAACATTATGGTTTAGCTACACAAAATTCTTATTTTGATAAATTTAATTATAATTATCAAATGAAATGATTTGTTATGATTAAATGAATTGTTTTATGAACAATGTCATGTTTTTATAATAAAACCCCTCAGATGTGGTGCATTGTCTTCAAAATTAAAATGTGATGATTAGTGATTTAATACCTTCTTAGCCTTATTACATTTGTTTTTACCTATTCCCCTATGTTGTTGTTAGTTACGAGGCATGTCTTGAGCATGGCCTAAAATGATAATGTTAAATGGGAAAACCCTCTTTCTTTATAAATGTTCTTTGAATATTTACACCATATAAGTTCATGGCTTGGCCCACTCCTACTTAATTTAATAATGAAATCGGATCCTTTTAGGGTCTTGTATTGCTTAATAAATGACATTTCCCTTGTAGAAAAATGCTAAAATGTTATAGGCATCTTCTATGTGTTTCCTTTAACCTTGTAGAATTATTTTCCAATATATATTAGTTTAAATAGAATGAATCTATAGAATATTTTTTCATGATGGATTGCATTCCTTTAATGGATTAAATGGTTTATTTTAAATGGAATTTAATTGGGTGGTATGCACATGCCTCTTTTTATATATAAATAAGCATGGATTAGCTGAATTGTTTTAAAATGAATGGAAATTTCATAATGATTTTCCTTAATTGGATGAAATTAATGTTTTAAATGAAATGAATTGTATAGGGTGGTATGGACATGCCATTCATTACATGCTATAATTAAATGTGATCCCCTGAGTGATAATTGGGCTTAATAAATGTAGAGCATGAAAGGTAATTCTTCATGGATCCCATTGTTATTATTATTATTATTATTAGTATCATTATTATATGACTATTATTTATACATAGGCTATGAGATTATAGTAAGGGTTCTGTTGAGTAAGGTGGTATCACGCTCCATTTCATTGAGTGTTGAGCATGACGTCTTGCACTAGTGATACCTTGTGGATAGTGTGAGTGATGCACCATGTCCCTGGGTGAGTTTTTACATGAGGGAAGACTCACCACCTTTTCCAGTGTTGACATGATGACATATTCACCATATCATGTGATGATCATGATATCTCCCAGTCATTATGAGTTGTAGGTCATGTACCATTATTCTTGATCGTATAGACTCATTTATACTAGTGATGGATGTATGAGTTACACCCTAGTCCATCCAGTACCTAGTATTCCAGGATTATGGACACTTATGTCTACACTTACATGGTTCATATAAGTGGATTTAATATAGAACTATACTATTTATAAATTATTACTATATACATATGGTTATGCATCAGCCTTTGATCCTGGTCATGTGCCAAAGATGGTAGAGTTGGCCAAGTGTTCTATTGGAACCTGAGCAGATTGGTATTTATTTATTTATTCAACAATGGTTATAATTTTCATATATACCTAAACAATGCATTAATTTATATTCATGGACTAAATTTAGTTGTAGAAATAATGGGTGGTAACCTACTATGATTTTATCTCACACCCTACTTGGGACGCCATTGCATTGGGGTACCCGAGTAGAACACATGTTCACATGACCATGGTTGATTTATTCTGTTATTATTCATTGTACATGGAGTTAGGAGCATGAGAATGATATGGAGCGTAGGATTATCATGGATGTCCCCCTTGGTGATTTTTGTTATTCTTGTACTGAACTATATATTGTTTCTTTTAGTATGTCTACTATTTTAGTTATATATCATCATCTAGACATGCATGAATTTCATACATTGTCATTTTCCATCTTTTGTATTCAGTTTATATTATTATTACACTACATTGTCTTTCATTTATTACTTCTTCCACTGCTAGATGTTATTTATTTTTTGATATATCATTGTGCTACTCTAGTCATGAGGATACTGTATCCCCAATATAACCTTATGAGACCCTCACTACTAGTTGGAAGCCTCTGGAATATGGGGAGATGTGCTTGAGGCAATGTGACCCATCAGTCCAACTACCATATTAGTGGTTAGTCGAGATGGGATGTTACATCAGGGTTTAGTCAAGGAATTTTTGTATACTTCCAAGAAAAACATATCAATGATTCTTTATAAATGAAATGTACATACCTTTCACCTCTAAGTCTATGGAGGCATTTTCAGATATGGTATATAACCACGAGACATCTCTTTAACTATTGGGTTGAGATAGTCCATGGGAAGAGATATTGTCATCCCCTACTACCAGGGTCATTTTTGAGAGATTCCAGAGATTATTTTCTTTTATACTATCACTGGGGATAGGAAGAGACTTGAAATCTGGGGGTTAGATCTGTTTCCTTAATCATATTTATGGATAGAACATAATTGCTATCGATATTACTCTCGGGCCTAGCAGCAACGATCCCCAATATTTTGTGGGATGAAACGAGTATATTATCATCCACAATTGGTTATTTTTCCTCCTTTTTATATAAATATTCCCTAGAATATGTGGCTTCACAAGACTCAAAGGGAGCATTACCACCCTATAGTATTCTGACACTCCCATCGATGGGGTATTTCAATAATTGATGAATTTGGGGTGGTACCACCATGTGGATGTGAAGAGAAGGCCTTTAGAGTAGAGGATTATATAAAGTGTATTTCTCAATAGCCATGAACTCAGTGTTATATGTGAGATCCCCGAACTGATTCTTGATATTCATCTTCTTGGGAGGTCTTTGCTCTCTCTTATAATACACTTGAATGGTCAGATCCATTAGAGATAATCCCCCTTTGATATATCCCAAACATCGAAGGGATTGAATCGTGATGAGGTTGATCCGAAAACAATTATTAATCAAAGTATTTTGGATTTTGACATTATCAAGTCTACATGAAACATATAGGGGTATGATGTGTTCTTGGATGCCCTGTTCATGATCATGTTCTAGGAACGAGATGGAGATTTGGTATTCTAATGGCATAGTCTACACTCGATAAACCTCAGATGTAGTGACTTCTATCTCGAATTCCTCTAGCATATAGAGGGCTTCAAAAAGGTCATATCAGTGTTATATTGACATATGGAGTTCATCTAGGATCAAAAACATAGCCTAGAAAACCTCTAGATGATTTATAATGTCATACTTTTGTGCCATAGTTTGATTCTTCTTGAGGTGGGGTTGGTATTTATTATGTAGTTCAAGAGATGAGATAATTGAGGTAGATGTTCCTTATTCTTGTTCAGAGTTTGAGGTTTCATCTTCTAATAGTGGAGCTAGTAGTACAAACCTTGTATGTTGTCTGGGATGATTAGATAATCATACCCCTACCAATCGGCGGTGTACGATGAATGGGTATTGAAAACCGTGGGAGGGCACCTCAATGCCTATGTTGGGATTACTAAAGTGATTTCCCAAGGTTCATAGACGTATATATTTACTCTATGGGGAAATGACATAGATATTGGGTCTGACCACACCCACGTTGTCCCATGTATCCTCGAATCCCTCACTTCCATCCTTTAACTACCTAGCAAGGTATGGGAACACATAATCGGTGGCATACTCATCATCAGATAAGGGGTCTACCAATTGTATTATATTAATAGAAAAAATATGAATTCTTCATTCGATGAGGGTTCTATTTGATGAGGTGGTTCTCATGGTTTAGATATTTTAGGAATGAAATTTGAAAGATTTAGGGCTTGTGTTGGAGCTTTATATGACACATCCTCTTATGTCTCTTCCTATTTCCGATGCTTATTTTCACCTATGGGAGGCATATTTGATGTCACCTACCTAGGTGATGAAACCTTTATGGGTCCGCGAAGGTATGTTCTCAGGTTTTTATGAGCTCAATCAGTTGTGTTGATGGTGATGACATTCAAGAAGGTATATCAGGAAATGGTAGTTTTACCATTGTTTTCTATACAACAGGGTGACTTTCCACTTCTTCTGTGAGGGTCATTTCTTGGACCCTTGGCCATGTTGTACCTTTTTGGATTACAATACATATGGTTTTTGATTTAATTTTCTATATTTTTCTACCATCTTGGCCTGAATGTAGCGACCTTGAGGGAGTTTCTTGTCATGTTTGATGAACATTCCCCGAATAGAAGAGGTTCTGCTTGTGGTGGGAGGAACAGATGGGATATTGACCATTGATATTTACCACCATACCTGGAGAAGATTTATTCCCTTCACAATAATGATGATGATGAAAATCCCCCCAGACCTGTGGGCTGGGGACTATTCGTGGCCACCATTGGATCTTTGTGATCTTGTTGTTGAGAATTTGGTGATTCTAGTGAAGGGTTTAGTGATTCATGGGACATGAATTAATATATAAATTCCGCCATCCCAATAGGATCGGGTTGATCTGGAACATCCATTGATTTCCCCAGGACCCTCTGGGGGGGGGGGTGTGATAAACCAGGTGATGACGATTAAGATAAAAATTCCCCCAGTACAGTGGGATGAGGTCTATTTGTAGCTACTACCAATATGTCCTAAATTATCTTAGGGATTGATGATTCGAGGAATGGAGGAGGGGGTAATTTCCCAGCCCGGTGGAATTGGTTCACTTATGGAGGACTGCTATGGAAGATTCTATTGTAACCAATTAGATTTGGAGAAGTGGTTCTTGTGTATAAGAAGGGTGGAATGGAATCCCATGACAGGAGTCATTTTCTACATGATTTGTTTACTACAACTTTTGATTTTGTGCCTGAAATGTCTTCTCATTCTTATTACGGGCCCTGACCAAAGATATTTTGGCAGTGCAATCCCTCCATTCATGATGTATTAGAATCATAAAAGAAGGGGCATTCGGTTATAGTGACCAAGTAGCTCAAACATTACTTGGTCCCCTAATCTCACCATAGAATATGACATTACTTGATTCCATATATGGGGGCCTTTGCTAATCTAGAGACATAGTGAGGTGAAGTGCTTTGTACTTCTCCCAAACATGGATACATATGTCAGATGAGGATCTAGAAATCAGTCGATAGAGAGTTTTCATCATACAGAGACAAAAACTATGTAGGGGATTTTTCTGATCTTCCATTCTTAGTTTTTGGGCAACAGAAAAGGTGACCATATCCAGCTGACAACATATTTTATTGATGGTCTGAAGGTGAACCTCGTATCTTGGATAAGTGATGTGTCTAACCTTCAATCATTAACAATTTTACCATATATTTTGGCATAGTTTAGGAATGAAATCATTCTTTAGATCATCTAGGATCTCATAGTTAGAAGTTGCGAGGATCAAGAACCTAACTGGGATGTTTTTTTGGTTAAATTTTTCCATCTATCTATGTTGTCCACCTCTTCATCTAACATACATGCCTCCACTTGTCCAGACCCTAGAAGTTTCATCTTAGGGATTCTTGCTCACCATGGTGAAGGGTGGCTGGAAGTTGATGGGGAACTATATATGGTTGACCTTGATGTTTCTTGAACCTCTCTATACAAAGGAAATTGATTTTTGAGAACCTATCTATATGGAGGTGTCTATGAAAGGATAGTATTTCTCTATTTGAGGGAGACATCACTATGGGGACATTGAAGACAATATATTTCAGAATTTGAGTCTATGTGTTCTATATCCATGCTACCATAGGGAGGAATGTCATGGTAATGATCAAATTCTAATTTGGTTGAAGATTTGATGGACCCTTGAATTAATCTATATTTGCATCAAACAATATTAAAGAAACTGGCATTTAGCAAGTTAGGGATATGGGTCTCATTCTCTATCGTCGCCAAAATATATTAGACTAACTTTTGAGTTTGTACAGGGATATAGGATTTCTATATGAAGTCTTTTATAATAGTTTGATAATAATATAGTTCTATTGAAATATGAGTATGCTACCAAGAATCTATTGGAATATTCCTAGGAGATTATTCATTGTTGTTGGGAATATGAGTCTTTCCATGGGTGGTTGTTGGAATATACCTGTCATCTTTGACTATAGAAGGCATATGAGCCTTGTTTAAATATGTATTCTTGTGGGAATATACTAATTAACCACAAGAATAGGGGATGGGATATGAACCTACTCTAGTATAGCCTTTCAAGGATGATGGTGTAGTTTTTCATTGGCGGAAGTAGGAATATGAGCCTGGATTCCATGAGATACTGGAATAGGCCTAGTATCTTCACTAATAAAAATGTGATCCTACCCCAAGACATGTTCCACTCTCACTTGGTGGTCCTCAGTTGGAGAGGGGATATGATCATGATCTTATTATATTGGAATATTCTTCTGATCTTTTATGACAGTTATATTTTCTTGTATCGAGGCATGTGTCACTCTCACTTGGTTAGCCGCTATTGGAAGAGGAATATGAACCTAATCCAGTGCCTTTAAAGAATTCCTACATTCTTTTTTGATAGGAATGTGGGAATTTCTTGAGGCATGTTCCACTCCCTCTTGGTGAGCCTCATTTGTAATGGGCATAGGAGCCTCGTCTGATGCCTCACCCTTTACATGATTTTTTTGATTATCCTCTATGGAAGGAGTAAGAATGTGTGATTTCTCTAGAGAAACCACTTATTCATGGTGATCATAGTTTTGTGCTTTAATAGATATAGGAATAAAAAAATTCCCATGTCCATGTATATGTACAGGTTTCGTAATATTCTAACCGAGTTCTTCATCTTTTTTTAGAATGTAGTGAAAGTTTAGAAAAGTGTGTACATGAACATAGGCATGTACATTTTTTGTCTCTAATATGCACTCACACATATCATTGATTGAAACTAGGATATCATTCCATTTCTATCCTCCTTGTTCCATCAGAACATGCCGATAGGATTCATTCATGGGGGTAGGGATATGCACCTCCTCCATGCTTGCTGTAGGAATATAACTGTAGACTTGATCCGAGGGAGTATGGATATGATCATGCTCACTGGCTATGAACAAACTATACTAGTGGGATTTATCATTGAAAGTGAGAATATTATCTACCTGTAGGTTATCCATAGCTTTCTGCACCTGATGTGACTTCCTTCATGCTTCTACATGAGTGTCAGAGGTAGACATATGTTGGTTGGTGCCCGTAGAAGGTGACTAAGGGGCACCGACCAGATGGCACTGGTGAAAGAGATTTATGGGAAACCTCTTCAAAGGCCCCTGAACTGGAAGGTAGTTATAGTGGACTCCTTGATCCACCGTCATCAGATATTTAATTTAGTGATTTTTTTTCTAGTGATTAGTGGTGGAAATGAGCACCACTAGTGTCACTGAAGCATTATTTAGACAACAAATACTCATTGGTTTCAACATTTGGAGGCCCTTCCATACAACCTCATGTTTTAGGATTGTACCATGTTCGTGGTTTTCCTGGAACATTTCATGTTCCACCCAACACTGAAGATGTCTGGTGGGTGTGGTCATTCTATGACTCATATGGGTTACAGTCATAGAAAAATTTCAAGAATAGTTATTGGATGAAGACATGGTCTTGGGCTATAAAGTTTTTTGTGAGATAAGTAAGCATAGTTATACAGACAATGATGAACACGAGAATTGATCATTGTATCATTGTATGCATGATATGTGCTCAATGAGATATGCATTGGTAATTGAATTTTCCTTTCTTATTCTCTATTTGATCATTCTTCTCACATGGTCTTATCATAATGAGGGTAGACTTATTTCTTGAGGAGTCTGTTTACATTTGGTAAATTGATTTTTTTTATTTGAGAGTTTCATTTAGGGGTCAACATTTAATTTCATGGGAAGATACAAATAGACTCCACTAAAAATTGATTACGGGCTGTTCAATTACTTGTAAAATCATTCACTTCGGGTTTAGCATTTTCTAATAATCCATAGAAACTACCAATGGTTCCCACACCCACAATTGAGTATATAACTACTTTCCAAAGGTATGAGGTTAATTTAAATTTATGACCCAATGAAACTTATGAAATCACATTGGTTGAGAGGATGGGTGGTTGGGATCATTAGACCCTTTTGTGGGGGAATTATTTCCTACTCTATGACTCTTTTATAGATTTAATATAAATTCATGAATCTCTTCCTAATCTTGATACTAAAACATTTACTCTAAAAAAATGATCAGGTGTTGAATCCATCCATGTGTATGGAGGTGTCAATGAATGATTCCATCTGTATATATTTGAGGTTGTTTATGTATTCCACATTATTGGGCAGCCTCTTATATTTTTGAATCCATAGAGCCTGGAACTGTAGTGCTTAATTCCATCCAAGGAGGAAATTAATATTTCAAGGATGGGATTGACCCTTTTTGAGGTGTCCTATGTATCTGGTTTATTACATGAATGAAAACCCACATAGTATGTTGAAACCATGAATTTTAACATCATGTAGAAAGGATATATATGAGGGTACTTAGGAATTTAGTATTGAACTCAAGCCTCAAGGAGGCGTCCTACGTATCTTGGTTATGGAAGGAACAAGAGTGATCGTAGTTCAGTCATGCCATTGAGACTTACCTAGAGGTGGATGCCCATTTATGGGGTAGTCATATCATGAAACTAATTGGGTTTTATACATTGAGGTTACCCTGGATGGTGGAGATTCAGGATGAAAATGTTATGATCATTTCAAACCCATAAGCTCATGTGATACATGACCAGTGTGGGGAAAAAGGGTTAGCAAGTAATCAGTCTCATTTCATATGGATGCAAGACTTATGTACTATTGAAACCATGTGGGATGCTTGATATGGAGAGTGAACCTTTGGAAGGCATCCTACATATCTTGATTATCGAATGAATCATATTTATCATTTTTTAGTTACCTTCTCAATTCACTGATGGATGAGGAAAAATGTTAATCCCATGGGAGATATTGGGTCCCAATGGTTGGAATGTCAGAGACATGGAGGGGCTTACCCTGAGGTGAATGACCATTTGAGCTCTGGTCTTGGGAAGGAATCCTAAATATCCTGATTATTGCATGAATCAATGTTCCCATAGTTTCGTTACCTTATCAATCTGTTGATGGATGAAGGTGACTGATAGGCCCCTGGTAGAGATTGGGTCTCGATGGTTGGAATGTCAGTGACATGGAGGGGCCTACACTAAGGTGGATTCCTATTTGAGATTAGGCCTTAGGATTGTGTTATACATATCCTGATTATGGAAAGAATCATAGTTCTCAATGTTTAGTTAATTTCTAAATATTTATAATGGTGAGGAATAATGATAATGCCATGGGAGAGTTTGGGTCTCGATGGTTGGAATGTCAGAGAAATGGAGGGTCTTACAATGAGGTAGATTCCTAATTGAGCTATGTACTTAGGAAGACGTCCTACATATCTAGATTATGGTAGGAATTAGTTCTATCATAGTTCAATTGGTGGTGTGTCCAAATATATTTACTAGACAAGGTTATCATGTCCTGGGATGTCTTCCTGACATGTCCAAATTGTCTACCTGGCATGCTTGGGGTGTCTGTATGACATGTATGAGGATGTCTGGACATGTCCTGACTGTCTAGAGGACATGTACAAAGAAAATCACATGATCCAATTGAATTATGCAAATTATGTCTCATAATGTGAATGTAATGTTTCGAGGACATCACATTATCAAGGTAGACATGTCCAGAGGGTGTCACATGAATTGGATATCATGACTGGAGGGCATTGTAAAACCTGGATATCATGTCTGGAGGGAATTGTATGACTTCGATGTAATTGATGGAGGGTTCCACATGATATGGATGACTTTTTTAGAGAACATTGCATGAATTGGATCCATTTTTAGGAGGGTGTCACATGATTTGGATGACCTGTCCGGAGGACATCGCATGACTGAGCTGGCTTGTCTGGAGAACATTACGAGACATATCCCACATGTCCTTGTGACACATCATATCTAGGGAAACATGTATAGAGGATGTTGTATGATTGTAACTAGAGATCTTGGATGGATTCACAATACTTGGGTTGAATTCCTATAGGGTATCATACGAATTTCTTGATAGGTCCAAGGGAAATCACATGATCCAAATGGCTTGTCAAGGGAGCATCAGATGACTTGGGGACATGCCTCGGTGTTGTCACATGATCTGGTCCAGTCTTGTGAAATGCATGAAGACCAGCATATACAAATTCATATAAGTCTCCCATTATTCTTTTTTCCATCTTTTGTTTCATATGTTCCTCAATGTTTGTCAAGCACTAGATTATTTTAGATTTCATGTGACCAAGCCGACATGTGAGACCTCCTTTGCATAATTTGGATGAGAAACCAAAATTACTTCACGTGATCTATAGAGTGATCCTGAGAAGTGAATATTCATGCTGCATGATCCCTTAGGTAATTCCTCGGATTTACCTAGTGGAAGGAATTTGCAATCGCATGAGTAGCCACTCCGATAAGTCTACTCTTGTACTCCTGTATAGTAGTAGCTCGTGGTCTATAACCTGTCATGTGTGCATTTTGTGTGATGGGGGGGAGATTTATATACCCCAATGCCTAAGTTATATGCCTTTTTATGTGCGGTTCTTATCTCATGGATTTGAGATAGAGTTAGTGGAGGGATTTTGGTATCACACTCATCACATAATCCAGTTGTGGGTCATCCATGGAATCAAAAGATGATCTGTGACTACGATATTGATCCACCATTTCCATGTTTATTGGAACATAGATGATCAAATGGACTTCACCAAACCATGTCATGTATTTTTTAGAAGATAGACCTTTTGATGGAGTCCCAAGAGGACCCAGATCTGGGGGAGCATTGTGAGATAGACAAACCAAGGTGTTTACTAGTGCTTGACAGAGGTGGGTTCTGGTGGTTGAATTTGATAGAAGTCAGCTCCTTCTGAGTAGGTTGACACTTTTATAGTTTTTGGCGGGATTTTATTTTTCCCTTTACGAATTCTATAATTTTTTTATACTTTGATTTTGGGATAGATGTATGCATGAATTTTTTGTTTTGATTTTACTATCTCTACATGGCTTCATGGAGATGTTTGTGTGCTTACATATAGGTACCATAGGCTAAGGCCACCCTTGTGTGTGATATGCCTACATGAAGATTGTAAGAACCTAGTTTTTCACTTAGGTATGGATCCTTTAAAAAAAATTTTGTTTATTTTATGGACCCAATATAGATTCCTAATGAGTTCACAAAGTTCTTGGGGTTTTCCGTGTCTTTTTTGGAGCCCAAATACCACCTTTTTGGGAGAAAGATGCATGTATCACCGCTAGAGTAAACCGTGCAAGGCAGTCTGAATGGCTAGTTTTACTATATATGGGCTGGATAGTGGCGAAATATGGGGTGCATGATTTTCCCAAACCATACGAATTGGGCATGAATGTGGTAATAGTCTTTAGTTTTTAGTAGAGGTGTTTCACATAGTTGGAACATGATTTCCCAAACTATTTAGCCTAACCATATCTATGCCCCCTTCCTATAGCTGACCATTCGGGATTGGAACACGATTTGGCTAAACCTATGGCCAAACCGTATGAAAGCTATTTTTTGGTAAAAGTAGGGTTTTAGACTTAAATGTTGTTTTACATTCTCCCCTCCTATCATTTTGTTTTCAGTGGATAGTAGCCCCTGAAATCTCCCTTCATGAATCCTAAAGCCCTATATTATTGTAATTTATCTCGATCATACGTCCAGAGATCGAATCGATTATTGCTCATCTCATTGGATCAGTAATGATATGATCTCAATTCCTTTTTAATATTTCGTTTTACTTCTTTGTATCTATGATTCTATTTATATGTTGTGTCATATGCCCTAATTCCAGGGAATTGATCTATTCTTCAGAACTTTTTCAATCCAAGCCAAGCTAGATCCTGATACTGTATGACAAGAGTCATACAAGTACGATGTATGTGGTTTATAACTCATCCTTCATGTTTCATCATTTTCTAAACTATTGTGCCATCATGCCAATTTCATTGGGCATCATCTTTTAGTTTTATATTCCTTGATTGTAGTCATTAGAGCCTTGTTTTAAGAACCATTCCATATATGTTAATCATCATTCATGGTTATGTCTATAACTCCATACATTCCATGTATGGTGTTTTACCATATTTGAGTTTTTAGTGTTTTGTAATATGTGTCTACACCACCATTCAAGTGTGCTCAGCTTGCCCCTTCTAATGTTAAGGTTATCTATATTAAATGACTATTGGTTTGATCAATGGAGATTACCATGGTCTCTTCCCATTTGACCCACCTAAGGTAAGTGCTTCACTTAATTAATCAAATTTAAATGGAATTAGCAAGTATATTTTATATATATGACTTGGACTAATGGTTTTAAATTAAAGGGTTGGTTGCATACCTTAACTCCCCTTACAACTTATGATGGAAGGTAGCAAAATGAAAAATTGAAATGATTATGACTTTAATGAATTATCAAATGGTTGCATGCTAAATTGGCCTAGTCATACTAATTAAAGGCAATGACATGATCCCTATGGAATATTAAATGGATTGACTATTAATTGGCTTTAAATATTAAATTAATTGAATGTAAGGTGTATCATTTTATATGGACCTTGACATAATTACTATTTGGGTGGTCATACTCATGTTTGCTCTTTAATTCCAGAGGTAATGCCTTGAGCACTCGGGGATGCCATTCCGATTCAATGATGTTGGTTGCCTTGGTTGAGACCTACCTTGGACCCCTATCCTCATCTATCAATGGATTCCTGGTCTGACACTATAGGTTACCTCCTTTACTATTACTAGATTCTTTGGATACACTCCTCAGATCCAACATGGTTTCTATGGACTTGTGTTGCCTTGGTTATAACCTTGGGTCTGGAAATTGCTTGTCCTGTTTTACATCGAATGTATTCCTTGGAGTTGGTTAGATCATCACTATTGTGGAATTCCTTGTATTATGCTACTTGGATTACACTCTTACCCCTATATCCAGGTTGTAGTTACTACTGAGTTGGATTCCCTTGAGGTATTGGATTCCTTAGTCATTACATTGGATCTATTTCATTATTAATATTAATACATGATCTTTGTTACATCTTGAAACATTCACTATTAATATCACGAGGTTATGTCAGTGTTACCCATTCCTCACATGACTTAAATATGTAAAGTGGAAATTAATTAATTAATGAACTTCTTACATGTTCGGACAGCAGTCAAGGGCTGAAGTAGACAATTGGGTATTTCTGTTACTATACTACTTTACTTTTATATATTCATGCATGAACATAGTTTTAGTTTATATTATATGAACTTGATTTTATAGACACCATTGGTGGTGGGCCACTATGATTTATCTCACACTCTATTTGGGTTCCATTGGTACCCAGGAAGCCTATATGTATGTAGGTGTTAACAAAGGGAAGCGTACCACTTCAGAACCTTGATTTCTTGATTTCTTAGGATGAAGCAGGTTACAGATGACCGAGTTGGAGCTTCGGATGATAGGGATAGTTTTTAGTTTCTTTTTTATACTTTTTTATAGCATGTAATTTAACTAACTTTTACCATGTTTTACAGTTTTCTTGTGAAACAAAATATATCATCCTCTCATTTTGTATATGATTATTAGTTGTTTAGTTATTGTTTATTACTCATGTCCGCTTCTGCTATGCTGTTACTATTACACTGCTCCCAATATCTAATTATCTCCTTTTATATTATACTTATCTTTTGTGCTACACTCTGGTAATGAGGGAATTGTCTCCCCATAGACACACCCTAGGCCCTCACTGCTAGTCAGTATCCTCTGACATTCAGGGAGATGTGTTTGAGGCCATGTGGCCCACTAAGATTGGGGAAACTTTAGTGGTATCTAGGTCTAGGATGTTATGAAGTAGAATGAGAGAACCATTTATTGCATTACTATTTTGAGAAAACAGATTGGAGATTAGGAATTCTTGGAACTTGGTCATAAGCTGTGCTTGGGTGTTGTGAATCCATGTTTGGGGGAAATACTGAGTAACCTAAATTATAATTATTATTTTAATTTTTTCTATTGCTATTGATATCATTTCACCATTGGGTGATTCACATGTTGTGTTGTGGTTATTATTATTATTCTCATTGAGGATTTTATAACATCCTTGGACCGAGGATATAAGGGGAATGATCATTATTACATGAATCATCATAGGAACCTAGAATTCACATGTACTGCATATTTCCATTCCATATAGGTGAATTAAATTACTTTCATTTCATTATATGATTATGATCATTGAGTGGTCCTTGTTATCTATATATATATAATTGTGATATTTTTTTTGGTTATGACTGAGTGATTGCCAGTTTCAATTCAGGAGGTGTTAGAGGACCTCGTGGGTTGGAGTGGGTAATTTACCAAGTCGAGCCATTAGATTAAACAAAATGGATATTGTTTTTAGTGATAAAGAGTATGATCCATGATTAAATAGGAATGAATATCCATTCTATAAGAATTTTGGTATATGAAAATGGAAAAATGAATACTATAAAGTGAAATATGACTTCTAAAAATAAATAGTTTCATGTATTTGTCATGCTCAATCCTATTTATGAGATTTAAAGGACTGAACCTAGTAATTAAATATAAAATGGAATGAAATGGTTTCTAGTTAATGATGAGGAAATTCATAGTTGTCCCTTCATCTTCTGGAACCCCTGTAACTTATACTTGAGCACTTAGAAATACCTGGCTTTCTAAGTGGGTAGTTGGGGTAGTATATCATATGTAGTGGATTTCTCTTATGTTCATATTTTTTATTTTTTCTTTATATCTTATTATTGAGTTTTTTCAGTTATGTTCTTGTAATTTGTAAACTAATGCTGCCAAGATGCCCTCGTATAGTGCGCCAGGAGGGTGGAAACAACCATGCTCTATACATGGTTGGTATTGAGCTGACAGTCATACCTATAGGAGTGCTGCTTGAGGAACCACCTATTTTACCTGATTTGGGAACTGAAAACAAATATTATGATAGTTTATTATGTATGATGTAGTCTATTCATAGTGCTCATGGTCTGCACCTACGATGGCTGATATGACCCATGAGTTCCAACAGTCGCATGCTCCAACTTTCTCGATGGATGACCATCCACAGGATGCTGATTCTTGGCTAGAGACCAAATTGTCAATATTTGAGAATCTGGAGACACCTCCGTAGTGGAGGGTCAATATTTCTACTTAGATACTACATGATTATTCCAAGCACTAGTGGTATGTGATTACCCAGGTGGGTTTCCTTCAAGGCATGGTATGGGTAGATTTCCATAAAGTCTACTATGAGTACTTCTTTCCTCAAACACTGAGAGATGACTGAGCCAGAGTGTTCATGCATCTCAACTAGGGATCTATGTCAGTTATGGATTATTCAACACATTTTACAGAATTACAACACTTTATACCACTTCTAGTTGATGATGACATTTCACATGTTAGGCGCTTTGAGGATGGGCTTCAGTATTCAATTTGTACTCAGGTAAATGTATTTCACCTACCTACCTTTTATATAACAGTAAATTAGGATATTATCACTAAGAAAAACCTAAGGGGTGGAGACAATACTAGGCATAGAGGACCAATATTGAGGTAGGCCAATAATTCTTCTAGTAACAAAAAGCAATCCCTTGAGGTTTCTCGTCAGGGAAGTGGTAGCCAAAGTACCCATACAGGAATCTCTTTGGTGTGTCCTTAGTATGGAAAATAGGGTCACCAAAATCCTCAGTGTGATAGAGACCCTATGGAGTATGGTTCAATTAGCTATATGGGGAACCTTCAGCGAGTCTGACAGACTTTTCCATCAGCTTCCTCTGGAATAGGTTCTGCACTAGCTTCACATTCCTAGGCATGTTCTTTTATGCCACGTCATATGGGGATTTTGATTAGCACTAATAGGAATGGAAAAGGAGGAGATCATGGCATTGGTAACCAGACTTCTAATCACCAGCATTGTTAGTAGAGGAATTTTGATCAAGGTAGTCCAGCTGTTTCACAGGGTTAGGGATTAGGTCGGTTAAATGAATCACAACTGATACATGAGGATCAGGCTGTAGGACCATCTAAAGTACTAGGTACTATTCTAGTATCCTCCACTATAGTATCTTCTTTATTTTATATAGGTGCTTCAAACTTCTTCATCTATTTATCTATCATAGAATGTATCAGGATATAAATACAGTATTATTGTACTGTAATGACCCTATATACACCATTGGGAGTATGGTCAGAGGGCATACACCAATGTAAGGATTGTTCACTTGAGGTAAGCATTTATACCTTTCTATTGGACCACTTTCTTATTGAGATGATGTGCTTCAAATTCATTCTCGGGATAGATTAGTTGGTTTTGTATCATGCCTTTTTAGACTTCTATCACCAAAATTTATCATTTACATCATTAAAGGGAATAAGTTATCTACAGAAGGGTGAGTGAGATGTCTAGGATAATAGACCTAGACCAGAGCATCGCGGGCTAGGTGGATTAACCACCCATATTTCTAATATCTTCATGGAGGATTTGGGTTTATATCAGGTTGAATTCCCTCTAATAGTAGATCGTTTTATGGATGTATTTCCGGATGATTTTTCTGGCTTACCTCATGATAGAGAGGTAGAGTTTTCTATTTAGATGATTCAAGGAGAAGCACCAGTGTCCAATCCTCTATACAGGATGACACCTACAAAGCTCAAGGATCTAAAATTCCAGTAGGAGGACTTGGGGGGAAAAGGTTTTATACAGCTCGATACATCCTTTTAATGTTCTCTTTTGCTTTTTTCCAATAAGTGGGATGTGACCCTTCATCTATGAAAGGATTACAGATGGTTGAACTAGCTTGCAATCAAGAAACGATATCCACTGCCTTAAATGGATGATCTTTTTGACCAGATATGAGGATATGGGGTGTTTTCTAAGATAAAACTGAGATTGAGCTGTCATCATCTATGATTCAGTCCATTAGACATACCTCATACAACATTCCATAGCATATATGGAATGTATGAGTACCACTTTATGTCGTTCGGTAAAAAAAAACGTGTTTTCCATTTTCATGGACTTGATGAATAGGGTGTTCCACCCCTATCTAGATTCTTTTATTGTGGTCTTTGTGGACAATATCTGGATGTAATATCACAATCTAAGTGACCATGATAAGCACCAAGAGATCATTCTTAGTACAATGAGAGATCATCAGCTATATTCCAAGATTACTAAGTGCTACTTTTGGATTAAAAAGTTCACTTCATGGGACATATTATCTCGGAATCATGAATCTTTATTAACCTAGAGAAGGTGAGTGATGTGGTCTCATAAGAATAGACCCAGAATATTATTGATATATGGATTTTCATGGGGTTGGATAGATACTATTGGTGTTTTATATAAGACTTATCATTCATTTGTTCACCTCTTACTAGAATTAATGTGAAAAGTGTTATGTTACTATGGCCAGAAGCATGTGAGAAAGACATTGAGGAGCTGAAAGGGAGGCTTGTCTCTATACCTATTCTGGTTATTCCTGATCTTGGAAGAGGCTATGCCGTGTTCTGTGATTCATCATGAATTGTCTTAGGAGTAGTGCTAATGCAGGTGGACAAATTCATTGCGTACAGATCTCGATAGCTGAGGCCTTATGAGAGAAACAACTCAATGCCTGACCTTGAGCTGGTAGTCGTTGTCCATTCCTTATGTTTCTAGAGAAATTTTCTATTTGGTGAGTACATTGTAGTTTATACAGACCACAAGAGACTCAAATATTTCATTACACAGATAAATTGAATCATAGATAGTGAATATTGGTCAAATATCTCTAGTCCTTTGATTTTGAGCATGCCTATATGCCTGGAAAGGGAATGTAGTTGCTGATGTTCTAAGATGAAAAACATAGTCACACACCATATATAAATCTAGTGAATAATAGAAATTGATGGAACTCTTTTTTGAGCTGAATTTTGAGTTTCATGGTAGTCACAAGCAATATTATCTCCCAGACTTGACAGTTACCTCTCCCTTCCTTGAGAATGTTACGATTTGGAAATTTTTATATCCTGAAGTCTTGGTTCTCTATTAGATTATTTTAGGAGACAAACCACCTCTAGATTGGTCTATAGATAGAGACAAAATCCTACATATTCATGGACGTTTCTGGGTTTCTACAAATATGTGAGAGGAGCTGATGCATGAGTATCACACTTCTAAGTGGGCAGTTCATCCAGGTATCTCTAAGATATATCGAGATATGTGATGACAATTTTGGTGTCCTGGGATGAAATATTAGATAACAAGATTTATCACTAGGAATTCCACCTATCAACAGGTGAAGGTGAAGCACCAGAGACCTGCTGGCTTGTTACAGCCACTTTCAGTCCATGAATAGAAATGGGAAGATTTTTTTATGTACTTTTTAGTTGGTTTTACGGGGTCACCCTGAGGTAGTAATGATGTTTGTGTTGTTATTAACAGACTCAAAAAAGTAGATCACATCATTCCCATCTGGGAGACTTTCTTAGTTGGTGATTTAGGATGATTGTATGTCCGTGAGATCATATGACTACACAGGGTCACTCGTACTATCATTTTAGATAGTAATGATCATTTTATGTCATAGTTTGTGTAGGGGTTGTAGAAGGCTATGTGTACATAGGTGCTCCTGAGTAAAACCTTTCACCCTTACACTGATGGACAGTTAGAACATATGAGACATTTTTAAGAGGACATTATTTGGGAATGCATCCTTGATTTCAGTGGTTCTTGGGGAATCATATCACTTTCCTCGAGTTCACCTATTACAATAGATTTCTGTTGCAGATTTAGATGGCTCTTATTGAGGCCTTGAATGGTAGGTCATGCCATTCACCCCTATGCTATCTTGAGGGAGGTGAGGCAACCCTAATAGGTCCTCATCTCGTGTAGGAGACTTCAGAGTAGGTTCATCTAATCATGATGAATATGTCTACTACTCATTCTAGACATTAATCTTATGCTGATCACAATTGATTTCCTCTAGAGTTCAAGTTTGGGTATTATTTTTTCCTGTGGTTATCACTCAGGTTAGTTCAGAGATGGATACAGAGGCAAGGGAAGCTATCACCCCATTATATAAGGAAATTGGAGATTCTAGAGAGAGTTAGGCCAGTAGCATGTCTATTGCTACTACCTCAAAGGTACCATACCATGAACAACATCCTTCATGTTGTATAGCTTCACTGGTATCATGTCGATCCATCTCATACATTTGATCCCGATGATGTTGAATTAGATTCCAAGGCTTCATTTGAGTAGTATCTTATATTAATCATTGAATGGAGCACAAAGGCTCTCTAAGTCTAGTCTATCCCTCTAGTATGGGTGTTATGGCAGTACAATTGTTTGCAGGATGAGAATTGGGAATTGGAGGCCAAAATATGTTCCCAGTGGCTAGAGATGTTCTCAGATAGTGTTTTTTCTCCCTTGGAAGTTGAACTAGGGGATGAGTTCCTTTAAGGGGGGAAGACTTTAAGAACCCAATTTTTTACTCAACTATGGATCCGTTAATTTTTGGTCTAATTTTATTTTATGGACCTAATATGGATTCCTAATGAGTTTTTGAAGGTCTCAAGGGAGTTTGTGGCTTGTTTAGAGCCCGAAGCCCGACTTTTGTTTGGAGAAAAACACCTATCGCATGGTTATATTAAATCTTGTGAGATTGTATTCATGGATAATTTAATCATGAAAGGGTTGGATAATGTGGAAATATGTGGTGCATAGTTTTCCCAAACCATGAGGATTCAGCTACATAACCATGTGAAAAGTATTTAGTTTATTGAAGAGGTTTTCACAAAATTACTGAACAGTTTCCCTAACCATGAGTCCTAACCATGAAGATTACCCCATCCTACAGTTGACCATGCATGGTTGGAACATGTTTTAGTTAATAGTGAATCCAAACTATGCACATGATATTTTGGGGGAAATTATGGTTTTACCCTTCAATGTTTTTTTAAGTTCTCATATCCTCTCAATTTGTTTTGTAGTGGGAATCAGCCCCTAAAATCTCCCTTTTTGAATCCTAAAATATTCTATTATAGGAATTGAGCTTGATCATCCATCCATTGTCATAATCGATCACCATTAATCTCATTGGATCCACACTAGTAATATCTCTTTTCCTTTTAAATCATTTTTCATTCTTCATTCTATCCACGACAATACATAGATGTAGTATAATATGCCCTAATTTCGGGGCATTGATCCATTATTCATATCTCTTCCAATCCTAGATTAAATAGAGGCTGGAACTGTATGAGGAGATTCATTCGAGTTTGAGGTAGGTGTTCTATAACTCATCCCTCAAGTTTTTTCATTTTAAAATTTACCATGCCGCTACACAGATTTCATTAGGTATCATATGTTAGATTTATATGCCTTTATTGTATTCAGTAGAACCATGTACTAATACCCATACCATATTTTTTAACCATCATTAATGGTTATGTCCAAAACTTCATCCATCCCTTGTAGGGTGCTTTACCATATTAGAATTTTTAGTGTTTTGACATGTCTATCTACATCACCGTTCGGGTGTGCTTGGTTTGACCCTTCTAATGGAAAGCCTCTCTATATTAAATGACTATGGAATTGATCAATGACGAGTACCATGGTCTCTTCTTACTTGACCCACCTAAGTTAAGTGCTTCAATTAATTAATCAAATGTACATGGAATTGGAAAGTATATTTTATATGCATGACTTGGCTCAATGAATGGAAATTGAATGGTTTGTTTAATTATGTAGCACCTCTTTCCACTTATGATGTAAGGTAGTTGAATTAACCAAGTGAAATTATTGTGACTTTAATGTTTTATCAAATGGTTTCATGCTCAATTCGACTTATAAAAATAATGAAAGGAAATGGATTAAGCCCTATAAAATGTTAAATATATTGACTATTACATGGCCTTAAATATTAAATGAATTGAATGTAAGGTGCCTAACTGTATATGGAACTTCACATCATTACTATAGGGGTGGTCATAATCGAGTTAGATTTTTTATCATTGAGAAAATTCCTTGAGCACTCGTGGACTCCATTCTGATTCAAGGATACTGATTGCCTTGGTGTAGACCTAACTTGGAACCTGATCCTAGTCTATTAGTGGATTCACAGTATGACAGTGTATGATCCCTCAATTACTATTACTTGATTCCTTGGATACACTCCTTGGATCCAACGTGGTTTTTATGGACTTGTGGTGCCTTGGTTATAAACTTGGGTCTGGCCATTGCTTATCCCATTTTACGTTGGTTGTATTCCATGGACTCAGTTAGATCATCACTATTTTGGAATACCATGGATGATGCTCTGTGGATTACACTAATACCCTTACAGCTAGACTGTACTTACTATTGAGTTGGTGACTCTTGAGTTCTTGGATTCCTTGGTCATTACCTAAGATCCTTTTCATTATCAATATCAATGTAGGTTTCTTTGTAACATCTTGAAATCTTTTCTATTTATATCTCAAGGTGATGTTAGTTCTAGCCATACCTCACATGACTTAAATACATAAACTAGAACATAATTAATTAATGAAATGATACAAGTTTAGACACTAGCTAAGGGATCAAGGTGGTAATTCGGTATTTATGTTACAATACTTCTTTACATTTATATATTCATTCTTCCACACTGCATCAATTTATATTACATGAACAAGATGTTATAGATGTTGTTGGTGGTGGTCTACTGAGAATTATCTCACACCCTATCTAGGAACCACTGCTACCTAGGAAGACTACATGTATTCACATGTTGACAAAGGTAAGTGTACCACTTCAGATACTTTATTTCTTCATTGCTGAGGATGAAGCTTGTTTCAAATGACCGAGATGGATCTTGGGATACTAGGGATATTAATTTGTTTTTTTACTAGTGTATTACATGTATACCTTCATCATTTTACCATGTTTTCCAGTTTTCTTGTGACATGACATATATCATAATCTCCTTTTGTATATTATTTTCAATTGTTCAGTTATTGTTTATTAATCCAGTTTTATACTATTGTGTTGTTATTAATACAATTATTCTAATATTTATTTATCTTCAGTTATATTATAATTATCTAATATGCTACACTATGGTAGTGAGATCATAGTTTCCCTACAGACACATGTTTGGCCCTTGCTGCTAGTCAGAAGGCTATGCCATTCGGGGAGATGCGCTTGAGGCCTTCTGGATCACCAGGATTAGGGCACCTTCAGTGGAATCTGGGTTTGAGATCACATCACTGGTATCTAGCCCCTAACATATTGGTGGTGGGCATGGGTTAGTCATGTCTTAGGCCTCGATGGGTGGGTTCAAGAAAGGTTAACTACAATCCATATAACATCATTCCCTTTAGTTGTTTTTCAGAGTATGAGGACAAAATCCAGGGTGAATGTTTACCATTTCCATTCTGGTATGGGTAGTGGTTCTAACAACCCCTTATAATTTTGAATCTCAGCCTTAAATTTCTCACAAACCAAGAACCAAGATAAAAAATCTAAAATATATCTCTTTATAACATCCCCCCAAAAATAATCTTTCAAATATCTATACATGTTTTCACTTCC
Organism: Viscum album; assembly: GCA_963277665.1. NCBI lineage: Eukaryota > Viridiplantae > Streptophyta > Magnoliopsida > Santalales > Viscaceae > Viscum > Viscum album. The sequence continues at coordinate 1,794,894,935 of OY728158.1, forward strand.
CTAATAAATCATTAATGAAGAACTATGACCTTCCTCTAATGGATCCTTTTCAAATAGGGTAAGTATAAACACACACACGATTCCAATATGTTACCACTCCATCATAATCAAGCGTAAACTGAGGAAACTTTCTTACCTTCTTATGTATCTTTACATCATGCTTCTGTACCTTTTGAATCTTCACTTAGATTGATGGTTGAACACTTATTTCATCAAGACAATATATTTCCCCTTCCTTCAATATCCCCATATCCATCCTTTGTAAATTCCAAAGTATAGTATCTTTTTTGATTCACATCATAGATAATCTAGTATGATCATTTCGACTCAAAGAATGGACCACCTTGTTCACCTTCACCTGCTTACAATGTTTTGAGTAGTCATAATATTTAATCATCTCCAACCATCTTCTATAGTTTATATTCAACTATTTTTGTTTTAATATATAATTGAAAACTTTTTATCTATATATATATATATCACATTTTTCCCGTAAATTTAATTCCTCCACATCCTTAATTAAAAAACACCAAATCTAACTCTAAATCACGTGTTGGGTAATTTTCTCCTGGAAAATTAATTTTAATAAGTCATAAGATATAACCATATCATTTTTCATGAGAATTAATCTCAATGCCTTATTTGATACATCAATTTAGACTACAAATCCTTATCCAATATAATGTAATGTACACACATGTGTGAAGACTAACCTTCTTTTTAGTTCCTTGAAAATTTTCTCACATTCTTCTTTCATAATGAACTTTCTCCCTATTAGGTTAACATAGTGAGTGGATTGGACATCCATGTGAAATTTTACACAATGAATTGATAATATATAGCCAAACCAAGAAAACTAGGGATCTTAATCCTAGAGGTTGGTTAGGGAAAACATTCAATTTCCTCCATTTTTGATGGATCCACCGATATAACCTTTCTTGAGATGATATGAACCAAAAATGAATATTTTTTTAGATAAAATTAAAAATTACTAAATTTTTCATATAGTTTTTCATTCCTTAGGATATTTAGTAGTGTCCTAAAATAATCATCATTCTCTTCATTTCTCTTTATATTGATAAGAATATCATCTATAAAGACTACCAAAAAATGATCTATGTAATCTCTAAATAATATTTTCATTTAATACATGAATATTATGTGAGAATTAGTAAAAACAAATGGAATTACTATATATTCGTGGTGTCCATACCTTTTATGGACTGCTGTCTTTGGTATATCCTCTTTATTAACCCTCAATTGATGACATCCAATATAAAGGTCAATTTTGGAATAATATTTATCACTATGTAGTTTATCAGCTATGTCATCAATATGGGGTAGATGATACTTATTATTAATTTTCATCTTGTTTAGTTCCTAATAAGAAATGTAGAGTCACATCAATCCATCTTTATTCTTAACAAAAAAGATTGGTGCACCCCGAGGTGACACACTTTTCCAAATAAATCCCTTGTAAATATTCTCATGGAGTTTCTTCTTTAATTATTGCAACTCAATCAGGATCATTCTAGAAAGAGTATTTAAAATGGGAATAACACCATCTATGAGTTATATTTTGATCTCAAATTCACCATTCAGTGAATGACTAGGTAGCTCTTCAAAAAAATACATCAATGAACTCCCATAAAATAGGAATATCATTGATGTTTAGTTTCTCCGAACCCATTTGTTATAAACAATGATTTTGAATAGGAATCAAGACCCATACAATGAATGTGATTTACATTGGAAGTTAATGATTATCGTGACACTAATATAAGATCATAGTTTGTTTTGAAATAACAAATGTGACATTTTTTTCAGGGAAATTAATGTGGGATTTATATAGAGAAATAAAATCTAGGATAATGATAACATAAAATTAAACCATAGGAATAATGAAAAGATTTTTAGGAATTATATTCCACCAATTTTCAATAGGAGAATAATCAGAGACTTGAGATGTGATCATTGTACTATTAAGTGGTTTCACTGATAATTAAAAATATAATAGTTATGGATATCATTGAATATCCCTAGATAATTTGGATGATATATAGGAACTTATATAAATAACATCAGATAGGTTACTTCGATATTTGAGCAGATCTGTTACCACATCAACTTAAGTATTCTAAATTCAATCCCTTAAGAAAAACTAAAGTGGGTAGCATGACCCTCATGAATCTGCAATTAGAGTGATCAATCTTAAAAAAAATATAGGATGTCCAAATCATGAAACCTTCATTTCCATATATGAAACATTTGGTTCTACCAAGAATATTCATGATCATTATTCAAATATTTCATGATAATTCATAAAATGTTTTGGAATTTCCAAAACATATCCCATGGGAGTGTCAAACCAAGGGTCCATTAAGTATCATTGTCATACACTATGTGATGATCAAGTCAAAATCCAAATTCACAATTTTTCGAGATATTTCACATATGTACAACTATTATAGTGCCACATCCACTTTTAATATCTGTATAGGGATGCAACTGATTTGAAAAAACTAACTCTATCCATTAACAAAATTACATGATATTTTCCTATTAATAGTCATATTGTAATGACCTGACTCACCAGGGCTCTCTTGGTCAGCAGAAGGCCGAGAAACCACAACGCCAAGACTACCTCCATAAGCTAGGGTCTGATGAGAATCACTGAGAAGGAATAGAAAAAATGGGAGGCCTTTTCTTACTATACTATTTTTCCCACACTCAACCATCTCTATAATAACGTGTAGAGGAATAATAATAAAATATAGTAACAAATAGAGTAAAAACCATGCATGTAAAAACCTATAGGGACAAAAAAATATTATGATAGTGTAATCCAAAAGGTAAATAGAAAAAATACATTACCTACTAGAAAGGTGTACCATCCTGAAAAAAATTGAATAATGTAAAATTGGGAGAGATCCTTACTCATGATCTCTAAGCCCGATCACCATACATGTTCAATGAGCCCATGTATCCATAGGCTCTACCAAGGTCACCACAGATCTTTCTATCATATACATAAGACAAAAAAACATATGGGAAAATCCAAAGCAAGGGTGAGTATATAAATACCAGGTATGATTCCCTAAAAAATAAAGGTAGAAATGGAATGAAAAAAATAAAAGTAGTCAGCTCAACCTAATAAAGGATTTTTAATCAAAAGCACATACAACAACCATAAAAATATAGATATTCTCAAAAATGAAACCCAAATGAATGAGAAATGGGATCTCCATCTCCACAACCTAGATAAGAATTATGAGCCTAACCATAGCTTCAAGGTCCATCAACAATTCCCAATATCATGAGAAAGAACAAGAGAAACTTTGGGGAGGGGTCCATAACCCACCACTACTACACACCATAGTTGAGGGAGCCACAACTTTGAAATATTCATATCACATAACCTCAAAAGGAAAAGAGTGTAGGGGTCTGCATCCCATAACTGGTATCTATAGTCGAAGGTGCCACAACTCTCATAGAGGACCCATGCATCACTAGAGCTTGAAAAATACGGGGTAGTGCCACTCTTGTAGATAGAGGACTCACACCCACTATAGTATGGGGGGGTACCATCTCTATCTATATAAAGAGTATGGGGGTCTCATGTACTGTTATGAAAAGGGAGTATCGTCCCAATAGATACAGGACCCCCACCCTGGTGCGATAGGGGAGTACCACCTCTACCTATATAATGAATATGGGGGACTCGTGCCCTAGTGTGATAGGGAAGTACAATCCCCAGAAAAACTCCGCAGATAACACCTGATCACCACCATTGTTAAACATAAACCAAAGAGGCTTCATGCTTGAAAAACATGCATTGAATCTAATAAAACACTATAAAGGATACCGTTAGGGTCTATGAATAAAAACACTCAGGATACGATGTTCATGAGACAAAATATATGTATTTCCAAAAGCCAGACGAGCACATGAGGCTCATTGTTAGTCTGTTGGGATAAAACATAAAAACACTGATATGTCATAACTAATATCTATGAATGTCCAAACAGATCTCACCATTTAAATCCTCATGAAAAAAACTCTAGATAAGCTATTTACATTCCCCAAATTGACACCAAGAGAAAAATACATTTCAACTTAAAAATATGAAGAATGCTTAATGGACCCAATCCATGAGTCCGAATTAAATATCCATCATTGGTACTAAATTGACCACATCAATACCAATATTTTTATGTTGCAGGAATATCTCCAATACGATGTCTTAAGTAAAATTTATGACCAAACAATTGTTCCACACAAACTACGATAATAATAATATTTTATATTATCATTATTGTAAACTTTATTCAAAACATGAGGGGAAGGCCATGCACATTTCCTATCCAATTATCTTCCAACATGAATAGGTGAACACCCATGAGGATTGGTAAAAAATAATTATAATAAAAATATAATAAATAATATTGATATTATTATCATTAAACATCCAACCACAACAGATGGAAGAAGACTACATGATACTCCCCTGAGGCGCATCCCACCGTTCATCTCTTCAAGCACATGGTCCAACATTATTTTAATTAAAAATTATTATTATTATTATTATTATTATTATTATTATTAAAACTAATTACTAGCTTTTAAATCTCTCCATAGTGGTCTGGAAATCACATTCCAGTCTTTCTTTACCGGAAGACCATCCACATCTATCCATTGAAACCACATGTCACTCGGTGTGCCTCTTAGGATCCTGATGCTCGATCCCATCACCATCTGGATCCCAGATCCATGAAGTATCTCCCATATACAACATTGTTCATCAATCTATCCACAAAACATAAATATGTGTTTTTTTTCATGTTACAACAATGAGTTCTAGTGTTCGGTCATGCTCGAACCCATCCAGGAAATGTTGAACTATGGCCCCATAGGCCAATGATGAAGAATGTGTTGAACAGAGAGGGAAAATGATAGGAATAGAGTAAACCATCATTTTTTAATAATTATTGGGAAACAATTATATAAATGTGGTTATATAAAGGGATAAAAGGGTTTCAATAGATCAATTATACGATAAATAAGTAGGGCTCATGTGAAGGAATAAATAAACAACATATCAAAAGATAATAATTTATCAATGATCAATATTTTAATAAAAAGTCGGAAAACCAAAATTTATAGTACCTACCTCCATTATGGATTGATCATTGTTGAATAACTCATCCACTAGAAACAAAGGTGATGATCTGATTGCATTCATCATTCATCTCACTTTTATCCTCAATCTGATGGGAAGTCATTCTCTGACCCCAATCTATCAATAAATAATGTCCAAGACTCTTCTCAAATCCTCCTACAGTTATGCATATCACCCTAAAAATTTCTATAGATTTATATTTGAAGAGGATTATTAGGTTTAGGTATATTAAATAAATAAATAAATTCACTCAAAATACCCTAAAATGGATACCTCAGTCGAACATCTAGTATTGAAAAACTTTAAGTTACGCTTAGGGTAAACGTCACATTTGGGACTCAACCATGGTTTCAGACTTCTGATTCATGTATCTGTTTATGATTTATTCCACTTTTTCAGGAAAACAATGTGCGATTGATATTACAATATTTAATATTTTTAAAATAACAATTCTAGGCCTCAGAATCATGTTATGTCTCAGTTCCCAGCTCCAAAAATATTCCAAGGAATATTTGGATGTCTTACATAGAGAAACCAGAGTCTCTACATTTTTTTCCCACTTCAAGGATTTTTATCCTTAAAAAGAACAAACTAAAAAATTGTGGGGTTACTGAGCTCACACCCTTCTCTCGTTCCCCTATATCACTTGATATAACACTGTGGAATGAGTCATTCACACATATAATCAGCTAAGAAAAGTGGAAAACACCATGCAACTTATTTAACTACAATCAGAGTGTCAAGTGGTACACCACCTCGATAACCTAACGCAATAGCTGGAAAATTAGCCTATAAACCATAGAAGTTGTTTTTAGAATTGGCCAAAACCTTTTGATCTATGACATGGAGAGATATCTTGAAATAGATGATCTCCTTATCAAACTCCAAAAGAAAATTTCATCAACCACCAAGGATTCCTAATACTTTATGGTAGTCCTCATCTTCCCCCTAATGAACTGCACCCCTTCCATAACCATAACTAGAACCAACCATAGTCATACAAATGTTGACTCCCACTGGCTCTACCTAGTGTAGTAATGACCTGATTGGCTTCCTATACAAGACCACAAATGTTGATATTCCAAAAGTTGAGTAAAAATACTATGATACATACTCCATTTTTTGGTATGTGATCCTTCCATATATGGACCAAAGATAACATACAATATTGAAACATGTTATCCAGAGCCTGAATGGTTTTCTCTCCCTGACCATATTTTTATGGTAGAATCAATATGATCAATAATATATATAAGAACTAATGGCCTCTACACCCTTCCCATAATCATGAGGTGAAGTAAGCATCATACTTGGAATTATCATCAAGGGAATTCCATGAAGATATACTACCTCCAGAACACATAAGCATATCAAATTATCCACTAATATCCTCTCTCATATGGGTTGGAAGTGGATCATCCTTGTGAGTTTGTTTACAATCACATAATAAGCATCATGACCTATAATCAATTATATAATCCCCATCAAAATAACTACACAACACCATCTGATTTCTACTTCCACCAGGAACCTTGGTGTCCACCTATAGGCATGCGAGATGTTGAGAGTTAATTTCATCAAAAGGCCGCTACATCCTTGGCCACCAGACCCTAATCCAATGTGTCTCGGTACATCAAACCTTCTCTTTGGTGTAATAATAATGGGAAAACCTCCTTATAACCCTTTTACCATAACATTACTGATACCGCCGACCGTCCTTGAACAAGGATGTTGTGCTCCCCGCCGTAAGGCAATCCATCACGAAATTATCTAGTGGATATCTTTCCATGAATGATCTCCTAATTAATATCCCTAAGTTGTACCTCCATGAATCATAGAATAAGAATAGGGTAAACAACCATCAACTGGAGGTACACATCCTCATCCTCACCTACAAGGGTCTACTTAAAAGATGTCAACTACTCCATCACCTTTCTTGAAAACATTTGATGGAAAACCTCATTGTGAGAATTTTCTACCATGGTCACATCCTGGGAGGCCCTCAGGCTCATACCACCTCACGTTATGTAGTTTCCACTGACACTCTAATCACTTATAAGACATATCCTTAGAATTGGACCTTTAAATATAGAACTAACTCTATAAGAGATGATATATGTCTAGCACTCATAGAGCATGTATATAACCAGCCTCCTATTTTGCTCATTCTCTAACACTATAACTCAGGATAGGAGGGTAATAGCACAAAATAATTACACGAACATACCCAAGAAAAGTTAATGATCTAACTAATAATTCTTTCAAATGTTTCTAAGGAGTCAAAAATTCTAGAGGGTATCACCAAAAACTAAAAGGAACTACATCAGATATAGGAATCCATGCTTAGTACATTCACATCTCGAACATGAAGATGGTGATAACCCATCATAAGGTCAAACTATGAGATCCACTTTTCCTTTATCTACAAGGAGAAGATTTCGTCGATTCTTAGGGGTGGATAATACTCCAAGATAATCTCCTAGCTTGAGTGATGCTAATCCACACCAGAACTCATTCTCTCAAATTCCTCTAGAAGAAAAACATAGGGAATACTAAAAGAAATCTACATTTTATGAGGCCCACACTCTGTAGACTCTTCTAACCACACCTCCAGCCCTCAAAACTATCTGGGGTCATACGATATTCTAGCATAGATCTCGGGCCATCCCTAGTGCAAGTCCATGTTGAAAAAAACTCTTGATGGTGATGTAAACCTGGAATGTACTCAGGATGGATTCCCTCATACTCCACCACCATCATAGGAAACTAAAAGCTCATAGAATCCACTAATCTAATAGTAATACTAGCCCACTAATAATAAATTTTTTGTAACCACCTACGTATGAGCCCATTGAGCCCTACTTAGGGATTAATCTTTATAAAAGGAGAAAATATCCACCCAAAAAAACTCGAAGCACCGCTACACTCACTGGTAGAAATCATATTAGAATGGATGCAAAATACCCATCCCATACTAAGGAAAACATCGTAGGGTCCCACTATCGCTATAAAAATATTCCTTACAAAGTCCTATCTCCTTGCTAAGTTAGGCCACACTGTCAGAAAAAACATGTGATCATCGATCCTCTCTTTAGGAGCATATTTTATAACAGTCAAGAAAAATGGCCCTCACTAGAATCACTAGGTCTCGATCATAGAATACATCCATGGAAAGTGGTTTTCGAACATGAACCAAAACATCAATCGGTGGCAGATAATATATGGGTCGCAACTCAAACACACCCAAAGCCTTGAGGTCAAAAGCCACTACCACATATAGCCATCTTTTCTCTTTCATGTATGTTATCTTTAACTAGGGATCAATCTAACACCTTCTGTAACATCAAGAAATATGGAACTCTCTCACATGCCTGGAAAGGGTTGGTCATGGGACCTCAAGTGTGCCTCCCCATGCACTAGAGGTTATCTACCAGCAGTGGAGGTATGAAATGTATAGCGAGGAGTCTATACCCCCTGATATGAAGTGACATAGCATAAGAAAAAACCATAAATAAATGGAAATAAACAAATTAAATGCATAGAAGAAAAAAAATTAAATCCAACTTAATAATAAAATAAATAATAAAGGAAGAATGTAACGATGTACTAGAATGTAACTAAATGTCATGCTAGAACAATACTATAAAAAGACTAGAAGAATCAAATAAAGACTCCAGTACCAGGACCTGAACGCCACGTCGGTCCCAACTTTAAAATCCAGACCATTAGAAAACAATCATAAAAAACAAGGTCCTTTTCCGTTTTCCAAACCTGTATCCATGTAATCATATTGGGTACTATACGGTGGCTCGAATAAGGTGTGAGTAAAACTCAGTAGGTCAACACTACCATGTTTAAACACAACCATTCTGATAATAAGTGTATTCAATAAAGTGATAAACAAATGTATTAATCAATTTAACAATTAATAAATTATAACAAAAACCGAATTTGGATCCATGCTAGAATATCTCTGATCATGTCTTATGACTATGCCATCCACAACCATATAACCAAGGTAAAATAAACGGCTTTGGCACCATGCGAAAATATATTTGAGCGTTTCTTACGACCATGTCAACCACAACCATATAACCATGGTATAATCACAACAATCAATATGGGTCAAATACATATAAGCATTAAAAAATTCTCGGTCAAAGCCCTATAAGAATTATAGCATGGGACTGAGCATAGCCCACTCTCTATAAACATTAAAGCTTGGGACTGGGCATAGCCTTCTCAATATCATCATTACAACATATAAGTGTGCGAGTTCCAGGGATAATCCCGATATATAAGCATTACAGCATGGAACACAATTCCTGTCATAAAACATGGATATCACAATATCAAATCACAATTCTCAATGATTAATTATGTGAATTATAATTCTTATTTCATATGCCACATTAAATTTAGTTCATAATTGATTAAAAATTATATCAATAAGAATTTATCCACAATTTATGGATTCTATAACATAAAATTACCCAAGGTCACATTTCTTGTTAAACATACTTTAATCCATTATCCAATTTAATTATAAACCCGGTTCGATCACCCCATGGGTATTCGTAATCCTATTAAAAAACAATTTGAAACTAAAGGACATAAAAGAATACTCCCAATCATTTGTTTACATAATTTGGATGCACACAACAATGGTACAATCACAATATTGCATAAACATGACAATCTTCAGACCATAGGGTTATGATTTAGACCCCTACCTTTAACCAACAATCCAATAATGCATCCAACAGCTAACACCCATGAGGAAGAAGTTGAAGATGATTGAAAAGTAGTTCCTAGATTAAATCTGATCAGGATCAAAACCAACAACGCAAACGATCAAGGGATTCCAGTGCAACGGTTTGAGAAGAAGGAAGAGAAGGAAGAAACCAAACAAAAAAGACTTACTAGGGATCACTCACACAAACGGGATGCCTTGAAGGGAAATTGGAACCTTAAATCAGCTAGAGAATGCCCTAGGGTCAATAGGATATGAGAATATATAGAATAAAATGAAAATTAGCTACATAACATGTTTAAAATAGCTAGTCGGGCAATTACACAGTGTGTAATGTGGTTACACATCATATAAATGTTTTTAATGGAATTCACCAAAAAACCTAACTCTTCAGATTTATTTTATTAAAACCCTCAAATAATTACACTATGTGTAAATGTTCTATTGTTGATTTTTCATCCCACTACCCTTTTAAACAATCAGAACCACTTTTAATGTTTTTCAACTCTCCAAGAATCCACAATACACTTAACCCATTTATAATCAAACTCTATTAATTCAAAAAAGAATACACACCTGAACTTTATGTCATTTTCTCTAAAAACTGTTATCTACACGGATGATCTTTGGTATTTTTTATGTTACCTTACAACCAAAGATCGTGTTTCTTCAAACTACATGCCTTCATGAAAAAAACCAAACCCAAAGAAAATTTTAACAAAAAAATAATAGAGAGACAACCTAGAAAAATATGAGATCTTACAACCTCCCTAACATATAATAGCTCATCCCCAAGCTTCTTAAAGAATCAATGTGGGGTATCAAAAAACATGTCTGGCCATTGTGTTCGCATATTAGACTCCATCTTCTTGGTATCCTGCTAAACTCTCCCACACTGACACTGCACCCGATCCAATGGTATAGTCCTACCCAGGAGATATTTCTTACTATAATCCACAAACCACATCAGATTCTCCTCAAATGATGAATCATCACAAAGATCAATGTCTGCTACATATATCAAATGGGAAGGGTGTGGATGATATCTCTATAGCTGTGACATGTAGAACACGTTGTGCATGGAACTGTATTACGGTGGAAGGGATAAATGAAATGCTACTAGACTGACCCTTTCCATTATTTCAAATGACTGAACAAACCTAGGTGTTATATTTCCCTATTTTCTAATATGGAACTTCTCTAACCTAGGTGAAACCCAAAGGAAAACATAATGACCTACCTTGAATTCCATAGGACATATATGATGGTCAATGTATGATTTTTGCCTACTATTCATGGTCACCAACTATTGTTTGATTATCTAAAACCATTTAGATGTCTCTTATACAATACTATTCCCAACAAGTGCTGACTCACCAGCCTCGAACCAATAAAGAGATGAATGAAATTACCATACATACAAGGACTCAAAATGTTCAATTTGGATTGATGCCTAAAAGAAATTATTATATGAAAAACTCCATGAGTTCCATATGTTTTTCCCATGAAAAACCAAATTCCAAAAGACTGGCTCATAGCATATCCTCTAGAACATGAATAGTCCACTCAGATTGACCATTAGTCTATGGATGAAATGATGTGCTTAAAAGAAATTGTGATCCGAGGTATTTATGAAGACCCTACCCAAAACTCAATGTAAAATTAGGATCTCTTTCTGAAGTGATACTGCTTGGAACACTTTGTAACTGAACCACCTCACACATATAAAGAATTCCCAGATCATCAATTGTGATGGTTTCTCTAATAGGTAATAAGTGGGTTAACTTAGTCAGTCAATCCACAAAAACCAATATAGCTTCATTCTGAAAGGTCTTCCTGGGTTGTCCTGTCACAAAATCCATTGTGAAATCATCCCATTTCCAGTCAGGAATGGGTAAAGGCTGCAAAAGCCCAGTTGGACTCTAATGCTTGGATTTTTCCTACTGGAAAGTGAAGCATATATCCATGAATCTTTCCATATACTTATTCATTCTTGAGAACCAGTAATGTCTACAGAGATTATGATAAATATTTGTTAAACCAAGATACACTACCCATCTAGAAGCATGAAACTCTCTCATCAGCTCCTTGCACAAGCCTGTAGAAACCCATACTAGGAAACAGAAAAGTAGATAATTTCTACTATCGAGAGACCATCCTGATGATGTATCCCCTCCATATAATTTGTCTCTCAAAACTGATCCCTCTAGATCTGAAATCTTCCCAGTCTTAACCTGGTCCAAAAGAATGGGTATAATAGATGTCTACGTCAGAGCTACTCACACATGAGATTCCTGAACATTTGGATGCCTTTTTAAAAAGATTTCCATTATCACCCACTCATCACAACCCTCTCGTACTACCACTATCTGTGTCTTTCAACTCAATGCATCAGGAATGATGTTTCCTTGCATGGTGTATAAGATAATTCAATATTGAATTACTATAGATAATCAACCCACATCCTTGCTGAAGGTTCAGGTCCTATTGGGAATAGATGTACTTGAGGATCTTATGATCCATGTATACCAAAAACCTATAACCCAAGAGATAGTGTCTCCAACATCTCATGGAATATACCACTGCCGCTAAATCCATATCATGAGTAGGGTAATTCCTCTCAATCTATCTGAGCTTCCTGGAGCCATAAGAAACCACAAAATCCTCATTTATTATAACTACTCTGATTCCAACTCCGTATGCATCACAATACATGATATATTCTTTACCCGGAATAGGTAAAATGAGGATAGGTGCTGAGGTCGGCCTTCCTTTATTCTCTTGAAATTCTCTATCATAAGCACCAAACCAAAAAATATTCACCCCTTTCTTGGTTAGTCCAGACATTGGTGCTACCAAATGGGATAAATCATGGATAAAATACCAGTAATAACCTGCTAAACACAGAAAGCTTCGAATTTTGAAGATTTTCATCGGTTATTCCCAAGATACCATAGCTACGACTTCCTTTGGGTTAACTGACACTCCTTCCACTAAGATGACATGGACCAAGAGGTGCACTTTAATAAACCAAAAATTGCATTTGGTTAGATTGGTAAAGAGATGATGATCTCTAAATGTACTCAAGATGAAGCCAACTTGTTTGGAATGATCTCTTACTAACTGGGAGTACACTAAGATATTGTTGATGAAAACCACCAAAAAATGATCCAGAAATGGATAAAACATCCTATTCATTAAGGCCATGAATTCTATATGTGAATTAGTCTTCCCAAATGGAATCACTTTGAATTCATACCAGCCATAATTGCTCTTAAAAGCAGTCTGAGGTATGTACAATAGTCTCACGCTTAATTGATGAAATCCTGATATCAAATCAATCTTGGAAAATATCTTATCACCCCTCAACTAATCAAAAAGATCATCAATGAATGGAATAGGATACCGATTCTTGACCGTCATATGGTTCAATCTCCGATAATCCACATATAAGTGCAAAGATCCATCAGCCTTTTTGGAAAAGAGAACTAGAGAACCTGAAGTAGATGTAATCGGTTGTATGAAGCCTTTAGAATCTAGCGCTTCTAACATAACCTCCAAATCCCAAAGCACTACTAGTGCCATTTGGTAAGACTGGATAGAAACTGACTCTACATCTAACACCAAATTGATCGTGAACACAACCTCTCACTCGGAAAGTAATCCGTATAAATTATCAGGGAACTCATCCTAAAAATGGGATATCATTGGATTAAATGAATCCCACTGCATTACACCATTATATAGAGAAATATTTGCGATATTGGTTGTGAGATAATCTAATATTTATTGAATTTTTCCCACAAGACCAGCCTGAAGATCGCACTCATCATGGTGAGAATAGCTGCTTCCTTCTATATATAGGAAAGAAAATCTCATCCTATAATAGTTTATATGAGCCTAGTATAGAACCAACCAATCCATACCAAGAATCAAGTCGAATTCTATCATTTATAGTACAAACAGTTCCCAAAAGAATCAGTAACCACCAATCTATAGAGAACACACCTTGAAACATTTGATATTCTATGACCACACTCCTAACGATGGGTAAATGGTTAAAACCCCATCTATGAATTCCACATCCAAGCGCAAACTATTTGAAAAAAGAGTAGATAGAAAATAATTTGACGCTCCTGTATCAATCAAAACATAAGCTATGGTATATGATATAATAATTGTACCTATGATGATAGACGGTCCTACATCCATGTTACTTAGAGTAGTCTTCATAATGTACAACTAACTTGTCCCTCTACCTTGTGATCCAGTCTAGCTACCCTGAGCTACATCCCTTTCTTGGTACTGTTTCTCATGCACTAGGGTACCACATCCCCTAACACCGCCTAAATGGAATGTGGATGTCCAACTATGAGACTGCTAAGGGGTAGCTGAGCCGTTCCCGAATCCGGTGCCTATCCTGATCCTCTACCACTGGTATTCTGAAAACTTTTCTCACATAACCTCTAAATATTACCTAGCCTTCCAAATATACAACACTTTACTACAAGGAAAGTAAAATGCGGGTGCATGTGGAAAAACATTCACACTGGTATCACTGGAACATAACACTATATTTAGATAGTTGTCCACTACCATGACATATCTTCCCACTACTTTCTTGGTGTAAACTATCATAATGATGCTTCTTACCACTCAAAAAAGAACTTCTGGATCACCCTGCTGAAACAACCTGACCATTACTCGAGGCCTCTCTCAGATTACCTTCTGTGACGAGTACCTGATTCATCACATCTTCAAAGTTACTTAAACAAAAGACATTTACATACAACCTAATCTAATAGGGAAAGACATCATAGAAATGTATTTCTCTAGGGATATCATCTTTTGGAAAAGATGTCAAAAAGAGGTGTAGGTTGGAAAAACCTCCAACATATTTTAAAACTGACAATCCATCCCACATCAGATGCATGAACCCATGAGATTTTTCATCCATCAAGGTCTCAGGATAGAAATGGCTCAGATAATTCTTCTCAAAGATGTTATAATGATGCTAATCCCTCTTCCCAACATCCTCTATAATATCTGACCAATGATTGGTATGTCCATGAAGCATATACACAACAAGCTTCACCCTCATATCCATGTGTGTCTCAAGATTCTTAAATATTGTCTGAACTGACTCAATCCAGAACATGGCTACCTGGTGTCCACCTTCCCCAGTAATCACAGGTAGGTGCTAAAGCTGAAACTCTCTTGTCTACTCATACATCGAAGGAATGGTACAAATAATATCCCTTTCCATGGATTTCATGACCCTCAGGAATCTATCCTGAAGATGAACATCCATGTGCTCCTCAGAAACTCTAGGATTATCTAATTTAGCTATGTTAAAAGCATGCTAATTTCCACTCTCCTGATTCTCAAGTTGTATATGGCGAGGTAGTATTTTCTCTATAAGACTAACACACATCTTAGAGAACTGGATAACAACAATGTCAACCCAATAGTTGACTGTAATAGAGAACCACTAATTATTAGTCTCTCTATACATGGATTACAATTATTTTATCCTGAGACGTCAATTATTTTAATTTAACCAGTGGAAAAGATGTCTCATATGAAAGTTCAATAGGTATGTATATATTACATAAAAAAATAGATATGTCCCTATCATGAACAATGAATGTAAATAGATCCCCATATGCCTATTATGATGCATGTCTTCTTATCTCAAGTTATACTGATCCACAAATAAGAATCTCATGAAGCACTAAAATCATAAAACAGCAATCTGACACAACATGTGAATCACCTAAGGTAAAATAACATCAATTGTAATGAGAACACAATAAAAACCTCAATCATATCCTTGGGAACAATGATTTTCCCACATACATGGGTTAGCTACTCCGATGAACAAGCTCATTACTATGTGCTGAAACATCATAATCACCTTTTTAACTGTCCCAAAAAGTAATTTAGATGAAAATAAAAACATCCCCATTGACACCACTTTGTAATGTCCCCCAATCTGAAACTCTCCCAAGTGGCCATAAAAGGTTGGTCACAAGACCTCAAGAACACCTCCCCATATGCCAGAGCCTACCGACTAGTAGTGGGGGTGTGAAAGGTATAGTCGAGAGACTATACCCCCATGTATGAAGTGTTATAACAGTAGAAAAAACCATAATTAAACCGAAATAATCAAAGTAAATACATAGAAGAAGACCATAATAAAAACCAACTAAATAATCTAATATATAATAAAGGAATAATGTAAAGATGTGCTGGAATATAACTAAATTTCATTCTAGAACAATACAATAAATTACTAGGAAATTCAAATAAATACTCAAGTCTTGGGTCCCAAACACCATGTTGATCACAACCCCAAACTCCAGCCCATTAGCAAATAAGAAATCAACAGCAAGGTCATTTTCCCTTGTCCAAACCAAAATCCTTGTAATCTGCTCGGGGAAACAAATGAAATTCTAAAGATAGTGTGATTATTACTCAGAAGGTTGACACCACAATGTCCAAAAAAACTAGTTTGATAAGAAGTGTATGCAATAAAGTGAAAAACATTTGTCTTAAATAGTTTAACAATTTATAAAATACAACAACAACCTACTTTGGTTCCATGCCAGAATATCTATTAGCATGTATTACGACCACACCATCCACAACCATATAAGAAAGGTAAAATAACATACATTGGCACCATTCCCAAATATATCTAATCATGTCTTATGACCATGCCAACGAAAACCATATAACCATGGTATAGTCACAATAATCAATCGGGGTGAAATCACTCTAAGCGTTACAACATTCCGAGTCAAATCCCTATAATTATTATAGCATTTTACTTTGAATAACCTACTCTATATAAGAATTAAAACATAGTATTTCACTAAAACAATGGCACAATAACAATATTGAATAAACATGACAATTATCAAACCAAAAGTGTATGATTTAGACCCCCTACCTTTAACCAACAATCCAACAATGTTTCGAACATCTTATTCCCACATGGATGAAGGTGTGGATGACAGAAAAACTATTCCTAGATCAAAATTGATCAATATCGAAACCAAAAACACAAACGGTTACTGGATTTCACCACAACGGTTGGACAAAAATGGAGATAAGGAAGAAACATAACTAAAAATACATATCGGGGATCACCCACATAAACAGGATGTCCAAAATGAATGTTAGCACCCCAAAATTGCCTGGAGAATTCCCTAGGGTTGAGAGGAGAAGAGATATTGTGTATTGGAGTTAAAATCAGCAACGCAAAATGTTTCAAATAGTAGGTCAGGAATTACATGATTTGTAATGTGGTTACACATCTTATAATTTTTTTAATGGAATTCGCCCAAAAAACTGATTCCCTGATTTATTTTATTAAGACCCTCAAAACATTACATAACATGTAATCCTTTACATGGTGTGTAAATTTTCTGTAGTTTATTTTTCAGCCCATTTCCCTATTAAACAAACCGAACCTATTTTAAAGTTTCTCAACTCACCAATAACTCATGAAACACTTAACCCATTTATACCCAAAATCCATTAAATCAAACAAGCATACATCCCCGAACCTTAAGTCATTTTCTACAACAAATACCTCAACATGGATACTCTTCAGTCTTTATCAAGTTTCCTTATAACCAAAGACTTCATTTAATCAAATGACATGATTTTATGATGAAAATATAACCTAAAAAAAGATTAATGAAAAACTTATAGAGATACAGAACTAGAAAAGGCAAGATCTTAAACCTTCCAATCTACAAGACCTCTATCATACAAGTCAAGGAACTTTTCCACCACACCTATACATTATCCACTTTGGGAATAAATGAAGCACCCTCAAGATTTTGAGTTTTATCCCTAGAACACATCTTGGTGGGGGAAGTGTCCCAATTTCATGCTTGTATGAAGCCATTTCAAACATGACCAAACCATGAATCCACTAATACTTTACGTCTCCCAACATAATTCTCACTACTAAGACCACCATAAAGAGGGGTCTAATCTAAGAAGGATATTTACACCATAGGCTTATGCTAGTACTCTACCACATGATAAGGGGGAGTCATGTATCACCATAAAACATTTAATGATATATATCTCTAAAACCCACAATGAGATCTCAAAAAAGGTGTGTTATCTTTCATTACCTCCAAAAACAATACATTCTCCAGAGTGAAGACTAATTTCCACGGAAACTATGTAATCGTCTAAGGTCAACACAAGATGAAAAAAATATACCACTTCCTTGAGTCAAACATATACTTTTGGAGGGTATGTCTCATCATGGAACCTCAACTATCTTCGCTCATATAAATCGTGTAATTTGTTACGCCTGAATATAACATCATCCTATTCTATGGGAATTATTGACTACTCAACACATGGAATACCATATTCTTGATCTATATAAGGATCCATGGGCCACTGAACAGTGGTTGCACTAATTGGCACCTTCTTAAAGAAAATAAACTCATCGGAATATCCTTGAACTGAGGCCTTATCACTAAACCAGTCATCATCATGATACTATTTTGAAATTTGAGATAGTTTTCTTTGTAAAGACATCTCAAATATTATCATTATGTACAACAGTCAAAGAGAATATCTAGGGAGCTGACTCAAAAAGGATAGTCAAAGGACATAATCTATAACACCCTGATATTTTGTGAAATATATTTTTTGAAATACATTAAATCATTTATATATATTTCATCAAGAGAAATATAATATTTAGCTTACGTTAAAAAACATTGAGTTTTTCCTACATTACATATACCAATAGGGTTTTCTTGTATGGCATTCAACACTGAGTTTAAACAAAACATGACATATTATTAAATTATTATTATATAATATGATAATTATCACATAGCCATGACAATAGAAGGTATGAATTGGAATAATTTTAAAAAAAATCTATGGTTTACATATTTATATAAAATTATTTCTTTTTTTAACAATTAGTTAAAAATAAATATAAAAACTATTTTAAAATAAAGAATATCTTTTTCTAAAAAATATTTTTTATGAAAACTAGTAGATTTTACCAAAATAAATTAAATAATAAATTTTTGGTGAATGATTTTACTTTAATTTAAATAGTATATATTTAATCAAATATTAAATATTAATATTATATATTTTCTAGGAAGGATATAAGATAAATTCTAATTTTATGCCTAAAAGCCATATTTTTCTAAAAAGCTATTTTGTCACCTTTTTTGTGCACTTATTTTAAAAATAATTTTTATCCATATTTAGAAACATAATTAATAAAATAAAATTTACTTGTGAAATAATAATTTAAAAATTATTTTATGGTGAAGTTTTGAATTTTTTTTAAAATAATATTTTTCTAATGAATAGTGAAAAATATGTAATTTTAATTTAAAACTGCCTTCTCATTTAAATTATTTATAACATTAAATTACCTTATAAATTTGTTTTAAATTAACATTAGTTGAATTATATTTACTTTTTATTTAATTTAGTTCATTTGAATCAATTTTATTAATAAAATAGATATAAAAACTGGGTAAAAATTAGAATGCCTTTTCATTAAAAACCCGTTTTCTCATAGTGTCTACGGAATTAATTATAAATTAAAATTTTCCACTTATTTGATTTAAATTTCAAAAAATGGATTCCACATTTTTAATATTAAAAATTCAAATTATCGAATATGTCAAACTAATTTTTTTAGTAAAATGAATTTTGTAAACAATAAAAATTAATTATCATGGTTAATGTAACAATGGTTTTACCTGGGGGTTAAACTAAAAAATGTGGTCCAAAAATGGCCTAAAACTTGTCTAACACTCATAAAATGGACATATATAGTAATTATACCTTCTAGGATCGATAATGGTTCATTATTGGGACCATTGGACATGGAAAAACATTGTTGTAATTCTTTTATTCAAAAACTTTCAAGTGTACCTCTCACATCACTTATAAAAGGCCACCCCTTCTCCACTATTCTTCACACCTAAAAACCATTTTTTTCATCCAAGACCAACATAAATAACTTTTAAACTCCCTCATATCATCCTAGAATCCTTATATTGGACATAAATCCAACCTAAGAAGTATTTTGGTGCCAACCTACGGAGGATAACCGATGAAGAGGTAATGTTCATCAACGAGCATTTTTGTTTTATTTCTTCCTCCACCTCCATTAATTCTTAATATACTATTATGATATAATTACCTCAGTATATTAAAAATATTAATATTTATTAATGTTAATTTAATAACATACAACCATATCCACTTCAACAAAATGGGTTACAAAATCATCGTTTGTGTGTAGAGCAGACTACCACCTCACTAATCGATGTCATTCATTTTTCCATTACCTCATCTCACGGGTGGCTATGATTATGGATAAAAAGTATATATATATATATATATATATGATATTTATAAAATTGGTATAAATATTGATTCATTATATCATGTATACCTTTTTATAATTCCATTATATAGGGGATACAATAGCGTCGATATTATGTACGGTAGACAACCGCCTCATGAAGAAATGTGACTCATTTAAAAAAAAATGTTACATGGATGATAATAAATATTCATTTAATGAATATTGTAGTACCCCCTGTTTCTAGTCAGTAAACATTTATCTATTCTTTTTAAGTATATTAAGCATATGGTTGATGGTTGGGTGAGTTTGGAAAACTTTTAAACTGTTAAAGGGAAAAGGGGGTGATGCACGGGCTGCACATGGTTTACCCAAACCGTGTGGAAGCCATGCGCCTTGCTACAGGTGTGGGTCACTTTGAGGTAGAGGAGGCTGCACTATTTGATCCCGGTTTCCAAACCATGTGAGGAGTCTGTGCGGGGTTCCCCGTTCTTACAGTGACACCCACATAGTTAGCGCACTGTTTGTCTGGTCGTGTGGACTAACCGTGTGAAGGGTCAAACTTAGATCCTAAATTTTGGGATCTAACTCGTTTTGACTTATAACCCCTTGTTTTTGGCCCCTAAATGGCTCTAACTAGAAAATTCTCTCCTTTAAATGTGGGAGAACACTAACCAAACATTTTTGAAGAGATCCAGAGGCTTTCCTCTGCGTTTAGGAGCCAGTTAATCACGGTAAGTCTCCGTTATTTCTAGTTCATGGTGTTTCTCTTAGATCCTATTCTCCTCTATTCTTGGTTTCATAGATCTATTCCTGCTTGGGGGTATATCTAAGGTTGGGGATGCCAATATTTTTACGAGTGGGTGTTGTTGTTGATAGGGGAAGGAATCTAAAGAGTTTTCATGGGATGTTTACCTGATTTTTCATTGGCATTCTCCGTCCGTTGGTTGGTTTCTCATAAATTGTTGAGGCAGGTGGCTTCAATATCAACTTCTATATCTTAAAACTTTAAGTCTTAGTTCAAATTGATTTAATTTCCTGATTATTATTTTTAAAGTGTGGTGAAAAGCATTTTATATATCATATTTAGTGATGATTTATGTGTTTTTGATGGAATTGTGGTATTGAAAGAATTGGTTGTGAAAAGTGATTTGGTGTATTTATCTAAAAGGTTTATATTAAAATATATCTTTGTTGGATTTATAAAATTTCTTGATGAAATGGTTTTAAATAAAAAATGAATTTTTATTGAAATGGTTTTAAATGGTAGGTTGAAATGGTTCTGGCATTCATTATTTTTGTGTGAGTTCATGATCGACGTAACCCTGAATAAGGGGTATGTACCATTGGGGTACATAAGGGACGTGGCCCTGAATAAGGGGAGTGTGTCATTGGAGCACAAGGTGATTGGATGAGAGACCGCTCATGAGTATGGAACTGTCAACAAGCATGCATGTGTGGGTGTGTTTTGGACCATGGGATGGACGGAAAAATGGAATGAGAAATGTTTTAAATATTTTTTTTGTGCCTTCCTTTAGAAATGACTTTTCTTGGGAAATGGGTTTTTATAGAACTTGAATATATTTAGTTATAAACTATTTTTAGTACTTTTTTATTATTTAGTTATTAACTGTTTTATAATTGTTTTATATAAATTGTTTTATATAAATGTGCTAACATGTTTTATCCTAGAGGCGTGAGTTGGTAAGTCATAGGAAAAATCCTACTGAGTTTCATTACTCACCCCCCTGCCATGGAACGTGGGTGCTTTTACATATTTCATTTACTAGGATGTTGGCAAGGGAAAGGTAGCACATGTTTTTAGCACTACCTCATGATTCTTGAGCTGTTTGGTGGAGTCGGATCATGGAGCATGTGGAGCCTTGGATGCTTATTTGTCTCTGAGTTTTGTTAGTTTTCATTCCTGTGTTTACTCTGATTTGGTTTTGGTTTCCACTGTGGTACTTTACCGTTGGCTATTTATAATGAAATTTTGAGTGGTCTTGGTATTTATCACACATCATTAAGTTGATTTGTTTGGTTATGGTTGTTGGTTTTGTGGTATGTTTATAAAAGGGTACACCATACCCCACTTTTTTTGAAACCTTTATACATTTATTACCATCCTTTGGAACCTTGGGGATGTTTCCTAAGGCCCAGTAATGACTTATTGTATTCTCAATCCAATGAGGATAGGTATGTCATTATAAATGGTATCTGTTTTGTTCGATCCTTGAGTTATAAGTGTTATCAGTATAGGCTGGTCCACCTATCCATTCAGACTAAGAGTCATCAATTTACTTGGTCTTGGAGTTGAATTCTTTTAGGTCTATTCCTTGGGTAGTCATCTTAGTGAGGAGTAGGATTGTCAGAACATCGAATGTTGAGCATATAAAGACATAGCTAACCTTTTTTTTTTGAACTTCATGTTACCAGGGTGTTAGGTAAATAAGTGTTTTGGATACACCTATAAGATTAGAAATCTAACTGTCATGGGTTTAGCCAATGAGACGAGCATCACATGCATTTGAGGAATGACTTCCCACTTGGAGTGCATACATCATTTTGAGTAATAATCTATATGTTTGTGAAAATAGGGTTGATTTTTGAAAATTTTGGAACTATTATTTTTCAAATGAAATACTTTGAAAACAAATCATGATTGAGATATTTTGAAAATGGTTTGATTTTAAAAAGTAAAGTTGAATGTTTTCAAAAATGATTGAACTAGAATCAGGTTGATTTTTCAAAACAATGCTGTGATAGTTGATGTCATAGAATTTGAAATGCTAATCCTTCAGTTGATAGGGAGTGAGACTTAAAACATGTGTTGTTTTTATAGAAAATAGTACATGTTAGGCATTATAGAAACCAACCAGAAGAAGATGCGGAGAATATGGTTGCACCTGAGCCACAGGTGAACCTGAAACTTGTTCAAAGTATAGTTAAAGAATTCTAGGCAATGAACATAAGGAATCAGAGGGATGAGTCAAGGCATGTGGAATATTCCATCCAGTTCTAGAAACAGAATCAACCCATCTTCCAAGGTTATTCTAAACCCAAAAGGAGGAGGTGTGGCTGAGTAGGATGAATTGTATCTTTAATTTCATCAACACACCAGCATAGTTGAAAGTCAAGTTGAAAACGTATATGTTGGAGGATCTTGCATGTCAGTGGTGGGATCTAGTGGTGTAGGCTAATGTGGATCAAGGTCGTGGCTGGGGTTTTTTTGAATAATTGTTTAATAAGAATTTCTATCCTCACATGTTCTAGATATAGAGGATGACAGATTTCTGCAGTATGAAATTGGAAAATATATCTGTCACTGAGTATGTGACTAAATTCATAAATTTAGTCTTCTTTTCATCGAAATTTGATGTAAGTTCAACATTGAAGGCATGAATCTTTGAATCTGGGATGTGATAGGAGATTTGCTCGAGGATCTCTATACTCTGTATCACGCACTATATAGAGATTGTGAATCGAGAGATGGTGGATGAAATCGATATCTCAGGAATTATGGTAGGAACAAATTTGATGATACCATTGGGAAATGGTGGGAACATAAATGTTGGGAGTAATCAGAAGCGGGACACCTATTTCCATGAGAGAAGCATGAATCAGAATCAGACGGCTGGATCAGTGAACCTTCCTCCATGACCCAAAGGTAAAGAAAGTTGTTTTCAATGTGGTTCTCTTGACTACATGAAGTGAGAGTGTACAACACAGGCCAGATCATGCCACAACTACAAACATAAGGGGAATCTTCAGTGCTATTATTACAGTGCTCTGAGGTTGGGTTCCTAAGACACGTCTCATATGTCGTAAGTGTCATTTTCGTCAACAAGACGAGGATAACAGAATTAGTCTCATCTGAAGAACAGATCTATCCATGGTGATTCTATAAATACCATGACTCCTCAGGTAGGGAAATATCAACAAATCAATAAGGAGCTAAGTATAGCAACAAAGTAATTATATGGAGCTGAGAAGGTGATGATAGATGATCAGTCTAAACCATTTATGGTGTGAGGAATGATTTTGTTGAATTCAACTCTCATGAAAGTGTTGTTTGATAATGTTTCATCACATTCCTTTATTTCTTCTCATATTGTTGATTTGATGAACATAAAACATTAGATGATGCCTTCTGTGATAAAACTCCAAACTCCTCTTAGTGAAAGAGAATATAAAGACTTTGTGTGTAAAGAATGATTTATAACTATAGACAGATATGAGTAGAAATGGGATTTTCCTATGATAGAGATGTATGTCTATGATATAATCTTGGGTATGGATTGGTTGAAAAAGCTCAGGGCTCACATCGACTGTTATAAATGAACGATCAGTATCATGACTGAGGATGGCGTCGAGAATCTCTTTAGAAGAGAAAGGGTTGTAAAGACAGGTGATATAGAGTTTTTGGCACCAAAAGTATCAAAGATCTCTTACCAGTTTGTGGCGTTGAACTTGGAATTGATGGAAGTGATCGAGGATATCAGTTTTCTAGCAGTGGTGGATCACATTCTAGATGTTTTTCTTGAAAACTTCTTTGGGTTACCACTTGTAAGAGAAGTGAATTTCATGATTGATGTCATTCTAAGGATCATTACTATATCACTTTCATCTTATAGGATAGAACCAATGGAGTTAAAGGAATTGAAAGTGTAGTTGGATGAGCTCGAAAGAAGGGGTTTCGTTCGACCAAGCATGTCTCTGTGGGAAACACCACTCTTGTATGTAAAGAAATAATATCAAACACTAAGGCTATGGGTGGATTATCGTAATCATAATCAAGTTAGGACAATGAGAAGATATCCACTTCCACATATTGATGATCTGTTTGGTCAATTTAGGGGAGATCAGTGGTTCTCTAAGATTTACTTGTGATCAAGATATCATCAATAATGAGTCCGGAAGGAGGATATTCCGAAAATAGTTTTCAGAAGTAGGTATGGCCACTACGAATATGTAGTTATGCCTTTTGTTCTTAAAAATGTACCAACAGCCTTTATGGCATTGCTGAATTAGATATTTCATAGATATCTATATTCTATTGTTGTGGTGTTCATGGATGATATACTGGTGTATTCAAGGACAAGGGATGAGAATGAGAAACACATGGCGACGGTGTTGGGAATATTGAGAGATCACCAATTGTATGCCAAATTATTAAGGTATGATTTTTGAATACAAGAGGTATGTTTTCAATGCCATGTAGTTTCTAAAAAGGGTGTATAAGTGGAACCCAAAAATATATAAGAAATATTTCTTAGCAATCTTTGAAGAATGTGTTTGATATATGATGTTTTCTTGGTCTAGGTGGTTATTATCGATGCTTTGTGCATGAATTCTAATGACTAGCATCGCCTATTACAACATCGATAAAGAATTACATTGTATTTCAATGGACTGAAGAATTTCATAAATATTTTCGAGAGATGAAAGTTCGACTTACATCAGCACCTATCTTGATATTCCCAAAATCAGTACAAGGGTACGTGGTGTAATGTGATGCTTCAGGATCTGGGTTGGGATGTGTTTTCTTGCAAGGGGACCATGTTGTTTCTTATGGCTTAACGCAGTTGAGACTGGATGAGAATAATTACCCCACACATGATTTGGAGTTAGTTGCGGTCATCCATGCCTTGAATACTTGGCATCATTATCTCTTTGGTGTGAAATTCACTGTGTATATAGATCCTAAGAGATTGAAACATATCTTCTCTCATCGAGATTTGAATATGAGGAAAAGGGTATGGGTAAATTATATCCAAATGTTCGAATTTGACCTGATGCATACACAAGGTAAGGCAATTCGTTGGCTGATGCATTAAGTAAAAATTCATATGCTAAGTTGGAAAAGGACGATTCAAATGAATGACAGTTAATGTTGGTCTTAGACAATATGCATGTGGAATACGAAGACCAAGGTGATGTTGTAGTTTTCTTTCTTTTTTCTCTTGTTCCTGATTTGGTGAATATGGTAAAGGTGGTATAGACATCCAAAGAAGAATGTGTCGCGATGTGTTCAAAACAAAATAGTGGGAAGATCATTGAGGGATGAAAGCTGGATGAGAGTTTAGTTTTGGGTTTTGAGATCAGATGGTTGTAACCTTTGTTTCTCAAGAACAACTCATTCATGATTACCACCATTGAAGATGGGATGTTCATCTAGGAATACAAAAGATGTATACGACATTGAAAGCACAATTTTGGTATAGCAACATGAAATGGAAGGTAGCTAAGTTTGTTTCAAGGTGCTTAACTTGTCAACAAGTTAAGGAAGAGCATCAGTGAACATTGGGTATGTTGCTGTCTCTACATATTCCATTGTGGAAATGGGAGAAAATAGATATGGACTTTGTTACAGGTCTCCCAAGAATGGTTCAGAAGCATGATTCCATATGGGTGATAGTGAATCAGCTTACCAAGTCGGCTCATTTCATCCCCATTTGTGTATCTCATATGGTGGAAGAGTTTTCCAAGATCTATATCCGTAAAGTGGTAAAGAGACAAGGAATACCAGTTTCAATAATGTTAGTCAAAGATCCAAGGTTCACATATCATATTTGGTGATCCTTATAGAAATCCATTGGGGCTCAGTTGACTATGAGTACAGTGTATCATCCCCAAACGGATGGAAAATCTGAAAGGATGATACATAAATTGGAAGACATGTTGCGGGATTGTGTAATGGATTTTCGTGGCTCATGGGAAGAGCACGTGCCTTTGGTGGAGTTCTCGTATAACAACAGTTATCCGGACTCGATACATATGGCTCTGTTTGAAGCATTTTATGGGTGTTTTTGTCGTTCTCCACTTTGATGGGTGGAAATAGGTGAGATGTCATTAGTTGTACTGTGCATTTTCCAAGAAATGAAATAGAAGATTCACTTCATTAGAAAGAGGACTATGATGGCTCATAGTCATCATAAATCTTTTGCAGATCACTATCGAAGACCTTTGTCATTTGTAGTGAGTGATATTGTCTTCCTGAGAATCATTCCAAGTCTTGGGCACCATCGTTTTGGGAAGTATGGAAAATTATCTTGTCGCTATATAGGCCATTTTGAGATACTGGAATGAGTTTGAGAGGTGGAATATCGGTTTCATTACCACCACGGTTCAGTGCAGTGCATAATGTGTTCCATGTATCTCTGTTCAAAAAGTATCAGCCTGATCTTGACCATGTGATCAGATGAGATCACATTGACCTAAAGCTAGATGCTTCATTGGTACTTATCCCAGTGCGGATTATGGATAGGCAGGATAAAGTTTTTTATAGAAATAGAATTGGTCTAGTGCGGGTTTTGTGGCCACATGGTCAGATTCATGAAGAACATGAGAACTCATGAAAGAAATGAAAGAAAAGTGGCCAAAAATATTTTAGGCAAGCGATAGTTTTCTACATTCCTTGGACGAAATGAACAATGGTTGGGAGAATGTAGTACCCCCAATTTCTTGTAATTAACCATTTAATTATTATTTTTAAGTATATAAAGCAAATGGTTAAAGTTTCGGTGATTTTATAAAACTTTAAAAGTGTGATAGGGAAAATGGGGTGTCGCATGGGCTGCACACGGTTTACCCAAACCGTGTGGAAGCCGTTCACCATCATACAGGTGCGAGTCACATTGAGATAGAGGATGTCACATGGTTTGATCATGGTTTCCAAACCATGTGAGGAGGCCGTGCGGGGTGCCCCTTTCTTACAGTGACACCCACACGGTTGGCACATGATGTCTCTGGATGTGTGGAAAGACCATGCGAAGGGTGAAACCTAAATCCTAAATTTTAGGATCTAACTCGTTTTGACTTGTAACTACTCGTTTTATACCCCTAAATAGATCCAACTCAAAAATTCTCTCCTTTGAAGGTTGTATAACACTTAACAAATGTTTTGTAAGTGATCTGGAGGCTTTCCTTAGCATTTAAGTGTCGGTTAATCACGGTAAGTCTCTGTTCTTTCTAGTTCTTGGTGTTTATCTTAGATCCTATTCTCCTCTCTTCATGGTTTCGTAGATCAATTCCCGCTATGGGTTGAAATAACATTGGGGATGCCAATTGTTTTTAAGAGTGGGTCTTTTGTTGATAGGGTAAGGAATCTATGGATTTTTTGTGGGATGTTTACCTGGTTTTTAGTTGGCATTCTTCATCCATTGGTTGGTTTCGCCTAAATTGTTGAGTTATGTGGATTCAATATCAACTTATCTATCTTAAAATTTGATGGATTAGATCAAATTGATTTAATTGCTAATTTGGATTGTGAAATTGTGGTGAAAGTCATGTTATAAAACACATGTAGTGATTATTTATGGGTTTTTATGGAATTGTTATATTGGAAGAAGTTGTTTGGAAAAGTGCTTTGGTGTCTTAATTTTAAAAAGTTTATTTTAAAATATGGCTTTATTGGATTTATGAAATGTCTTTTTGGAAAGGTTTTAAATACAAATAATGTTTATTGAAATAGTTTTAAATGGTTCTTTGAAATTTTTTTGGCATACATGGTGTTGGTGTTAGTTCATGATTAACGTGACCCTGAATAAGGGGAGTGTACAATTGGGGTACAAAAGGGACGTAACCCCGAATAAGGGGCGTGTTTCATAGGGTCACAAGGTGATTGGATGAGAGACCTCTCATGAGTACGGAAATATCAACAAGTATACATGTTTGGGTGTGGTGTGAACCTTGGGATGAATTCCAAAATAGAATGAGAAATGTTTTAAAGATTTTTTTTTCTTTCCTTGAGAAATGTCTTTTCTTGGAAAATGGGTTTTTATGACACTTGTTTATAATTAGTTATAAACTTTTTTTATCACTTTTTTATATTTAGTTATAAAATATTTTAGAATTTTTTTTATATAAATGTTCTAACATGTTTTATCCTAGAGGTGTGAGTTGGGAATTCGTAGGGGAAAACCTAATAAGCTTCATTACTTACCCCCTTCACTAGCATGTTTGATCTTTTGCAGATGTCATTTATTGGGATTTCAGAAAGGGAATGGTAGCACATGTGTTTAGCACTACCTTGTGACTCATGAATTGTTTGCTGGAGTTGGACCATAGAGCTTGTGAAGCCTTGGAGTCTTAGTTGTCTTTGAGTTTCGCTAGTTTTCATTCTGCTATTTACTCTGATTTTCTTTGGTTTCCGCTATGGATATTTTTTGTTGGCTTTTTATAATTAAATTTTAAGTTCTCTTGGTTTTTATCATGCATCATTAAGTTGATTAGTTGTTTATTATTAATTTTGGTTTTTTGGTATGTTTCTAAAAGGGTAAACCTTCCCCCCTTGTTTTGAAACCCTTCCGAATTTATTGCCAGCCTTTGATACCTTGGAGATGTTGCCTAAGGCCCAGTAATGACTTGTTTATTCTCAAGACAATGAGGATAGGTGGGTCATTAAAAATATACATGGTATACATGGAATAATTATTATATTAATTACATATTTATCAATCAAAATAGTTAATATATCATTTTCATTCTTACCTTTCCACTCACTGAATGTTTATAACATCACACATGTACATGCAGACTACTGCTTTTACAAAGCAATGTGACTCCCTTTCCATCGCCACGACAAATGATTGATATGTATAAGTATATTTAATTTTTTTTATTTATGATATTATGATAATTATTTAATGATAATATTTTTTATAACTCCTTTACAAATTGATTGTTGAAAAATTGAAACTTTACTCATGCATGGGTACAACCTACCGTCTCCATTATCACAAAGTAATTCATTTATAAAAAATATATTTAATGCTTGGTACTAAGAGTATAATTAAAATATAAATATGATAATTATGTTATGATTAATATCCTGTTGAAAATGTAACCATGATCTAGAGGACCGGAGATAAAAAATCTAAACATATATGAAAAACAATGTGGTTATTGCCAAAAACATGACATTAACATGAAATTGTTAATAAATGGTTAATAAAAGTGAATAAGTAAGTAATATATGGTAAGATATATATGTGTATGGTTCTGTATTAAATGTATAGAAAACATATATTTATTATTCATGAGGTCCAAATGTGTACGATGGAATTCCTGGCTTAAGGTAATGGATTTCCATCTATGTTTATACTTACATGAGACATATGCCATAATCACCACCAATTTCATTTATGCGGTCTATATACTACCAATGAATTTATATTATGATTATTCTCAAGAAAACTATTTTGGTTTCCATATCCATTTGGGTATCACTCTTTCATGGGGATTTCATTTCAATGTTTCCAAAGTGGTATGAGTTTTATATTACAATCTCATCATTTATTGTGATTGATGATGATTGTGATCCCAATATGGAAAGATTATGTTATATCTATCAAGAAACACATGAATTATATTATAAAATTCTTATATCATGAGAATACATGTTTTCCCATGATTTTCCTTTCTTTATATACTCAAGTGTTTATAAATAACAAATTTATGAAAAACCATCTTTTCGGTTGAAAACTAATTTTCTTACAAAATAATTTTTTATAAACATGTTTTCAAAAATTATTTTAACATTTCTCTAAAATGATTTATTAAAGATGCTTTTAACCATGTTTGAATTCTTACAAATTTTTTCAATTGTAATCTTTATGTCTTTTAAAAAAATAATTTCCATTTGTCTTTTTATTAAAACAAGAAAGGAATCTTTGTTTCAACATGTATGAAATGAACAAAATTTCCGAACATCATGCCCGTTATTCTCATTGAAGTTTCCTTTATAAGATTTTGTGGTTATTTTAAAATAAAATTATTTTCAAGATGTTTTATATTTTAAAACATTTTTTTCAAAGAATAAATCATATTTTCCTTAATAAATGATTTAATTTTCTTTAAAATCTTCCTTTTTATGTTTTCAGTGTTATTTTTAAAGAAATGTAATTTGAAAATCTTTTATGTTTTATAAAGTGATTTTCAAAAATAGGTTATTTTCTTTATGAAATTCCTTGATTGATCTTTCAAAATCCTTCTCAATATATGATGATATAATTTTATGTAATTTATGATGTTATGGTGATTTTAAATGAGGTTAGCATTCATAATCATTATCTGAATGGTTTATCATGAAAATATGTTAATGAATCATGCTTTTCTTCCATGGGATATACCATGTTGAAATTATTTTTGAAACTCGCTTCTTTGTCCATAGGTAATTCTAATATGAAATGATGAAATAATTATGAAACTTATATCTTTTCCACATGTTATGATCTGATTAAATATTTATGAATACCATTTCATTTCACGTATATTTATATGATCAATATTTTTTGATATTATGGCACATATATGTATTATTTTTATTATTTGATGGTGGTTATGTTATAAACATGGAATGTGGGTACATTATAACCATGAACAATGGTTAAATTATAACCAAAGTTGGGTGAGACCTATATCTCTCTTCCATGAATTAGGTAATGGCTTATTTCTCATAAGATAAATAGGACTGGAATGGAGAGTGAACTAGGTTTAATAAGATACTTTGTCTAATATTATGGTATTGGGAGTGAACCTTAACTACTATAATGGTTTTGGTAGTGAAACAATTACACAGTGAGGAAAGTTTTACCACTAGGTATGGTGTTTTGTCCCACTAAATATGTGTAGACAACCACAGATTTCCCTAAAAAGTATTTCCAATAAGCCTTTACTAATATGAAAATGATTTTATATGCTTATGTGTATGTCAAAATTCTTCATCTAATACAAATATTAATCTATCATGGATAATGTTCTTTGATTTATTTATGATCCTTATCTTATTAACTACCAATCATTATACCATGACTCAAGATTATGATCATTGATTTGTAGGGTATGGTTTTCAAATGTTATGATCATATTATCATACCCATATTCTCATGTTATGCTTACATATCTCCATTTTTACCCATTATAAGAAAATGATCTCACTCTTTCTTATTCTTCCTTTCTCCATGTTAATGGGAAAGGTTTTATGTAGGAGTACCAATGAAGAAGATATTTATGGGAGACATTGAATATCTTTCATGAATTAAGAATATTCTATTCCATGTTTCCAAATCCACTAAACTATTATAGTCCTCAGGTGTGTGTTTGTGTAATTTAATGAATATTCATCTAAAAAGATATAATATCCATGTATTAGAAGCATGAGACACTATAGTTTTCATCGGTGGAAAGGATTAGTTGACCTTTGAGAACTAGGATGAGAAAACCTTATTGAGATCCCTAGGGTTATTTCTATGGATACATATAGGGATGTTTATAAAGATAAGTGAAAGGATGAGTCAAAGTATAGGAAAATGTCCTTTAATTTTGGTAAATGATATAGTAATTGGTTTCCTGGAAATTACATCCCTGTATGGATAATACAAGTGGATGTACCTCTAAAACAAAGGTACCTAGGGGTAACAACTCTTGAAAGGGCTCATTGTGCTATATTTGATCATCACCTGGTGCATGACAATGGGCCTGGCTGCACACCTGTTTTGACACTCACTAGGGATATACAATAGAAAATTCACAAACCCTTTACGAAACATCATGAAGGATTCAAGTAATGAACATTAATGACATAGGTCAATCATATTATTCTATATATTTCAATGAATATGTTATGATTTACATATGCGATAAGTGATTTTTTAATGATTATGTGGATTCCACTATGATTAATGTTTCTCACACTATACTTTTGGTTTCACCCAATTGAAGGAACTTGAAGGAACTAGGTTAACATTTAATGTGATAAGAAATTTTCTAATGAGAACCCAAATGGAATGATTAATAGAGTGAAGGATATTGTTATTATTCCTAATAATTTATCACAAAACATGATTAACAACACGCAACTTAACCAACTCTCTTACTCACCAATGAAGATAAGGATAGAGTTTTCTTAGAGTTTGGGTAATGGAGACCACAGAGGAAAGTGATTTCAATTTCTTATATGTTTAGAATGTGGTAAGAAACACCCAAGTGGATGTTTTAGAGAAACCATACGATCTTTTGACTATGTAAAAGATAGACCCAGAGAAATTAACTATAATGGAAAAAATAAAAAGTTTAGTTAACACAATGGATTCAAATAATAGTCACCCTAAGGTATCATTGACCATTGTATGTTTCAAATGTGGAATTTATGTGAATTATTCAAATCGTTGTCCTAAAGGGAATACTCATGAAGAGAATTATCAAGGTTGTATGGATAATTCTTATATTTCTAATGATGGAGAGACTTTAAATGACATATGAAAGGAAATATGTGTTAAGGAAATATGATAATGAAGACTAGTTAATGAATTATGAAAGAAGTGAGATGATTGAATTATTTATGTATAGGAATTCAAGGATTATGTTATATGAATCTTGATATTTTTAACGATTTTCTGGTATAACTTTTTGGTTAAGGATTGGAAAAAAATGTTGAATGGTATTGATGACCTAGAAAAGTGATTTAATAGTATGGAGATATTTTTATATTGGAAGATAACCCATAATATGTTCCTGATTTTCATAAAATAGTGTTTAGTTTTGATAAAGAGGTTATTTATATAAATAAATTAAATCTTATAGTATTGATGACCTTATAACTGATTAATGTTTTTTTGTAAAATGTGGTTTATGTTATAATTGATGGATTTTACAACATTATTGGATTCCGGGAATATATTCAATCATATGTGGTTTTATTCAATTAATAATAAAGAATGTATTTTTAAATAAGTTTTTATGGTAGTTCAGGTTATTACTATCTTTCAAGAGAATATATGATGAAGGCGTTCACATTATTCGTTGGTGATAATTTAGAGCTACTTAATGTTGTTTGGGGGATTAATGTGAAGCTTGTTTGGAGAAATTTAGAGGCATTCATTATTTTTTCCGAGTTTTGGAAGGTTAATAATGTTAATCATTTATGGAATTGTTTAAGTTAAACTTTGGATGAGATTTTAGAGATTAACATATTACATCACCAAATTAAAACGTATGAATGTTGGATAACCTGTGCTAGCCATTTTATTATGGTGATAACTAAAGATAAACAGAACGATTATCATTCTATTTATCAGTATTATGAACTATTAGTTATCCATGAACCAAAGATTCACCATTATTTCTTAGAGTTAGAGATGAAGTAGAAATTGAATAAGCCACAACCCATGGGTGATATTATGGTTATGAAATAAAATGAAACCAAATATGTATATCTTCTCATTTTTTCAACTTTATGAAATTGATATTGAAATAAAATGGTCTCATGTTATCAACATTTTTGATGATATCAATTCCCTTTTTCACACCTCTTTGGTTTACTGTTTGGTGTTTCATAACCTTATCTAGATCTCTCATTTTATTGTGATCAATGATCTCTATCAATCTTTATAACTATTTACTCTTTTCTTCCATGTCCAAATATCCACTTCCCACCCATGTTCTCCTTTGTGGAAACCTAGTTATGATTTACTTTAGGTATCCTTTATGTTTTCAACTTTCTATTTTAAGCGATGTTTTATATATAATTTGAATAGTTTGGGTTTCAATGAAGTAAATTTCAAATGTTAAACTTTTGATGACCAAGATAAATTTTGAGGGAGATATTCATTTTAAGGGTTGTAGAATGTAACACCCTAAGAATTTGTGAAGAATATTTTTTCACATAAATTTCATATTTTATATATATTTCAATATATGAAATATCATGTGTATATTTTATTAAAAACAAAACTAATTTTTTCTTGAATTACATGTAATAATGAGTTTGGATATCATTACACATAACACTAAGTTTAAACGGAACATGACATATTATTAAAATATTATTATTTAATATAATAATTAACACATAGCCATTAGAATGGAGAGTGTGAATATGATTAAATATATTATGAAAATATATGTTTTACACGTGTATATAAAATTAATTATTTGGTTACCAATTAATTAAAAATGAAAATAAAAACTATTTAAAAATAAAGGAAATTTTTCTAGAAAACTATTTTTATGCAAACATACATGTTTTACATATATAAATTAAACAAAAAAAATTTGTAAAATTATTTAAATTCAATTTATATAATATATATTCAATAAACTATTTAATTTTAATATTCTGTGTTTTCATGAAAATAAATATGAATAAATTCAATTTTAAGCTTAAAACACATTTTATTTTCAAAAAACCAGTTTTGTCACGTTTTTGTGAAATTATATTAATACTAATTTTTGACTCTTTAATAAAATTTATTTGAAAAAATAAACATAATTTTTTAAATTATAAAATCTAAAATAGATTAGGGTGAATGTTTTAGAAATCTCTGAAAAGATTAATTTTCTGATGAATTGTTAAAAATAATGAATTTAAATTGAAAAATGACATTTATTTTAAATTTTTTATAAAGTTAAATTATATTTTAAATTGGTTTTGAAGTAAAAATATTTCATTATTGTAATGACCCGTAAAATTCAAGGAAAATATTTTCTTAATTTTCTTTGGGATTTTACAAGAACGCAATTTCTAACAGCACCTGATTCTGAGGCCCGGTGTGCCCGGAATCAATTTCCGAAGTTTAGCTCGGGTATATTCTGTGAACGAACGAGTGGGTTTTTCTATCTTTTGAACCGGTACTCAGAATTGAAATCTGAGGACACCGATGAACTCGTAGTGCCGGTATTTGCATAAGAGGACTTTTACCGTAGGTGCGTTTTCTTGGGAGGAGAACTTAAATTTTGGGGTTTAAGGAAGAAATAAATAAAATTGTGAACAATTTTATTTTTTTTAACCAAGGGAGTTAAATTCTACCATGGGAAGTTGTTGGTGGGACCCACAACCACCCAAATTCCCATGTGTGGATATGTGGGAGGTGGGGCCCACACGAGACCATAACCCCCCTTCATCTTCCCATAACCCCCTTGACCTCCCATAACTCACTTCCCTCTTAAATTTTGTAACTCCACTTCAACTTGTGTAACTCTCCCCTCTCTCCTCTTTAATTTTGCCAAAACACATCTTAAATTAATTAATTAAACCTCTTCAATTAATTTAACTAAGTTTCTGCATTTTTAAAAAAGTTTTAATGCATAGAAAAATAACAAAATAAGGAGAGGCCTTATTTTATTTTATGAGTTTTGTTGTGTGAGATAATTTGGGAGAGAGCACTTCCCTCTTTTGAAAAACATCATCTCCAAACGAAGAACGACCTTCTGACTCCGTGAAGAACGCACTATGTTTTCTCCAATCCTTTTTATTCCTCTTCCGTGAAAAGGAAGGAGACACCGACCATGGAGACCGACGCCAACAACAACATTCTCTTTATTCTTTCGACGTTGACGGAAGCAATACCTTTCTTCCGCGACACCCGACTACCCCGACGTTCAACTACCGTGACGTTCGACTTCCGCGACTCGACGACGTGTGACGTCAATTTTGAGGTAGGGAAATTTATTTGGTGTTCTCTTATCTTTTGAAAAGTAATGACGAGCGAGGACCAATTATTTCTAGGTTTATCCGCGGATCATTCGCTCATGCAGGTTGATGTTGAGGTTTATTGATTTTTTCCCGTGAAATATTTCATTGTCGCACATCGACTTCTATTTGATGGCTGCTTTCTATCATTATAACGGAAGGAGGTCAGACCGCACAAACACAGTCGACCCTCCTCCCCCTTGTTGTTGATTATGGTGCAGCTCGAACAAAGGTGGCGCAGTGTAATGGAACCGCGCGGAATCATGGAGAAATACGGCAAGGATGCGCAGCGCTGTCGCGCCATGCCGTTGAGGTCGAACAAAACCGCGGCCAGAGTTGGGGCTGTAGAGGCGATTCAAAGACTTCGCTGGTTGAACATTGAGCGTGGATTGACAGGCGATGACAAACAGGGCCGCAAGGTAATTTTGAAGCTTCCACAGTAAAGTTCGAGACCGGAGATGAATGTCGGCACAAACGGTTTTGAAAACGGACCACCGGAGCAACTGCGGTGGCCCGTGGAAACCTTGGAGGCGTGGGTCTCCGGCGCGGCGCCACTGGTGACCAAGGGCGGCGGCCGGAGCCGTCTGGCCTCCATGAGGCGGCGACGCCCTAGCGCGCCGCCAAAGGAAGCAAACCGCCGCGGCTTGCCACGGCGATGGGGCCACGCCACCACCACCCCCCCCCCCCCCGCTCCGCGACTTCCGCTCGGCCACACTGGCCGAGGTGCGGTGGGCCATGCGGCCGGGCCGCGCTAGGCCCTGATGGGCCGGACCCTGGTCGGGTCGACCCGGGGGGGTTGGGCCGGGCCGGGCCCCGACCACCCATTTCGGATTGTTTCTGTTAGAACGCCCATAACATGGGCTAAGGACCTCCAATCGACGCACCATCATTTGAAATGTGATCCTTGTATGAAGATGGTAATTTCAGTATATTACACTCAATGTTTCGGAGAACGTTGGGTTCAGCCTGGTTGGTTCGGATACGAAACCAACCGTGTCCTCGGAGTGGAAACACTTATATCTTGAGCTCCGGACGTCTGATTGATGTGTCCTCGACTTTGTTGGATTCCTCTTGTTGAGATAGAACTTTTGGAATACTCCGCTCGAGATTTGGATGCAGTTGGATTGTGGCCACGTTGGATTGTACCCGAAATCTAACCAGGCCCCTGGAACGGAAAAGCTGATAACATTCAGACCGGACGTCCTTTTGACGAACCATCAGCGTCATTGGTGATCACGTTGAGAAACGGTCCTTATGAGAATACCCTATGAGAGTTCAGGGTACAGTTGAGATATGGCCGGGTTGGTTCATACACGAAACCAACCGGGCCCATAGGACGGAACGGCTAATAACTCACAGACCGAGCATCCGATTGACGCGCCATCTGTTGCGTTGAGACCCCTATGACGAGACAGTCCTTTGAGATACTTCTTTGTGGGAATTTGAGATACTAGGAGTATCGACTTGTAGCTCGTGGAGCGGACCCTCCCAGAGACGAGCGTGCGGAGTACGGAGACCTTGTAGCCGACTGAGACCTGAAGACTGCTTGACCAACTCGACTTGGAGTGAGTCGACTAGCCCAGTGGACGGATCACTACTTTGTTTGGGTGCAGACCCATGGAGGACAGACCACTACCTGTGTGACAGTGCAGACCCGCGGTACTCGTCCGGAGAGTACCTCTGCAGTCTATTAGGGGGTGTGCACTACTGTGTTTGG
This sequence comes from Viscum album, assembly GCA_963277665.1. Taxonomy (NCBI): domain Eukaryota; kingdom Viridiplantae; phylum Streptophyta; class Magnoliopsida; order Santalales; family Viscaceae; genus Viscum; species Viscum album. The sequence goes on from OY728158.1 coordinate 1,794,933,439, forward strand.
GTGGCATACCCCGGCGAGAAATACTACTGTGTTTGGGTGGTGACCCAAGGTACTCGACAGGAGGAGTACCTTAGCAGTCTTAGTTTAGTGAGTAGTACCTCAGAGTCATGACAGGATCACTGTACTCGAGATAGATGGGGATCTTTAGTAGTTACGGTTTCGAAAAATGAAAATTCTGGTTTGAGCTGATTCTATGATCTTTGTGTATACCTCATGTTTGAGATGGGTCACTTGATAGCCTAGGTATATGTATGGGCATATACCTGGGTAGTGGTTATCCTTTGAATTCATAATCTTTGTTTTTCCTCATGATTGATATGGGTTACTTGATAACTTAGGTATATGTATGGGCATATACCTAAGTAGAGGTTATCTGTTGAGATCTTCTTTGTGGTTATCCTTGTTGGTTTTAATGAGACCTTTAGGGTCTCGGGGTCCCTACTAAGTATCGTTATACTCACCCCTACACGGGCTATTCCCGCACCTCGTTGTGTTGGTTGCAGATGACGGGCAGTGCTAACAGAGGCCAAGTGTTCGAGGACTAGACAACACCCAGAGGTGGACCACACGACGAGTTAGTATCCGGAGGTGGACTTCACAAAGAGAAAACACACAAAAGAGGTTGACGGGCGAGAGCGTTGTGGAGGCTATCTGTACCTACCCTTCTGGTAGGATCCGTGGTGGATGATCCAGGAGCTGCGTCATCTGTACCTACCCTTCATGTAGGATCCGATGAGGACGACCCAGGAGTCACTTCCATTCTTCCAGCTATTGTCTTTTTCAGTTGTACTTTCATTCAGTTGTAGTTGTACTTCAGTTGGGTTTGTATTCTGGCCCATTTACTTTTCAGCACTTCCTTTCGTACTTAGTGTTTTACATCCGCTTTTAGTCTGTGGTAATTTGTTTTCTTTTATAAAGGAAATTCCTTCTTAGTTATCGGTATTTACGCCCTTGGGGCTAGTCGCCAGCCCCTAGCCTATAGAAGGTGGGCTTGGGGTAGTCACAGCCCGGGCCCCAGGGACGGGTCGTGACAAATTGGTATCAGAGGAGTCGGTTCTACCGCAGAACTTATAACTCTAATATTTTCTTTCTGTGAAGCAATAGTGTTATGGGTACCGACTGTGGTCTTCTGTTCAGGGATTCCATTGTTGGTGCGGGCGGCCAACGTATCCATACACCAGAACCCTGACAACTGATTTCTGACTTTGTGCATGAAAACCCTGATTGCGTGTGTGTTTCCATAAGTTTTTAAAAGTCAGCTCAAACCAGGTCAACCCACCAGGTATAAATTATTTGACAGTGTCACATTGTTTCTTTCAGGATGCCTTTTCACGGGCGACCAGCTAGAGCCCAGAGGGATTTGTGTACTGACAGCCTGCCGAGCGACGAGGCTTCGGTACAGGTCCCTCTTGCAGTGGAGGCACCAGTGGTACTACCATACTTTGGGCCACCAATGCCACCAGCACCAGCAGTAGGCGATGCACGCTACTTGAGCGCGCTGCACAAGTTCCAGCGCTAGAGGCCACGCAGGTTCCGGGGAGAGACGGACCTGCAGGTGGCTGAGGATTGGATGGAGGCTGTGGTGAGAGTCTTCAGGAAAATGGGGACGCCAACAGACTTGATGGTGATATTTGATGCCAGCATTCTTCAGGAAGGATCAGGCAGGTGGTGGCGCCACTTATTCCAGTTTTGCGATGGGATGACCTTCACATGGGAAGACTTTGAGAACTTATTCAAGGTAGAGTTTGTTCCAGTAGCTCTACACCCCGAGCGTGTACAGAAGCTTCTGCCTTTGCCGCAGAATTTTCGATCAGTAGCCGAGTCATCTGTGGGCAGTAGACAAATGATGCAGAGGTCCAAGAGGACCATAGCCAGTCGTACAAGGAGCAGGAAGTGTTATGAATGCGGCAGGAAAGGTCACCTGGCATGTGACTATCTGACCCCCCGTACAGTCGATATGCAGGCGTTGGAGGATCCACCAAGGCAGAAGCAGCGGAGGGTGCTTGAGAAATAGCCGAGCAGTGGACAAGGCAGTATAGCTCCAGGAGCAGGTGGACAGGTGCAGAACTAGTGGATATGTCCCTTGTACTTCTAGTTCCATGTTGATGTTGAATTTGTGTCTTTGTACTATGAGATGCAATAATAAAAATACACTTATCTTTGTGATGTTAGCTTTCCTGTCCTTTTATTTGGTTGATACTGAGTGGTCCCGGTTAAAATTATTGACTTGACCCTCACTTTTGAGATTTCTATTGGAGGAGACCCATTGACCTCAAACTGATGCTGACAGTGTGACTCGACCCTTGGAGGCGAGAGTGACAGTTGGATCTCTTGGTAGTAACTTCGAGGCCTTACGACATCATCCATGGCATGAATACATCATTCATGTCAGGATTGATTGTATTAGGCAATGGGCGTGGTTTGTCCAGGGGATGAGACCGAGTTTCTCTTTTCAGCAAAAGAGAAATTTTAGCATCTCTTTCAGATCATAGGCAAAGAAGGTGCAGATCATCCTGGAGCGGATGAAGACTACACAGTGCAGTAAGAAACAGAAAACCGGCTCCAGTATTAGAGACTCAGGCGTGTTAAATTTTTCAAGAAGAGGAATCTTTAAAGATAGATGAGTCTGTGAAGCAGCATACGTGGAGGCAGATCTAGGAGAGTAGAATGAGGTGGTGTACATTTTAACATGCTATAACCACCCGCCTTAGTTTTCCCCTCCAGTCTCAGGGAGCTGGAGGGTGGAGGAAGAGTGCGGCTATATGTGGTCAAGGAGTGTGACCCAACGGATCTAAAAATGATTCAAGGGACAGTCTGTATCCACTACTAGCTACCATAGTAAAAACGTCGATATGAATCATTCCTTCCTTTCATAAATCTTGTCCCAGACCTAGAGTTTTCGGTAATCCATAGACTTAACGCTCACGTATGGAGATACCTTGGGAGAAGACTCGATAATCACACTTACGCCGATGGTGTGGTCAGACCCTCGAGGTGAGAGTTTCGGTTGGAATCTCTTTGTGGCAGCGTCAAGGCCTTACGACGTAGGTTTGAGTATGGACTGGGCAATCACAGTTCATACACAGATTGACGGTATTAGGAAAAAAGTTTGTGGTTTAACTATGACGTCGGGATGGGTTTTCCTTGGTCGGCGAAAAGGAAACCCCATGAAGCATAGGATAAACTCATGTACAGGAGGGTGCGAATGATCACTCTTGAGTCGGTCAACCTTACCCTCGTGGCAACAGTCATTTTGAGTTTCAGTTCTAATAGGAATTGGAGACCTCTAGAGTTTGAGGATGACGATCACGTCTTTATACGGGTCTCACCTCGACGAGGTTTACAGAGATGTGGTCGAGGCGACATGTTATCTCCGAGGTTCAACAGACCTTTCTAGGTCCTCAGTTGGGTAGGCGAGGTGGTTTACCACTTGACCCAGCCACCTCAGTTGCACCAGGTGCACGAAGACTTCCACATATCTCAACTGAGGAGATACGTGCATGATCCTTCACAAATCATCGACCTCAGGGAGTTGGGCGTCGATGACAGGGCGATATACGCAGAGATTCCAATGGTGATCGAGGATCGACAGGAGCAGATCCTATGAGGACAGTCGATTTCTCGTGTGCGCTTTCACTGGCAGTACGGGAACTTCTAGGTGAGCACATGAGAGCGGGAGGCTCAGATGGGTGCTCAGTACCGCTTTTGTATCCCTTTTTTGTGTTAATGCTTTACGAGGACGTAAAACCCTAAGGTGGGAGTAATTTAAAGACCCGTAAAATTCATGGGAGAATTTTTTCTTAATATTCTTTGGGATTTTACAAAAACTCATTTTCTGACGGCGCCTGATTCCGAGGCCCGGTGTGCCCGGAATCAATTTCTGAAGTTTAGCTTGGGTACGTTTAGTGAACGAACGAGCGGGTTTTTCTATCATTTGAACTGGTACTTGGAACTGAAATCTGAGGACACCGATGAACTCGCAACATTGGTATTTTCATAAGCGGACTTTTACCATAGGTGCGTTTGTTTGGGAGGAGAAGTTAAATTTTGGGGTTTAAGGAAGAAATAAATAAAATTGTGAACAATATTATTTTTGTTAAACAAGGGAGTTAAATTCTACCATGGGAAGTTGTTGGTGGGACCAAAAACCACCCAACTTCCCATGTGTGGATTTGTGGGAGGTGGGTCCCACACGAGACCATAACCCTGCTTGATCTTCCCATAACCCCCTTCACCTCCCATAACTCACTTCCCTCTTAAATTTTGTAACTCTACTTTAACTTGTGTAACTCTCCCCTCTCTCCTTTTTATTTTTTCAAAAACACATCTTAAATTAATTGATTAAACCTCTTCAATTAATTTGAATAAGTGTTTAAGTATTTAAAAAAGTTTGATTTCATGGAAAAATAATAAAATAAGGAGAGGCCTTATTTTACTTTATGAGTTTTGTTGTGTGAGAGAATTTGGGAGAGAGCTCTTCCCTCTTTTGAAGAACATCATCTCCAAACGAAGAACGGCCTTCCTACTCGGCAAAGAATGCACTACGTTTTCTCCAATCCTTTTTCTTCCTCTTCCACGACAAGGAAGGAGACGCCAACCATGGAGAACGACGCCAACGACAACGTTCTCCTTATTCTTCTGACGTTGATAGAAGCGATACCTTTCTTCCGCGACACCCGACTACCCCGACGTTCTACTACCGCGACATTAGACTTCCGCGACTCGACGACGTTCGACATCAATTTCGAGGTAGGGAAATTTAATTGGTGTTCTCTTATCTTTTGAGAAAAGAACGACGAGCGCGGACCAACCATTTTCAGGTTGATCCGCGGATCGTTCATTCATGCAGGTTGATGTTGAGTTTTATTTATTTTTTCCCATGAAATATTTCTTTTCCGTACGTCGACTTCTATTTGATAGTCTCTTTCTATCATTATAATGGGAGGAGGTCAGACCGCACAAACACGGCCGACCCTCCTTACCCATGTTGTTTATTATGTTGCTGCTCGAACGAAGGTGTTGCGGTGCAACAGCACTGTGCGGAATCATGGAGAAATACGGAAAGGATTCATGGTGTCGTTGCGCCGCGTCGTTGAGGTCGAACGAAACTGTGGCCAGAGTCGGGGCCGCGGAGGCGATTCGATGACTCCGCTGGTTGAACGTTGAGCGCGGATTGACGGGCGACGACAAACGGGGCCACAAGGTAATTTTGAAGCTTCCGCCTTAAAGTTCGAGACCTGAGATGAATGTCGGCACAGGCAGTTTTGGAAACAGACCACCGGAGCAACTCCAGTGGCCTGCAGAAACCCTGGAAGCGTGGGTCGCCGGAGCGGCGCCGCCGGCGACCGGGGGCGGCGGCCGGAGCTATCCGGCCGCTAGGAGGCGGCGACGCCCTAGCGAGCCGCCGGAGGAGAAAAACCGCCGCGGCTTTCCACGGCGGTGCATCACCGGGGATCCTGCGTCCACGCGGGTTCCTGGAAGAATGGCGGCGGCGCAAACCGCCGCCGACATCAATCAACGGTGAGGGGCCGCGCAACCCCCCCCCCCCCCCCCCCCGCCCGCTCTGCGGCTTCCGCTCGGCCACACAGGCCGAGCCGCGGTTGGCCATGCGGCCGGGCCGGGCCGTGCCAGCCAGGCTACGCCGCGCCCTGATGGGCCGGACCCAGACCAGGATTGGGTCGACCCGGTTCGGGCTGACCCAGGGGGGTTGGGCCGGGCCGGGCCCAGACCCCCCATTTCGGATTGTTTCCGTTCGAACGCCGATAACCTGGGTTACGGACCTCCGATCGACGCACCGTCAGTTGTGATGTGATCCTTGGATCAAGATGGTCGTTTCGGTATATTACACTCAAGGTTTCAGAGAACTTTGCATTTGGCCGGGTTGGTTTGGATACGAAACCAACCAGGCCCTCGGAGCAGAAACGCTTATATCTTGAGCTCCGAACGTCTGATTGATGTGTCTTCGACTTTGATGGATTACTCTTGTTGAGACAGAACTTTTTTCATACTCTTCTCGAGATTTGGATGCAATTGGATAGTGGTTGGGTTAGATTGTGCCGGAAATCTAACCGGGCCCCTAGAACGGAAAAGCTGATAACATTCAGACCGGACGTCCGTTTGATGAACCGTCAGCGTCGTTGGTGATCACACTGAGAAATGGTCCCTGTGAGAATACCCTATTAGAGTTATGGGTACAGTTGAGATACGGCCGAGTTGGTTCGTACACGAAACCAACCGGACCCCTGAGACAAAAAGGCTAATAACTCACAGACCGGGCGTCTGATTGACGCGTCATCTGTTGCATTGAGACCCCTATCATGAGGCGGTACTTTGAGATACTTCTTCATGGGACATTGAGATACTTGGATTATCGACCTGTAGCTCGTGGATCGGACCCTCCCAAAGACGAGCGCGCAGAGTACGGAGACTGTGTAGCTAACTGAGACCTAACGACTGCTTGACCGACTCGACATGGAGTGAGTCAACTAGCCTAGTGGATGGAGAACTACTTTGTTTGGGTTCAGATCCATGACGGATGGAGCACTACAGTGAAGACCCGCGGTACTCATCCGGACAGTACCTTTGCAGGCTATTAGGGGGTGTGAACTACTGTGTTTGGGTGGCATACCTCGGCGGGAAGCACTACTGTGTTTGGGTGGCTGACTCACGGTACTCGACAGGAGGAGTATCTCAGCAGTCTTAGGTTAGTGAGCAGTACCTCAGATTCATGATAGGATCACTATGCTCGACAGAGACGGGGCTCTTCAGAAGTTACGGTTTCGATAAATGAAAATCTTGGTTTGAGCTAAGTCTATGATCTTTGTGTATACCTCATGTTTGAGATGGGTCGCTTGATAACTTAGGTAGATGTATGGGCATATACCTGGGTAGTGGTTATCCATTGATTTCATAATCTTTTTGTTACCTCATGATTGAGATGGGTTACTTGATAACTAAGGTATATGTATGGGCATATACCAAAGTAGAAATTATCTGTTGAGATCTTCTTTGTGGTTATCCTTGTTGGTTTTTGTGAGACCTTGAGGGTCTCGGGGTCCCTACTGAGTGTCATTATACTCACTCCTGCACGGGCTATGCCCGCACCTAGTTCTGTTGGTTACAGACGACGGGCAGTGCTGACGGAGGCCGAGTGATCGAGGACTAGACAGTACCCTGAGGTGGACCACACGATGAGTCAGTATCCAGAGGTGGACTTCACGAAGAGACAAAAAACAGAGGAGGTTGACGGGAGAGAGAGTTGTGGAGGCTATCTGTACCTACCCTTCAGGTAGGATCCATGGTGGATGATCCAGGAGCTGCACCATCTGTACCTACCCTTCAGGTAGGATCTGAGGAGGACGACCCATGAGCCGCTTCCTTTCTTCCAGCTATTTCCTTTTTCTGTTGTACTTTCATTCAGTTGTAGCTGTACTTCAGTTGGGTTTTTATTCTGGCCCATTTACTTTTCAGCACTTCCTTTTGTACTTAGTGTTCTACTACCACTTGTACTCTATGGTGTTTTTTTGATTTTATAAAGGCAATGCCTTCCATGTTATCGGGATTTATGCCTTTGGTTCTAGTCGTCAGCCTCTGGCCTATGGAAGGCGGGCTTGGGGTAGTCACGGCACAGGCCCTGAGGATGGGTCGTGACAATTATATAACTATTAATCCAATTTAGGTCAGTTTAATCAATTTTATACTGAAATTTGATATAAAAACATTGTGAAGTTTTGAAAATTTTGTCTTTAAAACCTCGCTTTCTTATCCCTTCTTCACGATTTTGTTTAAATTAAAAAATTTTAAAACAATGAACAAAATTCGGAAAACTAATTTCCATATTTGGAAATAGTATAATTTATATTATCCAATATGTTCAAATTAATTTTTTACCAAAATTATAATTGAAAATAGTAAAAATTAATTACTGTGGTTAAAGTAAAAATGGTTTTACCATGAGGTTAAACAAAAATGATAAGGGAGAAAAATGACAAGAAACATTTTTAATACCCATTATCTGGACATATTTCAACCTTATCTTCTCTAGGATATATAATTTTATATTATTTAATATCGTGACATGAAACAAACATGGGTGGAATTCTTTCCATCACATAATTACATGTTTGTCACTCACCTCACTTATAAAAGGCCACCCACTCTCCTCTCTTACTCACACCTTGAAACACATTTTATAGGGAAATTCCTGAAAAAATCACTTCCCAACTTCAAAAAATCATCCTATAAGGCGTTTTTATATATAAATACAACCTAGTAAGGAATTTGGTGCAAACCTAAGGAAATGCCCAAAGAAGAGGTAACATTTATCAACAAGAAATTTTGTTTGATTTCTTCTTCCACACCCTTTAATTGTTATTATAACATGATTATATAATAACCTTAGTATATTAAATATACTAAGATGCTTTTATGTTAATGGAATGACCTAAATTCATCTTCACTTGAATTAAATGGGTTATTAAATCATTATTTGTGTCAACGATTTACTATAGCCTTGTGAACCAATGTCATTCATTTTTTCATTACCACCTTTCATGATGGGCTATGTTGATGGATATAAGTTATATATATTATATATATAATATTATTATATATATGGAGTCATTATATGATATATACATTTTATACATTCCATTACAGAGGGGATACAATAACATCGTTCCTGTGTACGGTAGACTACCTCATCACAATGCAATGTGATTCGTTTTCACTAACGCCTTAAATGGATGATATTAAGGATAATTTTAATGAAAATATGTGATATAAATTACATAATAATGATATTAATTACATATTTATAATTCTAAAAATATTATATTTCATTTTCATTCTTACCATTCCACCCATTGTGAGATGACAACGTCGTTCATGTACGTGTGGACTATAACCTTCACGAAGTGATGTGAGTCCCTTTCCATCACCAAAACACATAGATGATATGTATAAGTATATATTTAATGAAATAATATTTTATTTGTGATATTATTATCATTATGGAATGATAATTTATTACTTACCTCCTTTTTATAATTATTGTCAAAAAAATGGAAACATTACACATGCGTACGTACTATTGACTATCTCCATGATCACAACATACTTCATTTTACAAAACCATCTTCCATGATTAGTATTAATAGTATAATTGACTTATAAATATTATAATTATTTCATTATTATTACTGTGGATATAATGTAACAATGATCAAGTTGAGAGAAAATGAAAAATGAAAACATATATGAAAAACAATGAAATTATTACCCGAAATGTGACTTTAACATGAAATTAATAATATATGGGAAATAAAATGGAAAAAATAAATAATAGATGGTGTGATATATATAATTATCATTCTATAATAAATTTACACTAAAAATATATTTATTATACTGGAGGATTGAACATATACGACAAAAGTCAAGATTTATGGTAAGGGATTTCCTTCTCAATTTTTACTTATGTGAGACATATTTCATAATCACCACCTGTGTCTTTTATATGGGGTATATAATTAAAATGAATGAATACTATGATTATTATACTAAAAAATATTATGGTTTACTTATCCATTTGAAGATCTCTCTTTCATGGGTCTTATATTTCAATGTTACCAAAGATGTAATAGTTTTATGTTACATAATCATAGCTTATCTGGAATGTATATGATTATGATTTTAATGAAAAATATAATTTTTTATCTCTAAATAAAACATAAAATTTTTTCTTATATGATTATTTCATTAGAATACATGTTATCTTTTCATTTTCATATCTTTATGCACTCCAAAGTTCAAAATGTAGGTTTTTAAGAAAAACTACTTTTTGGTCGAAAACCCTTTTTCTTAAAAAAAATTATGATTTTTTTTTCAATAATGATCATATTTATTTTTTAAGTGTATTATTAAAGTAATTTTTATCCATGTTTTATTTTTTAAATTTTTTTTAATAAAAATCTTTAGGTTTTATTAAAAAACTATCTTTGTGTGGATTTTACCGAGAATGTTAATGGATTAATGGTTCTAACATGTAAGGCATGAAAACAATTTCCTACCATCAATGAAATTATTTTCTTTGATGATTCCATTATTATTAATCATGTTTATTTTCATATAAAATGATTTTTAAAATGTTTTATGATTTAAAATGTTTTTTGAAATGAGGAAATGATATTTTCCTAATGAAATGTTTTAAATGATTTTTAATGATTCTATTATATATTTTCAATTTTATTATCAAAGAAAAGTATTTTGAAAAATAATTTAGTTTTCAAAAGTGATTTTGAAAGAAAAAATATTTTTCTTATGAAATGACCCAAGTGATATTTCAAAATCCTTCTCCATATAATATGATATCCTTTGATGTAATATATTATTTATTGGGAATATAAACTGATGATAATAATAATATGAATTTATATATACATATTTGATACATTTTATTAAGGATTATTCATGTTTTATTTGAAAATGCACTGGGGTGTGGTTTGATTTCACCGAAATTAGGAATTCTAGGCTCAAATGCAGAAATGAGGAAAAAAATGGAAAAAATAGGCTTTAAAAATCATGTATAACATAGATGGCTTATATCTCTCATCCACATCATCCTTGTAGACCAAGGAAAACCCATGAATACTTTACACGATGTGAAAATCATAGGTGAAATATACATACATTACACATCATGCAATGTTAAAAATAAAAAACCCACTAAATGTAAATCACATACATGATGTGCATAGTTTACATGAAGTGCGAAGTTTGAAGATCTCGTCTAGTGAATGATTTTCCCCAAATATCTCACAAGATTCAAGATTTTTTAAGAAGATTTTGGATCTAAAATCCATGATGTCATACCTGATTACATGACATGAAGATATTGGGACAAAGTCACTTAAATCCAATACACGATGTGAAGACATTACATGTTGGGTTATTTTTGAGCCTATTTACATTCCAAAACCTTCACTGTGCTCCAGAGTCCAAACCTAAAAATTATCTATCATCTTCTTATATTTTTTTCTTCTATATTCCCTTCCAAACTAGTTTTATTTTATTTGTTTTCTTATTTTATTAAATATTTTCACATTTATTTATTTTTTTCATCCATTCTTGAATCATTAAACATCCATTTCCACTATAATTCTAATTTAAAATACTGTCTTCCATTAATCATCAATGATTTATATTTATTCATAGGTTTTTCATTGATAGTAAGTATTTTATTGGATTTGTATTACTTTTAATATTTTAAACAAGAAATCCTAAATGTTTTAATCCTAGATTACCTATTTCTTATTCGCTTCATGATTATGTGCAACACTTTTAGTATTTTATTTCTTTTAATCAACTCCACCATGTGAGGAAAACCCACTTAGGGTTAGGGGTTGAGAGTAGGGGTGTTTTTGAAGCTAATGAATCTATTATTTAAACCATGGTAACTCTACGGATAGTAATTTGGTTAAAAATAACATTTCATCACATTCTCTTACACATCCTTGATCATGGGAGGTAAAATTGAATGAACCTAACCTAGTTTGAGTTGATCGGGATTTGACCATTAGCCTATAATGATTTATATAGAGAATTTAACCATAATGCACTAATGATATTAGCTATAACCTGACGAATGGACAATTTTAGAATATATAGATTCAATTGTATTGACCAAAACCAATTGGGGACACTTACACCACTTCGCATCCTAAGCTGCAGGACTATCTCAATCTAGATATATGATTATATTCTTCCGAGATCCTTGACATTGAACATGATATCTTCATAGTAATCTGAGTAAAATCCAAAAGACAATGTTTTATAAAAACCCAATATTGAATAGTAAACATGAGCAATCCATTTAAAGGGGGTTGTTTGAATGGTTTCTTTCTTACTAGTGATATCTGTGGGTTCAACCCCACACCATCACATTACTACTCCCTAGTAGTAATTATAGTTTGGGGCTATAATTTTCTAAACTAATGAACACCCACATGAATTCCATGATGCAATCGTGAACATGATATTGTTTCATTATTTCATGGGATTATTGTATCCTAGGAACATTTTCCTTTGGATTGAACCTTTGATTGCCTCGCCCTAACCATTTTTTCTTTTTTATTTTCTATTTTTATTCTAAATTTTTACCTTCAGGAACACCAAAATCCTCCCTCTATATTTCTCATATAGTACATGTACAAGGAACCCTTGAATCATTCAAAGAGTTTGGATTCACAAGAACTACTTTTTTTGGATCCTGAGATCTATAGAATTTTTTTTCATGACACTAATTCACATGGTTTGAGCACAATGATATTGCACCACAACACCTTCAAAACCCCAATATACCCCACCTGATGATCAAGGTGAGTGACCAACACTACAAGAGCTCACCATAATGGACTACAACTTTCTATCCATTACTGGTGTTGAGCCTGACAATTTTCATTCTTCTATTAAATCACACACTTTTTAAATCAATCATGGACTCATTCATATGATCGAGAACATGGTGAAATTTAGTGGGCCTCAAAATGAAGAACCCTATGAGTGGATTTCATAATTTTAGAGGTTTAAAATACATTTCTCAACTAGGGAATGTCATTAGATGCAATAACACTCTGTGTCTTCCGGTTTTATTGTGTGATTGAAAAAAGGAATGGATTAAAATTAAATCTCTCAGGGAAATCACGACTTGGGATGATCTATCCAAGAAATTCCTAGAAAAATATTCTCCACCCATCTGAATGTAACGTTATGAAATGGAATTAAAAACCTCACCTAGGAAGACAGAGATGGAAAACAAAGTGAATCCATGCACAACCTCGAGTACCAAATGGGAAAAATATAAAATAAATATCTGAAAAAATACCAGGTACATTGCCTGGTAACATTGACACACTTCCAAGAGAAGAGGTAAATGCAGTGGTTCTTAGGATTTTGACAGTTATGGATTTTTCAGGAACCATGAAAAGTGGAGGAAAAGAAGCTAGTAAAACTTGAGAATTGTGTGAATTTAATAAGTGAGGTTATCAATGATAAATTAATGATGGTGGTTATGAAAAAAATATATAGAATTAGGAACTATTGAAAAATATCTAACAAAAAAGAGTCTTAAAAATGAAGAAGTTTATGTAGTACCACCACTATACAATCCCCCTCTTCCATTCCTAGAAATTTTGTGGTAAGGAAAGATCGAAGGCAAAATAAATAAATTTCTATTAATATTCAAAAAATTACATATAAACATCCCCTTCACTGAGTCCATCACTCAGATGACAGACTACACCAAATTATTGAAATATTATCATTCTAACCAAAGGATGATAGAAGACTTAGGTTTATTTCCTAAACAAAGAATGCTTAGTTTTTATTCAAAATAAGTTTTCCCCTAAAATGAAAGACCCTCATAGCTTCTCAATTCCATTACGTATAGGTAAATGAAACTTTGTAAGATCATTATATGATCTACGAAAGAGAATAAATCCCATGACTATGGGTGTCTTTAAGAAGCTGGGGCTCAATGAATTAAAACCAATAAGAGTTTCACTTTAACTGGATGACTGATTAGTCAAGTATACTAGAGGACTTCTCAAGGTTATATTAGTTAATTTTGGAAAGTTTATATTTCCTATGTATTTCCTAATTTTAGACATGGAAGAATAAGGAGACACTCCAATTATTATAGGATGACCATTTTTAGCCACTAGGATAGATTTAATATAAGTAAATTAAGGGAGAAATATATTTTTATTTGGATATGAACAAGTTTTTTTGACTTATTAATGGATTATAAGAAATGAAATTACTCATTTGACTGTCAATCCATCTTTCTCACTGATGAGAGAGATGATTTTATGACCATTGAAGAAAACATAGATATCATATCCCCAGATGATGATGAAGTAAGTGATCATAATAATAAAAAGTAATTTGATCAATTTACCAGGGACACTATCCCACCATTCATACCCTCAGTCATCAAACCATGAACATTGGAACTAAAACATCCTCCAAGAACACTCAAGTACTCATTCCTAGAGACTTTGACAGCACTTACAATCATTATTAGACCATATCTAACCCAAGAGAAAGTGGAAAGGTTGATTTAAGTCCTAAAAAGGAACAACATTTCAATTTCATAGGGTGTGGTTGTCCTTAAAGGGGTTATCCCCACAATATGCACCCACATAAATTTGATGGATAATGGTTCTAAACCCATATGCCAAGTCCATAAGTGACTCACCCCTCCAATAAAAGAGGTGGTTAATAAATCTTCTCTAAAACATCTAGATTAAAAAATAATATTTTTAATATCTGACAACAAATGGGTGAGTCAGCTACAAGACTTTCCAAAGAAGAATGACACAACTATTGAGAACAATGAAGAAGATGAGTTGATGTCTACTCAAATCATCACTGGATAGAGTGTAAGTGTTGATTTTAGGAACATCAACATGACAACCTAAAAATATCATTTTCCACTTTTTTATGGATGAAATGTTGTAGAGACTAACATAGAATTAATTCTATAATTTACTAGATGGATATTCAAGACACAATAAAATTTTATTTGTTCAAAATGGCTACTCCAAAACAACATTCAGTTGTCCCTTCAGAACCTTCACCTATCTATGTATTTCATTTGATATTTGTAACACACCCGAAACTTTTCCATGGTCAATGACACAAATATTCCTTGATATGGTGGAGGAAGTCCTGGAGATCTTCATGGATTATTTTTTTGATCCTCGAATATCCTTCAAGGTGTGCATGAGTAATTTGTATCTAGTCTTGCAACACTGTGAAGAAAATTACCTAGTATTAAACTACAAAAAATTTCACTACATTGTCTAATGAGGCGTTGTCCTCAAATATATAATCTAAAAAAAAGGCATCAAATTCGATCCAAAAAAAACCAAAGTGATAAAAGACATTCATAAACCCACAATAGTGAAAGGGATAATGAGATTTTTGGGTCATTTAAGATTCTACCGCTGATTTATTAATGACTTTGTAGGAGTATCCCACCCCTTGAGAAACATATTGTTGAAAGACACCATTTTCGAGTTCAATAAAGACTGTCTACAGGCATTCCATAACATAAAGAATAACCTAGTGGCCGCTCCTGTCATAATTTTACCATATTATAATGAGGACATCGAGTTGATGTGTGATGATGTGACTTCACTATTGGTGCTACCCTAGGGTACAATTAAGAAATATATTTTGTCCCATTTACTATACTGG
Source organism: Viscum album (assembly GCA_963277665.1). NCBI lineage: Eukaryota > Viridiplantae > Streptophyta > Magnoliopsida > Santalales > Viscaceae > Viscum > Viscum album. The sequence continues at coordinate 1,794,948,700 of OY728158.1, forward strand.
TCACACAATCAATGAAACTCAAGTAAATTATATGAATATTGACAATGAAATTTTGGCATTAAACTATGAATTTTAAATTTTTCTCTCATTAATTGTATTGTCTAAATTAGTGGTCTACACTGATCATGAAACACCTAAATATCTAATGAATAAAAAGGGTGTCAAACCATGTCTAATATAGTGGATCCTACTTCTGTAAGAGTTTGACATTGTAATAAAGGAAACAAATGTAATTGAGAACATTATTCCTGATCATTTATCTTGAAATCCACTACCCAACATCATGTATAATGATAATCTTGAAATCAAGGATGAATTCCCTGATGAAACACATTACATGATAAATATCCACGCATGACCATGGTTTTTGGATATTGTAAATTATTTCTCTTTGAGATCACTTTACACTAAACATAACTATCAGAATAGAAAAAAAATCATTAACTGAAGCCTCACATTACTATAAAGATGAGATGCTAATTTTAAGAATTGTTCTAATGTTTTAATGAGATATTGTATCCTAGAGGTTGAAATAAAAAGTGTTCTTGACATGTGTCATACATCACCATCTTGAAGGAATCATGGACCCAAATATACCATGGATAAAATCAATCAAAGACGGATATTATGGACCATTATTCATCAAGATGGAAGGTAATTTTTGAAAACTTATGATTGGTACCATCAAATAAGCACTATAGGGAAATTAAATGAAATTCCAAAAATACCATCCTGGAAGTATAACTCTTCAATGTATGGGAGGTTGATTTCATGGGGCCATTCCATAATTCTCATGGTATGTTTTACATTCTAGTAAGCATTGACTAATTATCAAAATTGTTTCAAGCTGAAGCCACTACTCAAGACACAACAAAATTGGTAATGAACATTTTAAATAAAAATATCTTTTCTAGATTTGGATTTCCCCAATTAATTATTACTGATCAGGGAACTCACTTCACCAATAATACTATGAATATCTTACTTGAAATATATGGAATTATGTATAATACTGGAACCCTACCACCGTCAAACAAGTATGAAGGTCAAAGTGTCATATAGGGAAATTAATAAAATACTAGAGTTGATAGTGGAAAGCAGATTAATGGATTGGAGTCTAAAACTGGATGTCTCACATTGGTCATATCACATAGCCTACAAATCACACATCGACACTAATATGTTCTGACTAGTGTACAAAAAGTCATTCCATCTACAAAAGGAATTAGAGAACTGATCTTATTAGGAAATAAAGAAATTGAACATGGCTGCTCAAAAGGATGGAGATGTTAGAATTATATATATATATGATCTATAATAAATCAGGAAGGATGGATATGAGAATTTTTGGATTTTTAAATAAAATAAAAATAAGTGGCATCAACAAACAAGCATGTGCCAAATCGTCACTCCTCGGTATAATGCTCTATTATTAAAATATCTGTTAAAATTATTCCCCATGAAACTAAAATCCCGATGGATGGGTCATTTTCAAGTCAATAAGATTTTTAAAAATGAAGCAATTAAGATTTATAATTGCAGAGAACCGCCATTAAAGGTTAATGAGAAAATGTTAGAAATTTACTTATAGCCATTCCAAGAAGGGTGGTTCGTCGCTCTCAAATTCACCAGAATGGAAATTATTCTAGAATATGAAATTATTATTATCTCTTTATGGGATTCAACCCATATTTTTGTTTCTTTTATTTCTGTAGTGTGCTTGAGATCGTTGTTTTTCTCTTTTTTAGAATTTTTGTTCATAGGGTGTCTCACAATACACTGTACACACCTTCTTTCATTTATCTATGCTATATTTTTCCATTGTTGACTATATTCCCCTATCTATTTCACTGCTTCAATATTTTTTAAACCATATGAACTAATGATTTATCTAGTGTAGGATTTGTCTTTCTAACGAATTATGCAGTTTTCAAAAACACCACTCAAAATCCAACAAGTACCCCAATGTCCTAATTTTCACTATAGGGAGCTCTTGAATCCCTACTTTCAATTCATAATCTCCATTTCCTTCTATTGAGGCTATATTTGATATCTCACCCATGATTATTTTCATAACAGTGTGAAAAATGTATCATTTTATGTGTATGGGAGGATTTTTTCATACTTATGGTTGATACAAATGGATTATTTCTTATTTTGAACTATCATGGAGAAATCTGTCAATAAAATAATTATCTAAAACTGATATATCATTAGATAATTTTAAATAAAGGACTAGTTAGGTTAGAAATTTTTTAAACCCATTTTACCCGTATTTATTTTTTTAGTATTATTGTTGGGTTTGGTAATATAATCCAATTTCATTATTCCTGAATTTATTTTTAATTGTTGTATTACTAGATATTATAACCTAAGTGATTGACAGTTTGTTTTGTATACTCTAATTCCTGATAGATTCTGGACCCAAAATTTCATAGTCTTTTTTTGAGAATATATATTGAGAGTCACCTAGGGCATGTAAACCTATCGAATCATTCATTGATATCTTATTGAGGGTTTGATTGAACAACTACATTTTTAAAATGATTTAGGTAATCTTTTTACCCACTTTATATTAAGACCCACTAATACACTTTCCTTGTTTTCACCCATAGTATCCATGAATAACCTTGTTAGGATAGAGCCATTTGAAGCCTATTATCCCTTCCTACCCTTCTGTTGGTATGATTCATGATTTTAATTTGAACAGTTGTGGGGGAATTTTTAATACTTATAAACATAAGATGATATCATTCGAGAGATGTTTGGTTTCTCTTTCACTAAACTGATATAATGTGGTCCATGGTTTCTTTTGGAATTTTATTCACTTACCCTATTCCTTTGAAAAATATATATAAAGAAAAAGAAAAAGATATTGGGTTATGTATTAAGAAGGTCAAAAATCACCATTACCAGAATGATGAATACTAGGATGGATCATATATGGTTAGGGGATGTATTTGAGACCTGTCCTAACAATGATTTTTGAAAAATAAATAAAAATATAAATATTTTAATATGGTAAATTTTTTATACCAACTTGATTAATTAATGGACCTACTTTGAGCGGTTTGATCATGTAGACATTTTTTTCCCGGAGAAGTCACATTATTTACTTGTTCATGACATTCATGCATTATACATTTGTGATTACCCTCTTCTTGAGTTTTTTTATCACTTTCCCACATCCCCTCTTCCTCAAATATTTGTTAACCTTATTTCTGAAGACCTCATGATTTATTTTATTTATCCGTAAGATGTGGTGATGTTAAAACCAATTCAGGCTTATGGTTAGGAACATGTGTTCAATGTATGATCATAACTCTAGTTACCTTTCACCTTTATTTATGAGAGAAAATTTATTGGGTGGAAAATTGAAAAATGGGTATAACGTTTAAATAATAGTTATGAAATTGTAATTAAAGGGAGAATGAATCGGGATAATTAACTGAACTATGGGGCCTGGCTGATTTCTATGCATGATTGATTCTTGATGACTCACTTTTTCAATGTCCACTTAGTTTTTTCTTCCTAGTTGTAATGTATGATTCTTGTTTTAAAATTTTTTTCTATTGGAAACCCTATAGAGATGCTCGTTTATTGAGGACAAGAAATTGTTCAAGTGTGGAGGAATTTGATAAGATGAATTTATATGTACATATAGGATAAATTGAATTAATTATTGTTCATTTTTTATTCGATAATGATTTGGGTTTTTGGTTTGTCTTCTCAATAATTATGAATTCATGACTCAAAGGATGAAATTATAATAAATGTTCAAACAAGGGTTTATGCATCATGTATAACATACATGGAATTTATCCCTCATTCAAAGAATCTCGAAAGACCATAGGCCTTCCCGGGAAGACTCTTCATGATGTGAAACCCATGCAAAATGTGTACATACATTACACATTGTGAGAAGTTAAAAATAAAAATACCATTGAAAGTAAATCACATTCACAGCGTGCAGAGTTTACATGACATGTGATGTTTGAAGATCCCATCCAGTAAATGATTATTCCCAAAGATCCAATAAGATTCAATACATTCAAATGTGATTGGGGATCTCAAATACACAATGTGTAACATGATTGCACAAAGTGAAGATATAGGGACAATGTCAATTAAATATAGTACATGTCATGAAGGCTATACACATTGTGTACATTTCAAGCGTATTTATATTCTAGTTCCTTCGACCCACTCCACAGTCTAAAACTAAAAAATCTATCTCATTTTTATCTCTTGTTTTTTCAATTTCCCCTTACAAACCAGTTTTAATATTGTCGTTTTCTTGTTTTATTAAATCTTTTCACATTAATTTTCATTCATCATCCATTCTTCAATCACTACACTTCAGTTTCCAACCCAATGCTCATTTTAAATACTGTTTGTCATTATTCATTAACGCTAGTTATCTCTTAATTTTTTCTTTATTGTGATTAAGTATTTGGTAGTATTTTCATTTCTTTTAATTATTTATACATGAACTGCTAATTGTTTTAATCTATGATTTTGTATTTATCATTCATTTCACGATTATGGATTGTATGTTTAGTATTTCATTTCTTTTAATCAACACTGCTATGTGTGGATAATCCATTTAGTTTTAGGGGGATGAGATTAGTGGTGTTTCTGAACCTAATGAATATATAATTTAATCCTTGGTCACTATATGTATAGTAATTAGTTTTAAAGTATTTTTCATCATATTCTCTTGCAAAACCTTGATTATGGGAGGTGAAATTGAACAAACCTATCCTAGCTATAGTTGATAAGACTATGACCGTTTCCCTTTGATTCTTTATATATAGAAGAAAATATTAATTCACCTAGCCCATTAGCTATACCTGGACCAAGGGAAAGTTTTAACATAGGTAGATCCAATTTTTTTGACCAAAACCAATTGGCGATCCTTGAACCACTATAAAGGCTAAGCCTTAGGACTATTCCAATATATATTTATGATTATCTTCTACCAAGACCACTAAAATTAATCTTTATCCCTTCTTAATTATCATAATTAAATAAAAATTAACTAGTTTTAGAAAAACCTAATCTTGAAGAGTGAATGTGAAGAATCCTTTCAAAGGGTTTTTTGATTAGTTTCTTTCTTACCATTGATATTTATGAGTTTAGCCCCTCACTGCCACTTTACTACACCCTGTTAGTTATTGTAGTTTTAAACTATATATTTCTAATGTGATCAATTCCCATTTAAATTCATGGATGTGTACAGTTTAATAAGATACCATTCTTATACTTTATTTGAATGGTTTATCGTGAAATTGTGTTTATGAAAACCTTATCACTATCACAGGTTGTACCGTGAAAAAATTCTCGTTAAACCGAATTATTTTTCCATGGATTATTATATGAAAAAATAATGAAATAATTATGTAAACCATTTCTTTTTCAAATGTTATGAGATGATGAAATGTTTATGAAACCCATTTCATTTTAGTGGTTATGACATGATGAATGTTTTATGATATTATGGAACATACATATATAATTTCAAATATGTGATCATCGTTATGTTATATGAAAGGGAGGTGGTTACATTAAAACCATAATGGTGGTTACGCAATAACCAAAGATGGGTGGGACCTATATATAACTCTAAAAAATTGGATAGATATTTATATCTCATGGGATAGAAAAGACTGAAATGGGGAGTGAACATGGATTAATAAGGGAGTTTTTCTACAATGATGGTCTTGGTAGTGATCCTTGAATACTATGATGGTTTGGGGAGTGAACCCATTCCTCTATGAGGAATGTGATACCACTGGGGATGGTGATGCGTCCCACCCAAGAGGTATAGGCACCCATGGAGTGCCATGATAAGTATTGGTAATGATCTTTGACTACTAAGAAAATGATTTTCTATTTTTATGTGTATGTCACAATTCTATGTCTCATTCCAATATTATTAGCTCCTGGATCATGTTATTTTATTTCCTTATTATTCATGTCTTATGAACTACCAATCAGTATTCTATGATTGGAGAATATTATATTTGATTTGTAGGTTATTGTTTTTAAATGTTACAATCATATTATCATACCCTTAGGTTCATGTTATGCTTATGTATATCACTTCTTTACACTTAATGAGAATATAATCTCACCCTTTCTTTTGTTTACTTTCCCTAGGTTAAAACGAAATTTTTTAAGTAGGAGTACTAAAGGGGATGATATTTATTAGAGACATTGAAGATCTTACATGAATTAAGAAGAATCTATTCCAAGTTTCCAATGAAACTACATGAGTATAGTCCTCAGGCATGTGTTTGTGTAATGAAATGAATATTAATCTAAAAATATTCATTATCCATTTTTGATAATCCCATGTCACTATAAAATCATATATAATGCTTTTTCTAAGTTACTTGCAACCGATGTCTCAGAATGCTGAGTTAGAAAGATGGTAGTCAGAGTCCTTGGGTATGGATACATCAGTCGCTGCACCAACATTGGGTTCCCTGGACTGAATGCCTCACTCAAGACACTTCAACATTATTTCCCTAGTTTCCTACCAATCCTCAGAAAGGGGAAAATCCAAAAAAAATCCTAATGAATGAACTTCTCTAACACCACTATGTAACGACCCAACCAATCGACCCTCTGGCTGGTGGAAGGACGGTTCACCACAACCCCATGATCACCTCCATAAGCCAATGGATGATGAAAAACATTGAGATGCAATAACTAAAATGGGAGTAATTTCACTATTTTAATTGAATTCATGCACATATCCATCTAAATGTAGACATGTAGAGGAATAATCAGAAAACACAATAAAAAATAGAGTAAAAACCATAGATATAATATCATATAGGGAATACAATAGAGTATGATAGTGTAATCCTAATTGAAATGTGGGAAAATACATTCCCAAACAAAATAGTTATCCAAACCAAAAAACAATAGGAATAATTTAAATCTTATAGAGAGTCTCCATGATTGACCCCCATATGCTATCAATACACCCAATTACCCCTTGCCTCCACAAATATCACCACTGATCTGTCTGTCCCCTACATAAGACACAAAAGGTGTTGAAAATACCATGTAGGGGTGAGTATATATATATATATATTCAGTTTAATGACCTAGAAACCAATTTGAAAATTTAATAAATGTAATCAAAGTTGTAATATCAATCTAATGAAGTTATGTTAATCATAAACTGAGAAAACAACCATATACATCCAAGTATGGAAAACAAGAATCCCAAAAAGGAGAGAAATGAGATATCAATATCCACATTCCATTCAAGAATTATGAATCTTTTGTAGCAATAATTTCTATCCCTAATTCCCATCATCATGCATAACCACTAGAGAATCAACAGGGAGGGGCCTGAACCATGACACTACTATACAGCACATCTAAGAGATCCATGACTCTGAACCATGCATCTCAGGTATCCTCATTGAGAAAAGTGTATAGGGGATAACACCCCAAAACTAAGCTATAGAGCTGAGGGATTCATAACTCTCATGGATGACCCATGTTCTTTTGGAGGTTGAAAACATGAGGGAGTTCCAATCAAATATATTGTGGACCTGTACCATCTATATTATGGGGGAGTACCATCTCTATCTTTATAAATAGTATGGGGGAAGTATAAACTAGTGTGATAGGGGAGTACCTTCCCCATGGAATGAGGACCTACACTTTAATGTGATAGGGGAGTACCACCACTTTGCATATGAAGAATATAGGAGCCTCGCATCCTAGCACGATAGGGGAGTACCATCTCCAAAAACAATTGGCTTATCACATTTGATCTTCACCATTTTCAAACATCACCTGAAGAAGTCTCACACTTGAAAAAAATTACATAAAATATTAAAAGCCACTATGAAGGGTACTATCATGTTCTACACTGAAAAACACTTCAGATTGGATGCTCTCTTTCCAAAATTAGATTCTATCCAAAATATTTATTTGCCCATGAGACTCGTTGTTAGTCAGTCTGGATAATATGTAAAACTAATGATATTTAATCAAAAATGGATATGAATGGAAAAACATATCACAAAATTAAAATCCTCATTGAAAAAAACTCAGGATGGTCTCTTTACTTTCCCCAAATGGACACTCAGTAAAATAACACATTTCAATATTTCCCATATAAAGAACACGTTATGGGCCTGATCTGGGAAACTGAATTAATATCCATCATTGGTCTTGATTTGACCGCCTCAATTCCATGATCAAGATACCATAGATGGATCACCAATCTAATGTCTCACAAAGAAGTTTTGACCAAATCATGGTTTTCACAACAATAATATTTACAAAAATACTTTATATAATCATTATTATAAATTTAATCCAAAACATGAGAAGAAGGCCACACACTTTTCCCCTCCCCATCTATTCACACATGAATAGGTGAAATCCCATGCATATTGACAACAAAATAATAATAATAAAATAAGAAAATAATATTAACCATATTATTATAAAACACCCAACTGTAATAGCTATAGGGATACTCCACACTACACCCCTTTGGCACAATCCCCTTCCTCTCATCAAGAACATGTCACAAAATTATTCTAAATAAAAATTTATTATTATTATTATAAACATTATGATTAATAAAAATAATTTCTAGCTTTGACCTCCCTCCATGGCTGACTGGAAATCAGATTTTGACCACCCTTCACCAGAAAACCATCCACATCCATAAGTATCAACCACACATCCAATGAAACACCTCTCATATATCTTATACTCCATACTATTGCCCCTAGAAAACTAAATCCATGGATTATTTCTTGTATCCTATGCCATTAATAAATCCATTCACAAAGCAATGATCTGTATGTCGTTCGTGCTACTATAAGAAATCTGGGGGTTCGATCATTCTCAAACCTATCCCAGCAATATTAAACTGTATCCCCAAATACTAGTAATGAAGAAAGTGATGAACGATGAGGGGAAAATCACATGAAAAAAGTAAACCACCATTGAAATGAATTCCTGGAAAATGATTATATAAATGGGGTGATATCAAGAGAGAAAGGTGTTTAACAGATCAATTATAAAACTAGGCAACATGGCTCATAAAAGGAAGAAATAAATTATAGATAAAGAGAAGATAATTAATCAATGCCCAGTCAGTTAATTAAAAGGGGTAAATCCACAATTTATGAGCCCTTCCAAGATAAAGGATCAATCATTGGTAAAGAACAAATCCGGTAGCAATAAAGGTTATGATCCTGCTACATTCAACATTTATCTCATGATTATCATCCTTCCGATTATTCACCATTCTCTGATCCAAATCTACCAATTAATAATGACCAAGACTCCTCTAAAATCCTCATAGGGATATGCAGATCACCATAATATTTTTATATAATAATTCATTTAAAGTGTATTACTAGGTTTAGTGATATTAAATAAATAAATTAAATTAATTAATTAATTCACTTAATAAACCCACCAACAACTGCCTCAACTGAATGTACGATGATGACCAAATTTAGGTTGTTACTCGGGTAAAATTAACATTACGAACTCAACTGTGGTGTCAGATTTCTAATTCAAGACTCCATTGATGATTAATTTTTCTTTTTCTAGAAAAATGTGTGTTCATGATAGTAATATATTTAATTATTTTATAATAAATATTCTGGCACACCGGGCCTTGGAATCTCACACCATCTAAGTGCATGGCTCCTAAAATATTCATAGGAATATTCCAATGTCTTACATGATAAAATCAGAGTCTCTATAATTATCATTATAAATTTACCTAATGTTGTTACTGTTGTTTTCTTATCCTAGATAAAAATTCTAACTAAACTTTTCCTTTGATAACAACTACATTATCACAGGGTTTTCATACATAGATATTACATATTAATATATGAATAATATTTTCATTTTATTGAAACAAACATAAGAACTACAAAATTTAATGTATTTGGATACTAGAAAAATAATATTTCAATTTCATGAAAGATCATCAACATCTCGGACAAAGATCCTCCCACATAGTAATCTTCTTAGACATACATCACATAAAGCGTTTCTTCATAACATGTAGAAGAGAAACATAAAAAAGGGTTATATTAGATGCTCAATAAGCAAAAAAATAGAGATATCAATGATCAAATAAATACAACATGAGCATAAAGTTATGATAACATGAACATCACATTTGGAAATAATACATTTTATATCAAATATCATAATATTGATTAATGGAATAAATATTTAATGTTTATAAGACATGAATCATAATGAAATCAATGAAAATTTTCCAGGAGATAATGACATAAGAATAAAATATTGATTTTTTGCATACACATATGCTTATTACTATGAAAATATGTACAAATAGAAAAAGGTTCACTCATTTTTTAAGTACATGAAATAAAGCCCTTGAATATTCATATGGACATGAATATGGGTCCACACATAACCTTATAGACATGAAATCAGGTTCATTCATAACCTTATGGTCATAGAAATAGGTCCATGAATAACCTTATGTACATGAAATAAATTGTATTAATAAACTTATATATATGAATATTGGTTCATGCATTAACTTATAGACATAAAAAGAGAGCACATGATTAATCTTATAGACATAAAAAATGTTAGATGATTAATATTATGAAAACAAAAATAGGATCTATGATTAATCTTATGGAAATTTAACCAGGTCCACATGTAAATTAGTGAACGTTAAATTCGGTTCACACATAACATATTTACTCATGACTTATCCACTATTACCCAATGAATTGAAGGGAAACACGGTTCCCACATGTAACATAATCCATAAATTTTTGTTCCACAAGATCCTAAAACATTCACCATATCTTAACCCTTTTAAATAAAATGGGTTTCATACACCTATAATCATATCATGATCCGTAGAAAAGAAATAGATTTTATAATCATCATATCAGTTCATTATAGCATATCCCATGGAAAAGGAATGAGTTTCATAAAAAAATCATCATAATCATAAATAACCATATATTTAATAAGGATGGCACCATAAGATCATATCCCCAATAATTCATAAATAACAATAAAGGATGTTATCTTAGATGGAAAATGATTTTGAAAAAATCCCATGGAACATTGCTTTAGGAAAATACCCTTTCAACTTTGAAATCACTTAATAAAAATCTAAAAGCATACCAATAACTAAGTAAAATATTTTCATTGAAAATTAACATTGGAACTTGCATTGGTAGCTTTAAATCATTTAGCGGCCACGGTGGCAGCAGATAACATTCATGACATACACTTTAAAATGAAGAATCATTTCACATTATCAGTAAAAGCCAAAAGGGATTTGTTTGAAAAAATACATGAATATAAATTATAAACCATTGTTAAAAAAAATTGTAAAATTTTCATTAAAAAATAATTTTATAATAGTTAAAATTTTATTTAAAACATTTTTAGAAAACATGGACATGGAAGAAAAAGGATTCTTGACCGAAGATATAGATGAATTCAGCTTTCCATAAAACAATTCTTTTGGAATATTAAGTACATAAGGAGAGTAAAATGAATGTAAAACATGTAATTTAGATAAATAAACAAAGGATAATAAAAATCATGTGTTTAATGAGAGATAGATCATAATATCTCATTATTTTAAGCATAATCATAAACAATCCTGATAAACAATGAGATTGTAACTGAAAACCCTTAAGACATTTATAACCTCTGGATCATAATATCCATGAATGAAAGAACCTTATATGTGCATGTAAATATAAATACATTCATAATAATGATCATAAAATATATTCATGTGTAGTATATACACCACATAAATGAAACATGTGGCATATAAGGCATGTGTCTCACTAAAATAAATGTGAAATGAACATCCCATACCTTAAGTCTCGAATTCCATTATACACATTCGAAAATAATGTATAATAAATATTTGTTTTTATAAACATATTTAAAAAAATTAGTCTTAATTATAATATTGTATTTGATTTACATATAACATATTATTACCCATTTATAAATAATTCCTTATTAAAATCATGTTTTTGGTAATAACTGAATTGTTTTACATGTATGTTTTGATTTTGTATTTTATGTACTTTTAATTTTAACATTGTCCCATAATATATTGAATCTTAATAATGGTATAAATATCATATATATTCATTGTATATGTATTTATATTAATTCATAGAAGTTAGAGTTATAAAATTAATGACACCATTCAGAGATATGGATGATGATACATATGCATGAACACTATTTTAATTTTCTCGACGGATGGAATGAAAATAAGGTAAATAATATATCACCATTACATTATTTTTCTCATTTCATATATATCATATATATTTATTAAATATATCTTTATTACCATCCATGTCAAAATAAAATGAAAAATGAATCACATTTCTCTATAGAGGTGGTAGTCCACATGTACGCAAAAGCGATGATGTCATTTTACAATAGATTGGAATGTCAAATTGTAGGTGATATATTATAATTATTGGAGTATACATATTTAATAAATAACATATATAAATCTTAAATCTATCATTATATCCATTCATGAGAAGTGGTGATGGAAAATGAATTACTTCTGTCCGCGAGGCAGTCGTATTCCATACACATGATCGAGTGTTTCATTTCCCATTAGATAGAGGATGAGATGGATATATATTATTAAATTTAAAATATAAAATTTAATTATATGGGGTATATTGATTTTATTATATCATCATAGTTGAGTATTATTTGAAGGAGGTGGAAGAAAGAATAAAATAGAAACACTAAGTCAATAACGATACATCTTCTTCGGACACCCACTATAGGTTAGCTCCAAAATACTTCATATGAGGGTTTTCTAATAAATATTTGTAATATAAAAAATTTTAATGGATGTAAGGTAGATATTTGAGAAGTAATTTTTATAAAAAAAGTCTGTTTAATTGAGAAAAAGAGAGGATAGGGGGTGCCCTTCTATAGGTGGGGGAGAGGACACAATTAAATGTTTTGAAAATAAAAAGACATACCCTCAATTTAAATATGATAAAAGGATCCAAAATAGATCATTATAGATCATTATATGATATAATTTCAAAATATTTATATAAAGTTGGAAATGGTTATGTTTTTATTTCATTTTATTCCTAATATTTTAAAACTAACCTCTGATGAACCCCTTTTAACTTTAACCATGATAATTAAATTTTTCTATTTTAATATTAATTATTACCTAAATATAAGCTAAAATTATTATATATTATAATTTATTCTTTTGAAAAAATGGAATTCATTTTTTGAAAGTCAATTCAATGAATTTTCAAAGTTTAATTGAAAAATTGAAACTGCAGATGCAATCGAAAAATTGTTTTCCAAAGAAAATATTTTAAAAAGTATAAAAGGACTTTATATACAAATTAAATTTGAAATTTCTACAATGAAATATTTTTGATTAATAATAATATAATTGAAATAATGTTACTTTTTAAAATTTTTAAAGTATGATTTATCCTTTTAAATTCTTTAATGAAAAGGCATTTTTCAATAAATATCAGTATTTTTCACTATTCCTTAAAATATTACTCATTTCAGAAAGTTATCCAAAAAATAATCCAAATTTAATTTTTACATATTGATTCCAAAATTGATATTATTTATTTTAAATACATTTTCTGAAAGTGTAAAACATCAATTTTATTATTTTTTCACAAAAAAATCAATGAATATCGTTTCTTTGAGAAAAATATATTTTCAAAGCATATAAAGAATTTTCCAAATATTAAGTGCTTATCTATCAAAATATTTTATTTTTATAAAACTGTTTTAATTAATTTTCAAAAATAGATAAATTATATTCATATCTCTAATTTTAATATCTATTTTATAACAATCATTCTTAAAAGAAATATTAATAATATAATGTGGTTTGTTAAAAGTCCATGTGATGTGTATTGCAAGCTACAAAAGAAATGAAATTCTAAAAAAATCATAAATTTTCATGGTGTTTAATTGAACATTTCTATGATATAAAATTATTTTATACTCTATGGATCATGGTTATTATCTCATTATTCAACACACTTATCACATGGTATAAGCATGATCAATTATGATTAGATGACCTTATATCATGTTTTATGACATGCAGATACATTTTTACCTTAATAATAATTTTCTCTCACCCATTACAAAGTTTTCCATGCTCTAGATTTTGAATATGAGTTTAACTTATGATATTTCTAGAATATCTTCTTTTATAGTGAGATTATTGTGAAATGTTCAAAATTCTGTGAAATAATATATTAATGTTTTCAATGACAATGAAACTAAACAACACAGTTTTTGTGTTGTGATGTCATTTTTAAGATTTAGTGTTAAAATTATAGAATTATTTTATATTATATGAATGTCTATATTTTATCATCTCAATTGGTATCAAAGATAGTCTATAATGAATTTTTTATGCACCAAACCTTGCAGTTATGGTCTGGTGCATTATAGTTGTTATTTGTGAAATGTTTAGTTATTTATTTAGATTAGAGTAGTAATTTTTGTACATTATGACTAGATAAAATTAGTGATAAACCCTAAGTAATTGTCTAAATATTAAAAAACATCCTTATAGTTAATTGAAGAAGATATTTTTGTGTTTTTCTATCAATTAAATACCTATCTAGATACCAATAAGTAGATATTTTTTTTATTAGATACACCATGGGATAATACAACTTAAGATATTTGGTTGGGTATTAAATTGATATTTACTCAGTACACAATAAGTGTATGAAATTATACAACATGTTTTACACTATTGTGGGATATTCTTTGGATGACTAACATACTATAAACTAACCACTACAAAATATTTAAATAAAAATTCAGGAAGTGATATATAAGTAGTCAAGTTAGAGAACCTAGTAGGAAAATTACCATAGATACCCTATGTTAAACTGAAGGAGATATAGGTTGACCGAATCATAAGTCTATTGAATTGAAAGTATCATAGGTTAAAGTGGAGGTTTCGTAGGGGAAGACATCTTATGAATTCATTTTCAAACACACACACACACATATATGTATTCATTTACTCTGATTTTATTGGTTTTTATAATAGTAATTATTGTTTTAGTATTGTCTTAGAAACAAGATAATGAAAATGAAGTTGTGAATGGTATATCTCTAGAATCTCAAAATACATATTTTAGTTAAGGCTGTATATTTGGTACAAATGGTTGACAATCTAAAAAGATGTCTATTATAAAGGAATATATGAGTTCTATAATCTTACATAAGATACTGAGTTCGAAATTATGTGTTTATTCACACCCTTATCTCTTTATCTATACTAATTAAAATATTAAAATTATAAGTATCTAATTTATTTAATGGGGTAGAATGTAACACCCATATATTTAAAATAAATATCATTTTAAATAAATATTACTAGGAAAATATTTTTTCAAACAAAATAACTTAACATTAATAAAATTACAAGAATAATAAATATAAAAATAAATAAAAATACCAAAAACATAATTTTTTTATCACTGTGGTTCTCTAAGATGGTTATCACCTAGATTTTAATTATCGATGTAAGGTAGAGAATTAAAAATATAGTAGACATGATTAAATATAGGAATATTAGATGAATGATTTTAGGTTATATATATGAATGAAACCTACCTATTATATATGGTTGTCCAACATATATAGCTATTGGGAATATATGATCACTGAAACATAACTCTTGAATTGGCAGGTATAAACCCAATAAACAAAATTACTAAAGAAATTGAGAAAGTATAATTAAATGTCATGAAGTAGTATAATTCAACCTTATGATTCTCATTTATTTAAGAATGGAAGAAATATAGGAACACAAGGGTTACCCCTAGAGAAATCCCATTATGAACTATAATAAGTTAGGAATGAGAAAATATATTTATGAGAGAATTTCAAGATCATGGAAATTGGTATGTGTTCTATGCTAACATAATCTCCACCCATGACAACTGCCCTGACTTATCAAACCCTTTGATCAAATTTGTGTGTATTGACGGGATTTCAAAGTAATGTTATCATAGTATAATCTTGTAATTATTAATAAATTCTATATTATCATTATTATGTGAATTTTATACATTTTTCACATTATTAAAATTTACATTCAAATAATAATAATAGTTTTATTTAATGAAAATGTATTGAATGTATTTGTGTCCCATTAAACAACTAATCACTTTTAAATAATTGAGAATAAAACCATTTAGTGATAAAAATAATTTTTCTCAAATAATTATACATTTTCTATATATTTTAAAATTTTAAAATAATAATCACTATTGAATAATGTAAACTAGATTAATATTATATATATATATATATTAAATAATTTTATTCTAACTATTTTCACTTGGAACTAAAATTAATTATTTTTTTATTCTTACATTTTTTTCTAAACCCCTTTTTATTATGCGATGCACACATACATTAAAAATAATTTTTATCAACACAAAAAATTTAGATTAAAAAATGTTTTTATTTATTTTAATTATAATATAAATTTTTTAGTAAGGTAATTTTTATCTCTAACATAAAAATAATTTACTTAATAAAATATCAGTTTCCTTGGTAAAGATATTATTTTTTATAAAAAAATTATCTTATAAGAACTGTGTAGTGTATATAAAAATAAATTAAATTGATATATTTTAAATGGTGATTAGAATATAATGTTTAGAAAATAATTATTATATCAATCATTTAATCTGTAATTGATAGGAAATAATAATAAAAACACTTAATGTATAAAAAAGGAATCTTCCTAAAAACAAATATGATTTTATATGCATCTTATGGTTTAATTTAAAAGTTCATTTTATTACACCTAAAAATTATATTAGATTAAATGGAGTAAAAATTAAGAATCATAAATATAAGGGTTGTTTTATATATTTTATAATATAATAGTTACCATTTTAAAAATTTACCGAAGGATAATAATGTTACATAGGGGTAACTAAATGTGGCTCTAATTACACTAAATCACATCTATTTGTATAGAAAGTAGAAGAAATTTATAAGAATATAAATTCATAACTATATTTTTTTTTATTCTTACCTCACTTAACTCGCCTAACTCACACGTTATTCTCTCTTTATCACTCATATAATTTTTTTCCCA
The DNA here is from genome assembly GCA_963277665.1 of Viscum album. NCBI lineage: Eukaryota > Viridiplantae > Streptophyta > Magnoliopsida > Santalales > Viscaceae > Viscum > Viscum album. The sequence goes on from OY728158.1 coordinate 1,794,965,906, forward strand.
AGGAAAAGATCATATATATCACCAATAAAAGGAACTCACATCCAAACAATACACACCAAAATTATACATTTAGAAACTAATCATTTTTATTCCCATTGAGACTTATTGTCTTTTTTGAAGCCCCATATTACATTAATTTTTCCCAATTCCCTTATTTCTATGAATACTTTCATAGATAAAGTATACTTCTCAACTTGAGTACTATCTTCTCCCCAATTTTTTCTCGTATCTCATTATCCTCCAAACCTATTCATACCAAACTAATATAATGAAATCAATATCATGATTATAAATAAAATTTATTAAATTAATTGAGTAATAATTTCATTCCTTCCTCACACCCATTCAATGAAAACTTCACTGATGTTATGTTTGGACTATCGCTAAAATGAATGACCTATTTTTTTTAAAACCCATAATTCGTGAATAATTATAATAATATACCAAAAAAGTATAAGTAGAAGAAGAAGCTACTGAAATTTTAATAATGATGGAAGAAATAGTAAAAAAAAGATAATATTTGGTCAAAATAATGGGATTTCCCTCATCCAACAACAAAAAAACTGAACTAAATATCATAATAAGAAAGATCATTTTCATACTCATAGTCATAATCAAAAATAGTTTTCGAGGAAAAAAGATGGGGGCTCTCGGCTTCGGTCGAGAGCTCTCTAGCTCGTTTAGGGTTTCGTCATCCCGACGATGCTGGATGCATCAGATCGACGATGGCATGGTCTCTTCACGAGGGCTTCAGCGCTCAATAAGGGTTCGGCTTGGCTCCGGTGGTCTTTGGAGGTTCTTCTCGGTGCGACTTTGTGGCTTGGAATCATCATGATGGCTCCAGTAGTGGCGGTTCTTTCGGCATCGGCATTTTGTGAAGGCGGGCGGCAGCAGTCAGATGGGTTACAGCGATGCGGACAGCCGTGATGGATTCACGTGTATTTTCTGTGCGGGACGGGTCCAAGATGCAGATCCAGGCTTCGACGGCTCTCTCAGATCATCTTTCGGCTTTCATCAGATCTTGGAGACGGGGCTCAACTTGGTGTTCTTCCTTGGTCTTGCCTAAATCAATGGTGATTTCTTTGTTTGGGGCCACGACGGGATGGTTCGGGATGTTGTTTTCGCTTCGGCGGATAGTTATCGGGATTTAGGGTTTTTACCCATGTGTTCTCTACATCTTTTGCGGTGTCCTTGGCATAGCAGTGGCGTTGGAGTGGGATTCGATGCGGCATGCTGTTAAGGTGATGGTCATTGTTGATCTAGCTTCGGCGGATCTTGATGTGCGGTGACGCTTCAGTGCAGCATGTTGATGTGGTGGCGGCGGAGACAATAGATTCGTTTATTTTTTCTTGGCTTTTTTTCATAAGATTTATATTTGGATCAGTTATTGGTTTTGTAATGGGTTATGTGTCACCGGGCTATTGAGCCACTCTATTTTAAATCCTTGTGCCAAAACTACGGGTTTGGTATGGGCTTTCGGGTTCCCCTTTTCCCTTAAAAGGGTTTGTCATTTCTTTTCTTTTTAATAAAGGGGATCGCCCCCAACTTTCCTTGTAAAAAATAAATAGTTTCCCACTATGTTTGTGAAATATGGTTATTAAAGATCCTAAGGATCCTTGTCTTGGTTCTCTATTTCTATAGAGTTAATTTATCTTTTTATTCATTATATGATGATCTAGTAGTCACATTTCTTGAAAGGTTGGAGTAGTCCTTCCCTATCATTCTTTTTGAAGGAATAAGAGTGAATCCCTCACTATGGATCACCTTCTACTTTACATTTGTAATAACATCCTTAAATGAGGAATATAAACCACTGAATAAATCCCTAAGGGAATTTTTGTCAACCCCTATATAATTTTCATGATTTAATATGTCTCCCCAATATCTATAAATTTTCGAATAATTAAATTATTCAGGAAATCCAGAGTATAATCTGTATTATACTAAACATTAGGTTTCTTGTAGCAAACTTCCCACAGGATATGTACTGAAAAATCCATTTCCCTTGGTTTATAAGAACGTATTGAATAGATAAAAATTATTTTAATGAGATTATTGTTAAATAAGAAATATAAATTTCGTATTTAAAAATAATATTTATAATAAGTGATTGTTGTAAATTTCACGGCCTAAAATAAATATACTAAGATAAAATTGATTTATTCTTTTTAAATAATACTTTCATATCTTAAATTATCAACCCAACTATTCTAAATTTTAATTTATCTCTTATATTACATGTAAATATTTATATTATTATTCTATAAATAGGAAATTATAATAAAATCACTTTCGTACTCATTCATTTGATATATCATGTTTTTTGTTTGGGTATATTTAACCACTTATGAGAATAATGTTATAAATTATTATCATGGATGGTTATGGAAATTATATTATTACTGTGATATTATTATTTAAATAAAGTGTTTTTGGTTTTAGAATCGAAATATTTACAGTTAACTCATTATTAAAACACCACATTTTATTTTATAAAATTTACTAAATCAATCTCTTCACCAATTTCATCTTAACAAATCATAAATAAATCGTTGACCGAATGAAATTTGTGATTTCAAAATCAATATATAAAATATATTTTATTAGCTTAAATAATCATATAATAATGTCATTGGAATCAATAATTTGGTACCATATTTGCCATTATGAAACATCTATTTAACCATAAAATTTACTATAATCAGATAAATAAAAATAATTAAAAACCAACATAGAAATGAACAGTGAATTATAAAAATAGAAAAAAGGTTAATGCATATGAATAATGTTCAAAAATAATTTATTAAGATGGTTGTTTTTAATATACAGCAGGTCAATGTGGTTTCTTCTAAGTTGAGAGTAAATGCAATGGATTTCGTTTACTCGTATCTTCTTTCTTTGTGATATAACTTTCTTCTTGAACAAAAATCTTCTATAATTTGTTACATTAAACTCAATATTTTATAATATAAAACTTTAACTATTTCTTAAAATTGTAATATTACATTCATAATTTAATTATTATCCATTAATTGATTTCATTCATCTTAAAATTTTAACATTCTTTTGAATAATTCTCATCCTCCCTAAAGGTTATTTTCCTTCCATATTCTTATTATCCTTTTCCAAAAATAATTTCATTTATAGTTTTGAAATAATTTTTTATTATATATTTTAATATTCATATTTATTATAACCACTTTCCAAAAATATAAATTATTACTCTTTTAATGATGGGGGTTTAAATCATCTATTTTTTAAATATAAAAAAGAAATTAATTTTCATATCATATCTTTTATCTTAAACTCCACATTTGTTGAATTAATCATTATTTCTTTTCAATGTTCCATTATTGTGCTTTTTATAAATAGTTTTCCCAATTTTCATTCTATCACAATCTCAAATATGATATTGTTAAGTAAATTATAACATATTCTTTTCATAGAAAGCCTAAAAAATCATTTTCGAATTCTATTTTTATGATTTCCCTTCATGTTTCTTCTTTATATCAAAATAGTTTATCATTAATGGTTGTGTGATTTATAAATCACCTTCTAAAATTAATTATGAAATACTCATTTTGGGTGATTTCCATTTTTTTCCTAGCTAATCTAATTCTTGATTCCATTTTATGTGATACCATTCAAAAAATTATGAAACCCATTTTAATTCAATGATATTTTCATGAGATGATGATTGAATTCACATGTCACACTTATTGATGATTATTTATATTGGTGGGGTCCTATATATCCATCCAATGTTTTAGTCAAGATTGAAGATATCATGAGATAATGGATTGACATAATTTCATGTCCATAACATAATGTGTGTACCTAATTTTATACCCATAACATATTTATAGACCTGATTTTATTCTCATAACTTAGTCTACAATCCTTTTGCTTTTGTATATGTTCAAATTTCTATTCCTGAACCCAATATCATATCGATATCAATATATGAAAACTTGTTTATATTTATGTATGTTACCAACATTATGATTTACAATGCTCATTCTCATGAAACATTTCTATATTATAGGATAATATTGTGCCCTATGTCTCATGGTTATTCTATCATGGTTTCACACTTTTATTCCATATAATATTTTTTATAATTTGATATTACTTGAACTTATCTCACCTTTTATGACAACATGATAAAATTTTACCTTACTGGGAAATTGAGATAACCCTTTCTTATGTTTTTTGTTTCCCTGGTTATGAAGAAGTGAATAACATATTAGATTTCTAAAATGTGGTCTAGTATAGTGTGATTATGGATAATTGTTCAAAATTATGATAAATAAGTTCTTTATGTATTTAACCTCCAAAGACACAAAACCATTGGGTTTTGGGGTTATGAAGTCAATTTTAGATATAATGTCTAAATTATTGATTTATTATATAATATATAAATTTTAGCTTTCGTCATCTAATATTGTATTAAATACATTATGTAATGAATGCTTTTTAGCATTGGAAACCGGAGTTTGATATTGGGGAATCAAAAAATATTAACGAAATTTTGAATTTTTTACTTAATTAGCTAATTATTTATATAATTTGATACAAAAGGGATCAAATTATCATTGTCAAAGGAATGTGATGATTTTTATATAGAACAAAATAATTTATTAATCATTACACCTGTATTAAAATATCCATTGGGAAAGGAATGATTTGCGATAATTAGTGATGCATCAATGAAAGGACTTGGGTTTGACCTTTTGCAAAATGATAGATATTTTCTTATGCATTAATGTATATAAAACCCCATGAACAAAAAAATCCATAAAATGAACTACAATTGGTTTATTTAATATTACCTTAGAGAAATTGATACACTATTTTTATCATGAAATATGTGACATATATAAGGATCACATGAGTTTTATGTATATATTCACACAGATATAACTTACCATGAGGCAAAAGTGATGGATAGAACTACACAAGGACTATAATTATGCAATACAATACTCCATGGGGAATATAATCAAGGTGAAATATGAATTATATAGGACTAATCATGGAGACTTTTCTAAGAATAGGATGAAAAAAGATTCAATAATCATTGATTTGGTGATTTTGGACCTGTAAATTATTAGTGATTGGGAAACCTAATTCCTTTGAGAAGAAATTATCCAACCCTATTTTCAAGAGAAAGTACATAATACTCAATGAGAAGATAAGGATTTAAAAAATAATATTAACTATATAGAATATGTGAGACTCGTGTTCTTAAATAATGATGAATGAGTTATGAAATTTGGAAAGAGGCTATACGTACCCAAGATAAATGAGGTGATGGGTGAATTACTAGATAAATACCTTAGACAACATTTCTATACACAATCAAGTATCTCAATAATGTTAAGGCCTTTAAAATTAAATTTCTAGTAGGATAACATGATGTAAAAAATTAATGAAAATGTTTCAAGATGGATGTTATACCAATGAATAACATTTGGGTAGAATTTTCCAAACATTGTCATGATACCTCCCCCTATTCCAATTTGAATATGGGATAATTTTACAATATAAATATTTACTAAGATTCATAAGGAATCTACGAGGGATGATACAATATAGGTTATTTTTGAATTCCTTAACATTTTACACAATCTATAAATATAATGGAGGATCTACCCCTTAAACATTATACATATAATTATATTAATTACGTTGTGAACATTCATGGTGTACCTCTATAAATTTTATCTGATCATGACCCCAATTAAAATATTTTTTTTGGAAGATTTGTTCAGATGATGTTAGGAAAACATATTTAATTTTTTGACAACTCACTTTGGAAAAAATTTAGTATGTGAGATCTATCAAAAATTAAATCAAAATAGATCAAAGAATATAGAAATTCATGGTTGATAGTTGGATGAAAGATTTCAAAATTAATATAAGGGATCATGTATTTTTGAAACATATCACCATCTAAGGGATTAATGTGTTTTTTGTAACATTTAGATATTAATTCCAAGGTATATTTTTAATTTTGAGATTTTTTGGAGATTTTTTGTTTTGTTTTGTTTTTTTATTTTCCACCCAACCACTCTATAATGAAATACATATTCTATATATCACTATTGAGAAAGTGGATTTCCAAACCAAACACACATACTCACCATTGATTTAATAGATCTATTTCATAATATATCACATATTGGGGAGCCTATCTAGATTATTAGAATTAGAGGTAATATCATATGGAATTGGATAACGTAATTAGTGATAGTAATTATGAGGAATAAGGATATAGAGGAAGTGAAATTAGTGCCTAAGGAAGATTCAATGGATAAAAACCATCATTTTTCCATGCATTGATTTATAACACAAATTTCAAGAATTAAATTATATAAAGAGAGAGAATATAGGACTTGATACATGAGTAAAATAAGTAAAACGTAAGTTAAAATCACGTGATTGCTGATTAAATAATTTTTATATAATAAACACGAGAAATTTAGATTCATAATAATTTAATATATAGTGATAAAAAAACAAAACAATTTAAGCCAACAAAATATTCATGAATTAAATAAGAATATTCTCAAAAAAAACATATATGTTATAACTTATTATTATGAAGAACATAATAACCAATAGAATAGACATGGTATAAGAACTAAGTGAAGAATATGAATGATGTTAAATTTTAAAATTAAATTCATATATAAGGCATAATCGGACTATTTAGAGGGTAAGGTGATAATTGAGAATCAGAATCTTGGAATAATATCCTCCAAATGTGACTATCACAATAGAAATGTGAAAACTATACATACATGTCAAATAAAATAAATAAAATCATTTTTAGTAATATAATTAATAATTATTTACATTTTATATTTATAAATGAATAGAAATATAATTAAAAACATATGAGTTTGAATAAGAACATTATTTATTATAAAGATATTTTTAACTTTTTGGGGCCAAATAATGGATTTTGAAATACACAACGATAGTAATTTAATAAAACAATTTCTTATATAAAGTATACTATTATCACAAAATGGACTTTAGATTGCGATCAATACCTAAAAATTTTCAAATGGGAATTTCATTATAATTTTATTTGATAGTAAAATTTTTATGTAAATTTTGCAATATTTTATGAATATATGATCAGCATGATGACTTCAACATGGTATAAAAATGAGGTAATTACTAATATTATTGTGTCCGGTAAAAAATATAAGTTAATTAATAAAAATAATTTACATCAATGTATTACAATATATTTCTAAACAAATAATGGGATTTCCATAGTGTAAAATGAAAAAGAATATTTTTAAAATGGTTATTTATCAACAAGACTTATTTTACATTAAAAGTTATTATTATAAAACAGATTTTATTCTCAAATGAGTTAATATTAAAAAATGTTCTAAATGTAAAAACAAGGGATTTTCATTTTCCACAACCACTATTTTCAAAACATATGTCCCAAAATATAAAATAAATTCTCCCTCATTTTCTATAAATACCCACCCATACTCTCATTCCTCTTCACTATAAAATTAGTGACCATTGTTATATTCTCATTTTCCCTTTTAATATTCTATTAAATGAGTTTTTAAGGTTATGAGGTGTTATTTTTCAAATATTTAAAATGCTACATTATAAGGTTTGGATTTTTTAATCTCCATTTTTAATTTCCATTTTGAAATCCTTTTGAGTTATTTATATTTACTTATCAAATTTTATTATATTTTATAATTATATATGACATATTTTAATATAAACTAATGATTATCATTCCTCATCATTACAATTGGTTCAGAAGAAATTAGAAGGAAAACATGTTTTCATAACCATAACTCTATCTAAATACCAATGTATGCAATTTATTTTTGTTATTATTAATGTATTGTTTCTATAATGGGTAATTTTATTAAGGATGGATTTTTGTGATGTATCTATGTTATCCTTAATCATTTCATCGGTAGATTAAAATCAATTTTTTTCTAGGTAAACCTAAAATGATCAAATTATACCAGCCTATTATTTTCTCCCTGATGAAATCTTGTAATGCTAATGCTTATCAATTAATCATGACACATTTTCCAATCATTTAGAGGGAGTTTTTTATATCAATTTTTTGGTCCCCTAACTTTGAAAAATGTTTTTTCAATGAATATATCCTATTTAAATCCTAATACAATCATATTATCTTAGTTTAATAATCATTTATAATATATTTGACAAGTATACCTTCCATATCATTGTGAAAATCATTTAGTTTCAATTTTTATTTTTGGATATATACAAAAATTTCAGTATTATTCCATTTATGGGGGAAATATTTACAATTTATATATTGATTATTTCTATAAGGATAACTATTGACTATATATCCAGGATTTCATTTGAGATTTCTTAGGTATCATTATACATTTTATCAATTAAGAACTCTATTCAGAGGATGGACGCATTCCACATTTTACATGACACGTTGAAAAGATAGATATATAGACAATACATGCATTAGAATGTCTCAAGATAAAAGCATACATAGGTATTCAGTGCATGTGAACCTAGTTTTTTATGATGTCCTTACAGAGTCCCCGATGATTTGGTAATGATGTTAAGGATTTTCTTTCCAGGACAATGAATTTGGTTATTGTTATCTATGTGATTTTTATTCATTATTATGTTATACATTGATACATTGTTCTCACATTATTAGTTATATTGGTTTTTTTATTTATACTAGTATTATTCTGTTTTACTTGTTTATTTTATAAAAAATTCATTTATACACTACTCCCTTTCTAATCATTTGTCCTCCCCCTTTACATTATTTACATATTTTCCACGGAAACCCTGAAGAGTAGTATACGTGATCTATAGATAAGAAAGGGAAATTTGTAACACTTTTAACAATTCATATGATATATTTTATATTTCCCATGTAACATAATGTAATTTTCTATATCAAATATTTTATCACTACTAAATTATTTTATCAATTTTATTTTGATTTTTTATTCTATACAATTGAAATAAATTATCTACTAACTCTATGTTACTAAATTTGGGGTTTTTATAAATTATATTGTGGGTTTTTTACAATTTCACCACATAACATCATCCCTAAAGTAAAGGATTATAGAAAAAGTTAAATTAGAATGTTGAGAAAATTATTGAAAACATGGTATAACATAGATATAAATTTTATATTAATCACATGGATCATTTAAATTGAGCATATCATAAGCCCTTAAAAACCCCTTAAGAATTTCACCTTATGGGAATGTATTTATAATTTCTTATAATATCCCTTTTTATGTATAACATAATTCATAATGAGTAGTTAAATAATTAAATATGAATATATTATATATAAGAGATTGGGTGGTATTTTATAAGTGGGGGAGATGATATACAATGACTTTTTTGAAAAGAAGCCATTAAACCAACGTTTGTATCATTCCAAAAGCCTAAAAAGGGATCATTTTATACCATAATAGGTTATATAGTCTAAATATGTCTAGAAAATGGGTGTTATACATGTTTTTAGGTCATCATAACCCTTATATTTTTAGTTTAACCACCGGTAAATAGGTTTTTACCTCAACTGACGTAATTAATTTTTTGTTCTTTTACTATTCATAATGGTAAAAAATTAATTTTAAATTATTAAATATTATAAATTATTATAATTAATAATATGGAATCTAATATCCAAAATAAAAATATAGTAACTGGTAGAATCAAATTTATTACTATACCGGTAGAAATGACAAAAAAGAGGGTTTTTAGCGAGAAAATTCACATAAGTATAGAACATTTTAATATAAAAATAAAATATTAAACTGGTTCCAATGAAATAAATTAGTTAAATTGTAATATAAATCATCAAATTAATCTTTTAAAAAACTCAATATATAATTTCACATTGTAAACATTTAAATGAAAAGTTAGTTTTCAATTAAAATCAATAATTTTCTTTATTCATCAAAAAATGAATCTTTTCAGAAAAGTACCAAAACTTCCAAATAAGATAGTTTTGATTTTATAATTTAAAAAATTATTTTAATTTTATAAAATAAATGTTATAAAATTTCTAAATATTAATTTTATAATATTAGTGAATAGTTCATCTAAACCACCTTTTAGAAGAAATAATTGTTTTTTCAGAAAACAGTTATTTTTTATTTCAAGTGATTTATATGTTTATATTTAATCAATAGATATCAAATAAACAAGTGTAAACCATATATTTTCATAAAATATTGAGTCTTATTAATACCCACCTACTTAACGGCTAGGTTGTTTATGGACATATTTTAAATAATAATATATCAACATATTACTGGGTTTCATTTAAACCCAATGTTGCGTGCATCACATGATATCAAATAGATTTAATTTATTTTAAAAGAATTATATTTTAATGTCTTTTTGTGTTAAATTATCTTCTAATCTTATTTTTTCATTCAATATATGATATCGAAACCAATTTTATCATTTTAAAATCTTAGGGGTGTTACATTCACCCTACCTTTAATTAATTATATCCTCACAATTTGAACATACTCTCAGAAAATCAAGGAATTTATATCTGAAAAATTAATTTTTATAAAACCATCATTTTAAAATGGGTTAACAAAATATTCTCATAAAATAATGAAATAAAAATATGAAAGGTCATATGGAATAAAAAATAATTAGGTTTCCATGTATGAGAACACATGATGGAAGTGAAGATGTAAACATGCAAAAAAACGTAATTCCCAAATAATGATAGAGGGTGATTGATGTAATTGATTAATAAAATACGAATGATCAAGACATTGTCATCAACTACAAAACCATAAAACTATGATTAATTAAAAGGCCATTGATTGATCGGATAAATTGGTAATAGAATAATTTTTTTCAGGATCATTTTCTTAAAGTTGGAGAATTCTTTTACTCTCTAATAATATAAGGAAACATTATTACTTGATATATTTCTATTTCATAAGCACAATTTCATATTTTGGTTGTGCTTTGATCAATTTTCAATTCATATATTACTCTAATAAATGAATTTCCAAAAATTAAAATTTTATGCCTGAAGATGAGTATTAACTTTGAACGGGTCATAAAATCCATAAGAGAGTGACTAGTCATTCTACCTATCTCTAAATATTTTCCTAGAAAAATATTGTTAACACATGTTATCCAATATATATAAATTATTCTCTAAAATTCATTAGTAACACCACTGGTTCATTAATAATATGTATTCTTAAAATAATTTAACTTAAAAAATTGACATATTAACTAGGACATTACACAGCCCAGTGGTAGGAGATAAACCATTATCATCCATTGGTTGTGGGTTCTGGACTCATGCTATACTAGATGTAAGGATTTTTAATCCACTATATGGGTTTTCCTTTTTCTAAAACCATATTAATATAATTCCTATAACATTCCCAAATCGTGATGGCATATAATTACAACAAAATCAAAGATAAGAAAAACCGTAAATGTTATTAATACCATTAATCATAGGTTAAAAAATGTAAATTCACTCTTACTCAAATAGATTATTCATATAATAAAAAAATTGGTTGTATTCCTATAATTATTTTCCAAACATATACATAGAAATTTTATATTTCTTTGAAAAACAATTTCAAAAGGGGTGTTTATGACATTAAACTTATAATTAAACTTAAAATCATAAACGAAAACTGATATACATATATATTATATTAATGATTTAATATATGCTTCAAAAAAATAACAAAATCCTTAGATGTTTCATGATTCATATAACCAATATTTCATTGGTAAAATTAATTCTACAATTTAATTCTTGAATCCCAATACATAAATACATCAACCATTTTATTTCAACATAGGTCATTCCTTGGTCTAGGGGTTAAACTATATATATGGGTATTGAAATAGATAATTCCCAGGGTACCCACATTTAAGACAAAGAACTTGGAATGGATCTCTAGGATGAGAATTATTTCTGTTGATTGCACTCTTAATTTTTCCATAAAAATTTATTACTCCATTCCCTTAATTTCTACGCATACAAAATTTTCCAACTACTTGGAGACACTTTCCTATGTTAATTTTCTAAAATTATGATATGGAGGAAATCAATCCTTTGTTCCTCCATGGAATCCATCACTCAAGGTCTTAGAAAACTCCATCCTTCAATTCATTTGTGCGTCCTAGAGTTGGGTAAGAAAAAAGTTATTAATCATATATTGGGATAATTCTTGAGGAATAAAAATTCTATATTTCACTCATATCTCCATCCCATTTGGGTTCTCATAGTCCCCACATTTTCCTTCGTTTTCAATGTTAACATTATTCCTTTGGGGTCTAACCATTCAATAAAACCAAAAATCATAGTGTGAGTAAAAATAATCATAGTGGTAAAACCATATAATCATTTATAGGATGTCTAAATAATGAAAAATTCATTTTAATATAATAATCCTTTTGTTTAACCTAGTTTATTCATTTTCATAATCTATTCAAAACCTTCATAATGGTTTGTAATTGAAATGATAATTATCTAATGCATATCCCCAATGAGTGTCAAACAAGATGCACAGTAAGACCCATTGATGTGTACCAGGTAATGTTAAGTGAATATTGAGAGGAATTTTTTAGATCTATTACCCCTAGGTACATTTTTTCCATAACCATTCCACTTATAATATCATGATTGGTATGTAATGCAAGGAAAAACCATGTAATCTATATCTTACCAAAACATTATGATTTTATCCTATACTTATCCTCAATGTCCACCATAAGGTTAATTTCTTTAATCTGTGTTTTCCTAAATCAAGTTCCTAAGGTTTCTACTAAAATAACTATAATAGCAATTGCAATGACCCTGACAATAGTAATCTAGAGCCGGTGTCTACATTTTAACATTGGCACTAAATACATGTGATCACATCCCAAAGGGATAAATATTTTAGTAATCTTGAAGAGCTAGATACATATGAGATTCTCATACAATATTTGAATAAAAAAATAGAACTTTATTTTTTCTAGTATATAATTATTTTCTATAGTATATCATTTCATATCTTTTGTAGTACATTTATTGGAATTCTTGGTTAGGAATCAAAATAATGGTGAGAAAAAATTACCAGTAAGGATTAAGTATAGTGGAATATATCATGAATCAGTAAGAATAATCTACATGGAATGTAAATTTTATAAACACACATTCCACTTAATCAGTAACATGACTATAATGATCAGATAAGGAGTAATCAATATGAAAATGTAAATAAATGAACACACATGCCATTTAATAAATAAATTGATAATGAAATTCATCTAGAGATAATATTATTTTAAAAATATCATGGATAATAAAAATAACTGAATTATTAATGATAGAAATGATTTATTATTAGAAATAATGATCTTAGGCATCATGATAACATAACCTTCAAGAATTTACACAAGATAGTTTAAAATTTATGGGTATTTATAGACCATAAACCCATTTAACTATGGCTATCCAACTGATTCATCTCAGTAGACAACCGATGAAATGAGGGGATATCTATAACCTTCCCTCACCTCTACATACATGTCCAAACCATTCCTTATATATCCTATAATCTATTTAATTCATGAAAAATATTCCTTATCAATAAATTTATGTGTCGAGTATGAAAAATAGATTACCAATAATTTCCCCATTCAATCATATAACTTTAATAGTAAAATACCAAATGCAGAAATAATAAAACGTTTAAGTAATAAGTATATTCATGATAAATAATTAATATATACATGTAAAATATAATATCCAATGATAAAAATAAAGTGAATATTATAATGGAATGTTAATGATTACAACAATTATTAATGAAAGTAATGAGTATACATTACCTGGTCAAACTAATCATAAACCATCTAGAGAAATAGTAAGGATAGAATAAATAAAACATATAACTAGTTAATAATATGTGAAATAATTGTTAGATGTCATTTTTGAATATAAATAACACAAAATATTCATTTAAAACTTTCTTGAAAACATTTTTAGAAAAAATGTATATTGATGAAAAACGATTTTTGACCAAAAAGAGAAATATTGTTAGATATTCCTAAAAATATTTTCTCAACAATTTTATGTAAAAATGTGAGTAATATGGTCATATATGTTTCATGAACCATGAATTAATAGAGAATATTAAAATTAATGGTGTTTATTATAATATAATTTGATAATTGTTTTAAATGGAAATTCAAGTATAAACAACCCAGATTAAAATGTGATTGTGAAATAAACCCTTAAAAATAATAATGTTGAAGTGATATTGAATCAATGAATCTATTAGGAAGACCAAGTGTAAATACAAATAAAAAAACTAGAAATACAATATAATATATTCAAAATTCTTTACACACATAATCATAAAGTTCCAAATACAGTAAAGAAATAATATAACATAGTGAAATGATATTGAGTAATGAAATTATTTACCATGTGGAAATTTTCAAGTCAAATACCCTTATATGAGATATTTTACGTTAATACTTAAAAAATAATGGGCTATAAATTATTAATGAAATTAAATGAAATGGGGCAACATAAACCACATATAAAATAATTTAGGTGCATAAAATTACAATATTCTTCAATGAAGAGAAATTGAGACGAAGCCCCATACATCATGCTTACTTTTGGTTTACCGTGATTTAACATCATGTATAATGGTTTTAAGCATGTTATTAATTTATAATTTAGTCACATATATTATTTTATATTATCCCCTTATAACATTTTACAACCCCTTTGTTAATAATATTTCATTATTTTTATTGTCTCTTGTGTTAATTTACTCATTTTATTATGTGTGTTTTTTCATTAATGTTCTAGTTCATGCATATATTATATAGTTACATCATATCCATAATGTTTCTAATGTAATAAATATCATTTTTTCATTAGATACATTTTTTAATCATTATTAAAATTTGAACATGGAGAATGGATCACATCTCTTCGTGTAGATTGTAGGTCATACGTACGCATGAGAGACATATTATTTCCTTATTAGGTGAAAGGGTAAGGAAGTGTGTGGAATATTAATTTTTAATAATCTATATAATTTCATATATGTCACATTTATTTTCTAAATGTATCCTTATTACATTCCATGTATAGAATAAGTGAAAAAGACATCACATCACTTTGCGATGTTATCATATTTAAAATGAAATAGAATATAATAAGATATATATGATATTAATATTCCAAAAGTATAATAATATCATAAATATAATATATATTTATTAATTATATCATTATATAAAGACTCAAATTGTGGTGATGGAAAATGAATTATATCGTTTAGCAAGGCGGTTCCTCCGGACACATGATCGATGGTTTTGTTTTCCATTTGATGGATGAGTATATGGATATAGGTAATGACCCCAACATAATAACACATTAGTATAAGGATGATAATGAGGTTATTATATAATATTTTTTTAAAAAAATTTATGGATCTAGATGGTGAACCAAAATAAAAACGCTTGTTTTAGAACACTACCATTTCTTCAAAAGACCTCTTTAGGTTTTCACGAAATCCATCATAGGTAAGATCTCTGATCTAACCATGGGATATATGTTATATATAGGGGAATAAAAATTTTATTTGTGATTTTATTGAAAAAAATGATTTTGGATGTTATAAGAGGTGAGGAGAGTGGGTGACCTTTTATAAGTGTGTGAGAGGACACACATGGAATTTTTGAAATGAATGAATTTAACTCACATTTTATCATGACACATACCTACAAAAATTTGTAATTATATATCCTTAGAGGTGGTAAGGTCAAAATATGGCCATAAAATGTGTTTTGGACATGTTGGTAGGTCATTCAAACCCTTTTTTTAGTTTAACCTATATATAAATCAGTTTTTACCTTAACCATGGTAAGTAATTTAAACCTCTTTTACTTTTAATAATGTTCGAATATTAATTTGACATTTTAATGTAAAATATATTATTCTTATTAAAAACAAATAATCCATTTTTTTAAATTCAATTCCTAGAAGTGGTGGAATCCAGTTTAAAATTATACCCGTAGACACGAGGAAAAAGCGAGTTTCCAATGAAAAAATTCTCATAAGTATAAAACATTTTAGTATAAAAATTCAATATGAAATTTATTTAAATAACCTAAATTAGTTAAATTATTATATAGCAGAACAAATTTAACTTTTAAAAAATAAAATATAATTTAACTTTTACAATTACTTAAATGAAAAGGAAATTTTAAATAAAAATTAGTATTTTTCACTATTAATCAAATGAGGAATCTTTTTCAAAAAATTACAAAAAAACCATAAAATAATTTTGATATGATGAATTAAAAAATTAAGATCAATTTTTCAATTAAATTTTCTAAAAGTGGTAAAAAGTAATTTTAAATTATTTTCACAAAGCATTACAAAACCACCTTTTCGAAAATATATAGTTTTTTAGGAAATATTACCTTTTATTACTAATGTTTTTTATTTATATTTATAATCAATATATAGAAAATAAAAATGTGTAAAACATATATTTTCAAAAATTATTTATTCCAATTCATACCAACCAATTTACCAGATAGGTTATAATTATCCCATTTTAAATAATAATAATTTAATATAGTATTGTGTTTTATTTAAACATCATTTTACTTGCATCGAAATCTGTCAAAGTATTTGAAATTATTTAAAAGTAAACATAACATAAACTCTTGGAGTGTTATATTCTCTTCCAATCTCGATGTTGTGTGTTATATAAGGTATTGAACCCAATTTTCATTTTCAAAGTCTTAGGGGTGTTACACTCATATATAGATATATAATAACTCCTTAAATAAAATTCTAGTCTATGCTAGTGGAACAAAAAATACTCATCCAAACAATAATACTCGATTATGAAATTCACTAATTGTTCCAAGAACATATACAAAGGAAATAGTTATATTCAATAATGGTGTGCATGGATTTTCAATATACTTTGAAGAATAGGTTATTAAAGCAAGATAATATTGAAAAAATTAGAAGCAATTCTTTTAAGAGTAAATGGATTTATAAGGAAAAGAAAAAATTGCAGCACGATAGATTTACCACCGAATAAAATTCATGGTTAGATTTCTCACCTGTATGTTTTACAAAATAATGAATGATAGAAAATATATAATCATTTTATGAAGCATTGACTGGTAGGAAACTGATTTGAATTCCAAATAACATAAAATAGTCATACATATTATAAATATGAATGTATTTGTTCAAATTAGATTAACAATTTTAGATAATTATATTGAGGTGAAAAACTAGCTAACTCGCATAAAAATAGATGAACATTAAAATAATAATTATATAAATATTGGAATTTTATGAAAATTAGTTGGAAGGAATAGATAATATTTTTGAGAAGAAAAATAAGAGAACCATGACATGGCCTATGAAAATCCCTATCATGATGGAGTTGGATTAACCTAAGAGGAAATGAAGCTCCAAAAAACACCCCACATATGTCATTCCCACAACCGCTTGACTCCTAGAAACCTAACCACATTATAGTACAACATAGTGGTCACTTTTTTTGTTTATTTTCTAGTAGACATAAAATTCTTTCCAAATATGTCTTGAATATACTACCAATAAAACCTAACCACTTTCATTAATGTACCATAATTTTATCTTGATATTTTCCCAAATTATCCATTAAAAATTTCCATCCAGTGCTTAACCAGGTTATAATTTCATAAAGTCAGGGAATACATTAATTTTTTTTAAAACCATGTTGTCCACCAAGTCATGGATAGATGTTCCATCCTATGTTACTTATAACCATATATCAAAAAAATATGGTAAACCCTTTTATCATGCCTATTTTATCCTAGAATACTAAACTAATCCATGAGAAAATGACCTAACATTAAATTTTTTACCAAATAAAGAAAGATAAAGATACTTCAATACTGGTTGAGTTGATGTTGAATAACCAAGTCACACTTGGAACCCACTCTACGAAGTATGTTTTATAAATGTTATAATATCTGAACAAGATAGGGTAAAATAAAGTTAATATGTAATATAAAATAAGTTTATTATATGTTAAAACAACATAACCGAAGTAAGAATATATATTCCTAAGTAATAACCTTGTTAAATACACAATATTATGGTTTTAGGATAAAAATACTCAAAATTCTCTAATATATCATCAAATATTATAGTTCTTTTCCCTGAAAAATATTACATTTATCACAACGAGTTTGGAAATTTGGTAACTAGAACCAATGTTTAAAAGTTATGCACCAATAAATTTGTCATTAAACATATTAGAAAGTACATGTTCTACAATAGGAACTTCTTAGACTAAATGTAAATAGAATCTATCTCTAACTGAATGAAACACTTAGATTATCAATATCTGAAGAAATTGTAACAATATAATTCATCCAAATTAATATATTGGAAGAAAATAGTTTCATATCCTTGGAAAATTTTCAAACACAAGGATCAAATGTTGCATATTACACACGTAGAATTTTAATGATCCTAAATATCAAAATAATTAATTAAAAAAGAAAAACTAAAATCATTTATAGCTAATCCCCTCACACATAATGTCTTTGTAATCACTAAAAAACACAACTATAACCAATAAATAGAATTGAGATGATGCAAAACATTATGAATGGAAATATTCTAGGTGACTCTTCACTTTATTGTAACATAGTTCAATTTATAGACATCATCATAATAAACTATAATGGTAATTTTTAAAACCATTGAGTTAAATTATATTATAATAGGAAGAATATGTATGATCTATCACATAAATTTAGTGAAACATCATAATGTTCTAAAATATATGTATGGATTTAATTCATCAAAAAAATCTAGAATCATACATAAAAAATTGAGTAAAAAAACAAAAAATATCTTCTGATGAGTATAAAATCTACACAATTTTACTCTGATTTTCAAAACAAGGATACAGAAGATGTTATTTGAGTCAACACTACACTCATATTTTTTAAACCCATTACCTATTTATTATTTGTCATATAAAAAATTGACAAATATAATTCATGTTTTAAAATAACATAGTTGTTAATAAAATTTCATAATCTTATTACAATGATGTTGTGATTAATAAAAACAAAAAACCTAGAAACTCATCCTCTAACCCATAAAAAACCCCACAAAAACATGATACGGTGTATATAAATAATTTTCTAAAAAATCATAGGAATTTTTTCGATGTTCATAGAAACATGGTGAGCTATAGTAATGACATAAAAAAATTATAATTTAATTAAAAATTCTATATTTAAGAAAATTTCACTAAAACCCTCTTATCATTCCTTGGGAAAAATCCCAATCCATATCCATCCTCTCTTGACCCATCCCTTATAACCTCTCTTAATTAATTTTTCATTTTTTATTCAACCAAGTAATCCTTATCTACCCCTTAAATCTCTTTTACACATAACCATCCTCACTACCTACCAATTCTACAGCAAACTCACCACTAATTTCTTTTTACAATCCATAGAACATTTACTAATGGGTAGTAAATCTGATGCTTCCTAAATTTCTCATTTTATATGATTCTGTCAGAAATAATAAGAACTTTATACATTATAGCTTCATCAAATATAGTTATTTCAATCCCAGAATCAAATAACCGCTATAAAATACTTTAAAATATAGATGTACCCTTATAATAATCCCAACTAGATCATCATTTATCATTCAAACACCCTCTACATAGATTTCAGATTAACCTTTTATTATAGAGTAGTGGAATCAAGCTCATGATGATCACATGGAAAATAATAAAAAGATACATAATTAGAATAAAATGAAAAAAGGAAGATGAGTGGAAGTAATAAAAGAAGAAGAAGTAAATAAAATAAATAATTTACGATGAAGTTGGACTTACAGTGGAATTATAAAAGTGATAAATTATTATTATCCTAGAAGTTCTGAAGAATTTTGGGCACTGTTTGAGAGTAAAGACCACAAACCACAATCATTTCCACTAATCCCATTATAAATGTTATTATTATTTCATTTTTCACGATAAAATCTATAGTAATAACAAATAAAAGTTAGAGGTTTTTTTATCATTTATAGTATAGAAATAAGATATAGTATCAAATTTGAGATCCATAACTTCCACTTTAATGGTTGTGAAGATAGTTTAGATGATCCATCCTATTTAGATGTATCCAAAAACCAAAAATGCTATCAAATTTAGTTCCCTTTCTAGAGAAGTATTCCCCTATTATTTCTATATATATATATATATATATGAGAAATAATATAATAATTTTATTATTTATAGGAAAATATATTATTTGAAGATAATTAATCCCTTATATAGGAGTACAATTTCAGTTATGATGAGGGGATATTCTAAATGAAAAATTTAGGATAATTAGGATATTTTGAATTTTATATTTATTTTTTGGATATTATTATATTTTATATTCACTATTAATTTCCTTGTATGGTCTGTTCAAAAATGAGATAATGAAATACCAAAATTATTTTTTTATGAAAACATTCGATTTAATTTTAATCGTTTATATGATTTATAGTTCTGAATTGTTTTTATATATTCCCTTGAATTACTAATTTTTATTATGAAAATTCAATTTATTTTTTTATCACATGAATCCTAAAATTGATCAATGATTAATTGAATATGAGGATATAATTTTTGGGATTATTTATCAAATTTATTCCATGCCTTTTATTGATTCTATTAAAAATTTAATTTCAACTTTCACACTGTATACTAAAAACATGTGGATATTGATTGATTTTGATTATATTCTAGAAGTCACTAACTTTTTTTCATGAATTCCATTTTAGGGAGAAAATTTTCATTAAAAGGATATATATAATTTACAAAATATGAAATTATTTCACAAAATATAATCATGTGATAAAAGTAGTAATTATTGAAAATTGAATAATTTTTTATTCTTGGAATCAAATTCAAATTCAGATGATTTTTTTCGGTCCTTAATTTAAATATGTACAATTAGAATTATTTTTTCAATTATATAATATTCTTGTTATTATTGATTATCAAATATCAAAAAATAAATTCATGATAGGTGTTATAAAACTCTTAATATGATCTTTATATATACATCACACCTCAACTCACTGGATTGATAAGAGACAGAGTGCCAATAATTTTAGGTGATAACCCGATGATAAAAAATGCTGGTAATAAATTCCAAGGGAATATGAGAACATTAGGGGATGGTTTAAACTTTAGAAATATAAAAAACTGACACAAAATTCATAAATCCAATACCTTTATATCTTTCATGAATATAAGAAAAACAACTCAAAGGTAAAACCAAGAAAATATAAAAATCAAAGTGACGACAGGATAAGGAACATAAAATAAGAAAAAACAAAGGACATCATGACCCAATAAAACCAAAGTGTCATAATAACATGAAACACTTTAAATATCTACGTGGTCCAGCACCACATGTCAATCCCATGATATCAAAATGCATCGCTAGAAAAATAACATAACTTTCCCTTTCCTATGTCTCGATATAAAATATCTACAAATTAACAAATGTACTAAAGCATGGGGTGAGTATAACACTCATTAGATATTCCCAAGAGACTTCCCAATGCATACCACCAGGATAAAAACTTGTGAGAATATTTTTTTATAAAACTATTGAAAAACAGTAATACTTTATATACAAGCCTATAAGTGAAATCCATGTGAGAAAGTAAAAAATAAATCTGGTTTATATTCATTAGTACTTGGAAAAACCATTCCCATGATAAACACACACACACCCATAAAACACTAAAGGTAGGCATTAAACATTGATAGTGTTCCTTCACGACCATACATTATCCCATAATAACAGTGGTACATCATGTAGATACTCTATCCCACATAGAACACAATCCAACCCAATTATGCCAAATTTCATGTTAATTCATTTTACATAAAACAAATATACCTTTGGAAAGATTGGAATAATCATTTTCTTGAATGAATACTATACCATTATTTGAAAATAATCATTTAAAAAATATAAAAAGAAATATTTTCCAAAATCCATTTATTTTACCATGGTTAGAAAATGTAAACCAAAATATTTTTTTAAGAAATATCAACCCTATTCTGTATAAAATATAAGAAAAACATTTAAATAAAAATAAATAATGAAGTTCTAGAGAAGTTGAAGATGATGGATAATCCACCAACCTCTCAAAAAATGATGCAAATGATGAACAATATAACAAACCTATAGATTCTATCTCAAATGACCTTCCCTCATATGGATGAAATAAGGTCTCATCAAGATTCCTTTCATGAAAATAGATCAATCTATTATATATTAGATATATGGATTTTAGGGAGTGGATAAGAGTATATATAAGAAAAAAAATTAATAATAAAGACTTACCGTTTATTTTAGAGACCCATGATACTTTGATTCATCAAAATTTACTTCTGGATAAAAAATAATCACCATAGATACCTATAGAAGAAGAGGATTTTGAGATATTATGTGTTGAGGAAAAAATCAGTCTTTTGGGGCCTTAAATTGATTTAATGATTTTTTAGCAATAAATTAGCATAATTAGGTTATGACACACTATTGATTAATCCATGAACCTACCATGAATGTGCTACTAGACATCACCCAGATAGCTACATAGTTTGTTCCACAAGGTTTGGTAAATTGTGTGCCAACCATGGGGTGATACCCTCTCAAGGATATCCCCTCTCACAGTTATCTTATATTTCTATCAAACGGTGTGCCTACAATTATTTTTTCCACTATCTCCACCTTCATGGTTTGTCTTGTGAATGCACATAGTTTGGAAGAACCACATGCTAACCATGATCTAGCCTAGTGATTACCAAATCATTCTACATGGTTTCCTAGAGATAGTTCATGGATTCCCTTAACTGTGCTCGGACATTTCCCCCCTTGAAACACTTACATAGCACTCTAAAAAAATCAAACAACTATTGAATCATTAAAAAATAATTATATAACATGAAAGTACAAAATAAATATTAATGTACTTGAAAATGGGGGAGTCACATTATCCTTATGATTAGACCTTACTTCCTAAAAAAGTAGGATACTGACATTGTTTCGGAATAGCTCCATCTATTTCTTAAAATTTTCCATTTATGTTCCCATGTATCTTCCAAAATCTGACCATGATACCATAAAATATATACAAAACAAGAATACATTCCACTATAATAGTGTATCCTTCCTATCTATAATTCAAACTGGTAATTAAATTAACATAACATCCATTTGAAGATCAACATGGTCCCATCAAATCACATGGTATGGATCAGGCTGTTATATCATCAATTGATATACATGAAAAACATTATGCATAGAATTGAAACTTGGTGGTAAATCCAACTGAGAATACACATCACCAACATAATCAGTTATCTCATAAGGGATAATGTATAGAGGAGGGAAATATAATTTCATTCGAAAGTGATTATTCCCTAACATTTGAAGTGATTCTCAAGAAAACATAATAATACATCTCAAAATATAATGGTCGTAAAAATGATCCACATAAGAAATATGATGACTCTTAGCCATCACCATTATCTTTATGAAAAAAAATTATCTTCCCTATCATCTAATTCCTAATGCTAGGTTCATGATCTAAATCCTCACCTCTTTTAAACCAAAAATGTGGATAACAAAAAGGATGTCCATACAATGCTTCAAAAGGATACATAAGTATATTGGCATGGTAAATTATATTGTATAAGAACTACACAAATGGTATATTAAACCCCCATGATTATAAAATATCTATCACATAATATCTAACCATTCCCTCAAATATTTTGATCTTTCATTAATATTTCCATTCACATATGGATGATAATCTATGTTTATCATCAACTGGGTTCCATGGGATTCTCACAAGGACTTCCAAAAAATGCAATTTAAATCCGTGGTCTCGGTCAGGAAAAATTCAAATTGGAATGTCATGTACCTATACAAAACCACAAATTAAGTGTTGGTTAAGTCTTCAACTATATTGGATTTATGAGTATGGAAGAAGTAGGATAATTTTAGGAGTCGATCCAAAATAAACCATTTGGAGAACTATTTTCAAATAATTTTTTCTAGACCAATGAATAAATTCATATCTATGTTCTCCCATATCCACATGGGAATAGATAAATAATTCATCATACCAATTTGCCATTAGTGCTCCACCTTACTCTAATGATAGGTGAGGAATATCGATAACAACTCCACCACATTCCACTTCATTCCATCCCATAAAAATTGGGCTTTCATTTCTTTATTTATCTTGAATACTAGTACGAATATCCCATATTGAACAGTTTTAGGTGGAAATTAGTTACAAATAAATTAAAGTAACCAAAATTTGATCTATAAAACACATAAAAGATCTCATATATAGAGTATGCCCCTTAATGGTCTCCCCACTACAGAGTTTCAACCTCATGGTTAAATATTCAGGATCAGATTTCTAACCTATTAATCCCAATAAAAAAGGAAAAAGGAATTAAAACTACAAAATCAGCTTGCTCAACATAATACACTTACATATCATTTTTGACTGACATTAGCTACAATTAATCAGAATCCACCTTCAGTAACCGATTATTTGACTTCAAACATAATGAATTATCTACACAACTATATTTACCTAGTTTATACATTAAACCATAGTATAACATATGTAGACATTCCATCTATATTTTATTCCTTAGATTAAAATCCAATTGTGAGAAAATATTTATCAGGATAATATAATATGAGAACATTGTGAATTTCTCACCAAAAAGGTAGTGACATTATTTCATTAGTTCATGGACCACAAGAGCTAATTCTAAATCATGTATTGGATAATTCATCTAATGAAATAGTATCTATCATGAGGCATTGAATCCAACATGATATTTCTCTATGAAAAAACATTCCTCTCAAGATATTTATGCTTCACAATAGACCAAAGACAATGATCCTGACTCTTGATACATAAGGATAAGTAGTAATGTAAGATGAACCATATACTCTTAGAAATATTAATTGATCTCATTGATCCATTGTAAGTTAACACCATTTATTTTCAAGGATATCATAATTATGGAATGATATTAAAAAAAGAACAAATAATTTGTAATATAATGAAAAGCTGAAGAAACTATATATCTCAAATTCATTCTTCGGTGGTTTCCGAGAGATAACAACATCTACCATTTTAGGATATAAAGATAATCCTCTTTCAAAAATGATGTGTTGAAGGAAATGTATTTATTGTATCAAAAAATCACACATTGAAATAATATCTTAAAGGATATATTCCAACAAGATATCCAAAACTATGACCATGTTTTTATCACGATCAGCCTGAGTCCTAGGACACACCAGAATGTCATTGAAAAACACCACCCCAAGGATGTAAATATACCTCTAAGTGAGTTAATTCATCAATTACATAAATAAAACTGATTTATTCATCATAAAAATTGTATAACCACTTATTCATAACCACCATAATGACTTTTGAATTTTATTTTCAAAATATCATCCTTCTAAATTTGAAGTTAGTGATACCTCGATCATAAACCAATCTTAAATAAACTTGGAAATCCCCTCAATTAATAATTAATATAATAAGTTTTTTAAATAGTATATATATTCTTTATCCAACCCTAGTTGAGTTTAAAATAATCCCCTCAAATCAAAATAAATTCAGATTCCTTTTTTACACAAATAACCTATGTTTCCCACAGAGTCTGTCTTGGTCGAATGAACACTTTTCATTAAAAATAATAATGTTGATCCTTCAATTCCATTAATTCTAATAGTCACATCCCATATTATAGAAGTAAAATAGGAATATTCCCTAGTATGAGATCAGTCATAAATTCAATTTCTCTTTCATGAGGAATCCCAGAGAAACATTTGATAAATTCATCAAAAAATCATTTAACATTGGTAGGAAAAGCACTATGATTTATTTCTTTAACAGATTCCAATGTAATTTCTACCAACTGATAATCTATTTCCCCAGACACTGGTACTAAACATCCCTCTCTACTTTTATTCACATAACAATCTCCTTTAATGATATGGTTAACACCATCCATTGATTTTACACTAACTTGAACTGAATAACTATTGTTATGGGCTATCAAGGTCATCACCCAATCAATTCCATTGATAAAATCGAATATTTATATCTAAATTATATATAAATTGAAAACCAAATCATCCCCATTAACATTTTTAGAACATGATACACACTAAAATCTAGACATTATCATTCATTGAGAGGTATTTTTTGTTCCAAAATAAAAGTAATCATTTAAACATGAATATATATCTAATTCAAAACACCAGTAATAATAAAAGATAGAAATACACTAGTATAAAACAAAGACATCAGGAGAGTTGATTTTAAAAGAATCATAACTCTCACTATCAATGGACTAGATTGATCCTCTGTAGTCATCTACTCAGCAACATATATTTTCCTACATGTTCACCCTTGATCCCTACTTTCTTGTTAATAATCCCTTGCATGAGTAGTCATGGTGTTCTAAGAGTCATGTTGTATTCCTTATTTATCATGAATATATTCACTCTATATAGGTCATCTTGTAGAAGTGTAAGTGTTTTGAGATACGTGATATACATCTCTATAACCTGAAATTGGAACACTATGACAATAATGATTGATATTACCCATCAGAATATAGATTGGACAAAGTTTAGGTGGTTCCAAAAAATCCAACTTAAAATGTTTAAAATAACAACACTTGAAACTACATTGATTCTTTTTTGTTCAAGGAGGAATAATTACCAATTCTATATCCAAATCCAATTGTGGGAAACCACCATGAGAATAGGTGTCCCTATTTTTCTTATTCCCAGAATTAGAGTTCACATATCTTCTCATAGAAATGAACATATTTTCATTCATATGATTCCCAATAATATCTATTTTTACCACAGTCTCCCCATAATTCATATTTGTATATGTAGTAATACATAGGACAACTATCGTAGAATGAATCTTCTATCGCTAACTCGATTCAATGATATGTTCATTCATGGATGTAGTAGCAGATGCCTATGGAGTGAAACAAACAATTTTTTATAAACTTATTTGAATACTGTTCCACTTATATTTTATCTTCTTTAAGATTGAATAAATCCATTATTAAGTCTATCTTGAATTTGTGAGAATTGAATTTCATTTTGAATAACTCTCTAAATACCTTCAACATTAGACATTGATTAATATTAGATTGAAATGTAAAATCCCACTATTTTTTAAGACCCCCAAATATATACACTACTAACATAACTTATAACTATGTATTTGTACCAAGGAAATTGAAAATTAGAGTCATTCTATTTTTTTCACACTTTCACTTTTTAGGCTCAAAATATTCCTAAAAGATGGGTGCATTCTATTTCTAAAACTATATGGAGTGATACATATATCATGGTTTATCACTATGAACTCCTCTATCAATGACATGAAAATACCAAATGATACGTTATAACTATTTTTTGTTCTCTACTTTATTCATGTGAATTTTTTTTTCTGTAGTGCCTTCTGAAACATTTATATGATGTCTACATGGTGCGATTATCCATAAACAGAGAACTACTCCATTTAAACATCCCTAAATAGAAATTATATGATTATAAATTTCTTAATCACTTTATGAAACATGAATTATATCCATAATGTTCAAAAAAATAATTTTATCCATTTTCATAAAACCAAGTATTTAAAATGAACAATTTTTTCATAGTGGGGAGTATCACCATCAACATAATATATTATAAAATCATCAGATAATTCCATGATGATGAGATAAAAAATAACTAGAAGTATCTTAGAACACTTTCCACCCAAACCACCTTGGTAACATGAATTTCAGAGTAGAAAGCATTCCTATGTCATTTTATGCATTATATTTATTGTTCTGACATTACTGTCTTCTTGCTACTATCCTAATAGACTAATAAGCCATCCAAGATTGATACTATTTGTTACATCCCACCCTAACTCATTGTATTGAGAATATAAAGGGTTTCATATACCGTAGTGAAATCTCCAAGACACTAAAATATTATAATAAATGAAAAGGGATTAATAGAACAATGGGGATGATTTCACCTTTGTTAATATAAAATGAAAACAAATAATATTATCTTCATAAACATCTACATGATTCATGAGTATAAGAAAAATTACTCAAAGGTAAAACTAATCAAATAAAAATATCTGAGTGATAATGTAAAAAGGAACATCAACTAAAAAACTAGATGAATACATAAACTATTGGCCCCAAAGTGGCATAATACCAATAACCACCAAACATATCTATATTCTCTAATACTCCCTTCCATACCCATGGTATCAAGATGAATTTCTAGAAAAATAAAATACCTTTCTGCTTCCAGTGTCTTGATATACAAAATCTACAAACACACCAAAGTTACGAAGAAAGGGGTGAGTATAACACATAGTAGGTAATACCTAGAAACTTCCAAAATAATTCCACAAGGATAATAACCTATTAAAATATTTTATATAAAAATGTTTAAAAATGTAAAACCATCTATTAAATGATATAAGTGAAATTCATGTGAGTAAATCCATACAAAATCTTATTACCATTCATTAACACATGTAAAAACTATTCCCTTTTTCATAGACAAACACACACTCACCCAT
The DNA here is from genome assembly GCA_963277665.1 of Viscum album. Lineage (NCBI taxonomy): Eukaryota > Viridiplantae > Streptophyta > Magnoliopsida > Santalales > Viscaceae > Viscum > Viscum album. The sequence goes on from OY728158.1 coordinate 1,794,994,740, forward strand.
ACACACACTCAATCTCAGTTTCAAACATTTAAGGTAGTACTAAATGAACTTATCCCATCCCACTTTTATTTTAATAATTCATGGTCATATTTCATCAAACTTTAAAAACATGTGAACCCAATTATGCTAACTTAGATTCCATTTCATTATATATAAAACAACTCTTACTTTAAAATCATATCATCAAACATTTTTCATTTAGCTAAACCATAATATAATTTTAAAACCATATTTATATAGTTATATGCCAAGATATTTTCCAAATTCATTCCAGTTTCCCATTTTTCCAAAATAATAACCGAAATGATTTTCTTTAATAAATTAAAAAAATTCCACAAAAAATCAAAGAAACAATTTTATATAAAAACACCAAATGCAGTTTTAGAATTAGTAGATATGAGAGATAATCCACATACCTCTTGAAAGAATACAAAAATTAATAATGACACTATATATTTCTAGATACGAGCTCAGAACAGCTTCCCTTTAATAGATCCAATAAGATAACATCATGATTTGCATCATAACAAATAGACATATCAATAAAATTTTTTAACTATTGTTATGTGTGAGCAAGTGTTGAAGAATAGATCTTTTATGAACATGTAATAACAAGGACTTATTATTGATTATGGAGAAACAATACACATTGATTCATAAAATGTTGCTTTCAGATCAAATGAAATCACCTTGGTAACCTAGGGTGAAAATGTTGTTTGAAAACCTAATATTGGAGGATTAAAATGTGTATTTTGTGGACTTAATCAAATTTAATGATTAATATTAATATCATTAGAAATATTTTTCATGGTTTGGCCACACAGTTTTTTAAATCATGGTCCAACCATACATGTGATAATGGACATTACCTAGGTATGTTCATGGTTTGTGTCTCATGGTTTGGAAACTCATGCACCAACCATGTAGTGATTTGTTTATAAATAAATACCCTCACATGTTTGTCATATAAATAATTTAAAATCTTGTGAGAACAGTGATTTTACCATTTCCTTGACAAGCATGGTATCTCATAGGCACCTTCACGGTCTGGAAAAACTGTGGACCAATCGTTCCCATACCCAGTGACTACCAAAACAACATACATTGTTTCCTATAGATTGTGTAATGTTTCCCCTAAGCACGCTAATTATGTTTACAATTTATAAAACATAAAAAAATTCCAAAACCATCTAAATACTTTTGAAATAACTCCCAACCATTATATAACAACTAAATACACAATATAGGGGTGAAGTACTTGAAACTGGGGTTGTTACATTATAATTCCTTCTTTTTTGAATGATTCTTGGTATATGCATACAAAATATAATTTTATTCATAATTATATTTGAAATATGATGATTTTAAAACATATTAAAAATATTGAGGTCATTTTGATACATTTTCCCATTTGAACATTAGGCATACCTTTTATTTGAACAATTTTTTCCCGCAGATGCTATGGAAAATTTATTTTTTAAGAAACATAAAAAACATATTTATAATAAATACAGAAACCATTTTAATTACTGTATGATTATATTTAATCAATAAAAGTAAAATTAGTTTTACTTATTCTATTTGTAGGAGGTAATGTTTGGATAAAAGAAGAATATAAAGGGTTTTTATTGATTGTGTGAGTATTAAAAATGAGCTTAGGTGAATTTATGTATTTTTATAAAGGGATTGATACATCATTTTAATTAATTTATTCTAAAATTTTCATCATAAAACCCCGAAAATAAACAGTAAATGATTTTTTTTCAAATATGTCTTTTAATGGTGGTTGTTAATTTTTTAAGTGGTGAAAATGATATAAGAAAAGACTATGTATTCTGTACTTATAAGTGATATTTATCATAAGTCTATTGTTATCAATCATTACGTATTGGAGAATTTTTTTTCAATGGGAAATAACAAAAGTTTCATATGTATCAAAACATGGAATTATATATGAGAATATTAGCGAAGAGGGATTGGAAATTTAATTAAATATTTAGGAATGGATGAATACCCATGGAAAAAGATCATCTAAAATTTTATGATTCACAATTAAAAAATAATCTATAAGAATTATTGATTCTATATTTCTCTTGTTGAATGGATATTTTTCTTTGAAATTATTATATAGATGTTATTTTTTGGGGAAACAATAATATTATATATAGATGAATTTGATAATTGGAATTTTTAATCATTTAATAACATTAGTTTTATTATAATATTTTTGTTATTGTTTATGATTCTGGATATTTTATTTTTTATATTAAGAATTTAGAATTAGAGTTGAATTTAAATCCATTCGGGAAAAAGGATGTAAAATTGAAGAATATAAAATTTATTGATCATAAAAATGCAACATGGTGTGATTATTTGATGAGAAAACATTGAGTCTTGGGAAAATATTCTATAGAGGAGAATAAATATAGTATACACAGATATTTCATTTAATCAACAGTTACCACTATGAAGTGTTTTGAGTCACAAATAATTACATTCCATGAATTTTGAATCGAAATGGTTATAACCATGGAAGGAAGGTACTCTGGTTTCTATTGATTAATAATAAAGAGTAACCACTATGGTGGCTTCTGACATTAAATTTTTAGCGATTCATGATAAGGTGATTGAATATAATGACTCTATTTTTATGTCTCTATTTTTATCTTCTCAATGATCAAATTTATTATAAATTGGGGAGTCTAAAGAAAACCACACTAGATAAGTTGATCATGGTCTAATATATAACAGTTTATGCCACCATTTTTGAGATACCATTATAAAAAACTCAAATATTTTATTTTCAATGGATATATTATGATGTGGTCCATTGAGACCAAGATATTTTGTAAAATATATTTTCATATTTTTTTACATGACATAAAACTTTACATTGTTTCATTTGGATTTAATTAGTCTGTAGTGACTTCATTATTGAACCTTGTCATTATATATCTAATCATTTATAGAAATACTTAATGAAATTAGTATATTTGAATCATTTTGTCCATTAATAGTTTTTGGTAAAATTTATTTATTCAAATTCATTCTATCATTTTTAATAATATTTCATAAGATAAAAATAATTTTCATGGCTCAATTAAATTTCATCATTACAATAACTTCTCTTAAGATAAATGTAATAATCTCTAAAATAATTAGTACTGAATTTAAAAATAAACTCATTCTTAAATTAAATAATAATTTTACATTTTAATTAGAAATCACATTTTATCTCATTACATAAAAATAATGTTTAAAGGATATTTATTGAGTGTGGAATTAAATGAAAATTAAGAGGATTAAACCATACATAGTAGTTTAATGTCTTCTTCTTCATGGGTTTAACTAATGGAACTTTTTTAGTATTTATTATTCATCAAATGATTTATAAATTATTAAGTAGAATCAGTGTCATTTTCCATAATAAGGATGATTAACCTAGAATATCCACATAGTCATTTATGCCATCTAATTTATGAATGGAGAAGATAAATAATTTTTTGAAAACAATAATTTGGAATTTTTTTCTTTCTTCTTAATCTTTATTAATTTTTTCTTTTCTATATGCTTTATTTGATAGCGACTTTGATCTTATTTGTATTGGAATTAATGGATAAAATAAAATTCAGAGAAAACTTTATACATTACATATTTTTCCACATGGGAATGAACATATACATATACTATTTTTAACCTTATTACGTAAGTTAATAATCACAAAATATTATTATTTTCTAAAATTGTTCCACTATTGGAAGTAACAATTCCAATGAAATATCCCTTTTGACCCTATGTCACTACTTCCATACATTGAAACTAAAAAATTCATTTTATATCGTCATTATCATAATCATATAAAATTACTTATCTCTAAAATTCATCTTTTTCTTCAATTGAAATCACATAATTAACTTTTGTAAATTTATAATACATTTTATTTTTAAATATCAATGATTTATCAAAAAAATTATACCCCAGATAAATGCATTCAACGACTTTTCCTTTAAAATTATTATTATTATTTTAGCCTTTATGAAATAATATCTACTTATAAATCCCCAACAATATATTATATGAGGATTTTACATAAAAAATTTCCAAAAGGTATTCCCTCTTTAATAGGGATAAAAAATTCCCTATTTTGAATAAAACTAAAAAATTTAACATGAACATTCCAAAATTATCATATAATTCAACTTGAGAAAAAATATTTCATGTCCTGTTAGTTTTACTTTTTCATCATTCATAAAATTTATGTTTTTAGTGTTTTCAAATTTCTAAAAGATAATGGAAATTCCCATACCCTTTTCAGTATATATATACACCATGATTAGTATACCGAGTACCATTTTTAGACAAACAAATATTAATTCTATTTTAAGACAAATGTTATACTATTATTTTTAATCTCTTAATATTGTTCAATAAATTTATATTATAATAAATGATCAATATATAACCCATTTTTTAAATTAATAAAAAAATGAGAAATAAAATCCATCATCCTTATTTTATTTTTCATCATTGGTCTATTAAAATAATTTTAGATATTTTCATATAACTTTTATTTCATCCATTTGAATTTTTCATGACTTTCTTATATGTTTGCCTTTGTGAAAGAAACTTGTTACTGATCAAAATCATAGAGTAAAATCTAAAATATATATTATTTTTAGTTATTAATTTTATTTTCCATTGATACAAAATTTCATGAAATTGGTAATAAAAACAATTTTAATCTTCCATTTTCAAGAAACCTAAGGCATATTTTCTATTTACCATCAAAAAATTTATACTCTTTAATATCTCTCTCAATATTGTTGTAAAACATTTGTAAAGAAAAATGGATTGTATGTTTAATGAAATAATATTAATGATAAAATTTAGAAAAAAATGCATATGTGATCGGAATTCTCATTCAATACTTTAACAAGTTATACTTCAGTTTTATGAATTTATTTGTTGAAAAGTTTTTCTTTTTCACTACCATTGATTATAAGGGAATAGTAAATTTTGAACGTCACTGTACCATTAATTCATTCCTTATTTCATACAATAAATTTACATTTCCAATCACGTGACATGGAAATCTATTTTCAATGGTCCATATAGAATCGATTTTTTCCCATAAGTTCCAATTCATCATTATTTTCCTTTTCATTCATTTTGATTTCTTTAAACTTCATTTAATGGAAATTATGATTTCATTTCCCTATAAAATAAATCTTCCATTAATATCATTACCATATTATAATATAATTTAATATTTATTTCTTATTTTAATTATACTTTTATCTTAAATAACCAAAAATATTTTACGTTTATAGACTCTTCTTATTTTTAGTATGACTTTATATACTATACTAAACATTCATAGGACATAAGTTAATAATATTAATTATAATAAAAATAAAAATATGTTAATTATTTGTTTGAATTTTCTTAATCATATTTCACTTGTTGTAAATATTCATAAATTAGTTGTAACAACCCGATATTTTAAAAGTGGAACATTTGGTTCGATAGTGTATATGACTCACAATACTAAGATTAAAATATCCTAAAAATATATTATTTAAATATAACCAATATAACCAAGATGTTAAATTAGGAAGTACAATTAGGAATTACTAAATTTGAATATTATATTATTTCCACATAATTTAATTGGTTGTCAGTTGATTAAAATAAAAATTAAAAAATTTTGAATATAAAAGAAATGTTTTTATGAAGAACTATTTTTATGAACAAAAACCGTTTTTACCTTAATAAAATAAATTAATAATTATTTTTAAATGATTTTAATAATATTTATATTTCTCATACACAATCAAATGTTTTATCTTTAATCTATATTTTTTAGGCATGTGATAAGCATAGATCCTATTTTAGGCTTAAAAACTATATTTCATTCTAAATGTGGATTAATCATGTTTTGAACATATATTTTAAAATTAATTTCTATGAATTTTTGAATGTATATTTAAAAAATTTACTTCATTTGTTTAAAAAAAATTGTTGATATTTTCTTAGAGTGAATTTTTATAAAATTTTCTAAAAAGATTAATTTTTCGATGAATAGAAAAACCATTAGTTATTTTTATTGAGTTTCCTTTTTCATTTAAGTATTTAAAATAATAATTTTATTAAATTGTTTTAAAAATAATATTATTTCAATTTTAGTATTATTAATAAAATTTATTTCATATTATTCAATTCCATATCATATTTTGATATAAAAACATTATATACTTAAAAAATATTTCATTTAGAGTATCGTAGTTTCATCTCACTTATGGGTTTAATTCCATGTTAAATTCTTCCACATATATGATTTGAATTTACTAAAGTGGTTTCAATATTTTTAATAATAATAATTTATTTTATATGATATTTTAAATTTAATTTGTCATTATAATTAATATTAAAAACAGTAAAAATTAATTACCATAGTTATGGTTAAAACAGGTTAATTGGGGGGACAAACTAAAACGGTAAGAGATATTTTGATCTAGAAACCATTATAAATATCATTTTATGGAAATATTTTGAGCTTATATCATCCATGGTTTGAGAATGCTCCATTTTGGGAGAATTTGGCTTGTGTAAAACCTAGGTATAATTGATTCTTTTAAAACATTCAAAGTGAGCCCTCTCCCTTACATATAAAAGTCCACCGAATCTCCTCTCCTCTATAAACATAAAGATAATTGTGGTTCAGAAAATCAATTACTTAAATACCTCCCCACATCATAACTTTTTTTTTATAAAAAATTTACTCTTGGAAGACATTATATGTAAACCTAAATAGGTTTCCCAAAGGAGAGTTGTATCTCCTAATGATGTGTTTTTGTTTTACATATTCATCAAATTCCTTAATATAACCATAAACTATTATAAAATAAAAACACTAGTATCCCCTATATAAATATAAATTATTATATTAGTGTAACAATTAACATTCATCTCCTCTTCCATCAAATGGGAAATGAAACCGTCAATCGTGTGTATGATGGACTACCACCTCGTGAACTTATAAAATACATTTTCCATCACCACCTTTCATGGATGGATATAATTATTTATTTAATATATTTATATGATATTTATTAAATTAATATAATTATGTAATTATAATATTATATATTCGTTCTTACCTAGAATTGTTTTGTTAAATGATAACGTCTCTCGTGCGCACATGTGGACTACCACCGCCACAAATTGTTGTGAAATGGTTTTCATTTTATATTCACATAAATGGTAATGAATATATATTTAATTAATATATAACATATATATGATATAATTATGATTCTAGAATTCTGAAATATTATTTACGATTATTTTTTTCTATCTGTAAAATAATCGGAATGGTGTTCCTGTGAATGTACGACCTACCATCTCCATAAATAGTGTAGTTCATTTTTTATCTGTAACTTTTACAGAATACTATAAATAAAAATATAACAAATTTGTATGATAGTTTAGTCATTGTTAAAATTAACTATATGATGGAACCATGAAAAATATACATGGATCGAAATGATAAAACCAAAACACATGAGAAAAACGACATTATTATCACCAAGAATACTTTTTTTAACAAATAATTTTTAATAAAATGGTTATAAAAGAATCTATGTAAATTATATATGGTGTTATATATATGGTAGTGATTTGGAAATATATTTATAACAAATCTATATTTATCGCATAGGTTTTTTAATGCTTTTAAAGTATATGAAATTTATTGTAAGGGATTTCGTCTCAATTTTCATTCATTGAAGCAAATTTTAATGTCACACACCTAATTTCATTTATATGGTATCTATACTACCCATTTTCATGTAAAATCATGGTTCAACCTAAATTCATGGTACCTTTATGATTTATCTTTAATAATTTCCATAAATTGTATTTTAAGTGAATGTTACCAAGTAGTAAGGGTTTTCATAACTCAATTTCTATTCATTAGGTTATAATATTTTTTTGTTGTTTTTTATATTCTAAGATTACGTGTGGTATAAAAATTTATTTTTCTAATGTTAGATTTACACTTTTAATGTTAATTTACATTTGATATACATAATCTATTCATTGATTAATTCTCTCATTAATGTCATGATAATGGATTGGGTTGGTTGTCTCATATTGTCTTACTTGGGACATCTGTTATATTAAACACATATCATCCTTTATGAGATATACATAATTCCCCTTTGATATTTTATATCATGAATCTCTCTATATTCAGTTCATATAGTTAGACATTTTATTTTATTTATTTCATGTGGATTGTGATTCAAATTTTACCAAAGTTATAAGATATTTATGTTTCAATATCATTTTAATTTGGATGTTTATACTATAATTTCAATTGAATGGAATTATTTTATCTTTATATGATAATCCACTTTCATTTTATTATCCTCTGGTTACACATGAAACTTTAATTTAATATTACTAGTTTTTACTCTTTGGTACATAAACTGAATGGGAAATTTGTTTCATGAAAATCCAAATGTATTTCTCTCTTCAGTAAAAATTCTTTTTCCTTCTAAATACTTCTTTTATAATAAAATCAATAATTTTCTCAATATTATCAAATAATTTTTTAATTTAATTTTTACCCTTGATTGTATTTTTATAAAAAATTACAAGTAATGTTGAATTTGTTTTCCAAATAAATTTCTTTTTGACTATTCTTAAATAAATGCGATTCGAATCATTTTCTTGACGTACTCAGAATGAATGGAACTCTCACATTATTATGAAAGCTTAATTATTTGAAGATTTTTTACATGTTTACATGGTTCATTTCAATGATCTTTTTTCACATAACATTCAATAAATATTTAGTTTTTAATATGGATTTCCAATGTGAAATTGGTATTTTCTTCATAAATATTTTTAATGAACTTTTAATTGTATTTCTATTAATAAATGATAAAAATCATTTATTTTACACATAAATCGCATTGGATATGTATAAATGATACTTAATTATTATTACTATAGATGGTTTATAATCAATTTATCCAATGAAATTATTGAACTTCACTTTCTTTATTCATTTAGTATTCAATAACTTTTCTTGAAATATTCAATTTATTATGATCATTGGATATTAAATTTCTCTCAAATAAATATATTTAGTTCCATGTATTTTAGTATTACTCAAACCATATGTCATTTCTACATAAGGTAGTTAAACTGACTATTATTTAATTAACTAGTGAATATTGATATTTTGTATTGTTTACTCAATACAGAAATTTATTGATAAGGGATTTTTTTCATGAATTATATCGATCATTTGAAGTTTGGTGAATGAATTGGACATGAATTTATAGGGGGGATATAATTATATACCCTTTCAATGAATTATTAGTTGCTATGAAAAGAATTAATATATTGGCATTAAATAGTTCTTTACCCATAGTTTTATCCAATATTGGAAGAATTTCTTGACAGTATAGATATCATGATGTCTAAGATCATGACATCAAATATTAATCATTTACTTCATTGAAAATATATTCATTATTATCCATGAGATTACAACATTAATATTATCAATGGACTAGCTTAATGGTAATGTGATTATTTATATGGAATTATTTGATAATAGTCTATTCTTTCTATATTAATCATTATGTTTAAGTTAATGATTAAATGGAATGTGTTTTCATTTATTTACCTTTGAATATTAATTAGGCCTTATTTATTTATGATTGCTTTCATTGTACATAACCCTTACTAAGCAGCTAGGCTCACCCTTATTTTTATCCTTTACCAAGGGTTTGGAGAAGGAATAATTGAATCAGTATAAGGATGAAAAATTATTACTTTCATTATGTTGTAAACAATGTTATGAATTGTAATATTAGATTCAAGTATGTATCTATTTTACCAATAATATTAAACTATTCATTATTTTGTGATGTGATTACTTGTATCTTATTCCAAAATAGTAATGTAACAACAGAATCCGTACTACTGGGGTCGGGATCTTTACAGTTGGCATCAGAGGAATATTATTAGAATCCATGTGGGTTAGATTTAGGAAAAACTAGATAATAAAACATAACCCTATGAATAAATTTGATTATAAGTATATGTATGGGATGATATACAAATGTTTTCAAAGGTAGATATTACATGGTCTTCCTAAGAATACTTCCCTATCAGGATACTACAAGTGGATGTTAGTATGAAATACTTTTTCCTATGGGTAATAACTATCAAAATGGAGCATTAGTCTTTAACTTCACCGTGACATGGTTCATGGAAAGGGACCTTACTGCACACCTAGTTTGACACACCCATGGGATATTCTTTTGTTAATTATCATTTTCATTATGAACCATCATTAAGGATTTCAATAGATGATGAGCATAAATGACGTAGGTTAAACTTAAGGTGTCTTAGTTAAAAAAGAAAGTGTCATAATTTAGACATCATATAAATGATAATTTTTTATCCCACTATGATTATTATTGCTCAAAATTGCTTTTTGGTTTTATTCAATGGTTGGAAAAATGAGGAATAATCTCAATACAGAATGTGATGGGAAATGTGGTGATTCTAAGGTACCAAATGTGATGATGATTGAAGATATTATGATTATTCCTAATCAAGTATCATGAAATATGATTAAAAACCTATACATTATCAAACTATCAGACTCACCAAAGAAGAAAACGATAGAGACTGTTAACAGATCATGTTGTGGAGACCATAGATGAAATAAGGCTTAATTTACATCATGTAAAAAATGTGGCAAAAGAATCCCAGGAGAATGTATCAAAGGAACATTAAAATGTTTCACGTATGTAAAATAAGGGAAGAGAGAAACAAATTTCTTAGTAAAAATGAGGAGTTTAATATAGTCAAATTAACATCATCCTAGAGATCCATTTGTAGTTTATTGTCTTAATAGTGGGGATACTCGACATTACCCGAGTCGATCCCCTCTTCAAAATTTTAACTCATATACTATAGAAGGAAATATGATATACCAATCACTTAAGTGAGAGGATTGAATTATTTATGAATTAGGATTTGAGAATTATATTGTAAATGTATTTTTACCAATTTTATTTTTTTCCATAACAATCATTAAACACCGAAGGATCATGTTAATTTATGAGGCATATATGTATTATTGAAAGATTAACATATGGGTTATGCATACCATCATGGGATTAGGAGTTTAAGTCTGATCAATATTTTAATAACTTGAACACCCCTTTGGGGTTTTATGTGATTTGATATTTTCAATACTAATGATATTTTGATAGAAATTTATGAAATAAAACATAATGAACTAGTTTACATTTTAATGAAAAAGTCATTTAGGGAAGAATACCTTTATATTTTGTTGACATAATATTAACGGCATTGGAAACCATTGAGGTTTATATTTTATTTGATGCTGAGGTAATTATTGGTTATTATAATTTGGGAAAATTAAAGGAATTTTATTAGTAATGTTTTGTAAAATAGACAATTCGTAAGTCAGGTGATAACTCATCGCATCTGGTAGTTCCTCAGGGCTTGAAAACAAAACCGAAGGGTTAAAAGATTGAATCAAATACTATTATTCTATATGATCTCTTAGTTAATTTGAAATTAAATTTACAGAAATTAATGTGAAGGTAAATATTATATTTATTTTGGAAAACATATTTTATAACAAATTTTAATTGAATTTTATAATTTTGAGGAGATTAGTGATATTCCGGGAGACATTTAATTTGGTTGAGAGATATATATATATATCAATTAGGATTAACATAAAGGATTATTTTTGAAGAATTATATTAGGTTTTTGGAGATTTTAACTAAAGTATTTTAAGTATAAATCATTATGGAATTGGTTAAGGCGAACTTCGGGTGTCATTGTTGAGGTTTTAGGGACTACTGTATTATATTGGTTAAATTTTTCTAACCATTTGGTTTTGTTAAATATTTAGAGATAGATGGAAAGACTTGTAACTCTTCTTTGTATCAAATTATCCATTAAAAGTTTATTTTAGTGACATGGGAATAAATATTTCATCATGGATATTCATTCTATGGAGTAAAAAATGAAGGGGAAATTGATTGAAGCATAACCAAAGGAAGAAATAGTGCTTTTGAAAAAAAAATATTGAGTAAGTATAGTTTATAGTGTCCTATATATTGATAGTAAAATAATCCATTATCTTTAGGAAATGGATCTTGAAATATAAATTTTATACATTTACCTTCTTCTCTAATAAATCAATGGTATTTTAACCCATAAAAAATTTATGGTTTTCTGATCATTAACATTTCAAAATCATTCACCAATTTTTGATAAATTATCTCCTCAAAATAAATAAATATTTTGGTTTTAAAATTTTCTTCCATGTCCATATTTTTACTTCAGAATAATTTTTTCTACATGGATTCCAAGTTATGTTTTATTATAGACATCATATATCCCTTTCTCTATTATCTAGAGGAATTTTTATTAACCTTTTTTAAGATGTGGGAAATTCACAAAATAAGTTTCAAATTTTAAGAACCTGATTTCTAATTAAAATTGAAAATTGCGAGTTCATATTTATTGATTTTGGGGAGAATTTAACACAACAATATTTAAAAATTGTAATATTAATTTTGATAACATATACGACCTACAACACCAAGATTAATTAACTAGTGAAATATATTATTTAAATCTGGCCATTGTAACCTATCTATTAAAGGAGTAGGTAAGAATAGGTTTATCTGAATTTTGAATATTATATGGTCTACACATAAATTCATTACATATCATTGAATTGATTACAAATAAAATCCATTTTAATGTAAATGAAATGATTTTCTTAAAAAATGGTTATATGCACATAATGTTTTGTTAAATTAATTAAGAAATTAATCACTAATTGTGAATGATTATAATATTATTTATAAACTATATATTAAATAAACTGTTTTATCATTCATCTAAGACTTTTTATGGATGTGATAAAATAAATCTAGTTTTTTGCTTAAAAAGAGCATTTTTTTTCTACAAATTGTTTTTTCACGTTTTGTGCACTTATTTTTTTATTAATTTATTTCACAATTTTAGAATTTTTTTTAAAAAAAATGAACTTAATTTTTTAAATAACCAGTCAAAATTATCTTAGAATTATTTTTTTTCAAAATTTTCTTAAAATGGCTAATGTTTTGATGAATATTAAAAAATCATAGTTTTTATTGAAAAATACCTTTTTTGTTTATATAATTCACAAAGTCAAATTTATTTTTAAATTTCCATAAATGTAATATTAGTTTAATTTTATATTTTTTTATACAATCTACAACATTGGAATCAATTTCATATTTAATTTTATTATAAAAACATTATATAAATATATATAAAATTTTTTCCCTGTGCTTGCAGGTATAATTTAAATTTAAATTGTTCCACCAATGCGAATTAAATTTCCTAAAATGGATTAAATAATTTTAATTTTAAAATTTTATATTATATAATAAGTAAAACATTATTTTTTTCTTATTGATTTGTAAAAATAGTGAAAATTAATTATCGCTATTATAGTTAAAATTGGATATCCACTGGATAAACTAAAATGACATAGTATAAAATGACTTATAAACTTGCCTAATTTTAATTTTTTGGAAACATGTAGAACATATCATATCAATGTTTTAGGAATATTCAATTTTTTTATCCATTTTTGGTGTGTAAAACATGGGTATAATTGAATCTTTTAAAAAATTCTAAGTGTGTCCACTCCCCCACTTATAAAAGGTCATCCCTACCCTCATCTCTTAATTTTTCAAGACCCTTTTGGGATAGTAATTACCTTACCTAATCCCTAAAATACATTCCTCCCTACATATTAGAGTGATTCATTTTATTATAAATCCATTCTAGTGAGGTTTTATGTATAAATTGAAAGACCTTGTCCGAAGAAGAGGTATAAATCTTAACCAAGCATTTTTATTTTACTTATACTTATAAATCCATCAAATCATCTTCAAATATGATAAAATAAGTGATCAATTATCCAATATATATATATATATATATCTTATTATTTTAAAATATAAATCTATATCAACCTCCTCTTCCATCAAATGGGAAACAAAACCATTGATCATGTGTAGGGACAAATACTTCCTTACGATCTGATTTATTTAGTTTTCAATTAGTTCCATTCAAAAATGGATTGATGATGGATTTTACATATTTATAATATGTTTATGATATTAATATAGTTATGTAATTATAAAATAACAAATAACTTCTTACTATACAATTAATTGAAAAAAGATAACCTCGCTCATGCATACGTGTGGACTAAAACCTCCACAATGCAATGTGAAACACTTTTAAATTTTTATTAACATAAATCGTAAAAAAGGATAGTTTCAATAACTATATATATAAAAAATTATATAATAATTATTTTATAATGTTTAAATATTTTTTACCTTTTCTTCTTTACATCTGTAAAAAACTCGGAACAATGTTCATGCATACGTATGCCCTATCAACTCTATAAATAGTTAAATTCATTTTTTACATCACTATCATTTATTGATTACTATAAATAAATATTTAATGAAATTATATTATATTTATATCATTTTTATAATTATGGAGATGATGGAACCCTGATCAAAGTATAATGACAGAAGCTACTGAACCAATTATTATATGAAAAATGAAGCTATTATGACCCAAAAAAGTGATTTTAACAAATAATTTTTTTAAACGGGTGATAAAATGCTAAAAGTAAATATTTTATGGTAATATAAATATATATATATGATTATAATTATATAATAAATTTATAATAAATCTATTTTTATTATTTCTTATTTTGGAATATGTAAGAAAGAAATCAGATATGAGGTAAGGGATTTCCTCTCAATTTTATTTCATTACGAAATATTTTATTATTATCCACCTAATTTAATTTATATGGTGTATATAATATATAATTTTCATTTAATATAATTATTTCATAATAAAAAATTATATCTTAATGTTTTAATTTGATTTATTTCATCCCTGGGGGTCTGACTTGAATTTTACCTAGTGGTATGTGTTTTCATAACTCAATTTCATTAAATTGGGTAATATTTATTCATCAATTTATTTGGTATTCTATGATTATCTATGTAATTAATTTTTATTATATTATTTTTCATTTCAAATTTCATTACATGGGCTTATATTTGATACCCATAATTGTTTTTTAGATTAATTCTCACTTCAAGATTATGATCATTGTAACAGTTACTCATATAAAATTGACTTCTTTTGGATATATGTTATATTATACACATGTCTTCTATAATAGAGTGTATATACAACCCCTTTGATATTATATATAATTAATCTCCTTATATTAATAGTACATTATTTTTTATTTTAATTTATTTCTATTATGGAGCTTATGATTCAAGAGTTACCAATGAGGTAAGATATTTAGGTTTCAGTCTTATTTTAATCAGAATTGTTTATTATTTCATTTCAATTGAAAGAAATTATATAATCTTTATCAAATAAGAAAAATTATTTTTATTCTTCACTATTTATTCATTAAATTTAAATGTAATAGTAATAGTTTTCCTCTATTGTGTATAGAAAATTATTGAGAAATGTTTCTAAGAAAATTTGACTTTCTTTCTCTCTTCGATCGAAAATTATTTTTATTCAAAATCCATTTTTTATAAGGATATTTTATAAAATGTTTGTAATATTCTCATATGGTTTTTAATGTATTATTTTCTAGGATTGTATATTTAAAATATATTTAAATGGAATATTCCTTCCATTTTCCAAAAAAAGTAATTTTTGAATTTTCGTATCAAAATGTGAAAGGAAGCATTGTTCTAATGTAATCTGTATGAATGAAATGTTCCTTCCATCATGACCACTAATTTCTTTGAATATTCCATTAAAATTTTACATGGTCCTATTCAAAGAAATGGTTTACTAATATTCTAGAAATTTTTATTTTTTATAAGTCATTTTCAATTTGAAAAGGGTTTTTCCCTCAAGAATGTTTTAATCATCATTTATAGTATTTTTATTCATCAACAACAACGACCAATTATATTAATTATATTAAATAGGGATATGTTCTAATGATACCATCCTAATAATTTCTTTGGATAGTTTATAATTAGTTTATCATGAGAAATTATTGAAAATCACATTAATTATTACTTATTTGTACTTTAAATATATCTTGTAACATTGAATTTTGTTTGATCTCGAGACATTCAGTTTCCCTTTCAATAACAGTATTCTTTGTCATGTATATGATTTTTTTCTCCAAATGTGTAATATTTCGGCATATAGTGTTTGACATTCAATATTATTTGATTAATTAGTGAAATATTGATATTCTTTATTGTTTATTAAATGAAGATATTTATTCATATTTCATATCTTTTATGAATTAAACCAATCAATCAATAGACGTTGAATGTATTGTACATGTAGAGACTGTTTGGGTACAAAATTATTTATCCCCTAGATGTATCTACAGGTCTCATGAGACAATACATTGAGATGGAATTAAATGGGTCTTTACCTATAGTTTTAAACTAGCTTGGTACAAGGTCTTTACAGTATAAATATCATGATGTCTTAGATCATGAAGTCCAACATTAAGAATTTAATTTATGGAGAATACTATTATTATTATCTATGAGATTACTTCTATAATATTATATATGGAATAACTTCAATATCTACTGTTAATTTATATGGATTTATTTGATTATCATTTATTCTATCCATATTAATCATCATTATCATATTATTGATTAAATAGAATGTATTTTCAGTTATTTACATTATCAAATTGATTAGGCTCTATTGATTCAGGATTGCTTCCATTTTTATAACCCTGTCTGAGCATCTGAGCTCAAACATATTTTTTCCCATTCCATAAGATATAAAGAAGGAATAATTAAATGAGTTCAATGATTCATAGTTATTACTCTCACTATATTGTATAAAAAAATTTCATATGTAATCTGAGATTCAAGTACGTATTTAGTTTACCATGACTATTAAACTACTCATTCATTTTGAATATGATAACATGTATATTATTACAAAGTAGAATACTAACCACTAGCTTAGGGCTATTAGGGATGGGTTATTTACATTAGTTTTTCTATCTATTAACAAAATTAACCATACATCAACTGTGGGACTAGGAACTCTCTAATGATTGAAATTTTTTAATAACAACATTCTTTTATGTATATGTTGGACTCTAGTATTTATTTATAATATTAATATGATATGGTATCAAAATTAATTTTTCTTTTAAATAATAACCCAAGAATAATTATCTTTCAAATTATACTATTTTCTTCTCAAACTATAATACAATATTCTAGAGGCATTATAGTTGGATGTGAGGGATGCTCAATTAGGTAAATCTATTTTATTAAATGATAATTATGTCTAATAAAGAATGAATAATTGAAACAAACAAATATATTAGTCATGGATATGAAATATATTTTTTTACCATAAAATATGATTTTATATTAGAATTTTATTGTGAACAAGAAAAAAAAAATAAATATATATTTTCAATGTGAAAGATATCCAAAATGGGAATGTATATGAAATTGAATTTTATAAAAAGCTAACTGATGTCAATACTCATGTTAATTCAATAGGTGGAACATCAGTAGATATTAATTTAAATATAAAAATAACTATATATAAAAAATAAGACTAATATTTAGAAATTTTATTTAGAAATAGGTCGTAAATATTATACAACAATTAAACATGTTTTGGAATATATTATTATTAGAGAATGTGAAAACAAATTAATGTTTTCTAAATAATCATTTTATTTCTCCAAAAAATAATAAATATTGGCATAAAAAATTTACTAACATAATTTCTTTAATAATTAATCAGAAAATATAATATTTTATAATAATTAAAATAATAATTAGGTGAAACAATATATGTATATAAATATTAATCTGTAAGTTGATATTTTATCAATAATAATAATTTTAGAAAAGAGACCATATAACTCAAAATCGTATTTTAAAATAATAAAATATAATATAATCATAATGAGTGATCATCAATAATTTAACTTAGATAGTCTAAGAATCATTTATATAAACAAAATTTAAGGCATTATAGGAATTTACTAACCAGTTAATTTATTATAATATTTTAATGATCATTTGACATTAGAATTTATATTGGTGGTAAAAATAATCACTAATATAGAAGAAATTTGGACTTTAATGTTTTACGTTGAAATTTTTTTGCGAGGATTAAATCTTATGTCACCATAAATTATAAAAAGGAAAATAACTTTCATTTAAACACATTATAAAATGCCGTAAAAAATGGATAATGTGAGTAATATAAATATAATATGTTTGTATTTTTATCACTGAATAAGAAATCGATATCAAAATATAAAATATTTGTAAATAAAGCCCAAAATATATAAGATCCTCTACATATTTTAGTAGATAATGTTCCTCCTCTATGTAATTATAGTCATTTACCGATAAAATGGATAGATAATTATATAGATCAATAATTGGATATTATAATGAAATCATGTCAAAAATTAGAAAATGAACATAAAATGAACAATATATTAAATGAAAAATACTATAAATACCACTTCCATAATTACATATACTTAATTTGTAGAATAACAACAGACTCATTTTTTCATTGAAATATTCAAATTTTTTGAAACAATTAATTGTATATTTTCAAATAAAATTGATGTGTATTATAAAAAATATTTTTGTTATTATTACGATAACTCATATATAAAAATTAAAGCAATGGATGAAGTCACCATAGATTAGATAATTATAATCAACAAATTTAAGGATATATAAAAAAATAATTTTTTAATAGTTATTTATTTCGAATGTAACTCATTAAGATGAAGGAATACTTTGATCATTATACTCAATTTGGTTAAAAGAAAATATTCATTGAAGTATTAAAGGATGTGGTAAGAAGGATAAATAAAAAATGAAAAGATCATTTATAAAGGAGTGAAAATCCCATTGTAGATTTATTTTCTCAATTATACAAATAATCAAATAATAATTATGATTGTCTGATAAACATAATAATTATAAATAATATTGTTAAAATAAAGATATTTGATGACCTGGATAATTTAAGAAGCTCTTAAGGGACCTCAAAAATATTTTTAATACATTATAAAATCAAAATATCCTACAGAACTAGCTAGCTATAATAAATCATTTTTAAATAAATACAAAATTTAATAACTACAAATGATGAACATATACCTGAAATGAATTTAATTAAACTAATTTGAATACTATCATAAGATTTTTCAGATATAATATCTCTAAAAAATATTTAAATAACTCTATAAAAACATAAAAAACACATATTACACAAAATAAAAAACTTCTCAATCATATGAATACCATTTTGTACCACCTCTATAGAATAGAATATCATTTTATTTTTATAGATTATTTAAATGGTGATCATTATTTATCATTGATTTATTTTTTTATTTCTGTTTCTATATAAGTAACATACAATTAACAATGACATTAATATACTATAAACAAATAAATAACTAATTTTGTACATGTCTATATATTCTATACACAATAAGTGAGGTATTTTAATTGTAACATAATAATTATAAATATCATTTAATATTCATAGGGATAGTCTTCACTAATAAAATTATTTACTTATGCATAAATGAATTAAATTAAAAGTGGATAGAGGTTGTATAAATAGATATTCCATATGAATTAAAATAATTATTTGACATTTTTAATCAAATATGGAATTGTTCAATTTTATCTGAGTGTGAGGAAAAATAAACTAAGATTTTCAAAAATTATAATGATGATTAGATTGTATTTCTAGTTTATATTATATAATATTATATAATATATAAATTCAATTTTGTAAATTTAAATAAAAATATTACTTCCATCACATGTTACTCTAAAATGTAAATTTAAAATTTATAAGTGAGACTACGTGTCCCACTAAGGTTTTGGGTAATCTATAAGGGTAGATCATATTTATTTTGATACATTATTTATATATTTCCATTTAAAAAGTAGTTAGAAACATACTCATGATTATAGTAGTCATCTCTTTTGTGATTGTCAAGATCTTTACACATATATTTATTACTCCCCAATAAGGATCAATAAGTAGAGAACAATTAGTCAATTTATCAAGAAATATAGAGAAAGAAACAATTAGAGTCATTAATTGACTATATTTATCAATATTATCATCATATTTATATATAGTGAAATTATTCGAAACATATTAAATTGAATAAAAAAATAGAAATGGGATATATTAAGTGTTCTTATTAAGATTCTTGTTGTTTTTCATCGCCACTATTCTTTAATCTCTATTCAAGTATTTGAATCATTAATTCAATAACTCTCTATTATCTCCATCTAATTGAATCTTTTTAAACATCAATTATATTCAATGTGAATTCATAAAATGGAACATAACTATTGTAATTTTTCAGAAATATTACCAAGCATTGTGGTCTCCTAATGAGGATTTATAGACTATTAGAATTATTTAATGATCTTTTTTGTGATACCCATACCATAAATTTCTCTTATTCCGATTAAATTACATAAAATAAATATATCCATACTACATGTACAATAATATAATCATTATATATTGTAGGTTATTATTAGTTATAGTTTTAGTAATGATGTATTATTATGACTTATATAAGACCATTATAAGCTGCATTTCTCTATTGATTATATCACTTTTCTTACATTTTAAAAATATTTCATTATAATTGGTATTCTATTTGTAAATATATCTTTTCATATAATCATCCTTATCATTTTTTCATTATCATAACTACATTTTTGGGTTGATATCATAAACTGAATTAATTAACTAACTCATCCACCTTGTGGAGAGTGATGTTTTAAAGTCACAATATATGTGTTTTTATAGTGATCATTCATTTTTATTTGTTTTATTCCTTATAATTATATTTCTACGATATCATGCAGAGTAAAAAATCATCTATACAATATTAAATCAACTTTATACATCACATACTCCTTTAAAATAGTTAATGTGATACAAATAATTTTAAAATATTTCTATTAAAATATTTTAATACCTCTTGAGATTTACAAGTAGAATTTTATTATAAATGATGCATTCATGTAATCAACCTTACTAATAGTGTATAACCCCTTGAATGATCATTATTGTTATAGCTCTACATACTTTTCATACCATGTGTGGTAAAAACATTGGTTGTGGGAACTTAATATTCATCTTTTTATTATGATAGACTATATTAATATATTATTTCTTATTTTCAGTAATAATTTTATTATTTTATATGTAATGATAAGTAGTTTGGTTTTCCATTTTCTATAATAACACCACTTTGTATTTTTAAAATATTTTACCAATATAAATCATACCACTTTTTCATACATTCCGTTAAAATTTTATTTAAATTTAGTTTTCCATTATCTAATATGTTTCATTCTTAAAAAATAACAAAATATATCTGTATACTTATCATTGTTTTTTATTTATATCATTAGTGAGTAAAAATTATTTTTAAAATCACTTATTCATCCTTATATAGTCCTTTATAATTATTGATATCATGGTTTTTTAACATCTTTTATGGTTGATTTTTATGTTTTTTGTGTCACCATGGTTGTAAATATGGCTATATCATATCATTTGTGTCTACACCTTCATCTATTCATTAAACAAGAATCATTTTAACTATAAAATCTACTAATGTAGAGTCATTTGTTTCCTTTTTCATCAATATAGTCATCCATGTAGTTATAAATTTAGAACATCATGATTACATTCATTTATTATGTTTTTTATTAATGGTTGGATGATTGTCCATCACTTATAAATATTTTATTAGTGTGTCATGAAAAAAAATCTTCCTAAAATTCCATAAAACACACTTTTATAATAAAATTGAGCAATTTATATATTATTTATTAGGTAATGATTGAAATTATTTAGAATCTTCAGAAAATACTCAAATTATTTCAAACTCACAAGCATATCTCCATATATTTAAATAAATAATTACAAAAATATTATCATTGTTTTTAATTAAAATTAACTATAATTAGAGTAAAATGACATTCAAAAATTTACTTTCAAATTGGAACAATTAAATTGATCATCATTTTTTTTAAAATATCGTCAAGTAAATTCCCTAAACAAGTTTCAACATAAAATCAATATATTTACATGTAATAAAAAAATTATGTAAGCTCCAAAAGGATTATATTTTTTAAATTATATTTTTACCTGATTTAAACCATTTAACTACATTATTCCCATGAAATAATTCTATAAAACCAGTTTAGCTTCATTAAATTCCACAACTATTAAATTAACTTTGTATTAAAATTTTCAATATCTTCACATGTGTATAACATTTCTCTATCTATCTAATTTTTCTTGGAATATTTAAACCTAATATACCACTCTTTTCATAATTCATTCTCTAAAACATATTTATGAACAAAGAATAAAAAACATATTGATGAATTAAGGAACCCTAGATATGTAATTTAAAATATGTAGCTATATATATAAATATTTTAAATACAAAATGATACCAACTAAGATAATAAAAGATCACACACATTATTTTATATTTCTATAATCAACAATAAATTATTATTATATTTTTTCAAAACCCAATGATTTTCTATATTTTGAGTTTATTATTATATATATAACATACTTCATAATTCATGGTATATTTATTCCATAAAATTTCACCAAACATGAATCTATTGTATAAATATCCATATATATAAATTCATAGGGAAATTATTAAATATGAGAATGGAGATTTTCTATAAGGGGGAAAACATAACCTTTCCAACAAAAATGAGTTAACAATAGATCATAAATAAGTTAGACACATGATCATATGAGAGATCACAAGATTAACAGAATGAGGTATTGAAATTATAATAAGTGAACATACATGAAACTATAATATTATATCATTTAATAAAATCCATAAAGTGATAATGATGAAATAATAAAAAATACCATAGGGTAAGGATGTAAAATCAAAACACAATAATCATGAACCACGTTAATATAAAAAAATGATTCATATTTGTATGTTTATAAAATCATGTCATATGTCCTTGCTAAAAATATGAAGACCATTAAGACAAAAATGTATTTGGTATACTCTTGAATCACAATAACATTATGTATTGGGTTTACTCCACTATCCAATATATGCATTGGAATGAGTTTGATACCTAGTTTTATTAGTTTATTGTTCTCATTATAGGTATTATTTTACATAATTTTATGTATTAAAATTCAATTCAGGGATCACATATTACCAAATAATATATTCATACATTGTTGTGCAATAAGAGAATGAAATATTCATAAATCTGTCACAATTGATAACATAATTATACCATGAATATAATCATAGATATAAAAAAATTATTGATGAGTTATAATCATCCTATTAAATAATACGGTTGATTAGGTTAACACACTTTAGTCTAAATTATTATATATAGGGTATTAGCACAATATATATTAAAGGGTGTAGATCCATTCTTATAGTTTTCCAAAATCAATCAAATGGTATACATATCTGTGTGAATAATCATCAATTAGAAAATAAATGTATTAGATATATTGATTAAAATGTATTTGAAGAAATAAATTTTTATTAATAAATAATGATATGGTAAGACAATGATAGTAACTGGTTAATCCATTCATATAAATATTTTTAGAATTTTATTTTTTTATAAGCAGGGTAATATAAAAAAAATTGAATCAAAAGAATGGGGATGGAAATAATATGTATTTAATGAACATGAAATCTAAAAAACATTAAATAAAATCATTAAAAGTAAAATCAAAGAAAATAGTGAGAGAAAGAGAATATATGAGAATTTATTAATATGAACAATAAAAAATTACATTACCAAAATCATTAATACATGAATATTATAAAAACATAGAAATAATTCAAAGGATATATAATATATATTTAAGATAATGATTATGGTAATGGAAAAAAATATCCAATCACAATGATAGATAAACATAATTATCCATTTCAATAATCATAATGGGTAATGTAAAAAAGAATCAAGGGGGTAATATACATGAATATTTCCAAATTTAAATGAAGATGCTAAATATTAGAATAAAATTTTAAATTTAACACAATTGCATGAATGGAACATTTGACGTAGATAATTTGAAAATGGAAGATACATCACAAAATACCCCAATACATGATTTCATGGATAACATCATATGTGCTATATCCTCTTGAATAATAAAAACATATTTACGAATTAGTTCTCCTGAAATATATTCATCTTTATTAAATTATAATTTTTCATTTAATCTTATTTATTTTTCACTTTTTTTCAAGGTTTTTGTTTAAATAATTTGAAAATATTCATTCCATCATTCTAAAACAAATTTTTAATATTTTTAATTATTCAAGGACCTTGATTAATTGACACATAAACAATATAAATATCATTATAATATTTTTCCATGTTATTACATATGTAAAAGTGTTTAATTGATAAATATTTTTTTTGATATCATATAATATTTCTCATTAAAATTATTTAGACACTTAAACCAACCATGATGGTTTGTTATAAATAATGTTTATATGATTACATTATTATAATTCAATAACATTCAATATCGTTTCAATATTGTAATAATTAATAAAACCCTTTTTTGAATAACATATTAATGGTGGTAATGTAAACAAAACATTATCCTAAGTATAGGTAGAATAACCTTATGACTGTTGAATGATGTTTTTAAGATAGAAATAAATGGTATCATTATAAATATTTTGGTTTTGTTAATTTAATTATAGTATATTCACACATATTTTATCATGTTATAAGTTTCATACCTTTTAATTTAGATTATTATATTTGATAATGAAAATTAAATACTAAATAATTAGAAATAATTACATTGAACTTCAAAACACCTCCTTTTAAATTATGTTATATTCCTATGAGGATGTCATTTGGTAAGATGCGGGCCTTAATGAAATGTCTAGAAGATTTAATTGATGGATATTTTAAAGGGTTTAAAGATGAAGATATTTTATATGGAGAATGAGTGTATTTATAGGTGATGTAGAGTGATATTATTTAAAATAAATGTTTAGTTATTAAATATTTATTCTTAGCTGAAATAATAGTAATGGTTATAATTATTATCATTTTTTTATAAAAAATATTTATTTATTCAACATTTAAATTTTAAGATCTCTATTTTTTAGTGAGGTATGAATCCATTATATTTCAGGTTAAACCATTCTTCTTGTCTATATTAATGTGCCTAATGGACATAGAAAGTGTTCATGAGTGTCTTTATAGTGACCCATTATTCTAATTAATAGATATTATATATTTCTATATGAATATTCAATACATTACACAAACACATGACTGATGACCATAATAGCTTATTGCCTTTGGAATCATGGAACACAATTTTCTAACATAATGAAATATTTTCAGTGGTTCACAAAAAGATCATCCTATATAGTACTCTTCATAAACATACCCTACATAAAACCAGTCATTATAAATTGGGGAAATAAAACCTAATAAAGGGTGAGCTCATATTATTAGTAAGGGTAAAGACAAGAGATATCCATTTATGATCATGAGAAAGAATAGGATAAAAATAAGGTCACATTATAATGAATATAACATATGATGTTTATACCCAACCTGTCATTGATCATAATCATGAGTGATGACATAAATATTGGTAGTTTAAAAGTCATGAATCATAAGGGTAAAACATAAAATTATCCATGAGAGCATATCATTTATATAATACATAGACTTTTTTCATACACATAATTATAGAAAATCATTTCCCTATTAGTAAATCCTTACTTCCAAGTATATCGTATTGGAATGGGTTCACTCCCCAAACCAACATTGTTTTCAAGGATAACTCCCAATACTATCATAGTATTGAAGGCACATTTCTATGATCATTATAGCGGTAAATGTACATTACTGAACTGAGTTCACCAAATGTTCTACTCCCATCTATCTCTTGAGTTATAAATATTTACCCAATGCATTAGAAAGAGATATTGGTCTCAACTATCACATAATGAAAACTACATATATGTGTGCCTAAAGATCATAAACATTCATCATATAATAACCCATGAAATGAAATGGGTTTCAAAAACATTTCATTATATCATAACCTATGTAAAAGAGATAGGTTTTATACCATTTTCATCATTTCATCATAGAATAACCTGTGAAAAGAAGTGAGTTTCATTATAGTTCTATCACGGTCTAACCTATGAAAACAAGTGGGTTTCATAAAAATGATATCATTATAAATAATGTAGAGAAACAAAAAATAATGGTATCCTTGTTTAAGATCCACATTAAATCATTAGTTACATCAACATATATCAACTTATATGGAAAATGATTTTGATCAATCATTTGAAACATTTATTAAGAAAAATAACCTTGGTTTCAAAAATCACTATTTCTATAAGGACTCGGCCTTAAACATTACATAATCTTCTGTTTTTAAATTAGGAACTCACATTATTATACATTGAGGATCTTTATAGTTGAGATTATTAGTGAATTAGGACATAATACATACATAAAAAACCAAATTCTTACAAAGAGGATAATTCTAAAATAGTATACATTTTTTCCAAAATATAAACCATTAAAAAGAAACAAGATTTTCTTTCAAAGAACATCATAACATTCATCATGACTTCCGTATTTCTTAGAATAACCATTATAACCTATAAAAACATTTTTAAATATATTGATGAGAATAAAAGCTCAATAAGGGATATAAAATGAAGGATAGAGTCCATTAGTTCATATATATAATCATATGAAATCATTTTCATAAAGGCAAACTTTTTAACCATAGAGTATCAAAAACATACTTTGTGAAAACTAATATTTCCATAAATAATAAGAAATAAAAACATAACCATATAAAAACTTGAGTCATAACTTTCTTAATGATTTATCCCTCACAAATACCTTATCATTTGTAACCCTCACAGCTACCTTATAATGTAACCCTCACAGCTACTTTAATGTGTAACCATTGCAGCTACACTTGGAGTAACCCTACGGCTGCCCTCCAACTTACACATACCCAATTAATTTTTAGGGAAATATATGTCCCATCCTTCATCATAAAAAATTCCCATGAACTAGAACATAATCATAAAACATCGATACATACATCATAAAAACATTCCATTTTTAGAATATTTTTAAGAGAGGATTTTTAAAGAAAAGTCTCTTAAAAACAACATATCACTGAAGAAAGAATTAGTAAAATGAAAGGAATATGTATACAGACATTAAATACACAAAATAAAACATAATATAATAAAAAAAATTCTATCATGATTAAATCATTAAAGTTGAAGGTTATCCCAATGAATGTAAAATTGGGTTAAGAATTCACTTACGAAGTTTCGACTTGGTAACAACTTGGGTAATGTCTCAAAAGCGGGAGGATAAATGATACCTCATTGAAATAACATAAAATGGATTGTAAAAGTATGATTATAAATGAATTAAATTATAAACAATTGAAATTACATGAACTATTTTCAAATAAGATGCTTGATTTTTTAAAGGATTAGTCGAAAGTGAGGATTACTTACCTCGGGTTAATATTCCATAAAATGTGTTTAAAACTCATGTATAATGGTTAAAAGCATGTTATTAATATTTTAACGAAACATATTATTGTATATAATACCTTATATGATCATTTAATAGTATCATTTCAATGATTAGTTATTAATATTTTGTTAATTCCATTGCTTCGGGTGTGTACTACACATTGTATCTATGGGTAGTTCAGAATGGATTTCCTTGTTGGATGGAAATGAAACTCCAGAAGTGGAATGAAATAGAATTAATATGTCCCCAAAATATTAAATGATACCATAACCATTTTTTTAAATATGATTATGTATAATTAGTTAGACCATTAATGATATTCCTTTAGATCACTTTGGTGGTTCATTGATAATAAAAAAATCAATGTGTTTTATTAATCAATATCATGGGTACAAAATTATTCAAGAACATTAAATAAGATGTAATACATAGATTATAATCTGGGTAAACCATAAAAAAATCATTTCATGACCATAATTTAAGGAAGTAAAGGAAATTGAAAACACATTGTCCACAATGTTAGTAAATCTGCACAACATGAACTGTGTAATTATAAGAGGGGAGGAGGAGAATTAAGTTGATGATTTTTTCCCATAAACATCATTAACATTCATAATATATAATATTATGGAGATTTCATGTATTTTGGATAAGGAAATGGGAAAATATTATAAGAAAATAAAGGAATTGAAAAGAAAACACATGAAAATGAAAGAGGATTCTTACCCCTTGATATCTTCTCCTTGAGATCCCTCTCATGGACTTTGATTTTGGCCCTTTTGTGAGACTAGAAGGTCTTGGACGTGGGGGAGGATCTTGGGGAGTAAATTTCGTAGAACGTAGACAATTATCAGGGATCGAGAGCTGTGGGAGGAAGAGAGGAAGGAGAGTGGTATTTATAGTGGAGGAGAGGAGGGATTTTACATTATTTTAATCATTAATTTGATATTCTTGTCCAAGATATGAATAATCTGCATTCATGTGACCCAAAATAGTAATTTTTACATGTGAGTTCGAATCAATTGTGCTTAAAAAAGCCTTTAATCACCTATGATGCACTAAAACAAGTATTTATAATTTATCGTAATTTATCATATTTTACTATTCATAAAAATCCAAGTATTTCAGAATAATCCCAAAATTTTCCATAACCATTTTTAGATGTGTAGAATTTAAAATTGTACTATATTTTATAAAAATAATTAAATAGATATGTGTAAATTAATTTTTTTAAAAAATAATTCTTTATTTGAAAAAGGAAACAATATAAAAACTATAACTCATTTTATAACACAATGAAAAAATCAATCAAGATCTATTTATGTTATAACCATAATAATAATAGATTAATAAGTTTCATATTACTATTCAAAATGGTAGGTTATTATTCGTAATTGTATATTACTATTCAACAAAAATTAAGTTTGTCTTATCAGACTCCAAAAATCACCCTAAAGGAAACTGTGCATGTCAGATTTCCAAAATTCAAAACACAGAAGAGGAAAATTAAGTTTAATGATAATTAATTATGAGTACCTAGGTTGTTAAATTCTCCCCACCTTTTGAAATTACATCCTCACAATTTTTTTATTACTTATTAAACAAGTGAGGATACCTTTCTCTAATAGCATTTTCAGATTCCCATGTTGCTTATTCAACCATGTGGTTTCTCCACAAAACCATTACCTAGTGGATAAACATATTCCACATAACTATATCTCTACGATCAAGAATCTAAATAGTTTTCTCAACAGAAGAAAGGTTCTATTCAAACTCAACTGATTCTATGCTCAAAACTTGATATAAATCTGGCACATTCATTCTTAACAATGAAACATGAAAAACATTATGTAACAGAGTTAAACTCGGAGGCAAAGCTACTTGATAGGCCATCGGTCCAACTTTCTCCAGGATTTCATATGGTCCAATGAACCATGGACTCAATATTACTTTCTTAACAAATCGAAAAACACCTTTACAAGGAGATATTTTAAGGAAAACGTGATCAACTAACTAAAAAGAAAAGTCTTTTCTCATGTTATCCAGATAAATTTTCTTCCTTCTCTAAGTAGTTCTCATGTACTGCTGGATCATCTTCAATTTATCAGCCACTTTCTCTAATAATTTTGGTACCATAAACTTCCTTTCATAATCTTCATCCCAAAATACTGGAGTTTGACACCGTTTCCCATACAAATCCTCAAAAGGTGCCATCTGTATACTGGAATGAAAACTATTATTATATGAAAACCCAAAAAATAAATTATTGACCCCATCATCCCTTGTAGTCCATTGAACACACTCGTAGCATATCCTCTAATGTCTGAATCATTCTCTCACTTAGTCCATCAGATTGGGGATGAAAGGTTGTGATGAAATTTAATTATGTTCCCAAAGACTTCTCAAGGCCTTTCCAAAAGTTAGAAGTGAACCTGATATCACGGTAGATAAAATGGAAAGAGGAACTCCTTGTATCTTGGAAATATCATTAAGCATTATTCGAGAAAGATGATCCAAGTACATAATATCCCAAAAATGGAGGAAATGTGCAGATTTTTTTATTCGATCAATAATAACCCAAATTTCATTGTTACCTCATAGATTATTTGGCATTCCCACAACAATGTCCATGGATATATTTTCTCATTTCCACTCTAGCACTGGAATAGGCAGAAACAGTCCATTTAGTAACTTCTTATCTTCTTTGACCTGTTGAAAAATAAAACATTTCACTATATATTCAACAATATATCTTTTCATTCCATCCCAACAGTAATACTCTCTATGGTCTCTATTCATCTTTGTACTGTGAGGATAAACTGAAAATAGAGAACTATGAGCTTCACTAAAAAATTTATTCTTCAGCTGGGAATCAAAAGACACATATAATATTTTTCCAAATATAAAAAAACAATCTTTATTAAGGTTAAATTCTAGAAACTTACCCATTTTAACCAACTCTACCTTTTTCTATAGCCCACGGTCTTCCTTTTGTACTCAATTAATTCTGTCTGATAGAGATGACTGGACTGACACCTGAAACAAAGTAGTTTAATTTCCTACACCAAAAACATACAAGACAAGGTTCATCAAATCATTAATCAATGTGTCATATTCTATACATAATAAGGAAAATGATGCATGATGTTTTCCACTCAATATATATGCCTCCATGTTTGCTTTTCTTGGATGGTAATTGACCATGCAATCATAATCCTTTATCCGTTCAATCCATCTTCTCTGCCTCATGGTCAATTCATTCTGAGTAAATAAAACTTCAAACATTTATGGTCAGTATATATTTTACATTTTAATCCATACAAATGATCCCTCCAAATTTTTAATTCAAAAAAACAGCAGCTAATTCCAAATCATTTGTAGGGTAATTTAACTCATGAGGTTTTAACTGATGTGAAACATAAGTAATTAACTGATCATTCAGTTTCAGAACACAACCAAGTCGTTTCAAAAAAGCATCACTATAGATGAAAAAGTAACTATTTCAAGAAATCGGGGTCATAACTAGATCATTCACCAATCATCTCTTCAATTCCTGAAATCAATCATCACATTCATTGGCCCAAACAAACTTCACACGTTTTCAAGTTAATTTAGTCAGTGTGGTAGATAACCGGGAAATATTTTCAACAAACCTTCAGTAATAATCTGCTAATATAAGAAAACTATGAATTTCTGAAACATTTGTATGTCTTTTCCATTCATTAACATACTTCAGTTTTATCAGGATCAATAGTTATGCCATCTTTAAAAACAATGTGACTGAGGAAAGTAATTTGTTGCAACCAGAACTCACACTTGCTGAATTTTCCATACTATTTATTTTCTTTTATGGTTTTCAAAAAAACCCTTAGATGTCTCCCATGCTCCTCTTTACTTTTAGAAAATATCTAAATGTCATCAATATAAAACAACCAAAAAATTATCTAAGAACTCATTCAATATTCTATTCAGAAGATCCATGAATACAACATGTTCATTAGTTAACCCAAATGACATAACTATAAATTCATAATGCCAATATCTTGTATGAAACGCAATCTTTGGGGTGTCTTGTTCCTTTACTACCAACTGATGGTACCCTTACCATAGGTCATCTTTCAAATAATACTATGCCCCTGGTGCTGATCAAACAAATCATTGATATGAGGCAATTGATACATGTTTTTCACAATGATTTTATTCAAGGGTCTATAATCAATGAATGTATCATTTAACCATCTTTATTTTTAACAAAAAAGACCAAAGAAACCCATGGTGAAGTGCTAGGTCGGATGAAACCTTTATCAAGAAACTCTTGCAAATCTGTTTTTAATTTAAGAAGTTCAAATTTTGGCATTCGATAAGGCGATTTTGAAATCAGCTTATAATCAGGAACTAAGTCAACTGTAAGTTCCACTTCTCGATCTGGTATTATAATAGGAAACTCATAAAAAATAACATCTAGGTATTCATTTACCACTCTCACATCATTAATATGAGCAATTCCCTTTTTTACAACAATGTGAGCAAGATAACCTCCATTTCCATCTTTTAGTAGTTTTTTAGCTTCTTGATATGTTATCAACAGTATAGGTTCATTCTTGTGTACAAACTGAAACCCTTTCTGAAAAAAAATTCTTTATTTATACAATCAATCATTTCATGATAAACAGAAAGCCAATCCATACCCAGAATAACATCAAAATTTACCAAGGGAAGAAAAACAAGGGTTGCAGATAATGTCATTACGCAGATAATAACAAAAATATTCATATAATACAATTTTTCCTTACTATTTACCTTGGTGTTTTAACCATAAGTTCTTATTTCATTTCAGGAGGTGAAATTCCCAATTTACCAGAAAATTACTCAAAAATAAAGGACTGTGTAGACCCCATATCAAATAAGACATTATAAAAATATGACTCAACACAACCAAGTACCTAATACCACTTCATTGGATAGCCCAACTTCTGTTAATGTAGTCGCAAAGGATCTCACCGCATATTTCTGCTTATAATCTTGATGCTTTCTATGAAAATCAAAATTATTCTGAGTTTTATGTTGATGATCTATGTGGACACGAACAAGATTCATTGGACAATGGAACGGGGTCCTAGTCCTTGTTAGTATGATACATGATACACCCATTACATGAACTCGTTGATGGTTTACTCTTGTATATAGTTCTTCTTAATTTATATACATAGTTAAATATCATATATTTGTAGATTGGGTTGTAATAATTTATCAGTTTTAGCTTTTCACCTATTGTACCAGCCCACAACTAAAGCTTATATGCACTAAGTTGACTCATTATAAATATAATTGGTGGTGGCCTATTGAGTATATATTGCTGCCTATTCATGCCACCATTGGGTACCCAGGAAGACTTCATGGATTATGGCATGGATGAGGGAATGTAGCCTACTATGGATGCTTGGATTTTGTGTGAGAATGGAGTATGTGAGCAGAGGACCTAGATTATTCTCGAGATTCTATTAGTGAGATTGTGGGTATTTTTTTAAATCTTGTTTTATATTCCTAATAATCTATTCCCCACACATTTCTTTATTGTTTCTATCACCATAATGTGACCATATTTTTATATACATGATATTGTATATGGTTCTATAATATTTTAAGTAAATATGTCTATTTTGATTCATTTTGTTTCTTACCTAGATAAGTATTATATTATTATACCACTATTATTTTCTCTGATTATGAGGTTATATCCCCCACATTGCATAAGTATAGACCCCCACTAATAGACATGAACCTTTACTGTATAGGGAGATGTGCTTGAGGCCATGCGGCTGAATAGATTTGGTTACTAATGAGTGATCTATGTTCTGGATGACCCATAGTGGTATAAATGGGTTTCATTTCACTAACATACCATTTTGGGTATGTAGAATGAAGACTAAGATGTTTTGGGATTTTAAAATGAACTTTTTTCATTGAGTATCTAGCCCATGTATGGGTAAAATCCAGTTTACCTGGGATATGATTTGTTTTTTTTTTGAATTTTTCATATTAAAGACGTATTGATTTCACAATTGGGTGACACACATGAGTTGTAACATTTATTATCCTTGTGATTTTTCCATGATCCTTGGCCTAATGAGGGATGAAAGTATCATATCATGTATTATTATATTTACATGATGATTCACATGTCATGAATATTCCATTCCACATCTATTTTATGGCATGCATTTTCATGCAATATGTGTTGGGTGCCTTGATTATTATATTGATTATATGACTATTGACTCTAGACAAAATAACCCTAATAATGAATCAAATTCTACCAATCCTAATCCAATAGCGTATATCATTTTTAAGGGTTCGATTTGGCTAGTTTTAGAGCCCAAACAGATATACATATTAGATGTTAGAGTCATTTGAAGACAGGATGCCAAATATGGTTCACAGAACCTGTTCAGGAATCCAATTCAAAGAGGTTAGATTCATAGAAATTCCTTCGCAAATGCACGAAGTGATTATAGTGTGAATCCAAAATTCCAACAGTGATTCACAGCTGAATGAACCCTTGATGGTGTCCCTTAATGAGTTCGACAGATCTTCACCAATTTACAAAGCCCACAATTTCTTCATGAATTGATTCAAATCTTCACGGAACCCCTTGCCTATAAATACCCCCTCATGCCTTCATTTTTTGTCCATACATCATGACATTAAACTAATCAACCCTTTAGTCCGAGCCACGTGACATAATTTTTTTTCCTTGGTCTATACCATATGAACATAAAACTATGTGCAACAAGCTTCAGGATCACATCACATGGTATATAACCTCTATGGATCATTCACATCGATTTGTAACTGTCACACCATATGAACATCCTTGGATGCCTCTTTTTTTCCATGGTCCAGACCATATTATATTAAACTAGGTTCATCTACTCCTAGAACTATGTGTGGCTTGATTCTTATCCTTAGAGGATATGTAGTGACGCCTAGACATTTTGTATTTATCCAATATATATATTTACCGCCAGACCATCCATTATCTACATTATAATCACCCTAAAATGTATCATGGGCCTTCTTCTAAATATAAGACTCATCTAATTACATTTACCCATTAATGGGATGTGATTCCCTTATAACTTGATATAAGGAAGAAATGTCCTTAACACATGACATTAAACTATAGCCTTATCCTAGATAGGATTTAGATTCCTCGGAATATGAAATGATTTACCCAGAATCCAATCAAGATTCCATATATCCAAGTATGAGAATATTCAAAATCCTCTTTCGAGAGGATATCCCCATTTATTCATTGGTCTTCCACCACTCTTTTTTTTTCAAAACTATGTGTGTTTTGATTCCCATCCTCATGGGATACATAGAGTCACCCTGATATTTTTTCATTGGTACATCCCCTCCATCAGTTTTCTACGGGATCCCCTCTTTCCTAATTTTATGATGTTGACCTAAGGTACGGTTTATCAAGACTTATGTGTTAAAGAGTCAATTTCAACCCCTTTATCACATTGGGTTATCACTCTTATACATTGCACAAGTTTCCCTAGGACACCTATAACCCTTATTGTCTTATTTGTATGACTTTAAACAACTGCAACCAACATCCTCTTGAACGAAGTCAAATTGAAACCCTGAGTCAAGTCAGGATGCCTCATGACTAGTATGAGATGGACATGTTACATTAGACAAACCCAAGATACCTCCTAATGTAGGATTATTCAATACTCCCAATCTTAACAGGTTTAATCTAGAATTCGGATATGCCCAATTGATGTGATCAAATGCTCTGCGGCATGGAAATTATGGTGTTGAATGTCACATTAAAATTCCCTCAATCTATTTCCATAATTCAAGTAATTATCAGTTTGGATTAACTCTATCCTTCAAATAAAAATGAGCCCCAAAGTATTTATGGTGTTTGGATAGGGATCACCTCTTATCCTCATAAAATGACCTAATAGATATCTAGAAACAAACAATAGATCCTGTTTTTGGAAATAGGTTAACAGTTGATCCTGCATTTTTTCCCATTCATGATAGTTGCGGTTGTGTTCCCCGTGTTTTGAATATAGTCAAAAATTGGTCCCTAACCATTGCATGACCATTATCCAAACCCTGAAAGTCTTGATTTACCTTCTTTAACACCTACTTATGTCTTTGTGGAATTCTCACACCTTTGGTATCACCCTCTGTGCATTGATGCACATCGAGAAACAAAGTTAGTCATTGTGAAATTCTCAAACTCAGCTTAATCTTCCCATTTTTGTACACTTCCTCATTCCATTCAGGAATCCTTAGTTATCATGATGAATAGGGATCATGAGGTCTTAGGATTCATGGTATGAAGTGTACCAATGTAGTCAAGACACTCAAAATCTATTTCAAACTATCATTACTCTAAAATATGTGGGAATCCCCCCATGAATACGTTTTTTGGAATTTTTCATCATTCTCCCTCATTCACATTGGGTGTATGAACTCGCCAATCTATGCATATCTGTTTGAATCACACTCCCCATGGTCTGATGTTTATGACCTTAAACTAAGAATAATAGTCCATACATCACAACATTAAACAATTTTCCATGGTCTAGGACATACGACCTTAAACTATATTCAACGTCATGATCACATGATATTAAACTATGAGATGTATAATAATCACATGATGTTAAACTATACCATGAACCGATCTCACTTTATGATGATAAACCACATGTATATAATCATCATTGTATAATGAAAAACTACAAGGCATCATAGGCCCTTTATTGACACCCCTCCCTTCAGTGTTGGTCATCTACCACATCCCTCATATTATTTCATCCATCGCTCGACATATGAGATGATACCCCCTATAAGTCTAATTGGACCATTTTTTAGACTAATACACCCAAAAACATGTTCTCCAAGTCAAAGCAACATATTTCTAAGAGTTTTAGAATCCATTAAAACATTCCATCACATCATTTCCACACTTCGCATGCCCCTCATTTGGATCCCCATCCCTTCCATGTCTGAAAATACCACCCTTAACAAAATAGTGCCTAGCCAAGGCCCATCTATCATCTTGGTCTAACACCAAGAAGGAATTTGGAAAACATCTGAGATTGGTCCCATGTTTTAAACATGGTTAGTTTTTGACCCTCAATTTTTTGGTATCCATTCTTAGCTAAGAGATTTGAATGATTTGTTTCAGAGATGGTCATCAGTTTTCCTACATCATGAAATCACCCAATCATGTTATAAATTATGGGAATTTTTATTGACACTCCCCATTTCCCATTTTTTGGGTTTAATTCAACACCCATGGCATTATCCAATTCGTGCACTAGCACACAATAGATACGTAAGTCAGTTCTGTAGAGTTCCATTCACCATCAAGGGTATTCCAAGACAAGACACTCCCAATGGTCATCAATGTCCCATTATGATCCCAAAAATGTTACCCTATTTATCACTCTCATATTGAAATATTTTTGAGATACATTGGGCTCAAGGGTAGGCATTTTCCTCAGATATTTTTTCAGAACGTGGTCCGCCTCGCCCTCCTCATCATCATTGGACCCCATTCTGAGGAGGGTTGTTTGTTGGCACAATAAAAATGCATACCAAGAATTCACGTAAAGATTCCAAAAATAATCTAGTTGTGTTGGTATTTTTTTGTCTTCTATTTGAAAAGTCTTAGAGCTGAAGAAGAATTACAGATTAGCAGTTACAGTTGTTTCAAGATAGGGTTTCGAAGATGATTCACAGAGCTTGTTTGCAAAGCCAGATTATAGAGGTTATTTTAATGGAGCTCCATTAGTGAACATGCAATGCCATGATGTTGTACCCCCATGGGTTCGATGGTGCTTTATGATCAGGTGAACCCTTGACAGTTTACCTTCACGAGTTCGACAGAGCTACACCCATTCATGATTCCTATAGTCTCCTCATAAACTGATTCAAATATTAATGAAACCCCTTGACTATATACCCCCATGCATTTATTTATAGGTGGAGATTCCACTGATTTGTAGCCTTATGATTCCAATTCATAAATTTCATGGTATTTGTGAGCCCCACATCCTTGAAGCTCCTATTAATTGTGAAACATCCTCTCTTTCCTTCTTGAGAGCATCCCCCCAAAGTGGAGGTGCATTTCATGAAGGCCTTCACCCTGCACAGAGAAAGAAGGACCTTTGAGGCACTTGAGTCTTCAAGAATCATTCAGCCTTTGCAAATCACACCCCCCAGCAATTAGGACATCATTTTTGAAACCCTAACCTCCACGAAGCCCAATCCTTTGTGATCCTCTTACCTCTGCTCCCATTGGTCCTTATCATGAGGGTTGCACCCTCAAACCCAAACATAGGATCACTGCCAAGATCTGGTCCTAGGTCTCTAGCCCCATCCTATTCTACCATCATTGACCCCCAAGAAAAATAGAGAGGCTCACCATGAACTTTTTGGGCCAGGTCATTGACATTTTGGGATGTTCCCTTATGTGACCCCAACATCCACCCCTCGGAATACCAGTATTCGATATACTCCTCTATAGTCCCTGAAATGCCTTGAGATGACCTACTCGCCTTGGTTACATTATCATGTTGTGACCTGAGATCCTCATATTGGATTCCATTAGTAACTTGCGTTAAACCATTCATCTAGCAACTCCTTAATCCATGTCACCTGACTCTTCTGCTTGGTTGAATTAGAGAGGGCCTCCCTAGCGTAAGTCCCACACTATCCATTTCTATGCCTCTTCCTCATAATATTCCTCACTATATGACTTTAAAAAATGTCATACCCTATCATTCAGGAATATGATTCCTTATGAATCAAGCATAAGATGCCTCATTCCATGATCATGAGATGACCTTCAATAGTTCTCACTACATAACATTAAACTATAGAATACCCTATAATTCATGAATAACATGAGTTATGCATCGAGAATAATATGCCTCATGCCATGATCATGAGATTACATTCAATATTCCTCACTACATGACTTTAAACAATAGAATACCCTATCATTAATGAATAGGGTGCCTTATGAATCAAGCATAAGATGACTCATGCCATGATCATGAGATGACATTCAATAGTACCTACATGACATTCAATTGTATCATACCCTATCATTCATGAATATGATTCCTTATGCATAATGTATAAGATTTCTCATTCCATGATCATGTGATGAAATTCAACAGTCCATATATGAAATTAAATTATAACATATGTTATCTTTCAAGAATAATATCCCCCCTATGACAAACACAATATTCCTTATGCGTCAAGAATAAGATTTATCATTATTAGATGACCACCAAACATCCATAATGGGTCACCTCATCATGTTTAATCCTTAATAATATTCCTTATCCCCCTATCGGGTTGGGATACCCTCATGACCTAACATGATGAAGCCAAAATGGGAAGCTCAATGCATAAGCCTGACATACCATGTCCTTTTACATGACGATAAACTATAATCGTACCTAATGCAATGGAAATGGGATTCCCTCATAACCTAACATGAGGAATCCAGAATGGGAAGATAAATTCATAAGCCCCGTGTACCATATCCTCCCATATGACATTAAAATATGATCTTACCCATGCAATGTTCATGGGGTTCCCTCCTAACCTCACATAAGGAGGAAAACATGGGAGTCTCCCATGTGTAAGACCCATTAAAATAAACGCTTCTCCAAGTAGTGCATGGGAAACTCCCATGAATAATCCCCATTCACATCATCACCACTCCTAGCAGTGCATGGGATGCTCCCACCAACAATCCTTAGCCACATCCTCACTTCTCCTAGCAGCGCATGGTCCACTCCCACACATAAGCCCAACCACATCCCATATCCTCTTATAAGAACATGGGATACTCCTATCTATAAGTCTCAACAATATCCCTCTGTGACACTCCTACGCATAAACCCAAACCATACCAATGTAGCTCCTAGAATCACCTGAACCTCATCATTATGTATAATATCCAACCTTTATGAACAATATAGGCTTCGATTCAAAACTAATTGGGATACTTAGGAAGCCTCCTAGAGGTCCAACCCCAATATCCACAGTCTTCCTGGTCTTTTTTGGGTCACGTCCTGATAAGATCATGACATTCACCCAAGAGACCCCATCTCCTCGAGGACATTTAGGAATCTCATATGCGTAAGCCTCACACCAAATCCAACTAAGATAAATCCACTTGAAAAGGGATTCTTACATGAATAATCTCCATACCAACCCTAGTTTAAGATCCTTTCGGGACACAATCATCCTTACCACATGATGTCAAACAACATGGACCAGTCCTGTCACAAGACCATAAACTATGTCATCGAACTTCATGGGTTTTGATCTCTGTCTTATAAATAGGGTCAGTAGGATGCCTCCCTGAGGTTCAATCTTGACCAATGGTAAACCTAGGTACTCCCTCCTAGGAACAAACCTCCTTGATCCACCATCATGGGTTCCCTATCAAGATTCATGGTGTGACATCATCCCTTTAAGGGGCACACCATTCAGATTTACATCCATGGGTAATTTGATCCATCCATCAGTAGACCTTTCAAGTGATCCCTCTTAGGTATTTACCTCCCCAACCCGCATCAAGAGGGTGTTCTAATCACCCATCTATATAGGATGTTAATCCTCGTATCCACCTCAAGGGGTGTTCTATCCCAACCATTATGGTGTGATATCTTCCCTTTATGGGACACACCTCCCGGATCTACCTCCATGGGGTATTCTGATCTATGAAATCGTAAAAACCTCAGGTGTGACATATTCCCTTTTAGGTACACACCTCCTTGGTCAACCTCCATAGGGAATATTGGTAAATCAACTTTATCTCCCTGAGAGGTTAAACTCATGAACTGAATAGAAAATAAATACCTCATGCTATACAAGGGATTACTATTGTTAAATCATTAGAAGATATATGACCAAGTGTCAATACCTCATGATAAACATTGTATGCCTAAGGTGAAATCCTTGGATTATATACACCCACAATGTTATCTGCCTCATGAAAATCATGGTATACCTAAGGTTAAATCCTTGGAAAATATATTCCTTTGGCATCAGACACCTCATGATCGACACATGATGCCTTGGGTTATGAACCTAAAATTCATCCATGATATGCCCTCCATAGAAGAAGAATATACGTGTCCAATGTACCCAAATTATAGTGATGTCTCAACATACCCGATGTTACAATATACTCTGAATAAAGGTTTCTGACATGCCATATAGAATCAGCGTAATTAACTGGTTTCTACCAAGAGATAGTGCCAAGAATGAGCTTCATTAACACAACTCAAATATTAGAGGGAGACCCAGACTATGTGATGATATCCAAGAGGAGCCCCTGGAAAGAGGAATAGTCATCCCATCATCTCATTTCGATCAAGGAGCCAACATCACCAACCACGATGGTGGAGGCTACCTACCTTTAAAAAGTAGGAAAGCTGGGAATGAGAAGTGTGTCAGTACAATGATTTGCACCCCAGCTTTGAAGGTGTCAAAAATAATGAATCATGTTTCTACATGATAAATGAGATAAATATTTAGTAAATTAAAGTGTGTGCATCAACCTAAATGGTTTTATAACATATATCTTGATGGTATAACCTTTAATTGACAATTATGTATTTTTTGGGAATTTTAGTTTTTTGTCACATGATCTAAAATGATAATGGTTGCAATTAACTAGATTATATATGTAATTTAATGATTACGTGTGCTTCTATAAATTCAGATAGGTGATCTGTTTAATTACACCAATGTAAATGATTAGTTGTAGTTACATGATATTCCAATTGTATCTTGTAATGTTCTGCCTTTATATCATGGGAATGTTGACTCAACTAACTGAATCATGAGATATATATATATATATATATATATGAAAATTATAAATTTTAATTCATAAATGATACAATTGACACTAAATGTGGTGGTCAATTGAAACTTAAAATGTTCTTTCCACTATAACATGCAATTGAAAATCCATATATCAAAACCTCTTAAGTATAACATAGAACTCACATTTAATACAAAATTAGTGTTGGGCAGTAGGGATTGTCTCTTTTGATCCTTCATGAACTTTTATATCACCTAGATCTGTCTTTATGAAGAGGTAGATAGGTGATAACCTTTTATAGGAAGTATTTTACTTATATTATTCTATTTTTAGTAACCTAATATTTTTTAGAATCATATATGATATGTGTGCATGGAATTTTTGTGATATTATACTATGATGGCCTATAGTGGTGCACTAGGAGGGTGGTGATTACTATGCTCTAAAGGTGGTGGGCCCTAAATCAATAACTTTACCTCTTGTAGTGACACCTGTGGGACCTATGGTTATACCTATATTGTGAAATAATGCCCAGTTTCAAGAGTGCTTTCAATGAATCATGAATACCATGCAGGGATCCCCAAGACTGGATCATAATTTGGCAGAGTTGACATTAGAATTATAGCAGTAGATTCTACCTATTTTTTCTGGGGATGGAAATCCATAGGCTATTGAATCATAGTTAGAGGTCGTGTTGTCTATTTTAGACCATTTAGATATTCCTCCTAAGAGGAGGGCCAATACATTAGTTTATATTCTATGAGGTTCTTCCAATAGATTCTGGGATATTTTGACATAGGTTAACTTACATAAGGTTTTTGGATGAATGTATTTCTATGCAGTCTTTTATGATTAGTTTTTCTGGATATGTTGAGAGATAGTCGAGCAAGAGAGTATATTCACCTGGAGTAGGGAACTACATTTATTATGTATTTCTAAGCCAGCTACATGTAGAATTGGATTTTGTTCCTACTATCATTTGTTACAAGCTTTCCAAAGCTACAAATTTGCTGGATGGGCTTGTGTATGCCATCCAGTCTTAGTTAAACATGTTTCACTTGACTAATATAATTGATATAGTGAAATAGGCCCTTATCATTGAGTCTAACCATAGGGATGTTGATGGTTTGTTCCATGGTATTTCAGTGCCTCAACAAATAAGTAGTTCATATAGTTGTATGAAAAGGCTTTTTGAGAATTCCCGAGGGGGGTGAAGTATCTGGAGAGTGCACCCAGATAGCTATGAAATTTGGAATCATTGTTGTAAGAAAGGTAATATGAGGCCCCTATGAGATAGATCCCCTATTGAGTGTAGATCCTGTGGTAGAATGTAGTATCGATAGTGGATTTGAAGAACCATCACATCTGTGCCTAGTGGGATAGGATCTGCATCAACTTTCTCCCAAAGATAAGGATCAGTAGCTCCGTGCTAGATAGACAACTGGAGTACTACATGCTATTCAGGATAAGTAGGCAGTCAAGGATGAGGGATATAGACACATGATTTATAGCACTAAATGAGCTGCTCTCCTAGGGGTAGTATGGTAGTATCTCATGGATATGGTTGGGCTTGATGTATGAAGTACAATTGATACCTGTGGAGTATAGTGTCATTCCTTTTATAGTTTAAGGTAATATTTTTGTATTCTCTACATTAGTTTTTGTTTTAATTGACATGGGGGTATCCCACTCCTTTAACTCTATGGAAATGTTGAAGACTATTGGTCTTATGATTTGGTATTTCTATGGGGTGATGACACTTAATGCCCCATTATGAATCTGATTCAAATGTGCATGCCAGTTCATTAAATGTCCCCTTGTGGTAAGCAGTTATTGTTGGACATGAAACATATTCATTATTTATATGATATATTTTGACATCATTCTTTTGATGGA
This sequence comes from Viscum album, assembly GCA_963277665.1. Lineage (NCBI taxonomy): Eukaryota > Viridiplantae > Streptophyta > Magnoliopsida > Santalales > Viscaceae > Viscum > Viscum album. The sequence goes on from OY728158.1 coordinate 1,795,038,370, forward strand.
CTAGTAGGTTCCCTACCAGGAATATATTGTGTTTTATCATTTTATGGTGTTCATCACATGACCCAAGGAGTGTGATTTTATTTATAATGGTGAATGGGATGTCAATGAGAGTCTTGATGTATGAGAGCATCATGGGCTGGGCGGAGTGATAGTCAATATTTCTAGCCTTTATCTAGATGTTCATGGAATGCATTAGGAAAATTTCACTCTTGGAGTGGATTGTTTTAGGGAAATATTCCTTGTCAATTTTTCTAGGTACCTCCTGAGAGAGAGAGATAGCGTTAGAGTTTACTATTGATATTGTAAGAGGATAAATGGAAGTTTCCATTCCACCTTACAAGTTGGATACTAATTTGTTGCAGGAGCTCAAGTGGCAGCTAATGGACTTGGAAGCTAAAGGGATTATATAACATACTAATTCACCATGAAAGTTTCCCATTCTTTTTTCAAGGCAGTGGATGGGGCCCTTAAGACTTTCATGGACTATCAATGGATGAACCAAATTTTAGTTAAGAACTATTATCCTTTACCTCATATAGAAAACCTCTCTTATTATCCCTGAGGAGAGAGGTGTAATGTCCTGAACTTTTATAAATTAAATTCCGCATGCAATTTAATTAATTTTCTAATTATATATTATAGATAAAGTAAACACATGTCCTTATTGGGATTAATTTTATGCTACCAATTTTAAATATTGTTAAGCATCATTAACATTGATAATATAGTCATCGAATAGTGATCACATGATTAGTATAGATATTGGGTTTTAAAAAATCCAATTGACACATGCAAAGGACGTGATGACCTCAACAAGTAGGATCATATCCTATGAAACCCCTTTATCGAAGCATCCAAGAGAGATAGAATCACTAGGATTTTCTGTCAACCATGACCATTCTGACATCCAACTACTTAAGTATGAATGAAACTATTTATGAGAGAATTTCAAGCTCATTGAGAACACAACCCAGATCATATATGCTGAGCCATCCCTTGAAAGCCTCACCATCGCACACCGTACAATTAGGAAGTTTTCTGGTGTATTAATGGGATATGTATCAATACCAAAATAATATGAATATGTATATTTTATATAATAATGAATAAAATTTTATTTTATTGTTGTGACTTTATAAATTATTTTGAGTTTAATAGAGTAAAACAAAAAATTTATTTCCATGTAATATTAAAATTCAGTTAATGAATTTATGAATTAATGGATATTTGAAATAAATAATACTTTTTATAAAATAATATTATTAAATAATTTTTATTAAATAAGAAATATCATATATTTTTTATCAAGCCAAATTTAATTTTTATAAAGATCGAAACTGTTATTCTAAAAAACGTTCATTTCTCAATAAATGTTGAATATTATTTTAAAAGTGAAAATTAAAATATTTAGAAAATTATTTGGATAAAAAAAATATTGTTTTCCAATTATTATGTCAAAATCATCCAATGGTGAATCTTTCATAATTTTATGAGACAAACAAATTTTGGGTAAAAAGTTAACATGATATAAATACACAGTGTGTACTATGACATCACCATGACCCAAAAATGATGTAATAAATAATATAATGAGTATCCATGGACATATATTAGTTTTCCCTTTAAAATAATGTGATTTTATGTTTATCGGAATAATTTTATAAATCCTTGATGAATCCTCCACAACCAATAATATATTTTAGGATTTTAAATTCATTTCTTTAAGAGTATGACTCACATCCACATCACCAAGGGTCATATATTAATAATTTCGATCCTTTTCCAAATAAAATAATGAATACCACCCCTGTTTGGAAGAAAACATGGGCAAAAATCATGGAAAGTTTGTTTTGTTTTGGTTGTTTTATTATATAGAGTCTCAAGCCTATGTTTAAGAAAAAAACAAAGAATTCCCCTCTCTTTTCTTATATAAACCCACACAGGATCACATTTATCACCACTAAATATCCATGGATCATGTCCTTACTCTACCCAACCTTCTATAGAGTCCTCCCATGGTGCCCCAAATCTGTTAAAAAGCTTCTTGACAGATTTCAGAATCAAACTCTCAAGGTAAGGGTTCTTTTCATTCTCCCCTTTATTCAAATTTATTTATTATCTTATTCCCTAAATTTCTAATTTATAATGTTGGGATATTTTTTTAAAAGTCCTTATTACTTTCCATTTTATTCCTAAATGATGAGGTGCCCCTTTCTCTCCCATAATCACACTTTATGAATCTTTATGTTATATCATTATGCTACCAAAAGTTCACCATGATTTTCCATGCCAAAACAATCGTGTAGTGAGCACCATACCCATTTCCTATAAAGGGTGTTCACTTTTATACACTTATAATTTATTTATTGGGGACTTACATGTTTTTATTAAACACTCCATGATCGTGGATTATAATATGATGATGAATGAATTCATGTTTTATGATCTATGTGGCACACATAAGGTAGATATTTAAATAAAAGCAACGGGTTCTCATGAAATTATATAGTGATCCAATGCATTGGGTAATGTTTAGTCTCATGAGTTGTCATGTTGTGACATGGAGTAAAACCTGGTTCCTTTATGGGACTTTTTCCATCATTATGTCTTGTAAATTGTCCTTAACCTATGATTATGATGCATTGTTTTAAGTTGTTACCACATTTCTCATGTTGCCTTTATGTTATCATTCTATATCGCGCATCTTTGTTCATGTTTATGATTATAAATCCTTTTACCTCATTTATATTCCTATTTTCTAACATGTATTACAATAGTTATGTTATTCCATGTTTTATTCCTTTAATGGGCTTTATAACCCACTCCTTTCTTATGTATATCCCTAGGTTATCACAAGCAGGTTTAAGTATGTTGGAATAGTACAAGCATATTAAGGAAGATTTGAATAAAGATGATCTGTTTCCTATTTTAAGTTGTCTTGTAATGTACCAAAATCCCAAATAAACTAGACTTATCTATCTTCAAATGTTTATTGAGTTTAATATTATGTAAAAAATCATGTATTACAAAGAAATAAAGAGTAAGGTTATCATAGTTGCTATCAAAGGAAAAGTTTAGTGATTTTTGTGTATAGGAATAGAAAAATATAGAGAATGCCGTAGGGATAAAACTAAGTATAATAAAAAATCCCTAAATTTTGGTAAGTATAGGGTAATTTCTTTATAAGGAAAATACATCCCTATCTAGGTACTACAAGTAGATGTGTCTCTGGAACATATGTACATAGGGGTAAAACTCGATAACACTACATTGAGTTAGACTCGACTGGGAACTTGTTCATGACAATGGGACTCACTGTAAACCTGGTTTGACACTCATAGGGGTTATACTTTTTTAAATTCAAAATCTCATTAGAAACAATTATTATGGGAATAAAAAAATTCCCATAAGCATCCATGTTAGGAAATATATCATCAATAACACTGACTAAAGCCTATAAATTCACAATTTAATGAAATAAATTTAATATATATGTTATCCCTTTAATTTATTTGGATTGGTTTTTATTTTTTAATAGTTTAAAAATAATCATCCCTTATTTTCCCTTTATTCTAGACAACAGATCTATGGAAGAGGAATCAGGTAAACAACTAATGTGGAGGGAAATGTAATGACTACCCCAATGAGTTTCCCAACACGATGGGTTCGGAAATTGTGAACATTATAATGATACTCTCTTAGTTGAATCTGGTTCTGAATATAAACCTAGATTAGGAGGAGCATCCAAATCCACCTTATAGAGAACACACTATAATGGATACCTTTATGTGAAAAAGCTCTCCAACATTCAATGGGTTATCTAATCCCGTAATCATGGAATGATGGATTGAATCTATTGAGAAGATCTTCTCCATCCTTCAATGTTTTGATTAAGAGAAGGTTCTAGTGTCTATTTATCATATGGAGGGTGAAGGTTACCATTGGTATATATTGATCAAAAATAAGAAGCCGGAGGAAGATATCGATGTGATGGGATGGAAAGAATTTTAGATAATGTTTTTTGATAAATATTTTCCTCTCACTGTCTAACTTAAAATGGAGAGGGATTTCCTTATCCTCAAGAAAAAATACAATGAATCTTTCAAGGTGTTTGAGGAAAAATTCACATGTCATGTATGATATGCCTCAGACTTTGTTATTACCCCTGAGTGCAAGGTTCACCACTTCTTCATTGGGCTAAAACCTAACCTATGAAAATCCCTAGTGATCTAATTCTTTGATAGCTATGAGGAAATTATGTTATGTTTCCTCGAAGTCAAGATGGAGATACGAAAATATCAAGGGTATCACCTGAATATGAAGATGAAGGTGGAGTTTTATTATAGTCATTCAATTTTAAAATATAACAGTGATAAGAAATTTCAACATCCCACTTATGTAAGGTGCGGAAAGGAGAACCTGGGTAACTGCCTAAGTGTAATGAAAAAATTATTTAGGTGTATATTGGAAGGAACCTTGCTATAGAATATTGAGAGAAGAATACCACTAATGTTATAGAGTATAAGAATTCTCTGGTCAACATAAACCACATTGTTCATTACTTCAAATACATGGAACTAGGTAAATTTTCAAACCAATTCACTAAGACAAGGGTTTTTAGATAAAAAACAACCTCCAAGGAAGAAATGGTGAGCTTATTTTATCACAACCGCTGAGGTGGATCCTAAAAACAATGTGGTCAATGTTATGCTAGTTATTCATTTAATAATAGTGAACTAATATTTTGATACTTGTTCTATGCATTCCTTCTTATCATTAATGTTTAGAGGAAATATTCAAAATCCATTATATAGAATCGAAGTAGAGCTACCAGTGAAAAATAAAAATGAGGAAATTATTGCATCCCTTGTATATAAATCCTCCCATGTAAATATTTGTGGGTTGAACATCCCATCAAACCTTGTGATACTCCCTTTGGTAGAATTTGATATAATTCTAGGAATGGATAGGATTTACCTTTATATAGAAGACATAAATTTATTGTGAGAAGGCCATCACTCTTGATATCATGACTCATTCTCGGATTCTATACAAATGAAAGAAGATGGATGCATCTTCTTTAACACAATAATCTCAATCATGGATATTATTTATTTATGATCAAGAATATCAATCTCAAATGATTGGGTATATTGAAAGCATCATCCTTGAAGAAATTCTCATTGTGAGGGGATATATTGATGTGTTTTTTTTGAAGAATTGTCTGGTATTCATCTTAGTTGAGAGGATGAATTTTAAATCGATCTTATACATGGGGAATTACCATTATCCAAGAATCCATATATAATGGATGTTTTCGAACTTGGGGAGATAAATAAACAATTACAAGAGAATCTATATAATGGGTTCATACACCAAACTGCTTCACCATGGGGTGAAATAGTCATCTTCATCAAAAAGTAGGATTGTTCAATGCGCCTTTTCATTGATTATCATGTGCTAAACCAGATCATGGTAATGAATGTAAGAACCCGGTTCTTATTATTGAGGTATGGTTTTCTACGTTTCTCTTTTCCTTAAGTGTTTTTAAGAAAATATGGAAAATGGGGAGAGATCATTGTTTTGTGACTACACGCAGTGTACTTTTCCACGCGCTGTTTACCTTGGCCTTGTGGGATGAGTACACCGGGTGTGTAGCCATGTCGATGAACAAGGGTGTAAAAACCAACTACATGCTGTGTAGTTTGTATTTACATGTTGTGTAGTTAGTCGGCTGGAAAATTGTAAGGCGGTGAAGGCAGCCACAAGCTGAGCATTAGTACATGTCGTGTACTCATGGATTACACATCGTGTACTGATGTCAACTGATGAACAGTGCGATGGTGGGAAAGATAGCCTCCAAAGGAATAGTTAAATGAGAAGAGTACAAGCCATGTAGTCAATAGTACATGCCGTGTAGTTTGTTTCGTTCACTTAAAATAGGCACTAGCCTCTCCTGTTCACAGGGAAGGCTTATAACTGGAGGAGGGCTTTGGAGAGACGACCGGAACTTTGGAGACCGCCTGATCGAGCACCGGGAATCCGATTCTACCTCCGTCAATCTTGTTGGAACCGTACGGGTATTCATTTCCTTCCCCTTAAGCCATTATTATCGATTCTTTTCCGAGGGGATATTATTTACGTTTGAACATGGTTTCTTTCACCTCAGATCTATGTCGTTCTTGGATGATTCAAGGATTGTCATTCGCGTATACGGATCAGGGAAGATTGAGGTAGGTGTCTTAGTGTTTAAATTCCAACTGATGTGCATTTGTGTGTACCATTGTGCTACGAACCCATGTGGGGTGTCATGTGGCTGAGGCGTTTTCTGTTTTGAATACCTTGAATTGTATAGGTAATTAAATGTGATAATAAACTGTTGTTTGGGATCGCTGCTTGGATCCAGGACCACCTCGAGGGTGCGTTCCTCTGTTTAGCCATTTTTCCTGGATACCCGAGGGTATTCTATGTTTATATTGTGAGTTACTTTTTCCGTGAGAGGAATTGTATGTGAATTTCTTGTTTATATGTTGGGAATGTCCTGGTTACTTGTTTAGCCTGAGGGCAGTGTTTTACTTAGCCTGAGGGAAGTGGTTATTTAAGCCTGAGGGAAAGATTCTGATTACCTCAGGGTTTCGCTTCACTATTCCCTGAGGGAAAAATTCTATTTTGCCAATGGTAAATGCTTGAGGGCATGGTTCTGAATGTCCTAAGGGAAATATTTGATAACCTGAGGGAAATCATGAGGACGTGGTTTTATTATATTAGCCCGAGGGAAAGATACTGATTGGACTAAGGGATTGATTCTGATGAGCACATAAAGTTATTAGGTTGAATGGTTAAATGAATAATAAAATGGCAATATAACTTGTTAAGTTAGTTAATTTTGAGTACTACTTAGTTTATTTCATTTACTACTTCACACTGTTGTTGCATATTTTCACAGAGTTGGGCACGAGCCTTTGGTGGGTTCATACTGGGATTTATTTCTCACAACCTTTTTGGGTCATGTATTAGGCCCAAAAAGACTATCTTGTTGCAGGTGTGGATAAGGTAAAGGGTCCCTATACAGGTACTTGATTGTTGCTGAGGAGTAGGGGAGCATGGGACCAGGATTATGCTCGTGATGCTACCGGATGATCTGTTTTTTTCTGTTGTACATGTACTTGAGCTGTATTGTATTGTACTGTATTATTTTGTAACATGTTCTGGCTGTTTTCTTAGAACTAGAGGCATGTTGCATCATTATCTATATAGATGTTGGTTAGGTTTTACTGCAGTTGTTCATTTTAAATGTGTATAGTTTATTGCATCTGCTGTTGTTGTATGTTTTATCTTGTATTTCACTACACTACACTTTGAAAAATGAGGGCATAGTTTCCCCACTATCAGACCTGGGATCTCGCTACTAGTCGGCAGCCTCTGGCATTTGTGGAAATGTGCTTGAGGTCATGTGACCAACCGGGTTCAGGTCAACCATTGTGTGGCACCCAGATGTGGGACGTTACAAAGTAGTATCAGAGGAAGTTTATTTTCTTTAACTTATTATTTGGAGCCTTAGTTAGGGAAAATACAAAAACCATAGTTGGTAATAAGTTTTTCCCAGGAGTAGCTAACCCATGTATAGGGAAAAGCTGATATACCTCTTATTTTTGCAATTCTTCTGATTTTGAAAATTTTATAGTTGATTTGATTTCACCGTTGGGTGACGCACTTGTGATTGTTCTATTTATATTTTATCCATGGGTTCTATTTAGTTGCATCCCGATGAGATGAGGTTATTCCATCTCATCCATCATTTAGGAAAATTCTAGAAATCATGTGCTAGGCATAGTTCCATGCCATGTAGGCGCCTTAGAAATTGCATGTTGTTTTCATAGTTGTTTTTCAAGAAAAGCATGATGTTGTGATAGTTTCATTGATAAATACATGCTATGTGATAGGGTATTTTTCTGTGAGTCTGTTGATATAATGGAATCCAAACATTGGTTTTGGGGGAGTATGGGCCCTCAATCACTGGAATTTGGTGGATCATTCACTGTTTATCTTGTTATAACACATATAAGATGCCAAACATTGATTCTCATGGAGTATGGGCCCTCAAAGATCGGAATTTGGCACTTAGGTGTTGTTTTTCAGTATTTTCTGGGTTCCGGAGTAGTTTCAGAGGCCTACTGTCCGAAAAAACCAAGATACACACAGTTTAGTTCCTCGGACACACACTGTGTGTTTTTTTGTTCGGGAAGAAAAGAAACCTTTTGGAGTACACGCCGTGTAGTATCTCCCTGTGTCATAGACCATGTGGGAAGGGACACGGGGAAGGGAAATACTTGGGGAACACACAGTGTTCAGGATGTACACGCCATGTAGTGTTGACCTGGAGTCTGCCTATGTATCTAACAACAAGGATGTAGGAGACCTTGAGACATACACGCCGTGTCCACCATGGAACACGCCATGTAGTCTGACCTGGGGACCCGACCGTGTAGATAACAAACACAGTTTGGTGATACCTCTTATTTAACATGACGTGTACCTGAGGGACATGCCGTGTATTCCTTATTAGCGGGTGACCGTGTGGACTTAGCCGTGTGGCTGGGGAAACGGGGTAGTGTACACACCATGTTCGGGTGTAACACGCCATGTAGTTTTAGACGAGTAGTCGGCCGTGTCACAAACAACACAGGCAGTTGGAAAATTACACCATACATGTCATGTAGATTATATACACACCATGTAGTCTAGTTAAACAGGAGCCGTGTGGCTTAGCCATGTAGGAGGACCCGGGCTGGGGAAGAAAAGTCAGATACACACCGTGTAGTTAATATACACGTCGTGTAGTCATGTTTTACAAACTTGAATGCCTTCTTCCTCTTGTTCCCTATTTGTTCCCTTCGTTTTCAGTCTTTTATAATCTTAATCTAAGGTGTGTTTATGACCTTGTAGAGTCATGCTGCCGATACGACCACACATTGTTCTCTAGGAGAGTGGAAACAATTATATGCGAGAGATGGTGGGGCATGGGCTACCAGTGGATCCTCCAGAAGAGCCAGATGCGGTACCAGCCATTATACCAGACACATGCACGGATGTACAGTTCCATGAAGGCTTCATACGGTTCATGAAGACTTTTTAAGGAGCACTGCCGGCTGCCACATCAATGTATGAGCTAACTCGTATCTTCTAGAAGTAGAATCGGCCTACGTTTTCAGCGGATGGCAGACCACAGGCTGCAGATTCTTGGCTGGGGTCTACGCAGACTATTTTTGAGCACCTTAAGATGCCACTAGGGTGGAGGTTCAAGATCAAAAATTATCTGCTTCGTGATTCCACAAAGAGGTGGTGGGATGTTACCACTCTTACAGAGCATCACAGAGACACGGTGTGGGAAGATTTCCAGAGATCTTTTTATGATTTCTTCTTCTCAGAGATGCTGAGGGATGATAGAGCTCGACAGTTCATGAATCTGCAACAGGGTGCTATGTTGGTGATGAATTATTCTTCTCTCTTCACTGAGCATCAGCGTTTGGAACCCGTTTTTGTGGGTGATGAGATGTTGAGGTCCAGAAACTTTGAGAATTGTCTTCTATATGACATTCAAGCACTCGTGAATGTTTTCTGGTTCCCAACAGTACATGCTATTGTGAACAAGGCACTGATTACATAGAGGAACCTTCAAGAGGCTAGTGGTGTGGGCCATGGTGGTTCGACAATATTTTTTGGTAGTATTTCTACTGGGAAGAGGAAGCAACAAATGAGTTTCTCTCACGGTGGCAGTACTAGCTAGGTCATTACTTCAGGTGGCCCAATCATATTCTACCAGTGTGGTAGAGAGGGGCACAAGAGACCACAGTGTCCCTGTGACCCATTGGAGTGTCGAGCTTGCGGCAAGGTGGGTCATCTATAGTGCTTTTGTAGGGCATTTCTACCAATTGCTAGTGAGAGGGGTTCTGTGCAGACTCTGCATGTGGGAGCAGAACCAACAGCTTTTTACCAGTCGGGAAACTGGGATACGTCTGGACGTATATGTAGAGGTGGTGGCCATGGACATAGTAGCTAGACATCAGGATCTTAGGGGCAGGAGGGTGAGACAGCTCATGGTAGCCAGGCTGGGTTGCATGGTCGTGGCACAGGGAAGGCATATGAAGTGCAACAAACCCAGTAGGAGAAGGATCGCAAACCTTCTACTGTCAGAGGTACTATTCTAGTATCTTCTATCTTATCTTTAGTACTTTTCGATACTGGCGATACATATCATTTCATATATGTGGTTTTTGTGGAGAGCCTTGGGCTCTGTTTTTCTTTTTCTTCGGATGTTTTGACACTAGACACTCCGTTGGGGACTTGAACGGATGGTGTGTGTCAGTGCAAGGAGTGCCCCCTTGAGGTTGGTCAGTGTCACTTTCTATGGGACCTCTACATCATAGAGATGACGAGATATGATTTCATTCACAGGATAGACTGGTTGGTTCCCTTTCAATCTTTTGTGGACTTCTATAATCGTACGATGATTTTAACATCACTAGAGGGCAGAGAGTTTCTATATAAGGGTTAATGGGATGTTCATGCGAGTCGAGCTAGACTAGAGCATCGTGGGCGAGGTGGTGTGACAGCCCAGATTGTGATTTTATATCTAGATGATCAAGGGAATTGTCAGACGGATTTCACTCCAGTGGTTTATCATTTCATGGATGTCTTCTTGGATGACATTTCGCGTCTACCTCCAGAGTGTGAGGTGGATTTCTCTATTGAGCTTGTGCCAGGGGTAGCATCGGTGTCCATACCTCCTTATAGGATGGCTACACCTGAGTTGTAGGAGCACCAGAGACAGTTATAGGAGTTACAGTCAAAGGCTTTTATCTGACCCAGTACTTCTCCTTGGGGTTTGCCGGTCCTTTTTGCGAAGAAGGCAGACGGTACCCTCAGACTTTATGTAGATTATTGGAAGATGAACCAGTTCACGGTCAAGAACCAATATCCCTTTCCGAGTATTTATGATCTTTTTGATAAACATCGAGGTACATGAGTGTTCTCGAAGATTGACTTGAGATCAGGATATCATCAGATGTGCGTGAGACCATCGGAAATACCACGTACAACCTTTCAAAGCAGATATGGTCTTTACTAGTTCTTGGTTATGCCTTTTGGACTCATGAACGCGGCAACAATTTTCATGGCTCTGATGAATTGTGTGTTCCACACTTATCTGGATTCTTTCGAGGTAGTATTCATGGATGATATCTTGGTGTACTATCACACTCAACACAACCATGAAACCCATCTTGACATCGTACTAAGTACACTAAGAGAGCATAATCTATATGCTAAGCTCTCAAAGTGCCACTTTTGGATGGACCAGATTCACTTCCTGGGTCATATCATCTCAGAGGCAGGAGTTGCAGTGGACCCAGAGAAGGTGAGAGTAGTAGTATCCTTGGAGCAGCATAAGAACGTGTTTGAGATATGGAGTTTATTAGGGCAGACTGGTTACTATAGAAACATCATACAGGACTTCTTCTGCTTAGTGGTGCCGTTGGTGGGTTTGACTAAGAATGGTGTGAAGTTCGTTTGGTCGGAAGCTAGTGACGAAGCCTTTCAAGACCTGAAAGGAAGTTTGACATCAGCACCAGTCCTGATACTTCCAAAGTAAGGGAAGAGCTATACAGTTTACTATGATGCATCAGGTATTGTTTTGGGAGATGTGTTGATGTAGGACGATTGAGTTGTTGCATATGGGTCTTAGCAGTTGAGGCCACATGAGAGGAATTACCCGACACATGATCTCGAGTTGGCAGCGGTTGTTCATGTGTTTCACTGTTAGAGACATTATATATTGGGAGAGCATTTTTTGGTATTCACTAACCACCAAAGTCTCAAGTATATCATTAATCAGCGTGACATGAATCCGAGGCAGCAAAGGTGGGTCGAATACCTTCAGTCCTTCGATTTTGAGCTTACCTATACACCTGGTAAAGGTAATGAGGTAGCTGATGCACTGAGTAGGAGGACTCCGATATAGGCAGTGTAGGAGGCCGGTGGTGAGTGGCAGCTTATGGCTTTGTTCTCTAAGATTCATTTGGTGGTGTACAACAGTTAGAGGCATACTTATCTTTCTTCCTGAGCTGTGACTTCAACACTCTTGGATAGAGTGAGGATGAGACAACTATCTGATTTAGAATGCCTAGTCATACGGGAGTCGGGGGAAAGTAAGGACTCTCCTCCTGGATGAATGATAGGCGATGATGATGTATTGTGTTTCCATGGATGATTATGGGTTCCAAGGGATATACACGAGGAGCTAATGTGAGATTATTATGCTTCAGCTTAGGCAGATCATCTCGGAGTTACCAAAATGTACCGTGACTTGAGACGTCAATATTGGTGGTCGTGTATGAAGAGGGAGATAGCTGGTTTGGTTATGATATGTTCCACCTGTCAGTAGGTAAAGGCGGAGCATCAGAGGCCAGCTGGACTGTTACAGTAGTTACCCATCACAGAGTAGAAAATGGGATGACGTCACGATGGACTTCGTGACTGGGTTGCCGAGGTCACCTCAAGGCAATGATGTCATGTGGGTTGTTGTGGATAGACTAAAAAAGGTAGATCACTTTTTGTAGATCAAGCAGACCTTCGGTGTTGACGAGCTTAGATAGTTTTATATCCGAGAGGTCGTACATCTTCATGGGGTTCCTCATTCTATCATTTCAGATAGGGATGCCTGCTTTACGTCTCGTTTCTGGCAGAGTTTTCAGAGGGAACTGGGTACACAGGTGCTTCTGAGTATAGCTTACCACCTTTATACCGATGGCCAGTCAGAGCATACAATACATGTTCTTGAGGACATGATGCATGCATGCATCGTAGACAATGGGGGATTATGGGAGATGCCCATACCCCTGGTCGAGTTTCCCTGTAATAACATTTTTCAGGAAACTATTGAAATGGCACCTTATGAGGATTTATATGGTAGGCAATGCCGATCACCTTTATATAGGTTTGAGGTGGGTGAGGCAGCTTTACTGGGACGACGTCTCGTGCAGGAGACTTCTGTGAAAGTCCAATTGATTCAAAAGAAGATGGCTACCGCACATTCTCATCCGAAATCTTATGTTGATCACCCCAGATGACCCTTGGAGTTTGTGGTCGAAGATCAGGTTTTATTACGTGTTTCACCAAGGCTGGGACACAGACGGATCCGGAGACAAGGTAAACTTTCACCGAGGTATGTGGGGACATTTGTGATTCTGGAGAGAGTCAGGCCGGTTTCTTATCCGTTGCAGTTACCACAGAGGTACCGAGCCATACACGATGTCTTCCATGTATCTCAGTTGTGCCGCTATCAGTCAGACCCATCTCATGTATTTTAGTACAAAGAGGTTGAGATTCAAATTGATGCATCCTTTGAGGAGCATCCGATTCATATCATAGATAGGAGCATGAATGTTCTCCGAGGCTGGTCAGTTCCTCTCGTATAAGTGATATGGCCTCATGGCCGAGTGCAGGAAAAAACATGGGAGCGGGAGACTGATGTACGTGATCAGTGGCCATATTTGTTCTGAGCTTTATCTTCACCAACCATGGAATAAAAATTCAGGGATGAATTTCTTTAAGGTGGAAAGTTTATAAGAACCTGGTTCTTATTCATGAGGTATGAGTTTCTTCCTTTCTCATTTCCTTAATTTTCTTTAGAAAATAAGGAAAATGGGGAAAATTACCTTTTTGTGACTACGCGCCATGTACATTTCCACATGCCGTGTACTATGGCCATGTAGGATGAGTACACAGGGTGTGTATCCATGTTGACGTGGAAGGGTGTAAAAACCAACTACACGCCGTGTAGTTTTTATTTACACGCTGTGTAGTCAGTCGGAAGGAAAATAGTAAGGCGGTGAAGGAAGCTGCCAGCTAAGCATCAGTACATGCCGTGTACTCATGGATTACACGTCGTGTACTCAGGTCGACTGATGAACAGTGTGGAGGTGGGTAAGATCGCCACCAAAGGAATAATTAAAAGAGAAAAGTATATGTCGTGTATTCAATAGTACACGCCATGGAGTCAATAGTACACACCATGTAGTTTGTTTTTTTCACTTAAAATGGGTAGTAGCCTCCCCTGTTCACAGGGAAGGCTTAGAACTGGACGAGGGATTGAGAGAGACGGCCAGAAATTTGGAGACCACCTGATCGAGCACCGGGAATCCGATTCCTCCTGCGTCGATCTCATTGGAACTGTATGGGTACGCTTTTCCTCCCCTTTAAGCCATTCTTACCAATTATTTCTTGAGGGGAAGTTATTTACATTTAAATGGAGTTTCATTCACCTCATATCTATGTCATTCATGGACGATTCAAGGATCTTTGTAAGCGTATATGGATCAGGGGTGATCGAGTTTGTTGGCTTTGTGTTTAAATTCCAACTGTTGTGCATTTGTGTGTACCATTGTGCTACGAACCCTTGTTGGGGTGTCAAGTGGATGAGGACTTGGCTGTTTTGAATACCTAGAATTATATAGTTAATTAAAAGGGATAATAAATGGTTGTTTGGGATCACTACTTGGATGCAGGACCACCTCGGGGGTGCATTCCTCTGTTTAGCCATTTGGCCTGGATATTGAGGGTATTCCATGTTTATATTATTCCTCAATTTTTCCTTATGAGGATTTGTATGTGAATTTCTTTTTTATATGTTGGGCATGTATCAGTTACTTGTTTTTCCTAAGGGAAATGTTTTACTTATCTTGAGGGCATTGGTTCTATTAGCTTGAGGGAAAGATTATGATTACCTGAGGGTTTCGTTTTAGTTTAGCCTGAGGGCAAGATTCTATTTCGCCTGCGGAAAATTCATGAGGGAATGGTTCTGAATGGCCTAAGGGAAATATTCAATAGTCTGAGGGAAAGCCTAAGGGTGTGGTTTTACTATATTAGCCTGAGGGAAAGATGCTGATTGGCATGAGTTCTTGATTCTAATGAGAACAAGAATGTTATTAAGTTGAATGGTTAAATGAATAATAAAATGCCAATATAACTAGTTATGTTAGTTACTTTTGATTACTGCTTAGTTTATTGCATTTACTACTGCACACTATTATTGCATATTTTCACACAGTTTGGCACGAGCCTTCGGTGGGTGCCTACTGGGATATATTTATCACACCCTATTTGGGTAATGTCTTCGACTCAAATAGACTATGTAGCTGCAGGTGTGGATAAGGGAAAGGGTCCCTATACAGGTACTTTATTGTTGTTGAGGAGTAGGGGAGCATGGGACCAGGCTTAGTCTTATGATGCTACCGGATGATCTGTTTTGTTCTGTTGTACCTGTACATGAGTTGTATTGTATTGTACTATTTTTTTGTGTAACATTTTCTGGCTATTTTCTTAGAACTAGAGGCATGTTTCATCATTATCTATAAAACTTTTGGTTATCTTTTACTACAGTTGTTCATTTTAAATTTGTATGGTTTATTGCTTCTGCTGTTGTTGTATGTTTTATCTTGTATTCCACTATGATACACTTTAAAAAATGAGGGCATAGTTTCCCCACTATCAGACTTGGGCCCTCGCTACTAGTCGGAAGCCTATGGCATTTGGGGAAAAGTGCTTGAGGTCATGTGACCAACCGGTTTCGGGGCACCTGTTTAGTGGCACCCGGATCCAGGACGTTACAATGAACAATTAAACTATGCCCCATATTGATGACCTATTCGATCAACTATTTGGAGTAAAATACTTCTCCAAGGTGTATCTTTAGTCAACATATTACCATGTTAGGGTTAAGAAGGAGGATATCCCCAAGACTTCATTTCATACAAGGTACAGGCACAATAAGTTCCTAGTGATGCCATTTAGACTCACTAATACTTCATAAATCATCATGGACATGATGAATAATGTCTTTAGAGATTACCTCAACAAATATTTGGTGGCTTTTATAGATGATATTATAATATACATGAAAATAAAGGAGGAATATTAGGAGCATCTACTCACTATGCTAAAAACTATTCAAAATGAGAAGCTTTATTCCAAGTTCAAGAAAATGTGAGTTTTGGTTAAATGAAGAATCATTATTAGGGAAAATTATCACAAGTAATGGGATACCTATGGATTCTTCAATGACATAATCAATTTAAGGATGGTCAATGACAACATCTATGACATATATCAATAGTTTCCATGGATAAACATGGATTTTTTTATTTGTGAAACATTAATCATGATTGAAAACCCATCTATCCAAGCTATCTCTTAAGGGATTCAAGTTTTCTTGGAATGAGGAATGTGAAGAGAGTTTCAAAGAGTTAAAAAGGAGTATTATCACTACAACTCTACTCACACTACCCATAAGAAGAGAAATTTTCATAGTATTTAGAAATTTGTTGAAGATAGTCTTGGGGAGTGTGTTAATGAACAGTAAAAAAGTTGCAGCATATGCCTAAAGGGAATTTAATGTTCACAAATAAAACTACCCAACACATGATCTAGAGTTGGACGCAATGATAGTTTCATTGAAAATAAGGCAGCATTATCTCATTGTAGAGAATTATGGAATACAAATAGATTAAAAGAGCCTAAATTATATATTCACATAGAAAGTGCTGAATATATTCCAATGAGGCTGGTTAGAGATGATAAAAGTCTATGAATTCCGAATATGAAACTATCCTTGAAAATACAATATAGTGGAAGATTATTTATGTATAATGGATCCAAAAATTTTATCATTGATTGGAATTGAGATGGATTAGTTATTATTAGACTTGAAGATAATGGACATGGGAATCATAAAAGAACATCATCAATCCTTTCACAAATTATTATTCAACCAGATATTTTGGAAAATACAAAGAATTATCAAAGAGATGATTTGGGAATTAAGAAGAAAGTTGGAGCTATATGAAATGGTAAATCCCCAGAGTTCAATGATAATGAAGAAGGTGTTATAATATTTGGGCCATGACTATGTGTACCATCAAACCCTAAGTTACAGAATGATTTATTTGATGATGTACATAGCTCGACCTTCTTTATCCATCATGGAAGCACATAGATGTATCAAGATCTTCGATAGAATGATTATTGGGACAATATGAAGATGGGGATCATGGATTATACAACACGATGTATTATATGTCAGAATGTGAATGTAGAAAGGAAAAAATCCAAGGGGATGATTCAACCATTACCCATACCTAAACGGAAATGAGAAAATATCACCATGGACTTTGTAACTGGTCTTCCAAAGACATATAGAGGAAATAATACTATATATGTTTTAGTGGATCATCTTATAATGAATTCTCACATAATTTTTATTTAGGAGGACTTCTAACTTGATAAAATTTCAAGGATATATATTAGATAAGTGGTGAGTTTATATAGAGGACCACTATCAAAATTATCTGATCAAGATCCAAGATTTACCCCCAAGTTCTAGAAGAGCCTTCAACATACTATAAATACCTAGTTGAACTTCAGCAAAATTTATCACCCTCGAAATATCCAGACACTCATGGACATGTTGAGTGCAAGCTCAATTGTCTTCAAAGGAGGATGAGACCAACATCTTCCTTTGGTTGAGTTCTGATAAAATAACAATTTCTACTCAAGGATCAAAACAGATCCCTATGAAGACCTTTATGGGAATAGGTGCAGAACACATGAATGTTGGGATGAAGATGGGAAAGAAAACTGATAGGTCCAAAAATGGTTGAGGAAATGGTGGAAAAGTCCAGACCATTCAGTATTACACCAAGGATACTCAGATTTCAATGAAGAGCTATGATGACAAAGATTGATGGTACCTAGAGTTTGATGTTGGAGACATGGTATTTCTCCACATATCTCCATGGAAGGAATTCTTGAGATTTGGGAAGAAAGGAAAGATTAGTCCAAGATACATCAACCCCTTAAAGATCCTTGATTTCATAAGAGTAGTGACATATCAACAAGTACACTCACCTAACCTATCTCAAGTACATGATGTATTCCATGTATCCCTCTCAAGGAAGTATATACCAGACCCCTCACAAGTATTCAATCTATAGGTGGTACCAATGGAGAATGATCTCTCAAATAATGAGCTTCCAGTGAAGATATTAGATCATAGAGGCAAAGTCCCATGAGATAAGACAATGCAACTGGTCAAAGTGCTATATAGAAACCAATGTTTGAAGAATAAATGTGGGAACTAGAGGAGGTGATAAAATATAGTTACCCTCATCTATTGTAGTGTGTGAAATGAAAATCTCAAGGGAAAAAATTCGTATGGTAGGAAGATTATAACGACTAGAACTTTTATAAATAAAATTCCCCTTGAAATTTCATTAAATGTTTTATTATATATTATGGATATAGAAAACATATGTAATTATTTTGTTTTATTATATCCTATCAGATTTAAAATATGGCAAGGAACCATTACCATTTATAATATAGTCACTGAACAATGATCAATTGATTTGTATGAATATAGGGTATTAACAAATCCAATTGTCACACACAAAGGAAGTAATGGCCTCAACTAGTAGGATCATACCCTATGATTCCAATTTATTGGATATTTTGAGGGAAATATAATCACTAGGATTTTCCCTCGACCAATCCCAATCTGATATCCAATATCTTACGTACAAATGAAATCAATATGGGAGAAGTTAATGCTCATCGATATCACGACCCAAACCATATACGCTGAACCACCCAATGAATGTATCACCATCTTGCACCTTACTCTTAGTACATTTCCTAGCATATTAAATGGATATATATCAAGACCCTAATAATATGAATACATATATAATACATAATAATTAATATATCTTCATTTTTTATTGTATCTTTATAAATAATTTTTTTTATAATGTAAAACACAAATTGTATTTTTGGGTAATATTAAAATTCCATTAAGGAATTTATGAATTAATGGATTTTTTAATAAATAATATTTTAATAAAATATTATTTTAAATATTTTTTAGATAAAATTTATCATATGATTTTTATGAAGTCAAATGTAATTTTTATAATTGTTCAAAAATAATTATTTTCAAAAAAACCCAAAATTTATCAATAGATGTCGATTATTATTTTAAAATTCAAAACATCAAATATTTATAAAATTATTTGGATAAATTAAAAAAAAATTTGGAACCAAAATATCCAAATTATAAAATTTTAAATTTTTTATAATTTTCTGAGACATCTGAATTTTTGGGTGAAAATTAAATATGGTATGAATACATAATGTGTTTTATGACATCATAATGACCAAAAAATTATGTAATAAATACTACAATTTGTATCCATAACCAAATCAATGTTTCAATTTAATATAATATGATTTTATTTTTATTTTACTAATTTTTTAAAGCTGTTATGAATCCTTCAAAACCTATAATATTTTTTATGATTTTAAATTCAGTTTGTTAAGAGTATAACTCACCTCTACATAACCCAGGATAATATTTTAACAAGTTTAGACCTTCACAACATAAAATATTCAAAACAACCCCTCTTTAATAAAAACCATGAGAAAAAATCATGGGAAGTTTTGTGTTTTCTATTATTTTATAATATAGAGTCCAAAACCTATAATTATGAAATAATAAATAATTACCCTCTCTTTTCTGATAAAAACACACCAAAGATCGAATTTATATTCACTAAAAGTACTTTTATAACATTAATACTCTTTCCTCCCATCTCTAGTGTCCTTTCAAGGTTCCACTAATCTCTCAAGAAGCTTCCCTAATGATTTTGGTTCCACAGTCTCAAGGTAAGAGTTATTTCCTTTCTCCTCTTTATTCAAGTTTAATTATGTTATTATGCCTTCAATTTCCAATTTTCAATGTTGGGATATGTTTTTACATGTCCCTATTGTATACCATTTGATGTAAAAATAATTATATATCCCTTTCACTATCATCAACCCATTTTATGTATCTTTATGTGATGTTGTTATGTTGCCGATATTTCCCTACAATTTTCCATGCCAAAACAATCATGTAGTGAACACCGTACCCATTTCTTATCAGTGGTGATTGACATTATACACTTATAATTATTTTATTGGGGACATACAAGTATATATTACACACTCCTTGATTGTGGAATAAAATATGATGATGAATGAATCCATGTTGTATGATTTATGTGGCACACATAAGTCTAATAATTTAATGAATGTGATGGGTGTGACAAGAATTATATAGCGCTCCAATGCATTGGTTAATTTTTAGTATCATGAGAAGTCATGTTGGGATAGGGAGTAAAACCCGATTCCATTATGGGAATTTGTTTATCATGATGTCTTGGCAATTATCCTTAACCGATGTTTATGATGAAGTGTTTTAAGTAGTTGCCACGTTTCCCATGTTGGCATTATGTTATAATGCAATATCATGTCTCATTGTTCATATTTATGTTTATAAATCTCTTTAAACCCCATTTATATTCCTATTGAAAAACATTTATTACTATGTTAATGTTATTCCATGTTTTATTCTTGTATTGGGCTTTGTATCCCATCCATTTCTTATGTATATCCCTAGGTTACCCTAATTAGTTTTAAGTATGTTGTAATAATATGATCATGTTTAGGAAGTTTTCAATAATTTTGTTTGTATTTACTATTTTAATTTATTATTTAATGTATGTAAATCCCAAATACACAAGTCTTATCTATCTTTAGAGTTGTATTAATTTTAATCTTATGTAATAAATCATTTATTAATGTGAAATAAAGAGAATAGTTTTTATAAGAGGGTATTTTCCAAGATTGATTTTAGGTTAGGCTACCATAAGGTGCATGTTAGATTGTCGGGTATAACAAAAACAAATTTAGTAGATATGGATTATATGAGTATCTTGTTATTCCATTCAATCTCACAAACTATCCAAAAAATTTCATTTCTATGATGAATCATGTTTTACACTCATAACTAGATTCATTTTTGTAGTCTTTATGGAAGAAATCTTGATGTATTCTTCTACTATACACAAAGAACATAATCATTATGATATCATACTAAATACATTGAGAGAGAACCGTTTTTTTCTATGATAACAAAATCCCATTTTTAGATCGACAATGTATACATCATGAGTCAATTGATATCATAATTGAGAGTATATGTGGACCAAGAGAGGGTGATAGTAGTGGTTTCCTGGGAGCATCCCAAAAACATAATTGATATATAGAGGTTTTTAAGACTTTCGTGATATTATACACCCACTATATAGGATTTATCATTCCGTGAAACACCCTTCATGGGTTTGACCATGAATGGTTTCTATTTTACATGATCTGAAGTATGCAAGATATCTTTCCAGTAGATGGATGGAAGATTTAATTCAGTTCTAATCCTTATTTTTCTTGAGCCTCGAAGAGGGTGTATGGTTTATTGTGATGCAGGAAGTATCAGCCTTGGAGCAGTTATTATTCATGAATACTTATTTGTGGTTCATGGGTATCAATAATTTAAACCTCATGAGTGGAATTACCTAATGCACTATCTCGGGTTATTAGTAGTGGTTCATACATTTTGTTCTCAAAATCAATATTTTTTAGGAGAACTATTGTTTATGTACATGGATAAAAAAATCATCGAATAAATATTTATGTAGAATGAATTTAATATCATGAAATGATGGTGGTTTTAATACCTATAGTCTTTTGACTTTGAGTTTTCTTATCTTCTCATGATGGATAATTTTGTGGCTGAAACATTGGGTTGGATGAATCAGACACAAGATGTCCGGGCGGCTAGTAGAGAATGGTAGTTTATGGACTTATTCTCTCAAAAGCATCTAGTTGTCAAGGTGAATCATGGGAAAGAAATATTTATAGATTTAGTAGTGACCTATTCACTTATGCATAAAGTGTAGATGAAGATTCTTTCTGATCCTGGGGGATTGGTCTTATGGGAGAGTGTTTCAATTGATGATGCACCACCTAGATGGGTTATTTATGGATATGAGGTATCACACATCCATGTACATGTCTTGGTTCCGGCTAATACCTGAGAGGAATTTATTTGAGAGGACTAGGCCTCTACATGGGAAGTACATCCATTTTTTACTTACATGTAACATGAGTTGTGATAACAATACTTGTGGCTGGGGAATAAAAGAGAGATTACTATATTTTCAACTCAGTGTTCCATCTGTCCATAGGTATAGGAGGAGTACAAGCATCCAATGGGACTTTTACAATCATTATCCATTCCTAAGTTTAAATTGGATGACATAACTATGTATTTTTTGATGGGTTTACCAAGGTCCCCTCATTGTTATGACATAGTATGGGTGATCATATAAAGTTTGATAGAGGTCGATCAATTTGTAAAAATCAGAGAGACCTTTTCATTTGATAATCTAGGCAGTCTTTATGTTAGGAATATCATATGCCTTGTTAGAGTTCCATGCACTATCGTATCAGAATGTGATTCTCAATTCAAATCATAATTCTATCAAGGGTTGGATAAGACTCTTGTTTCATATGTACTACTTTGTATAACTTGTCACCCTCTTACTGATGGTCAATCTGGGCATACTATACATGTATTAGAGGACATGAGTGGGTCATGAATTCTTGTTTTTGGAGGTTCATGGGAGAAACACCCACCACTCACCTAATATTCTTCCAACAACATTTTTATGAAACTATATGGATGGATCCATATAAGGCCT
The DNA here is from genome assembly GCA_963277665.1 of Viscum album. NCBI lineage: Eukaryota > Viridiplantae > Streptophyta > Magnoliopsida > Santalales > Viscaceae > Viscum > Viscum album. Next base: position 1,795,061,061 of record OY728158.1, read on the forward strand.
TATATGCTAGGTCATCTTATTCTCCTTGTTCTAGGTAGAGGAAGGAGAGGTAGTATATTGGGACATCATATCATTTAGGAGACTTCAGATCCAGTAAAACTTATTAGGACATGTATGGATATAGCTTAATTTAGGTATAAGCCTTATGATGATCACCACCATCAACGTATGGAGTTTGAGGTGGGATATCAGGTTATCTTGTATGTTTCTCCTATAATGGGGTATAAACAGATTCAGAAACAAGGGATGTTGAAACCTTTTATCCTTATACCATTTGAGATATTAAAAAGAGTTTAGCTAGTAGCCTATTAGTTATAGTCACATCATAGGTATTTATCAATTCATGATATCTTACTTATGTCTTAGCTTTACCATTTTCATTCTAAACCATCTCTTGATTTCGATCCTGATGAAATTGAACAATAAGAGGACGATCCTATTAAAAATCACCCGAATCGTATCATTTTTTAGAGCATGAAGTCTCTTTGAGGTAGGTCAGTTCCTATAAAATTAGAACTATTACAACATAACTATGAATAGAAAGAAACCTAAGAGCGAGAGGCTAAAATATGTGCTTAGTGGTTATAATAATTTTTAGATGATTCTATATAACCATCAGAATGAAATCTTAGGGATGAGTTATATTATTGAGAGGATGTTTTAAGATCTTAGTTGTCAGTAAGGTATAAATCCTTTATATTTTAGTTTATATTTTTATTTTTATATTGATTAATGTTCCTAATATTTTAATTAAGGGTTGGTGACTATTTGGGGATTCTCGGAGCCCGAAAATATGGTTTTTGGAGAAACGGATTATGGAAAACAGTTGGCATATGGTAAGTAGAAACCATGAAACAATAGCCTATAGCCCTATCATAGGAGGATCATGGTTTGAAAAACTATGAGAGGTGGTCTTCATATCCCTGCTAAATGTTGATGGCATGTTTTTTATATAACTCTTATGGTGTGCACAATATTTTGAAAACCATGCACAAACCCTTCGTAGTTATTGCCACATAGACTATTGTTTAGAATAGTTAGGCACGTTGATTAAAGAACTATGTGTCCAAATCATAATCCCTTTAAAAGTTTGTGAAATGACAAATTCATCCCTACATACATTAATGTATTAACCCACCTTTCTCCTTCTTTTTTCATAACCAATCCCCCACCCATGAATCTCTACCTCTTATCCACATATGCATTTTTGTTATCTCACTCATACAACACCAAAATAACTCTATGTCCATAGCATTGGAAAACAATCATTAATTTCTTCAATCCTCTTTTATTGATTTATTTTATTATCACATCATATTTAATGCTAAATATTTGTGAGATAATATTCCCTATTTTCAGGGTATTTTTCAATTTATCAATTTCATCCCATTATAGAAGGGATTAGAGGCCAAGGAGGGATGGGGATTCTATAGACTGTCTAAGGTAGGTGGCCTATGGATTATGCATTTATGTCTTGACTTTTATAGCTTGTGTCATAGTGTTGCAAAACATGACCTATGTGTGTTACTTAAAAAACGATTAATACTATAAATTAAAGGTTTCAAAACATGTTTTGTTGTCTTATTTCCCTATTGGTAAGGTTGGAGATCCTCAAACTCAAGTTGAACCACCCCCTCGAGGTGGGTTTTGTTGAATTCCTATGACTATGCCACCCATTTGGGTGTGTTGATTTTGACACACATGAGTGGATGATGTATACGAATTGAATTCAGGTGAGAATTGTTGAATACCTCTATGACTATGTTGATATAAATGTGAATGGATTAAAAAGAAATGGTAAATGAGATATATGATGTCTTTACTTGTTATTATAAATGTAAATGTATTGTAAGGATTCATAGACACAAACATGGAACATCTTTTTATCACTTGTGATTGATTTTATAAAAGAATTGAATTTTTGGAAATAAAGTACATAAAAGGGAATTGGGACTAACATGTATATTCTAAAAATTATATAAAATGTTCCATTTTGGATAATTTGACATGGAACCAACATTTTGAAAAGGTACAAATGATTTATTCAAATTGGATTCCATGTATTTTTACCTGGGATCCAACTTTCTACAACTAACTTGGACATGCTTCTTGGGTTCGAACAAATTCTTCACTGAATTTTCTATAGAATATCTTGTTGGAATCAAAGAGGATTCCTTGGTTAATGGCCCTAGATTTCTATGCCATGTAGGAAAATAATATCTAGAGTTTTCTTTGGATGAGCCCTGTTGACTCGAAGAGGATGCCTTGGTCAATGGCCCTAGACCTTTTCCCTTGGTGTTGTGATACATGATACACCAATATTGCACTGTAGCTAATGATTTATTCTTATATATAGTTTCTCTTAATATATATACTTCTTGAAAAAACATGTACCTATAGATTAGGATGCAAAAATTAATATTTAAAACATTACTAATATTATCCCTACACACTTCAACAACTTATATGCATTGAGTAGACTTATTATATATATCGTTGGTGGTAGACTATTGAGAATATCTCACACACTATTTGGGACATCGTTTAGTACCTACAAAGATTTCATTGGTGCAGGTGGGGATAAGGGGAAGTGTCCTACTATGGAACCATGAAAATTGTGCTAGGATGGACTATGAGAGAAAAGGACAATGCTCATACTTATGATACTATTAGATATTTTTTGGGGGGTTTTTTACTTATTTTTGTATTTCATGTTGTATATATCTACTTATCTATTCCCCAGAAATTTACCATTTTTTATATCACCATTACCTTACCATCTTGGTTTTGTACATGATATTTGATATGGACATGCCATTGTTTATTTTTGTTTGTCTATTATAATTAGATGTTTTACTTACTCCACTACTCATTATTTTATTGTACTGCGGTTCTTCACACTAATCATGTGGGTATAGTCTCCCCACCATATCATCATTGGTGCTCAATGCTAGTCAGAATCCTATAGCATATGGGGAGGTGCTTTTGAGGCCATGTGACCAACTAGGTTTGGTTACTTATGAGTGTACCGGGTTTGATTCGTTACATAAATACTTCATTGATAGAATTGAATAAATAAAATATTGAATTCAATGTACTGAATCAAATATACCTTTTAATTTAGTATACTAAAATATTTTCTTAAAAAATTTATTTATTGGTTTGGAAATTAAATAAATTATTTTAAAATATCTTATTTACTCATTAAATTTATTTTAATTATTAAAAATATAAAAAATTATTTATATATTGTCATATTGTAAAGATATCATAAAAAAACCAAATAAGTAAAAACTGTATTTTTTAGCAATATCCAAATATTCAATTTTTTTACATAAATATAAAAAAATTATCCATCGATATCTTTGATATGTCAATTATATAAATAAAATATAATTTATAAAAACAATCTATTTTTTGATATTAAATTAATGAAATTATATAATAAAATATAATATTTTACTAAATTATTTGAATCATTTTAAATTTAAAATTTACACTTGTACCTAAAATAAGTTAGACAATTATAGAAATAATTATATATAGTTCTAATATATTTATTTATTTCATGAATATTACATATCGTTCATACTATTAGTTCAATGTTATTCTTAAAATTAAAATATCTTGTTTATTATTCTAATTATCATGTTACTATTCCTTTATCTATATAATAATTATACGTCTTAAAAAAATAACTTATTTCATTCATTAATAAATCCATCAATTTTTTCAAATGGATCTGTGCACTTCCTTATTTTTTCCAATGTGTTCTTCACTACTAAAATTTTCCCAAGAGACCATGGACAATTGAAATTTTATTTTTTTAGTTTAATTATATATTTTTTTCAATTAAAAAATAGTAATTATATTAATCAAATATTTTTTTCATCCTTCAATTGTAAATATTTTTCAAAAATAATTATATGTTTTATTTTTTAATTAATTTTATTATACTATAAATTTATATATATATATATATATATATATATTATGAAAAATTAATGATTCAGGGGAATAAAAGGTATATTAAATCTTAGAATGTTACAAGACTCTTCTTCCGACCGTAAGTTCCCCACTCCCAAGAATATATGTTGTAGTTTCTGATCAAAAGGGCTGGTCTGGTGATTATTTTACTTTCTAAACATATTAGTTTAGTTGGATATAACTAATGATTCTAGTACAAGAACCCCAAGACAAATTGAAATATCTAATTACTATTACTTTGTTTATTTTTAGCGTCATGTAAAATGGAGAATTTATTTATTTATTTTTATTTTTATATATGGTTTTTTATTTATTAAAAAATCATGTGTAAAATTATAATAAAACAATTAAATTTTCTTCTAACATGTACACACTACTTTAGTAAAACAATATATGTAACGCTTTCATTTTTAAGGAGTAATTTTGAAATATATTACGTAAACAATGACTAATTATTATTGGTAAATTATTTTAAGTCCATTTAATTATTGTAAATCATTTTATTAAACTATTCACCTTTTTATTAAATATTAATTTTTCTGGTGCACTATAGAGGAAATAATGTGTTTCCTAACTGATTATGTATCATCATATAAGGTATAATACGATCAATCACATGTGTATAACCAACACAAAATCTCCTAAAATTATGTAATACGGTATCAATGATATTCAAGAAAAAAGTAAAATATAACTAATAATTAAATGAATTCTTAAAATGAAAAAATAAAATAAATTTCATAATAATCCCATCTCGGTATAAAATACTATATACAATAATTAGTAGAACTCATTTACATATAATAGTTTCTTTCATACTTTTTTTACAAAACCAAAAATAGGTTATATTTGGTAATTATATGTGGGTTAATAATCATAAAAAACACAAAAATAAAATAAATGAAAACTAATAACATTAAGTTGAAATTGAAGAGGTAATGTTTTGTTTTCATTAACATTCATCTTCTGTAACTCATTTCCCCAATGTTTATTATATATGTTTTTAATAGAGTTAAATCTATGCATAGTTTCATCATTTTTTAACTAATAAAATATGATTGTCCCTCTACTTCTAATATATCTAAAAATCCAAATGGGTCACCATTAATATCATCAATATACTTGTAGTCTAGTATCTTAGTTTCCCAAGATATCACTATAATCTTGAGTGAAACAATAATAATCATTCCAATTCCTTGAATTATTTTCATTATATGTGATCAACATGGAATGATTTGGTTCTCCCATTAAATAACATATTATTTCATCATGATTTACTTTGTAACCCCTCTAACATTTTCATCTATGGAAAAAATCATTATGAAATCAAAAAATACTTATTTAATTTTATTAAATCCTAATATACCATATACTGAATCTCTTTCATCATAAGAAAGGATATATAAAATAATAATAGATATAGTAAAATAAAAATTGTAGTCTAGTTGGATATATTTTAATCCCATTAATTTTTTTATAAATTTAGATACCAATCTTTCCTAGAATTATTCACTATTATTTTAAAATATTGGATTATTGGATGTGTTTGATTCTTTATCATGACCATTGAACTAATATTAGTAATATATATTAGTCATGTTCATTCCTCTATACTTTTAAAATTATAATATAAAATAATTATTTTTTAAATACCCTAGGTTATCTCATATTATTATAGTAGTAATTCTAAACACCCAATAAATGTCCACTTTCATAACCATGAAAACCCTTTCTTGTGTGATGTTATTAAATAGACTCATTTTATCCAACATGGACACATAATTCAATTATACTATGACATAAACATTTCAATTTGATATAGTTTTTGGCCCTAATATATGATGAATATACATATTATAGAATTTAAATTTTTTTATTCACATCTATGGTATTTATTTTAATCAAAATATGGTTGTGGAATTTCAACTTTATTAAAAACAGATTCCGTATTTCCTATTATTCCGTGATTATTGAAGTATATTATATTATATATTTGAGAAAAATTTCATTATTCAAGTATTTTCAATATTTATTTCTAGTTTTAATGATGTTGATTTGTTTGTCCTAAATATAGGCTTCCTGATTTGGAATTCATAATTTGATAACATTACCAACTCTTGTTTTCAATATCAAGTGATCATCCATGTATTAATTTTTATCATCTACCAATAATATCTTCATTTGATTATAATGTTATAGGAATGACATCTCTAGGAATTCAGTTAACTATGTATAAATAAAATGACTCATATTCTTTTATAGTATACAACTACATATCAAAATATATTTCAGTTATAGGTGTTGAATAATATTATTTTATTCCATAAAGCTTTATAAATTGATATAAAACTTTATTATCTTCTCCTATTTGATATATTATTTCCATGTCAAAATTCATATGTAGTAATATCCAGTGAATGAGCCTTGGTTTTATAACATTATTTTCTATAATGTACTTTAATTTTATTTGGTTAATAAAAAAAATGAACATGAATCCATTTATGTTTGATTGGCAATACATCCTGAAATAAAATATTACAATAATATCTTATTTAATTGATGAATAATTTATTTGAGATTAAACTTTCATATTTATTGACTATTATATTGAATGTATCTTGATCTATTTCGATTGATCATTAATAACACAAAATAAAATTAAATAAAATTAAAAATAATTTCAAATTGATTATTTTAATCAGGTTAAATTATGATGTTACTAAAATCATATTAACCATTAATAACATAAATAAATCATTGAATGGTTGGCTAAAATGGTTTTAGGGATCCCTCCCAATGAAAGAATATACAAGTCAAAAATCTATTAAGAAATACTATATTTATATATTATATAAACCAACATATTCAAGAAAATTCTAATTACTTTGAATAATATTAGAGATAACATATTTTTTATAGCCTCTTGTTTGGAACTATCATCAACCTATTAATTTTATATTTTATGTCCATGTATAAAACCTTTACATCCCATAAAGTTTCACATTTATCTATTTAATTTGTAATTCACTTTCTAACAACACTAGATAACAAATAAATGATTTTCTATTTATTCCTAAAAATTGAAAATTTTAAAAAATAATTCAACCATAATGAATTATATATTCATAATCATCATATATGTGAATATGTTCACTATAAATGTTTCAAATATTGAAGGTTTTCCAAAGATAATAATAAAATCACTATATAGGTAAATATTCTATGTGGGAACATAAATGTAGTCATATCCTAGTTTTTTATAGACATAAAAACAAGGATTTATCATAAAAACGATTATAAAATTTCAAAAAAACATAACAAGAAAGCATCACCAGTCATTGGTAAATAAAAGTCAAGCTAAAATGATAATTTAATGTAACACATTTTTTCCTTTTATAATCAATTCATACCCTCTAGATTGTCACTATCCTTGAGAATACCCAAGAACTGTCTAATATGGAATATATAATTCCAGTAGCATATACTTTTAGAACCTATACCCTTATCACTTACCTTATATTAAGTATTTCATTCCTCTAGGATTCAACCATTTGAAAAGTATCAGTATCTATAATATTTAATATGTAGAATAACAATAGAATAAAACTTTTTTAGAGTAAAATCGAACATTCATGTGATGTGTTGTTGGACTATAGAACATTTAGGATGTTTTCATCTTTTTTATAATGAGAAATACCATTAGCAATGAGTCGAATGGGGTTATTTCCCCTTAATAGTAAATATCATAGGCTTCATGGTAGGTTTATAAGCATTAATTAAATGGAATATTGTTTTCAATAAAAAAAGTTGCACACACTTTTTCATGAAATATATGAGATGATACATAAATTAATTATATAAGTTAATTTTAGAGAAAATATTTTTTATCACAATTAAAATGGGATACAACTAAAACATATTTTTTCTAAAACATGAGGTATTAATTATTATTAAAAATCAATTATTAATTTGGTGGAATGGGGGTGAGAATATACTATTTAATGTATGACAATGAATATATCTTTTATAAAAAAAATAAGTACCTACAAATATCTTCATTTAAAATATCAAATTTTTATAATATAATTTAATAAAAAAAACATTATATAAACTTTTATGATTTTGAAAAATGGAGATCCAGAATCAAGGATTAGCATATTCCAAGATAAAATTATAGTATGTGGTATGAATGAAGATCATTGTGAACCAAAGTCCAATACTAGTGAAAAAGTTCATTTTCCTATAAATAGACCATTCAATTTCCCATTTATACATTATGAATAGTAAAAGGGAATATGAAGTTTATGAGTCCCACCCAAAGAAAACTACCACTTTTTAGATAGCGAAATCCTCATTTAATAATACATCAATAGGAAAATAAACACTCCCATGTGATTTATGAATAATTATAAAAAGAGAGTTGATTAAAAGAGGGAAGTGGTTTTAAATTTTTTTCAATAATACCTTCATGAATGGACATTTTTCTAGTTCTAGAACTGAAACAATGGTGAAGATTTCCCATTAAGGTAAATCTCAAAGAATATTTGTCTATATTAGACCTTTTGATATACGGAGGTCATTATAGAGACCATTATAACCTTAATAACATACAATATTTCAGAAATCATCTTGTTATTTACATGTTCACTAACATGAAGTGTTCCATACCAATTTTCCCATGTGGATCCCATAATCTTAGTGGCCACATATTATAATTTTTTTGATCTTGGGATGGCTTTTCCATCAAATTAATTACTTATACTACAATGTTTTACTTGGAACACCATTTCTATATTCTTATAGAAGACAAACTAGCCTTAATAGTCATTATGATAGACCAATTCTTTTATCAATAGAACTCAGATACCCTCTATAACATCATCTACAAAAAATTTGTTTCAGTATGGATTTTTTTAAAAATAACCCAAATTATTGACTAAGTAACATGTTTGATTCTAATTGTTAGAAACATTGTTTTTTCATCTCTTCAAGTGGTATCAATTGTTGGAGGTTAAGGGAATATCATAGCCTACGGTCATATATTCTTCAAACTATACCCCTATATTCTCGTGATTTACTATGTGTATGAGTTTTTAATGGGTAACCAATACATCAGTCTCGTGGTTAATCTTAATATTATAAACCAAAAAAATGATGTTTATTTCATGTCATTTAACACAAAATGTATAGTATAATTGTCCATCCTTCATGACTGTTAATTGTATGTTGTGGTTTTTTCTATACAAAGATATAAATTATAATGAATTTTTCTACACATAAGATATTGAAAAATATTATACACCCTCTTACATCGATTTCAAAAATAAAAATATCTCAAGGGTGAAATTCAATCTCTTGTAAATTATTATTAAATTTCACATTGATCCTTCTTTATTGACTATAATTATAATTATCATCTTTCAAATATGATTGAAAACCCATGTCATACATATTTATGAAGTAACACATGACATTATAGATTTTGATTAACATGGAATTGATATATTGGAATCATTATAATGATTCAATATAAGAACTGTTATTACTCCTTCCTCTACGAGAACCAAATTTATATCTGAAATATCATTAAACACTAGTTAACCATTTAAAACATCCTTCAAGACTCTAAACATAGTCAAAACCCTTTGACCATCTATGTTGAAATTTAAAAAATTTGTGACTATTTCTTTCTATGAGTATAATATAATAAACGTGGCCTTTAAACCGCTATATATTGAATAAAACTGTAACATAACCTCTTAATCCATTTGGGATGTAATTAAACACTAGAATAACCCTTTAACCTTCCATGAAATCACTCAAATATACTGTATATATCACCTTCTTGGATGTAACAAAATCAATTATACTATTTATTCCTTAATTTATGGTGATAAATGTAATAACCTATGTAATGTTAATATAAGTAATTTTGATGTATTTTTAATATTAATTAATTATATTTTATAGAGTTACATTAATTATAAAAAATTAGATAATTTTATAGTATAATGGAAAATTTATTATTTATAACCAAATTTGGTTCCAATAAATTATAAGGTTATATTTAAAAGTTTAATTCTAAATTTTTTGAATTTTAAATTCAAATATTGAACATAATTTTAAAATTAATTATGTTAATATCATGAAAGGATGAAATTTAAAAATTTTCTTAAATGTATGATATTTCAATCAACAGTGAAGAATACTGAATTTTATTTAAAACATCATTTTATTTTCTATTATTTAAAAATGTAACATTTTATTGTTGTCATAACCCATCCCACCGAGTCATGATCCACGACTACCCATTCCCTCCTCCAATAGGATAGGGGATATCGACCAATGTTGCGTAGGCATATCACATACATGGGAGCCATTAGCCTAAAGTACCTATACGCATGCACCCACATCCATATCCATAAAAAACTGTAGAGATATAAAAGTTAAACTAGTACAAAATGAATGCATAAATATATATCTCAAAACAGAGTACAATAATACTGAAATAGGTAAAAAGGGTAAGATACAAGCCCACCAAAAGAAAACTGTCAAAGCATCCAACCTGCTAAAAAAGGGGATCATTGTCACACACACATCTGGAACCCATCCATATTTCCAATCCACAACTATGATCCACTTGCTCCTAGTCCCCCTGGGACAGTTTTAGAATACATGTGGTATTCACAAGACATGAAATGTGTGGGAAAATCCCATGCATGGGTGATTATAAAAAAAACTTATTAGGGGCCCCAAAAACCCAAAATAAAAACGGAGAAACTAATAGGCATCTATCCGCTCAACACAAGCCAGAGGAAATCCCAATAATAGAGACATTCCATCTCAACCAATCCTTATATATACATGGATAGTAAACTCAACACCAACTGGTAAGTTAATCAAGATGACACACACCACAAAGAACTCCCAGAACATCCTAGATATAATCCCAATAGACTCCATGTCCCATGACCCACAATGATAAATCTATCCATAACCACTAACTCGAGGTTCCAATGTACTATTTTCCTTAGAGTACTAACTCCATAATCCCATCCATGCTAGATGGCACACAACTAAATGAACTCACTCCATTGGTTATACCGTGACATTCCAGGATTGAGCCCATATGATCACTCATCAAGAATGCTAAACTGATGGAATAGCCCAACCATCCCGGGTGGTACCTATCCGAGAGAGTATAATTGTCAGCAATTTCCAAGAAGAAAGTCTCCTAGTGACCTATATGATCTTCAAAACATAGGTAGGGGATCTTTCCTAGGACTACTGTGGGGCACTATGAACCCTATCTTAAACATCGTTCTCAGAATAGGGTATCATGAAACAATTCTAATCTTAAACAAATCGCTAAGAAGAGGATCATATCCCACAGAGAGAGGGTAATGTAGATTTCCCACACTCTTCCTAGGAAAAAACCCCCATAGAACACTTAAAGAAAACTAAGGGGATTAATCGATGATACAAACTCGATCAGACTACAACCCCATCAGAAAGATCTGATCTCAAAACACATGTAAAGGGTCAATGCCCAAGGCTCATTGGGGCTCCATCCCCTACCAGAAATATACTCCTGGGTATTATATCAGTTCCCAAGTAGATATTTGTCATGTTGATACCAAACTTCCACCAAGGCAAACCCAAATTGATGTGAGGATCACATTAGGCCTCTCATTGGGATACATACTCTATGTTTTTGAATGAGTAGTCAAAGAGGAATGAGGAAACTCACTCAAGTGTGTTAGAAAACACCCATTCTACCTATCATGGGGTAGTTGAAGAGGGTTCACAATCCTGTGATGAGGATATGATTCCACAAACCCTCATAGGAAAAATACAACAAGATCTCACTGAACCACTGTTGGTATAAACGTCTCTAACCAAAATGACTCAAAATGCCACCTCGTGTTGCATCTTAATGGCCCAAAACATGGACACCATCACAATCTAGAAGGAAAAGTGGACAAGATATGCAACTTATTGTCCTCCATATGAGTCCATAAGAATAATATGTTTGAGGTAAAAAATTCTCTAAAGGAGGTATATGATATATACCTATCATACACGACATGACTCTCAACACCGACCCCTGACCATGATATCTGATGGTACTATACATGTATAGAAAGGAACTATATGGTGTGTACCACATGTATTAAGATGTATGACATTGACCGATTATTTGGGTTTTTCATATACCCTATACGAACTTGTTATCCATGTACCATGACAATACATGTACTCATCATACATGACGTGTTTCTCCAGCCCCGGGCCCCATCCTATGTCCTTCCCTATACATCTCACCTAGCCGTGTTGGACACACGACGTGTACTGTAATGACCCGAATATGGATCCACTCAACTGGTGCCCCGTACCCGGTTCACCACATTACCTCAAGCGCATTTCCCCAAACTCCAGAGGCTACCGACTAGCAGCGATGGCCTTGGTGAGTCATTGGGGAAACTATGCCCTCATATGGTAAAGTATACAAGGGAGAGAAATTAACAAAAAATATCGGAAGCAGTAAACAGTATACAACAACTGAAACTAAATAGCGAAAACAATGTATAATATAATAATGATGATAATGATGTTGAGGGTACAACTATGTAAGGAAATAAGCAAACAAAAAAACGTGCAGAAATACAACTAAGAACAGATTACTAAACGTAAACAACAACTCCAGCAGCATCTCAAGCCTATGATCGGTCCTATACTCTCTGGATCCAACCAGAAATCATGTACCTGAAATAGAAGGGCCACAATCCCTATCCACACCAGTAATCATATAACCTGTTTAGGCTAAAAAGAAAGACCCAAACAGGGTGTCAGACAAATCCCAGTGGGAAACCACCACAAGATCAGTGCCCTACTGTCAGTGAGAAATATAGAAAAAGTAAATGAAAAAAATACAGCAGAGAAACAGGAGTACTCTAAAGAAAAAAATCCTGCAAATCTCCATTTCAATTATTTCGTAACTTAATTTAGTCGTTTACTTATTACCCAAGTAATGTAGCTACAACTCTATATTCCCAAAACATATTAAGTAACACAACAGGTATCTCAGAAGACAACCTAAACAACAAGAAGTAAAAACACAATATTGTTCTTTGTCTGGGTGGACTCGTCACAGCTAACCAAACAATTCAAAATGACTCTCTAGGTGGCTCAAAGTAGCAGACAATTATAGTCAAGTAATCAAACAAAGGCAGAGACACTCTGGAAATCACTCACCGTCAATTCCCTTGCGGTCTTGCAACGAAATATGTAGACTCTCTGAGGAAGAACTTACGTCTAATTCCCCCTATAGTATCGATACATAACTAAGGAAACTATAATAAAGCACAATGTACAATTCTCATAGTTCCTTTGAATGATACTAATTTATAACAGACTCTCTAGGGAAGCCCTGAATCATCAATTCCCCCTTTAGTCTACCGCACCAGGTTCACATAGCCCAAAGTCGTCTAGTCATGCAAAATCGACTGTTATCACCCCTAAGTATTTTCAAAAACTACATGGATAATAGCTACAATGCATAAAAATCATGTAAACATCAGGAAATACATGCAATCAGTTATAACATGAAAACTAGCAATTGTAATAGGGATTGCCTTTCAGGCAACTGTGCCAAACAACGATAATCAGCTAAACAAGGATAACACCCATGGGGTGATCCTAAAACCTGCAACAAACCTATAATATTCATCTGACCTCATTAATACAATCAATCTAAGGTAGATAATAATTCAGGATCAAAACCCTAACCCGAGATACCCGATACATGGGAATCCATCACTGTTTCCCAAAAACTCAAAGACATCCATCGTAAGGAAAAAAACCCCCTACCTCGATCCTATAAGAACGATATACTTAAACCTCAGCCCATGAATTGCCCTAGAATGGAGGAGATCTACAAAAACCTCTAAAACGTTCAACCTCAGATAACTCTCATAAGAAAAAGAATTAGGAAACATGGCCAATGAGGAACCAAGAACTCACCGCTGTAATTCTATTGCAACCGATGACATTCGATTCAGATAGCAGGTGACAGATCAATGGATTGGAAAAGATCCGCGGCAGTACCCTCACTCCCGGTTGAAAAAGCTCGAGAAGAAGACGAATTCAGGGTTATGTCACGACCCCAGTCCGTTTAATGAAAAAAAACAAGTACACGACGTGTACTATGCTTTGCCGTAAACCGCATTAAGTAGCCTCCACATCACCCCTATCCACCGTGTTTGTGTCCTGGACATGTCCAGCACATGGCCATGCATGGAAACAAAGTACATGGAATGTACTTAGAAAGTACATGGCGTGTACTTGGAAAATATCCAGATTATCCTCTTTTTTCCAAAAACTACCAGAAAAGGAAAACATACCTGAACAGAATGTCCGGGATCTTACAAACTCCCCCCCTTAAAAAAATTTGTCCCCGAATTTCCCTAACAGGGTGGAAATGAAAAAACCTCAAACAACTCTTGCCACTGTGATCGCATATCAGCCTCCCTCTCCCAAGTCTTATCCTATACACAGTCGTGCTGCCATAGCACCCGTACTAGTGGAACAGATCGGCCATGGAGTACATTTTCACTACGATCAACAATCCTGATAGGATGCTCCTTTAATGATGTATCTTGCTCCATCTCAACCTCCTCGGGTTGAAAAACATGAGACGGGTTTGAGAAATAGCGTCGAAGCTGTGAAACATGGAAGGCATCGTGCATATCCTAGTGCCTCTGAAGCAATTGCAACCTATAATAAACCAGCCCGACTCTCTCCAGGACCTCAAACGGCCCAACATATCTTGGTGAAAGCTTACCCTATCCCCTGATCCTCTTATGTCCAAACCACAGGGTAACACAAAAAAAAACTCGATCTCCAACTTTGAAATTCCAAAGATCATCTCCGCTGATCAACATAAGATTTCTATCGAGACTGTGCAGTAGCCATCCTCTTCGGAATCAAATCCACCAGTTCTGTGGTATCCTTTTCAAGGTGAGGTCCCATCATAGCTGCCTCTCCTTCCTCTAGCCAACACAAGGGTGATCGGCATGACCTACCATATAAATCCTCGTAAGGTGCCATCTGAATAGTTTCTTGAAAACTATTATTATAGGAAAACTCCAATAGAGGTATATGTCTCTCCCAAGAACCTTCAAAATCAAGGACGTAGGCTCATAGCATGTCATAAAGCACCTGAATCGTGTGCTCTGACCGGCCATTTGTCTGGGGATGGTAAGCTATACTCAGAAGTACCTGTGTACCCAAAGCCCTCTGTAGCCCTTTCCAAAAATGCTATGTAAAACAGGCATCCCTATCGGAAATGATATTACGCAGAACCCCATACAAGCGTATAATCTCACGGATGTACAACCGTCCAATCTCATCAACACCGAAGGTCTCCTTGATCAGCAAGAAGTGAGCAACCTCCGTGAGTTTGTCAATGACAAATCATACCATGTGATTACCTCGAGGAGATCTCAGTAACCCTATCATGAATCCCATCACGCCATCATTACACTTCCACTCAGGAATGGGTAGTTGCTGTAAAAGCCGTGCAGGTCACTGGTGCTCCACCTTCACCTATTGACAGGTGGAACATCTCATGATAAAACCAGCAACATCTCTCTTCATACCCAGCCACCAATAATGGCGGTGTAGATCATCATACATCTTGGTGATGCGAGAATGAACTACCCAAACTGAGGAATGAATGTATCACATCAGTCCCTCGCATATATCTGCTAGCACCCATACACATCCCTGGAAATTCATGATCTCATCCTCTCCTATGATCCATCCGGGAAGAGGGTCCTCTCCTGACACGCTTTCCCATAGGACTAGGCCTTCAGAATCTGATAGCTACCTCATTAGAACACGATCAAGAAGGGTAGAGGTAATAGCTACAGAAGAAATAAAGGTCTGATCCTATCAGTCGTGCACCTCCAAATGCATTTCAGAAAACAGAGCCATAAGCTGCAACTCACTGCTGTCTTGTTGTACTACCTGTATATGTGTCCTCCTGCTCAGTGTGTCTGCCACAACGTTGCCTTTCCAAGGCGTATAAGAAAGCTCTAAATCGAAAGACTGTAGGTACTCAACCCACCTCAACTATTTTAGATTCATTTCACGCAATGTGAAGATATTCTTGAGACTCTTGTGGTCAGTATATACCACAAAATTCTCTCCCAGAAGATAATGTATCCAACAACGCAAGGCATGAACGACTGCAACCAACTCCAGGTCATGTGTAGGATAGTTCCTCTCATGTGGCCTCAAATTTCAGGATCCATACACAACAACACGATCCTCCTGCAGAAGCACTGCTCCGATCCAAATGCTAGATGCATCACATAAAACTGTATAACTCCTGCTTGGCTCCGGTAAAACTAGAATCGGTGCTGAAGTCAATCTCCCCTTCATCTCTTGAAAGGATAAATCACAGGATTCTGACCAAACATACACCACCCATATCTTAGTCAAGCACATAAACAATGCTTCTATGTGTGAGAAGTCCTGTATAAACCACCTATAGTAATTATCCTTCCCTAAGAAACTTCATACCTCAAATACATTTTTTGGCTTCACCCACGTGACTACTGCTCTCACCTTTTCTAGGTCTACTGATACTCCTATCTCTGAGATGACATGACCCAGGAAGTGAATCTCTTCCATCCAAAAGTGGCACTTCGAGAGCTTAACTTATAACTGATGCTCCCACAGTGTACTCAAAATGATCTCAAGATGGGTAGCATGGTCGTGTTGAGTGTGAGAGTACACCAAGATATCGTCCATGAAAAACACCACGAAAGAATCCAAGTAAGTATGTAAAATTATTTTCATCAGCACCACAAAAACTACTGGCATGTTCCTAAGACCGAACGGCATAACCAAATACTCAAACAGGCCATACCTGCTCAGGACGGCTTTAAGGGGTATATCAGATGGTCTGATACGCAACTGGTGGTAGCCGGATCTCAAGTTGATCTTCGAGAACACTCTGGCTCCTCGAAGTTGATCAAAGAGATCATCTATCCACGGTAACAGATATCGGTTCTTGACCATCAACTGTTTTAGCTTATTATAGTCCACACAAAGTTGTAATGTACCATCCTCCTTCATTGCAAAAAGAACGGGCAAACCCCAAAGAGAAGTACTGGGTTGGATAAAACCCATTGTCTACAGCTCATCCAACTGCTTCTTGAGCTTCTACAACATAATTGTATCCATCTTATAAGGAGGAATGGACACCGGTGCCACTATTAGAAAAATCTCAATAGAAAGGTCCACCTCACACTCTAGAGGAAAACCTGAAAAATCTTATGGAAAGAAATATGGAAAGAGACAAACCACTGGAGGAAAATCTATCTGAGAAGTCCCCTTTTCATCCAGATATAAGCTAGAAATATGGGTCATAACACCACCCAACCCATGATGCTCTGGTCCAGCTCTACTCACCTTGACATCCCATTCTCCCTTGTGAATAAAATATTCACCCTCTGGTGATGTGAAACTCACCCTACGTCGATAGCAATCGAAAAAGGACTGGATGGGAACTAACCAGTCCATCTCGAGAATAATATCATATCATGTCATCTCCAAAACATAAAGACTCCATTAAAAAAGTCACCCATAAAATTCAAGGGGGTAGTCTAAGAACTGTTGCATGCTAGCAGTTCTAATTCCCAAAGGAGTGTAGCGTCATCATATCCTCAAAAGTATAAATAGTAATTCAATGGCTTTCCCAGTTATTCTCAAAAATAGGTCTATGAGAAGCTCCTTTATCGAAAAGTGTAGAGGGTAAAACTGAGGCTACTAAAATTGTACCTCGAACTGTTGAAGGTCCAGGATCCTACTCTTGATGAATTTTCTCTACCGCAAAAGTCTGGCCTGCACCGCGGCCCTTTGTAGCAACTTGAGATCCCTGAGATGACCCTCCCTGAGTCTGAAAACTGCGTCCATGGCTTCTACCCTGGCCTGAATGACCATAAGAACTCTATCCCCCAGTATGCTACGGAACTGGTAATCCTTCTCCTGTGTGCGAAGTCAAAACTGATCCTCCTTCACTAGCTGCTGGAAGAAGAACCATTCAGAAATGTTGTAGATTACCCATCTTGCCGCAAGATCGGCACTCCACTGGGTCTCTTGTACACTGAGGCTTCTTATTCCCATTTTTCCCACACTGATAGCACACCACCTGGTTTGCAGAAGGAATATCTCATCTACCAGAAGGAATACCTCACTTCTTCGAGTCACCTCATGTAGACTCTCGGTGGCGCTTCTTGCTGTCTACCTGAAAAAACTCTGTCCTGGAAGCTGAAACTCCATGGTCCACAACTCCAGTGTCCCTCAGGTTTCTCTCCTTGATAAGCGTTTGGTTGACTATAAGATTAATAGAAGTCAACTAAAAGATGTTCACCTGAGATCTGATGTCCAACCTGAGGCCTTCCTCAATCTTCTTCGCTAAAAACAACCCGTCATTCCCCAGAACTTGAGTGAAACTCCATAACTCTGTGAAGTGAAAGGAATAATCCATAATTGTGTGAGTACCCAACTGCATGTTCAAGAACTCTATGGCTCTGTATGCCCTCAGCATCGCCAGGTAGAAGAATTCATAGAACGTACACTAAAACTCATCCCAAGCCATAACCTGTTCGTGCCCTGCCTGTGAAACCACATACCACCATCTCTTGGCGGAATCTTTTAGCATATAAGTGGAGAGGTTTACTCTCCTATATGGAGGCATCTTCAGGTGCTCAAATATGGATACCATGGCTTCTAGCCAGGACTCTGCAGCCTGCGGTCTTCCATCCCCTGTGAACATGGGAGGATGCTACTGTACCAAAACCCGCGTCTGCTCTACCATAGAAGGGGCAGGATAAAGAGCTCCCTTGAAGGTTGGCATGAATCTCATGAAACCCTCTCTGAACTGAGAATTGGCACCCGGGTCTGGAGTCACTGTAGTTTCCATATCTGGAACGATAGGCAGAACTACTGGTAGTCCCTGATCTTCTATATCAGGCGTACGTTCACTGCCTGGTTCCTGACGTACAACGGGAGGATTTCTTTGTCCCATGATTCTACAAGATCACAAGCACACATTTATTAAAAATGAACACATTTTTAACTTAAGAGATTCAAATGGAACAGGAGATAAAAACTCTAAAATTTTGGGAAAACAGGACTACACTGCGTGTTTCCTTAAATTTTACCATGGGCGTGTACCTTGGCTATACATGGCTATGTAAACCACTGGGCTACATGGCATGTTCTCAAAATACATGGCCTGTACTAACCCCTTTTTCTTCTGGCCTAATTACTCCCACATGTCAAGGATCACAGACATTCCCAGCAGGACACGACACGACGTGTTTTTCCACTACACGGTGTGTTCTTAAGATTTTTCCCCTTTCTGTGTCATTAGCCACACAGACTAGTAAACGGACCACTACATCGCAGCTTGTCAACATGGTACATGGAATGTTTCCCTTTTGATTTCCCAACCCATGTATTCAGCTTCATGGCTAGGTCACACGACTCCTCTAATACAAAATTACACAGCGTGTTCATGGATGACACAACATGTACTAGACATGCCTTAACTAGATCATGTTGTTAGAGACACAGCCTAACACTCAGCCGACCCTACACGACATGTTCCAGATGAACACGATGTGTACTTGAAGGAAAACCCCAGCCTGTGTTGTTCGTGACACGGCCGGATACCCAAGTCATACCCCACGGCATGTAAACTAGTACACTGTGTGTTCCAACAAAAACTTTCACAACCCTGTGTCCCTGCCCACAGAGTTAGTGTCATGAATAAAAACTACACGACGTGTATTCATGAAGTACACACCATGTAGTCTGGGTTTTTCTAGATAGTGGCCTCAGAACTACACCGGAGCCCAGAAAACACAGAGAAACGAGCGTTAAGGTGCCAAATTATGATCTATGGGGGCCCATACTCCCTGTGAATCAAAGCATGGCATCATAACCATGCATATATCAAGTAAATAGTATAAAAACTCATGATCCACAAAATTCATATCCTCATGGTCCCATAACCCATAGGTCAGAGGATCAAAACCTCCCTTTGATACCACTTTTTAACGACCCGAATCTAGAGCCACTCAACAGGTGCCCCATACCTGGTTCGCCACATGACCTCAAGCTCATTTCCCCAAACACCAGAGGCTTTCGACTAGCAGTGAGAGCCTTGGTGAGTCATTGAGGAAACTATGCCCTCATTTGGTAAAGCATACAAGGGAGAGGAAATAAAAAACAATAGTGGAAGCAGTAAACAACATAAAACAACTGAAAATAAATAACAGAAACAATGTAAAATAGAATAATGATGATAATGAAGCACCAAGTAAATGTATCTAAGGAAAGAAGCAAACACAACCATGTGCTAATATACAACTGATAACATAGTACTAAAAGTAAACAGCAACTCCAGTAGTATCACAAGCCTAGGCTCGGTCCTATGCTCTCTGTCTCCAACCAGAAATCATGTACCAGAAGTAGAAGGGACACAATCCCTATCCACACCTGCAACCATCTAACATGTTTGGGCCAAAAAGAAAGACCCAAATAGGGTGTGAGACTAATCCCAGTAGGCAACCACCACAAGATCTGTGACCTACTGTCAGTGAGCAATAATGAAAAAGTCAATGAAATAAATGCAGCAGAAAAAAAGGAGTACACTAAAGTAAACAATCATACAAATCTCCATTTCATTTATTTAGTAACTTAATTTAGTCATTTACTTATTACACAAATAATCTAGCAATAGCTCTATATTCACAAAACATAGAAAGTAACACAATAGGTATCTCAGAATACTACCAAAACTACAAGCAGTAAAAAACACAAGCATGTTTGTTGGCTTGTTGGACTCATCACATCCAACCAAACAATTCACACTGACTCTCTGGGTGTCTCAAACTAGCAGACCCCTATAGTCAAGTAATCATACAAAGGCACAAACACTCTAGTAAGCACTCACCGTCAATTCACCCGCGGTCTTGCAAGGAATGCTATAGACTCTCTAAGGAAGCACTTACATCTAATTCCACCTATAGTCTCGATACTTAACTAAGGACACTCTAAGGAAGAAAAAATTCCAATTCCCATAGGTCTTGCAAACGATACAAATTTATAACAGACTCTCTAGGGAAGCCCTGAATCGTCAATTCCCTCTTTAGTCTACTGCACCAGGTTCACACAGCCCTGAGCAGTCTAGTCGGGTGTAATCGACTATTAGAAACCCGAAGTATGTTCAAAAACTACTTTCCTAATAGCTACAATGCATCAAAATCTTGTAAACAGTAGGCAATACATGCAATCAGTTATAACATGCAATCTAGCAATTGCAATTGGTTTTTCCTTTCAGGAAACTGTGCCAAACGACGATAATCATCCAAACAAGGATAACACCCATGGGGTGATCCTAAAACATGAAAAAAGCCTATAATATTCATCTATCCTCAAGCTTATAAGAAATATAAGACAGAAAATAATTCATGATCAAAACCCTAACCCAAGATACCCGATACATGGGAATCTGACAATTTTTCACAAAAACTCAAAGACATTCATCGTAAGCCCAAAAACCACCTACCTCGATCCATGATGATCGATATACTTGAACCTCGGCCTGTGAATCAGCCTAGAACAAATTAGATCTGCAAAAATGTCTAAAAATTTCAACCTCAGAT
This sequence comes from Viscum album, assembly GCA_963277665.1. Classification (NCBI taxonomy): domain Eukaryota; kingdom Viridiplantae; phylum Streptophyta; class Magnoliopsida; order Santalales; family Viscaceae; genus Viscum; species Viscum album. The sequence continues at coordinate 1,795,082,795 of OY728158.1, forward strand.
AACTCTCATGAGAGAAAGAATCAGGAAACATGGCCAAAGAGAAACCAACAACTCACCGATGCGATTCTATTGAAACTGATGGTGTTTGATTCTGACATCAAGTGAAGGATCATTGGCTCAGAGAAGATCTGTAGCCATACCCTTTCTATCGTTCGAAGAAGCTGTAGAAGAAGATGTATTCGGGGTTATGTCGCGACCCCAGTCCGTTTAATGAAAAAAAATCATGTACATGGCGTATACTTTTAATTTACACGGTGTGTACTAGGATTTTCCGTACACCGCATTAAGCGCCACCACATCACCCCTACACACTGTGTGTGTGGCCCGTACACAGCCAGCACATGGCCCTATGAGGAAACAAAGTACACAGCGTGTACTTGGAAAATTTCCAGGTTCTCCTCTTTTTCCCAGAAACGACCAGAAAAAAGAAAACATACCTGAAAAGAAGGTTTGGGTTCTTACATGTACCTTGGGTACATGTTGTGACCTAAATAATTGACCTTGTGGGTCGTGTTCTCATTGATTTCCCTTGTAACTAATACCATGTTTGTGTCTCCTATTCGTATACCGTTACATGACAATTCACTTAAAAATGGAAAGCATCGCCATGTTCTCTTGAAACATGGCTTGTATCACCACATAGAGTGTAAACCATCATACACAGTGTGTAGTCCCAAAAATTCATCTTCCATGAATAAGAATAATATATGGTGTTTTCTACTAATCTTCACACTGTGTAAACTGATGTTCTAGACAATAATTTCCTCTTAGTTACCCAAAACCCCCATTTTCAACCTGAAATCCACAAATCAACCCCTAAGGGGTCACTAGAAATCATCAAAGGGCTCTAAAACCTAAAAAAGGCACAAAAAGGAGTTTGGGACACAAATCTTGTTAATCTACCTTCCTCAGGGAGAAATTTCAAAGCTTCAGGTCAAAAAATATGCCTAGAAAACAACGCTTATCATTCAAGTGATGACCGACATAATGAATAGGGATCGACAACACCTCTTTTCTTCGTCACATCCTCAGATTGTCCGGCGCACAAGATAGATCCTCTCCCTTTCCTTTGTGCATCTCCATCCAATGAAAATGAGTGGTGTGGGGGGGGGTTGTTAGGATCAATTGTTAATTAAATTTCATTTAATTAATAACATCAAAACTCAATGACCTGCCAAATCATCCATAATCGTACATCCGGAACGAACAACTTTATGTCACACCTAGGGTAAACACAAAATTCAAAACTTAATAGAAATCTCAGATTTCCATTATGTGATTCCAATTGGGTGTTATTTTATTTTTACAATGAAACTTCATGCATGTAATAAAGCATGTTTAATATTTTTAATATCACCGCATTGAGGATCTTCGAGCATTGGAATCCCATGTCGAATCAGTACATGGCCTCAAAAATATTCTTTTAAATATTCTAATGTCCCACAATGAAAAACCCAAGTCATTAATGTTTCCCCAACATAAGGATTTTCATACCCCAAAAGCGAAATCCATGGAATTAGGAATAAAATTGAGTCTCAACTGGGTCTACCACATGAGAAAGCTCTCTAGAAGGATCGCATGCCATCAAAAAACACATGCTTAGGAAGCCACAATCCCATACCGGGTATTATTTTGGAAAACAAACTCCAAACTCAATGCCCAACTCATAGAAGTTGACAACATGGAGCATGAAATACACATGTCACTATAGTTGGGGTAGGTGGAAACCATATATCACCACCCATAGGTCATAAAAAGTATCTTGCGACTCAGCACCTCACTAACCCATATAGAAATAGATTTAAAGGGTTTATAAAACCCAAAGATATCTTGTTGCTTCTTCCAACACTCTATACCTATGATGAGAATAAATCTCACTGAACACGAGATCACATCATCGAACTCCATGGCCCCCTGACGTTGGTCTAGCACAACCATGAACGATACCTAACAGACATCAACCAAATCCAAAAATTCTACTCATTCCACAACCAACACCAAACCAAAACATGAAAAACCTAAAGCATGTCTTCTGGAACCCGAACAATCCGCTTATCTGGCATATCCACCCCGCTCTTGGGTATACCGCTGAGGAAAAGGAACCTCCTCATTTATTCATCTCACCATGTGACTCGTTTCAACATCTATCCTCCTAAATATGACATAATCCCCACCTTTAGAAAATACATCAAGAACATCTACAATGGATATCTGGCTACACGAGACCCTAGAAGAAAACTTTAAGCTATGCCTCCCAGCCTAGATGAGAAAGTGAAGGAAAATATCTAATAATTGCAAAAATGCCGCACTAACCACAACCGCATGGGTTGACTACAAGAATCCAACCACACCATCATCCCAATATCTGGAAATAGATAGAGAAATTCATTGAAATCATTTATTACCACCCTTATAAAGTTAAACCAACAGTCTTGTTCCTGAGAGAACATATCTCAATAATTGGACTTTCAATATTCAGAATTAATACTTGGGATATTTCCATAATGTAAGTACTCTTAGAGAATTTCATGAATTATCCTCACGTGTCCCACATACACAACCCTCAACGTCGAGCACACTAGGATACGACAAATGAATACTTCCCAGAAAAACCCCAATTAAGGTCAAGGACTCGACCAATCTATCTCTCAACACCACAAGGGCGTCCAATGCACTAAAGATATCACCCTACCCTATGAAAAACTCAACCCAAACATAGATCTAAGGATATCCTAACATGAGTTTAAACATCGAGAATCATCCCCCCCAAGACTCTAAGAAAATAAGTCTTTGACTCTCAGGTGTGGGTACTCCCCCCTTACAGTCACATGAACTAGGAGGCATCATCCACACCTAACCTCAACGATTTCTCCTCCAAGGAAAACAATATTGGGTTTCATAAGTGAATGAACTTTACATACGAGCCCTCCACCTACAATCCTCAACCGCACCATAGCTAACAAAGCCCCATGGGAGTCCACCAACATCTTGTCACAATAATCAGGGTTGTCCCTCAGTTTTAGTCTATGATGAAGCCAACACATAGGAGAGATCATCTTGGTATTCCCTCGGGAAGACGTCCAAATCTCCTCCACTATATAAGGGAACCCAAAATATCATAGCACCTCTACATTAGGGGTCACACAATCCATATGATAAAGGTCATTTATATCTACCCACACATGAGCTCATCTTACTCTGTCTAGGATCACTCCTCTATAATAGAGGAATTCCTTCCCCATAAGCCATCCACACTGCCAAAATCACAGGTGTATACCAGCAAAGCATGGATTTAATAGAACCATTACATACGTAGTAATACATCATAGAGACCCACTACCACTACAACAATATTTCTATGTGATCCTCTCTCTTTATTCTTAGAGCTAGATCACACTATCGGTAGAAGCGTGCGATCACTGGTGCTCTGTTCATGAGACTAAAACACAATGGTTGAGAAAAAATGAATCCTCTGGTATCATTATGCTTTAAAAAGGGGATAATCCAAGTGAATGTGGATCCTAACACTATAAAAACTGCAACTCAGGAAATGTAGTAACCTGTCATGCCCCTAGCCACAATTAAGCCTTAAGGCCAAAATCCCATTTTTATTAAAGCTCATCTTTCCTTATCCCACATGTCCATCCAACCTAGGCTTGGTCCAACACTTTAACAATTCAAAAACCCTCAAACAAACAATTCATATAAACTCATCCAATACACCTCGACACTACCTACTTTGGTCGACACTGACTCACCCATATGGTTTTGGATTGCATCTTAAACACGCATCTCGGTGGGTGATTTTCCCTCTAAATTTAATGATCAAAGTCATTTCAAAAAACAATAGAATAGGGTTTGATAATTCCCTATGTCACCCTAGAGATACTCAAACAAGACGTGGAAAGGATAAGGTACCCCTCTCTTGTATTTAACCAAACAACTAAAAAAGTAGAAAGGATACAAAGCATACCTCAAAAATATACTATGGTCATTGGGTCAAAGACCTCCTATTCATGAAACCACTCGTGTTCCTTACCAACCCCCTAATCCATGTCTATAATACCTAGGGGTGGTGGTGGTGGGTACAAACCAAAGCATCGACCACTTCTTTCTTATCTTATGCCACATCCACTACCCTGCAAAACACCTCGCTACTATTGCCACTGCCTTAATGGTTGAAGTACCATCTCCAAACCGGTATCTCAGTGAGTAGAACACTCCTAAATGAGATGTAAATTCATCTCAATAGAATAAAAAACCCACATCCCTAGATGGCCGAGCATTCCTAAGGCCCCCATAAATGATGGTGCCTCCGACATCACATGCCCAATGTCTGTGGGTCCTTCTAAATCAATACCACTATAAAATCCTACATCAAAAGCCCATAATATGTGATCAATCCATGCATATCATCTTCCAAAGCCAGAAAATCCATCTACGGATCAGTCTATCAAGAAACATCCACCTAAACACTCTATGATGGATCTACATGCTGGTCAAAGGTCAGAAGCACTAAAAGCTATCCACATTGGAGAAAATATGCCTCATTACTAGGCACCTAAAAGGTGACCTCATCACTCATTGGGTTATATCCTCAACCTAGATATAGAAATCTCAAAGGTTGTTATCATGGAAACATACTTATGGATGAAAATATGTGCAATGGTCAAAGAGTATATCTAGGGAGATAACTCTAAAAGGATATTGAAACCAAAAAACAATACTATATAATTAATGAAACAATGTTTTTCCCTGCAACCAATGACTAAATGTTCCTATTCAACAAGTTGGTTATATACGTCTTGGTTAATAGAAATATCAGACACCACCCCAACACTAGACACCCGAGACTGAAATACAAACTCTAAATACAAAAAAATATTGCACCAAACAAATCTAAATGCTAGAAAACCCTAACACTATGGTTCCAAAGTGGAGGATACTCTGATACCACTCTCTCACAGCCCGTCCAACATAGGCCGGAGACATGACTCCCTAATCCCACCTCTAATAGACCAGTGGCTGGCGACCAAATCCAATTAGGTATATCACATACATGGGTGGCATTAGCCTAAAGTACCTGTACACAAGCACCCACATCTATCTCCATGAAGTAGTTCATAGATATAAAATTAAAACAACTATCAAATTCATACCTACATCTATATCCCACAACAAAGAATGATAGTACTGAAATCATTAAAAAGGTAATGATACAAGCTCACCAAAAGAAAATAGTAAAAGTGTCCAACCAACTAAAAACTAAGGGATCTCTATACAATGCACATTTGGGACCTACTATTTTTTCTAGTCAAGAACTGTGCTCTACCCGCTCCTAGTCCAACAGTGATAGTACTAGAATACTAGTGGTCTTCATAAGACACAACATGTGTGGGTGAAGCACATGCATAGATGAGTATAAAAATACTCAGTAGGTTACTCAAAAACAAAAAACAAAAAGGGGTCAATTGATAGGAATCAGTCCTCTTGACCAAAGAGAGAAGAAATCCCAATTAGAGAGAAAGTCCATCTCAACGAATCCTTGTCTATACAGGAGTAGTAAGGTCAAAACACCTGGTAAGTCATACAAAAAGAAACATATCACATGGTTTCATAGAACATCCTAGATATACTCACAATAGACTCCATGTCTCATAGACCATGACCTTAAATATATCCATAAAAACTAACTTTAGGTTCTAACACACTGGTCTCCAAGGAATAATAAATTCAAAAGCCAAGCCATCTATGGAAATAGGGTCCCAGTGACAGCACAACTACCCCGCCTTAACATGGTCCTCGGGTCCTAGCCTACCAGGTACCACCAGTTGCCCCGCAGATATGTGGGGCCCACCCCAGGATCCACCAACATGCCTGAACGGGTAATCCGACTAATGATAATCCCCACCGACCAACAAATTTCCTTTCCAGCATGCACCTTATTGACATGGGTAGTAACATTTAGCCTTTTAAGTCTCACTTTTTCAGGGGTGTTACATTATCCACCCCTTTAAATCACAACACCCTCGTTGTGGACCCCATGAACCTTGTCATCTGACCTAATGGGTCTCCTGTAATAACTTGGTTTCCTTCTCAGCACACCAAAGGCTATTAATCACTAGGGTCGCTTATCAGACTAATGACTGTCCCCATAGGCCAACACATGTTATTTAAGTGTGTTTTTTCCTCACTCACACACACCCTGGGGAACATCCCAGAAGGTCACCCATCCTGATTACTACTCCAGGCCAAGAATGCTTAACTATGGAGTTCTCATCAGGTAGTCTCCAGAAAAGAGAGGTGCACCCTGTTGACATGGGTAGTAACATTTAGCCTTTTAAGTATCACTTTTTTAGGGGTGTTACATTATCCACCCCTTTAACTCACAACGCCCTCGTTGTGGACCCCATGCCTCAAACCCAGGAAGTGCCTATGCAATGAAATTATGCATTTGGTGAGATTTGAACCCCTAACCTCTTGCATATTTCCCAAAGACTTTACCACTCCAGAAAGTTTGTCATGTACCTGGAGGATCAAGCTCCACCATCTGCCTACTGTCGCGTGTAGGAGGCTAAGTGCAAGGATCACCATGAGGTCAGCTGGTGTCCTCACTAGCCTGAAAACTTGAACTACAACCTTTAGCTAATCCTCAGCTGCCTGTGGGTCCGTCTCTCCCTGGAACCTGGGTGGCCTCTGGTGCTGGAACTCGTATAGTGCGCTCAAGCGGCGTGCATCGCCTACTGTTGGGGTCAGTGGCATCGGTGGCCCAACGGGTGGTAGTACCGCTGGTACCTCAACTGGAAGAGGGCCATGTACTGAGGCCTCGCCGCTCGGCGGGCTGTCAGTACGTACAAAACTCGGAACCCAAGCTGGCTGTTGTCGAAGGGCCATCTTGAAAAGAACAGGTTATCCACAGTCAAAACAGAACCTGGTGAGCTGACACAAAGTAATCACAAAGAAAACCTTTGAAACACACATTCAATCAATGTTTTCGTGTATTGAGTCGGAAATCAGAAGTCAGGGTCCTGGTGTATGAATACGTCGGCCGCCGCACTAACACTGGACTCCCTGGACTGATAACCACACTCAATACCCTTAACATTATTGCTTCACATAGAAGAAAGATCAGAGTCATGAGTTCTGTGGTAGAACCGAACTCCTCTGATACCAATGGTGACAATCGGGTCCCGGTGACAGCACATACACCACGCCTTAACATGGTTGTCAGGTCCTGGCCTACCAGGTACCACCAGTTGCCCCCGAAGACAATGGGGCCCACCACAGGGTCCACCCACATGCCTGAAGGGGTCATCTGACTAATGATAGTTCCCACAGGCCAACACATGTTCTCCCATGGTGTGTGTGAGTGAGGACAAAACAAACTGAAATAACATGTGTTAGCCTGTGGGAACTATCATTAGTCAGATGAACCGTTCAGTCATGTGGGTGGACCCTATGGTGGGCCCCACATGTCTTCGGGGGTAACTGGTGGTACCTGGTAGGCCAGGACCTGACAACCATGTTAAGGCAGGGTGTTTGTGCTGTCACCGGGACCCGGTTGTCACATTGCATAGGCACTGCCTCGGTTTGAGGCTTGGGGTCCACAATGAGGGCATTGTGCTTTAAAGGGGTGGATAATGTAACACCCCTGAAAAAGTGAGACTTAAAAGGCTAAATGTTACTACCCATGTCAACAAGGTGCACCTTTCTCTTCGGGAGCCTACCTGATGAGAACTCCACAGTTAATCATTCTTGGCCTGGAGTAGTAATCACGATGGGTGACCTTCTGGGATGTTCCCCAGGGTGTGTGTGAGTGAGGAAAAAACACACTGAAATAACATGTGTTGGCCTGTGGGGACAGTCATTAGTCTGATAAGCGACCCTAGTGAGTAATAGCCTTTGGTGTGCTGTGAAGGAAACCAAGGTATTACAGGAGACCCATGAGGTCAGATGACAAGGTTCATGGCCCGAGGAGGCGGGTTGTGACAAATGGTATCAGAGCTCATGGGTCTCCTGTAATACCTTGGTTGCCTTCTCAGCACACCAAAGGCTATTACTCACTAGGGTCTCTTATCAGACTAATGACTGTCCCCACAGGCCAACACATGTTCTTTCAGTGTGTCTTGTCCTCACTCACACACACCCTGGGAAACATCTCAAAAGGTCACCCATCCTGATTACTACTCCAATCCAAGCATGCTTAACTGTGGAGTTCTCATCAGGTAGGCTCCCGAAAAGAAAGGTGCACCTTGTTGACTTGGGTAGTAACATTTAGCCTTTTATGTATCACTTTTTCAGGGGTGTTACATTATCCACCCCTTTAAAGCACAATGCCCTCGTTGTGGACCCCAAGTCTCAAACCCAGGCAGTGCCTATGAGAGTTCTAATGGGATCTGGTGCATGCTAAATTCCATGAAACTTCATCTTCCTCCTTGAAGAACGTGAAGAAATCACTGTCTCCAACGAGGAATGCCTGCCTCTAATCAAGGGCGACGAAGAACGCTAGTTCCCCGGAGATCGACGACGCGACGCCGTATACCGCGATGCCAACGATCCTCTTCCGTGACGCCATCTCCCACGACGTCTTTTTCCCGCAACGATCTTCATTCATCAACACCTTGAGGTAGGGGGTTGGTTTATTTTAATTTATGTGGATTATATCCTCGGCCTTTGATTAAATTGTTGATAGTCATTTGAGTCTTCTGTTATCGTAATAACGGGAGGAGGTCGGACCACACAAACACGACCGAACCTCCTCGCCCTTTTGTTGGTTGTACTTGTTGCAGCATGAGAAAAGGCACAGCTGTGCAATGACACCATGTGGAAACCACGATGAATGGGCGAAGAAATGCGGCGCCGTCGCGCCGCACCGTTGCGGCGATTCGAAGGCTCCACAGATTGTTTAATTGACGGCGGATCGACGGGAATTGACAGAATGGGCCGCAGATAAGGTTTGATGATTCCTAAGTAATGTGCGAGACCATAGGTGAACGCCGGCACAGACGAAATCGAAAACGGACCACCGGAGCAACTCCAGTGGCCCGCGGAATTCTCCGGCGACGCGGGTCGCCGGCGCGGCGGTGCCCGGCGCACCGCCGTGAAGGGTCGTCGCGGCGGAAGCCGCTGTGGCAGGCGGCTGGTCCCGCGGCCGCGCGGGACCGTGGGCGACGCGGCGCTGGGCCTAGTTCACTGGCAAGGAGCAGCCCCCACACAGGGGCCACGACTCCAATCAAGGGGGCAGTGCCCCCTTTGCGCGCCCGCTCGGCCAGCACCGAGCCGACCCCACTCGGCCAGCGCCGAGCCACCCCGGGCCGGCCGGGCCACACCGGGCCGGGCCGGGCCGCGCCGGCCGGTCCACACCACGCTTTAATGGGACAGACATGGTTTGGGCCGACACAGGCGGGGTTGGGCCGGGTCGGTCCAGTCCCAGACCCCCCATTTTCAGACCACTTCCGGACTTTTTCCCGTATTTTAGGTTACAGAACTCCGATCGACGCACCGTCAGTTGCATTGCAATCCTTGGATTAAGACAGTCGTTTCGGTATATTACACTCAAGGTTTCGGAGAACTTTGGGTTCGGCCGGGTTGGATCGAACACGAAACCAACCAGGCCCTCGGAGCGGAAACACTTATAACTTGAGCTCCGGACGTCCGATTGGCATGCTGTCGACTTTGTTGGATTCCTCTTAGTGAGACGAACCTTTTGGATTACTCCGATCAAGGTTTGGATGCAGTTGTAGTGCGGTCAGGTTGGTTTTTACTTAAAAACCAACCGGGCCCCTGGAACGAAAAAGCCAATAACTCTCAGACCGAGCGTCCGATTGACGCGCCGTCTATCACGTTGTGTTCCTTTTGACGAGACGGAACATTGGGATACATCATCTATGGACTACGTGTCAGTTGATGTATCGACCTCTTGACTCGTGGAGTGGACCCTCCCGGAACGAGCGTGCTGTGTGCAGAAACCCTAGAGTTGGCTGCGTCTGCGACGACGATGACTACCGTACGGGAATCCCCCGTGGGTTCGACAGTGACAACTACGACACCTTCAATCATTATGAAACCATAGAGCTGTATGAGACTTGATGACTGCTGATCGATTAAATCGGTGTGTTTCGGATATCCCAGTGGGGATCACTTGGTTGTAGCGGAAGACCCACGGCGGAGGAGTGCTTGGTTGTAGCGGCAGACCCGCGATACTCAACAGAAGGAGTATCTGTGGAGGCTATGAGGGGGAGCACTTGGTTGTAGCGGCAGACCCATGGCGGAGGAGCGCTTGGTTGTAGCGGCAGACCCGCGGTACTCAATAGGTGGAGTACCTCTGGAGGCTATGAGGGGGAGCGCTTAGTTGTAGCGGAAGACCCACAGTGGAGGAGCGCTTGGTTGTAGCGGCTGACCCGCGGTACACAACAAGAGGAGTACCTCTGGAGGCTATGAAGGGGAGCGCTTGGTTGTAGCGATAGACCCATGGTGGGAAGTGCTTGGTTGTAGAAGCATGCCCATAGTACTCGACAGGTGGAGTACTACAACAGTCCAAGGTTAATGGGAAGCGCTTGGTTGTAGCGGCATGCCCACTGTACTCGATAGAGGAGGAGTTTCCCAAGAGCTATGGTTTCGACATCATGATTAAATCCTGGATTGAGCTGAGTCTTGACTTCAATCAATATCTTCAATATGATTGACTTACTTTCCTATGTGGATTGAGTTGTGTTATCCTGTGTGGATTGAGTTGTGTTCTCCTATGTGGACGTGATCGAACTTGGCCATGGATGCTGGAGCCGAACGAGTATTAACGACTTAGGTATATGTATGGGAATATACGTAAGTAGTGTTGGATGTTACTTCCTGATTATATCTTTTCATTGTGTATTATCCTTTGTGGATTCAGGGAGACCTTCGGGGGTCTCGGGGTGCCTACTGAGTATCATATACTCACCCCTGCACGGGCTTCGCCCGCACTATGTTGTGTTGGTTACAGACGACAGACATCACTGATCGAGGTTGAGGCTTATAGAGCTAGACGGTTCCCAGAGGAGAAACCCACGACGATTCGGTGCTCAAAAGTGGATTTCACGACGAGACAATACCTATAGGTGGACCACTGGGTGGGACACATACAGGGCGGACAGCAGGACCCGAGGAGCTGAGGAGGCTATCTGTACCCACCCTTCAGGTGGGATTTACAGTGGACGGCTCGGCGTTGCTGCTTTACTTTTTAGTTGTTGTACTTCTTTTCCAGTTGTACTTTACTTTTAGTTTGGCTTTGTATTCTGGCCCACTTACTTTTCCACACTTACTTGTACTCAGTTTACTTAGTGTTTACTTCTGCTGGCTTACTCTGTGGTGTTGTTTACATTTTAAAGGCAATTCCTTCCCCTTATTGTTGGGATTTACGCCTTTGGTGCTGGTCTCCAACCCCTGGCCTATGGAAGGCGGGCTTGGGGTAGTCACGACATGGGCCCCGAGGACGGGTCGTAATGTAACACCCTTGAAAAAATGAGACTTAAAAGGCTAAATGTTACTACCCATGTCAACAAGGTGCACCGTTATTTTTGGGAGCCTACCTAATGAGAAATCCATAGTTAAGCATGCTTGGCCTGAAGTAGTAATCAGGATGGATGACCTTCTTGGAAGTTTCCCAGGGTGTGTGTGATTAAGGAAAAAAGACACTGAAAGAACATGTGTTGGCCTGTGGGGACAATCATTAGTCTGATAAGTGACCCTAGTGAGTAATAGCCTTTGGTGTGCTGAGAAGGCAACCAAGGTATTATAGGAGACCCATGTGGTCAGATGACAAGGTTCATGGCCCGGGAAGGCGGGTCATGACAAATGGTATCAGAGCCAATACCCAGCCAGAAGTGCATAGGCACTGCCTGGGTTTGAGGCTTGGGGTCCACAACGAGGGTGTTGTGCTTTAAAGGGGTGGATAATGTAACACCCTTGAAAAAGTGAGACTTAAAAGGCTAAATGTTACTGCCCATGTCAACAAGGTGAAAAATGTTTTTGGGAGTCTACCTGATGAGAACTCCACAGTTAAGCATGCTTGGCCTGGAGTAGTAATCCGGATGGGTGATCTTCTGGGATGTTTCCAAGGGTGTTTGTGAGTGAGGGAGAAACACACTGAAAGAACATGTGTTGGCCTGTGGGGACATCCATTAGTCTGATAAGCGACCCTAGTGAGTAATATCCTTTGGTGTGATGAGAAGGCAACCAAGGTATTACAGGAGACCCATGAGGTCAGATGACAAGGTTCATGGCCTAGGGAGGGGGGTCATGACACCATCCTAGATGGAACAAAGATGAAAGATGTTAATCCAATGCTTATAACCTATACATCCCGGATGGAACCAGTCTGATCAGTCATTAGGAACAAAAAACAGATGGCATAACCCTTCTATCTATAGTGGTACCTATCTGATAGGGTATTCTCATTAGAAAATTCCATGGATAACGTAACCAAGTGACTCATAATATCTATAAAACATAGGTAGAGGATCCCTTCTAGAGATTTTGGGGGACACTAAAAACCCTAGATGAAACACCACACTCATAATAGGATATCACCGAATAACCCTAATATGGAACAACTTGCAATGCAAAGGAATAACACCCACATATAGTGGATCAAACATATTCACCACATGCCACCTTTAAAAATGCTTCCATGGAACTCTGAAAGGAAACTGAGGGGATTCATCAATGAAACACACTCTATCAGTTTACAACACCATCAGAAAGATCAGATCACAATACACAGACAGATGGTCTGCACCCATGGATTATAGATGATCCATCCCCTACTAGAAACATCATTCTGGGTAGAGTATTGATGCCCAATTAGATATTGGTCATTCTCATACCACAACCCTACCATGGGAAACATGAAAGTATTCGAGGATCACTCTGAGACTCTTGGAGGGATACATGCTCTATGTCACCGAGTCAATAGTCCCAGTAGACGGAGGCAACTCACTCTAGTGTATGGGAACACCCACACACTGCAAAACATGGGTATCCAAAGATGGTTTACATTCATATGATGAGGATATGATGTCACAAACCTTCATAGAAACAAAGCACGGTAACTCACACAATAAATTCTAATCTACACATCTCTGTCCGAAGTGACTCACAATGTCACATCATAACACATCTCAAAGGCCCAAAAGATGGCCACCATCACATTAATTATGAAAATAAATCAGGATAGTCTACTCAAGGGACTATATATGAGTCTCAAAAAAGATTATGTGTGTGGGAGAAAAGTCGTCAAAGGAGGCACCCATTGTGTAATTTCCATACACAGTGTGCCTCACAAAATCCCTTAGGCCGTGTTATATGACGGTACTCAGCATGTATAATATAGAACTACATGGCGTGTAAAACATGTCACATGGTGTACGACATTATCCAAACCTACAGGCATGTCCTCACCCCTACATAGCCATGTTGTCTATGTAATGGAACATGATGTGTACACCTCATACATGATGTGTTTCTCCTCACATAGGCCTCAAATCGTGTCATTCTGTACATGGTTCACAAGTCTGTGTTTCCCACACGGTGTGTACCAGGGTACACAGGGTGTACCAGCTACTCAGCCCCCTGGGTAGTGTTCTCAAGAGATACCCATGTAACTCATCTCATTCTCGTAACTCTAGGCCATGTCCCTTACATTTCCATTCCCTTTGACACAACATGCCTTACCATGTTCTCTTGACACATGACTTGGCTCACTAAATGGCATGTAACCCTCATACATGGGGTTTAGTACCAAAATATCAAATTCCCTGAATAGGAAGAACACATGGACTATTCCATTGACCCAACAATCATATAAATAGATATTACTGATTGGAATATCCCTTATGCTACTCGAAACCCCCAATTTTAACCTAAAATCCATAGATCAACCCCAATGGGATCCCTAGAAATCTTTCAATGCCTCTAAAATCTATAAAAAATGCATCAGAAGGGGCCTATGATATAAATATCATAAATTTTCTTTTGTCATGGATAAACACCAAAGCTTCAGGTCCAAAACTATGCATAGAACATGCTTCATCTTGATCTCATAGTGATTGTTGTCCTGAATTGGTATCGAAAGCACCTACTCTCTTCTCAGTGACCTCGGGTCATCCACCGCACAAGGGAGTTCCTCTACGTTTTCTCTACATGTCTCCACAAAAAAAGGGTTTTGGTGGGTTTTGTTAAATTATTTACTAAATTTCACTTAATTAATAACCTCACCATTCAATGCCTAACCAACTTATCCTCAACCACACACCTAGTGCAAACATCATTATATCTCACTTAGGGAAAACACCACATTACAGACTCAATTGTGCTCTCATACTTCTAATATGACTCTCCAATAAAGAGTTAATCCATGTTTCCAGAGAAACTATGTGCATGTGATAAAAAATATTTAATATTTTTAATATAACTACACAGAGGTTCCCTGGGTCCCAAAATCCTGTGCTGACATAGCGACTGGGCTTAGAAATATTCCTTGAAATATTCTAAAGCCCCATATGAAAAAACCAAAGTAATTACAATTATGGATTAGTATTAAAATTTATTTAGTTCCATTTTATTAAAAATATTATAATAAAAGATATTTGAATCAATATTATACATGAATTTGGAATAAAAATATTTTATACTTGAAATGCCATTTTTCGGAAAAATAATTTATCTTTAGTTTTTATGTATAATTTTAAATTAAATTGTTCCACTTATTTAAATATTATTTGATAAAATTTATTTCATATTTGGGATCATCATTATTAAAAATAGGTAATATTTTCAACTCATTTTCTTGTTATAAGGAATAATAATGACAATAAAATTGATTACCATTGTTAAGGATGACACACAATTTTCAAGGGTTAAAATGACAGAAGAGAATTTATAAATCCTATTAGATGGAAATATTTAGACCTAAAACAACCCTTATTTGGAAATTATCTATTTTGGAGACATTTGGATTCAGTAAGACATTAATATATTTTAATTTTTTTTTAAAATGTAGGTGTTTAATCTCCCCCACTTATAAAAGGACATCCCATATCCTCTCCTCTAATAACTTTTGATTCCTTTTGGATCAGGTAGTAAATTCCAGAATTCATTCCTAACTTCACTTACCATGACCTAGAATCACTATTTGGATTATAAAAACAAACTATTAAGTATTTATTTATAAATGTAAAGAGGTTGTCTGAAAAGAGGTGTCATTCTCAATCGAGTGTTTAAATTTTATTTCATTTTATAAATACATAAAATATTATTAAACCATTATAAAATAATATAAATATTATATATCATATAATGAGCTATTATTATGTTAATTTCATAACCAATATCAACCTCATATTTCATCAAATGTGAAATTAAACCACCATTCATGTGTATATGACTACTGCCTCACAAACTGATGTAATTCATTTTACATCAACACATGTCAAAACTAGTTGTAATGATGGATTTAATGTATTTTTATTATATTAATGTCATATCTGTAATTATTTTAAGATAAAAAGTTATATATATATATATATATATATATATCATTTCTCCATTTTAAAATGATAACATCGTTCGTGCATATAGGTAGATTACCACCTCCACGAAGAGATGTGATTATTTTTTCATCACTACAATACATGGATGGTATATATAAGAGTATTAAAAGAAAAAACATGATATTTATTATATAATAATAATTTTTAAAAGAAAAAATACTGATTATCTTTTTTCCAAAATGATAATTGAAAAATGGAAATGCTACTCATGCATACAAATGACCTTCTATCTCTAAGATTGTAATTCGATTCATTAATCATAACAAAATTTCATAGTTGGATTTAAAATTATAAATCATATATATAAATTATAATTATTTCATGATTATTAATACGTAGATTATGTAATAATTACCTTTTGACCACAGTAAACATACATAATTTGTGTTTCAATTATGAATAAACATTCTCAAAACACATGATATGTACTTAATCAGCAATTTAATTAAATATTTCATAGAAATAAATGATAAAAATTATATAATAATAAATTAATAAATATTTAGAAGGATATTATAAATGAAAAATATGAATAAAATTTTATTGTACATGAGTTAAAGGATAAATATTGAATGTTTAGAATTGAGGTATGGGATTTCTTCCCAATTTCCCTTAGATGAGGAATGTTTTAATGTTATACACCTTATTTTATTCATATGACTTATATAATAGAATTTTTAAAAATTTATCATTAATCTATAATAATTCATGGTATTGTATGTCATAATTCATGTTACTTCATCCAAGGGGTCTGATTCAAAAGTTACTAAAGTGGTAAGGGGTTTCTGAACTCAATTGTTTCATTTCATAATATCACTTCAACCTTGATTATACTATGTCAAGATTATTTGTGAAATGGATAATGTTTTATTTAAAACCTATTTTAAGATTTTTTTATGTATTTAAATTTATTTAAAATAATTTTTTCATAGAATTATTCTCAATTTATTGATATTATCTTTATAAGGGTTATTCATCCCAAATTTTCTTTATTTGGAAAATAAATCAATGTTATACACTTATCATCATTTGTGAGGTGTATATAATACCCATTTTTCATTTTAAATCTTTAATACCTATTTTTAATGAGATTTAATGTCTATTTGATCTTATTATTTCATCTATGTTATGATTCAAAAGTTACAAAGTGATAAGTGATTTATGTTTCAATACAATAATTACCATGATTTTTTGATCTTGAATTTACATTGAGCAATTTATATGATCCTCATCCAAGAATATATTATTTATTTATATTCATCATTGGATTTTTTTTATAGTTTTTATGTTTTAGTAACATTTTTCTCTCTTTAAAAGAAAATATGGTTCAGAAAATGTTTTTAGGAAAATACCACCTTATTTATCATCTTGTAGTTATAAAAATTGTTTCCTTCATATCCATGACAATAAAAATGTTTTCAAGAATTTTCATATTTAATCCTCAATGATTTGTTGATTTAATTTTCATTTATCTTCGAATTTACTTACATTGATTTTAGAATGAAATATTTTTAACAATTTCTGTGTGACCCATTCTGAATTCCTTTAAAAAAGTATGAAAGGAATGTTTTATTATTTAATATATGGATTAACCCCCATTTTCCACCTCGAATAATTTTTTTGAGGATTCCAATGAAATATTCTAGGTTTATTTTCAAATAAAATGTTTTTCATTAATATCTTTGACTTATATGAATTTAAAATGATATTTTCAAATTAAAATTGGTATTTTCTTCAAGAATATTTTTAATGATATTTTTGTAGTTTTTATATTAATAAATGAAAACATCCCATTATTTAAATTATGCTTCAATGTGGATAAGTTATAAATATTCAATCTTTATTCTTTCTTTGCGATGGATTATAATTGTTTTCAAAGCAATTTTCATGGAACCCAATTCTTTTCCGCATGTAAATCAATCTATGAAAGAAAAATAGTTATTATTATGTTGTAAAATTAAATCCTTCAATGTTATTATTATGTTCTGGTTATTTGAAATTATTTATGATGATAGTGGTTCCTACTAATGTTCTCTAATGCTTTAGTTAAAGGGAATAAATTAACCAATTAGAGTTTTATCCAATGATAATGTTGAAATTTACCAGGATGGTTATTCCATTTATAAGAATGATTATAAGTGTAATATGAAAATGACAGTCCAAGAGAATAAGATATTTTAATATGCATGTATGTAGTTATAATGTATCATATTATTAAGAATTTATTTCATAGGGATCCTGGATATTAACTTAAATGAATCTTGTATTATTGATCAAGAATTATCTTATATCAAAGAATTATTCGATATATCATTTTTATGATATTTTTTTGATTGGTATGAATTATATTATGTTATGCCCATACACCTAGATTATTCCATCATACCATTGTCTATAAAATATCCCAACTAATGAAATTCAATTTTTATTTACTATTATTTCCCATATTGATTATTTAATCACACAATGTTTTGTTTCCTTTTCCTCTAGTTTTAATGATTGGTTTTATATATGTTATTCCTAGAAATGTTACTAGATGTGATGAACATATTTGGAGATGTCATAGATTTTTATAAACAAACCATTTCTGTATGTAATTTGTTATATTTTTGTTTTTACTAATTTTCTAAAACTCTAATCCTAAAAATTCATTGGTTATGTATATGATCCATCTTTTTTGTTTGATGTTTTATATTCTCAATGGTTAAAATATGTTTACACTTGTTGGTATCAAATCCATAAATTTAACGATTATGGTTTAACCATCAGATCTATGAATGTGTGTATGAGGATTTTAAAGATAGTGTTAGATGATAGGTTTAGATAAAATTAACAATTAGGATTTATTTAAAGGGTTATGGTATTTAAAATGGGTTTATATGTATTTGGATGATCATAATTTCAACATCATTAACACCCCTTTGGATGCTTTATGTGATGAGATTTTAAGGTGATTAATGTTATATTGGGTGACATATTATTAGGTCATGGTATATGTGACTACAAGGTTTAATGAGATGGATTATTTGGGATGAATTCCATTACATTTTAGGGATGCAAGCTGATTGGTATTATATAACCATTTATGTTAAATAATTTTTTAGTTTTATGAAAATTTATGATGTAAGGTTATTTATTTATGTAATGATCTATAATTATCCTTTTGTGTTATTGTGTAAATTTTAGAGTACAATATATTATTTCGATATATGATGGTTTATATATATTTTAAATTATCTTAAAATGTCATAACCATTTCAATTTTGGATAATATTTAAAGATATGATGAATAGATTGTAACCTTTTATGGATTATGTCATTCAAATGAAGTTATTTTTAGAGTTTTAGGCTTGAAAAAATCACCGTGAATACTCATTATTTGGAAAAAAGGATGAGACAATGATGAAAATTAATTAACTGAATAAATAATTCATTTCAATTATATTTTATTATGTTCTTATTCAAGATGGTAAAGTAATTTTTTATCTCTAGAAAAATGATCTTGAAATAAAAATTGTATCCTATTAAATTCATTTTTCATAAATAAATTTTCCTTTCACACATCATTGATTTATTATTTGTTATTTATTTTATTTTTCATGAAAATTATCTATCTTTTGATCAATTATCTCTACCACTCTCCATCAATATTTTTTCACTATGTTTTTCCACTAGGTCTATATTATTAGTTCCAACTAATGTCCACCTATTTTTAAACCTTGTATGTTTTACTCTAGTTGATCTTCATATTCACCTTTTTATAGTTTTAAAAATATTTTGAATCCCTTTATATGACATGGTATTTCAATAAAGGTATTTTTAAACTTTAAAATGTTTTTCTTTTTATGTTAATATGGTTTATCATCCACTCATTCAAATTAATTTTGAAAAATATTGAATCACTTTCTATCATACACGAGAAAAATTAAAAGGATTCAATTTTAAAATGTTGGGAAATATAACACACCATGTAATGTTAATATATATAAGTTTCCTGAATTATTTATAAATACTAATTATATTTTATAGATTTATAATCATTATAAGAATATTAGGTAATTTTTTATTCAAAAGAAAATGGAATTATTCCTAACAAAATTATTTTCCTGAATTTTATGGTGTTATTTATAAAATTATTTAAATCATAATATAAAAATTATATTTTGATTAATTTTTTATAAATTTCTGAATAATTTTATTTTTCAATGAATATTGAAAAATAATGATTTTTATTGTATACTTTCTTTATTTTTCATGAATCCAAAATGTAACACTCTATTCTCCATTAGTTTTAAAATATAATTAGTTCGTTTTGTTCAAGAATAATCCAATAAATATTTTTCTAATAAAAATTAATCTTGAATTTGGTAAAAAAGATAGTATCATATTTAAAAAGACATATTTATGAAAAACTGTTTCTCATCACGTTTTACGAGTATAATTTTAAAATAAATTCATCCATTAATATGAAATGAATTTTATATGTATATTTAATATCTGGAATATAAAATGTTAATATTTTATAATCATGATAAATTAATTTTTTGTTCTAATTATTAGTAAAACTCCAAAAAATCTATTACCATGGTTAATATTAAAAAGAATTTAATAGGGGTTAAAATAATTTATAAATGTTAACATGTACAATATACATTTATAAATACTATTTTATGTCCATATTTTAGTTCTATCTCATATGATTTATAGCCATTTCTCTTGAGTAAGACATTAGTATATTTTAATCATTTTAAAAATTCCATGTGTGTCCTATCACCACATATAGAAGGACACCCACTCTCTTCTACTCTACAAACATTATGAACCTTTTGGATCAGAAAAGGCCAATCAAAATCCTTTAATGAAATTCAAAAACCCATCCTAGAGGCCCTGGATTGATAAAAAACCACCTGAGAGACGCTTTATATATAATCCTAAAGAGGCTATCAGAAGAATATGTAAAACTCTTAAATAAGTGTTTTTACATTATTTCATATTCAATATCATTAAAATATTCTTCAAAAATGTTAAAATAATAACATTGGTATCTTATATATAATAATATGTTATTATTTCGGTGCAACAACCTATATCCATCTCCTATCACATCAAATGGTAAATGAAACCATCATTCGTTTGTATGGAGGACTATCACCTCATGAATCGATGTATTGGTGTGTATATGGGATATTATAGTCCTAAGGTTCAGGGTCTACAAGAACATATATATATATATATAATAAATAAGAGTGGCAGGATGGGTGTATAATCCCGTATGGGGGGCTATGATCTTCCTATTCATGCTCTGTGGGTGTGTGTCGTGTGTTTGTTCCATTGTAATTATACCCCAAGAACCTTGATATATATATATTATGATTATAATGATGGATTTAATATATTTAAATTATATTTATGACTTAATTATCTTTCTATTATGATTTTTTTTAATATCTTTTATTACTATTCCATCCATTGAGAAAATGCTAATG
Source organism: Viscum album (assembly GCA_963277665.1). NCBI lineage: Eukaryota > Viridiplantae > Streptophyta > Magnoliopsida > Santalales > Viscaceae > Viscum > Viscum album. The sequence goes on from OY728158.1 coordinate 1,795,103,868, forward strand.
TTGTTCATGTGTTCATTTTGATTACTACCTCCATGAAGCAATGTGATTTGTTTTCCATCACAAAAACACATGGATATTATATATAATTTTATTTAACAATATAATATGGTATTTATGATATAATCATAATTAAAGAAAACTACAATAATATTTACCATATTTCCCTCATGTTAATTTAAAAACAGAAACACTAGTCATGCATATGTACGACCATCAGTCACCATGATTTTCGAACTAACTTTAAAAGTTGTTTTTAAAAATTAATTTAAGATAAATAAATAATAATTTTTCCAATGTTATTATTTTGGATATTATATAACAATTACCTTTTTTAAAATTGTTATGTTACAAAATTCATTTCCAATTTTGAACTGAATGTTCTCAAAATAACAGACTTGGACTTAATGTATTATCTAATTAAATATTTCATTTATATAAAGGAAAGAAATTTCTTAATTATAAATTAAAAATCCTTGAAAAGTCAATTAATTAATCAAAAAATTGATATATGTTTATTAAATATTAGTTAAATGATATACATTGAATGTCTAGAATCGAGGTAAGGAATTTCATTTGAATGTCCATTACGTGAGGCATGATTTAATACTATATGCCTAATTTCATTTATATAGTCTGTATACTAAACTTTCACATGTTGCATCATGAATTATTCATTTTTATGGGGCTTTATTTTATAATTAACTTTACTTCATCCAATGGGTTTGATTACGAGGCTACTCAAGTAGGGGATTCTATACATAATTCATTCTTGTTGGCTTATATCACATCTTAATTGATTATATTATGTCAAGAATGTGGGTGAAATACAGTTTGTTTTATTTATTTTTTATTTCCACTTGTTTTTTATTTATATTTTTCACAAATAATATCTCCATTTATTAATTCCCAATTCAATGATATGATCTTTTTAAGGTTAATTCAACTCAAATTTAGTTTATTTTGAACATGTGTTTATCATATAAACATAACATAATTTATTAGGAGTATGAATTTCCCATATGACTTGTTATACCATGAATTTACTAATTTTTATGATATTTAAATGTTCAATTGAATTTTTTGTTTCAGTAGTATTATGAATCAAATTTTACCATAGTGGAAAGAGGATTATGTTTCAATCCAATTTTCATTGGGATAGTCTAGGATTGAATTTAAATTCCAGAAAATATATGATACATATCAAATTATAACATTTAATTTTTACACTCCTATGCTAAATTTAAGAATTTCGAATTTTATGTACCATTTTATTTCTCTTGGGTAATCAAAATGGTTTAGAAAACATTTTCAATAAATATTGACCTTATTTCTTCTATTTCAGTTAGAAAACCATTTTCATTCTTATACTTGTTCTCTAAAATGTTTTTCATAATTTTCTTATATTCACCTCAATGATTTATTAAGGTTATTTTAAATTATTTTGATTTTATTTATAGCATCTTTTAAAAGGAGTCTATTTTACATTGTTCATATGACATATTTTGACATTATTTACCAATGTGTTAAAATAATGTTTTATTTTATCATATACTGATTAACATATTTTTTGTTCCATCATGAATATATATATTTTAATGATTTATTTGAAATAATGTAGGATTTTTTCATATAATATTTCCCCAATATTTTTTAAAAATTGTGATTTTAGAATTTATTATCAAATTGGAATGGGTATTTTCATCATGAATGGTATTAATGCTCTTTATATAGTATTTCCATTCATGAAAGAAAAAACCGCTTGATTTTAATTATGATCTAATTGGAATATGTTATAATGACACCATATTTATTCTTTATGTGGATGGGTTTTTATATATTAAAAGAGAGTTTCATATAACCCATCTCATTTATGTAGGTAGATCAAGATATGATAGGAAAGTGCTTATTTTTATGTTTAAAAATGAAATATTTCATGTATTATGTTTATGTTTTTGGTTCATATACATTGTTTATGATAATTGGTTAGATTTATATAATTCATAACGATTGGTGATCCAAATATAGCTCTCTAATACATTGATTAAGGGGGCATAGATAACCTGTTGTTAGTTTAAAAAAATATATTAATAGAATTTACCATGTGGGTTATTCCATTTATAAGAGTGATTATAAGAGTGATATGAAAATGATGGTCCATGGTACCAAGATGTTTTCATAATTCATGCATCATGTTCTAATAGATCCTTTATATAAGGATTGTTTTGATGGGGATAAAGATTATTTACTTATATGAAACATGTCTCATGTTAAAGCTTTAGAACATGTTTAATGTTTTATGATTGAATTTTTTATGGGTATGAATTCTTATATGATATGCTCATGAACTTTGATTATGTCATCATACCCTTATTCTCATCTTAATTTCACTGATGAAATTCAATTGATAACTGTAATTTTTACTATTACTGAGAATTTGAGATCACCCATATTAAGTTTCCTTTTCACTTTGTTATGAGGAAAAGATTTATATATGTAATGGCTATGATGGTTACCAGATATGAAGAACTTAGATGGTGATGACTTAGATTTAAGTGAACCGGTTCTTTATGTAATCAAGTAGTTAAGTAAGAGTTTTTCCTAAATTATTATGATTATAATAATAAAAGATCCATGCGTATATAAAAGATCCAATATTTTCATTTTGATTTTGTATTTCTTGAAGGGTTAAAATTTGTTCCTTTTTATCAATAACAAATCCAGAAATTTAAAGATAATTTTTTTAGCATTGAATTTGAGAGTTCGGGTTTGATGATGTTATAATAAAATATATCATGAATATTTTTAAATTATAAATATAAATAAGTGGTTTTATTCATTTTAACTTTATGGATGGAATTAAATTCGAACAATTAATTTTATCTGTATGGATTTTCACTGAAAATCACTTTACCTTTTAAAATTTATTTATAGTCTTTCAACTAGGTATTTTAAATATTATCATGTATTATTTCAAGTTAAAATACATTCATATAGATTAAAATAATATTAATTATTTTGTGAATCATAATAAAATACTTTTTATCCATGGTATAATTTCACTTATAAAAGAAAATTTAATGTATAAATTACAAGAGATATCATATGGATGCTCAAAAGACTTAACATGTTCACTGAATTTTATATGGAATCTCGTACATCGTGAATGGAGGAACCATGGAATTGAGGACTACTATAAAAATATATCACTACCTATATCAAAACTCTGGTAAGGATTGTTGTGACCCCAGGGATGTGTTCATCATTTCCTAAGAAGGATATAATCTACTAACACTATTTATATCAGAACTCATAAAAAGAGAAACCATATTACTACCTATATCATATTTCATAGTTGAGTTCATAAAATTAGTCTAACTACAATGACATCCCCAAAAAAATGATACATTGTGAAAATTACAATAATAAAACTCAATGAAGAGACAATGAAATATTTTAATTGTATATAAGGGAAAAGAGGATCACATAGTTTTCAATGATCAAAATTCCATATATAATATATCTTAGGGTATTTAAACACTAATAATTACACCTGTATTGGTTCCCAAAAAATAATGATCATTGAAAAAGATTAGTATTATGAAACATTGTTTTAGGGGGTGTGTAGAATAGTGAATATAATTTCCTAGGACACATTCATGTCTAAGGTTTAGAAAAAAATTACAGTGATTGAAATAAAATCTAACCATGAAAAAATAAATAATAGTTATTGATAAATAAGTTCACATAAAACAAAATTATAAGGTTCAAATAGTGTAATAATATTTTATATATATAATATAGTGTTATATTTAAAACACCGTAAGCATGGATTACTGGAACCAATATTGAACAATAATAGAGACTATAACACTAAGAAATTGTTGAAGCTACATGAAATGATTAATATTCAATATCATCAACTAATCATTCATCTAATACTTTAAGAAATACAAGGAAAATATATGATAACAAAAATTTAATTACTTATTGGATGGAATCATGATCATGTTATGGGACCCAATGATTATGTTACTAAGAAATAGGTAAGACATTAAATAAGGGGAATCCATGTGTATGAATTATTTAACTAATTCAGATAACTCTCAGATAATTTTTATAGATGGAATTTGATTCAGTGGAGAGAGAATATGAATAAAAAATCATAGGAAGTATTGTTAGTTCTTAGTGGAAGTGGATGGAAGTGGAACTCCTTTAATATAATAAGATTAGGAGTAATCTTAAATACTTATGTATGACAAGGTCTAATCAAACAAATAGAAATTACATGACAAACTTAAGGAAAAAGGTATATGTAGAATAGAAGAAGGGGTTCTTTGAGGATTTCTCAAGATTTTCTTTATTAAAGTAGTTACAAAATAGATGGGAAGATCCAAAACTATAAAAACTATTGAAAATTACTTTTTCCCCTAGAATAGTTTTATCATATACTAAGATCACTCTAGGTAAATTACATTTTGGTTATATGGTGATTTTTAAATGAAAATCCTAGTAATTTATTGAATGAGATGAATACATTCTAGTTTATCATTGTTATATTGTTGGTTCACATTCTTGATTACCAAGAATGTGAATCTTTTTGATGTATGAGGTAAAGAGTCTAATCAGAGCACTAGATAGTGATACATAAGGATATAATATATTATAAAGACCTAATAACCCAAGTAAAAAATAGATTATTGATCTTTGTGGTTGCATTTTGGTCTGGTGCGTCTCCACGAATTCTTGTCTAATGCTTTTCATCAATTTTGAAGGTTTTGTTGTGCGCGCTCCTCCATTATCTCAGATATGTACATATTTGGGTCCTGTGGCATGATTCAAATGTTTCAAGGAGGTATTAACTCATCCTGTGACCTCTCAATCCACGATAGGGGATTGGATTTTGAGTGGTATCAGATCAAGATTCTTCCTCCCTGGTTCTCTTCAGATCTGGGCATCCTTGACATAGATCATTGCTCATGCATTGTTTTATTTGCGAGACGATGGTCTCATTTTCTGGTGGAGGACTACTTTTCATGAGGCTTTCACCTAGTGTCTCTCTTCGGTGGTAAGGATTAAAGGTCAGAAGGTAGTGAAGAATCCTTCCAGTTGTGGTGATCAAAGGTCATCGCAGTGCTCTTCAGGTGAAACAATGGTTCTCTTGGTGTTTCAAGAGAAAAACATTGTTACTGACTTTGGTTGGTCCATAGAGGTTCTGATTTTAGTGATAGTGTGGCCATATTTGATGGATTTTGATGCATATTTAGGATGATTCATGTGGTTTTGGTTTTTTTGAGACTTTTTTTGTTTTGACTGTTTTTTATGGTACTGGTTGGTTGATGGGGTCGTAGACATCTCCATGGGTTTGGGATCTTATTTCATCGCATTATAATGGCATTACAGATTCATACAGGTACTGCTAGGTGGGTGGCCTCAAAAGAGGGATGTGTGTGCTGACAGCCATTATCCAGCCATCTGTCTTTCTTATTGGATGGGTGGGTACCTTGATGTGATTTTTCAAAGTGATTTTGGTTTTGAGTTTTGTTGCATCATGATGACTTTCTATCATTTCCTTACAAGCATTTTCTTGTGTGTGAATCAAAAGAGAGATATATGTGCTGGAATCTATTTTCTAGTACTCCCTCCACATTTCAATGTGTGTGGGAGGGGTTCTCTACCTCATTGTGTTGCTAGTATGGTGCATATTCATGGTAGGGGGTAACACATTGTCTTTGACCAATTTCATTACTGCATTATCTTTCAGGGGGGATATAAAACATTTCCCATTTTTTAAATTTACATTTATATTTCATTTGATCACTTGGAACCATTTTAATTCCATTAAGAATGTATTTCTTATGGAATTATTTCCACTATGTTCGTAATGGGTTTCCCCTTTCCCGATTTTTCAAAAGAGACCTTTATTTTTATGTAAATTAATGGGGCCTAGACCTTGTCTATTTTTTTAAAAAATAGGGCGTTTTTTAAATAGAAAATAGACCATAAACTCTCATGTTTTTCATCACTATCTATTTAAATAGAAATCAATATTTCTCCCTCATAAAAACCCCATAAAAGAAAAATTAATAAATTATTATTTATTTAATTTTGATGTCATAAGAAGACAAAAAATACTATTTTACATTTTATTTACATAAGCCTCTTAAATTTGTGTGTATATTCAAGTTCATAACTACTTATTATACATTTAAATACTTGTGACATCACTTAATCAATACATTGAAGTTAATTGAATTTTATACATTACATTAAAAAAACAATCTTGTTTGGTTCCATTTTCTAAAAAATGAATATTGTATTCATTAAAATTGTTAAAAAATTTATATCAAAAAAATAAATATAAAAATAGTTTATTCATTATATACATTTAGAAATTTAAAATATTCATCATTGAATTATAATATTCAATTTAGTAAAAAGATTTATAGGTTAATGTGTGGATATTGATCAATTTCTTCATATACACTTCCACTAATACCTAAAATTGAGTGATACATATATTATAGATTTTCTTGTTCCACTGAGAGAAATAAGTTTTTTAATACAATGGGTATGCAATAAGAGATTCTAGTATCCCTTTCAAAATTCCTTAGTAAATAATGAGCTAGTTTCAATAAGGATGAGTGTTTTTTTGGAACCAAGCTACTGTGAGATCAAGTACTTATTATTGTGTTTATTGTTATTCTGATAAATTTTTTATCATGGTGTTGAAATTAATCTCTATATAATATATATTTAATCTCTTATGGATTAATTTTAGACAAGAAGTATTTGTTTCATTCATAAAATGAATAATAAACTTACAAAGGAAAGAATTTTTTTGATGACCATGTGAAGGGTTTATGAGAATGAGATCAGAAGATCTAATGAGAATGAATATATCATGTGAAGATGTCTTGTGAAATCACATGATCGTGATGGTATTAGAAGATCACATGATATGCATAAAAATTTTAAGGAAATATTAGTTTTGATTATGTTTGGGAATTACTATTTGAGGAGAAAGTTTCTTACAATACATTATTATGTTCTAAAACATAAGGTGTAATAGTTATTACTACATGATTCAATTAAACCATATGATACATGTCTTTCAAACAAATTATGTGGAGTCAAGAGGTATGTTTTACATTTTGAGGATGGTGTGGATGGTCAAGCACATTTTTTATAGTTATATTATCATAGATATTCAAAAACTACATTCGGATAGTTTCATTGAAAATATGACAAAAGGATAATGTAATTAATATAATGTTTATAAATTTTTTCACTAGATTGGTGGATAGAGTTTCACGTCGACATCACATGATTAGAGATACGATCTGTAATCTCATTAATGAGGCTATGCCTTCATGATCTGATGATTGGGGTTGCAAAATAAACGTTACATAGTTGTGACTCATGATCAGATTAAAATGATTAGAGTCTTCCACTAGATTTTATGTTCACATAGTTATGTGACTAGAGTCGTGAATTTAACGCTATCAAATTTAAATTTATTCAAGGATATGTTTTTGAAAAATAAAAAGGGGTGTTTTCCAAAGATATTCTGAATAACAAGGAGCTAATAAGAGAATCATAATATAGATTTATTCATACAAAATATTTAATATTCATTTAATGTGGAAAATATGTCTTTCATTTTTCTAAACTATGAAAGAAATCAACGGATCTAGTGAGAATGGTGGAGTCAAATCTCTTTAATCAATGGAGGCTGTGAGAATTCCCAAAACACATTTAAAAGATAGTGATCCTGGAACAGAGTAACCATATCCAATCAATTTCAATCATCCAAATCTAGAGAATCATAGTGGATTCAAGTAAAAGTGATTCAATGGCATTTTTTTTCCTTGTTTTCCACCCTTTGTGGAGAAGAACATAAAATATGATGTGCATAAACTTTTGTCCATCACATTTGTGATTGGTATATATGTGACACTATCTGATTGGTTTAACAAGTTCCCAATGTGGGAACTAGATCATTTAAATCAAAAACATATTTAACTCCCTGATTTATCCATCCCCTCTCATGGTATCTTAGGGTCAAAAAATGGTCTCAGATCCATGGTTATTATCATTGAATGTGTTTTCTAAAGTATGATCTCATATAAGAAATTTTAATTGATAGATTAATTCCATTACTTGATGGGAGAAACAATTCAAAAAATAAATAAATAAGTAAAATCTCAAATACCTTAGTATGAAGGTTATTTTATCATTTTTAAATTGACTTTGGGTCAATGATACGACATGAAATTCAATGATTGAAATTGTCAGAAAACATCTACATGGTGATATAAAGGCCATAATTGCATTAAATGGTGTGCTATCAGATTAAATACAAAACAATGAAACAATTTTCACTATTTTTAATGCTATGTATGATAAAAATTCGATTATATATGAAGGGAATAACATAGTGAAGGATGAAAATATCCATGTTTTCCACATCAAATTCAGTGATCATAAAATGATTCCAATAGAAAATGAATATATTATATTCAATTAAATCACAATGGTTGTTGAAGCTATCTGGGTACTTAGAGAAGAAATAAAAGATAAATACATCACAAAATAGATTTTAAAACCTCTTCCACCCCAATACAATAAAATATTTTCATCTCATTAGGAATGGAATTTGACAAAAATATCTCTAGATGACATTCTAAGAAGTCTTATGGCTGATGAAAGGATACTTGAATCAGTGGCCACTATAACCCATTCTTGTAAGGAAAAGGAATCAAAGTACATAGAAAAATAAACTCCAAGGAATATAAAAATAGAGAATATGATTAAAATGTGCTACAATGTCTAGATAATTAAAAATATTAAAATGTTGATTTTATGGAAGGTAACCCCATTCATGATTTTGATGTGGCACAGTTTCGCAATATTCTTGAGAATAATAGATAATGAATACAGTTAAATAAAATTTTATAGAATCTACAACTATGATTTTGGTATGAAATTAGAAATTTATCTGTAAGTAAATTTCAATGAGGTTTGTGAGAAAACAATAAAATAAAAAACAACTACCTTGGAAGAGTTGAGAAAAAATTTAAATCTAGTATTGTAGATTCTATGATATGTAAATTTGATAGGAAAAAACATAAATATAAAAAATTCATTAAACTAGAGGTTGTAGTTAATATCATGGTGGAATATAAATCTACTATCTAAGGGAATGATGTTAAATGAAAAAATATGAAACATTTTATAGATTACTAAAGGAATACATTTAATATAGAGATCAAGTTGAAGTACATATAGACTAACCACAAGAGGTGTTGGATAACCAGGTGGTTTGTAATATTGATTCATAAGAAGATGTGAACTTCAAACTAAGTACAGAAGAAATAGAAAAAGTGATTGATGTTCTTAAATATTGTATTAAAGGGAAAATTAATAAGGTTGAATATCTGTTAGAAGAGATTTTTTCTTATAGAACCAAATTATAGATAGAAATGAAATCAAGTGATCCATATAAGAAACATCATTTTTGGTGGATAAAAATGGTAAACAGATATAAATATTCTAGAGATGATATGAAGGTGTGAACAACATTCAGGATGAACCATGATTTAGAGTTGTACATAAGGGAAAAGTTTTCTATTTTGGAGAGGCATAAAAAATTCCAACTACAATAGAATAGGATAAGGGAAATCATATGGTAGATAATTTTGATTTGAACCCTGAAATAGTATCTATGTTTAAAAAGGTTACTTGTATTAAAGGAAATCAGAGGTTTTAAAACACCTCTCAATCTATAAGGGTTAATAGGTAATAGAATATTTTTAAAATTCCTAGAAATATTTTTAGGAATAATGGAAGAAATATATTTCATCCTATGAAATTTTAGTTTTGTGGAAACCTTTCCCACACCATGTCCTTTTGTGATGAAGCAAGAATCTCTTTGAATGGATAAAAACCTCGATGTAAACAATGAACAATGGTAACATAATCCACCATATAAGGGTGTTGATAATTTATTATATTGATATTTCATTCACTTTTATTAATTGTTGTATAATGATATAGATTTCACTAAAAAAAATTGGTTATTTCTATCATAGAATTCAAATAAAAAGAATAAAATTCATCCAAATAAAATTCAATTGAAAAATATGCACCCACAATTAGAGGTTTTATCTCTGTGTGATTTCATATCCTATGCTGAATATTTGAAGGAAAATACATTTTATTCTCTAACTCAATAAGAAAATTCACGGGGAGACATGTTTAAAATTATTAATGTTAATATCAATGAAAATAAACATAAAGAAACAAAGAACAAAATTACATAGATTCATGATATTGGGTGATTTTACCATATGATTGGTGATAAGAATAATTGGATGAATCTAAAACGAAGGGTTGATGGAACAATTCATTTTTCAAATTATGGGGCCTTGCAATTAAATGGCATTGGAAAGACATATTTTGGAGGACATGAAATAAAGAAAAAAATTTATCTATATAGATGGATTATGACACAATGTCTTGAATGAGAGTCAAATCATGGACATAAGACTAGAAGTCTCATTCAATGTGAATAGATTCATCATCAATTAAAAATAATGTAACTCCAACATGGAATTTTTGAAGACCAACATTAATCTATAAATAGTGGACAACAAAGAGAACACATTTTTTATGACAGATGAATATGAAACCTCTTTCGGAACCAAAATCCTAGTCACATTCACTAAAATATCATTGATAACTTATCCATGATAAAATATTTAATGGTTTTTAAAAATCTAAAATGTGATCATGAAAAAACTTTTATTATTTTTTCTAATAGGGAAAGTTTCTAAAATCTAAATCAACCAAAGTGAAAAAGGTTGTTAAAATATAATCCATATGATTCACAGTGATGTATGTGGTCTAGTGAATATATTTGAGTTATATGGAGAAATTTATTTCAATAAAATTATTGATTACAATAAAATTATGGAATTTTTCATTATTATAAAAAAAGTTAGAGGTCATGGGATTCCTGAAGATATATATAAGAGTAGTTGAAAATTAGACTAGGCATACTATTGAAATTATCTGTTCTAATATTGGAATAACAAACAAGTCCATGGAGTTTTAGAACAATCACTAGTGGCATGAAATTAAATAAGAGGTATCATTGTTCACAACCCTATAAAAAATGGGGTTATTGAACATAAAAATTAAAAAGTGATCGATATTGAAAAACCTATGGAGTTTGGGTGTTGTTTCTCTCATCTCTAATGGAAGTATCCAATTCAATTTTGTTTTTATACTAAATATTAGAGAACAAATTATCTAAGAGGAGTGAGAACACCTAATGAAATAGGGAATGCGAGGAATCTGTTACAAATGAACTTTGATTTTTTTGAAGGCCAATTCAATATCCATAATAAAGATGAAAATAAAGAAATTATAAAGATACAAAAAATGAATAATTATTTCTGGGATACATTTAAAAAAATTATGTGCTATAAAATATAAAATAATTTGTTGACTGAAATGGTAGAGATAAATAATATTAGAATCATTGAGGAGAATGTTGTGAATAATAATAAAAATTAAACAATTAATGTGTTTTGGGAGGAAGATGATAAATAATAACATGAGAAAGTATAAAATATTTATATAGTGGAAGATACAATAAATATTTATGAATCTATAAATGTTGAATATTAAAAGGATGAATTAATAGAGAAAACTATTATTTCAGAAAGTAAAATTGTACCACAAAGAATAAATAGATGAGTGAAGATTTATCTATTTAAAATTATTGGTGATCAATCAATTATAACTCAAATTAGGAGGATGTAGAGTATATAAAATGCTGTTATACTATCCATAGTAAGCCCAACCACATTTGGAGAATCATTAAATGATGAGTTATGGAAAAAATCCATGAAATTTTAATTGGATAAAATTGATAGAAACTAGGGTTGGGTACTTGAGAAGACCCAAAAACATAACAATGTGATTTGGATGAAATGAATATTTTATAATTATAATTCTTATAATATAATTGTGATTCGAAATAACATGTGTATTTTATACAATGGTTATGAAAAAATTAAAGCTATAAGTGTTGATGAACCATTTTCTCTGGTGCATTGACTAAATCCCATCTATCTATTCATAGAAATATCTATTCTGAGAGACTTCATGATATAAAAAAGGATGTAAAATTTAAATTTTTGAATGGTTTACTTCAAGAGGATTTTTATATTAAAAAATTGTCTCTCTTGATTGGAAATAATCAATCTAATGTGTTCATATTGGTAAATAAATTATATGGTCTAAATAAAACCCCATGAGAAAGATTTTATTCAGTTGAATCATATATAATAACTCTATAATTAAAAAGTAGTGGGGTAGATCACAATATTTATGTAAATACGTCCTGAGAAGAATAGTTTATAGTGCTTATCTATGATGAAGGTGTAATATTTGGTGGAAGTAAACAAAATTATTTGGGATAATTTTCATGATTGAGGAGTACTGAATTTTAGATATATGTTATTCATAAGAAAGTATATTTTATCGGACTATAAATGATTAAAATTGCGAGATATAGTTTTTTATCCTATGAAATATATGCTATAAATCTGTTGAGAAATTTCATAAAACACGATTTAAGACCACTGGAAACTCTAATTTCTATTGGGAAAAATCATTCATATCATGTGGATGGGATATCTATGGATACAACAATGTACATGAGGATAATTATAATTTTTCTATACTTTACTATAACGTGATCATATATTATCTTTGTAATATTTTTAGTATCTCATTTACTATATAATATGAAGAAAAAATATCTCATAGTAGTGAAATGATTCATGATATACAACTAAGATACTATTACTTTGGTCTAAATATTTGAAGCTATAAGGGGTATTAAATTATTTTCCTTTTTTAAAGAATATTGTGAAAGATATATTGTGGATCATGAATCTAAATGTGGTGGTACATTATTCATTGGAAATAAATATGGTGAATATTTATATAATAAGTTGGAAATAACATTACTATGTACTAAAAAAGAATAATAATTAACTATGACCAGGGTATATACTCATCTTCTATAGGTGATGAAATATTTAGAAGAAATTAGAGAACTGGGAAAAAACCTATGGTGAGATTCTAGGAAATCAAGAGTGCTATTAATCTCATGAATAATAATGTATAACACTATCATACTAATAAAATTAAAATTTTATATCATTTTCTCCAAGAGAATATGGAATAGGTAATTTTTAGAGTAAATCATGTAGAAACAAATGGGAAATTGGAAATATCATGATAAAAAACCTGGAAACACTGATGATCAAGAATTATCTTCTCAACCATAATTTTCAACCACCTCCCTCATCTTGAGGATGTTCAGATGTTCACTACAACACATTCCACATTTTTCTTAACTATTTATTCTGATTTGTAAGGTTGAATCTCTTAGGGTATATTGTTGAAGGGGAGAATGATTTTTGGTGAAATTTAGTTATTCATTATTAGAACATTCAACGAGTGGTTTTAAATCTTCTAAGAGCTATCATATTCAGGGGGATTTTATGGTGTTCAAGTCAAGGTGAGATATGATCTATGTGGAATTACTGTGTGTGAGGAATGTATGTTCCATGTTTTTAGAGACTGTTATAACTAATATTTTTATAAACTAAAAGTTTCAATTGAAATTCTATTTTTTCCATTCAGATGCTCGTAAGGGGAAACTGATCATTTTCACCGAGAAGATGATCTTGAATAATTTTTCTAACAACTCCGCTAGTTACAAAATAGAGTGTTTTACCTAAGACATAAGTATGGTTGAATTCGAAAAAATAAAAATTTTATTTAATAATTAATAATTAATACATAAATATATATATTAGGTTCTCATGGTTATAATTATTTCCAACACCACACACACCCCACACACACTGGCTGGAAAGATAGTTCATTATACCCCAAGAGATAACCCACCCATCCATCCTTATCAATTCATATATTAATGATCCATAAGCCTAGAATTGGATGAACCAATTGTCCCTTTATCATGATGACCTAAAGGACCTGTTTGCATCAACATTACCATGGGTCTTCACCCCTTTCCTATATCATGTCTACATCATCACCTTCCCACATAATTCATATATCACCACCACCTATCTGTTCTCCAACATCGTCACATGCATTATAAATACACCAAGGGACCTACCGGTATTTGATTCCTGGTCGATTGGATATATAATTATGTGGTTTACCACTCAGGAACCACCCCAACTACACTAATAATTAATATTAAATAAAATAAATTTTAATTTATTCAAACAAGTTCATTTGGAAATATCTTTTGAAAAAATCATCAAATTAAAATTCTTTAATTATGGTTGAGTTTGGAATATGGGGTTTTTATAGGTGAGGCATATGCTCCTTTTGGGCACTAAGGTCAATCCTAATACCCTTTTTCTTTTTTTGTCTTTCCCTTTATTTTTTTATTTTTATTTTCTCTTTTAATACCTAGATTATCACAAAATCTCCATGTGTCATTCCTACATCGAGACCAATATAATATAGTGATATAGAGAGATAGAGAGAAGTGGGAGAGAGGATAAGAGGTGACACTTTAGAGTTGAGGAGGAGCCAAATCATTGTACAGTAGTTGTGGAATGTGAATCAGTGAAAAGCTTTGGTTGATTCTTCCAAATGATATGTTATCTTTATGTTTTGCTGTAAATATCCATATATATAATGTTTTATAGTATTAGATCTCAATTTTGATTGATTATGACACCTTGAGGGTTGATTTATATCTTTTTTGTGTGGAAAATGTAATTTAAGGGTGATTTGAGGGTTTTACCATTTGGAAATCCCAATCACATGGCATGAATTTTAGACACATGACATGTATTCTTCCCATATAGAGAGGATAACATTTTTATAATACATGTCATGTATAGGTTATAAAAAAAATGTAATGATACTCATCCAACTAGCTATGTACATGGATAGACTATCTTTGTGAAGGTACATGGCCATGTGCAGTACACGGATTGACTTTTGAGGGTCGCGCTCCATGTTGAAGTAAATAGCTAGAAAAAATATATTTCCAAACCATAAGATATACACCAGAAGGTATTCCCTTATAGGGTACATGTTTTTTACATGTTATGAATGTTTTTCACATGGTCTTCCCACACCATGTCCATCTAATGTACACTCCCATGTGAGGCTTCAAGTGTACAGGCTGTATACCATGGTATACATGTTATGTGCTCCTCCCTTGCATCTATTTTGAGGGTATTTCGTATACTTAAACCCAAGAGTCTGAATTTAACAAATGATAATTCCATTTTGAGTATATCTCAATGTATATTTTAATATTTAAACCCTTTAGGTGATTTTTGGATTCCTATGTGGTGTTTCATGATTTTAACTAAATAGTGAGGTTCCTTCTCTAGTAATCGATAATAGTTATCTCCTGATAGTGAGACCATTGATCTGAGTGGGCCCATCATCCATATATCTATATTGTTATTCAAATACATTTTCTTTTACCTAAATTATAAATCTTATCTTTTGACCTATAGGATCTAGTATTGGATTCATATACCTTACTACTATTTCCAAGGGACCCCTTTTTTACATAATGACCACGGGAATCCCATGCATGTTCCATATACTTGAATAAATTTCCTACTATCCCAAGTAGGACACCTCCAGCTACATATACCTTTTTATGGATTCTGTGTAGGATACCTCCACTTATGTCTGACCATGTGTATCCTATGTACGATTCCTTTATTTACATACTTCATCTGAGGATCCCATGTAGTATGCCTTCAGTAGATTACTGTTTATGAGGTTCCTAAGAGGGATGTCCTCACATGTGTATAGAATTTGACGATCTTAAGTTGTATGCATCTCTAATATTTTGATGTTAGGGACCCATTGGGTTCCCGATGTTTGACTGACCCATACCAAGTGCATTATGGGTGTGGATAGAGTTCATAACTGATGTCACCAAATAACCCATACCAAACCTCGAAAGTATGAGGCTATGACAGTGGTGGTGGGTTTAGGAATTTTTCCACCTTCCTGCTTTTATTTATGTATTCACTAGATAAATATGCAGTTGTAATTTCCAAAGGTTCTTCTTGGTTTTTGGATGATGAGCCTGACACAACGTGACATTATTAATTGGGATGATCAGACATATCCCTTGAGATCTAATTTTTGACCATTTTTATTTTGTGTAATTTTATTTGGATAACCAAACATATTTTTGGGATCTTTCATCAAATAATTTTATTATATTTTTATACTATTATTTGGATGATATGATGTAGTTCCTTGGATTAGGCTTTTTACGCATATTTATTATGATATTCAATAATTCCTTCTAAATGATTATGATGTTAGGGAATGACATCATTATTGATTATGATACATGAGTTATGGGGATGACTAGGATCTTTATGATCAATTATTTGATCATGGTGTGGGAAATGTCTTTCCTCATCATTGATTAGAAATATACTTGATTGTAGATTAATACCTCCTTGAGTGATTCTAAGGATGATCCTAAGGTCCACGTGGATTCACCATTACGACATCCCCATATTTACATCCTGGGGATAAGGTTGCAGATCCATTTATATGAATCGATGATGAGAATGTATGTGGGTACAGAGAGAATTTCTTCTACATGTTTCTTAAGGGTTATCCCTTTAGTTATTATCTGAATCATAATGTAATTATTTACTATGGACTGGGACTAGGATTCATACATTGGACAAGATTTACATGTCTAGAGTGGTATGGATTCCATCTCATTGACCATTTATAGGATTTCCAATTATAACCTCAACTCCATTATTATAGTATTTGAGGTGAGTATAGAAGATCCCAGGGATAGGACATGTATTCCCCTATGTTGATGTAGCTTCCTTAAAGATATTTATAGTGCTGGATGTAGGAGGTATTTTAAATTGGGATTATGGAACCAAGGATCTACTAATTATACATGGATTGAGAGGTATGATATCCCTCTTAATTCCCATTTCACATGATGTCAAGATGATTGGTATTATAGACCCAAGGACTGACTGTTGTTGATTTATGTTATTGTTCTTCTTAAATATATATATATATATATATAGATTTATGGTAATATATATATTTAAATTCACATATATATATATATATAATGGAACATATTATAGTCGACTTGGATCATACACCCAATGATCTACTGTGGTTTCTAGTTATTTTTTTTCATTTCTCTTTTCTAGTTGTGTCGTAGTTGGGCTGAGTATATTACATGAGAAATCACTTATGAAAACATATATATATATATATAATTAGGTTAGACTACTGAGATTATTTTACAACCATGTACGTGAATCTTGGTATGAGTACATAAATTATGTATTCATTTTTAGTTTGAGATCTTAATTCATGATGGATAGGGATGAGGACAAGGGTTTCATGATTGGGAAGATCCATTCATCTGGATTCATTATGATTAGGAAATAGCAGCTTGATAGTGACATGGAGACTGAGTATGTGGTTTGGATTAATGTTATTAATGGAGCTATGTAATTTCATTCTATTTCCTTTACATACTTCTATATTTATATGGTCATACATGTGGGAAACCATTGTTATATATATGACATGGCTATTAAGAATTTTATGGTATTTTATTTATTATTACAACATGCTTCTATTGTAGTACATTTATTGATTCCTCACTATGGTTATTCTTTCTTGGTATGATATCTAGTTATTTATGCTATTTTTACTCTAATATGATGATATAGTCTTCTCACTACACTAAATTTAGACCCCTGCATCTAGTTGGTAGCCTTTGGAATATGTGAGGCATTCCTGACGCCTTATGGCGAACCATCTTGGAGCACCAGTTTAGTGGGAGCTGGGTTAAAAATTTAAAAATTGGTATCAAATATGATCCCTTCTTTTTTTATTACTATTTTAGATATGGTAGACAAGAGTAATAATAATGTGTCATAATATGTGATGGACATTAGACAGATGCATTTAGAAGACTTGTTCCGGCATGAATTCCAAATTTTCATGGATATGGGATTGATGTTCTTGATGTGTGATGTTAAAATTTAATATGATATCCACTTTGGGATATGCACATATTGTGTAATGTTTATGATATATTATATATTTATAGCTCTTAGTTCATGTCAAGAGGCTAGTGGATGATTTTGACTCTAGGATGATAGAGGTAAGTGGAATCTCATGCATCATATTTAGAAATTAGGATACACATGTTATAGGCCTACTAATGTGTAATTATACTGAATAAAGTTTCTTATTATTTAATGATTCAACATAAACCTAAATGTATTTTTACAAAATAGGTTATTATTTGAATTATACTCAATTAATCCAAATTTCATATATAATTGATTCTAATTAAAGGACTTGTGGATCTATGGTGATGCATTGGATGATGAGGCTGAAGACGTAGTCTCTATGCATAGGAGGTTTAGTGATCCTAGTAGGTTGATAAGAAACATGACGCCCATGTTTTGGAACCCTTGAATAACCTTTTTTTATCAATTTGTTAATTTAATGTGCCAAAAACCATCTATGTTGTGTTTTACTATATATATTGGATGACATTCGACTTAACCAAACCATGTACTTATGTTATGACATTGATTATTGAGATGATGAATGTGCATATTATTGGAATTTTAGGTCAACATTGGCAATTTATGCCTTCTTTTTAGGTGATCGTATTTGGTTTCTTCATATAAAGTTGATATATAGCAAAAGCATAATAATGAACTTGGCCTTGAGTGGTTATTACATTGAATGGATGCTCGATGAGTGTCAGTTCATCATTTCTTTCTATGTTATATCATGAAACTCATGGTGGCACTCCATTATGAGGATGCTCAGAGAAGATCTAAGCCCTATTAGGTTAATGACTGAATTTGTTGACCCTAATAGGTTTATATTAACATTAACATCCTTATAGATGTCTGACCCATGGGCTAGGTCATTAAACTAGTTCCCTTGTAATGAGACATGGTCGGTAGGGCTAGGCGGGAGACCTATATACCCTTAGTTGTGACTCAGACACTTATTGGTTGACCTTTTATTTTATCAATGGAAACCTATGAGTAGGGTCGCTTTAGCTTTATAGATTCATTTTTCGGTAGTGGGCTATGTTATAAGATCGTGTGAGAATGATGCATGGTAGATTTTCAGGTTTTCAATATAAGATGGTTGATTATTTTGGTTTCTAAAAAAGAACCTAGGGTGTTTGTGTTTTATGACTAGATTTTCTGGAAAAACTATCTATGTGCTCACCCTGATTGACTAGTGCTTCCTGTAACGCCCCGACCCTAGTTACCTAGAGTCGGTGCATTATTACATAACATTGGCATGATCACAAGAAAGATCAAATCTCGAAAGACCGATTGGTTTAGTAGCCTTGGAAACACTAGATATATTCATAAGTTTTACATTACATCATAAATTGAAAAACTACTACAACAACATAATGTCTCTACAGTCCACACTATTATCCCCTCATAATATCCCTGCAGGTCATTTATAACTTACTTCTTCACATCCTGGGAAAAATAAACCATAGAAAAGGGGTGAGCTCAAATGCCCAGTAAGGATAACAATATAGCGGAACATTCAAAATAAGCATAAACATTTAAGGCAATGCATTACTAAAACAAAAGCCTTTTAAACTTGAACTTCAAAATAGTATGGAAAAATTAAAATGAAATAATGCCATTTACTTATTCACATGGATATTCTACTAATCAAATAATCACATGCAAAAATCAATAACCACTTTCATAATGTTGGAATGCATAATGCCAGACTATCATAACCACATAGTCAAGGCCTCGTGCCAAGACTACAAATAAGATTTTGTCAAGGCCTTGTGCCAAGACACTAGTTTGCCTCATGAGACCTACCGATGCATCGAGGAGCTATAGCGGGCTCCACCCATCACATATTAAGTCCAATGCATTCCCATATGAAAAGGTTTAAACATAACATAAACATTCATATTAAAACTAGCATACGAAATGTCAATAATTTCACCATAAACTATGAATGGTATAAAAATAGCACATCCACAGTCAAACATATCACAAAACCTTCAATACAATATAGAAGTTTTGTATCATAATAAATCAACTTCAAATAAGCGTAAAATCCATCAAAGGATGTTGACATAGATGAAATCAAAATTCTTTTTAAAGAAATATCTCCTTTTATTTTGAAATCATTTAAGATCCATATAAAATAAAACATTTTCTTTGAAAATATTCTTATAATCTTGTAAGGGAAGCTTTGAAGATTTTATAATGGCAGAAAATAGCCGCACCCGCCGTATAAGTTAAAAAAAACATTCTTACCTTAATTCTGTCGAAAAGGATAAAAAGGACCTTGTTTTGAAAACGACGGAAAGATTCCTTTATAAACCTCTTATAAAAAGTCAAAAAAGGGTATAAATTACTTTAACCCATATTTTTGTAAATAATAAATATGTTTTGAAATACATTTTGTAGAAACATGGATGTGGATGATAAAGAGATCCCAGTAGATTATTACGTATAAACAACCTCGGATAATGAAGAGATTGTGAAATAACCCTTACCTTGTACTTTTCCTTGGTTGGGGTAGGTTAATCTCCTGTATAATGGTGAAATAATTGTTATTAAATTATACAAGAATCATATACATTAATATGATATCATATATGATCTTTTAATATCAATTTGATAATAATATCTTAGTATTATCGTTGTTTCAGGTGTTAACTTACTTGTTTTATTTTATATGTTTTGTTACGTAAGACATTTTTGTAAAGGATAGGTTGTATATTATTCATATACAGAATGATATCAACTCCTTAAACATCATTTTTAAATCATCAAATGATAATTATACTTGAATGGTTACGATGGAGAATGAATCTCATCGCGTTCGTGGAGACGGTAGTCCGTACATACGCACGAGCGACAATCTCATTATTTTGATATTGAAATAATATATAAATGGATGGTATATCATATATACAGAATTATTAACATGTTATATTTATTATTTACCTGAGTTAAACATCATTATTATACCCATCCAAATAATATTATATTGAATAACAATTACACCACGACGTGGAGACGGTAAGCCGTACGTACGCACGTATGGTGACATGTTATTCAAAGGCTGGATAGAATACTGAATATGGTTGTACCATATTTATAATAACATCACAGTATATATATGATAATGGAGTTATTATTTTATAATGGTAACAACAAAGGAATAAGAAGTGGAAGAAGAAATGAACTTGGAAAAGGGTGGTGAAATCATTACCTCTTCTTCGGGTTCTTCCTTTTGATTAGATCAAAAGGGCTCCTTAGGTTGGCTTTCTGATCAAACTAAGGCCCCTAGGTTGTAGTGAGAGAATTTGGGAGAGTATTTGGGCAGATTTTGGCCGAACCAAAAGGTTTTGAAGGTGTGAAGAAATGAGAAGGAAGAGTGCCCTTTTATAAGAGGGGTGAGGGGCACCTTTGGAAAAGCTAGAAATATTAATTTATAATAAATTCATATTCGGTTTCTAATAGCTACAAAGTTAATTATTCAAAGTTTAAGGTTGGGATAGGTCGAAAACCACTCAACCAATAGAATTTAGACAGGTTTGGGTACTTATATTAACCTTATCTTTAAGTATTAACTCTAAGTTAATTAGTTTCACTTTTACAATGTCTCTTTGTATTTTTATATAATATTGTTAATAAACTTACTACATACATCCCATCGACCCCCAAGTGGTCCATTAATGATGAACCTATCATGATATAAGTCTATTTACCGAACCTTAGATTTTTAAGAATTTAATATCAATTAATAATATAATATTTGTTTTAAGAACTCTTTTAGGTCAATTTTGACACTATTCAATTGTTGATTTTTGTGAAACTCATAAAAGATTGATTACTTCGAAAAAAGTCAATTAAATCAATCCTAATATATCATATTATCCTAGAAAATTAGTTTAATTCATTAAAAGTTTCATATTATATTTATTTGGGTATTTATAATATCAATTATTTTAATTTTTACTATTATAGTAATTACTCCATCATCATTGTGTCATAAATAAAAAAAATTATTTAATGTCTAAAAATTATAAATAAAATATCATTATGTAGGAAATATATTTATATTTCTAATGAATATTTATAATATAAAATCCAACATATATAACCTTATGTAATAATTGTTTTTCTAAAAGATATATGCTTGTGTCATTTTTGTATTCATTTAACTTAATTAAAATAAAGTGTCATTATCACTTACAAGTGGATCCATGGGGTCTCAAAATCGACCCAAATATGCCCATGGTCGACCATGTATCAGACAATAGGGTTAAGACACGTTTTAGGGTAATTTTATATTATTATAATATTATTGTTTATCCTTTATTTACCGGATTTACCCTTAACCATGGTAAATAAAATATTTACCGCAGTAATTATTCAAAATGTCTAAAAAGAAAAGTTACCTATTTACACAATTTGAACATCCTGATTCCAAATATGGAATCCATTTTCCTAAATTCAAAACACAGAAGTGGCAGAAATTAATTTAAAAAAAATTCCCGCTGTCAAAACAAAAAGCGTGTTTTTAAGAGATAATAACTATCAAAAGATTGACACTTGTTTATGTTCGGTTTAATTGTAAAATTATGTCCAATGACCAACATTATATTAAATGGTAAAACAATATTCTAAATATAATTTAAAACTACTAAAATTCATAATTTATCACTATTAATTATTTTGATTAAAAATGTTGTTTTTAATTAAAATTTAGTAATTTTCACTATTCATCAAAATATGAAAGTTATCCGAAAAGTACCAAAATTTCACCTTAGGATAAATTCGATATTCCGAATCCAAAAATGAAGTCCATTTTAAAATATAAAATATATATAATTTCAAAAAGTAGGTATTACTATTCATAACGGCTAGTTTAATTGGTTATGGTGTGTTAGAACTCGGTGTTGCGTACAACACACGCTATCACATTAATCAAAGAGAAGCGTACCGTAGAAGCTTGGGGTGTTACATTCTCCCCTCCTTCAAATAATTTCATCCTCGAAATTTCTAGAATACTTATCACGTGAAAAGACTTGGGTGATTCTTCATCATAAGTTCCTCGGGTTCCCACGTTGCCTCATCCATCTTATGGTTTCTCCACAAAACTTTTACCAGACGCGTCGTCCGGTTTCTCAGCACTTGTTCTCTTGTATCAAGAATCCTGACGGGCTCTTCACAATAGGAAAGATCGGGTTCCAGTTCTGATTCCTCATAGGTGAGTACATGCGTTGAGTCAGGCATGTATTTCCTCAACAGAGATACGTGGAACACATCGTGAACTTTAGAGAGACTTGGCGGCATTTCCAATCGGTAAGCTGCAGCCCCAATTCGTTCTAGAATTTCGAAAGGTCCGATGTACCTGGGACTCAATTTACCTTTCTTACCAAAACGTATGACTCCCTTCCACGAAGATACCTTCAGGAAAACATGATCACCGACTTGAAATTCCAAATCCTTCCTTCGATTATCGGCATAGCTCTTCTGCCTACTTTGAGATGCTTTGATGTGATTTTGGATTACTTTCACCTTTTCCACTGTTTCCTCCACCAGTTCTGGGCCTACAAGTTTTCTTTCACCAACGTCATCCCAACAGGTTGGTGTACGACATCTCTTTCCGTATAACGCTTCATATGGTGCCATCTGAATACTCGAATGGAAGCTATTGTTATAGGAAAATTCTACCAGTGGTAAATATTGATCCCACATACCCTGAAAATCAAGTGAGCAAGATCTCGACATGTCTTCTAAGGTCTGAATAGTCCGTTCTGATTGTCCATCTGTCTGAGGGTGGTAAGCTGTGCTCAAATGAAGTTCAGTATCCAGGGATTTCTGAAGACTTTTCCAAAATCTTGTAGTAAAACGGGGATCACGATCAGAAACAATCGATAAGGGTACTCCATGAAGTCTCACAACTTCATTAATATATAGTCTTGCTAGACGTTCCAGGGGTAGATCTTCTCTTATAGAAAGAAAATGTTCTGATTTGGCAAGATGATTAACAATAATCTATATTGCATCGTTCCTTCTAGGAGTCTTTGGTATCCCCATGACAAAGTCCATCGTAATATTGTCCCATTTCCACTCCGGTATGGGAAGAGGTTGCATGACTCCTCCAGGCTGTTGCCTTCCAGCTTTCACTTGTTGACAAACCATACATCTTGACACAAAATCAGCAATCTCTCTCTTCATGTTGTCCCACCAAAAATGTTCCTTCAAATCTCTATACATTTTGGTGCTTCCAGGGTGTATAGAGAAATTGGAACTATGAGCATCATCCAGCAATTCCCTTTTTAGATCAGGTAAATCGGGAACACAAAGTCTCTTCCCGAATTTCAAAATCCCATCTTTATACACAAAGTCTTTCAATCTCCCATCATTCACAACATTAATCTTCTTCTGAAATTCTTCATCATCGGTCTGAGAACTCTTAATCCTTTCTAGTAAAGATGGTTTGGCAACCATTTGAAAAAGCATTGATGTTTCACCTTCCCTGGTTATTCCCATGTCCATCTTCACTAGATCCATGAAAATTGGATCCCTTTCAATTCTCATCATGTTCAAAACACCATGGTCTTTTCTGCTCAAAGCATCTGCCACCTTGTTTGCTTTCCCCGGGTGGTAGTGTATCTTGCAATAATAATCCTTGAGTAATTCAAGCCATCTCCTTTGCCTCATGTTGAGTTCTTTTTGTGAGAAAATATACTTCAAACTCTCGTGATCAGTATAAATATCACATTTTCCACCATAGAGGTAGTGCCTCCATATCATCAAAGCAAAGATCACAGCTGCTAACTCAAGATCATGAGTAGGATAGTTTTGTTCATGAATTTTCAACTGTCGTGATGAATAGGCAATAACTCTATCATTCTGCATAAGGACACAGCCAAGTCCTTTATTTGATGCATCACTATAAATAACGAACCCATCATTCCCCGATGGTAGATTCAATATAGAAGCATTGAATAATCTTCTCTTCAGTTCTTCAAAACATTCTTCACACTATTTTGTCCAAACAATTTTAACCCCTTTACGTGTGAGCTTCGTTAATGGGTTATCCAATCGGGACAAATTCTGGACGAAACTTCGATAATAACCTGCCAAACCAATAAAACTACGTACCTCAGTTATACTCGTAGGTGCTGTCCATTCTTGGATTGCCTTGGTCTTAGAAGGATCAACAGAGATTCCATCTTTAGAGATAATATGTCCAAGAAAAGAAATCTCCTGAAGCCATAATTCACACTTGCTAAACTTCCCATATAATTCATGCCTCCTCAGAGTCTTCAAGATAATGCGCAAGTTATTTTCATGATCTTCGTAGGTTTTGGAGTATACCAAGATATCATCAATAAATACCACCACAAATTCATCGAGATACTCCTTGAAAACTCTATTCATCAGATCCATGAATAAAGATGGTGCATTAGTCAATCCAAACGGCATTACAGTAAACTCGTAATGCCCGTACCTAGTTCGAAATGCTGTCTTCGGAATGTCTTCCTTCTTCACACACAACTGATGGTATCCAGATCGAAGGTCAATCTTTGAAAAGTATTGAGCTCCATGCAGTTGGTCAAATAAATCATCAATACGAGGTAGGGGATAATTGTTCTTTATCGTTATAGCATTGATCTCCCTGTAGTCGATACATAACCTCATAGATCTATCTTTCTTTTTAAAAAAAAGAACAGGGGCTCCCCATGGAGAAACACTAGGGTGAATAAATCCCTTATTAATCAATTCCTCTAGTTTTTTCTTTAGTTCGACTAATTCTACAGTGGCTATTCTATAAGGGGTCTTCGATATAGGCCTTGATACAGGAATCAAATCAACGGAAAACTCAACTTCTCGTTCTGGAGGATGTCCAGGTAAATCTTCCGGAAATACATCTACAAATTCTTTCACAACAGGTACATCCTCTATTTGAACATTCCTTTCCTCACCGACAGTTATTTCATTCTCTTCCTCCCCAATAATTGAATTAAGTTGAGCTACTGGGGGTGGATCTAAATAAGAATTAGGTGGTGACGATTCTGCTCTAAAGATAAGGTGTTCCTTATCATTATCATCAAGAATCGTAACCACATTCTTCTTACAATAAATATTCACATCATAGTCCGAAAGCCAGTCTATACTGAGGATTATATCAAACTCAATCATAGGTATGACGATGATATCAGCAGATAAAGAAAATTTATGTGCTCTAATGGGGACTGATTCACAAAACTTTGTTTCAATGATACTTCCCTTAGGAGTTTTAACTGACAACTCCCTTATTAAATCAAATTGGAAATATCTAATTTTCTTAGCAAACTGGGAAGATATGAAACAATGCGATGATCCAGAATCAAATAATACATTTTCTAAACTTGAGGAAACCATTAAATTACCTACCACCACGTCTTTCAGAGCTTCTACCTTAGTAGTAGTGGTAGCATAAGCCTGGCCTTGATCCCTTGGCCTTTTCTTAGGTAAGTACTCCTAACGCTTAGGACATGCATTTGCATAATGCCCCATCTCCCTGCAATTGTAGCACTGAACGTTGGTAGCTTCCTTCTTCCCCTTGCAATCATGAGCTTGGTGGCCTTTTTCACCACACTTGTAACAGACTCTCATTCCCTTCAAGCAAGTACCAGGGTGTTTCTTCCTGCATTTACCACAGGATGGATATTCAACCTTTCCCTTCTTCCCCTTATTTCCATTCCCAGATTGATCAGCAAGTCTCTTCTTCTCTTGCTTTTCTTTAAAGTCATAAGACTTAGAGAATTCCATTTCGGTCTTGATAGCACATGATACAATGTCTTCGTACGACGAAATGGATTGTGAGACTAATGCTCGACGAAGAAATGGTTTTAACCCATCAAAGAAACGATCAATCTTACTTCTTGGGTTGAGAATATAATCTCCAGCATACCTCGCTAACCTTGTAAAGTTAGCCTCAAACTTTGTGACATTCTCATCCTACTTTTGTCTCAGACTTAGAAATTTCCTTTCCATATCTGTTCGATGGTCGCGAGGAAAGTATTTTTCTAAAAACAGATCTTTGAACTCCCTCCATTCCATATTTTATACTTCATCATCTTCCTTCATGTTTTGAATCAATGACCACCATTGATCAGCATCTCCAGTGAGGCGGTAAACTGCCATGATAACTTTTTCCCTTTCACTGCTCCCCAAAGCCTGAAATATTTTTTCTAGGGAATTTATCCACTGCTCGGCTACTAAGGGATTTGTACTCCAATTGAACGTTGGTGGTTGTTGCCTCATGAATCGGTCTAACATTGATCCTCCACGCTGTGGATCAGGGTGCTCCATACGGGTAATGTTATTATTCATAACCTGAGTAAGTTGTCCCAGTATGGTGATTAGCTGATCAGCACCAGTTGCATCACCAGCCCCACTATAATTATCTTGAACAGGAGGGAAATCCCTACATGGAGTGTGTGCATTGATATAGTTTCCATTTCTTCCACTAGGCGCCATTTCTAAACAATGGCATAAACTAGATCAGTTTATGAATCAAAATACATAACCCCTTACTTATAAAACACTTAACATAAATTGAACTATTTATGGATATAATCCATAATCATAAAAATGTTTTCTTTGAGGAAGTATATACTCATAAACCCTTAATAATGATTTGTAAAGAGAATGAGAGTTATCCTAAGTATATCCCTCGGGAGTGTCGTAACCAAGAGTGCATCAAGGCCCGTTGTCGTGCACCAGTTCCCGTTCGAGTCTAGCTCAGAGCGGTGTTTTTGGGTTTTACCACTAGGTACATCTGTGCCAGAGCCGCCTCTACCTGCTCGTATCCAGACAGGGATGTATTTCTCAGAAAACTCACAAAATCTCTACAATACCAAAATTCTAGGAAGTTCTTCTATACTAATCCTCAAAGTTCATCTTAGGTCTACGTGCTCTAATCAGAGTTTATCTAAATCTAGCTTCCATGGTTTGTACTAAACTTCCTCTGATACCAACTGTAACGCCCCGACCCTAGTTACCTAGAGTCGGTGCATTATTACATAACATTGGCATGATCACAAGAAAGATCAAATCTCGAAAGACCGATTGGTTTAGTAGCCCTGGAAACACTAGATATATTCATAAGTTTTACATTACATCATAAATTGAAAAACTACTACAACAACATAATTTCTCTACAGTCCACACTATTATCCCCTCATAATATCCCTGCAGGTCATTCATAACTTACTTCTTCACATCCTGGGAAAAATAAACCATAGAAAAGGGGTGAGCTCAAATGCCCAGTTAGGATAACAATATAGCGGAACATTCAAAATAAGCATAAACATTTAAGGCAATGAATTAATAAAACAAAAGCCTTTTAAACTTGAACTTCAACATAGTATGGAAAAAGTAAAATGAAATAATTCCATTTACTTATTCACATGGATATTCTACTAATCGAATAATCACATGCAAAAATCAATAACCACTTTCATAATGTTGGAATGCATAATGCCAGACTATCATAACCACATAGTCAAGGCCTCGTGCCAAGACTACAAATAAGAATTTTTCAAGGCCTTGTGCCAAGACACTAGTTTGCCTCATGAGACCTACCGATGCATCGAGGAGCTATAGCGGGCTCCACCCGTCACATATTAAGTCCAATGCATTCCCATATGAAAAGGTTTAAACATAACATAAATATTCGTATTAAAACTAGCATACGAAATGTCAATAATTTCACCATAAACTATAAATGGTATAAAAATAGCACATCCACAGTCAAACATATCACAAAACCTTCAATACAATATAGAAGTTTTGTATCATAATAAATCAACTTCAAATAAGCGTAAAATCCATCAAAGGATGTTGACATAGATGAAATAAAAATTCTTTTTAAAGAAATATCTCCTTTTATTTTGAAATAATCTAAGATCCATATAAAATAAAACATTTTCTTTGAAAATATTCTTATAATCTTGTAAGGGAAGCTTTGAAGATTTTATAATGGCAGAAAATAGCCGCACCCGCCGTATAAGTTAAAAAAAACATTCTTACCTTAATTCTGTCGAAAAGGTTAAAAAGGACCTTGTTTTGAAAACGATGGAAAGATTCCTTTATAAACCTCTTATAAAAAGTGAAACAAGGGTATACATTACTTTAACCCATATTCTTGTAAATAATAAATATGTTTTGAAATACATTTTGAAGAAACATGGATGTGGATGATAAAGAGATCCCAATAGATTATTACGTATAAACAACCTCGGATAATGAAGAGATTGTGAAATAACCCTTACCTTGTACTTTTCCTTGGTTGGGGTAGGTTAACCTCCTGTATAATGGTGAAATAATTGTTATTAAATTATACAAGAATCATATACATTAATATTATATCATATATGATCTTTTAATATCGATTTGATAATAATATCTTAGTATTATCGTTGTTTCGGGTGTTAACTTACTTGTTTTCTTTTATATGTTTTGTTACGTAAGACATTTTTGTAAAGGATAGGTTGTATATTATACATATCCAGAATGATATCAAGTCCTTAAACATCATTTTTAAATCATCAAATGATAATTATACTTGAATGGTTACGATGGAGAATGAATCTCATCGCGTTCGTGGAGGCGGTAGTCCGTACATACGCACGAGCGACAATATCATTATTTTGATATTAAAATAATATATATATGGATGGTATATCATATATACATAATTATTAACATGTTATATTTATTATTTACCTGATTTAAACATCATTATTATACCCATCCAAATAATATTATATTGAATAACAATTACACCACGACGTGGAGACGGTAAGCCGTACGTACGCACGTATGGTGACATGTTATTCAAAGGGTGGATAGAATACTGAATATGGTTGTACCATATTTATAATAACATCACAGTATATATATGATACTGGAGTTATTATTTTACAATGGTAACAACAAAGGAAGAAGAAGTGGAAGAAGAAATGAACTTGGAAAAGGGTGGTGAAATCATTACCTCTTCTTCGGGTTCTTCCTTTTGATTAGATCAAAAGGGATCCTTAGGTTGGATTTATGATCAAACTAAGGCCCCTAGGTTGTAGTGAGGGAAGTTGGGAGAGTATTTGGGAAGAGTTTGTCCGAACCAAAAGGTTTTGAAGGTGTGAAGAAATGAGAAGGAAGAGTGCCCTTTTATAAGAGGGGTGAGGGGCACCTTTGGAAAAGCTAGCAATATTAATTTATAATAAATTCATATTCGGTTTCTAATGGCTCCAAAGTTGATTATTCAAAGGTTAAGGTTGGGATAGGTCGAAAACCACTCATCCAATCGAATTTAGACTGGTTTGGGTACTTATATTAACCTTATCTTTAAGTATTAACTCTAAGTTAATTAGTTTCACTTTTACAATGTCTCATTGTATTTTTATATAATATGGTTAATAAACTTACTACATACATCCAAGAGACCCCCAAGTGGTCCATTAATGATGAAACTATCATGATATAAGTCTCTTGGCCGAACCTTAGATTTTTAAGAATTTAATATCAATTAATAATATAATATTTGTTTTAAGAACTCTTTTATGTCAATTTTGACACTATTCAATTGTTGATTTTTGTGAAACTCATAACAGATTGATTACTTAGAAAAACGTCAATTAAATCAATCCTAATATATAATATTATCCTAGAAAAGTAGTTTAACTCATTAAAAGTTTCATATTATATTTATTTGGGTATTTATAATATCAATTATTTTAATTTTTCACTATTATAGTAATTACTGCATCATCATTGTGTCATAAATAAAATATATTATTTAATGTCTAAAAATTATAAATAAAATATCATTATGTGGGAAATCGTTTTATCTTTCTAATTAATATTTATAATCTAAAATCTAACATATATAACCTTATGTAATAATTGTTTTTCTAAAAGATATATGCTTGTGTCATTTTTGTATTCATTTAACTTAATTAAAATAAAGTGTCATTATCACTTACAAGTGGATCCATGGGGTCCCAAAATCGACCCAAAGATGCCCATGGTCGACCATGTATCAACCAATAGGGTTAAGACACGTTTTAGGGTAATTTTGTTTTATTATAATATTATTTTTTAACCCTTATTTACCGGATTTACCCTTAACCATGGTAAATAAAATATTTACCGCAGTAATTATTCAAAATGTCTAAAAATAAAAGTTACCTATTTACACAATTTGAACATCCTGATTACAAATATGGAATCCATTTTCCTAAATTCAAAACATAGAAGTGGCAGAAATTAATTTAAAATTAATTCCCGCTGTCAAAACAAAAAGCGTGTTTTTAAGAGATAATAACTATCAAAAGATTGACACTTGTTTATGTTCGGTTTAATTGTAAAATTATGTCCAATGACCAACATTATATTAAATGGTAAAACTATATTCTAAATATACTTTAAAACTACTAAAATTCATAATTTATCACTATTAATTATTTTGATTAAAAAAGTTGTTTTTAATTAAAATTTAGTAATTTTCACTATACATCAAAATATGAAAGTTATCCGAAAAGTACCAAAATTTCACCATAGGATAAATTAGATATTCTGAATCCAAAAATGAAGTTTATTTTAAAATATAAAATATATATAATTTGAAAAAGTAGGTATTACTATTCATAACGGCTAGTTTAATTGGTTATGGTGTGTTAGAACTCGGTGTTGCGTACAACACACACTATCACATTAATCAAAGAGAAGAATACCGTAGAAGCTTGGGGTGTTACACTTCCGCTGTTACCAAGTGGATTGATCATGGGTAAACAATCGTGGAATGAATGAAACTGTGTAACAGGAAGTCATGAAATATACTTTTACACTGGAGAGGTGCTCGATATTTGAAGATGAGTTACAAGGGAACTTCGAATTTAATGATACTGATGTACCATGTAGCATGGTCAACATGGATTTAGTGGTAGATGGATCACAAGAGTATGATTTGAGTGATGAATAGGTGGTATTGGTTTATACACCCTCTTCGATGTGTGAAATAGAAAAGATACACATCGGTTTTTCATGGTATAGTTTAAATATTAAATTAGTTTGTGGTTGTGTTCAATACAAGGACCAATGTTTTTAAATATATATTATTGGACTAAATACATGGGTTTTTTTGGTAAAATGGTAAATTCCCCTCCATTGTAGAGAAACATCAACAATAAATTGGGTTCCATGTGGCAGTTGACTCGTGGTTGGACCTAGACACTCATTGTTGAGAGACATGGTGTCAAGAGTTGGTTAAAGGCCAGTATAGCCTACTTTGATGTCATCATGGCTTGAATATATCTATATATTCTTATCAAATGAATCATAGCATACTTTTAGTTTATAGGTGAGCATGGATTATCTTGACATCATCTTGAGTCTGATAAGAGAGCATTAGTTACACCAAGCCACTTTTCTTTTAAATATACTTCATGTTTTGGTGAAAGAACCTATGAAGGTTTCCCTTGAGGATATGTATAAGGTATGGCCTATGGTGGAGATTTCACCATTGTCTATTCGAGGGTGGTGACCCTTGTTTTTAGTTGAAATCTAACATTTCCATTGAAACCATTTTTTTCGAAGTGGGAAAAGGTGATGTTATGAGGTAACACTAAGGATACTCCCATGAATAGGAGTATCATATCATTCATGGATAAACATATTCATTGATGGAAGAGTTGTTAATTCTATGATTATGATCATTATAAAGTCTATATAACACAGTTTTTAAAATTCATGGGATAATAGATAGATATTTTTGACCAACAAGGCTTCATGGGATGAGAAGGGTTATTATAAGGTCCCGTCCTTAAACATTACTGAATCTTGTATTAATTAAAGAATTCACATTGAGTATCTTTTTAGGTTTAGAGTTTTAGATAATTAGGTCATAATTCAATAATATCATTCCACATTTAAACAAAGTGGTTACAACGAAGGCAATATACATTTTTTCCATCACAGGGAACCCCTTTAAAATTAAACATGGTTTATTTCTTGACACATCCTCAACACTTCAATCATATCATGTACTTTTCCCTTACCAATCATTATGACTTGTGAAAAACATTTCGATACTAGGGATGAGAACAAAAAATCTTAGTAAGGGATAAAAAATGAAATAAAACCATTAGTTGATGAATAATTTTAGACAAATTAAATAATATGATTCTGAGAAAATCTCATAGAAATCATAGATCATAATGGTAACTTAAGGAATCCATAACATAATTACATTGTAACCTTCATGGCTACATAGGGAGTATCATTCATAGTTATGTTTGGAATACCCATTACAGTTTATTCCCTATATCTCTTAGGAGAAACCTTATAGTTTCACTTCATCTCATTACCCAATGCGTTAGAGAGTTATCTCGGGCTCACCCACACTGAGTTTATCATAGAACAACCCAAATATAAAAACATTTCCCATGAACCATAACATAATCATAACACATAAAAATGCATAAATAAAAATATAATATTTCCACATTCCAATCACAAGATATCACTACAAGGAATTGAAATAATCAAAACATTATCAAAACTATTTTCAATACCATAACACCTGAAAAGTAAATAAGTTATTTATTTTTCTTTTAAAAACATTAATTCCTGTAGGGGAAGTAGAATATCAACTAATGTTCATGGCGGTAAACAATGCATTATTTCAAAAAACGTAAGACAAAAACATTCCTTTTTTCATTTTGTAAAATTATTTGAATAAAAAATATTGCTTTTGAAAACCATTGGATGAAGTTAAAATCCCTAGGGGTTTATTATACACCTTATTAAATAAAATGGTGTATTATACAAAATTTTTCCTCAATGAAAGGAGATTGAGACAAAGTCCCTTACCTTGACTGTGATTCATTGTGTATGTTCCTCGTTAATCCTGCATAATAAACATACCTCAATTTAGGATTTCTTTATAACCTTTTTCAAATTTATTATTCAATTTAAATCAGTTATTTCCATGTTATAACAATTACACAATTATTTGTGCTGGTGTCTAGCATTTTGTCGATGCTCGGTACTTGAGTTGAAAATTAACATGGTATGATGTTAAAAGTCCATGTGGTTATAAGTCCATCATATATAGAATAAAAATCATGAAATTATTATCATTTTTATACATACATTATAAATTTAAATCAAATCATGAAGTATTGTTATGAAAAATGAACACGTTACAATCATGGAGACGGTAAGCCGTACATACACAGGAGTAACCCATTCCATTTTTCATTGATTATTATATAAATAAGGTAATTATTATTTTAAATTTCCATATTTATCATAATATTATTAAAATCAAAATAATCAATAATATATACTTATATATATCACACAAGTGATGTGGTGACTAAGAATGGTTCACATTGCTTTATGGAGGTGATAGTTCACACGTACGGACGAACGAAGTTATCATTTTTATTTGCAAGGAAAGTAAAGAAATAATTGATATATGTTTCTCTTATAACGTTATATATATCTTGAATATCACATATTAATATTAATTCTATCATTATAACCAATCTGTGTAGATGGTAATGGAAAATGAATTAAATCAGTTCGTGGAGGTGATAATTCACACATACACAGAAATGATTAATTCCTTTCCCATTTGATGGAATTAGAGATGGATTTATGCGAGGATATAAAAATAATAACATCTTATAATATTGAGGATACTGGAGTGATTATATCATCATGGTTGAAAGAGATTTTAATGAAATTAAGAAGAAAAAAAATAGAAATACTAAGATAAGAACAGTACATTTCATCCAGATGATCGCCCTTCTTAACACCTTAATAACCCTAAAAAGGGTGTTTCTAAACAAAATAAGGCCTCAGGAATATTGATAAATATTATATTAAGTGGTTTGGGTAGATCTTGGATTAATATAATGGTTTTAGAAGTTTTAGGAAAAGAGAGGAATGGGTGCCTTTTTATAAGAGAGGGGAGGGTCACTCTTGGAAACCCTTAAATAATAAATTGTTATAAATCCATTTTAGGTTCCAAATTGTCCCGAATACAATTATTTAAAATATAATATGATTTTGGGATGAATCCATATAATCCAATAATTTTTAGACAGGTTTTGATTATTCAATCATCCTTATATTTTTGTTTTAATCCTTTTGACTCTTACCATTTTATCAAGTATTTAACATTTAAGAGTTAAAAATATTTACCAAATCATGAAAAACGACCAATGAATGATTATTAATTACTTTTTACACTAATGTGATCTTTTTGGACAAACCATAAATTTTTATAAATTTTATTTCATTTAATTAAATATTTTATATTCTAAGATTTATTGTTTTATAAAATCATATATTCAAGACATAGTTGAACCAGAACTTTACACACATTACCAACATGATAATATCATGTATAAAATTAGTGTATGGAATCAAAAATCTGGAATTATATTTATTTTATAAATTATAATATCATTTATTTGATTCTTTCATTAATGAAGAAATTAATGCATCATCATTGTGTCATAATTAAATTAAATAATTAAATTCCTAAAAATTAAAAATTATTAACCATTATGTATTAAATATGTTTCTCTTTATATTTACTTTTTATAGTCAAATATATCACTTATATAACCCCATATTAAAATTGTTTTAGTAATAAGAGATTTGGTTATCATATTTTTTCCTTTACATCAAATTAATTGATTATAAGTGTCATAATCTCACCAAGTGGCTTCCAAAGGACAAAGAGATGGCACAAGAGATGTCTTAATTGAATATAACTCATCCAATAACATTATTACAAGTGTTAGGGTAGTTTTATATTATTATAATATTATTTTTTACAATTAATTACCTGATTTACCCTTAACCGTGGTAAATAAAAATAATTTCCAAATTTACTATTCATAAAGTCTAAAAATAAAAGGGACCTATTTTCATAATTTAAACCTTCTGATTCCAAATATGGAATCCATTTTCCAAATTCAAAACTCTTAATTTTTAGAAATAAATTTAAACTGAATTCCTGTTGCCAAAACAAGGAGGGTTATTTAAATGTAAAAACCATCAAAAGATTAGAATGTGTTTATATCAAATTTCGATGTAAAATTATTTACAATGACCAAAATTGGATTAAATTATAAAAACATAATGAAATTACACTTTAAAACCAATTAAAAATATAAACTAACTATATAAATAAATTATATTAAAAGCTGTTTTGAATTAAAATGCATTATTTTTTCAGTATTAATTAAAAATGAATATTATCTGACAAATACCAATAATTTATCCACATTAAAATTATATGTCCTTCTTCCAAATAATAAGCTTATTTTTTCAAATTGAATCTATAAAATTGACAGAAACTAGATTTAAAATGGGTCTACCATCAAAAGGTGACAAAAATGCCTTATAAAAATATTAGAGATTTTATGCTTAAATATTGGATTTATTCTTTTATTAAGTACATAAAATTTATTGGAATAAAATAAAAACACTTAATAAAAATAAATAAACATAATTTAGTTTGTTCGATTTATCCCCCCCAATATAACGACTAGGAGATAACTACCATTTAAATAATATTATTAATATAAGGTTTCAAAAAGACCCATTATTGTGTGTTGGGTACACTATAGAAAATAGCATCCTACTTGTTAAGTGAAAATTAAAATCTAATTAATAAATATTAATTAATATGACAATGGTTTATTCTATATTTACCTGGGATGTAACAGTTATAATTGGTATGTTTTAATGACACCTTTTTTGTAGACTAGAAAGTAGAGATGAAAATTGAATTTATATTTTCACATACCTGTAAGGGGTACAATAGTCACTTTCCCCTAGAAGAGGATCTCGGGTTATTTTTCTGACTAATCTATTTTTCCCAAAAAAAAATTACCCAAGTAATGTCGTTTGGTGGAATTCATAGATGATCAAATTTTCATAGAATAATTATTAATTATTAATTAATTTATTAATTATTAAATTTTTCTCACATGTTCATTTGGATATATCATTTTTATGGATAATTATATTGGTATTATGTATACTATATTGAGTATATAATAGGGGGGTTTTCCTAGGGGATAGATAGACTCGTGGTCAGAACCAGGGCTGGGATCGGGTCCCATTTTATTTTTGTTTTGTTTTCTTTTATCCATTTCCTCCAATGATTCTATCATAGTATCCCTACAGAATTACATCACCACAAATGATATAGGATATAAATAATGATAGGGAGAGATATAAAGAGAGATAGAGGAAGGGTGTGCTGAAATGGAGCTCAGGAAGAGATGGATCATTGTGTGGTAGTAGTGGAATGAAAATCAGTGTGATGATTCAGTCGACTACAACGAAAGGTAGGAAATTTTTATGTTTTTTTCATAAATCCTAATATATTAACCATTTTCTAGTTTAATATCTTTATTAACACTTATTAGTACCCCTTGAGGTTTGATAAATTTCTTTTGGAGAGGAAATGGTGTTTCATACTGAATTGAGGGGTTTCCCATTTGGAAATCCCAATCACATGGTGTGTAATTTTAGAACACAAGCCATGTTTTCTTAACATTATTGTAATATGACCTTCTTAGAAGTAAATTTCATATATTTTCTATAAATTCCATGTACTAGTACTCAACCATGTAGCCGAGTACATTGTCAGACAGCCTGGGTGAGCACACATGGCCATGTGCAGTACACGACAAAACATTTTGTGGTTCACACTCCAAGTCAAAGTACATGGTCAAGAGGAATACATGGTCAATACAAATGAGGTACACAATAAGTTACCCCATATAGGGTACACTCCATGTACATTGTATACACAATATTTATATGGTCTTTACATGACATGCCTGGTCGAAGATAAGACCTATGTAAGGATTTGAGGGTGCACGCTTTGTAATAGGGTATGCACATAGTTTACTCCTCCCTTACAACCCTTTTGAGGGTTTTTAATTTCATTACACCATGGAGTCATAATTGGACACATAAGTAGTCCATTTCAAATATATATCCATGTAGATCGATATGGTGTAACCCTTTATGTTATTTGAGGACTCATGTGAGATGTTTTGAGTTTTTTAGTAAATAGGGAGGTTCTTCCTCAAGTAATCAAGTTGAGATATCTCCTAAGAGTTAGACTCTTTATTGGATGGGGTAAAATGAGAGAAATATATAGACTGGTATTTAAATAGTTTTAATTTTATTTTAAGAGTTCATCTTATCTTTTGACATAAAGGATCCATTAATGATGCCTCTATCATACTTTTTTTCCAAGGGCCCCATTTGGGATGCATTCATTTACTGGATGACCTTTGGAATCACCTATAGGATCCCTCTACCCATATACTATTCCAAGGATCCGGTGTAAGAAGAATAAAACTATGTATAACCTTCCAAGGATCCCATGTATGATGCCCCCAATTATGTTCAACCTAGAAGATCCCATGTAGGATGTTGTTGTTTACTAAATTATTCTAAGAATCCCATGTATGATGCCCCCAATTATGTTCAACCTAGAGGATCCCATGTAGGATGTTGGTGTTTACTTAATTATTCTAAGAATCCCATGTTTTATGCCTTTAGTAGCTTAGTATTCCTGAGGTACCCAAGGATTCCATCTCTTATGTGTGGAATTTGATGATACCTTGTAGGATTCCTCTATAGTGTTTTGACATGAGGGTCCTAAAGGGTGCACTAATTATAACCTATACTGAACTTATAATCCATGAGGTTTTGATAGTAGTGGGAAATTTAGGCATTCTTCTACCCTTACTATTTTATTTATGCATTCACCTAATTACAGTTGATGTAGCTATGATTTTTAGAGGTGATTCCTAGTTTTGGACGATGAGCCTGATGTGTTGAAACATTCTTAATTATGATGTTCAGATGTATTTCCTTGGATCTAGCTTATGATCCTTTTTATTATTTATTATTTTATAGGGATTCCTAGACATATTTATTGGGATCTTTCTTAGAATCCATTTCTTTTATTATAATACTATTATTGGAATGCTCAGATGTACTTCCTGGGATCTAGTTTTTGAGCCATATTGATTATGATATTCGGGCATGGTATCCCTGTGATTATGATGTTCAGGCATAGTTTCCTTATTTATTGTGATAATCATGGGATGGGTATGACTACGCTATCTTTGATTTATTACCCAATTACGGTTTTGGACATGGTTCTCCTCACTACTATCTAGACATGTACTCAATGGATTATTATTCTCTACTCGAGTGATGCCTAAGATTCTTCCTAATGCCGATTAGATGCACCATTATTTCATTGAACCAATGTACATCTTGGGGATGTGGATATTGAGACTTTATATGAATGGATTTTGAGTATGTACTTATGTCCATAAAGTATTACTTTTATAGATCATCGAAGGGTCATCCCCTTAGGGATTATCCAATCTACAATGTCATGATTTTCATCATATTGGGATTTGGTATTCAGAAATCAGACTTGATTTACATAGCATGAGTTGTATGGCATCCAATATAGTGACCATTAATATGATGTTTGGTTGTTACCTAGAATAATTAATTATAGTAGTTAGAAGAATGTATGGGTGATCCTTGGGATAATACATGTATCCTTCTTTGGTGACATAGCTCGCTAAGAGACATTTATTGTTCTAACTATTGTACGTATTGTTGATAAAGATTTTTAACCCATGGTTTAACTAATTATACACAATATGAGTGGTACGTCATCAATCTCAATTCCCTTTTTACTGTATGTCAAAACAAAATCCGGATTAGAGACCCAAGGATTGACTACTATTGATTTATGTTATTGTTCACCTTACTCATATATATATATATATATATGGTAATTTTATTATATACACCAATAAATATATATAAATATATATATACATTATGGAAAATTTCCCAGTTTACTGGGATTATGGACAATGGGATTGATTGTGTTTTCTTGTTATTTATTTCATTTCTCTTTTCCAAGTGTGTCTCAGCTTGGCTGGTCATATAGCATGTTCATACATTTACAATAGAATATTAATAGATTCAACATTGGGGTGGTCTACTGAGATTATTTCTCACCCTTGTACATTCACCTTGGTGTTCATTCATACCATATGTATTCTTTTCAGGTTTAAAATAGATTAAATGATAGAAAGGGATGGGGACCATGGTTACATGATTGAGCGGAGATATTGGTGGGGATTTTTTGTGACTGGTATTGATCAACTCAGCAATGTGATGGAGATCTGGTATGCGGTCTAGATAAAAGTTAGTAGTAGAGCCTAGTACATTAATTTCATTTCTATAATGTAATCCTATATATATTTGGTCATCCTAGTGGGTGATCAATGTTATATGCATGACAGGGTTGTTAGGGATTTTACATCATTTCTTTTTTATAAAAATATTCTTCTATTTTAGTTAATTTATTGCTTCAGTACTCTCTTTATTATTGCAATGGTTGATATCTGATTATTTCCACTATTTTTACTCTGATATGTGGGTATATTCTCCCCCCACTATACAACCTTTTGACACTCGCTTCAAGTCGGTAGCCATTGGAATTTTGGGTAAGCGTGCATGAGGGCTTGTGGAGAACTGTCATGGAGCACTGGTTTAGTGGCATCTAGGTCGAGATGCAACAGAGGCAAGGTGAGTTTAAATAGGGGTGTTTTCATTAATGTATAAGGTCAATGATTTTTCTCAGTAAAACTTTTTTTCTATATTAAGCACTATACACATCAACTTTGAGCGATACATTAGATTTTTTTGTCCATTTGATGGATGTGTTGAAGTGAATTTCAATTTTCAGTACAAAAAATCCCAATGGTGGTGGGAATGAAGAAAAATTGGCACTATGATATAGATTATTTGGGTTTAATTTGTTGACAATATAGTTCTCGTGTGGTCATGTATTTTGATGTCTAAGGTAGATGTTTCTTTGAAGATGAAGTCTTGAGGATTCCTTGAAAAATGTTTGTGATGATGGAATCATTTTATATTGTATTAAAAAAATTTGGTCTTAATTATTGAGTTTATGAAGGTTTATATCATGGACATATGATGTTCATGTTATCACATAAATTAGAATGGGCCACATTATTATGCAAGTCCATAAAGAATTTTGTGATGACATTTAGTGAATCAAGTATTGATAAATAGTTTGTACAATGAATATTCTTTTATTGTGAGATGAAAATTACACTTAAAATGATATATATTTTTTGGATTAATGTATAAGGGGTTAAAATAAAGATTATTTGTGGATTGTAAGATCTTTAAGAGGACACCAAATAGAGTCTTGAAAATTTTCTTTAGTAGGAAGGTGTTAGGTAGTCACATGTTGTATTTAAAATATTGAATGCTATATTGCTTTGGACAGAGTTTTTTAAATATTGTGTGAGGGGGATTTTTCATACATAAGTGTTATTTTAACATGAGTCATGAAAACGACAAGATATTAGTCCTACATACAAATATTGTGGAGTCATGCTAGACATTTTACCTTACAGTGGTGGAATAAATGGTCATCCTTATTTTTTTGGGTTAAGTTCACTTAGATCATATAAAAAAACTAATTGATAATTTCATTAAAAATGGTAATGGGATTAAGTTAATAATATTATATTTAAAATAATTTAAAGCATATTGGTGGAAGAAGTTGTGCATCGAGGTCACGTGATTGGAGTTACACTTAGTAATCTTGTTATCAAGGTTATGTTCCTTGGGTCTTGAGATTGGGATTGGTTGATTGGAGTCGTGAGGATGGTACTCATAATCAAAGTCATGTGATTGGAGTCTTTCACTCAAATTAATTCTATCATAGTTAGGCACACAATTTCATGTGTCTGGGGTTATCTAATAAATAGCGACTCCATGGTAATTTTAACAAAATTATCAAGGTGTGTTATCTGAAGATATTTTAAAGATCAAGGACCATATCATTGAATCATATGTAATCATTAAGGGTGAAAATATTCAACATAAAGTAATGAGGAGAATATTAATATCATATAAATAAACTGATAAATACTTCAATTGATGTTCTGAGTAAGGGGAATTCAATGGTAGTGAATTGAGGGAAGCATTGTGGCTTCCCTAAATTTAATGTAATTGTGGTGAGACTAGAATGAAGTGAATATTAAAATATATTTTTCCACAAAATCTAGAGATGAGAATTTGATTCTAGTATGACCAACACATTGGTTGGGTATTCTCTTTGGGTCCAGCCCATTTCAATAAACAAAGTAAATTTTTTTCTATTCTAGCTTAATTATTTTCACTTCATTTCTTATTGTATGTTTGTTACTATATGTAATATATGACATTTTTCTTAAAAATATGGATAAAACATCATTTAAATTAAAATAAATATTTGACACTATGATTTATATCTCCCCTATTAGAGTGTCTCAGGGTCTAACATATTTTAAAATTCTATGTGTTCTTTGAAATACATTAGGTTTAAGACTTATACACATTTGAAGAAACTAGTAATCATGGAATCATTAAATTTCCTATCTACCAAAATTTAATTGAATTTCATTTGGTGATTATAGGGCTTTCAATAAGGGTTTTTAACACTTATTTCTTATTTTATATTGAATAGTGTTTCAAAATATGATATAAGATTGTTTTTTTTCTGTTGTATTAGTTGAATGAGAGTAAGTGAAGGTTTTGATTGGAATAATAATTATTTAGTTCATGGTATCAAATTTGTAATTATTTTATCTTGATATTTTTATAGACTTATTAAATAATTTATTTGAGGACAATGACATTGAATTTTATATACAAAGAGAGGGAACCATTTCATGAATACTAGTAATAGTTTAGTGACTATTGTTATCAATATTAGAAACAAATATTTGTATAATTAATATTAATGAAAACATTCATTGTTGACTTAATTCAATGGTATAAAAAGGGTGTAAAAATATAATGATTTTTTTCATG
This sequence comes from Viscum album, assembly GCA_963277665.1. NCBI lineage: Eukaryota > Viridiplantae > Streptophyta > Magnoliopsida > Santalales > Viscaceae > Viscum > Viscum album. The sequence goes on from OY728158.1 coordinate 1,795,147,046, forward strand.
ATGATAATAAAACCAAGGATGGAATAAAGTGAATATTCACGTTTTGAATATAATTTTGAAATAATTATTAGGAAGAAGAGATATTTTGAATGAAGTTACCATAGTATATTATATTAATTCTCTAACTTTATTCATTAGATTTAATTCAAGAATCTTTTCACAAAATCAAGAGGATCTAAAGAGATGTGTGATTATTAAATAATATATTGGACTAGAATAAATCATTGAATATATTTTGAAATTTGGACATATACTTCATTATCTTAAGTGGATGAGTTCAGTTTCATATGGAATTTAAAATGGTAATGGGTAATGAATAATCCATATTCCAACTCAAACAACTATGTTTGGTAGAATTATCTTAATCTATCATAGAGGTATTAATTATAAACCAAACAATTCATGCCAACTCAAATTAAATTATAATAATTGTAATATCATCAAAGTAACCAATTGGGTATTTAGTAGAAAAATGTTTCACCCTTAAGAAAATTTGATAAGGAACCTGAGATAATTCTAGATAAAATTTCGAACATTGAGAAAAATAAATTGAGGTTCTTTGAATTTTTTTACAAAACAAAACCTAAATTTTAAAATATTTATTTACTTATTTAGAGTACAAAATAAATTATTAAAAATCATTAAAAAAATTGGATAACTAAAATTGGAAATAAAAGAATGAGTGATATGGCTATGTTTCCAAAAACCACTACAAAAAATCATAAGAATGATATATGTTAATTACAAATGATGGTCGAAATATTATTTCATGTATTGATTAGTTAAATTTAGATGAAGAATTAATTGAATTTATAAAAGAGGATGAGATTATTTGTAGTGATATGTAGATGATAATATTTTGGAAGAATAGAAAGAGACCATTGAATGGAATAAAACAAAGAAAATAATGAATGAAACACATTATTAACTGATTACATGGAACATAAAATCCATTTGAATAAAAAAAATATAGTCTCTTTATATCATTTCAATAAATATATTGAGAGTTTATTTGATATGGATATAATCACATCATAAATTAAATTGGAAACTTTAAACGACTGTATATATATTCATTTTCTAATAAAATAGTAAATAATACTTTTGGAAAAAATAATTCAAAGAATATAAATTCTACCATGAAGGGGAAATTTTTTTCCAATAATCCACATATTATTTAATGTTATGCATTTATCCAAAGGCAGATACTATAGAATATAAAAGATATATGGAGTTTCAAAATATCATTCTTATTTAAATGGAAGGAAACATTTTCTAAAATTATTTATTTCAGATCCTATATAAATTTTATTTCATTGAAAGTGTACAAATAACATTAAATGAGATAGATAAATACATAAACAATAAATTTAAATATTTATATATGAATACAAAAAAAATCATGTGGTTGATTATTCCATAGTGTGAATTGGTATGTCAAAAATACCCATATATGTTTTGGTTCCTTTTATGGAGATAGGGAAAAAGTATAATATTATACTTCAACAACTATTCACAAGAATATAAAGAAATCTAACTGATGGTAAGTTAAGAATGTAAACATTTTATAATGGAATGTATTATGAAATTGATAATGTTTTTAAAGATATGAAGCATTCAAGCCTCCTGGATAATTAATTCTATATTAAAAGTGTTAATATAGAATTTGACTATCAACTACAAAAACATGAACATAGACATATTTACGGTATATGAAATAGTTGAAAATGGGAATTTAAAAATATATTCTAGAAGGTAAATGTTCAATAATTTATGTTATCTTCTATGGAATTATTTTTTACCATCTATTGCAGAATTTTGTGAAGGAAAGTTGATGATGTATTCATCAGTCAAGGAACCAACTAAAAATTAATTAAATAAATTACCACACAAAATAATGTATGCTAATTTTATATAGAAAAATTAATTTCTATACATTTTTAAGACTTATGTAAAATATTTTTAGCTTGAGAAAATATTTCAATAGTTTATGAAACATAACAATTTTACTACATAGAAACAAATTGACAATAAATTACTACCATATGAAGCATGACATATTGATGGAATAGGAGGTCAAACCTGTTGTTAAGTTCCAAATAAGATAAATTAAAAAAATGAATAAGGTTATATGTTAAAAATTTATATAACTCTTATATTATGAAATAATATATCTTATATTAGCATTTTCATGGGCCAGTCTAATAAACATGGTCCTAGTGATAGTTGGATTAAAATTATTACTAAAGAAAACAATAAACAAATTTCTATAAGGAATGTATTATAATATATGTTGTGTATTGAATATTTGAAAATATATTTTTAATATAGCATAGATCATTTTTTATTACCCATTATTGATCACATGGTTGAATGTATTGAATGAAATAAAATTTTAATTTTCTGGATGATTATTAAGGTTGATAAATATAACTGTTGATCTTGTAAATGAATATAAAACTATAATGACATTTCCATGAAATTAATTTACAAATTAAAAAATCCATTTTAAATTATTTGGTAGTCCTACCACATTCCAAATGTTCATAATGGGAATTTATTTTAATATGGGTTAAAGAAAAATTGAAATTATAGTTGATGGATTTTAAGTGTTCAGATTACTATTTAAGGGATGGGAAAATAACCTATCTAGTATTTCTGAAACATGTGAGGAGTATAATTTGAAATATGACTACGAAATGCATTTTTATAAATGGATAAGGTATAGTGTTGGGATAAAAAATCTCTAAAAAATAATTTATGTTTAAAAGAACAATATAGAAGTTATATAAGAAAAACCCACACTAAAAATTGTGAAGAAAATGATGTGTTATAAATGGAATTTTGGATTTTACATAATTTTTATATAGGATTTTCCAAAGGATATATTAACAATGAATTTTTGTTTTGGTGAAGTATGCGATTTTTAACATTGATAATGATTTTTCCATGATTTTGATATATTAAAATATATAATCTTAATGCCAATAATTATAATACCCAACTAAAAATCACCATTGGAAATAATGTTTGATGAATGATATTTTTAATAAGTGCAGTTTTGGTATATAGAAATGGGATTAAAAAATGTGTTATCTAATATGGTAGAAATTAAATAGTGGAGAAAAATTAAACTACGTTACTTTATAGAAAAACATTTCACAGTAGTGTTTGAAATAGTAAAATACATGGCCGTCTTGATTAGGTGAGGTGTTATTTCTTAGAAATACCATTTGAATTTTATATATATACTCCCATGTAGATAATTTAAGACACGATTTATTATATGGTTATTTATTCTATTAGAATGTAACCATGAAATTAAATATAAAATAGCTAAAAACTGTATGTAATGTTATATATCTATGTATGGCTATTCAAAAGAGGATTATTTTTATCCAATTAAATTTTAATTACATAACATACAGTAATTTATATAACAATGGATCTGCCTTATTATTTTGATATTTTAAATCGTCTTATAACTAGAAGGATACATAAGAAACATTCATGGAATAAAAAAATGTGTTTCTAGGAATATGTAGAATAATATTTTGGGTAGTAATCCATTTTATTCAAATATAGAGATTAATTAAATATAATACCATGTGATCTAGAATAGGATGTTCTCTGAATTATGAATTATTTTCTTCTAGTAGCATGTAATGGGAATTATGAATTTGAATTTATTGTATCTAAAGTTATATAGAGTGGTTTTTTACTTTTTAACTCTATGTAACATTGATATTGAATACATGAAACCTTGTGATAAGTATCAATGGATATAAAACATAGTAAGAGTATGGGAGATGAATCAAACTTGAATACACTAGCAAGAAATATTTTATTTTTCAGACTTATATTTTGTTTGTTTGTTTCTAAAATATATTTTAAATGATTATATATTGGTTACTGGGAGTATATATATGAAATTTAGTGAAAGTAATTTTATTGATATAGATAATAGGAGGTTTAGTAGTAAATTTTTTTATATCTAATATCTCTTATAGATATAGAGTACCCCATAAATAGTGACAATTGAGTTCATTTTAATTACTATCTATTTATATCACTCATGAAAAAATGTCTCTATAAAATGATGGTAAAAATAATGTAGATCCCATAAGTTAGTAGGCTAGGAGATTAGTCTGAATAGTAAATAAAGGTAATTCCTGAAATGGAATTATACAATTCAAGTAAGAACTATACTTTTAATCATAAAGATGCATTGTGGATTTATAGGAAAACATAAAAGACTGAAATTAGAATTTGTTCATATATATTGTTTTTTATAGGGAATTTAACAAAAAAATTAAAATCTAGCATAACTCTTTTTATACCATTGGGGTTTTAAAAATAAATTATAGTTGTAATGAGAAAAAAATAGTATGTTGATTTTTATAAATTAATGTAAATAATAATAGACTCATATAATAATTAAATGATCTATTGGGAAATGAGATAATATATTTGATGATTGTATGATTAAAAAGCAAGACATTAGTTATGTATAGTCATGTTGTTAAATTTAAAATTAATTATTTTTCATAAAAATCTAAAAAAATTTGTCCAAGACCTTTCTAGGTGTTGAATGTTAATCCTTTTTGATAGTGCATATAATTTTCTATAAACATTGATTATTTTTAGAAAAATATTAGAGATGACAACCATTATTTGGGGGATGTATACTGGAGTATACCACCTTTTACTTTCACAAGGATTAATTATAAGGAAATTGAGTTTATTTCTATAAACAGAAATCCTTTGGAGGAATCACCAAATAATTATTTTTCAATTTTTATATAATTTAATTTAATTATAATACAAATTCACCCCACTAAGTGTACTAAATTGTTTTTAGGATGATTTCTATAATAAAAAATAGGAATATGATAGAATAAAAATACATACACACTTCATAAATGAAACAATAAGACAACTGTAGTGTTATACTATTTCCTAATTCTATATTTCCATATTTTATAAATTAATTATTTAATAAATTTATTACATCTCCCAATAAGTATACATAATGAAAACATTATAATAATATAGTTTATAGGGGGAGTGTTTGTTATTGGTATGGTTATGAAAAAAACCACAAGAAATAAATTTCTCCATCAAACCCTATGATAAAAAAGAAAAAACAAAAAAACTGATCATTATTTATATAGAACAAGAGTATTAGAGTTAACTAAAATAGTTTTGATATGTTAAACATTAACATCTATGCACAAGATTAATAAACCCATCATTGAGAGAAATGTTTACAGATAAGGTTTTACAATATGATGAATTATCATTTGTACAAATTTACACAAGGAAATTAGAATTGGTGTAATATGAGTAGTTGTAACACAAAAAATTAAATTATATATATATCTTAGCAGTAGTTGGGTGAATAAAAAAGGCAATCCATGAAAAAGAATATAGTGTTATTTGAGAGCCTACTGTCTATTTTTAATCACATGCTCTAGTAATTGGAAGTATCCTAGAGGATCTTACTTTCTTAAAATGGTCCAGTTCAATATTTTCTATATATAATTTTTGAATAAGTATTATAAAAAATAAATGTATTATAAAAATAGATATAAGTGTATTTTACTCTATTATCAAGGGAGATGGAAGGAATGGTGAATACCATCTCAAATAAAGAAGATGGAAATGATATATCAATTTATTTTATATAGGAATAATTCATTAGATAATGATATTTTATACTAGAGTGAGGTGATTTTTTTAAAGGGATCTAAAAATTAGTTCATGTGCTAATATTATATTTGAAGTAATTACTTATCATATATAATTTACTAACATAGGTTTTAGATCTCATTGAAAGAGATTCTCTTTCATATTTTCATTGATATTAGTTACAAAAGCATATGTAAACACCCGTATATACATTAATATTATGATATTATATTTTTGGTGCTTTCATATACTTTTTTTGTAATTTAGTATGTTTTATAATTAAAATTTAGTGTTATAGTTAGAAAAATTATTCATTATAATTATTTTTTAATAAAATATGAATATTTATCTTTTATAGTGTTACTTAATTTATTAAAGAAACTTTTAATGGGTAAATTTAAAGAGAATTCATATAGACTACCAATAGTGGAAATTTGGTTAATGATATATGTTGGGAGCCTCAAATACCATGATTATAAATGGAACACTGTAACATAAATAAAAACATGCACATTTCAATTTCTATATCATATTTTGAGAGGATAGATTCAATATGCCAACATTATGTGAATCATTTCCCAAAAAGGAAATAATAATAAATTATTATTTACGTTGGAATAGAAAAAGAGTCAATAAAAAATAATTATCTACACCATATTCTAAGTTTGGGAAAATGAAATTGATTTTGAGAAAATGTCTTAAATAGGACATTGATTGGTTTTCATGTTGGTAGTAAAACAACTAAATGTGGAAACTTTGAAAATTTATATATATATGCATATAATAAGAGGTTGGTGTTGGTAGTGAAGATTATAACTCAATCCATTTTTATTATTATGATATGGAAGAACTCACAAGACCACCTATTTTGATGCCCATAATTGTATGATGGTTTATCATAGGCTTTTTTGGTGATACTCTGTTACATAGGGTGTGTGGAAAATTATTTTAATTGTCATCGATATTTCCATGTATAAGCTTAAGGAATTAATAGAGATAATGATAGAATAAAATTTTATCTATGATAAAAACATTGATAGTAACAGCCTTATCAATACTCATGACACGACTTAGGAAATAAAAGTTTTTTTTACTCTATATTCATTTCTCTCCAATATGGGGATGTAATCGTGATTTCATATGAGTGGATGTAACAAACATATATTTAACACCAATAAATGATGCATCACTAAAATGAAGTTTATTTATAAATATAAATATTAAAATTATACATCTTCACCTAATCACTCAAATAATAATTTATGTAATCCCATGAACACTCCATAAATTTAAAATTAAATTATCTATAATAAGAAAGTAAGATCAATCTATGGGATCTCTTCTTAATGTTTTTGTGACATATAAAAGGCATAAGGATAATGAAATACATGTTTATGTAATCTCTGAGTAAATGATGTTAACCTTTAACAATATATAAATATTTTATTATATAGAGGGGAGATATAAAATGGTAGTAGAAGAAATGAAAGCATAGTATTTTCTTAAAGGTAGGGTATGGAGGTGGAGCGACATATATGAAATTACATATATTTTGATCAAAAATAAAAATGACATATGAGGACTAATCACACAGTTAAAGATGGTCTGAGATACCATAAATTACTAAAAGGGATACATAATACTAAAATTAGGGTTTTTTATATGATTTCATCTCTTTGGATTGAGGAGAGGAATTGAAAATGTGGAAGGAGGAGGCATAACGAATTCCATTTTTGCAAAATCGTTCTTTCCCCATATATCTTTTTCCTATTTTATTATTAACAATTTGAGATAATATACTAATGGGATTTGTATATTCTTATTATATGATAATAGTTGTTTCTTAAACCATCATATATTACACCAAAATTGTGAAAATAACTTTATCCTTGCTAGATACTATGAAACTCAAAAAAACATCGAAGATAAAAAACTCTAATCTATCCTTATATCTTCTTAGATGATATTTAACTTAAATATACACTTATATATTCTTAGATAAAATTAAACCCCAACATGACCCAAAATATTTCATATAAGAAACAAAATGCTAGAAAAACCATTAAAATTATTATAGATTACTAAACTATAATTTAAACATTCTTTACTCTAGGATGAAATTTAAATCCACTGTAACCTTAATGTGACCTAATATTTATGAACAAATGGGTTAACTTTTATGCACACCTTTATGGTATAAATTTGTTGAACAAAACTTCAATACATACCATATTTAATAAAAATAATGTGTAACATTCATTGATTATTATTTAACAAAAAACGTTTTACTGTCTATGAAATACCATTTATTTGTAATCCATATTTTAACCCCTCATCATCTTATTATGAGATGATAAAATATAATTTTACCATTACAACATCTTTGATGGTGTTAAAATAAAAATTTCCATCCTATATATCATCAATCAATTAAATTTCCCCCTTTCATTATGAAATATGTATGAAATTTTTTATTCTTAGATATCTAGATGGTTTAACATTATATTGAATCCACAATTTATGTAAATATTCCATTTTATCATATGTTTTCAATCATTTATACTGGAAGGTAAATCAATAGAGTAATATTATTATTGGAAATGAATTTTTAATCATTACTTAAATCTATAAGAGTGTCTTACTGTATATAATATTCTACATTGTGGTACAATTAAACCTCCCATACCAATGATTATTTCATGAATATCCATGATTTCTCTCTATTTTGTGTATTTAATGGTGAATAATTTAAGTTGATGAAATAATAATGGTTATCCTATTATAATATCCTTCACATTTAATATATATTGAATAACAGTGAACCCTTGCATTTGATAATACACTGATGTATAGATTTTTTCTGAATTCCCATTGAATCCAAATCACATCCACATTATATAAGTTATCCTATGACATAACCCCCATCTTTTTTGGTGTAGTTCACTATACACTATTATATATAAACCCCAAACAACTATATAATGATTCCATATGCATATTTTCCGTATACTACATTGATATGATATGTTCTGAATAAGTAGTTATTTGTTTCTCTAAAATCACCACCCACCCAATTTGGTTAATCTAATTCTATGGATTTATGTCATTGATTACAAAACCTTAACATATAAGTAATACACATGAAACTGTGAAATGATTATATTGTAAAGGTTAGTGTTATTATGAGAAGAATTATTGGGACTGAAATCCCACCATTAATTCATCACACAGCTTTGTGGACTAGCTTTTAGAGTGATTCAACATATTTCTTCATTACGAAGTGGAATCAGATAATAATTTCACAAATGGATGATTTTAAATGAATGAATGGACTTGGAGGGATTCCACCCATAATGAATATCATCACCGATGAAAAATTCTAACACCTATTATGATTCATTAAGGTGCACCAACTCTGATTAAAAAAATATCTTTAATCAAGAAGACCATCCCACTAATGGAAATAATCCATTAAAAGAGGGTTTACCATTATATTGGACGATAACCCATGTTCTTCCATACAGTATAGTTTGATCAATTTTATAAAATATAGTGAACCTAATGTTATAGCGTGAAATTATTTCATAAAAAAATTCACAAAACATAATAAAATAGAACCGACAATCTATGTCTAATTAATTATTATGAATTTTCTCCAAAATAATTTGGGTTCTAGATGGGTTAATTAATCAATTTAATGTCTCAGGTGTCCTATGTATACACTACTCTCTTATAAGAAGAATGTGGATGATAAAAAGTATAAATATTAATGTGTTGATGCATTAAAGCATGTAAAAATCATATTTTAGTGGATCACACATATACATTAATAAGCACTCACATGAATAATATTATTTAGATCCCAATAATATATATGGAACTATACCAGCCCCACCCATTCCACAACATTCAAAGTGATACCGTAATCATTATAACTATAACACGAACCCTAAGGAATAAAATATGAATGAAAAAAAATCCAATATATAATCCCATATAATTTATGACCTTAAAATTAAAAGGCCATAAATTTCCCCACAAAATGGAATTCTCCTTGGATGAAGTTACCCAAATCTATTATATCAATTTAATTTAATTGATATAAAAGAGAGTTGGTTGGGAGTTTATTAATAAACTAGGACCTCTAAGAAATAATCATGAAACATTCTTTTTAGAGTAAAAAATTCCCAATACATTACTAAACATGGGGGGTTATCTCTAACCTTTTAAGACATTCCGTATATAGAAGATGTAAAATATTATGACCTATAAGTAGTATAATGATTTATATAGTATGGTTGAATATTATAAGTGATAATATTCATATCCTCGGGTCATGATTATCAATTTATTGGGTGTTTCAATCAATCTATATATTGATTCATAGGAGAGATCCATGTGAACCCTATTTTCCCATATGAATGATTAGGTCATCGAAAAAAGATTGTATTATCACAAATAAAATCTATTAGAAGTTGGGGTTAAACCTGAAAATGATAAGACTATATATGTCCCTATTATAATTATAGTAAAGAATATGATTTATTACATATTTTATCAAAGCGTCCATGTAGGCCCTACTATCAATCAATGAAAATATATCACTAATAACATGATGTTGATTTGGGGATTGATGTTATGGGACATTATCCTTCAATGGTTTAATATTTAGTTTCTCTATCCAAATGAAACCAATGGATATTTTCTTGAACGGTTTACTAAAGCAGAACCAAGACATAAGTAATTTCCCTTAGTTATCGAAATATTTAATGTGGATGCTTTTTCTATTAGAATAGACTTATACATATATATATATTAATGGTATATTTTAATTTCTAACTGATAATTTGATAATGTAATATATGTTTAAATTCTTATAATTAGAGTTAACATCATCTCTCTTTCCAAGACCATCATGTAATACACATTCCTATATTAAAATAGTTTAAAAAAAATAAAACCAAATTATAGGCTACCATTAAAGAACTAGTTCTTTCTAGAATATTAATACCAATATTTATAATATCAAATGAAACCTAAATCTAGAGATAATGTAAATTAATTGAGATTAAATTTTTACAATGGATTAATTGAAATTATTTCTCATACATAAATTTGATGGAACAATTTCCTCGAGTCTTTTATTTCTTATATTCTAAATACATAAGATGAAATTGAGGATAATTTTGACAATATTGTTTTCAAACACGTATACATAGAATAAGATGTAATAATGACTACTGTAGAACATCAGAAAGCTATAACTCCCTTCAGATGCTGAGAGTTAGAGGAGGTTGATGATATTGAAATAACATTTCATTATACATTATTATAATATATAATAGTTGAGGAAATTATCAAAAAGATTCCCTTAATAAAAAATAATTTCTATAATGAATCTCAAAATCATTTCAAATCTAAAAGAGTGTAAAAATATTTATGGGTTATTAATTTCTTCATTTTTGATGGTCTAAACACTGAGAGGATACATCAAAAACATTAATTAGATATTTCCTTCACATTACTTATAGGGGGATAGATTTTTTATTCTAAGAAATGATTTTTTACATTCACATGTCTCTATTATCATATGGTAAACTAGATTTCTTTTCAAATAAAGATAAATGGGGACTTGTGGCCCTCCATTATACATATTTACATTGAATTCTCCAAGAATATCCATTGATTCTAGGATTACATAATCATCAATTAGTGACCCCATGATTTTTTATATGATGTATATTAAATTAGGTTATTTTTGTATGGGGAATAGATGTTATGGATCCCTATTCTCTAATGACTATTTGATAGCGCAAATTCATAATCATTATCACTATCTTATTCTATATAAAGTATAATGTTTAAATTTTTATGGTTATTATAAAATATTTCATGATCTATATGGTAATATTTAATATAACAAATAAATTTATATTTTATCATCATCTCTTATAGGATAATGGAATAAACATATATATGTATGAGTTGAAGGGTTTTTTTCATAATAAATGATTTGTTTAACCAAAATTATTTTTATAATGTGATAACATATGGAATGAGAGATTCCATCAATAATACCCTATCAAAAAAGTATCTAAATCATTTGATATATATTTGAAGAATTTGATTAATTATGGGATATTCATTACAATATAACACTAACCCCTACCCTGAAAACTCATTTTTCATTGTTGTATAGAACCAAAGAAATTATTCCTCATATGGTCATGTTACCATAATTTTAGATGATCCTATAAAACCAATTAACTGAATAATAATGATTAAATATTTATATATATGTGTATTAAAAACAAGATGAATAGAGGTTATAGGAATTTCATAACCATATGGTTCATCAAAATAAGGTTACCAAAGATTTTAACAAGAAGGAATTCCTCTAATATACTATAAAATATGAACTAGTTGTATCCATTTATAAACCAAATATTAACAAAATAAAAACAAAATAATTGTAAAAAAATATAAGAAACTTATATCATACACAAGGTCTATTCCAACAGAGCCTACACATTGGCAATCCTGGAGGAAGAGCATCCTTCACCTCTAAGAGAAGAAATTGATATGAACAAGTACATAATATTGATATTCATATCATATTAAATAGTTTATAAAGAATTAATATAAGTTATATCATATAAAATCATTGTCAACTAGACATAAATTGTATCAAAACATTCCCACATCACTTGGAAAATGACCATATAACTTCACATCGACATTCAAAAACCATAAACTACTTAATGTATTGTCCTTGAAATCTATTAATTAATTTTGTAACACCAATATCCTTATGTATTAGGTAAATAAATTTATTGTCCAATAATTATATGAACCGTTATTCTAGATAAATCACCTCATTCACATCTTACATCATGTTCCATTCAATAATACCTTAAATAATAAGAAGAATTTTTATCTTATACAAGTTGTATTCAATATATATATATTGGATTTAAAGTTTTTACATCATAAAACACTATCACACGGTTCATTATAAGCACTTATTAAAATTTTCATGTTAGGTTTTATTATATCTGTATAATAATTAACCCATTTCAAATTGACCTTATTTTTTTACATATAAAAAACAAAATAACTCTGGTTTATTGGTTCATTTATATGCTTCCATTTTCACTAAGGCTTACTAAACAAGTGGTATAATTTCCCCCAATTCCATATTGGAATTGAAGCCTAATTAGTTTTCACATTGTAACACCCAAAAAAATTAATTTAAGAAATTCAATTATTGAAATATTTTGATATACGCAACACGAAACTTAGATTAATAGTGATATATTATTCAAAAATAAATGTAATAACCCATTTATTGAATTGATATATATGAATAAGTGTAACCACATTATGAAGTAAATTTTTAAAATATTTCCATGATAAAATTGTAAATATTAATTCTTTGTAAGTACGAACTAATGATTAAATATAATAATTCAGTGTTAATGACATATTTTTTAGAGAATTGTATTTTTCTACAATTTATGTTAAAAAATATTTATCACCATTGGACAATGATTTTATTAATTGAATTTGTAATGTATTTAAATAAATTAATAATCTTTTATTATTTTATTATAAATTTTTGTGGGAAAAAAGTATAATATTATTATGATAAAAGGGTTTATTAAAAAAAAATATGTGCACAATATATATTTATCTTAATAAATTAAACTATTCATTATCGATGACTAATTTTTAAAGAATTTATATATTTTATATTCAATAAAATAGTTTTTTCATTCCTATTTTTTTTAAATTATAATGTATTGATAGTAAACAAAATATTACTTTCAAAAAATAATTTTTCTTAATAATGATTTTTATGAATTTGTTTCCCAAATATACAAAATCAATTATTCCACTATTTGAATTTTTATTTCATATAAATAAATTTATTTTTTGTTCTACATGTGAAAATAATCACATGTTGATTGATTTTAATTTTTTTTAATGTGGTTAATTTAAAGATAAATAGTGAAAAATACTTATTTTTCAAATACTGTAACTTTTATGATTTTATTATCATACTATAATTACTAGAAATATATATAAAACAATTTTCATTACCAAAATTTGATTTATTGGGAAATTTAAAGCATTATTAATTAATATAATGTATTTATAAATATATATATATATATATGTCTTTTTGAAACCAAAACTTTATTTTATCCTTATTAAATATAATTTTTGTTTATTTTAATATAATAGTGTATCACGAATGTCACATTAAGATTTTGAATCATTATAATATTACAATAAATTATTTAAATTATTAATAAACTAGTAAATTCTATATAAATATCACTACCCAAGAGTATTTCACTTATATAAATATAAACTCATTTTAAAACATAAAAATGAAATTTTACTAGAAATGTTATTTACGTTCTATTATTAGAATTAATTTATTCCACTAATATAAATTGAATTATAAAAATTGATTTCCATATCATAAATACATGAGTTTCAAATTAGGTTTTAAGGTCTATATTATTTGTAAACATAGAGATAAGTTACCTCGGTTAAAATAATTCACTGTTTTAATGTTAAAAAGTTTTGGCGGGGGATTAAACTAAGGGACAATGGATACAATACAATAGAAACATATAATTAATTTTATTGGTTCACTTTATTTCATTGTTAACCTATTTAGAATCAAACTTATTATAGTTTAGAGCCACTTCACTTGAATAAGGCATATATTATTTGATAATGTGCCATGTATTTACAAGTTTTTCACCCACCTAACTTATTAAAGGGAAACTACACTTATCTCTTCCTAATACTTAATAAACCATTTAACTCAAAAAATATTTAAATAAATCCCTTAATAATTATACCTTCCATGACTTAGTTGTTCTTTTCCCAAAAAAATGGCCTACCTAGAAGTGTTAATGTGTAATCCAAATTTGGTTTTCCAAATAAGAGGTATAACTCATAACTACGTTCATTCATATTATTGTGTTCTTTACCTCCTTTAAATATATCATAATGATGATGATATAATAACATGATTACCTTCTATATATTGAAATATTATTATTTTTATGGAGAAACCCTTATTTATCTCATTTTCCATTCAATGGGAAATGAAATCACCACGAATGGGTACATGTAGACTACCACCTCTGCATAGTGATGTGTTCCATTTTCAATAATAGCCTTTAATGAATATAATAATTATGGATTTATTACATTTATATAAAATTTAAGAAATATTAATTATTCTATTAATATAATATATCATCTATTTTTGTTCCATTTAATCCATTGTAGAATGAAAACGTGGCTCGTGTGTAGATATGGACTTCCATCTCCACAAATTTATGTATTTCATTTTTAAATATTTTCTTACATGGTTGGTGTTATGGATGGATTTAATGAATAGAAGTTTTTATTTATAATATAATAAATGTTCTTGAAAAATAATAACTAATTTACACTCTCTCATTTCCTTCTTCTAGAAAATGGAAACACTTCTCATGTGTATGTGTAGCCAACTATTTCAACGAAACAACATATTTTAGTTTTTATTATTGCCTCACATTGCTAGCCAAAATAAAAAAATTAATGAATGAATATGATAAATATAGCATGATCCTGCTTTTTAAAATATTATATTCACTCTATATAATAATATATTCTTACACATTCATTCATTATAACACATTTTTTTGTAGGTTTTACAACCTACATGAACATTACAAAAATATTTATTTCATGAAGTATTGAAAAAATATTCTACTAGTATTATTATGTATTAATGTTGAATTTTTAATGTTATCATGATTCTGAAATAGTAACATATATTTGTATGTTTATTAATAAAATAAATGTCTTTTTTGAATTCACAACATCTAAAAAATGGAATATTTGAGATTTTCATCAAAATAATTTCCATATGCTCCATTAAATATCCATGGGACTCTAATATAATATGGAAACCATATATTTTATTATTATTATATAATTTATGAAATAGTGAATATGTTTCAAGGACCAGAACTACTGAACTGAAGAACACATGATAAAAGGAACATTTAACATGTAAAATATTGATTTTAATGAAGAATTTTTAATAAATTGGTGGTTAGGATTAAAAAGGATATATTATAAAGTAATATAATAATTAATTTGGATATTTAATATATTAATAATAAATCTAAATTTAATATATTGGGATTTTAGAGCTATTTTGATAATGTGGAAGTCTGTGGCAAGGGATCTTATTTCAAACCTTTTTTAAAATGTTAAAAACGTTTTCCTTCGAACATATTTTTTCACCATGTCCATGTTTCATAAAATTTTTCTGGAATCTTAATATTATATGTAAAATGATGTTTAATAAAATTTTAAACTATTTTTTATTTTACTTAGTGTAATAAATTGTCTCTGGAAATCCATCCGGAGGACACCTGAACTCACCCACCACTTGCCCGAAGGGCATTCCCGATCCCAACTAGAAGGGAGATATTTCTTGGATATCATAGTAACACACATGAAACTTTAACAACCAATAATCAGAGAAATAAAACATCCTAGTATTAATAAAAACATTAATGACTAGTCTATATATCATATAGTCTTGCTAAATGAGATATGATGAAATAAACAAAAGAAGAAAATAAAAGTAAATAAGAAAAATCTGTCCACACCTTCAGTCTCCATACCTTGAGTATGAATATATATTAATATTCCTCAATATTCATTGGTATTAAGGAACACAAGATGATACTCACATCCATCCATAGAAAAAAGTGCAATCCTAATTGGGAATAGTAAAATAGGAAACCATAAACCAAATTTAGATTTATCAATCAATCAATATTCTGAAGAGATACGCGGAACAAATCCAAGAACATCAAATTGAGGAAATATTGGCATGATCATAAACATTCATTGTAGGTTACCACCCACCAAAATTATGTAAATATGTTAATAATATTGTTTAAAAAAATATTGTTTGATACAAAAGGTATAAAATATTATTTCATATGATTTATAGAAAAACCGATGAACCATATCCCATTTACATTTTCAAATAAAAATAATAGTGACCAAAATTATCATACATGACTATACAATAATTTAAAATATAAATAAAATATTTTTAATACATTATAAGATCAAATTTTTTAGTATCTTTGGAAAATTATGCTCTTACATCACATGTACGTAATAAAAAATAAAAACATTACAATCCTTCTTCATCATCATAAAAGACTTCACATTCTTGTTAGTAAATGGAATCACATATGGATATAAATAAAATAAAGGGATGATCTAAAATCTTATTAAGGGTGTTGATAACATTAATGGAATAAGAGGCATGAATCAATAGTGCATGGGTATGAATATTCATCATCAACATATTATAGGAAAAGGATCATCATCTTTAAAATGGGGGAACAAATCCTAGAATGTGGAATATACATAACAATGAAACATAAAAACATAGTTTTCAAATACCATACATATTTTTTAACAAATATAACAACATGTTCACATATAATATATGTGCATAAATAATATCATCATAATTGTTAATAAAGCCTCTATATAGTTCATGTATAATAAAAATAATCTCATGATATTTATCACATTACCCAATGCATTAGAGATTCATATAATTCTAGTATCACACAAAACATCATAAAATTCTCATAATCGTACATAAAACATGGAAATAAACATATAACAATCATTGTCATTAAATAAAACCATAACATGGATTGGGCTTCATAATCGTTTTGTAATTCATAATTAAAAGAATAACCATTGGGGTTCCCAAATGAATAAGGGAAATCATAATTTTTTCATAAAACATAATAAATATTGAGGTTATAATAGAAATATCATAAGATTCAATGTCACTCTCTGAGTTTATAAAAGAATCCCTCATTTGATAGTGTTTACAGAATGCAACACTGAGCTTAAACGAACCATGAAATATTATTATTTTATTACAATATTTTAATATCCATTGAATTTCAAGGTAAATATAGAAAAAAAATTATGAAATATATATAAATTATATAATTATATAATATTTATTGATTAAATTGTATAATATAAGAACATAATTTTTAGTAAAGTCATCTTATTCTGTAAAGATATTTTTTCTTCAAAAATGGGTTTTATAACTTTTTGTGAGAGGCTATTATAATTGATTAATAGATATTTTATAAATTTTATATAAAAAATTTAATAGTATTTTTATAATAAGAAATAAATAATTACATTAGGGTGCATATTTTGGATTTTTCTAAAAATATTGATTTTCTGGTGAATAGTGAAGTATATTGATTTTAATTGAAAAATGTGTGTTTTTTTTGATAAATTTACAAAGTTAAATTTTATTTTAAAATTTTATCAAATTAAAATTAGATCTATTATAATATGAATAAAAAATGATGTTCAACAGAATCAATTTCATGGTTGAAATTTGTATAAAAATATTTCTAAAACCTAAAAGGAATTTGTTTTCTGAAAATATTTTCTAAAATATGTTTTATGTTTTAATATTAAGTTAATTACATCTAATTATATAAGTGTAATAATTAAAATATGTACACCATATTTAAAATTACAAGGTGAATTTTTTGTAAGGATGCCCCTTTTATTTTTGGTCAATAGGAGTAGTAACCATTATAGACATTTTTTACTAAGGTAATGGTAAAATTTGATAATTTGGGATAAAACTATTGTGATAAAGCGTAAGATTATTTTAAACTCTTTAATTGATTTCATTTAATGAGTATATATCTTCCCTAATCATCCATTATTATAAAATATGATATTTTATCTAATTTATGTTTGATGTTGTCCTTTATAAAATTTAAGTAGAAGATCATTTCAAAAATGTCATTTTCATTCATTTAATATCTATAATATTTATCTATAGGGATAAAAAAACTTATTTTTTTTGTAAAATTTTCTTTTATATATTTTTCTTTTTTTATCATGGTAATTATTTTTAAATTTTTGGTGTTAAAATAATTAATTTAAATGCTTACGCAATGTTAACACATTTCTTGGGAATGAAGTAGAATAATCAAGTAAATGATTTTTCAAAACTCCAAATGATTTTTTTGTGAGTTAATGTGTCCTAAAAAATATTAAGGTGCATCTAAAATTTTAGAAATTTGTTAAAGTTTTATATTCAAATTCTATTTCTATTATTTTTATCCATTATTAAATAATACGAATAATTCCTAAACGAACATTAACAGTATTTTAATTTATGAATATTTTATTTAATTAATTAAAAAGACATAAAAACATTAAAGAAGAAAATTAGGATAAGGAATGGTCTATAATTTAATATTTTATCCACTTATAATTCAATTGTTATCATATTTGTAAAAATAATAATCCTAAATTTTAAAATTTCATTACCATGGTTAAGATTAAAATTGCTTAGCCACGTGGTTAAAAAAAGAATAAGTTTTAAAATGACATATAAACTTATAAAAAATTATTAAATGATTTAATATACACCATATATCTCTTATAATAGAAACCATTACATTTTGGAACCATTTGAGATGATTTAGAGACATGTTATATTATAATATTTCATGTATTTTCATAAAGGACATTAATGATATTTTTTAATAAATAATATTTTATTTAATTATTTAAAATTCATAATAATACTATATTCATCCAGTTGAAAAGTATATAGTGTAAAATGTCATCAATGGTCTTTTATTTTATCACTTGTCTTTTAATGGGAAAATTCATGATCATTATTGATTACAAAACATTGATATTGTGGTATTGTAAAAGGGGAAAGGGGGTTAAAATAAAGAAATAATGTTGAAATTGTGATGTCCCAGTCCCAGATTCCACCAAAGGTTCCCTGAGCCTAGTGGGCCACATGGCCTCAAGGGAATCCCCCCGAATTCTAGAGCTTGTCGACTAGTATCCAGTGCTTAGGGTGTGTCTATGGGGAGACTATTTCCACATTACCAGAGTGTATCATAGTGGATCAGTATAATATAATAGGGAAAATAGAAAAGGAATAATATAATAGGAGATAAGTAGTGAAAACAATATAACATACAGAAGTCATAACATAAGTAGGTTGAAATAATTAACAACAGAGAAACTGATATAAATAAAAAAATATGATAGTATATTTCATGTCACTAGAAAAATAGAAAAATGGTACAAGTTAGAATGTATACATGCTATTCAAAAGTAGAAAAAAGGAACCAAAAACTATCCCCAACATCCCAATATTCATCTCGGTCGTCTATTACAACCTCCATCCCAAGAAAATAAGAAATCATGTGTGTTAAGAAGTATGCTTCCCTTTATAAACAAATTCATACATGTGATATGTCCATGTACCAGAGGTGCCCAGATATGGTGTTAGATATATCTCAGTAGGCCACCACCAATAGTATCTATAACATCCTTCGCATGTAATATAAACTGAAAGGAGTGTGCAGGAATGCATATATAAACGTAAAGTAGTACATTAACATAAATACTCAAGTAACTGCTTCAGCCCCAGACCGGTGTTTAAAAAAATAACCAATTAATTAATTAATTAATTAAATTCTAGTTAATAGATTTATGTCACAAGAGAAGAATATGGCATAGAAATCACATCATGATAATAATAGAAAAGAGTCCCAGATATTACAAGGAAACCCCAAATGTTATTTAATAATAAGGAGGTTCCAAGGTAAAGACCATGGAAACCTAGACCTCAAGGGTTGCCAACTCATTACTAACTACAACCTAACTAAGTGTAAGAGTGTAATCCAAGGAACATCATCCATGTAATTACACAATAGTAATGATATAACCAATTCCGAGGATATCATCCCTAGTAAAATGGGATAATAAATGGTCCAGCCCAATATTATAAACAAGGCACCTCGTGTCCATATAAACCATGCTTGATCCAATGAGTTTATCCAAGATATCCTATTATAATAAATTAGGTATCCTAAGGTGTCATACGAGGAATCCACTAAATAGATGTGGATTAGGTTCTATAGTGGGTCTTATCCAAGGAAATCATCATCCTAGAATTGGAATGGTGTCCACGAGTGCTCAAGTCATTCCCTTAGGAATTCAAAAATCTAACTCGAGTCTGACCACCCCAATAGATATTTCAAGATCCATATGTAATAATTCACCTTAAGTTTAATTCATTTAATTAAATAAATATATTTTTTACACCATTTAACATGTTAATGGTTCATTCCATTCCCTTCATACATTTGCTAAGGCATTTCAAGACATGCAACCTTTTAATAAATTCATTTAATTTATAGTAATTAATTAAGACAATTGGGTTCAATCCTTTCCATTATTTAGAGTTACAAGGAAAAATGAGAATGAAATAATTTCATTAATTTATATGATTCATATTTATTTTATTAGTTTCATCCACAACCTTCCATCATAATTGGAAATGGGTGTTATAGCATTCAACCAACCATCATTTCCATTCAATTGGCCAAGTCATATACATATACAATACACTTTCCATTTTTTATCAATGATTAATCAAATTTACGCACTTACCTTAGGTGGTTCAAGTGATGAGAATATGTGGTACATTCCATTAATAAATTCAAGGGTCATTTAATACAAGGAGGCTTAACATTAGTTTTGTCAAGCTCCAGCACACCCGAATGATGGCTCAAAGGTGTGAATACACTAAAAACTCAAATTTGGAACCTCTCCCTACATGGGGTGGTTAATGTTGTGGACATAGCCCACATCAACTAATGAAATATCTGTAAATGGTCTTAATGACTACATGCATGAACTATAAACTCAATAAATGAAGCCCAATGAAACCTACATGATGACATAACAATTTCTAAAAAGATGACAACTAAGGAATTAGTTATAGACCAACTACCTCATACTCATACGACTTTACTCATCCATTATAAACCTTATGTTCTACTTGGATTGTTTTAGATCTGAATAATAGATCAATGCCCAAAAATTAGGGCATACGATCCTGCTTCTAAATTGCATCGTTTATAGGATGAAGAATGATGTAAGATTAAAAAGGAATTGAGAATGTACCAGAATGGATCCAATGAGATGAATGGACATCGATGTAGAATCCGGATGGATGGTAATTCACAAAAAGCTAGAATAGTTGAGTTTTTATGTCAAAATAAGATAATTAGGATCTCCTGTTAGCTAGAAATGAAAACCAAGGGTGGGGTAAGTTTTAAGATATTTTAATAGAATCCCCGTCTTTTTACCCAAAATTTACCCTTCAAAAGGCATGGCCGCGTGGCTTGAACATGCTGTGTACAAACCATCCAAGATTGTCTGTAGGAATGGGGCACCTTCACAGTTATGTCATAGGGTTAGGTGAACCATGTGCCAACCATAAAAAATTCATTTGTTTCATGTCTTCAACATTCCTCATGGTCTTGCGGCCTACCTCACACGGATTACTCTAAAGGTGCGACTAGCCCTTTTCTTCCACTGATTGGGGTTACAAGCTTCAAACAAGCACAATTAACCCAAAAAAACATTTAATAACTCTTAAGGCATTAATATTCGTTTAATAAAATAAACATAGAAAGAAATTTAATGGATCCATAACTGAAAGAAAAATCGGGTCCTTAAAGTCTTCACCCCTTAAAGGAACTCATCACCGAGTTCACCTTCCAAGTGCAGAGAACCACTTTCTAAGAACAATTATGGCCATTGGGCACATACTTCGGCCCCCCAAACCCAAGTCTCATCCTACACACAGCTGTGCTACCATAACACATGTACAAGAGGGACATACCAACCTCGGAGCGCCTTTATGCCCTGGTCAATGATGCATAAAGGATAATCCTCAAATGAATAATTGAAATCCATATCAACTTCCTCGAGATCAAAGGTATGTTACATGTTAGTATGACATCAGAGAATTTTTGAAACATGGAATAATTCGTCGGTGTCATGGTACCTCTGAGGTAGTAGCAACTGATATGCTACCGTCCCAACTATATCAAGAATTTATAATGACCCTACATAATGATATGATAGCTTCCCTTACCTATGTATACACAAATTCCCTAACTTGGGTATTACCCACAACAAAACATGATCCCAAACCTCAAACTTCAAATGTATTCAATGGTGATCAACATAAGATATCTCTTTAGATTAACCAGTATACCTATACTTCCTGAGCAGCTGAACCTGTTCCAAAGTCTACTTCATGAAAGGAGGACCTGGTAGGGCTACCTCACCAGCCTCTAGCCAGCATAGGGGTAAATGGAATACCTACTATACAATTCCTCAAAAGGATCCATTTAATCATTGCCAAAAATCTATTATTATAAGATAACTTGATGATAGCGATATCATTCTCCCAAGAACTGTAAAAATCAAGATAACATGATTCTAGATTGTCCTATAAAACCCGTATCGTCAATTATGACTTTCGAACAGCCTGAGGGTGAAAGGTTGTGCTCCAAAGCACCTGTGTACCAATAGCCTTCTGAAACACCTCCAAAAATGCTGACATAAAACAAGCATCCCTATTTGAAATGATAGTACTAGGGACCTTGTGTAGTCGTATGATCTCACAGACATACAATATTCATAGTTTATCTACCGAAAAATTCTCCTGGATAGGAATGAATATAACTAATTTTTTCAATCTGTCAATGAAAACCAACAAAACGTCTCTGCCTCAAGGAAAACCTGGTAAAAAAACAAAGTCCATGGAAACATCCTTCCATTTTCATTTTGGGATTGAAAGCTGCTGTAACATGCCAACAGGTCTCTGGTGATCGCCTTCACCTGCTGACAGGTGGAACACCTAGTGATAAAGCTCATTATCTGATTCTCCATCCTAGTTCACCAATACTGGCATCGATTATCTCGAAACATTTTGGAGATTCTTGGACAAACGGGCCATTGAGATGTGTGGAACTCACACATCAAATACTCTCTCATATATATAGGATCCAAGACACATCCATGTATATCTAGGATGTCATCTCTGTCCATAGACCAATCTAGAGGTAAGTCAGCTCCTGAAATACACTCATGGAGAACAAATCACTTAGGATATGAAAATTTCATGCTCTATACCTTCTCAAGGATGGAAGATGATACTTTCAAGGTTGAGAGATAAGTTTTCTCATTAATATTGTGAAAATATAGATGAAACTTAAAAAAGAGGTCCACAAATTTCCATTAATCAAAAGCATCTGTGCATGGAATGTGCCTGAGTTTTCCAAATCAGTGCCTCAGCAACCACATTTCCCATTCCATATATATAGGAAATATCAAAATATAAGGAATTTAGATATTCAACCCATCTCCATGGTCTTAGATACAATTCATGCTATAAAAATATATATTTGAGTCTCTTTTGGTCTGTATAAACCAAAAATCACAAACCCAACAAATTGTGTCTCCAGCAATGTAAGGCATGAATATCTGTTGTATGCTCAAAATCATATGTCAGATAGTTTCTCTCATGAGGCCTCAAATGATGAGATTTGTACATAATGACTATGTCCTCCTATATCAGCACTACTCCTAGGTTGATGCCTGATGCATCACAGAACACGGTATTGCCTCTTTCAGGTTCTTCCAAAATCAAAATAGGTATCATGAAAAGCCTCCCTTTTATCTTCTAAAAGAGTTTATCCCACACTTTTAACCACAAGAACATGACACCTTTTTTTGTAGGACCAATAAGAGGTGAATAAAGGTGTGAAAATTCGTTTATAAATCACCTATATTATCTTACCAGCCCAAAGAAACTCCATATATCAAACATGTTCATGGGATGCTCCCAGGTAACCACAACACTCACCTTCTCTAAATCAATAAATACTCCCAATTATGAGATAATATGACTCAATATGTGAACTTTTTTGATCCAAAGGTTTCACTTAGAAATCTTGGAATAAAGCTGATACTATCTCAGTGTACTCAGAGCGATCTCAAGGTGCTTTCCATAGTTGCTATGATTGTGAAAATACACCAAGATGACGTCCACAAATACCATGACAAATGAATTTGGGTAGGGATAGAACACACTATTCATCAGTTCCATGAAAACGGAGGGTGTTCATTTGATACCAAACAACATAAGAAGGTTCTCATAAAAACAATACCTACTAAAGAAATTTGTATGAGGTATGTCTGATGGCCTAAATAAAACATGATGATAGCCCGATCTTAGTTCTATCTTAGAAAACACCCTAAATCCCCAGAGCAGGTCAAAGATATCATCTATTAAATGAAGTTTATATCAGTTATTGACCACAATATGGTTCAACTATTCATAATCCATGCATAGATGAGGGGTCCCAACTGACTTCATGGAGAAAAGCATGAGCGAACCCCAAATGGAAGTACTGGGATATATAAATCCATTGGCCTCTAGATCCTCTAACTACCACCTGAGGTCCTTGATCATGGTAGGTTCCATCTTATATGGAGGAATGGACACTAGATTAATTCTTGGAATGAGCTCAATCATAAGTTATACCTCTCTCTTAGGAGGTAGAAAAGAAAAATCATCAGGAAAAACGTTCCTAAAATGATCTAACACTAGAGGGAATTCAGCCTGATATAAGCCCTAATCCTCCATGAAGAGGTGAGTGATCTGGGAGGTCAGTCCACCTAGCCCATGATGCTATATTCCATCTCTACTATCCTAGAAATCCCACTCATTATTATATATATATATATCTTCTTTCCTATGGTGATGTAAATTATACCCTATGAAGATAGCAGTCTATAAAATCACGATACAAAACCAACCAATTCATCCCAAGAATGATGTCAAATCCCATTCTCTCAAATACAATGTTGTCACATAGAATGGGATAACTGCCTAACTCATGGGGGAAGTCCATGAACAGGAATATTCTTTCTGAACGAACTTCCAATGGTGTATCAAGGGTCATTAAACAATAGTAATACTGTATCTCTAGAACAAGGAATTCCATGATAGATAAAAAGATAAAATAATTTGAATCACATGTATCAAAGAAAGAAAATACTACAGTAGAGGATTCAAGAATAGACCCTTGTACTGTATATGGTCCTGTAGCCTAATCCTTATGTGTCGAATCTATTGCGTGCAGTTTGACTAATCCACGACCATGTGAAACAGATAGACTACCATGATCAAAACTAATCTAAAGACACTACTAGTGATTAGGTGTCCAGCTACCATGGACATGACATCCTCCTAGGCTTGTTATTATGGTGCTACTATTACTCCCTCCCTAACATTGCGTAAAATAACCCGACCCTGAAGGTGGAGATCATGCGGAACCTATTTCACTAGAAGTTGATGGAAAGGTCTGACAGAGTCACTGAATATTCCTCATACAAATGCATGTATGACACTCCAAATGGTCTCTATCACATAGAGGCTTTAGGTTCCTCTTTCTTCCACACTAATGACACACCATAGAGCTACCAACATGGGTACTCTAGCTGTCACTTCCCTGAAGAGAAACCTTGAGGGGTCACTTTCTGCAATCGAAAGTACTACTAGCCTTTCTTGGCACTGATCCTCTATTCTAGGTACTATCACCTCCCTCATGTTTTGTTCAGTGATAAGAGCATGGTTTTCTATTTATGAAAGGGTAGGTAGGATGAATACAATCACCAGATTCTGATTGGAAAATTGAAGACCACCCTTGAGGCATCTAAAAAGTGAAAGCTCATCACTAGATAGAAGTGGTGAAATAACCATAACTCAATAAAACATGAAAAATACTCCATTATTGACATAAAACCCTGCTCGAGATGCAAGAAATCTCTAGCTCAGTTAGCTATAAAAGTACGAGGAAATAAGTAGTCATAAAAATTTGTCTATAAGGTAGACCATACCATGCCCTAATGGTGAGAATCCTGGTAATCAGATCCCTCTAGCACTTGGTTGAACCCATAACATGTATGTAGCAAGACTAACCCAGCACTCTGGAGGAATATCCAGATTCTCAGAGACAAAACTGGTCTCCCCTATCCAAGACTTAGCAGCTTGTGGTCTACCATCCCCTGAGAATGTAGGAGGATGGAGCTGCTAGAACTCATGGGTCAGATCAGCCATCGTAGGTGCGTGTTGTGGTTTACCATGCATGGACTACATCAGACGTAAGAAACTATCTTAAACATGAGATTCAGTTCTCAAATTGGGTATAGAAGGTGGTGCCTCAAGTAGAACATTTGGAGGTTAGAATGGAGGCTTAGGGACCACCACATCAAGAGCATGATCATCTCCACCCTCCTGGCATACGACACTAGGACTTCATGGTGGAAATTTTCTACAAATTCCAATCACATGCCTCAAAAAAATATTTAATAAAATAGATAGAATCACAAGTGGAAGATGAATGTAAAAAATTCGACTAAACAAGATATATTACCCCAACTACCCACTAAGAAGGCCATGTATTGTTATGTTCTCCAGTATTAGTTATAGGGGTTCCAGTAGATGAAGGGTCAATAATACCTTGCCTCATAATTTACTAGAAACCGCTTCCATTTCATTTCATATATAATTACTAGGCTTACACCTTCACATTTCATAAACATGAGAATGTAGGATAAGGATGTGCAACCATTTCATTTTAAGGTGATTTTTAGTTTTCAATTTCATTTAATCATTTTAATATACCAAAGATCAATTAAAACGAATCATTATTTCTAGTGAATGGGGTCTCATACTCCTTATAACTGACACGAACACCCATTTTATTTTTAATCTAATTCATTGACTCAATTATTTACCAATTCCAACCCATGAGGATCCATAACACCTCTTGAATTAAAACCATCTATCATACAATTACAACCCAAAAAGAGCACAAGCATAAGCTCACTATCACAAAATCACTCAATAGTTATAGCCATATCAAGAAAATGTAATAGTGAAATTCATCTATATGGAATCACAATATGCATGACATGTGAATTCTAGGTGGATATGATGATGCATGTAGTAATTATCGTTGGTCTCATATCCTCAGGCACAGGGTGTTGTAAAATTATCAATCAGAATAATAATAATAGTCACTACACAACATGTGCATTACACAATTGTGAAATAATATCAATAGTAATATGAAAAAGTATAACAACAATTATAATTCTGGAAACTTAACTTTGAACCCAAACATGGGTTCGTGATGCCCATTAACATCTTATGAGAAAGTGTTGTTGCATTCCTAATATCCAAACTATTGCCTCCAAATAGTAAAGCAAGAAAGGAACTACTTTGATACCATTTTGTGATGCCCTAGAACCAGATGTCATTGAAGGTTCCCCGAGCCCAGTTGGCCACATGTTCTCAAGCGCATCCCCCGGAATGTTAGAGGCTACCGACTTGAAATTAGGGCCTAGGGTCTTTCTTTGGGGAGACTAATCCCTCATTACAAGAGTGTATCACAGTTGACTAGTATAATATAATATGGAAAAGAGTAGAAGAATAAAATATCAGAAGATAGGTGGTGGAAACATTAAAACATACAGAAGTCACAACAGAAGTAGGATCAAATAATAAAAAATTAAAAAACTAATATAAATATAAAAAATATGATGGTATATGTCATATCACTAGAAAACTGGAAACATGGTAAAAGGCAGCATACATTCATGCTATATAAAATTAGAAAAAATGAAACCAAAACTATACCCAACATCCTAATCATCAGCTCAATCATCTGCTTCCATCTCCATCCTAAGAAAACAAGTAATCAATCGTTTGAAGCAGTACACTTCCCTTTATCTACACCTTCATACATGCGATCTACCCAGGAACCAGAAGCCCACAGATTGGGTGTGAGATAAATCTCATTAGTCCTCCATCAATGGTGTCTATAACATCCTTCCCAGGTAATATAAATTGAAATAATGTACAACAATGCATATATAAAAGTAAATCAATACAGTAATGTAAATAAACAAGTACCTACTTCGACCCTTTGCTAGTGTTTGAACATTTAACTAGTTCACTAATTAATTCAGTTCCAATTTATAGACTTAAGTCACGTGAGGCACAACCAGCACATACATCACCTCGTGATAATAATAGTAAATGTTCAAAGATATAATAAGGCAACCTCAAATTTAATTTAATAAAATGGAGGTTCCAAGGTAAAGAGAAAGGAATCCTAAACCTAAAGGGTCACCAAATCAGTAGTAAATACATCCTTCATAATTGCGAGAGTGTAATATCTGGAGTGTAATCCAAGGAATTCCAAAAGAGTTATGATTTAACTGAGTCCAAGGATATCATCCAACTTAACAAGGGATAAGCATTGGCCAGGACTAGGGTTATAACAAAGGAACCTCATGTCTGTAGAAACCATGCTGGATCTGTGGAGTAAATCCAAGGAAACTTGTAATAGTAATGTAGGGATCCCACAGTGTCATACCCGACATCCACTAAATATAAGAGGATCAGGATCCATGGTGGGTCTCATCCAAGGCAACCAGAATCCTACAATCATAATGGAGTCCATGAGTGCTCAAGGTATTCCGTTGGGAGTCCAGAGTTAACATGAGTCTATAAACCCCTAGAGATATGTCAAGGTCTATATATAATTTGGGACCATAAATTTAATTCATTTAATCAAGGAAATATACTTGTTATGCCATTTAACAAGTCAAAGGTTCATTACATTCCCTTCATAAATGTGACAAGTCATTTCAAGACATGCAAAATTATTATCAATTAATTTAAAGCATTGTAATTAATTATGATTATTAGGTTATAGCCTTGCCTTTCATTATAGTGAAAAGGCCATAGGATTATGAAACCATTTCATTAATTCATATGAGTCACAGTTAATTCATTGGTTTCATCGGCTAACTTCCACCATAAGTTGAAAGGTGTGCTATGGCATGCAACCAACCATCATTTCCATTCAATTGGCCACGTAATATACATATACAATACAATTCCAATTCTTTTAGCATTAATTAATCAAATTTAGGAACTTACCATAGGTTGGGAAAGTGATGAGCATACATAGTACTTTCTATTAAGACATTCAATGGTTATTTAATACAAGGAGGCTTACCATTAGTTTGGTCAAGCTAAAGCACACGAGAATAGCAGGTCAAAGGTGTCAAAACACTAAAAACTCAAATATTGAACCTTACCCTACATGGAGTGTTTGATGATGTGGATGTGAAAACCAATAACTACTAACATATATGGAAAGGGTATTAGAAAACACTTTTAACAACTAGTAGAATGACCTATAAATTCAATAAATGACAGCTGATGAAATCTATGTGATGGAATGAAAATTCATAAAATGATAGAAATTAAGGAATAAGTTATAGACCACCTACCTCATAGTTGTAGGACTCTCCTCATCCATTATCATCCACTAGTTTTTCCAATATTAGAATAGATCTGAATAATGGATCAATGACCTAAATTAGGGCATATGAGCGTGCATCTGAATAGAATCATTTTTTAGAAGAAGAAAAATGTAAGATTAAAAATAATTGAGAATATACGAGTGCATATCCATTGAGAGGAACATTGGTTGATTTAGACTCCATATGTTTGGTAGATATCAAATAGCTAGAATAGTTGTGCTTTTAGCTCAAAAAAGGAAAAGTAGGCTCTCATGTTTGCTGGAAATAAAAACAATGGGTGGGGTAAGTTTTAATATATTTTAAGGGGAAAACCATTTTTTACCCAAAATTTACCCTTCGCGTGGTTTGACCACATGACTAGGAAAAACCATGTGGAAACCATGAATGGGAATCTATAGGAAGGGGTAACCTGTATGGTTAGGCTGTACAGTTAGGTAAACCTTATTCCAACCATGTGAAATGACTCTGTAACATGTCTCCAACATTCCACATGGTCATGCGACCATCCTCACTTGGTTTACTCTAACAATGCGATAATCCCTTTTCCTCTACCAGATGGGGTTATGGTCTCTGAAAATAAATTTACTATCTCATAAGGTGTCTATATTAGGTCAATAAAAGAAAATTTGACAAATACATAAAGGATCCACACCTGAGCGAAAAATCGGGTTCTTGCAGAAATCACTACCCAAACAATTCCAAATTTTATTTGATGAGATTATTTAGAATCATCCTCACCAAATCTTAGTAATATATCAATTTAGAGATACATGGACCTAAAAATTAATTTATATTAATCAAATACTTTAGGTAATTCATTGAGTACCCCTCTCATCCCTTATAAAAGGGCGTATCTTCTCTTCTCTTCCTCACACTAATTGATCCATATAGCTTGATGAAAAACTTCAAAAGTCTCTTCTAAACATCCCTAAATATGAAATAATGGTTTTATTATTCTTAAAAGACCATTAAATGTGACTATATGAAGTTATCTATAGGAGGCCTACCAAAGAAGAGGTAATCAACTTACATAAGCACATTAACTTAATTTCTTCTTCTACCTCATATAAATCAGTTTTATTCATCATAAAATAAATATTTGTTATCATCAATTTACTAAAATGTTATTATGATTATGGAACCACCAATATCCACACTCTATTCCATTAAATGTGATAGGAATGTATCATCTGTGAAAATGTGTGGACTGCCGTATCCACATAACAATACAATTCATTTCACATCACCATCTATTTTGGATGTTTATTACGATGGATTTAATGATTATACATGATATTTATGAATCAAATATGATTTTATAATTATAATATTATATCAACCATTTTACCATACTATATGTTGGAAAATGATAATGTCGCTCATGCATAATTGTGGACTACCACCTCCACGAAGCAATGAGATTTGGTTTTTGATTATACATTACATTGATGTTAATAATAATATATTTAATGAGTATATATGATATTTTAATGATAATTTTAATTTTAATTATTATTTAACTTTCTTCTATTCCATCTGTTGGATAATGGAAACAACATTTATATGTACATACTGCCTACTATCACCATGAACGGTGTAATTCATTTTTCTATATCTACCTTTTATTAATGACTATAAATATGATATTAATATCCTGATTAATATCCAATATATTATTTCTCCATGATTTTTATACAAGTAATGGGACTTCTAAATAAAAATATGCATGAGAAATGAAATAGTTATAACCTGGATAAGTGATTCTAATAACAAATAGATAACGAACGTGTGATAAGATGTTATAAGTAAATAATATATAGTATGATATATATGAGTAAAATTCTAGAATGGTGTATAAAAAAATATATTTATTATAAATGAGTTTTTAAGCTATAAAATTAAAGTTAATAATTGAGTTAAGGGAATTTATTATCAAATTTTTACATGATACAAATCCCATATTCACTTGTTTTTTTAGTGGTGTATATACTACCCATGATTGTATTTTATAGTTCATATCATAAAACATATTCGAATTTTGATCTTCATCTAGAGTTCTCACTTTCTTAAGTTTTCTATTCTAATGTTACCAAAGTGGTAATGGATTTATATCTCTATCAAATTTTATTTGATATTGTTTATGCTTGAATTTTCATTGAAGAAATCATATGATCCTTATATGATAAATCCATTCAATTTTTCTTCATCATTAGTTTTCTCTATAGAATATTTTTTTTTTCATTTTCACCTATTAACATTATGTACTCATGAGATAGAAATAATTTTTTCAAAGAAAGCTGACTATATTTTACTATTCCTTCAGGAATCATTTTCTTTAATGTTGATGTTTCATTTGAAATGTTTTTCATGATTTTTTATTATTATTATATAATGAATTATAAATGAAATTTTTTACCATGATTTATTTTCTATAAAAATGTATCAAATAAATATTCATATTGTCTCCCAAATGAGGTATATTTGTATTTTTACCAAACATGAAAATGTAATCATATTTTTTCATAAAATACATGAACATATTTTCTCACTAACATGAACACTCAATGATTTAATTCCCCCTTTATATGTTTTCAAGGATATATTAAAATAAAATATCATCCCAAAAATTTTCAGAATATTTTTATTCTAAAAATTTATTTCAAAATTGAAGGGTATTTTTCAACATAAATATTCCAATAATATTTGAATGATGTTTTCTTTTATTATAGTTTCATTTATGTTTAAAACGATCTTCTAGGGAAATTATCCAATGATACCATTTTTATTCTTTCCTTGGATGATTTATGATTTTAAGAGATTTATATGGAATCATTTTATATTACATGGGTTATGAAATGATGAAATTGTAAAATATCTATGAAACCCTTTTCATTTACATGGGTTATGATGATATGATGAGTTTTTTATGATTTCTGGTACATAAATGTATGGATTCGATTATGTTGTGGATGGGACTAGAATTTATATTTCCTTCATTTTATTTGGTAAATTTTTTAATCTCATGAGATATATATGGGATAAAGGTCAATTTTCATGATTTATTATGGTAAACAAGTTGATGTTATTAATCTGTTATAAGATATAAGTTGATGTGCTTGATTCCCTATGGGAAATAGTCGGTGATTCATGATCCATTTTGATATGAGAAACAAGTGTTGATGATTTGAACATGTTGTTCATGTTAGATTAGATGGTATATATAAGTTAAACTAAACATGAGGTATTTTTCATATATAATTGATGGTGCCACACTTCTATGAAATGTTTTCATTATTATTATTTGAAGTTAGACTGGTGGTTATATCTAAACACTTATGATTCATACAATTTTAAATGATAATTATTTATTCCATTACTCAGGTTTATAATCTATGATAGATTTGGTTTGAACATTGAATGATATGGTCATCAAATCATACAATTATTCTTATATTATTCATTAAAATGATCATCAATTAATATATATCATGTCTAGTATTACTAATATTTTTGGAACACCCTTTCTTTTTTTCCAATCCCTGTGTTTTGATAGAATTTTATAAATAGGGTATGTCAAGAAGGGTACAACATGAGAATGATATTATGAGTGATGATAAAGGATATAATTCAATACAATGTTCTTGTATATAGTCTTTCAATACTCTAAACCATTATTGTTATAGATTGAATCATGATGTTATATAATAAATATTCATCCAATGAGATGTAATATTTATGTATTAAAAGTGTGAGTTGTTATAGTTTGTATTAGAGTAGGATTTAGTCAATCATTATAGATTATGATTAAATAAATTTAGGGAAACCCATAGGGATAAGTCTATGTGTAGGATAACACTATAAAATATTGGAAATGATCATATATTACCTTGCTTAAACCTAATATTTCATAGATTCATAAGAAGGTGTCACAATTTAGATATCCTATGATTTATATTTTGTAGACTACCCTAATTATTATACCTTAATTCTTATAGGTTCCTTTTTTGTTATAGTAAATTCCTAGGACATGGAGGAATAATTTTAATGGTGAATTTTATGAGTGATGGATTTATTTTCCTTATGATTAACCAAATTAAATGGGAGATGTATAAAAAAACCTTGTGATTATGCCTAATCAGTTATATCATTATATAATTAATAATATAAACATGGCTGAGTTTCCTAATATTACTAATAAGGGGAAAATGAAGTTTTATTTAGAAAATGTAGGCAAGAAGATTCATCTAAATACATCTCAAGTTTTTGGGAAGAAGAACTCAAGGAAATGTATCAGGGGAACAAGAAGATTTATTATGTTTTCAATTGAAGGGAATATCACATGTAATTGACAAGGAAAATTGAAGTGTGTGATGATGGTACATTAACTTTATACTAAGGTACCATTCTTATATCAATGTATTATGTGTGTTGAATATGGGAATTATCCAAAACAATGCTCTAATATAAGGTTCAACTCCTACACCAGTGAAGAACATATGTTATTCCAATCATTGATGTGGAAGGATTTATGGTGTTTATATCTACGGATTCAAGAATTATATTGTAGAAGTTTTATATCATTGATGTGATGTTTATAAAAGTCATGAAACATCAATGGATTATTCTACAGTGGTTTTCTTTTTGTATTTGAAAATATGTGATTAATTGAACTAAAAACTATGAAAATTTATTTAATGGTATTGTGATATTTTTAAAAAACATAAGATTCAGGGAAAGATAACTGTTAATAGGTTATTGATGTTTTATTAATAATATTTATATGGGATAAAGAGATAATTTAAATTAATTATTTAATTGAGATAATATTGGTTACCTGAAAATAGTTAGTGATTTATGAATACGTGATTTATGTTATAATTGATGGTGTTTATTGCATTATTGGATTTATGGAATATATTAAATATTTTGTGATTTTATTTAAGGAATTGTTAATGTGTTAATTTTTAAAAACATATATTTTTTCATGTGTTCTTACATTAAGTGTTATGTATACCATAATGAGTTTATAATTTTATGTTTTATAATATGTTCAGTGGAATAGATATCCCTTTTCAGGTTTCAAGAAATAGAATTTAGATGTAATTTGAAATATTTACTAGTTTTCAGGAAGAGTAATCTATTAAAGATTCAATAATACATTGGGTGAGTATTTGGTGTAATGTCATGTTAATTATTGTCTATTGGATAGTAGGATATAGATAATCTTGGTGGGTAATAAGTTTTTAATTGATAATGTTATATTTTGGGATATATCCATGGTCATGATAAGGATTAATTTTTTAGTTTAGTGTCTAAATTTTATTCATGATATTTTGTTGAACATTACTATATTATAAGATTATATAGTAATTTATAAAGTTGATTAATTATATTTTGGGAGATGTTTCATTAGGTTTATTAATATGTTAACCTTGCTTTTAACATGTGATATAACATAAAACATTATTTGGGATGAATAAAGTTAAATTTATGGGGATGTAATCTGAAATGATTGAGATCACCATTGAGGATAAAACATTATTTAGTTTTGAGGTTATTCAGATAATTTTGGATTTAATTTTATTTATTTATGGAATGATATAAGATGAATCATTGTTTTTATTGTATAATTTTTCAACTAAAATGTTTTATTTAATCATTATATGGTTTATAAATTTTGGATATTATATTACCTTGTATAGAACATTCCGTTTTGGTTAATATTTTTATACAAGAGTAATAGATTGATATCATATTTTTTATTTTGAAATTCATTTTAGTGTTTGAGCATGGGAAATCCACCTTGAATACTCATCATTTGGAGACAAAAAGATAGTGGTGGAAATTTAATAAAGGAAAAAAGTTATATAGTTCAGGTAATTACATTTCTTCATGTTATTAGTCTATATGGTAATGGAATTATAACGATATTGGAAATAAATCCTAAAATTTAAATGTAATCCTATTATTATCATTTCTAACAAATTGATGTTTTTTACACCTTATTGATTAATGGGTTTATGGTCATTTACTTTCCCATTATCATTGAAATACCATGATCAATGATTATTGACACCATCCCCAATATATAGACATTAAAATTTTCCCCAATGTCCATATTTTTACTTCCCACTAATGTTCCTTTTCTTGGAAACCCAGTTATTGGTAATTCCAAATGAACTACATATTTCACATTTCCACTTTTAAGAGAAATTTTTATTAACCCTTTTTATGATGGTATTATTTTAACAAGGTATTCTAAAATTTAAAATAATTGATTAAATAGAATAATATCAAATTATGAAGGTATAATTATTTAATGGTTGGAGAATTTAACCCCATGATATTTTAAAAGAACAATGTGTATAATAGCATGTACATCATACACCACCTAGTTTTAATGAACCATAAAATATTCTTATTTTATTACCATTATAGTATAGTCATTGAATTATATGGTATTTAGTGACATAACCAAATTATAAAATGTATATAATGGCAATAATACATTAAAATGTACAATGTAATGTTTATGAAATAAGCACTCAATTTTTAGAAATGTAATTTTATTATTTGAAAATACTTTCTATTCAAAAATGTTTTTTATTAATTATTGTGGGAGTATATTATAATTAATTTACTGAAGTTTTAGAATTTTTTTTTAAAAAATAATATCCTTTTTTATAGCATCATTTTAATATTTTATTTGGGTTTATATTTGTTTTTTTAATAAATATTGATTTTCTATTAAATAGTGAAATTGTTAATTTTAATAGAAAATTTTATTTTGTTTCAATAATTAAAAAAAATATATTTTTTAGAAATGGTTCAAATTAAATGAACAAATAATATATTATTAAAAATAATATTATGTTCATTTTAATCAATTTTATGGATGAAAGTGGTATAAACATATTCTATACCATATAAAGGCATTTTAATGAAAAGCTGTTTTTCATTGTGTTTTGTCTTTTTATACTAAATTAATTTCATTGGCTACTGGAAATTGAATATTTAATAATGGATTCCATATTATAAATCATGATATCTAAATTTGATAAATATTTCCCTTTAATTATTAGGCAGTATGAATAGTGTCTGATGTAAATATTTCATGCCCCAGTAAAGGTAAAACATGATAATTCAGTTTAAAACTAATGTGAAAAGATATCAAATTCATTAAATCAGTTTCCTTTATTTCATTTCTAGAATATATTACATCCACAACCATCTATACTCAAAAACTATTAAATTTTTTCCATTTTACTTTTATTTTGACCTTTATAATATTTTATTAAAGGATAAATTTATAAAAATTATTTTTAGTATCTATAATATTTTTTATAAGAATAAAAACATATGTTCCATTATAAATTGTTATTCTAAATATTAATGAATTTTTTTTACCATGATAATTTCTTTGAAATTTTTTTGAGGAAATAATTGGCTTAAATGCTTATGCAACGCTTACATAGTTCTTTTCTAAGTAGGAGAAAAATCATGTAAATGATTTTTAAAAATAATAAAAGTACTTTTTTGGTGCCTTAAACAGTTGAAATATTTTTTAGATTAAAATAATATATTATAAATGTTGTAATTTTTAATATTCTAAATTAATTATAGTCATGTTCTTTTCAATGTCAAATTATATGACTAATTCTTAAAATGACCATAATAAAATTT
Organism: Viscum album; assembly: GCA_963277665.1. Taxonomy (NCBI): domain Eukaryota; kingdom Viridiplantae; phylum Streptophyta; class Magnoliopsida; order Santalales; family Viscaceae; genus Viscum; species Viscum album. Next base: position 1,795,184,825 of record OY728158.1, read on the forward strand.
TATGTTAAAAATACTGTATTAATTTGATTAATAAGAATAATAAATCTAAAAAATGCACAAGTAGGATTATAAATGATCTAAAATTGCATCTATTTATTATTTATGATCCAATTGTAACCTTATAATTAAAATTATTACTCTTCAGTACTAAAAAAGTCATTTCCATGGTTAGGATTAAAATTGGTTAACTAAGGGATTAAACCAAATGATAAGGTTTGAAATTACATCTAGACCTATATTATTATGATAAAAACATTAAATTAATTCCACATCTTCTATGTATTCAAATTAATTTCATTTTGGAAACATTTGACATGATTTATACATATATCATAATATAGTATTTTATGTATTTCCAAAAATGACATCGACGATATTTTCAAATAAATAATATTTTAATAAATGATTTAAAAATCATAATAAAACTATATTAAACCCATTGAATTATATATGGTTTAAAATATCATAAATCATCTATTTATGGGTCATTTTTCCTTTTACAGTAACATTATTTATCGTTAAAATGATTTTTCAGAATATTGTGGTAATCGTAAAAAAGCGGTAAAGAGGGGATAAACCCAATAATTAAGGGTGAAAAAAAAACCTAAACCAATAAAAGTTTTATTAGATGAAGTTATTTAGACTCAAAATCAATATATAAACCAAATTTCATTATTTAAAGCCACATGAACATAAAAACTAATTTATATTAATTTAATACTTTATTAAATTCCAAGAGTGTCCCACTCATAAATTATAAAAGAGAACCTCTTCTCTTCACTTCCTCACACACATTGAGACATTTATATTTGCGAAACCATACCAAATACTCTTGAAAACTTCTATATACACTATTTTCAAGTGAATATATTCTAAAAAGGCCATTACCAAGGACATTAATGAAGGATCAAAATAAGGGATACTGAAGAAGACGTAAACATCATACAAAGACTCTTTCACTTTATTTCTTTTATACATATAATTAATATATTGTATTAAAATAAAATATTAAAATAATTATAATAAATATACTAGAGTTTTATTATGAATATATAACCACCAATATCCACCCTATATTCCATAAAATGGGAATTGATGGTATCGTTCTTGTATATGTGTGGACTACAATCTCAACATAGCGATATAATTCAATTGAAATAACCATATTTCATTGATGGTTATTGTGTATGTGTAATTTTTATAAATTAAATCTATGAAATAATTATGATTCTAAAATTATAATATCTTATCTATATTTTTACCTTCCAATCCTTTAGAAAATTCTAACATCACTGGTGCATACATGTGGACTACCACCTCCATGAAGCGATGTGATTCATTTTCCAATTCTAGATTTAATCAATACAAATAAATATTACATTAATGAATATATATGCTTTATATGATATAATAATAATTCTTGAAAGCATTATTATTATTTATCTTTCTTTCATTCCATCTGTTAAATAATGGAAACAATATTCATACGTATGTATGGCCTACTATCGTTAGAAATGGTGGAATTCATTTTTCAAAATATACCATTTATGGATGGCTTGAAATATTTATATAATTAATATATGTTAAATATATATATGGTTTACTCGAAGGATATGTAATTTTTGATGGTGAAATGGTTCGACGGGGACTGGGCAGTTATCCTTTTTAGTTGTTGAAGAGTGTTTCATTGTTGGGATTCGCGTCGGTTCGTTTCCTGGTAGAAATCTGATGCCTATCAGATGAGTCGATTTTAGGTGTTTTATTAGTGAGAAATTTCCGATGTCGAGCATAGTACTTACAAATGTTCTCCAATGGGTTTATTCTTAGAGCCAGAAACAACCAACTATTCTCGTATCCATGATTTGTGGACCTGCTTTTATAATATAGGAACTCATTGGAGGATTTCAACAACGACACTTAAGAACTCACATTGGTAGAAATTTTGGGGACTCGATCTCATCACACCCTTTTGGGGGGAAGTTTTCTCCTATTTTAGTACTCTCTTATATATTTAATTCATGTTCATATGTTCTTGAAACTTTGGTTTATCCCCAATTATATATCTGCGGATTACCCATGGGTCACAATTGATCACGTATATGCATGGATTCAGAATCATATATATGTTTCCGAGGTTTTACTTACCTTATATTAAATAATTAGTGATTCTTATGTGGTTTAGGTTCAACAAGACAACACTGGTTTTAAGACATATAATTGGGAGATCTAGATTTTATTTTCATCCATGGGTGATAGGAGTTGCATTAATGTCAGGATCGAACTAGTATGATGGGCTTCCTATGTATCATCGTGAGAGTAATCAAAACCCACATAGCTTGGAACCACTTACCTGGACACAACACCATTTATGGTCATGTGACAAGGACACAACCATTCACTTTAACGTCATGTAGCAAGGACGCCTACGTGAATGGTTCCTAGTCAAAGTACAATGTCATGCTTACACCGAGGCGGTCCAAGTAACTCGAGAGAGATGTGGCTTCCCAGGTGATAGCATGAACCTACTAGGGATATCGTCCAATAAGGACAGATTTGAGGGTCAGGCTTGGGTGACTAGCTTTATCCTTAGGTATAATTCTTAAACATCCCAGTTGATTAGGAATCAAAGTCCATGTAGTTATAAAAATTGAGGGCTTACATGTAGAAGATTCCCAGCTAGTTGGGTATTACCTTAGTGGAGAAGCACAATTGAAAGGGGTACATGATTTCATATCTCAAGGGTGAGATTGTATTGATCTCGATCCTTGGGAAGGATTCCTACATATCCTAGGTATTGTGGAAATTAGTGTTCTCATTGTTCACTTTGTGTTGGATTGTGTGAGTGCTGTGATTTTCACAAATCTCTAAGACCACATGATTTGTGCTCTGGGTGAGAAACAAGACGTTATGAATGATTCAACCAGCCAAAAACATCCCCTTCATTTCCACTAGTGGAAATGATGAAAAATCTTAAATGGATAGAAAAGGGGGATTGAGTACACCTATCTTCTCTTCTGTTCTTTTCCCCCACTGATGGGTGAGGTCAGAGCTACGATGCTTCCCTCTTTCCACTTTAGCCTGCGATTGATATGGGGCATAAAGGAATCAAGGTAAAGATGCCAATTCCCATATCTTCACTTATCCTTATGTCCAGTATAGTCATATCAGTAATATTTCACCAAGATAAGGCTCACGAGAAGGTGGGGGAGGATGAAGAGTGCATCCTATGGCAGGAAAGGCTATGGGCTTACCTAATGATGATCACACTAAAATTGGTTCTTGGAAAATAGGGTTCACTTTACACTAGCCCTTATAAAAGAGAAAGGCTCAAGGTTTCTATCAATCCCTATAATAAGGAGCTACATGTTATAATCTAGGGATTGGACCTCGGGTTACAATAGAAATGTAGACTCAGGAATAATTCGGGGACCCATCCCGTTTCAGGTATTACTCACATGACTCTTCTTATAAAAGGTATGTAAACTCAGAGGGGTGTGTTAATGCAGCTGAAGGTTTTATAATACATATATGGTGGCTTTGGGAGAGGCCATAGCCTAATTACAGTGAACTGGTTAGTGGAGGGACTGCTAAGAACGAGGATGTGACTAGAGGAGGGGGAATTAACTGGGAGATGGAACTTCCTAGAACACCCCACTTCACATAGAATTGCCTTATGTGGGGTGGGGTTTCCTCGGCATGGTATGTTTCTACATGGGTAAAGGAACTATCGATAGTCTATAGTGGTCAGTGGAATGGGTTTTGATCCACGTGGAATTTTTCCCAATGAAATTAGGTACCATCCACGTGGTGATTTTCTATGTGGGGCTAAATTCCATCCTCATATCCACTGGCTATGCAGGGAAGGGTATTGTCTGCACAAGTTTTTTCAATGAGGGATGCTTGATTCTGGAAGAGTAATTTTTATTCCACCTCATGAGAGTGGTATCTATGAGGGATGGATGGTATGTTGTTTCCCTTTTAATTAGTTTTCTATCACTTCAATTTTTCACGAAAATAATTTTTACCTGCGGGGAATCCCTGAAGTAATCAATCCTTTCAGAAAGTTGGTCTTCAGTCTCCTGTCCTAAGCCCCTCTTTCTCTCAGTTCCAAAACCTTCATCCTACATTATTGTTCCCCACAATGTATATTTATAGGGGATCAGAATGGGCCATGCTTCTTATTTCTTCGAGGACCACGGATGACTTAGTCAGCAGGGGTTTCGCCCGTGGGTACTGGCACTACCACCTCAACCCATGAACTGAATTTTTTTATGGGGGTTTTAATCTATAGGATTATAAATCACCACCTCATTCCCATAATAAAATTCATTTCTCTTGTAGGAATCTGACTAATTTGATCATCCCATGGACAATTTTAGTCTATGGGAGATTTTTTCTATGAGATGGAAATCACTATCTAATTTTCGAAAGAGACGTTCTTTGGATTTCATGATTTGATGACCTTGATCGGACCATAGATGATTTGATTACATGGTGAATGTTTGTCTATGGGTCATAAATTACCACCTCCATATCTCAAATGGATTTTCATTTGCGGGGGATATTGGTGCGGACTTCACTCTACATGATTTCTTAGTTTGCAGACGTCTCGCAGAGCAGAACACCATGCTGAGTAGCGATCCGCGAAGGATATGTTCTCTACAGTGACACTTTTTTCCTTTTATATATTTGGATTTTCAAACATTCTTATCTCAATTACTTCATCTATTTTCTTATATCATTTTCTAAAATAAGGGTAATCTTATTTTTTCCCTTTGAAAAGTTTATAGGACCTAACAAATGCTCCATATCAAAATGGGATCAAATCAGAATGAAGGGGATGATATTCTGATATAGGAAGTGGTCCTATTTTAAATTATTTACCAGATAATGAATTAAATTTTTCTTAATCCAATGGTCTCAACAAGTATATCTGGGTTGTTTCTAGGGTTACATGGTAACTCTATAAACTTTATGGCATTTTTATTAATACCATTATTTTTTCCTAATCCCATTTTAGTGTGGGATTAGCGGCCATGACATGGATTTTTCTTAGGATTACCTAGGTGGGTTTTCGACCAAACCAGCTGTTGTGCCTCTTCAATTTCTGATTGCTCAATATTTTTCCTAAACCGCGCAATGTGTAGGTTTAGCAAGCTGATACTCAGCTATTTCCTAGGATTCCCTTTGTGGGTTATCATCAGGGTGAGTTTTGAGAATCTTTCTATTAGTGACCAACTGTCTCATAAACCATACATTCATAACTGATATTTTAGGTTGAATAGCATTGACCAATAATTTTGGGGTGAGGGCCCCAATAGGGTTTATTGATCAGAGATGTCTTTATGATTTTCATACATGCATTAGGGATTTTTCTTTACCCTAATAAGCATACGAGACATGATATGGGGAATAGGTTCCATTTGGGAGTATGGTGGTATGAAATGATTCTCATAAGGAAGACTTGCCTTTGGTTGACAGGGCATGTACAACTTTATACAGAGCCTCTGAGGTGATGGTATGCATAGTCCATCAATGGTGTCCCTAGGTCACTGACCATCCATGTCTGATTCCTAGGTAACTTCATGGAAGATTGAGTTTCTCAAGATCACCAGAGGAGGTTTGTCAAAAGAGTGGTGTCAAAAAGGTATGAGAGAATCTCTATCAATTGTTATTATGATGAGTGACTGATCCAAGATGTATTTGGTTTGTATAAAGTAGGGTCAAAGCATGCTGTAGTTTAAAGTCATGAAACTCGGACGTTTAGTACTTATGGTTTTAAGTCATCTATCTCTACCAAAGGGTGAAAAAGTTCTCCCCTTTTCATGGTAGTAAGCCTAGAAACTTTCCAACATATTCAGGAATGGATAGGGGAAAAGATTATAAACTGTAGTACAAGGGGTTTTTGAATCCATGGATTGATTTGGGGCTCATAATCCATTGAGAATACGGAGTAGGAAAAGCCTTGCATGGGGAAAACATTCCTTTGGTAGAAAGGCCATTGGAATCTTTATGAAAAGACACTAGGGCGACGGTATGCATAGTCAAGAAAAGGATTCCTCAGGTCGCTGACCTTTCATGTCCAATGTCCTAGACACATCATCATTGTTTTGAATTTTCAAGACCACTAGGGGTGGCTTGGAGGGATTCAGACCATTTTGGACATAGTGAATGATATGTGAAAAGGAAGTTATTGATCACGAGAAGGATATTTCCAGCAAAAAAATTGGGAATAGGTGAAAACATTCTCCCCGCAAAGGTACAAGAGGTTATCTACACAGTACTTACCCATGAAAAAAAAGAGTGGAAAACCCGGATTCCTAGATGGACCCAAAATTTTATATTCTGGTGTCACTACATATCCCACCTAAGTAGGAACCAAGGAAAACATAGTTTTTTTAATGCGTATCTTTATGCAGATCTAGTTCTCACATAGGAGTGTGGAATTGTTTCCTTACATATGAGGCCACTCATGGATAGGGCCATGGGGGAAAATATTCTTATTATCCTTAGAGACTTCTTATGCAGATCTGAACTGTACATAAGGAAATGGGGGACCTTTTATTGTCAATAACTTATAACATTGGTTCACATAGTTTAATATCATGAAGTGAGGACGATGTCATAAATGCTATGATTAACTAGAGGGTAACCAGTTATGGATGTCCTAGCATGTCCAAGATGTGGTGGGGAAGGAAAGTGTAAAAAATGGTTCTAGGGCTTCTTGGATCAGGATAAATAATGCAGGGCTCGGAATCTATTAAGTGTATGGAGGTAGAAAAAGCTACGCTTGAGGAAGACTTGCCTTTAGTGGACAGGCCATGGGAAACTTTATGCAGAGCTGCTAGGGAATTGGAATGAATAGTCAAGAAAAGGGGTCCTCATGTCAATGAACCTAAATTTCTAATGGCCATAGAGGTTTATGAGGATCCACAATTACTCGGGGCATGGAGTTTGACAAGTGGGGAGGATATTTCTAGACCTATTAGGAACACTTAGGCTATAGTTTCCCTTGATGTTAAGAATTCCCTATAATGATATGACTCGTGCGTAGGGGGAATTTTGATTTTTTTTGATCCCATAGTGAGGAATCCAAACTGGAATTTCCCCATGCAGATCAACATAATACTGGTGGATGACCAGTGTGAGGGGCGAGGTCCTTTTTGGAAAGGGTATCACAATGGTGATGTGTATTTTCACTGTCATACAGCTTCGACGGGTTTTATACAATTTATCATCGTGTGGAGATGACATGAAATTCCCAGCACAAATGAGGGGTGGTCTAGAAAGTGGGGAATTCTTGAAATGGTCCTAAAAGTAGGACATGATTGAGACACCCCTACGGCTTTGACTTTGCTTGTATTCTGAGGGGGGATATTTTTAAATGTTACATGGGTAGGTCCAAGTCGTGGCATCTGTACTTCAGTTTCTATCCCACGGTGGTAGGAATCAATACAAACATAGCTCTTATAACACCCTGAGATGGTCTGACCCATTAACAGAATAGAGGCATTTTTTACATTCTTCTTGGGGGAAGTGGCTAGAACCAAATGAAAATCTAATCATCACTATGTATCCCACCTGACTAGGAATCAATATAAACATTCTTTTTAAATTCCATTTAGATTGACATAATAAGATGAGGACGACGGGAATATTTGGAGGAATGTGCATTGCACGATGGCTATAACCCAATGAGAAATATGACCTAGGGGATCCGTGTTACAAAATACCATCTCTTACAGTGAGTGCCTAGTTTTATTTCATGTTCCTGGGATGTAGAATGTTACACAATTTTACTTTCATGAAAGTGAGATAACTTGATAATAGATTAAGGTCTTATGGTTTTGACCATTGTATATTGAAACCATGATTAACTTGAGGATGATCAGGTTAGGATGTTCTAAAATGACCCAAACAGGAAGGGGGGGGGGGAGTGTAAACCAAAATCCTGGGGTATCTCGGATCAAATTTAATGACACAGAGCCTAGGATTCATTAAGCATATATAAGTCAGAGAATCCCTTCCTGGGGAAGACTTGCCTTTGGTGGATAGGCCATGGGAAACTTATGTAGATCCACTGGGGCATTGGTATGAATAATCAATAAAAGTGTCCTCAAGGGATTCAATATCGATTTTTGATGGTCGTGGATGATTATGTGGATTCGAAATCACCCTAGACATATAGGTTGATGTGTGGAGACTAGTGTGTCAGAGCATGATAGAAACATTTTGATCATGATTTTCCATTGAATTTTGGCAACACAGTTTTTAGCATCATGTTTCATGGATGATATGTCATAGTAACCATAGGTGAATAGAATCTAGTTAGGTATGGATATCCTGACAACATTTGGATTTGAAGGGGAAATAAAATATAAACCATGACTCTAAGAATTTTTTGATTGAGAGGAATTACATAGAGCTCAAAATCCTCTAGGTTTATAGAGGTTACAAAATCCCCACCTAAGGAATACTTTCCTTTGGTTGATAGGCCATGGGAAACTTATACAGAGCTTCATAGGTGTTGGTATGCATATTCAAGAAAATGTGTTCTCAAGTCAATGACTATCTATTTTTTATGGCTATGTATTTTTTTAAAATCCGTAATTACTCGAAATACGGAGTTTGTCACATGGAATGGAAGTATCAAGACATGTAAGGAGTATCTAGACCATGACTAGCTATGAGGACTTGGTGGAGTCTAGACTCCCCCCATAGATCTAGCTCATATGTAGGGGTGAATGGTTCTTTGAAGGATCCTCATTATGGGATCTGGGATCTGGGATCTCTTGTGAAGATTTTCATTTTTTATATGAAGAAGTGGACTTCCATTTTCATGGATAAGCCTAGGACACATGGTCTAGGTGTCACTATGTATCCGTCAATAGTTGGAATCAATCCATATGTAGTTATTTCACATTCCATCCAATTAAATGTTATATGTCTAGGAAAACTTCCCACATTGCTATGCCTCAATCATGTGAGGAATTTACCTGCTGAAGTTTCTATGAACATGAGTTATATGCTCGATGTGATAGACAAGGGACAACAAATGTTTATTCCTCTATATAGTGATGATGTAACCTGGAATGAGGGCGTCATCATTTTGATATTTTACCTCAATCAAGATTGGGTTTAGATATTTGAGTGTTGTTTTGTCTATTTATACAATGATAATCAATCCAAATGTAATTCTATTAAAAACCCCCGAAAATTTTTCTAGCCCATGCATAAGGGTGTATTTTTTGATGGTGGTTGAGCCAATATATAGAATCTGGGCATCACTATGTATCCCACAAGGGTAGGAATCAATCCACACATAGTTTTGGGAGTACCGTGTAGTTTAACATCGTTCAGTAAGGATAGGAGGTATACTGAGGTGAAAACATGGAAATATTGTGGTTAGACCTAGAGTTAGGAGTATGGGCATCACTACATATACCATAGGATGGTAATCAAACCACACATAGTTCAGGAGAAGATCCCTATATATTTTTGACCCAAATATAGGTAGGGGGATCTATGATGTCATTCTTTTTGGATGACAGGCATGTCATGTACCTTCTACTCTTCGTTCATGAGGAGGAACTCTCACCGCAATTCCTAAGACCATGTTAGCAATTATCATTGTGAGAAAAAAAAATAGCATGGGTTTTTTTCACAATACATTGGTCTTCATGGGTACATCAGAGGTTTTTCGTATCACGTTATTGTTGGACCAAGATTTAGAATCGAGATATCTCTAAGAATCCTGTGAGGATAGGAATCAAGCCGTATGTTGTTCTGTGGGTACAAAATGTGGTAGAGGACCAACACTGGTGGGGAAATTCTCTCTGGTGAGGGATCCAAAACATCCCATAATGATCATAGGTAATTCTGAATTTTTCCAAGGAAGAGTTGATGTTTAATGTCATGTTTTGAGGGTGTGAGCTCTTAGCATGAGGTCACGGAGTTTGGACCGTGAGGGAAAATGTTACAACAAACCCGATGTGAATGGGGGTTAAGAATCCCATTTCATATGTGCAGTTTAATGTCATATAATAAGGGTTTGTATCACTCAATGTTAATTATTATGGATCCTTGCAGTTTTATGTCAGGCGGTAAGGACGTGATATTCATATAAGCCTTGAATGAATGTAAGATAATTATGACAGGATGTGCCGAAATGTCCTGAACATGAAAGGGGGATGAATTGTAAACCATAATCGTGGGGATTCCTAGATCAGAAAAAATGATATGGGGATTAGAAGTTGTTAAGAGTTTGGAGGTATGAAAAGCCTCTCCTAGGGAAGACTTTCCTTTGTTGGAAGGTTCATGGCCAACTTTATGCAGATCTGTTGGGGAATTGGTATGCATAGTAAAGAAAAGGTGTCCTTAGGTCACTGACCCTCCATTTCTGATGGTCATGGATGATTATGAAGATCCTAAATTTTCCAGGGCATGGAGTGTGGATTACAATTAGGACATATCTGTGTATGTTTGAAATATCAAGAATTTGATAAGTCACGAAGGTTGGAGTTCCCCTACATAGATCTGGTTCATATGTAGGGGGATTCTGTTTTTTTTATGGATCCTTGAATAAAGAACCCAAACTAGAGATCATTGTTGTAGGTCTTGTATTCTCCTATGAGAGGCTGGGGAAATTTCTTTTTTGATCATGGATAGGGTCATGAGATGATGCCTAGGCATTGATACATATCCCGTCCAGGTAATAATCACACCACATGTAATTTCCAAAAGGATCCATCTGAAGGTATAGCCTATAAACAGGACGGGTGAATTCTTATTTATTGAATCTGGGCTCTTGTTTAGGGATTCTATCATCACTACGTATCATGTGTGAAATGGAATCAAGCCACCTGTGGTTCTTTTAATTTTGTCCAGTTTAACGTCATGCAGTAAGGATGGAGGGAATTTGATCAAAATGGACCTGTAAGTAAGGCCATATTTGAAATATCATATATCAAATTTTCATGCATACAGAGGAGGGGGTGTTTTCATCACTTTTCTGGATCAGTTAGTCAAGTATGGGAATGAGGTCCCTTACCGATATCATTAAGCCCAAATGAATTATTCTCGGTGTGAGAAACAATGTGTAGAAATTGTTAAATCTCCCACATGGGGATGAAATAACCAAAGGAAGAATAATTTGGTGTTTAGGGTGGCTTTTCTAGGATGTAGAATCAATTAATTTCTATGTATCCTGCAAGGGTAGGAGTCAATCCATGCGTATTTATTCTCCCTTGTTTGTTTTCAGGAGATATGCCTTTGCAGATCTAACTCGCATATAGGGTGGGGGCATTTATGACTTTTCCATCATGATGAATAGACTAGGATATAGAATCTAGGAATCACTGTGTATCCTGTAAGAGAATAAATCAATCCATATGTGGTTCTGTTATGTGGCATGGTTGGTGACCAATTCTGGGGGTAATGTCCACTTTGGTGAGAACATTGTTATGCTTTGTAGTTTAACATTATCCGGCAATGAAATTTTCCACACAATTTATTGTCATGTGGGAAGGACATAAATGACATCCTAGGAAGCTCAAATGAATGTATGAAAAATGATAGATTGGCAGTCCCAATGTGAATGGGGGTTTAAGAGACCTGGTGTCACACTACATACTCGGAAGATATACCCACACAAAATTTAAAGTCATGATGCTTGGACATGGATGCCTAGTTTAACATTATATTCATGGGATCTAGTCTGTAATGTTTAACTTCATGTGGTAAGGATGTGTTGCTGCAGTTTTGGGTCCCATATATTTGACTAAAATGTAATACAATTAAATATCATGTAACTAGGATATTATCCCCCAGTTAACCTTGTGCGACTGAGATGATTTCCATGATATATACCATCTTACGGTATGAACATCTTCCATATAGTTTTTTTATATTGTGGGAAGGAAAATTAATTTTTTTAGTTATATGAAATATTTATTTAGAATCCTTGCATTAGTAGGAGATAAGGTGAGCTGTCCATCCTTTAAAATTATGTTATATGCTCCATTTGAGTAGACCTTGTGTATGACATACAATTCCTCCCATTTTGGATCAAACATTGGATGTTTCTTTCTGGGTATTATCAGAGTAATGAGAAACAATACTAACTGTCCCTAGAGGAAATACCGAAGGTGAACATTTCTATTGAAGGATTATGCAATCCAGTTCTGGTATACATTCAAGTGGTGAAACGTAGGAAAAATTTTCTCATCCAATCATTGCATCTCATCAAGCCATTTTTTAGATTTCTTATATGTGGATAGTTGATTTTAGATGAAAACATAGAGAAAACGAAATTGAATGTTGATGGTTAGAACCACCTCTGTCCCATATACTAATGAGTATGGGTTTGCCAGAGTAGCGGTGTAGGTTGTGGTTCGGTAATCCCAAAAGGGATGGAGGAGTTTTTCCAGCCACTATTTCTTATCCTTGTCAACCATATTTTAGAGTATATTGGATAGGGTGTTGTTGAAGGCCTCTATTTTTCCATTGTCCACTGCATGGTAGTAGGATGAACAAGTTGGTCTTGATACCATAATCCTGATAAAATTTATACAACTCAGTAGAGCTGAAATTGGTGTTGATGACAATAATTATAGTATGAGGGGAACCAAATCTGGTGATGATGTTGTCTTTCACAAAGCTGAAAATTCTTCTTACCCCGACCTTCTTAAGGGGTATATCTTCTACCCACATGGAGAAGAAGTCGGTTTCTATGAGATAATACACGATTTTCCTAGCTGTAGCGAGAGGACACGGTCATATTATATCCATTCCCCATATGGAAAATGGACAGGAGTACTTATCTGTGTGAAGTAACTGCAGGGGTTGGTGGATGAAATTTCCATGAACTTGGTAGGAATGCCACTTTGTGGTAAATATCACACAATCTTGCATCATAATTTCCAATAGTATCTGAGCCTTTTAATTTTGTGGGAAATCTTGGACCCTGACTGATGTGCTCCATAGATTATTGCATGCACTTCCTTCATGACGGAAATAATCTCCTCCCCATCAATGCACCAAAGAAGAATCTTGTCGAGGCCTTTCTTATAAATTAATTTTTGTTCATTCATTCCATCCTATAGAACAAAAAAAGACTGATATTCTCCATATTTTCACTCTTCCGGCCCCATCTTATGGGAGTTATCCCTTTTAGAGGTAACTCACAATGGGAGTCATCCAGCTGGTGGTAGAACCATACAGCTTAGGGATGGGGCTAACCATATCAATTTCTTCCAAGTTTTCATGAAAAAATGTTAAGACCATTCGATGGTGGGAAAAGTTGATGATTGTTTCATCCCATTTCAGGTCACCCAGGTTTGTGGCTGCATTTCTTAATGAATTGGCTTGTGCATTTTGCGACCAAGAGACAAAGGTTAATATCACTTCTGAAGGGGATTCATCCACTAACCCTCAGACATGGTTAAACAATGGTACAAGATATTATTTATTGATATAATAGTCTCTATTGACATTCTTAATCACTAGTTATGAGTCACCATTTATCTTCATGTGTTGTACTTATGCTTGAAGAGTGAGTTCTAGGCCCACATTGAGAGCCTAATATTCTGCCTCATTGATTTTGGAACCCTATAAAAACATGAAAGAGTGAGGCAAGGCAACCTTTTCTAGATATATGAGTATGACTCCTAGCCCTACTTTTTGATCTTGGGGTCTTCCATCCTTTTTCTTTTAGGGATTCTAGATTCACAATCGAGGTAGATTTCCCATGTTTGGGAATCCTCTGGAACAGAGAAAATATCTAAATCTGGTAGTTTAGAATCCAATGGATTCTCCTCTTCCAAGGAGTGATCAGCCATAAAATATGAGAATTCCTAGCATTTAATAGCTTTCTAAGGTAGAAACTGGATGTCAAACTATTGTAGGATGACCCTCCCTCATGACAGGCATACAGTCAACATTGGATGACTGAGAATGTAACTGATCAGGTTTTTTCATGCCTCAAAATGGACTACGTGTTGTTGTAGGTAGTGTCATAGCTTTTGGACCTCGAATATTAGTTCTAGGAATCTATTCTCAATATTTGAATACCAGTCTCAGCATTGATCATAGTCTGGCTGAGATTGTAAAGACTATTTTTTTCTACTATCATCATTCATCTGTTTGACGAAGGCTCCTAGTGACTAATCTAAAGTAGTCACATATAGGATTACTGGCCTTCCTTTGACATGATGTATTAATAATGGCAGGATTAGGATATATTGCTTAATACTGTTGAATGCTTCTTGAAAATCAATAGTTCATTGATATAAAAACCCATTTTTCATCAAACTGGGGAAGGGAAAAAAATTTCCTCCAAGTTTTGTAATGAAGTTCCAAATATAGGCTGAGTGTACTTGGATTCCTCTTAACTTAGTGAGGATGCACGGAGGTGACATGAAAATATGTATTTTTTACTCTCATAGTCAACTTCGATGCCATGTTGGTGTACAATAAAGCTGTAGAATTTCCCTGAGGTAACGCCTAAAGCACATTTCCGGGGGTTAATTTTTAGGTTTTGTTGTTATAGTTTGTTATATACAATTTCAATATATGATTGGTGGTTTGAAAATTTTCATTATTTATGCACCAGGACTTCAACATAGCATTCGAAAAAATTTACCAGGAATGGTTCAAATATGCAATATATGGTGTTCTAGTACGTGGCATCGGTGTTCTTCAGACCAAAGGTCCGGACCTTGTAGAAAAATAAACCTTGTGGGATATGAAAGTGTAAGCTTCTTCATCTTATCATGCTATTTGGATTTTGTTATATCATGAATAACCATCCCTGAAAGATAATGCTTGATATCCATTAGTTTCATCGACCAACAATTCCATGATCAGGACAAAGAAGTCATCTTTCAGACAGTGTTGATTGAGATCCCTAAAATCGATGAAAAAAAGGATTTGTCCATTCGTTTTTTTTTGACAGGGACCATATTGGCCAGAAATATGGGATATTGGACATCTTTAATGAAGTCTAATTTATTGATCTTGTTGACTTTAGACTCTATTTTTATAGTATGCATCAGGTGAATCCTTATGGCTGCCTCCTTGTAGCCCTGATGATCTTCTGGCAGGCTAAGGTGGTAAGTGGCCACCTCAAGATCATGTTTTGAAATCTCTGTGTAATTATAGTATAAAACATCTCAATTATAATTTATGAATGAGGTGTATAAAAATTTTTCCTCAAAGGACATGGATGTACTAATCATAGTGGGTTGCGGGTCTTCCTTGGTACACAGGTTTATTCCCGTGATCATCGATGGTGGTTGAGACACCTTCCTCAAGTGCATGAGAGGCATACTTGAGATATTCTTCTTCTTATTATTCAACGTCCTCCTTATCTTCTTCTTCTGATGAAGAAACTTTTATTGAGATGAGATCTCTAGAGCTAAGATAAGATTCTCTATCTCGTCATTCGGAAGCTGAGGGGACTCATTCTAATTCGACTCACGACAATAAATCCTATAGAGAGGGTGGAGTAATGGAATGAAAAGTTCCTTATTCCTCTGTTTCCTTAAGATGCAACGTAGGGATTATCGAGAGATCTGATGATGGATTGAGGTCATTTCCATTTAAGAATTCACCCTTATCTTGAGCGTCCATTGACTTTTTTTCACTTCCAAGTTCAGCTGGTATGACTGAGATCATAAGGACTGTTGAATACAATTCTGAACATGGAATTATTCACTCAATGTGGTTGATGGGCATTATTTATTCCTTTCTATGATTCTATAAGTGGTCATCAGGGACTATATTCAAATTTTTCAGAGCGGTGACCCAATCAAAATCATCGAATGATGGTTTCTTTCTCTTCTACTGATAAAATACCGCATCGATATAATGTGACTTGCAGGATTCAAATGGGGCCTTGTCAGAATGCAATATCCCACCTTATCCTGTAATTTAGTTTTTAATGCATTAATGGTATGATAAAGGGATTGCTATATGATTATGCAGCCATGGCCTTCCTAATAAGACATTTAAGGCCTTGTTTTTTTGGACCACCAGAAATTCTGAGTTATCTACAAGGTCTCCAAACTAAGTCTTCAGCATGATTTAGCACAATTACATAATTACACTTATATCATATCCCAACAGGGTTGTGGAAAAGGTTGTCAAGTCATACTCAATACAACATAGCCTATTGAGTGTCAATAATGGGAGGAGGTTAACTCTGGGGCCGTTATCAATGAAGACTTTCTAGACTTCTATGTCATTCACCTTACCAGACACATATAAAGGCTTTATGTGCCCTTTCATGATGGAATCCTTATCCTGATCTATGAAGGAGATGAATGTGTGACATTCTGCATAGATAACCTTAGTCCGATATACCTCAGTGGGGACCACTTCATCTTTAATCTCTTGGGGATTTATCAAATATTTTATAGGAACTTCTCTGAGGTCTTTTTCAAAACCCAAGGGATTTAGGATTGATAACTCAGATGTAACTAAATCCATTTTCTTTAGGATATCATATTCTTGCTCAAAAGTATCCAACCTCCCAACTTGGGGATACTCTTTCATAGGTGCTTTGGGGTCTTGATCCTTGGATGAGGAGGGACTGATCCCCGGGACAAGGGAAGATGGTGCTTTTTCACTTTATGAGCTTGACTAGGTCAGTATTCCTACATGAATTGGGAGATTAGACACTTGTTCCTCCTCTAATGGATATTGTAGAATGATCAGGCTGAAGTGACTTCTAGTACAGGTAGGGGATGTTTCCTATTCTCGTTGGGTTGGCCGAAGGGCTCTTACCCATGTTTCTGCAATATAGATATTTTGAGTCGGGGCACAACCATAGTGTTGGTTTCTTCTACAGTTACATTTTCCCTAGCATCCCCAACTTCTTTATCCTCTTCCTTCGGTTTCTCAATTATGTGAAAGGAACTTGGGTCCATAGACATTCTCTTCTTCATAGAAGGGTTCCATTAAATGAATGAAATTAATGCAGTGAATGATTAGTTCTTCATCAGATGATGAGTCAGCCTGATTGGCTATCTTTAGTGGCACCGTTTTGTGGGGCGGTGCCCGTACTCTCAGATCATATGGAATGAATTCTGAGAGTGTCGAAGCTAGATTTGGCTTTGATAGATATTCATCCTTTTTCACTTTTTCTCAACCTTTTTTGTCATATTTCTTATTGGGAAATAAACTTGTGGAGGATTTTGGGGCTGAGGATGTTGGCTCTATTGTGTTAGGAGCTATTGGGGGCATAGTCAGTGGCTTAACTATGCTTAGAGTGTTACATGAGCTTAGTTGATGGTTTTATGAGTCATTAAACTTTCATGCTTCTTCTCCAACATGCTAGAAATTTTTTTCCACTTCTATACTTCATCCAGATCAGTGGTGGAAATGGATTGCACATGTGTGGGCGATGGTCATAGATTGATTTTCCCAGAGTCAATCATCCTTTGTTGGAGGTCATTAAATAAAAATTATTCCAGGGTGGTATGTCCCAACATCTAGTGGAAGAGATAATAATCTGGATGGTCACCGAGACTGACTTCCTCAGTTCTCCATAGTGCAAGTAGGTGAAGCATTTTTAAATTCATGGAGTCTATGAAGTATCCACAAACTGGATTCTCTTGGAATGAGTAAACCTTATTCCTTCATTCATGGAATTGATTACTATTAGGTCCTCTCTGATCGTCTCATTGAGGTGGGGGTAGTTATTTATGTCCAAAAGGCCCTGCATGATTTGGTGCATGTATGGGGAGTGGAGCAGGTGTAGGGGCAGTTTTGAGCATAATAGAGGCCACTTCAGCTCTGGCTACACTTTTCCCAGGGGCCTGTAGGGATACCCAAGACTTGAGGTTAGTCTGCTTCTTGGGATCTTCTATTCTCTAGGAAATGGCAGAGAAATCCTGAAAACCACTTATATATTTCACCTAGATTAGTGGTGTTCACAACTCATCTCATAGGATATCGATGCACATATAAAGAATATCATCTTGTGGAAGTTTCTGGTTCATTGAGAATGTCAGACATGTCCATCTTGAGATAAATGTTGAGGCTCTCTCATTATCCCTCTTTTTTCATTTCATGAGGTCACTGACTGTTGTCTTGGGAAAAATTGAGCTAAACTGGATTAGGAACTACCTCCAGAGATCCTTCCATCCTATTATTCACTGATCTATCAAACTGGTATACTACTTGAAGGCAGATCTCTTTAAGGTTCGCATGATGGATTTGAGTTTCACTACTTCTTGTTGCTATAGAGTTCCCAATATGGGATCACAATGAGATGTATAATGCATCAAATGTTGTTCTGGGTTTCCTGAGCCATTTAATATTTGGAATATGGGACTCCCTGAATTTGGTGGAGGCAGTGTATTACTCACCCTGTCTGGGAAAAGTTTCTATTGTAGCTGTATTAGAGTGCATCAGCCTTCCGTGGATTCCAATTATGTTGTCAACGCCTCGATGGTGCTTGAGATCCCCTAGTGTGTGTCCTGCAAAACTTTACCATAGACGGGCAAGACAGGCAGAACTATTTGACATGAATGTTCCACCGGTACTTGAGGAGGGTATTCCATTAGGGGCATATTAAAAGATTTTTGTGCACCTTCTCTGGTTGATTCCTAAGTGGAAGAAAATATTGATATCTATCCGTGTCTAGGTACAGGAATTTTGATAGTCTGGGCATTGTGTTGGGTAGATCTCTTAGCCTTATTTCATTTTTCATGGTGAACCATTATAGTCGGGGTACTCCTACTGGGAGTCTACATTGGGTGAAACCTAGATTTTATTGTTCTCCTTATTGGTGATTCTTATTGGTCGAAATAAGGGATTGGCTGGAGGAGTAGCAAATTTTATGCTGTCTCTTTGGTTCTAGGTGTGCACTCCTTTTGACTCAATGTCAATATCATCCTGGGTAGAACCATCTTCTTCAAATTCTTATGAATTTTCATTGTTCTCAGAGTTATCTATGGTATTATCATCAATGAAATTTATGGTTTCATAATGAGCGGTGGAGGTCATGCTGTCTTCCGAGCGGTATGAAGATTTTTTGTATATTTTTTTATTTCCTTCCTTCCACTCCGAGATTCCCTTTGGGTTTATTGGCGAAGGGTGACTCAGAGGGACCCTTAATGCAGCCTTAATACACACCTCCCTTTAAAAGGGAATGAATTATGGGATTAGAATGAATGGGAGACATCTCTTTTGGCTATCCTCCCCAAATGAGAGAATACTAATTCTCATGGGGGATATTGTTCGTGAGGTAATAATGCCCTGAGCCCTGCGGGCTGGGGTTGGTCCCTTTCCCTTGGAATTATGATTTTGCCCATATTTCTTGTTCTTATGGAGGAATTTTTTGTTAAAATTCCCCTTGACCTTTGGACTAGGATTGATACCTTATTATGTCTTTTAATGTTACTATTGTCACTTTATTGATATCAAAAATTCCCATTAGATTGTGAGAAAGATATGTTGTCCAGTATACACATGAATTATTCACTTCTGAGGAAATGATCATTGCTTTTTGGTTGGCTTCTCTCAGGAGGGAAGGTTGCTGAATGGTCTTAGTTTCCTGGTTTAGGAATTTTTAGATGGCTCCCTCTTGTTGGGCCCGACGCTTTTAAAGCTTAATCCAGTCCATTTATTGTTGAGCATGCCGCCTCTCATGTATAGGGATTTCATTTGATCACCATCTTCGGTAATGACTTAATAGGACATAATTCCCTAATAGGCTCTGCTAAATGGGAAGTGGGGTGAATTTTAGAGATCCATGTTCTCACCATCACTAGATATGAACACTAGATGGGGCATCGCTGATAAGGCCACACAACTTGTGCAACACAGGGAGGCAGTTCAATTCGAGATCTCTCTTTTGCCTACCCGATTATGGACACCATTCATATGGAAGGGATTCCAAGTCAATTTGATGAAGGGGATCTCCCACTATCATGAAATGGTCTTCATACCCATTATAGGGAATATATTTTTCTTTCAACTAGCAGAGAGTTGTCCATATATTGAGGTGAATTTTATGGATGCATTATTTTAAAAACTCTATTAGTATGTCGAACTGAGTGATGGTCGTGGGCCAAAACATAACTGGTATATCATCTTTGGCCTATTGTTTTCTCACGAGCAACATATCTATTCTTGTTTCCTCCAGATATTCCTCTACTGGATCATCCCTACTTGGATCTATATGATAGTCTAGTGTAAGGTAGTGGTGATGGTAGGGGTCGTGTTATCACATGGATGGTCCTAGGGTGGCTTAGAAGATAAACATAATTCCATGTTTTCTCCTAGTTTAGAAAGGATGTCATTTGTAAATGACAGAGTATTTGACAAGCTTGATCCCATCCTTCCAAGCGCCTCAGTGTACGGGGTAATTCTTTAACATTATTTTGAAGGGGGTTCCTTCCTATCAATATAATGTGTTACTTTGGGGAGTACCTTTGAAGTTGGTTATACAATGACGAGGGATACCATCACAACTTGATGTCTTGCTACTGAAAGAGAGTTTGCAGTGAATACCCTAAAGGGGGCCTCTAGGCTGGACAACAGTAAGGGTTGGACCTTCTCACAGCTTTATGTCATTACGGGGAGGGCCATTGTAGTGACAACCATCATGGAAATGATGAGAATCATAGATTAACATTCAGTGTGCATCCTGGGGAGAACCTTCAAGATGGACTGAATTAAGGGGAAGACCTTCTTGTTTCATGATGTCATCACGGGGAGGACCTTCGTAGTGACTTCCATCATAGCGAGGATGACTATCACAACTTAATGTTAAGTGTGCATCCTGTGGGGGACCTTCAGTAAGGACTACAAAAAGGGGAGTACCTTCTCACTTCTTAATGTCATTACGGGGAGGGCCTTCGCAGTGACTTCCATGATTGTGGGGACTACCATAATAGCTTGGTGTTTCTTTAGATAGAATATCTATGGTGTAAATCTAGGGGAGGGCCTTCAGGATGTTCTGTAATAAGGGGAGGACCTTCTTCTTTCTCAATGTCTCTACCGGGAGGTCCTCCAATGTTAGTGCTAAAATGGAGAGAAATACCACTATAGTTTGATGTCTAGCTGTGCAGAATATCATTATGTATCCCTTAGAGAGGACCATCAATGTGAACTATAGTTAGGGGAGGACCTTCTTGTCACAATGAGACGTCACTGAGGAAAGGAACTCTATAATTGTGACTACAATTGTGAGGACTAATATCATATTATGATGTATAGCTATATGGAGAATGTTTGCAGTGTATACCTTGGGTAGGACCATCAGGGAGGATGATATAAAGGGGAGGACCTTCTCACTATTCGATCTTCTAGTGACACTGAGGGTTACCAGGATGTGCATTTGGAGATAGTCTCTCATGATCAATCATTTCGTTCCCATGAGGGAGGACTCATGGGTGCTCTGGGGAGGACCTTCAGAGCTTCTGGTAGCAACATTGTGGGGTGGACCTTCACAACTGCTACTACCAATTACATAACATAGTAATGGATTGATAGGATCTTGAGATTTTATTGATATGTGTTTGATGGTATCATGAAATTCAACTTCATGCAAAGTAGTGTCATGGGCCTGCTCTTTATTTTCTAGTTGCCCTTGGTACAATCTGAGCACACTCTGGTGGGAAACTGGGATCGTCTTCTTTTGAAAATGTCTTCCATATGCAGGTTTCTATCTGAGTGGTTCCTGTGATGCAATAGATATATTCCAACGAACATCTTGACTTATTGAAGGGATATATGCCTGCCCTACAGTGGCCACCATGATGGACTAGTTTCCCCCAGTTGGAATGGGTATATGTTCTAGATCTGGTTGTCCTTATATCACAAAATATAGTCGATGACCTTCTTAGATTGGAGACGGGATGAATATATTCTCTAGAGTGACTATCCTGTATTGTGGATGAGTCACCCCACTTATAGAGATAGGGCCATGAGACCGACTCCTTGTTATTTCCATGGAAACGATTACATCTTGATAGGTCTACAAGATATGATCTGGGATCAATGTCTGGTGCTCTATCATTGCCAGAATATATAAAGATATTTATATTCTAGAATGGTTTTGAAGGAAAATTCTAATATCAGAGTATAAATACCCTCCTTTGGTCCTCCATATTTTTCAGTAGGTACTGATGGTTCTCATGTGTTAGGGAAGGTGAATGAGTCTTCCCTATATTTGGGATATGCAATATGTTTTCTCCAAAAGCTGTTGTCTTTGTCTCAAAGACTTTGTATTCATTCACATGAATCTGGTCCTACATATAATTCATAGCAACCATAATGAGTCGGTGGGCTTTCCATTTCTCCGCAGGGAGATGTGCCTGCCTATAATTAGTGATGATATCTGGATGATGGTCTTGATAGACATTCATAGGAAGCTGATCCATCATATAACTGTCTGCCAAATCTGGATGATGGGTTGAGAAGAATTGGTGGGGGTGTGTTCCTTCTTGTAGATGGATACCATATCTTGATGACAGACTTCAGAAAAGTTGACATGGATGTGTTATTTTCAATAATATGTCACTATATCTGTATGAGGAATATCTTCGTTATGATCTAGGTTGATGACCTACCCTTGATTATATGTTTTATTCCCTCTACTGGTGGTACGAGGGACATGTGTTCATTGACATTTGGTAGGACCAATCGGCGTGGTATCCTCCTTAGAATAAGTATACTAAGTTGTAGCATGTTTGTGGGGATGTCTTCTAATAGGGGCCTTTGAGATGTAACCCTGTTTAGTAGGGATGAAGTAATTTCTGTAGAATTCATCCACCTCTCTAAGAAAATGGAGGTATTTGTTTGTCACGATTCGGGGGTAGGCTCTTGAAATTATTTGAGATGGATAATTGAGTTTCCTAGTTTTTAACACCTGGTCACTATTGGGAAGGCGGCTGGCGGGATTTTTTCGAGTGGAGGGTCTTCTTGGCTACCTCCACCATCAGTAGAATACCATTTTGATTGTATTCTCTGATCATCACATTCAGTACCAAGCATTGAATATGCTTTGTGGGGGATGGAGTCCTCTTCTTTTTTGAGGGACTAGCCATTGTGGTGATTGACGTGCATGTCTGTGAAAACATCTGAGATTTCATTGTATTAATGGTAGCTTTGAAAAGTGCTACAAAATATTTGACAAGTAAAGACATAAAATCCCCATCAAAGTATCATCTCATGATCTTATGTGTAATTGATGATCTTTCTCGTGACTCTTCTTTATAGATATGAAATGGGCTTGGAGTAGGGTAAAATCTTGACCTTGGTTAATGATTCACTCCAGGTTCGCCCATTTTTCTTCACTTGAAGGTGATATTATGTTCCATGGTAAAATGGTTTGACATGGACTTGGCAGTGTATCCTTTTTTGTTAGTGAAGGAGGTTCCATAGTCAAGATTCGTGTCAGTTAGTTTCTAGATGAAAATGTGATGCTCGTCAGATGGGTCGATTACAGGGGGTTGTTAGTGTGAAATCATTGATGTCGAGCACAATGCATCAAAATGGTCTCCAACAGGTTTAATTCCAGATCTAGAAACACCCAACTGTTCTTGTATCTGATATTCACGGACCTTATTTCCAAAGGCAGGTGGTCATTGGAGGATTTGACCAACGACACTTATGAACTCACTTTGGTTAGAGGATGGGAACTCAGGCTCATCACACCCTTTTGGGGGAAGTTAATTCCTTTTAGGGCTCTCTTATAGATTTATGTCATGCTCATATGTTCATGAATCTTGGGTTTACCCCTAATCATGTATCCACATATTACCCCTACGTCACAACTGATCATGTATAAACATGGATTCAAGGTCATCTATATGTATCTGAGGGTTTCCATCCCTCATATTGATAGATTATTGATTCTTATCTGGTTTAGGTTCATAGAATAAAGAATGGTTTTAAGTTGTATGATTAGGCTGAATACAGTTTTTTGTCATCAAGGGGGGACATGAGTTGCATGAGTGTCGAGATAAAACCCGTAAGACGGGATTCTTACATTTCATCATGAGGAATCAGAACCCATGTATTTCGGTGCCACTTAGCTTGACACATCAAATTTTATGGTCATGTGACAAGGAACAAACTGTACAATTTAACATCATGCGGCAAGGATGCCTAGGAAAAATGGTCTTTGTAAAAGATCAATTAGAGTCTTACACTAAGGCGGCCCGAGGGACCTAAGAGAGATGAGGTTTCATGGGAGAGAGCATGATCCTATATGGGATGTTGTCCAATAAGGAAGAATTTGAGTGTTTGGTTTGGGTGCCAAGCTTGAACCATAGGGAGGCTTCCTACGTATACTAGTTGATTGGGAATAAAATTCCACATAATTCTGAAAGTTGGGGGTTTACACATAGAATTTTCCAAGCTAGTTAGGGCTTACATCAGTGGAGAAGGCCCATTGAAAGTGGTTCATGATTTCCTATCTCAAGGGTGATATATTATTTATTTTAGGCCTTAGGAAGTCTTCCTACATATCCCAATTATGGTGTGAATTAGAGTTCTCATAGTTCACTATGTGTTAGATTGTGTGGGTGCTATAATCATCATAAATCTCTAAGATCAGATGATTCATTCTTAGTATGAGAAACATGAGGATGTGAAAGATTAAACAAACCACAAACTTATCCTTCCTATCCGCTGGTGGACATAGGGAAAAATATTTGAGGGAGAGAGAAAGGTAGTTGATTAAACCTATCTTCTCTTCTAGTCTTTTCCCCTACAGATGGGTGAGGTTGGGACTATAATTCCTTCCTCGTTCTTCCTTATCCTATGGTTGATATGGGGAATGAAAGAATCAAGGTGGAGATGTCAGTTCCTATCCCTTAATTTATCCCCGTGTCTAGGCTAGTCAAATTCATAAAACATCATCTAGATAATTCTCACGAGGAGTTATAGAGGATGAAGAGTGTATCCTCTTGAAATAAATTCTAGGGGCTTACCGCAAGATTATCACCCTGAAATTGGTTCTAGGAAAGGAGGGCACATTTTCCACCTGACCTCATAGAAGGGAAAGGAAAACGGTTCCTCTCAATCCCTAAAATGGGGAGGTACATGTGAGAATCTAGGGATCAGACACTATGTTACAATGGTAATGTAGACTCAAGAACACTCTGAGGACACGTCTCGTGGTAGGGATTACCCACATGACTCCTCATACCATTTTTATGTAATCTCAGAGTGGTTTGATGATCTTCCCAATGGTTTTGACATATGTGTCTGGTGGTATTGGGAGAGGAAATTGCGTAATGCCAAGGAATTGGTTAGTAGAGGGACAACTGAGGATGAGTATGTGACTATAGTGGAAGGAATTGACCAGGAGATAGATCTTTCTAAACCACCCCACTTCGCGTAGAATTGCCATGCATGGGAGGGGGTTTCCTCTGCATGGCATGTTACCACGCGAGTAAAGGGAACATTCATAAACCATGGTGGTCCACGGACTGGGTCTGATCTGCATTTCATTTTTCCCCATGGAACCAAGTTCCACCTTTATGGTGATTTTCCACGAGGGGTAGAATTTTATCGGCGTAGCCATTTGCTACGCAGGGCAGGGTATCTTCCACATGGATTTTCTCCATGAGGGACACTTGATTTTGGTAGATTAATTTTTAATCCACCTCACAAGAGTGGTCTCTACGAGGGATAGATGGTCCATAGTTTCCCATCTAATTAGTTTTTGTTCACTTAAAAGTAATGCGACATGATTTTTATCTATGGGGAATCACTGAAGGAATATATACTTTTAGAAATACAGTTTGCAGTCTCTTATCTTTAGGCCCTATTTCTCTTAATTCCCAAACCTTCATACTCCACTCTTGTTAATCTAAGTGTATATTTATAGGGGATGATAATGGTCCATGTGCCTTCTTTTTTGGAGGCCCATCGAAGACTTAGTCAGCAGGGGATTCACTCACAGGTCCTGATGCTGCCACTTCATCCCATGAAATAAATTTTTTCATGGGGTATTTTCATCTGTGGGATCATAAATCACCACCTTGTTCGCACAATAGACTTCATTTTTCCTGTAGTAAATTGACATGTTCAATCATCTTGCAGAAAATTTTAGTCTGTGTGGTATTTCATCTGTGAGGCGAAAATCACCATCTATTTTCTGGAAGTTACTTCCTTTCGATTGTGGGATCTGATTTCCTTGATCAACCCATATATTATTTGAGTTTGTGAGAAATATTTCTTTTCTGGGTGGAATTTACCACCTCTATATCACAAATAACATTTTGTTTACGGGGGCCATTATTGTGGAATTTGCTCAGTGGGCTTGCTTAGTTCACAGAAATCTTACAGAGCAGTCCTCCATGCAATGCAGTAGTCTGCGGAGGGTATGTTCTTTGCAGCTCCTCTTTTTCCTTTTCCAAATTTGGCAATTCAAACATTCTTATCTCAATTCCTTTGTCATTTTTTCTTCATTCATTTTCTAAAATCCGGGTAATCTTATTTTCCCCTTTCCAAAGTTTACATGACCCAACAATATCATGATTAAAATTTTATAGACTATGGAACCCCAATCAAAGCACAAGGAATGGGACTTCAAAATCCAAAAAATCATGATAAATTAAATAATTATCACCTTAATCCATGATTTTAATAACTAATTGTTAATAAATCTGTGATAAGATAATATAAGTAAACTATATATGGTATGATATATTTGAGAATATTTCTATACTAAAATTAAAATACATCTATATTTATTATAATGGAGTTTTGAATGTGTATGAAGAAGCATAAGACTTTAAATAAGGGGTTCTAATCTCAATTTTATATCCTTGAGACACATCCCATATTCACCACTTGTTTCATTTGAGTTGTATATATATTTCCCATGAATTTATTTCATGGAGATTATTAGGAAAATTATATTAATTTACATATCCATCTATTGTTATCTCTTTCATGAGTTTTTAATTTGAATGATTCCTATGTGTTTTGATATTTATGCCTCAATCCCATTTTATTCATGATTATTTGTGCATAAATTTATATTGAAGATATTTTATGATCCTTATCTGATAAATCTCAATTATTTTTTCTCTTTCAGTAATTTTTTGAGAATATATGTTTTCTTTCATTTTTCTCACTTTATGTACTCAAATGAATTCAATATTTTCTTTATAGAAAGTGGATTGTGTTCTACTATTTTTTTGGGAACCTTTTTATTCCTTGTAATTGGTTCTTAAAAAATGTTTTCCGTGAATGTTTTTGATTTTTCACCAATTATTGCTAAAAGTAGTTTTTACCAATGTTTTATTTTATATATACATTTTCAACATAATATTCTATTCATTATTTATGTGAAGTAATTTTGGATTTTTTGTAAATATGAATGGGATATTTGTTTTAACTTATTCAACGAGAAACAAATTTCTCGCATCTCTTACCTTTTAAATCGTTGAAGCACCCTATGGGATTTTACTATGTTATTTTACATGAAAATGTTTTCCATAGTATTCTGTAAATGTTAATATTTTAAATAAGTGAGTTCAAAATAAAATGGGTAATTTTTTTGAAAATTTTAATGAGATATTTAAAATAAATTTTCATCCATGATAACATCCATCATGTTAATTATTATTCAGTAGGTATATAATCTAATGATAATCCATTTTCCCTCTTAGGATGTTTTAATATTTTAATGATCAGATTTTTGTAAAACCCCTTGACTCTCTATGAGTTATTATATAATAAAATGGTGAAAGGTTTTTGAAACATGTTTTCTTTTCATGTGATATGAATATATTATAATTGTTTTAGGAACATGTGTCACACATATATATGGTTTCAATTATGCCATAGGTGGACCAAAAATTATATTTCCCTCCAATACATTGGGAAAACTTTTATAATGAATCTGATAATTATGGGAAACAAGTCAATGTGTGTGATCAACTATGGTAAACATGTATATGTTCTTGATTCCATTTTGGAAACTAACTAATGATCATGATCTAGTATGGGAAATAATTGATTTTTCCAAATCTATTATGATATGGGAAACATGTGTTGATTCTTGATACACTGTGATTTTAGGGTCTTAGTAGATAATCATAAAATATTAAATAGTTTATATTCTTATTTTGGTGCCACAATTCTTTGAAATATTTTTAAAATTATTTTTCTAATTCATGGTTCATTCTTTATTAGTGAGAAAATCTCACCCTTCTATGTCTTCGAAAATGATAATGTTTTATGCTTTCAATATTGTTTATGATCTATGCCAGATTGGGTATGAACACTTTATGTTATGTGAATGATCACATAACCTAATTATTTTCTTATAATTTCATATGATCATATATTAATATCTTCAATGTGAAGAATTATATAGAATATAATCTCTACCTTTCTTATGTTTCCTTTCCCTCGGTCTTGTTGAATGGTTTTAAGTACGCTAAGAAGGGTACAAAGTGAGAATGATATCCTGAAAGATTTTGAAGAATATACCTAAATAATATGTTCATGTATCTAGTGTATATAGATACTAAACCATTGTAGTTTTAGTGTGGATCATAATTTTATGTAATGAATATGCATAAAATAAAATGAAATATTTTTGTATGAAATGTTTGGGTTGTTAGAGTTAGTATGGTGTTTTGGAAAATAGTCACATCAAAAAATCTTTATATTTTTCTCAAATATCATTTGGACCTAATATAAAAATGTACATCCATATAACAATATTGGAATGAGTATTGAAAACAAAATTTAATTTATATAGAGGAGAATCGATACTGAAACTTTTTTGAAAGAGGAGAAAACCCACAAAAATAATGTGTGGGGTTCGATAATTCCAATACGTTAAATACTAATATATTTAATCAGGTTTACTCCTATTGTATAATAAATATATGTTTAATAAAACAAATAATAATAAATAAATTATTTTTTTTCTTCCCTCTTGATCAATGATAATCATAGTATTCTAATCCTTAATTCCCTTTATTAAAGTTGTAACGTTTTGATATAATATTTTCAGTATAATGTTCCATCTTGATTTGATTTATAGATATTTCATTATTTTTATTTATAAATTATAAATATTTACTCTTGAGTATTATATATAATTATATTTATAAATTCATATATTATAAATTTAGTTTAATCACACATAATGTTTCTAAAAATTAGATAGTGGGCAACTTCCTCATGGTATGTTAATGGACCGTTTACTGGATATTTTCAATTGAGAACTAATATGAAGTATAAAATTTAAATACATCATAAATATAATAATAATTATAAGAAAAAATATTTAACATAATGTAAAAATACTATTCAATTAATCATAGATGATTTGGGTTTCAATGGAATAGAGAAAAAGTGGAAGAGAAGAAGAAAATGAGAGAAAAGGTTAATGAAAACATACCCTCTTCCCAGTGCTTGACATTTTCAATTTCACTAAACTCCTTAAAATATTGGTTTTTTGTGACTCCAAATACCTCCTATGGATTATAAGGGAAATCATGCAGGGGTTTTTGGTAGATCATTGGATTTGGTAAGTGGAATGTAATTGGTTTTCATAAAGAGGAGTGATAGGGTATTTACACATGTTTAGAAGGCCATTTTAAGGATGAATAAAATATAATTTTCAAGGAAAAATATATATTGTTATAGTGACCTAGGAATTCCACACATAGATATTACATATGTTTAGATGAATATTTTTACATTAAAAAAATACAAACCTAAGGTTCATAAAGTTATAGTCTCTTATGGAATCTTAGAGACCCAAACAACTAGTTAATACATGTTTTAGGTCATATCCCACATTGGTCCTCATAACTATAACCCTTTTTATACATATCATACTAATAACTATCATCATAACATGGGAAAAGATACATAATAAAGGATGACCTCATATTCTTAGTATGTGCGAAAAATGGAAATGTGTAAAAATAATGTGATCATAGGAGTACAATAACATGATCATAACATAATAAAACCATACCAAACATATCTAATATGAAAATCTAGAGTCATGGTATAATTATTGGAAGATCAAAAGTCATGAATCATAATGAAATCTAGGATCATGAGCCATGATAATATAACATTAACATAGGACATTGATTAGTGGCATACACATAAGCATAAAAAATCATTACCTTGGTAGTAATGGATCATTAAAAAAACAATAATAGTGGAATGGTATAAATGCCCATACCATAAATTTGGTCATTCATCACTCTCAATACTACCATATCAGACAAATTAACTTACTGAACTAGGTTAACCCCCCATTCTAGTCATTTTTATCTCATGAGATATCAATATTTATAGAATACTTTGGAGAGGGATACAGGTCCAACCCATCACAAATTAAAAGTCATAAATATTTTTGAAAAAAAATATCATAAAACATTAATCGTACCATAACCCATGAAAATAAATGAGATTCATTAACATTTCATCATAGAATTACATATGGAAATGAAACTAGTTTCATAAAAATTTCATCTATTAATAAAATCACAACACATGTACAAAGAATTATGTTTAATAGGCATCATGTAATTATAAAATAAACTAAATTCAAAGGATTCCATAGTAGAGGTAAAATTATTTTGAAAGATCACATGGAACATTTCATGATTAAAATAGCCTTTCCTTGAAAATAACCATGGAAAAAATATAAATGGACCATTAAAAATAATCTAAAACTTTTATTTATAAAAATATTTTTTCCATATTGAAAAACTAATTTATAAAACCTAGAAAAATTCAAAATATGTTTCTTTGAAAATAACTATTGAAACATATAAAGTAATCTTCAATGAAAACAATGTTCAAGACAGTGGGAAATTCAATTCATGTAGTACAAATTAAAACTAAGATTACATTCATATTTTTAGAAAAAAAACCATGTATCTTGTTTGTAAAACAACATAAAGATTAATTTTTAAAAAAATTTATGAAAAAAATATGGGTAAAATTATATTTATCAATTTTTTTTGTAATTTCAAAAAAAATGGAAAACATTTTTATAAAACATGTATATGAAAGAAAACAAGTTTTCTGATGAAGAGTAAAATATAGAATATTTTTTCATAAATATTTGGTTTCAAAATCTTGAGCATGTAAGGAGACAAAAATGAAGGAAAACCATGTATTACCATGAAAAAATCAGAATATAAGTAAAGTCACTAGTTTCTTGAGAGATGGATTATTTTATATCTTCATGAAAAAAATAAACATAAACAATCCCAATAGACGATGAGATAGTGTCATAAAACCATTACTAGTTTGGAAAAAATGAATTATAATCCCCATGAATGAATAACATAAAAAAACATAAAATATCAATAGAATAAATAAATTCATGATATTTCATGTCAAAGGCTCTTTATATACACCTCGTAAAATAAGATAGGTACATAACATACCTTATGTCTCCAAGAAAAACAATTGATATAAAAATATCTTACCTTAAGTATCAGATTACTTTATACAGAATCAAACCTCCAATATAATAAATATATTTTTATTATAAATCTTTTATAGAACTATACTCATATTTATCATTCTATATATTATTTACTTATGACATTGTTTAACCTGGTTACCAATAATTCCTTATTAAAATCATGCTTTACGCAATAACTGCTTTGTAATTCATGTATGTTTTGATTTGTTATTTTGTTTCCTATTACTTGGATCATTGTTCCATTATATAAATAATTTTATCCATTATATTAATATCATATATATTAAGTATATATTTATTTAAAATAATCCAAAAAAGTTAGATATTGAAAGTCAAATACACTGTTCTGGGAGATGATT
Organism: Viscum album; assembly: GCA_963277665.1. NCBI lineage: Eukaryota > Viridiplantae > Streptophyta > Magnoliopsida > Santalales > Viscaceae > Viscum > Viscum album. The sequence goes on from OY728158.1 coordinate 1,795,216,637, forward strand.
GGCCATATGTATGCAAAAACATTATTTTCATTTTCTAAATGGTTTGAATGAAAGAAAGGTAAATAATATATTACCATTTTAGAATAATTTTTATTTTATATATATCATATATTGTTAATTAAAATTTCCCTTATTTCCTTTTATATAATGTGTACTTGGAGAATGAATCACAACACTTCACGAGGCAGTAGTCCTCCGTACACACGAAAGGTGTTATTGTATTCCCACATAATGAAATGTAAGAGGGTATATGTGATATTATAATTTCATAATAATTATTAAATAATAAATATCATATAATAATTAAATACATCATTATATTCTACCTTTATAGGTGTTTATGGAAAATAAATAACATCAGTTCGGAAGGATGTAATTATCCATACATAAGTTTTATAGTTTCATTTCCCATATTATAGAGGTGGAGATAGATATAGGTTATTACATTAAAATAATTACATATTTTTATATGGGATATAATTTTTTTACTTTATTAAAATTTTCTAATATTATTTTTAGGCGGTGGAATAAAAAATAAAATAAAAATATTATTTTATGAATTTTACCTCTTCTTCAAATAACCTCATTAGTTTTATAAATAAAGCCTTTTTAGGAGGGGTTTGTAACCAAAATAAGAACTATAAGAAGTGGATATTGATTTATGTAATATATTTCGAAATTGATTCTATTAAAATAGTGTTTTTCAAGTGTGAAGATGAAAGGAGAGTGGGTGGCCTCTTATGAGTGAGGTGAGTGTGACACTTGTAATTTTTTAAAAGAAAAAGGTTTTACAACATTTTTCTCATGTTACAAGGCTCCTAAATGAGAAATTATAGAATATTAGAGGTTATATGGTTTACATATGTCCATCTAATGGTTTTTGGATATGTTCATAAATAAATATTCCCATTAACAGTTTTAGTTTAAACCCTAGTTAAACCCATTTAACCCTGACTGTGATAATTACTTTTTACTGTAATTTATCATCATTTTGACAAAAATTTATATTTATATTATCATATAATATAAATTATGCTGATTAAAAATATTGAATACAGTTTTCGCAATTACATTCATTAATGTGGTATAATTTCATTTAAAACTAAACCAATAGAGAGGACGAGAAAGTATTTTTCCAATGAGAAAATATCTAAAAGTTCAAAATGTTTTTATATCAATTTTCAATATGAAATTGATTCAAATAGAATAAATTGGATTACTAAATAAATATATCTTCTAATTTTACTTTTAAAAACATATTAAAATATTTTTGATGTTTTTAATATTTTTAAATAAAATGTTAATTCTTTATATAAACTAGTAATTTTCCCAATTCACTGAAAAAGTTATATTTTCATAAACATCTAAAAAAATAACTCTAAGTTAATTTTCAAATATTTATTTCAAAAATAAAATTTATTTTTTCAAATAAATTTTCTAAAAGTGGTAAAAATTACTTTTCTTATTTTTTGACAAAATGAAATATTTTTTTTTGAGAAAATAGTATTTTCGATGCATTTAATAAATTTTCAAAAAATTAAGTGTTATTTGATCAATATGTTTTATTTATATAAAACCAATATAAATAATATTTATAAAGTATTTCTTCTCATTAATATCACTATTTTCACCATATACGTTATAATAGTCATGTTTAAATATTAATATTAATAATATATCACAATTTATTATAGCTCTGTCTCGCATATAATACATGATGAACTCGATGTTTCATGTAATAAAGGATATCGATGAAATGTAATTTATTCGAAGAAAATCATAAAATATCAAGTTGTTATATTTGTCCCCCATTAAAATTAATTTTTCTCATGAAATTCAGCACTCGGATATAAAATAATCAGGATACTTTTACCTCACCATTTAATCTGGTTCCCATATAGCTTCTTCAAACTGGTGGGTTTTCCAAAAAACATTAACTAGAGGAGTGGTATCATTTAACAACACTTTATCTCTATGATCCAAATATCTACTAACTATTCCTCATATGAAAAATTAACATATAGTGGTATGGCCTTTGAGTTTAGTATATCTGAAGGATTAGGAATGTACTTCCTAAAGAGAGATTCATTGAAAAAATCATTAACTTGAGATAGATTTGGTGGCAGCAACAAATAATAAGCTAATATCCCAATTCGATCAAGAATCTCAAAATGAACAATGTATCTAGGGATTAAATTTCCTCTCTTGAAAAATATCATAATTTCTTTAAATATAGAGATTCATTGGAATACCATATCACCAACATTGAATCCCAGATCACAAAATGTGTTGTCAACAAAACGTTTCTACTGACTCGAAGATTCCTTGGTGTGTTCTTGGATATCTTTGACCTTCTTTACTAACTCCTTAGTAATCGTAGGTCCAAATAGATTTCCTTCTCTAACTTCATTCCAGTATGTTGGATTTCTGCCCTTATTTTAGTGGAGGGATTTATAAAGATCCATTTGTATACTCATTTGAATGGTATTTTTGTATAAAAACACTACTAGAGGAATGTTTTGATCCCAAACACCATTAAAATACATTGAAAAAGATCATATCATATCCTATAGGGTTTTAATTGTTCTCTCAGAATAACAATCTATCCCTGAAAAATATAGAGGGATAAGAATCAACTTTATATCCATAGAGTGTTGAATAATTCTCCAAAACAACAAGGTAAACCTCGGATCCCGATCATATATAATAGAATTTGGTACATTGTGTAATCCTACAACTTCCTTAAACTATATATTGGAAAGCTAATCTAGTGATAAATCATCTCTAATAGTGATGAAGTGTTATAAATTTATAAAGTTATTGAATATAACCGATAAATAATTATGACCATGTGATGTTTTGAGGTGTCTCACAAAAAATTCCATGGTCATCTTTTACCATATCCATTATAGAATGGGTAATGGATTTAACATGCCCTTATAATATTGACTCTCAACCTTAACATGATGATAATCCAAACCCTAAGAGAGAAACTCCACATTATCTCTCTTTATTGCATCCCAAAATAAATAGACTATCAAATCTCTATACATATTTATATTTCTATGATTTATAGATGCATATGATCTATGAGATTTCTCTGAAAAATATTTATTCTAACCTTTTATGAAAAGAAAAGATAAATAGTTCCTGAATCTTATCGTTACATCTTGTTCAATGTTAAAATCAGGAACATTTCATACGTTCTTTTGAAAATCTATATTTTCCATCTTCACTTCTTTAATCTTCACTTGGATAGATGGTTAAATATTCAATTTTTTAAGATACATTTCTCCCCTGATTTTCAAACCTATCCTTTGTAAATCCAAACAAATTGGATATTTTTAATCCTCATCATGGATTATCTAGAATGATACTTTATACTGAAAGCATCGACCACCTTGTTCATTTTCATAGGGTAATAATAGAGTTCGTAGTAATAATAATTATTCAGATTCAACCATCTTCTCTAGTGCACATTCAACTCCTTCTACATGAATATATAATTTATACTTTATTGGTAAATATATATATCACATTTTTCTCTAAAAATATACTATAAAAATTTAATTAATTCAAAAATTACCCTAGACAACTCCTAAACTTTTGATCGGTGATTTTGATAATAAAACATCAATTTTCGTGAGGTATAACCTATAACCATGTCATTCTTCATTAGGATGCATCTCAATCCCTTCTTTTATGTATTAATAGAGATTATAATTCCTTATCCAGTTTAGGGTAATGTTAGGACTAGTGAATTGACAAGTATTTTCTTCAGTTCCTTGAAATTGTCTTCATATTCATCTATCTAGAGGAACTTATCACACATCCATGTTAACTTACTGAGTGTGTTTGATAGTAATGAAAACATTTTCACAAACCAAAAATAATATTTAGCTAAACCAGGAAAAATATGTATCTAAATCATTGTGGTTGGTATGGGCCAATAATCAATAGCCTCAGTCATCAATGGATCTATCTATATACTCTCTCTTGAGATTATAAGACCCAAAATAATAATAATTTTGAATAAAAAAGTTCACAGTCTGAAAATATTGCATTTTTTGTCCTTTCATTGGACCTTAAGTACAATTCTATAATGATCTTTATGATCTTCCTTTTTATTTTAATATAAAATACTATCATCTATAATGTCTACCACAAATAAATCATAGTAATATTTAAATACCAAATTCATTAAATCCATAAAGATAACAGGGGAACTAGTAAGACAAAATTGCATCACTATATACTCTTAGTATCAATAACTTGTATGAAATGAATCCTTGGGTATATCTTCCTTATTATCCCTTAATTGATGATATCAAAAATGAAGTTCAATCTTGGAAAAGTATAGAGTTCTTCACATTTGATAAAATAATTCATCAATATAGGATATGCGATACTTGTTCTTGATTGTGATCTTGTTCATAACCTAATAATATATGCATATTCATATCAATCCTTCTTTACTTTTAACAATAAATAAATAGGTTCCCCCAAGGTAACACATGTGGCTGAATGAATCCATTTTCATGTTTCTTTTAGTGTTTCATCTTCATTTCATGTTACTCAATGTTGTCTCTGTTGTTTGGAGTCCCTGAAATTGGTGTGGTGCAAGGTATTAGTTCTACTGCAAAATAAAATATACAATTCAGCGGAGGACTAAAAAAATATTTCTTGAAATACATCAATAAACTCCAACATAGTTGTCATATAATAAATGTTGAGTTTCTCTGTAACCATATTAGATAAACATCCCTTTTGAATATGTATAAAAACCTATAAAATGGAATTTATTTCCATCGAATGTTCATATTTATCATCACATTGATAGGAGATCATAGGATGGTTCAGAATATAAAATGTGACTTCTATTCCTTAGAAATTAAAATTGGATTTATATAGAGATACCCAATAAATTCCTAAGATGATATCAAAATTATACCAGAGGAAGAAAGGAATTATTTGTAGGAAGCATATACTCACAAACATCAACTGGGGAGGAATCATATACTTGAGATGAGATCATCATACCAATAAGCGTTTTCACTAATAATTCTACCTATAGTCTTTTTTGAGGTATGTTGGTACCCTTAGAAAAATATTTATATATAAATGAATGTTTAGATCAAGATTAAAGTAAGACATTATCAATTCTAGAGTGGATAATAAGTGTACTTTTCTCCACATAATTATCACACCACTCATCAGAAATAGTATTCACGTCATATTTCCCTTTTTCTTTTGTCTTGTGATATTGCTCACATCGATCATATAACGACCCATACTTTACATACATTGTTAATACTTCAAAATTGAAGCATACTTATTACAACATATAACAAAACCACGAAAGGACCGTATAGGTATAGTGTCTTTAGAAACTGGGAAATATAAACAACTGGTTCATAAAGCGTCTACACTATCTCCCATTTATTTCATCATATCTATAGTCCCTTTGGGCATATCTTACTTAATAACCTTCTTCCGGACTTGGGGAAAGAAAACATACAAAAGGGTAGGCTCAAATGCTCAGTAAGGGTAAACAAAAGAAATATCAATCTCATCGTATACACAAGCACATAACATTTGGAAATCTTATCCTGCAAAAGATATCATAATTTCATAACATGGGATAAACCATGGCAGTGAAATGTAATCACAATAATCATAACTTAAAACATGAAACTTTTTGGCATTCACACATAATCATAGAGAATCATTTCTTGTTAGTCAAGACTCATTTCCAAGACTATCTTAGTGGAAAAAGTCCCTTTCTGAACCGAGTCACCCTCGTTTCAGTCCTGTTTCACTGAACCAGTATAACCTACCGTTCCAGCCATGTCTATCTCATGAGATATAAAATCTTTACCCAATGAATTGGAGGGAGATATAGGTCCCACCCATCTCATAATGATACCATTCTTATGTGTGCCACAAAATCATAAACCATACATCATAGCATAACCCATGTAATAAAAATGGGAATCTTAAACATCATGACATCATAAAACAATTCATATAAGATCAAGGAATTCATAAAAATAATTCCATCACAACATAATCAAATCAATGTAATAATAGGGATAAAAACAGAACCCTTTATTATCTTAGATGGAAAATAATTTTGATAAAACACTTGAACCCCATTCTTGAGGAAAATATCCTTTCTTCATCAAAAATAATTTTTTCATTAATAATATGTCATACAACTTTAAACGAAAAGAAGTTGATTAAAAATAAACTTGAAAACTTGTAAAGGAAGCTTCTTGGAAATAATGTTTTAAAAAAAATCCATTCATGCCGTATAAGTTAAAAAAACATTCTTCTCGTACTTTTGTTGGAAAAGTCAAAAAGTACCTCGTACGAAAAATGAAAAAAGATTCCGTTCATATCTTTTACTAAAAACTGACCGAAGGGTAAAATTGGATATAAACTATTGCATAAGGATATTAATATTACATATTGAGGAAACATGTATGTGGATGATAAAATACACCATAGTAAATTTCAAAGTATTAACAATCTCAGATGAAAATGAGATTGTGATATTTTCCCTTACCTTAGGTCCGACTTGCTTTGTAAGTGTCCGAACCTCCTGTATAATGATTTAAATAATGCTATTGACTTAATCCAGAATTATACTTATTTTTATGATATCATATGTGGTCATATTCTTAGCTTCTTAGTAGTAATAGTTCATTGCTACTTGTTATTCAGGTGTTTATAACTTTTTGTTTTTATGCGTGTTTTGTCGAATAAATTCTTATTCTTCTCTTTAGGTTATAGATACCTCATTTCTAGAATGGTATTATTGTAATGTATATCATATTAATTCATTCAATTCGTTTATATAATCATTATGAAGATCATGTAGAACGAGTCGCATCACATCGTGGAGACGGTATTCCGTACGTACGCACGAGTGATGATATCATTCCTATGATCGTGGAATTTTATTGGAGTATATGTATACTATTTTAGAATCAATATCACTTTATAATAGTCATATATAGTCATTATTTACACCATTATACCCATCCAAGTAAGGCGGTGGTGGAAAACAGATTACACCACGGCGTGGAGACGGTATTCCGTACGTACGCACGCGCGGTGATTTCTTTTTCCGTAGGATGGATAGATGGTGAAATAGAGTTGTTTCATACTTATAATAAAATATCAGTATATGAGTGATACTGATTTTGTTACTTCATAATGAAACAACTAAGGAATAAGAAGTGGAAGAATAAATAAAGATGAAAGAATCGGTAACGGACATTACGTCTTCTTTGAAGTGCTTCTTTGAGACCTTCTTTTGGGGCACTAAAATTGGTCTTTGAAGAAGACCAGAACCTCTAGGATGTCTCTAGGGAAGTGGAGAGGAGAACGTGGCAGGAGTTGGCCGAGCATGAAGGCTCCAAGTGGTGTGAGGAAGAGGGGGAGGAGGTGTCCTTTTATAAGGGAGGAGAGGGGCACCTTTAGAATAACTAAAACTATTATTTTATTATGAAGTCAAGTTCGGTTTTAAATAGCTCCAAATTGATATATTTAGAAGCTAAGGTGGGGATGGGTCTAAATCCTCTTATCCAATAGAATTTAGACAAGTTTAGGTTCCTATTTGAACCTTATCATTTAGATTTAACATTAAGTTAAATAATTTTACTTTTACCATGTCTTCTTGTGTTCTTATACTATAAGGTTAATAAACTTACTATAAGCAGCCAAACGAACCCCAAGTTGTTTATTATGAATATATATGACCTTATCTAAGTCACTTGGCCGAACATTAGATTTTTAGGAATAAAATAACAATTAATAATATAATATTTGTTTTAAAAACTACTTTATGTCAATTTTTACACTATTTAGAAATTGATTTTTGTGAAAATCATAACAGAATTATTAGTTCGAAAAAAGTTAATTAAATCAATAATAACATGTCATATTAACCTATAAAGTTAGTGGAATTAATAAAAAGTCTCAAATTACATTTATTTTGGTGTTTATAACATCAATTATGTCAATATTTCATTAATAAGATAATTACTGCATCATCATTGTGTCATAAATAAATTAAATTATTTAATGTCTAAAAATTACAAATAAAATACCATTATGTAAGAAATATTTTTATCTCTCTAATGAATATTTATAGTCTAATATATCTTATGTATAACCCCATATTAAAAATTATTTACTTATTAAACATTGATTTTAACTATTTTAACCCTTCTTTAAATAAATTAATAATAAATGTCCTAATCTAATCCAAGTGGGCCTAGATGGTCATATTTTATTCCTAAGTTTGTTTTTGGTCGAATTACACTTATCCAATAGAATTATTACATCTGTTATGGTAATAATAATATCATCTTTACCCTTAATTACCCTATTTACTTTTAACCGTGGTAAAAAAAAGTAAAAAGTTACTATTCACCAAAAAATTATTTTCATCACATTGAACCACATTTTAGTCCTGGATATTAACCGTGTCTCTCGGATTTTCGAAATTTCACTCACAGAAGCGGTAAAATTAAGTTTTATGAAAAATTCAGTTTTTTTAACTACCACTTAGTGGTTTCACTATTCATCAAAAACTGAAAGTTTTCAGAAAAATACCAAAATTTCACCGTAGGATAATTTCGATATTCCGAATCCAAAAATGAATTTCATTTTGAAAAATAAAACTTATAAAATTTCAAAAAGTGGTTATTACTATTCATAACGGCTAGTTTTAATAATATTTTAATAGCATATCGTTTTTTAGTGAAACTCGGTATTGCGTACGACACAAGCTATCAAGGAAGGTCGTGATTTCGTGTAAAGCAAGCCAAGCAAGTGTTGTGTAGAAAAAGATTCCTTTGATGATTTATATAACATAAAAGTTTCGGTTGTTACATTCTACCCCCCTTAAAATGAATTTCGCCCCCAAAATTCGTCACTTTGTAACAAACAGATGAGTATACCTCTCCCTCATCATATCCTCAAGCTCCCAAGTAGCTTCTTCTAATTGGTGGTTCCTCCATAAAACTTTCACCAAGCGAGTGGTCTTGTTTCGTAGGACTTTTTCACTATGATCCAGAATCTCTATCGGTTGTTCTTCATAAGAAAGTTCTTGCTCCAGCGGTACAACTTCTGAGCTGAGTACATGTGAAGGATCAGGTATGTACTTTTTCAGGAGAGATACATGGAACAAATCGTGAACTTGAGAGTGATTCGGTGGAAGCGCCAATCGGTAAGCTACCTTCCCAACACGATCCAGTATTTCGAAAGGACCGATATATCTAGGGCTCAGCTTCCCCTTCTTTCCAAATCTCATAAACCTATTCCAGGGAGATATTCGTAAGAACAATTTATCACCCACTTCAAACTATAGGTATTTTCTTCGGTTGTCGGCATAACTTTTCTGTCGAATCTGAGCTGCTCTTATGTGTTGTTGAATAGATCTGACCTTTTCTTCCATTTCATCAACGAGATCAGGTCCTAATAGCTTTCTTTCCCCAACTTCATCCCAGCAAGTTGGAGTCCTGCATTTCTTTCCATAGAGAGATTTATAAGGAGCCATCTGAATACTATAGTGAAAGCTATTATTATAAGAAAATTCCACCAAAGGTAGGTGTTGATCCCAACCTCCTTTGAAATCCATAGAGCAAGCTCTCAACATATCTTCTAGGGTTTGAATTGTTCTTTCAGACTGACCGTCTTTCTGAGGATGATAAGCAGTGCTGAAACTCAACTCTATACCCAGAGTATGCTGAAGACTTCGCCAGAACTTCGAGGTAAATCTCGGATCCCGATCAGAGATAATAGAAAGTGGTACTCCATGCAATCTTACCACTTCCTTTACATATACCCTGGAAAGCTGATCCAGAGAGTAATCATCTCTAATAGCAATGAAGTGTGCAGACTTTGTAAGACGATCAACTATGACCCAGATAGCATTATTGCCTTTGGATGTTTTAGGAAGTCCTGTGACAAAGTCCATAGTAATTTTTTCCCATTTCCATTCGGGTATGGGTAATGGTTGTAACATCCCCTTAGAATTCTGTCTTTCAACCTTAACTTGTTGAGAAACCAAGCATCGAGAGACATATTTAGCAACATCTCTTTTCATGTCATCCCACCAGAAGTACTCTTTCAGGTCCCTATACATCTTCGTTCTTCCAGGATGAATAGAGAATGAATAACTATGAGTCTCATCCAGCAGCTCCTTATTTAATTCGGGGATGGGAGGAACACAAACCAGATTCCTGAGCTTTATGATCCCATCACAATCAAGGTTGAACTCAGGAACATTTCTCACCTTCTTTTGTAACTCGACATCTTCTTTATGTGCCTCTTTAATCTTCACATGTATAGATGGTTGAACATTCATTTGAGAAAGATAATATTTTTCCCTTTCCATTATAATTCCAAGATCCATCCTTTGTAAATTAAAAAATATTGGATCTTTTGTGATCCTCATCATGGATAAACTAGCATGGTCTTGTCGACTTAATGCATCTGCCACCTTGTTTGCTTTCCCAGGGTGGTAATGGATTGAGCATTCGTAATCCTTAATCAGCTCCAACCATCTTCTTTGATGCATATTCAGCTCCTTTTGTGTGAAAATATACTTTAAACTTTTATGATCAGTATAAATATCACTCCTTTCACCATAAAGGTAATGCCTCCAAATAATTAATGCAAATATTACCGCAGCTAACTCCAAATCATGTGTTGGGTAATTTTGCTCATGGATTTTCAACTGTCGTGAGGCATAAGCTATCACCATATCATTTTGCATAAGAACACACCCTAATCCCTTATTGGATGCATCATTATAGATCACAAACCTTTCTCCACTACAAGGCAGTGTGAGCACAGGTGCACTGGATAACCTTCTTTTCAACTCCTTGAAATTCTCTTCACATTCTTCCATCCAGACAAACTTAACTCCTTTCTGAGTCAACATGGTGAGTGGATTAGATAATCGTGAAAAATCTTTCACAAAACGTCGATAATATCCTGCCAAACCAAGAAAACTTCGGATCTCAGTTACTGTTGTTGGTCTCGAACATCTTTCGATAACCTCTGTTTTTGCTGGATCCACAGATATCCCCTCTTTTGAGATTATGTGACCCAAGAATGAAACTTTTTGAAGCCAAAATTCACACTTGGTAAATTTGGCATAAAGCTTCTCCTTTCTCAGGGTCTTAAATATAATTCTCAAGTGATCTTCATGTTCTTCCTTGCTCTTTTAATAGACAAGAATATCGTCTATAAATACTACCACAAATTGATCAAGATAATCTCTAAAGACTCTATTCATCAGATCCATGAAGATAGTAGGGGAATTAGTAAGACCAAATGGCATCACTATAAATTCATAGTGTCCATACCTTGTACGGAAAGACATCTTTGGTATATCCTCCCGTTTGACCCTTAATTGATGATACCCTGAATGAAGATCAATCTTGGAAAAGTATTGAGCTCCGCGTAGTTGGTCAAATAGGTCATCAATGCGCGGGAGAGGATATTTGTTCTTGATAGTTATCTTGTTAACTTCTCGATAATCAATGTAGAGTCTCATTGATCCATCTTTCTTATTAATAAATAGAACATGTGCTCCCCAAGGTGATGCACTAGGGCGTATGAATCCTTTATCAAGATTCTCTTGGTGTTGCTTCTTCAATTCCTGCAACTCAATTGGGGCCATTTTATAAGGTGTCTTTGAAATAGGCAAAGCACCCGGTACGAGTTCTTTTGAGAACTCAACTTCACGATTTGGTGGAAGTCCCAGTAATTACTTCGGAAAGACATCATCAAACTCCCATACAATGGGCATATTCTTAATCGTGAGTTTCTCACCAACCATTTGAGATAAATAACCTTCATTTAGTGGAATCAATACCCATAAAATGGATGAAATTTCCACTGGAAGGTTACGTTCATCCTTGCATTGATAGACGTTCATAGATTGATCTGGAATATGATATGTGACTTCCCTTCTTTGGAAATTGATATGAGCTCCATATAAAGAAAGCCAATCCATGCCAAGAATCACATCAAATTCCACTATAGGAAGGATCACAAGATTTGCAGGAAGCACTTTCCCACAAACTTCGATTGGAGAAGAATTATAAACTTTTGATGCGACTGTTGTGCCATTAGGTGTTGTCACAGCTAACTCAACATCTAATTGTTGAGGTAATATGGTGATACCCTTATAAAATTCTTCAGAAATAAATGAGTGGGTGGATCCAGAATCAAATAAAACATTTTATACTTTAAAGTGGATGGTAAGTGTACCTTTCACCACATCGTTATCGTACTCCACATCGCTGATAGAAATTGCATGTGACTTTCCTTTGTCTTTAGCCTTAAGAGTTTGTTGACGTCGACCATCATCATCAACCCTTGGATTAGGGCATTTATTGGCATAATACCCCATCTCCTTGCACTTGAAATATTGAAGTGTAGTAGGTTCATTCTATGTATCCCTTCCTTTGTTTGCATCATTAGACATCTTCTTCCCATCATCGCGGCATTCAAATGCCCGATGACCTTCTTTTCCACATTTGAAACATTTACTTGTCCCTTTAAGACAACTCCCTCCATGTTTCATTCCACACTTTGAGCATAAGGGAAAGCTCATCTTCTTTTCAGTGTGCTCTTTAGATTTTCCTTTGAATACCATTTTCCTCTTCTTATCAAACCCATATGACTGATGGGTTACTCCAATCTCCATCTCGACTTTGAGATCACATCGAATGATTCCTTATAGCTATTGAAGTCCCTTATGGCTAACTCCCTTCGAAGACTTGGTTTTAAGACACTAAAGAATCGATCGATCTTACTCTCAGGTTGGATAATAATACTAGAAGCGTACCTTGCAAGTCTTGTAAAATTTGCTTCATAGGTACCAACAGATTCACCATCCTTTTGCTTTAGTTCAAGAAAACTCTTTCTCCATCTTTGTTCAGAGAATACGAGGGAAGTACTTATTGAAAAATAAGTTCTTGAACTCGTCCCATTCCATGGACTCAATTTCATCCCTTTGCCTCGTATTCTTAATAAGATTCCACCATTGATCAGCATCTCCTTCCAAACGATACCCTGCTAGGATGAATTTATCATGTTCAGAACATTGAAGAACTGAAAATATCATTTCAGTAGTACTAATCCATTGTTCAGCAACTAATGGATCAGTAGACCCACTGAAAGAAGGTGGACGCTGCCTCATGAAGGATCCAACAGAATGTTGCTCCTTCCTTTGCTTGTTTGGAAGTCCTGCATGATTCATAGCTTGAGAAAGTTGTGTGAGCATGGCTAAAAGATTTTTCATTCCAGCTCCCATAACGTTTGGTTGCTCAGGGGGACAATCATTGCATTTCCCGTCGCATTCCGCATTAACATGGTTCCTTCGGGTTCCAGCCATTGACTAAAACCAAGAAGAATAGTGTGAGCAACACTAATTATAATAGGAAAACCACATAATCAAGAATAAAATTTCCCACTTAAGGTCTTATCCTAGGTTATTCAAGGCCATTTCTAAAACACTAAGATTGTGTTCTATGATTAGACTTATCCTTAGGGTTCTTACTAAGGCTTTCACATCCTAGTTTCCAAAGGTTGGCTATACCTTTCCTCTAATACCAACTATAACGCCCCATACATTACATAAATTGTTAATACTTAAAAATTGAAGCATACATATTACAACATATAACAAAACCACGAAAGGACCATATAGGTATAGTGTCTTTAGAAACTGCGAAACATAAACAACTGGTTCATAAAGCGTCTACACTGTCTCCCATTTATTTCAACATATCTATAGTCCCTTTTGGAATATCTTACTTAATAACCTTCTTCCTGACCTGGGGAAAGAAAAAATACAAAAGGGTGAGCTCAAATGCTCAGTAAGGGTAAACAAAAGAAATATCAATCACATCGTATACACAAGCACATAACATTTGGAAATCTTATCCTGCAAAAGAGATCATAATTTCATAACATGGGATAAACCATGGAAGTGAAATTTAATCACAATAATCATAACTTGAAACATGAATCTTTGTGGCATTCACACATAATCATAGAGAATAATTTCTTGTTAGTCAAGACTCATTGCCAAGACTATCTTAGTGGACAAAGTCCCTTTCTGAACCGAGTCACCCTTGTTTCAGTCCTGTTTCACTGAACCGGTATAACCTACCGTTCCAGCCATGTCTATCTCATGAAATATAAAATATTTACCCAATGCATTGGAGGGAGATATAGGTCCCACCCATCTCATAATAATACCATTCTTATGTGTGCCACAAAATCATAAACCATACATCATAGCATAACCCATGTAATAAAAATGGGAATCTTAAACATTGTGACATCATAAAACAATTCATATAAGATCAAGGAATTCATAAAAATAATTCAATCAAAACATAATCAAATCAATGTAATAATAGGGATAAAAACAGAGCCCTTTATTATCTTATATGGAAAATAATTTTGATAAAACACTTGAACTCCATTCTTGAGGAAAATATCCTTTCTTCTTCAAAAACATTTTTTTCTTTCTTAATATGTCATACAACTTTAAACTAAAAGAAGTTGATTAAAAATAAACTTGAAAACTTGTAAAGGATGCTTCTTGGAAATAATGTTTTAAAAACAATTCATTCATGCTGTATAAGTTAAAGAAAACATTCTTCTCATACTTTTGTCGGAAAAGTCAAAAAGTACCTCGTACGAAAAACGACAAAATATTCCTTTCATATCATTTACTAAAAACTCACCGAAGGGTAAAATTGGATATAAACTATTGCATAAGGATATAAATATTACATATTGAGGAAACATGGATGTGTATGATAAAATACACACCAGTAAATTTCAAAGTATAAACAATCTCAGATAAAAATGAGAATGTGATATTTTCCCTTACCTTAGGTCCGACTTGCTTTGTAAGTGTCCAAACCTCCTGTATAATGATTTAAATAATGGTATTTACTTATTCCAGAATCATACTTATTTTTATGATATCATATATGGTCATATTCTTAGCTTCTTAGTAGTAATATTTCATTGCTACTTGTTATTCGGGTGTTTATAACTTTTTGTTTTTATGCATGTTTTGTCGAATAAATTCTTATTCTTCTCTTTAGGTTATAGATACCTCATTTCCAGAATGGTATTAGTGTAATGTATATCATATTCATTCATTCAATTCATTTATATAATCATTATGAAGATCATGTATAACAAGTCGCATCACATCGTGGAGACGGTATTCCGTACGTACGCATGAGTGATGATATCGTTCCTATGATCGTGGAATTGTATTGGAGGATATGTATAATATTTCAGAATCAATATCACTTTATAATAGTCATATATAGTCATTATTGACACCATTATACCCATCCAAGTAAGGCGGTGGTGGAAAATAGATTACACCACGGCGTGGAGACGGTATTCCGTACGTACGCACGCGCGGTGATTTCTTTTTCTGTAGGATGGATAGATGGTGAAATAGGTTTGTTTCATACTTATAATAACATATCAGTATATTATTGATACTGATTTTATTACTTCATAATTAAACAACTAAATAATAAGAAGTGGAAGAAGAAATAAAGATGAAATAATCGGTAACGGACATTACCTCTTCTTTGAAGTACTTCTTTGAGACCTACTTTTAGGGCACTAAAATTGGTCTTTGAAAAATACCAGTACCTCTAGGATGTCTCTAGGGAAGTGTAGAGGAGAACGTGACAGGGGTTGGACAAGCTTGAAAGCTCCAAGTGGTGTGAGGAAGAGGGGGAGGAGGTGTCCTTTTATAAGGGAGGAGAGGGGCATCTTTGGAATAACTAAAACTATTATTTTATTATAAAGTCAAGTTCAGTTTTAAATAGCTCGAAATTGACGTATTTCGAAGCTAAGGTGGGGATGGGTCGAAATCCTTTTATCCAATAGAATTTAGACAAGTTTAGGTTCCTATTTTAACCTTATCATTTAGATTTAACATTAAGTTAAATAATTTTACTTTTACCATGTCTTCTTGTGTTCTTACACTATAAGGTTAATAAACTTACTATAAGCATCCAAACGAACCCCAAGTTGTTTATTATTAATATATATAACCTTATCTAAGTCACTTGGCCGAACCTTAGATTTTTAGGAATAAAATAACAATTAATAATATAATATTTGTTTTAAAAACTACTTTATGTCAATTTTGACAATATTTAGAAATTGATTTTTGAGAAAATCATAACAGAATTATTAGTTCGAAACAAGTTAATTAAATCAATACTAACATGTCATATTAACCTAGAAAATTAGTGTAATTCATAAAAAGTCTCAAATTACATTTAATTTGGTGTTTATAACATCAATTATGTCAATATTTCATTAATAAGATAATTAATGCATCATTATTGTGTCATAAATAAATTAAATTATTTAATGTCTAAAAATTACAAATAAATTACCATTATGTAGGAACTCTTGTTATCTTTCTAATGAATATTTATAGTCGAATTTATCTTATGTATAACCCCATATTAAAAATTATTTACTTTTTAAACTTTGATTTTAACTATTTTAACCCTTCTTTAAATAAATTAATAATAAATGTCCTAATCTAATCCAAGTGGTCCTAGATGGTCATATTTTATTCCTAAGTTTGTTTTTGGTTGAATTACACTTATCCAATAGAATTAGGACATGTGTTAGGGTAATAATAATATCATCTTTACCCTTAATTAC
This sequence comes from Viscum album, assembly GCA_963277665.1. Classification (NCBI taxonomy): domain Eukaryota; kingdom Viridiplantae; phylum Streptophyta; class Magnoliopsida; order Santalales; family Viscaceae; genus Viscum; species Viscum album. The sequence continues at coordinate 1,795,233,401 of OY728158.1, forward strand.
CCTATTTACTTTTAACCGTGGTAAAAAAAAGTAAAAAGTTACTATTCACCAAAAATTATTTTCATCTCATTGAACGACATTTTAGTCCTTGATATTAACCGTGTTTCTCGAATTTTCTAAATTCCACTCACAGAAGCGGTAAAATTAAGTTTTATGAAAAATTCAGTATTTTTAACTACCACTTAGTGGTTTCACTATTCATCAAAAATTTAAAGTTTTCAGAAAAATACCAAAATTTCACCGTAGGCTAATTTCGATATTCCGAATCCAAAAATGAAGTCCATTTTGAAAAATAAAATTTATAAAATTTCAAAAAGTGGTTATTACGATTCCTAACGGCTAGTTTTAATAATATTGTAATAGCATATCGTTGTTTAGTGAAACTCGGTATTGCGTACGACGCAAGCTATCGAGGAAGGTCGTGATTTCATGTATAGCAAGCCAAGCAAGTGTTGTGTAGAAAAATATTCCTTTTATGATTTATATAACATAAAAGTCTCGGGTGTTACATATCATTTTCATTAAACATCATATTTGGGAACTAGTTATCATAATAACTATAATCATTGAATTTGAAATATTGGAGTGTTTTGGGTGCATTCTATCGAGCTTTCCCTTTATACACATCATTATTTTACTTCTTACCATCACCTCGGTATTTGATTCCTCAATGAACATCCCTTACACACATAAAACATTTAATATCCCCCTAATACAATTTTTGGTATGTTTCTATCCACAATTCCGGAAATATGGAAATCTCAACTTCTTCACTCAATTTTTTTTAGAGTTTCATTTGAACTCTATCTTACATATTTTGGAAAAACCATGAGACTTATGGGTAACTTCGATCCCTATTTTCACCTTGAGAACACATAGAATGAGATCATTATAGATATTAAAGACCCTTATGGATAAATCCCTTCAACAACCTAGTTTTAATACATTAAAGAATAAATCAACCTAACTTTTGGGTTGGATGATAATACTAGAATTTTACCTCACAAGTCTTAGAAAATTTTCTTCATAGGCACAAATATATTTAGCATCCTTCTACATTAACTCATGGAATTCATTCTCTATTTTCATGTGGAAAATATGAGTAATGTACTTACTAATAAATAATTTATTAAACTCATCCAATTATATAGAGTCCATATCATCTTGTTGACTCATATTCTTGATAATAGTCCCCCATCAATCTACTTCTCCTTACAAATGATCAACAACCAACATGAATTTTTCATGCTCTAAACACTATTGAACATATAATATCTTTTAAATGGTACTGATCCATTATTCATCAATTAGTGGACTAGAAAACCCACTAAAAGAATGTGTATGTTACCACATGTTGTTCTCAATAGAACATTGTTCCCTTATTTTATTGATTGGAAGTTCAACATGATTGATGACTGAACAATTTTATCTGATCATAGTAATAAGATTTTGTATTCTATATCCCATAAAAGTTTCCTTCAAAGGGGGAAAATCATTGCATTGTCCGTTTCCTTTAGCATTAACACAGTTTTTTCATGTTTCAGCCATTGATTGAAACCAATATTCATAGTGTAAGAATGAATTATTATAGTAGGGAACCATGTAATCACGAAAAACACTTATCATATGTGTAAAACATGACACATTATTTTTAATATATGAAACCTTATGCCTAAACTAGGTTATTAAGGGTCCTTATGTAAATACTATGTGATTATTTGTAAGGATTTTTTGAATTTCTAAAGAATATCCCCTGGGAGTTTATAACTTGGTGTGTAGCAATGTCCATTGTCTTGCACTAGGTGATGATAAATTCCATATCGATGCAACCTTTTCAAAGTTATTACCCCTCGGTACATCTATTCTATAGGCACATCTACTTTTAGTATACATATATGAATGTAATTTCATATAAAAACTAGATCTATACAAAAATTATAGAATATTTTCTTATATATTAACTCATACTTATACTTCTCCTTAGTCAAATCCCTAGATATATCCTTAGTCATATCCCCATGGATATCACTAATGTTTTCTCGCCCTAGTTTTGAAATGTTAACTAGTCCTATTATTTGATAAACACAATAGAGACCCAAATATTTCATACATATATATTTCATTATTTTAGATGAATAAGCATTACATTACAAAAACACATTCCAAAGGAACATAAAGTTCTAGTGCCTTTAGAAACATTGAAATAGAATAAATTGGTCCATTAGTGTTCTTCATAGTCTCCCACATAGTTCCTCATAACAGGAACCCTTTATCGACTACTCATATGTAATACATATCATCAAAACCAAGGGAAGTGAAACATTATAAAGGGTGATCTCAAATTCTCAGTAAGGGTAAACAAGGGATGTATGAAAATATAACATGAAGACAATGGTAAGGGAATATAAGAATAAAATATAAAAACCATACCATGCATATCCAAGATAAAAATATTGAGTCATTTCATAATGATTGGAAGTTCATAACACTTGAATGATAATGGAATCAAAGCACATGATCCACGAGAGTATAAAATTGTCAGAAGACACGGATCTGTGGAATATATATAAGCATTAAAATCATTTCATTTTTAGTTAGTGATCACTCCTAATACTATCACAATGTATAATGTCCATTACTGAACTAGGATTACTCTCCAATATAGTCCTATTTATCTCATGAGATATCAATATTTAACTAATTCATTGGATGGAGATACCATCCTCTCCTTTCACAAAATTAAAATCATAAAAATGTTTTCTATAAGATCATAAAACATTCATCATATCATAACCAATGAAAAGAAATATGGTATATAATATTTAATCATAGATTTAACTTTCAATAAAAGCCGGTTTTATAATCATTTTATCATTTAATCATAGCATATCCCATTGAAAAATATGCGGGTTTAATAAACATCATGACATTATAAACATAAGTCATTCAAAGAAAGAATAAGAATGATATCATTGGATCATGTCCCCAGTAAATCATAAATAACATCAATGGATATTATCTTAGATGGAAAATGATTTTGAAAGATAACTTATAATATTTCAAGAGGAAAATAGAATATAAACATAAAAAATTCTTTTAAAATAATAAAACCTTTTTAAAAACCTTTTAATTTAATATAATTTTTGAAACATATAAATGAATCTTAAAATATAATTTAAATAATGTCTTTTGTAAAATAAACTTCCAATTTGAATTTTTTAAAAACATAATCCATTTGAAAAATAATTTTATTTTAAATTAAACTATGAAACATATAATGTATGCTTCAATGAAAAAAATGGTTGTTGTGGTGGGAAATTGTTATATTGTCATACACATTTAAACAAAAGATTCCTTTCAAATTTTATATAAAATACAAATAGGTATTATTTGGAAAACGATATGAATATTCATTTTCAAACACATTGTAAAAAGTAAAAAACTGGTAAAGATGTATTTAATAAATCCTATGGGTAATGTTAAAAAAATTTGAGAACAATATATAAAAATACATATATGAAATAAAATAGGTTTTCAACCGAAGAGAGAAATAAAAATAATTTTTTTACAAAACATTATTTTAAAATGATGAGTAGATAAAGAGAAAAAATTTAAGGGAAAACCTACATTATCAAGAAATAATTATATAAGAATAAATTTAATTATTTTATTTTAAAATTTATCATAATATTTCATCATCTTAAGCATAATATATATGCAATCCTGATAAAATAAGAGATTTCATAATAAAACCATTACCATTTTAGTAACAAAGAATCATAAGCCAGATGAAATAATAATAGTAAATGAAATAACAAAAATCATTAGAATAAGAAAATTCAGGATATTGTATGTAAAAAGGGATGAATATACATCTCATAAGATAAATTAGGTTCATAAAATAATGTGTTTCCTAAAGAACACAACTTGAGTCAAAAATCCCTTACCTTAGGACTTGACCTCCTTTGTCCACATTCAAGACTCATGTATAATAAATATAAGTTTATTATAGATCTATTATCAAAAAATACACATATTTTTCATACCATATATGATTTACTTATTACCTTTTATTACTCGTGTATCAATAATTCATTATTAGAATCACGTTTTGGGTAGTAATTTCTTGGTTCCACATGTATTTTTTAATTTTTATTTTTGGTATACTTACATTTATAATGGATAAATCCTATCCATATGCTTAAACATGATATATATATCATATATATTTATTATATATGTATTAATATTAATCCATGCATGTTATTGATAGATAGAAAAATACACATTTGATAAAGATGGTAGGTCATATGTATGCATGAATATTGATTCTATAATCTCATTTGAATGAAATAAAAAAAGGTAAATAATATATTCCTAATATAGAATCATTGTTATTTTATATTGATCACTTATTTTTATTTAATATTGTCCATATTTGTTTTCATGTAAAGCGCATGTGAAGAATGAATCATATCTCTTCACGTTCTGGTAGTCTACCATATATAAGAACGTTGTTTTCATATTCATAGAAAATGAAAAAAAAAGTTAATTTTTAGGTTATTATAATAATAAAAGAATAATAATATCATAAATTAAATATATATAAATTAAATCCATCATTATATCTTGTCGTGAGAGGTGTTGATGAAAAATTAATAACATCGATTCGTGAGGCGGTAGTCTTCTTTATAGACGATCGATGATTTAATTTCCCATTTAATAGAGCTGGAGATGGATATAGGTTCTCCCATTAACATAATATACTTTAATTATATTGAAGATAATATTTTTTTATTATCATATTATGAGAATATTTTAAGGATGTGGAAGAAGAAATAAACCAAAATAGAAATTTAAGAATTTCACCTCTTCTTTGGAGAACCTCATTACGGTTATACCTAAAGCCTAAATATGTTGGATTCCTAACCAAAATAATTCCTCTAAGAAGTCAATATAGAATAAGAGTATATATTTATTTAGGTAATGGAAGAACCAAATGATATTTTTTTCATCATAGGAGAAGAGAGGTGGTTTCCTTTTAAAAAATAGGTGAGTGATGCACTTGCAATTTTTTAAAAAGATAAAGGTGTAACCATGTGTTTCTGATATAAATATGATTAAAACATCTTCAATTATCGAACCTTGGAGGTGATAATGTCGAAATATGGAAATAAATCAGGTTTTTGTAAAGAATCTAGGTCATTTTACCCCTTATCATTTTAGTTTAAGCCGATGGTAACCTCATTTTAACTTTAACTATGGGAATTAATTTTTACTGATTTTTAAAATAATTTTTGAAACAAATATGTTCAAATTATAATATAATAAAAATTAATCGAATTTGAAAAATGAAATCCATCTTTCAAAATTCCATTAATAGAAGTGGAAAAATTGAATTTAAATTTAAACTCATAGATGCAATGAGAAACAGATTTTCCAATGAGAAGATCTTTAAAAGATTAAAATATTTTTATTTCAAAATTAAATAAGAAATTGATAATTAATTACCTAAACTGGATGAATAAATATATAAGTGAACAAATTATACATTTCAACCCATATTAAAACAATTTTTTTGAAAAAAAATCTATAAATGAAAATACAATTTTTAATAATAACCAGTATTTTTGATTATTCACTGAAAATTTTATCTTTTCAGAAAATTTAAAAAAATTCACTTGAAGAAAATTTTGACTTGTAGATTCATAAATGATGTAAGTTTTTTATTTAACATATGTAAAATTTTCAAAAACTTCTTTTATTATATGTTCATGAAATGAAATAGAAAAATATTTTTTCAAAAAATATTATTTCAAAACATATAAGGTATTTTCTAATACAAAAATACCTTTTTATCAGTTTTTTTTCATTATAGAAAACCATTATACATAATATTTAAAAATTATTTATTACTACTCATAACAATTTTTTTAATGCCCAGGTTAAAAAGATCGCATTAAATAATAATATGAATAATATATCGTGGTTATTTAAAACTCAGTGTGACATGTAATGGAAGGGAAAAATGTTGTTAGATTTAGCAAAAAATATCAAAGAATTTTAATTTATTCAAAAACAATTAATTCATAAAAATAAGTTTTCATATAATAATAGTGATAATTATTACATTATGATTCAAATATAATTAAAATTAAATCGTTTTAGTGCTTTAACCCCTTTATAAACTGAATTTATTAGATTATTAAAATTGAACGATAAAATAATGAATTTTTTTATTGGATTACGTTATACTCTAGAATTTGGAAAATACTTTTCAGGATTGGAAATTTAATTCCATGTTTAATTTAACTTAATAATTAGGTTTTTGGTTGTGTCTCAAATTATAAAATTGATCACGTCATTATAAAATATTTATTGACGTAATTTAAATCATAAAAGTTTTGAAAAAACTATACTTTTACCATTTAAATTAAAATTGTTGTATTTAAGAAAAATACTTGAAAAATATCCTTTAAAAAATTATGCCAGTTATAATATTTTTTCAATTTTATGAAATTAAATTTTAAAACCTAGGAAATAGTAATATAAAAAAAATTAATTTTTTTTAAATAAATTAAAATACACTTTATTATAAATGAGATTATAGTTTCTCTTAGTTTTTAATCATAATATTTATTTTATTGAATTATAATAGTTATATTTTCTATAATTAATCTTGATAAATAATAATTATATTTCATTTAAATATTTTTAGTTCAAATTACAATTCCAATGGTCGGGTCAATATTCATAATCATCAGGGTATTATTCTTAATGGTCATGTTACTATTCCCAATGGTCAGGTTACTATTTCAAAATGTACATTTACTTTCAAATGGCTATATTTCCTCTTATAAATACCAACTCCTTCCATCACAAATAATTAACTTAAATTCAACAAAATGATCAATATTTTCTTTTATTAAGTTATTGATTGGTTTACTAATATTTTGTATCTTCTCCATTTTATTTTTTAGGGTATTTATTATTCTAGAAAACAATGATAAACCAAATTTTCCCATTTTGTTTTTCTATATTCTATTTTCATTCAAATTTTAATATTTAGCATTTTCATCATATTATTTTTTAACTAAAGTAATGATATCCATTACTGAGATAAAGTTTTGTTCATTTCTTAATGGGTTTAATGTGTATAATACAATACAGTATAATATAGCAAATATTTATTTAAATATAATTTATAAATACTATTTCATTACATTCATCCCCCATTTAGAAATGATTTCCATACAATTTAAAATCCTTTTCTCAATTAAAACTATATGAGGGTACTTTAGTTTTATTGTTTCCTTTTATTTCCATCATTGTGCTTCATATTTATGGCTCCGCCACAAAACATTTTCATGGTAAGTTGTCCTGTTGCATATAACATTGTCACTAGGGTTCGTGATCTTCATTGGCCACCTCACATGAATTAGTCCAAACTCTTGTTTTACCAAATCAAAATTTTGTACACGTGATGGATCGACTATGTACTTTTCATTAAAGACAAATGGAATACACCCTAATCCTAAGCCATGTATGGTGGAATTTCTAACTGATAAACTATAGTTTTTATTTGACCATGGTTTTCAAAGGGTCCAACCGGCCTATGGTTAAGTGTTATTTTGTTTGAAAACTACATGAATCTCTTTTATGGGGATATTTAAAGAAAACATTGTCTCTAACATCAACCTACAAGTCCCTTCCACGGTTGTCTATAGAGAACGTATATCGACTCTTAGTAGATTTTATATTTTTATATATGTCTTGGAACATTTATATAATTTTTTGGACAAATCATGTCTAATTATATTTTATTTACCAACCTCGTCCCAACAATTAGTATTTCAACATCACTATCCATATAAAGATTTATATGGGGTCATCTGAATACTCAATTAGAAGGTGTTTTTGTATAAGAATTCATCTTATTTGAGATATTGATCGCATCCTCCTATAGTTTTAGTAATAAAATTTTGAGCATGTCCTCGTGTGTAGAAATTGTCCTTATGGATTTTTTGTCAGTTTAGGGTGATATGATGGACTTAAATTACATTTAATATTTAGATAATGTTAAAGAAATTATTATAATTTAGAGGTGAACCTTTGATCAAGATACGAGATAATTTTTTTGTGGTTCCCCATGCAACCTCACCACTTCCTTTATGTATATCATGGGAAGTTGTTAAAGTGAGAAATCTTCAAGAATAGAGATGAGTAGGGTAGTAATTTTGATTCTATCCACCCTTAACCATATAACATAACTTCAATTAGATGTCATAGAAAGGCTAGTTACAAAGTCCAGGGGATGATCTACCATTTCCATGTAGGTAATAAACATGTTTGATTCTTCTATTTATACATATGTCACTATATTTTAACTTTTGGATGTAGTAATAACATTTAAACATACTCACCAAAGTCATTCTACAACTTTTCCTTACAGAAGTTCTCTTGAGGATCACGTTATATCATGGAACTTCTAGGATACGTGCACAAAATTTGATATGTGCATTATCTAATGGATCATTCTTTATCTTAGGTGATTAAGGCACAAAATGTCTACATCCAAACAAAATTATGTGATATTCATAAATGTGGAACACAAGAAATTTTCCTTTTATTACTGCTTTAACCCTTTTTTATTCTGAAAATCATTCCACTATGACTCCTTGATCGTATCGAAGAAACATGGTTGGGAAATAAATTGGGTACGGAAAGATGTCTTTCATGTAGTTATGATTTCAAGATCCATCATATTCATAACCATGAAGATATGGTATTTCTTCACTTGTGTTATATATTATGTAGAAAGATTGTTTTTATTGTGAGAATCAGTTACCTTGTTCCCCTTTCCAGGATGGAAGTGATTATAGAATTTATATTCATTACTCATCTCTGATCATATTCATTGATGCATGTAGAACTCTTTATGTGTGAATATATACTTGATATTTTTTTAATCATTATATATGTCATAATTATCACAATAGAGGTAGTTCCTCTAAATCTATAATGAAAATATCAAAACATCTAACTCTATATCATTCATCGGGTTGTTCATCTCATATATCTTCAAAATTCAAGAGGTATTGGCAATAAATTTATCATTCCACAATATTACACAACAAAATATCTTATTTAATTACTTAAAATATGTCACAAACCATTCTCTATCTGAGTATAGTGTGAATATAGGTGCGGTTACTAACCTCTTCTGGATCCCATTAAATGTTATATAACATTCTTACCTCCAGAAAAAATTCACCCATTTCCATTTTAACATAGTTATTTGGATTGACAATAATTTTACATTACTAAAAAATACTTGGAAGTACCCAGAAAAGACATAAACACTATGGATCTCCTTGATTGTAGAGGGTCCGAGCTATTCTTTAATTTCTTTTTTCTATGAAGGATCCTTAAATATTACATCACTTGTAATCAAATTACCGAAGAAGTTTACTTTCCACATCAAAAATATTACTTGATTAACATAGAGTACATTATAAAATTTCTTAATGTCTCATGTACAATCACTATATGCTCATCATGTTCCTCTTATCTCTTTTGAGTAAATGACAATATCGTCAATAATGATAAGAATAAATTCATCAAGGTAGAGACCAAATATATAAGATCATGACCTTTATGGATATGTCGCATACTCATTCCAAGTATCTTTTTACCTTTTTTATCTCATTTTTTATGGCACTTGTCCTGGGTGTGTTCGGGCGAGTTTTAGGTGTTTTGGGGGTTTATTGGGAATTTCACGGTTGGCATATGATTTTTCCAAATCGGGTTCACACCCCCATAAACCAAGAACTTTTTCACTAGAGGGGGATTGAAAGGTTAGCCCATTTTTAAATAAACTATGTGTCAACCCAGGAGAAACTATTCACCCAAGACAGTAGGGGCACACATTTAGGTTGCATGGTTTGTCTAACTATGCATCCCTTCCAAGAAATCATCTGTGCAGTTATTTAATGCCCCAAATATTAGATTAAAAATTATTGGCCCATCGGTTTATATCCAAAATCACCCCAGATCGACCTAATATGATTTCCATAGATTGTGGAGTCTTACAAGAGGATCTCTAGAATCCTATAACTTCTTTTATTTCATATTAAATATCTGGGGTAAGGAATCAACCTCTCTATAGTAAGTGATATCTTATTTGATTAGATTCCCCTCTCTCCTATATTTCTCTCCCATTTGAGAGGGATTATTTCCTATATTTTTAGTGGTTTATATCTAGATTATAATAGATCATGTTTCATTGTATCTTTGTCAAAGGATTTTATCCTCTATTGTCTTCCCCATTGTGTTGTTGGTAATTATACATTGAATTATGGGGGAAGGATGTGAGAGAATTCGTCAATGACACTATGGTAGGTAGTCGAATTTCTAATTCCCATAGCCTTGATCATGATTTCAGGTTTTTAGTTTTACCATTGTGTTTCCATGTTGTGAAAATGATTTAAGATTAGAAAACTGATTTTATTCACATGTAATTGGGTGACCATTCACATATCCCATTAGACCTCTACAAGATTATAAGACAAAACATGATGCCACCCATGGGGAATGCTAATATTAATGAAATTTTAATTCACAAAATATAAAAAGTGGAATAATGGGTATAAGGAATTGAAAAAAATCTATGTTTCTTGGATTGATAATGGGATTTAATGGGTTGATTTTCTTAACCTCAAAGGGTAAATGAGAGGAGTAATGATTGATAATAAACGAATTAAAGGCAGTTTTCTTATGTGGTTCCTTGTGATTAGAGTAATGAATCCATTGCTACATTTGATAAATGGAATGGTTCACCATGTAGGGAATGATCGACAAGAAGGTCACTGATATTGAACCTTGATATATATCTTTATGAAATTGTGAACAATGATTTGGGAGTGAGGGACTGATGCTCAAAGTACCTGGGTTTCCAAACTAATTCTTTAGGACCCCGATGCATGAATGTTAATTGATGTTGGGCTGATGTTATATTTTTCCATGATAATGGTACTTGAACTAACTCTCTTGGGTACCAAAACAAATTAGAGTTAAATTGATCAATGAAATACCAAGATATGATAAATTGGTAAAATCTAAATGGAGTATTGTTCAGAATCTAGGAAAGGCCAAAGTTGGTATGGTATTTTCGGGTTTCACCTTAAACCCAAAGACTATTGTGGTTAATTAAAGAATAATAAATTTGAAACATGTTTAATTATATTGTCCTTTTTATTAGTTCATTTTAAAACTGAAAACACTATTATATGTTGGACATTTCATTAGACATTATTTATGGTGGACTACTTAGTTTTAGTCACACCCTACCCTATTTTTCATTTTCTACCCGAATATACGTCATGTTTATAGGCTAAGATAAATAAAAATGCCATGTGTCTAATGGATGACTTGGGAACCAGGATGGATAATGGACGAGGGAACTAGACATGATATCAAGACCCATTTGAGAGATGTTATAGTGTATTTATTATTGGTTTTCATTTAACACTTGACATATATACGGCATGAAATATCTATTTCTTTGTTTATGGTCACTTCACCTTGTTTTAAGATATTTCATGTGATGCTTGGTCTTTATTGATTATTTTGTTATATTAGTTTTTGATTATATTGATTTTACATATTTTCTTGATTTGATAAAGAGGGTATAGTTACCTCTTCTAACATATTGGACTATTACTTCTAGTTTGAAGCCTCATGCACATGGGGAGGTGTGATTTTGGTCAGGTGGCCAACCAGCTCGGGGAACAGGAATGTGGCATCAATGTTGGAACCTCGCAAACTGAAGTCATAGGTAGATTTATAATCTTTTTAGTTGTATTATTATTTGGCAATGGTAGACAGGACACTATGATGATTCATACCTTGGTTATGAGCTCGTTCATGGTAGTACCTAACCCATGTGTAGGGGAAACACAAGTTCTTAAAGTGGTAATTTTTGTTCTTGATGTTTGATATTATAGTTTAATGTTATTTCACATTTTGTTAGGCAATTTTTGTATAATTTTATTGTTTTCCCGGATTTTCCCTCACAGCCTAGTATAGAACGAGATTTGAGTATTCATACATCATTCTAGGTACTCATGATTTTATGTGACGTACATAAGTTTATACACAAATGGAAAATAAAGTAATAAGTGGGATATGGGTAATGAAAATGCTTTTACATATTTGAGTAATTCAAAATAAATATTTCTAATTAATGGATCAATAATGATTAAAAGGTTTTAAATGTGAGAATTGTAAATGTTTAACATGGGTTATCTAGTAGAAAACCTAGAATTATAAATCTTTTTACCATGTGTTATTCATGGACCATGTTAGGGATGGTTGAGGTTTGTGATAGTGCCCTAGTTTTTATTTCGGGGTTGTTAATGAGGGTTGAGTTGTTATAACATTTTTTGAATCCCTAATATGTAAATGTGTTACTGATGTGTTGTGTATCTTAATATATGTGTTTGGAATTGTAGATTCATACTTCCATGAAGATGTTTTTTGTTAGGATGATAAGAGGAAATTGGTGGAAATGTGCCTCCAATAGTGAGAGAATAGGCCATGGTAGTTCTAAGTGAATGATAGGGAGAGTAATTCAGTGAGAATGTTGCTCACATTATGCAGTTCATAGAAAGAGACCTAGTACATATTTTGTGGAATATTTCTGATCTGAACTAAGAGTTCCAATTTCAACACCTTTTGAAAATCAATGGTGAGGGTGTACCTATGGAAACTGAGTTATGGATGGATTCTATCTTGAAAATTAATTACAATTAAGATACCCCTATAGATAAAAGAATCATCTTGGTTGTTTATATATATCAAGATCAAGAAATGCATTATTGATATATTCATTTAATGGATGACCAGTTGGAGGGACTCATATTGAATGAATCTTAAGAGAAGTTACTGCAACACTTTTACCTTGAGACATTGAGGAAGAAGATAGAAGAAATGTTTGATTGGTTGACTCATAGAAGCATGTTTGTGATGGACTATGCTGGACACTTCACTGGTTCACAACACCTTTTTCTAGTATTGGATGGAGATGAGGCAACAACAGCAAAAAAAATTTGGATGGTATTAAATTTGTGATTAATTCATAGGTCAAAATCATCCGATTGAAAAAGTTTTCTGATTCCGTGAATTACTCCCAAATTTCATAGGGATACTAGAAATAGGATTGTAGTGGAGGATGGGTGGTTTTCACTAGATGGTCATGAGTTATTGCTTCCAAGGGTAGGAATCGTCGCAATGTGAATGTTGAAAAGTTAATTGTAAAATAGAGTAACCTAGGATAAGGATTAGAAACTCTGGGAAATAGTCTGGTGTTCTTCCATTAGCGAAGTTGGTCGAGTCACATTTGTAAGAAGTTCCCCCAACCACCAGTTTATTTTCAATCTTGAAGAAGGATGAGATGCATGTAGAGGTATGGTAGGAACCCTTGAAGGGTTTGTGGTGATGGACGAGTTGGTAAAAACCAGATTACTGGAAGGGGTCTTCTACCATGTATCATTCAGGCATTTGGAGTTCTATGGGTCATTCCAGTTGGTGTAGTGGATGTGGTATTTCTAGGAAAGAGTTCCCATGTAATCTCGCGGACATCTCTGATTCATTTCCTTGTTGAATTATGGGTTTTGAGGTGTTTTTGGAGGTTAGGGTGTCTTTTTCCAAACACTTTTCCAATTTTTCAGTTCTGGGAACTGTGTTTCTAGAACGATAACTTCCTAACATTGACCTTCTAATGGTATACTTGAACAATGTTTCCATAATGGTGAAGTTCTAACCGTTACCTTCTATCGGTAGACTTGAACAATGTCTCTAGAACGGTGACGTTCTAACGGTGACCTTCTATCAGTAGAGTTGAACAATGTTTCCATAATGGTGAGGTTCTAATAGTGACTTTCTATCGGTAGACTTGAACACTGTTTCTAGAACGGTGAGGTTCTAATGGTTACCATCTAATGGTAGAATTGAATAGTGTTTCTAGAACGGTGAAGTTCTAACAATGACTTTCTATTGGTAAACTTGAATAGGGTTTCCAAAACGGTGAGGTTCTAACAGTAGACATGAACAGTGTTTCTAGAACTGTAACCTTCTATTGGTGACCATCTAATGGTGACCATGAACAGTGTTTCCAGAATGGAAACCTTCTAACGGTGACCATGAACAGTGTTTCCAGAACAGTAGCCTTGTATCGGTGACCTTCTAACGGTGACCATGAACAGTGTTTCCAGAATGGTAACCTTCTAATGGTGACCTTCTAAAAGTGACCATGAACTGTGTTTCCAGAACGGTAACCTTCAATCGATGACCTTCTAACGGTGACCATGAATAGTTTTTCTATCTTCCTCCACCTCCACCGTTTTAACGTAAAATTTGATATAAATTGGGTTTTAAAGACATATTAAAGTGTTTTAAGCCCGTTTCAAAGTATTGATGTGTATTATTAAATTACTAAGGACCTGAAGACTTAATAATGAAAAAATCTCGTGGTGTTGGTCAAGATCAACTTTTAATGGAAAATCATGAAATTGTTTCATATCCCTTAAACATAGGATCTGGTTCCTCTCGAGAGTTATTTCCTTGTATATTTCCCTCTACTATTTCTGTGTGAGGTTCCTAGAACCATTATTCTATGAAGGTTTGCACATCTGTGTTCCAGTCGGGGGTTGAGAAATTCCCAAGTAGTTTCTACTGCTTGCATGCCCCTTGTTCTGGCGTGAGGAATTACTGGTCTATCGTTGATCATATATTGGTTGAGGTAGGATATTCATCGCTTCTCTATTCTTTTATGTGAAAATGTAGAGTTATCATGTTTTATCCCTCTAGATCACAATGGAATTGGAATAAAAAATATTTTAACTGGATAAATAAATCGATATCAATCGTATGTTATTGCCTCATGTTTTTCTAGATAGTGGGATATCTATGCTTTACTTATTTAGCTTTTCATTCTTGATGGAAATTGGTAAAGAACATAAACTAGGAAATAGTGGATAATTATTTTGGCTAAAGAAAAAGAGGCATGAAAACGAATTCAGATGTTGTAATTTTATGATAATCAAATTGATACAGAAAACATGTTTAATTATCGGTGATAGATTAACACTTAGGATTCCCATAACTAAAAACTATGAATAATAAATTGGTTAATTAAAGATGCATTAAAGAATGAGTTTTTTGAAAAAAGATGATTCCTTTTAGGGTTCTGAATTACCCTATTGATTTCTTGGGGCAAAGAGCCCAGTTTCCTAGTTGCTTGTTTCTTGTTCTTTTTGTTGTGATGAGAGCATGGGATGGCTAAGACTAGAGGGTTTTTGTAACGACACAATGTTTTTCAATGGAATTTCCCTTCTCATAAGTATGTCATAAAATCACCTGAAAACATAACATAATGAACTACTAAGTGCTAAGTGAACTTGAAACATAAGATTGACACTTCTGTGTTTGGAATTTCGAAAATTCGGTTTACACGGTTGTAATCAGTAATTTATTTGGAGTTTTATAAGAAAAACATAATTTTTGGTGAATAGTAACCTACCCTAATGAATAGTAACATACCCTTATTAATAGTGATAAACCTTAATGAATATTAACATCACCTATGATAGTATAAAAATAATATTCATGTTGGAAGTATAGTATACCTATATTTTAGAATAAGTTAATGAATGTTTTAAAAATGGTTTTCATACTAAATTATTATTTTAATAAAATTTTAAAATAATCATATTTAGGGAATTATTTTTGAAAAATGGACTTCATTTTTTGATTATACAAGTTCAAAAATGGTTCGGGTGAATTATTGAGATGTTTCTGAAATACATGAATTTTTAAGGAATACTAAAATACAGTAATTTACCGTATATATACATTATAAGCTAAATAGACTATTACAAGCATCATAGATGATTTCACCACCCATGGTTCAAATTTAGACGGCCCATTTGCTATTATGGTTCATGTAATACTTACTACTAATTGGCTTGTGAAAAATAATAAAATAATGATTATAATATTATGATTTCCCTCCTCTCCTCCACTATAAATCCCCCCTTCACACCCTCTTATCTTCACTCCTCTCAAGACTTGTGCCCTGACATTATTCTGCCAAAATCTCTCCCAAAGGTCCTCCCCCCATGTCCAAAAGCTCTCAGCCTCCTCAAAATACGGATACCTCTTCCCTTAAGAGGTTCTCAAAGGAGGAAGTCTCTAGAGGTAAATTCTTCTTTCCAATTCCTTCATTTCATTTAAGTTCACTTTCATTTTTTTCTTTCCTCACCTCCCTTCACCATAATAGTAAGATAAATCTAGTAAAATACATGTACTGTAATGTTTTCATTCTAATGGTATATTTCATCATCTTATCTCCTTCCCTATTGATTTTATTTGAAATAAATGAAAGCATCGTTTGACATGTGCTAATTTAGCACATTCAAGGACAACAGTTTATGAATTTATATTATTATCATCAGTTCTAGTCATGAACCCATTTGAGTTATGGTTAAACCAGATTATTATATATGTAATATATCATATTTTTTGGTACTGTAATCCTTTTGTACAAATGGTATTAAGTTATAAAGAAAAAAAAGTTCTTTTTAATCAAATCCACCGATTCACAAAAACTGTTATCACTATGGTTATATATATAATAATTAGACTTCACTCTAAGTTGCCTAATTAAAATTAAAACCATCTAATATACTGTTTTTTAACTAAAGAATATAAAATCAATTCTAGACAACCACTTTCATCTTACATATAATCCAAACTTGAATACAAGTGAACCTGTCTTTTAAAGCCAAGTAAATAGACGAGCCCAAACACTGAAATTGAACCTTATAACTAATCAAAAATGCTTTGAATGAACTAAAAAGGGTTATAATAAATAAATTAAATATATAAGAGGTTATGGGCTTGTTAATTAATAAGCCTAATTTTTTTTATTAAGGTCTTTAACAACAAGTTGAGAACAACAACATATTTAAGGTAAGAGATCCTCTCATTTTCACTCTTAATCATGATTCTCCTCTATGTTATGTCTTTTATATATAATTCCAAATGATGGGGATTTATTTAGAACCTCCCCGATACTTCCTTCATGAGTTATAAGTGATGATAAACCCCTTATCTCTCTCATCAAGCCCTCTTAGGTACACCCTACATCATGCCGGTAAAATCGTAATGAATTCTACCCAAACATTCTTCTTTCTTTCAGGTTTCCTTATATTTATTTCAAAATGGTGTTAACATATCTATTTATGTGAATCTTATGAGTTCTGGATAGTTTTAAAATATTCTAATATAAATAACCTTTCATCTCTTTCTTTCGGGGATATACATGTCTTTGAAATATTCCAACCTTAGAACATTCCGATAAGAAAACCTGTTTTAAGGGGAATTCCCAAATTTTTACCCAAATTTAAAGTTCACTATATCTTCAGTTTTAAGACACCATTGTCTTTATAAAATCTGTATTTATATTATGAAAACCATTTTAGTTCAATTATGGTTTTATGTAAAATAATTTCCTCTTTTCAATTTGAAGAGATCTAGTGTGTTTTCCTTAAAACCGCAAAAAATGTTTTAATGCTAATGTTTCTAAAATAAATTTAAAATATGTTGTCAATTCTATTTTACACCAATTACCATTTTATATTCATATTTTACCCTATGAACGTCGATGTATGTTATAATCCTTTCCATTCATGGACACTTTCATGATACACCCATTGGATATGTTTTATGTCATGATTGTGGTACCCAATTCCTTCCATAGGTACCCTTATGTTTTTGTATGGTTGATTATGTATGATTGTATATGTGGTAAGAATATTTATGTGGCAAGAATATTCATTAAACTTTTGATATGGGTGTTCCTAGATAGTGCTCCAATGTATTGGGTAAGGTTAAGTCTCATGGGATGTGATGTGAAATGAGATTGGCGGTTTGCCTTGACCCGTACTGAAATGGGAAACGGGATTGGCGGTTAGCCTTGACCTGTACTAATGAAAGGTTTTTTGATTCTGCCACATCTATATGATTCCATGTTTATATGATCCCATGCTTATATGATATTATTTCATATGTTTCATGCTTTTGAGATCATTATGACATGGAACTTAACCCATGTTCTTAAGATGTATCCTTATGTTCATTCCCTTACTGGGATTTTTAGCTCATCCCTTTGTTTTTATATTCCCCAGGGTACCCTATGCAGATGTAAGGGCTCAAAGGAAGTTAGAATCTCTTTATGGAGAATAAATAAAGAAGTGTTTTTTATCCCCATGTTTTATGTTATATGTACCTAGTCTTCGAAGACACTACACTTAACGATCCTTGGCTTGTACTCTGATGATTAATTTTGCTTAAAATCATGAAATGTTATATGTAAAATCTTGGGTCACTATAGTTGGTATCAAAGGCATGGTCTAATTATTTTTTGAGATTAGTAATAGAGAACCTTAGTGAGAACCTTAAGAATGAGACTATGTATAAGAAAACATTCCAGAATTTTGGTGAGTCTTGAGTAAGTGTTTTATCAATAAAATTCATCCTTGTCTGAATACTAGCAGGTAGAGGCAGCTCTGGAACCGATGTATCTAGGGGTAAAACCTGAAAACACCGCTTTGAGATTGACTCGAATGGGAATTGGTGTAGACAACGGGCTTGTTGTACTCTTGGTTACTACACACCCAGGGGATATGCTTTGGTAGATTCATGAGATTAGTACAAACAATTATTAAAGGAAAAAAGCCCATAAGAATATAACATAAGAAATAGATCAAGGATAACCTAGATATAAACATAAGGAATCACAAGTCAGGATATACTTCTTATTTATAAGTTTATACTTTTATGATCAATGTTCCCTTTTTATGCTCAATAGCTAAGTATTCAAGACCTCTAATTATACGTTATTTTTCATAGTTAATGGTGGGAAATAGAAGAACACATTCCAATAACCAATGTGATAGGAAATATGATAATTTCCCTAATGATATGCCTGATGTGACAGAAGTGGTTTCTCAAAACATCATGGAAGTACTTGCTCAGCTGGCTCGATTTGTGAATAATAACTTGAATCAGGTGGAACATCCTCTTACTCCAAGGAAAGAGCATGTTGCCATAGAATCCTTCATGCGACAACTTCCTACCTTGTTTAGTGGGTATTCTGATCCCCTCCTCATAGAACAATGGATTAAATCCATTGAAAAGATTTTCTCCGTTCACCAGTGCTTGGAAGAAGAGAAATTCGTACTGGTGGTCTATCATTTTGATGGGGAAGATGATTAGTGGTGGAAACTGATCATGAATACAAAGTCCTAAGTGGAAATTTATTTCATAGATTGGGAGGAATTTAACAGGATGTTTTCCAACAAATATTTTCCTCGAACCCTCTGTCTCAAGATGGAAAGAGAGTTCCTCAGACTCAAGCAGAAGAAAGATGAGTCCATCGGGGCATATGATGCAAACATTACTAGGATTTCAAGGTACGCCTCTGGCTTTTTCATGAACACCGAAAGCAATGCGGATCGCTTCTTTAGCAGACTGAAGTCGAGTCTACAAAAAGTGATGGTGATTCGATAATTCGACAGTTATGAAGTGATTTTCCATTGTTCCCTCAAGGTAGAAATTGATATTGGAGACTGTCAGTGCTCTCGTGGGCCCAGCGACAAGAAGTGAAAAATGGAGAACAACATGGGTGGTTCATCAAACATATCACATGATGGAAAGAAGCCTCATTTTCCCCTTTGCAAAAATAGTGGGAAAATCATCTTGGTGACTGTCTCAAGGGAACCAAGAATTTCTTTAAATGCAGAAAGTTTGGTCATCTGGCCAAGAACTGTCGAAGGGATATGAAAAATCCCGCTAATGTTGAAGAAGAAAGGAAGGTTCAGATCAATACTCAGCATGCAGTGCAGTATTACAACTTCAAGGATCTTGGGCATTATGTAAACAATTGCCCTAAGCCAAGGGTTGTTGGAGGCAATCAGCAACAACCTCCAAGGAAACAAGGAAGGGATTATGCTATCACTACTACTAACGTGGAGCCGGGAAATTATGTGGTGATAGGTACAATATTTAATCATTCATGAATAGTGAATATACTATTTGATTCTGGTTCTATGCATTCATTCATATCATGCAAGTTTAGTATAACTATTCAAACACCACCTAAAGATTTGGAGGAGAAGTTATCTATGAGAACAAAGAATGGGGAAATCGTTTCGTC
The DNA here is from genome assembly GCA_963277665.1 of Viscum album. Taxonomy (NCBI): domain Eukaryota; kingdom Viridiplantae; phylum Streptophyta; class Magnoliopsida; order Santalales; family Viscaceae; genus Viscum; species Viscum album. Next base: position 1,795,253,679 of record OY728158.1, read on the forward strand.
CATGGTTTATAACTCCTCCTCGGTTAACATTTGTGGACTGAACCTCCTAGAAAATACCTTTATACTTCCTTTAGTGGAGTTTGACACTACATTGGGCATGGATTGGCTATCTTTATATAATGCCAACATCAACTATCGTGAAAGGGAGATCACTTTTCACATCCTGAATCCTCCTCCCATTATTTAGAAGTGTAAGGAGGAAGATGAATCTTCTTTAGAATCTTCGTCTCAAGTTTGGATACTGCTTCCTTGTGAACAATCATATCTAGGTAAAATGATTGCGACAAAGGAGAGGATCATGCTTGATGTCAAGCCCATCGTGAGGTATTACACTAATGTATTCCCCGAGGAATTTTCTGGCCTTTCTCCAGACCAAGAGGTTGAGTTCTAAATTGAACATATCCATGAATCTCTGCCAATATCAAAGACAACTTACATAATGGAAACCATAGAGCTGGAAGAGTTGAAGAAGCAGTTATAAGAGAATATGGAGAAGGTTTTTGTACCCCTGAGTGCTTCACCGTGCGGTGCTCCAGTCCTATTAGTCAAGAAGAAGGATGGATCAATGCGCCTCTGTATTAATTATCGTGAGCTCAATAAAATCACGATAAAGAACAAGTATCCCCTAAAATAGATAGATGACTTGTTCAATCAGCTTCATAGGGCCAGTTATTTCTCTAAGGTGGATCTTCTGTTGGGATATCACCAACTAAAGGTGAGGCAGGAAGATATTCCGATGAATGCCTTTCAAATGAGGTATGGACACTGTGAGTTCATAGTAATTCCCTTCGGACTCACTAATGCTCCAAAACATTTCATGGATTTAATGGATATCATCTTTATAGATTACCTCGAAGAATTTGTGGTGGTCTTTATTGATGATATTATGATATACTCCAAGATCAAGGAGGAGAATGAGGAGTATTTGAAAACATTATTAAAGACTATGCGAAGTGAGAAGTTGTATGAAATGTATAGTAAATATGAGTTCTGGATGGAGGAAGTATCATTCTTGGGGCATGTTATCACTAGCAAAGGGATATTTGTGGACCCCTCCAAGATGAAGGCAATTGAAGAGTGGTAAAGGCCAACTTCTGTAACGGAGATCCGTAGCTTTTTGGGTCTAACTGGGTATTATCGACAATTCGTGAAGAAATTTTCACGATTTTCAAACCCAGTGACCAAGATAAAATGGAAGAGAGTAAAGCTTTTTTGGACACAGGATTGTGAAGACAGTTTCAAGGAGTTGAAAAAGAGGCTTATCACTATTACAGTAATCACACATCTTTTAGGTGACTAACTCTTTGTGGTGTATAGTGATGCTTCTAAGAATGTCTTAGGGTATGTGCTGATGAAAAAATGATAAAGTGATAGCATATTCCCAAAGGAAGCAGAAAATCCACGAGCAAAACTAACCAACACATGATCTGGAGTTGGTGGCTGTGATCTTTGCCTTGAAAATCTGGAGGCATTATCTCTATTGGGAGAAGTGTGAGATATATATTGACCACAAGAGTCTCAAATATATATTCACACAGAAATATCTTAATATGCACCATCTAAGATGGATATAGCTCATCAAGGATTATGACTGCTCCATCCACTACCATCCCGGTAAGTCAAACAAGGTGGCAGATGCTCTAAGTAGAAAGGATCCTGCATCTTTATCAATGATGTGAATGTAAAAGGATCTGATATTCTTAGATTTTCAAAGGATGTACATGGGAATCATTAATGGGGAACATCATCAATCCTTTCGCAAATTATTCCTCAACAATACCTCTTGTAGAAGATAAAGGATGCTCAAATAAAGGATGTGGAAATTCAGAAATGGGTGGAAGCTGTTAAAAATGGGAAATCCTCTGATTTCAAAATTAATGAGGAAGGAGTTGTATGTTTTAGGAAATGATTATGTTTACCATCCAATCCAGAGATAAGGAAGGAGATATTGAATGATGCACATATATCGACCTACTCTATCCACCCATGGAGCACAAAAATGTATCTAGATCTCCAAGAAAACTTTTGGTGGGACAACATGAAAAGGGAGATTTTCGAATATACATCAAAGTGACTCGTATGTAATCAAGTGAAGGCTGAGAGAAAAAAGCCTAAGGCGATGATGCAACCACTACCCATACTAGCATGGAAGTAGGAGAACATTATAATGGACTTTTTCAGTGGACTTCCAAATACATCTAGAGAAAAAATGCTATATGGGACGTTGTGGATCGTCTTACGAAGACAGCTCACTTTATAGCGATTTGAGAGGACATCTCATTGGATCAACTTTAATGGATTTACATCAATGAAGTTGTAAGGCTGAATGGAGTACCACTATCTATTATATCTGATCGTGATCTGAGATTCACCTCGAAGTTCTAGAAAAGTCTCAAGCATGCTGTGAGCACTGAATTGAACTTCAGTACTTCCTATCATCCTCAAACTGATGGCCAGTCTTACCGAACTATTCAGACACAGGAAGACATGTTGAGAGGATCTTATATGGAATCCACAAGAGGATGGTACCAACATCTTCCACTGGTTGAATTCTCCTACAACAATAGTTTCCACTCAAGCATCTGAATGGCACCATATGAAGCCCTTTATGGTAAAAGGTGCAGAACACTGGAGTGTTGGGATGAAGTTGGTGAGCGTAAGCTTATAGGACCTGAAATGGTCGAAGAAATGGTGGAGAAGGTGAAAACCATTCATTAGCATATCAAGGAAGCCCAAAGTTAATAGAAGAGTTATGCAGATAACCATCGATGAGACCTTGAGTTCAAAGTTGGAGACATGGTATTTCTACGCATATCCCTATGGAAGAAGGTCATGATGTTTGGGAAGAAAGGGATGTTAAGTCCCAGGTATATCGGCCCCTTCAAAATCCTTGATTGAGTCAGAGCTGTGGACTATCGACTTTCACTTCCACCTACCATGTCCAAAGTACATTATGTCTTTCATGTATCCCTCTTAAGAATGTACATACCAGTCCCTTCACATGTACTCTCTTTAGAGGTGGTACAATTGGAGGATGATCTCTCTTACTAGGAGAATCCAGTGAAGATCTAGGATCGTAGAGACAAAGATCTATGCCAAAAAGACTAATCATCTGGTCAAGGTACTATAGAGAAACCATAATTACGAAGAGGTAACATGTTAACTAGAGGAAGTAATGAAGGAAAAGTACCCACACCTGTTCTTGGCATAGAATAGAAAACGAAATTTTGAGGGTGAAATTTCATAAGGGGGAAAAAATGTAATGACCCATTGATTTTCAATGGAATTTACCTTCTCATATGTATTTCATAAAATCACATGAAAACAAAATATAATGAAGTACTAAGTGCTAAGTGACCTATAAACAAAATTTTGACACTTCTGTGTTTGGAATTTCAAAAATTCGGTATACGTGGTTGTAATCAGTAAGTTATTTGGAGTTCGATAAGAAAAATGTAATTTTTTGGTGAATAGTAACCTACCCTAATTAATAGTAACATAACATAAGAATAGTAATATACCTTAATGAATAGTAACATCACCTATGATAGTATAAAAATAATATTCATGTTGGAAGTATAATGTACCTATATTTTAGAATAAGTTATTGAATGTTTTAAAACTAGTTTTTATTCTAAATTATTTTTTAATTAAATATTAAAATATTCATATTTAGAGAATTATTTTTGAAAAATGGACTTCATTTTTGGATTCTACACATCGAAAAATGGTTAGGGTGAATTTTTGAGATTTTTTTGAAATACTTGAATTTTTAATGAATAGTAAAATACGGTAATTTACTAGATATATACATTATAAGCTAAGTATACTATTACTAGAATCATGGATGATGTCACCACCCATGTTTCGAATTCACATGATCCATTTACTATTATTGGCCATGTAATACTTACTATTCCTTGTCTGGTGAAGAAATAATAAAATAATGATTATAATATTATGATTTCCCTCCTATCCTCCACTATAAAATCCCCCCCCCCCCTCACACCCTCTTCTCTTCACTCCTCTCAAGCGTTGTGCCTTGCCATTATTCTGCCCCAATCACTCCCCAAGGTCCTCCCCCATGTCCAAAATCTCTCAGCCTCCTCAAAATACCAAAACCTCTTCCCTTAAGAGGTTCTCAAAGGAGGAAGTCTCTAGAGGTAAATTCTTCATTCCAATTCCTTCATTTCTTTAAAGTTCCCTATATTTCTGTTTCTTTCCTCACCTCCCATCACCATAATAGTATGATAAATCTAGAAACATACATGTACTGGATTTTTTTAATGCTAATGGTATGTTTCATCATCTTCTCTCATTCCTCCACCCTTTTATTTGAAAGAAATGAAAGCACTATTTGACATGGGCTAATTTAGCACATTCAAGGACAACAGTTTATCAATATCTATTATTATCTTTAGTTCTGGTCATGAAACCATTTTATTTATGGTTGAAACAGATTATTATATTTTTAATATATCCTATTTTTTGGTTCTGTAATCTTTTTGTACAAATGGTGTTAAGTTATAAAGGAAAACATGTTCTTTGTAATCAATTCCCCCGATTCACAAAAACGGTTATCACTAAGGTTATATATATAATAATTAGACTTCACTCTAAGTAACCTAATTTAATTAAAAACCATATAATCTTCTGGTTCTTCCCTAAATAATATAACATCAATTCTGGACAACCACTTTCTCTTATATATAATCCAAACTTGAATATAAGTGAACCGATCTTTTAAAGCCAAGTAAACAAACGAGCCCGAACAATGATATTGAACCTTATAACTAAGCAAAAAGGATTTGAATGAACTAGAAATGGTTATAATAAATAAATTACATATATAATAGTTTATGTATTTATTAATTAATAAGCCTAAATATTTTTATTCAGGTCTTTAATAACTTGTGGAGAACACCAGCAGATTTAAGGTAAGGTATCCACTCCCTTTCAATCTTAATGAAGATCGTCCTCTATGTTGTGTCTTTTATGTGTAATTCCAAATGATGGGGTTTTATTATTAAACTCCACATACTACCTTAATTAGTTTTAAGTTATTAGAAACCCCTTCTCTCTCTCATCAAGCCCTCTTCGGTACACCCGACATCATGCTAGTAAAATCGTAAATAATTCTACCAAAACCGTAATCGTTCTTTAAGGTTGCCTTATCAATAATTCAAAATGGTTTCATCATATCTATTTATTTTAATATTATGAGTTTTTAATAATTTTAAAAGATTTTAATATCAATACCCTTTCATCACTTTCTTTTGTCAATATACAAGTTTTTGAAGGATTCCATCCATAGAACTTTCCGATAAGAAAACATATTTTAAGGGGACTTCACAAATTTTTACCCAAATTTCAAGTTCACTCTATATATGTTTTAATACACCATTTTCTTTATAAAATCAGTATTTTTATTATGAAACCCATCTTGGTTCAATCCTGGTTTTATATAAAAGGATGTCCTCTTTTCTATTTGAAGAGCTCCAAAGTGTTTTCCTTAAAACCGCACAAAAATGTTTTAATGATAATGTTTCTAAAATACTTTTCTAATATGATTTCACTTATATTATACACAACTTACCATGTTATATTCCTATTTTAGCCTATCAATTTCCATGTATTTTCTAATCCTTTCCTTTCATGGAAACTTTCATGATACACCCATTGGATATGTTTTATGTCATGATTGTGGTACCCAATTCTTTCCACCAGTACCCTTATGTTTATGTATGGTAGATTATGTATGATTGTATATGTGGTAAGAATATTTATGTGGAAAGAATATTCATGAAAATGTTGATATGGGTGTGCCCATATAGCGCTCCAATGCATTGGGTAAGGTTAAGTCTCATGGGATGCGATGTGAAACGAGATTTCTGGTTATCCTTGACCCGTACAGAAATGGGAAACAGGATTGGTGGTTAGTCTTGACCCATACTAAAGAAATGTTTTATGATTGTACCAAATATATATGATTCCATGTGTGTATGATCCCATGCTTATATGATATTATTTCATATGTTTCATGCATTGGATATCATTTTGTCATGGCTCTTAACCCATGTGCTTAATATGTATCCTTATGTTCATTCCCTTACTGGGCTTTTTAGCTCATCCATTTGTTCATGTGTTCCCTAGGGTACCCTATGAATATGTAATGGCTCAAATGAAGTTAGAATCTCTTTATGGGAATAAATAAATAAGTGTTTTTGACCCCCACGTTTTATGTTTTATGTACCTAGTCATCCAAGACATGAGACTTAACGATCCTTGGCTTGTACTCTGATGATTAATTATGCATAAAATCATGAAATGTTATATGTAAAAGGCTCGGGTGGCTATGGATGTTGTGATATGTGGGGTAGGGAGGCCCAGTGGTTGTGGAAGTAGTTGACACCTAGTGAGGATAGATGCATCGATTTATGCATATGGGTGTCGAAAAGGACACCAAAGATGTTAGAATGGGTTGAAGATGGGCTTACCCATTGATGTAAATGTTGTTTATTTCTTGAAACTGTTGTTTTGTTATCTTCTTACTTTCCCCACTGGTTGAGGTAGATGGTCTTGAAAACCCTCCTTACAAAATCGGCAAAGACGCGCGGGGTATGCCACGTGCTTTCCGCATTTAGATTCTCAAGGATGGATGGTTCTATGCTCCACCTATAGGAGGAAAATACTCAACATGTAGTTCTACTACTCATCGTGTTGAACCTCTGTGTTTGGTAACTTATGATATTTTTCCTATAATTCCTAGAGTTAGGGGAATTATAAAGCTATTAATAAATAATTTAATAAAAGATTTTGAACCCATGGGGTTGCAACTTGTTGGGAGGCAATGCTATGGTTATACTATTGAAGAACTATGGACTTGGTTAGTTATGCCAGGAGGGCATGGAATTTTGTGTTACGGGTAATGAAATTAAATGTTGAAATGAAAATAGTTAATTAATGATTAAATAATTAATTAACGTAAAGTGTAACTGAGAAAAATGGAAAATATTATTTAATAATTCTCCTTAAATGGTTGTGTACTTTTAGGATGTCTAGCCTTAGTAGTGGTATCCAGGATTCCGGGAGACGTTAGCTACAATTGTGTCTAAGACTAGGTTTTTCTCATAGTGTGGTTGTAAGATATATTATATCATGTAATTTTTGTGTTCCTATAAGCTACTCCATCATGTCGGTTAGGGAAACTGACATCTCGGGGATGCTGAGATCTGGGAGAGTGTTTTGCCCAACATCCCAGTGGGAGGATGGATGGATGACTACCCCCTTTGGCCCCACACTCTTCTTATGGTAGTTACTTGTGCTGGTATGCACGACGGTTAGTTTTCCTAAATATGTGTGTAGAGGGATATAATGACTTGTGGTTATTTCACAGACATATATTCTAGATACAGTTTCCTTTGAACTAATATGGGTATAACGTGTATAGGTTGTGATGGCTTGAGGATCTTTACTCGGCGTATGGGTTGTAATGGCTTGCGGTATAATACCCTATGTATGATACCTGTTATACAGGCTGTGGTGGCTCTCGGAATCTACCTGGTGACTTTTTTTGTGTGGATGTGGTGGGGAGTTGCATGATCTGCATGTTGTGGTGATTCGCCCAGGTGTCTGTGGGCTAGCCTTTTTGGAGAGAGATGATTAGGACGTGCGACATTGGGGCAAAGCCGAAAACCAGCGGGGAAGTAGTAGCATGGTACCCTTGACTTTATTTATTATGTTATATACTCTTGTATGTGGTACTTGGTGAGAGTAACCATAGTGAGGCCATGAACTTAGTATACCTATTTAGGTAAAGAGTTAGTTTCTCTTGTTTTTCACTGTGCTTTATCATGATTTCTTTACTTTTGCACGAGAGGCTCCATGGAGGATCCTACTGAGTATACTGTTATACTCACCCTATGTTATAAAATTTTTTTTTCAGGTCACTTGGAGCAGGTTGTAGATCAGAATGGCTACTACTAGCTTGCAGTTTTTGGAGGAGTTGTTCGGGCTTTGTGGTTGCTGTTGTTTTACTTTCTTTTGGTAATTACAGTTTTTCCCCTTTCAGTTGTAGTAGTTTTTTCATGAAATTAAATTAGTGTACTTGGGTTTTCATCTATATTCTAGTCTGATCTGGTGTTGTCTACTATCTATCTTATCTCTCTCTTTTGCATGTGTTCTCTTAGAGGGTAATGCCTCCCATCGATGTGTTTACTATACCATCGGTTCATGTCGCCAACCTCGAGCCTACTGGAGATGGGACTCGGGGTTCATTATCTCCCTTCTCACATTGCCGGCCCATGTGGGGTACACTTTGGGGGGATGGGGTCATGATAGAGTGGTATCATAGGTCTGTTTGATAGATAGGATGAAGATTGTAGTTACGCACAGGGGAGGTTGCATGGGTTAGAAGGGAAACATTTTCAGCTAAGTTTAGTAAGCACCTTAAACATGGGAGACTGGCTGAGACATGTGTATTTAGGGCCCCCTATGATTTGATGCACGGACCATTAAGTTTACAACACCTAATAAATTAAGTGATACTGGTTGCTGGGTAGAGACCTAGGAATGGAGAATGCATCATTCTTCTTTGCGCCTATGTTTGAATGGGTAGACCTTGAGATATGTCAACCTAAATGAGTAAAAGAAAACAATTAATTAATGTTTATGTATTCTAAATTCTGGGTTTGGAGCTCTAATTGTTTTCTATTTTTCAGGTATTTCTCCAGGTCGACTCCCTCATCAGGTTTGTGTGGAATATGTTGAGTAAGTTGTGCCAGCAGATCACCGCAGAGTAGAGGTCGACGATGATGATGCTTGGAGGAGGACCCTATGAGAGTTTCAGTGCCAGAGTCTATAGAAGTATGAGGGTTCTGTTTTATATACGATCATGGAAGCTTGGTTGGGAGAGGTTGATATAGCTTTCAGTTCAATCGTGCTCATAAGGAGCACTGGGTGTCATTGGTTGTGAAGATGCTGCGTGGGGCAGCGAGGCACTGGTGGTTCTTGTTCCTCAGGGATCGCAAGGATTCGACAATGTTTTGGTAGAAGTTCTGAGAGCAGTTCATATCTTATTTTCGTTCTTCAACCAAGAAGGCGGGTAGTCACCAAGAGATGCCTACCCTTTGGTAAGGGATCTCTACTGTGCGAGATTTCAGAATCCGTTTCAGGAACCTTTTGCGATATGCTTTAGACCTATTTCCAGGTGAGGAGGCTAGGGTGAGGCATTTAGAGGAGTCCTTGCATCCAGATATCTAGTTTCAGGTCACCCCATTTATGCTAACGACATATCTCGTGGTGCTGGTGAGAGCAGAGGTCATTCATAGGATGGTGGCCAGAACCAGATCATCACGAGAGGGGAGTCGTTTGGATTTCCCATGAAGTAGAGCTATGGCCCAAGGTTCTCGGTTTTTAGGAAAGAAGAGTTTTTGTTCGACCGTGGGTAGGTCCCAGCCATCAAGGTCTCATTTCTCCGGTGGCGGTGGCTCTCAGATGTATGTTATAGGATCAGGCGATTGTTTTTCTTGTGGAGGCCGAGGGAATCAGCAGCAGGACTATCCGACCTACCAGAGCATTCATCGTGTGTGAGGTGCTCTCCTCTAGGTTCCTCTGTTGAGGAAATTTCAGCCGAGGTAGTAGTAGAAGGTTACACTAGCTTTGGATTAGTAGGTAGATGATGTGGTAGGCATTGGACAGCCCTGAGACGCTCCTCGTCCTCAGAGAGCTATGCGCAGCCATGGAGGTGGTCGCCAGTAGGGTCAGAGAGATCATGGAGCCAATCGTGGTTAGCTTCATGCTTTAGCATTGCTAACTCCGGGTGAGCGAGACGTCATTCGAGGTACCCTTTTCTTGTTTTCTATTTGGGTGTATGCTTTGTTTGATTCAGGAGAGACACACACATTCATATCACCTACCCTTGTCCATGCTTTGGGGCATGAGGTAGAGAGGATTCCAGTGCCCTTGGCATTGACTACGCCAATTGGAGGTCGAGCTGACTTGTTTGAAGTATGTGGAGAATGTGAGCTAGTGTTGGGGCAGCACCGCTCTTTGGGAGATTTCCTATGTTTACGAATACAACCATATGATGTCATCCTTGCCATGTATTAGTTGTATTTGGTGTAGGCTATTGTGAATTCCTTCAGGAGACAAATCACATTCTTTGATGTTGATGGAGAGACAATGGTGTTTGTTGGAGAGTGTGACCCTCTAATGGGTCAGAGGCATGTTCCTTCCATATCATCCTTGATGGCTAAGCTGATGTTTAGTTCTTCGAAGGACCAGTCATCAGCATTTCCTATGGCCGTGGAGGAGTACCCTGATGTCTTTCCAGAGGAGGTTGTATCATTACCCCCTCGATGGGAGATCGAGTTTGGGATCGATCTAAAACTAGAAGAATCTCTTATCTCTATGTCTCCATATAGGATGTCCCCTTCCAAGTTGCGAGTTCTACATATACAACATGATGGTCTGTTGTAGTGTGGTTTTGTTCAACCAAGTATGTCAACTTGGGGTGCACCAGTTTTTCTTGTGAAGAAGGCTGATGGAAATTTTCAGTTCTGTGTTGATTATCATTTCTTGAACAAAGTGACAGTGAAGAACCTCTATCCTCTTCCTTAGATTGATGATCTATTTGATCAACTGAAGGGTGTAAGTTGGTTCTCAAAGATCGATTTGCGGTCATGGTAACATCAGATGTGGGTAAGAGATGAGGATATTCTGAAGACTTCTTTTCATTGTCATCATGGGCATTATGAGTTTGTTGTGATGTCGTTCGGTGTGACAAATGCTCTTGTTGTGTTCATGAGGTTAATGAATGTTGTGTTGTGTGAGTTCCTGGATACGTTCATGGTGGTTTTCATCGATGACATCCTTGTGTACTCCGCATCTGAGGAAGAGCATGAAGAACATCTACATGTCGTTGTGGGAGATCTGCATCATCAACAATTTTTTGGGAAGATGTAAAAGTGTGAGTTTTGGGCTCAAGAAGTCTGTTTCTTGGGGAATTTGTATCTTAGCAGGGAGTAGTTGTGGATCCATTAAAGATAGAAGTAGTTGTGTCTTGGGAATCCCCCAATACAGTTTCAGAAGTGCGGAGTTTGCTTGGTCTTGCAGGCTATTACAGGAGGTTCGTGGAAAATTTCTCTTGGGATGTGACTCCTTTGACAACATTGACCAGGAAGGATTAGGTGTTCATGTGGAATGAACAGTGTTAGATAGCATTCGAGTATCTAATAGAGAAATTAGTAAGTGCATCGGTTCTTTGTCTTCCAGCTGAAGGATTTCAGTTTGATGTTTTCTGCGATGCTTCACATCTGGGGTTAGGCTGTGTTCTGATGCAACATAGGACTGTTGTTTCTTATGGGTCTTTGTAGTTGCATCCCCATGAATGTAACTATTCCACCCATGATCTTGAGTTGGAAGCCATGGTTGTTTCTCTGAAGTTGTAGAGACATTACCTTATCAGCGAGTGCTTCATGGTCTTTACCGTTCATAAGAGCCTGAAGTATGTTTTCTCCTAGCATGACTTGAACATGAACCAGTATCGGTGGTTGGAGTTATTACAGGAGTACAAATTTGAGATTTCGTACACATCTAGGAAATGAAATATTTTAGCCGATGCACTGAGCAGGAAGTCACGTAGTGATGTAGTGCATGAATCTGGGGATTCTTGGAGAGTTATGGAGGAAATTTCAGCATTACATCTAGATATGGGAGATTTTGGGGGAAGAGGTTGTCTTTTACATATGATGGTGTGTTCATCTATAGTGTAGTAGGTGGAAGATTCATAGTTTGGGGATCTTGAGGGAGAAGTCTGGAGAGACCGAGTTGTTTGTGGTGAAGCCCCTGATGGTTGGTCTGACGATGAACAACACCGAGTATGGTATCATATAAGACTTTTTCTTTCCTTTGGCCATGCATGACATGGTTCTTAGAGAGTTCCATATTTCACCTTTGGCGGTTCATCCTGGCATGAAAAAGATGTACTCAGCCTTGAGGAGTCAGTTTTGGTTTCCTCGGTTGAAGCGTGCAGTTGTGGAGTTTGTGTCTTGATGTTTGGTCTGCCAAAAGGTGAAGGCCAAGAACCGTCTTCCTCGTGGTCTAATCTATCCATTAGATGATCCTCAGTGGAAGTGGGAGGACATCGCAATGGACTTTATTACTAGTTTACCTCGAGCTCAGGGAGTACATGATGTTATTTCAGTGGTAGTGGATTGTTACCAAAATCAGCCCACTTCATAGCGATCAAAGAGTCAAGATCAATGGAAGTTTTGTTGAGGAAGTATCTGGAGGAGGTGGTGAGACTTCATGGAGTCCCAAGGATGATCATTTATGATCAAGATCCTCGTTTTACCACTTGGTTGTGGAGAGGTCTTAAGCATACTTTTAGTTCTTAGTTATGCCATAGCATTGCTTTCCATCCAAAGACAGATGGTCAGACAAAGTGAACCATCTAGACTCTCGAATACATGTTGCGATCTTGTGTCTTGGATTTTGGAGGTTCGTGGATAAGGCACATAGCATTGGAATAGTTCTCTTAAAAAAATATATTTCACTCCACCATTTGTATGGCTCCATTTGAGTCCTTGTATGGCCGACCATGTCATTATCTGTTGTGCTGAACTAGGGTTGGAGAGTCATTAATTCTCAGATCGGAACTAGTATAGAATACAACAGAGATGGTTCAGGTGATTCCTGAGAGGATGAAAGAAGCACAGGATCATCATAATTCTTAAGCTTATCAATAGAGGAGACCCTTGGAGTTTAAGGTTGGGGATCACGTGTTTCTGATGGTGACTCCCCATCATGGGCAACAAAGGTTCGGTAGCAGGAGTAAGATTTCTCCCTGGTTTTTTGGTCTTTCGAGGTTTTGGCTCCGGTTGGAGCTATGGCATATCAGATTGGAATTCCCTCATAGATGATCCAGATACATGATGTGTTCCATGTATCACAGCTCCATCGTTATCTTCATGATGACTTTCACGTCATCGATTGGAGAAAGATCGATGTTGAGAATGGTGAGACCTTCGAGGAGAGGCAGGTGGAGATCCAGGAATGCAAGGAGAAGGTGTTTCATGGGAATTCTATTCCCTTGGTTCAGATCTTGTGGTGACATGGTGGTGTTGACCAGAGTACTTGGGAGCAGGAGTCTCAGATGTGTGTCCAGTACCAAGAGTTTTTTTAAGTTTTATGAAGAGTTTTCTTTGATTCTTTCTTTTTTGTACCTTTGATGGTATGTTATTCTTGAATCGTTTGGATATGGAATTTTTGTTCCCTTTCTCTCAGATGTTGAGGTTTTGTTCCACCTTTTGAACAACTCAGGGCGGTTTTCCCATGAGATTTATCTTACACGGTGGTTGTTCAGACCACACTTTTATTTTGGGTTGGTTTTGATTTCTCGAGGACAATAATATTTTGAGAGGTATATAATGTAATGGCCCGGACCTCTCTGGTCCATTCCTTTGTTGAATTATAGTTTTTGAGGAATTCTGGGAGGTTAGGGTGTCTTTTTCCAAACACTTTTCCAATTTTTCTATTATGTGAAAAGTGTTTCCAGAATGGTAACCTTCTAACAGTGACCTTCTAATGGTAGACTTGAACAGTGTTTCCAGAATGGTGAGGTTCTAACAGTGACATTCTATCGGCAGACTTGTACAGTGTTTCAAGAATGGTGAGGTTCTAACGGTGACCTTCTATCGGTATACTTGAGCAGTGTTTCTAGAACGGTGAGGTTCTAATGGTGACCTTCTATTGGTAGACTCGAACAGTGTTTCCAGAATGGTGAGGTTATAATGGTGACCTTCTAATGATAGAATTTAACAGTGTTTCCAGAACGGTGAGGTTCTAACAGTGACATTCTATCAATAGACTTGAACAGTGTTTCCAGAATGGTGAGGTTCTAACGGTGACCTTCTAAAGGTAGACTTGAACAGTGTTTCCAGAACGGTTACCTTATATTGGTGACCTTCTAACGGTGACCATGAATAGTGTTTCTAGAATGGTAACCTTCCAACGGTGACATTCTAATGGTGACCATGAATAGTTTTTTCAGAATGGTAACCTTCTATCAGTAACCTTCTAATGGTGTCCATGAATAGTGTTTCCAGAATTGTAACCTTCTAACAGTGAACATGAATAGTGTTTCCAGAACGGTAACCTTCTATCAGTGACCTTCTAATGGTGACCATGAGCAGGGTTTTCAGATTCCTACAACTCCGTCGTTTTAACGTTAAATTTGAAATAAATTGGTTTTTAAAGACCTATAAAAGTTTTTTAAAGCCGTTTCATAGTCTTAAATTGTATTATTAAATCACTAAGGACTCAGAGCCTTTTAATAATCGAAAAACCCATGGTCTTGGTCAAGATACACTTGTTAAGGAAAATATGGAAACTGTTTCGTATCCCTTAAACATAGGATCTGATTCCTCTCGAGAGTCCTTTCCTTCTATCTTTCCCTCTACTCTTTCTTTTTGAGGTTCCCTGAACCATTCTTCTCTGATGGTTTGCACATCTGTGGTCCAGTCGTTGGTTGAGAAATTCCCAAGGAGTTTATGCTTCTTGCACGCCCCTTATTCCGGTGTGAGGAATTGATGGTCTATCATTGATCGTCTATTGGATGAGGTAGGGGATTCGTTTCTTCTCTATTATTTTACGTGAAAACGTAGATTTATCATGTTTTATACCTCGGGATCACAATGGAATTGGCATAATAAATATTTGAACCAGAGAAATAAATTAATATCAATCGGTTGTTATTGCCTTATCCTTTGCTAGATAGTGTCATATCTATGCTTTCCTTGTTTAGATTTGTGTTCTTGATGGAAATTGGTAAAGACCATAAACCATGAATTAGTGGATAATTATTATGGCTAAAATAAAGAGGCATGCAAACGAATCCAGTTGTTGTTGTAATTTGATGCTAATCAAATTGATACAGTAAGCATGTTTAATTATTGGTGATAGATTACTGTTTAGGTTTACCATCACTAGAAACTGTGAATAATAAATCAGATAATTCAATATGGATTAAAGAACGAGTTGTTTGGTAAATGTTGATTCCATGTAGGGTTCTGAGTTACCCTATTGATTGCTTGGGGCCAAGAGCCCAGTTGCATAGTTGCTTGTTTCCTGCTTTTTGTGTTGTGATGTGAGCCTGGGATGGCTAAGCCTGGAAGACTATTGTGATATGTAGGGCAGGGATGCCTAGTGGTTGTGGTAGCAATTGATGCCTAGAAAGGTTAGATGCATCGGTTTATGCATATGGGTGTCGGGGAGGACACCAGAGATGTTATAATGTGTTGAAGCTGGGCTTAACTGTTGATGTAAATGTTGTTTGTTTCTTGAACCTGTTGTTTTGTTATCTGATTTACGTTCCCCAATTCTTGAGGCAGATGGTCTTGAAAAACCTTCTTCCAAAAGAGGTGAAGAAGCGTGGGGTATGCCACGTGCTTTCTGCGTTTAGCTTCCCAAGGATGGATGGTTCTACGCTCCTCCTATTGGAGTCAAAGACTCGATGGTTAGTTATACTACTCACCGTGTTGAACCTCTGTGTTTGGTATCTTAGGATTCTTTTCAAAGAATTCATGGAGTTAGGGGAACTGTAAAGCTATTAATAAATAAGTGAATAAATTATTTTGAACCCATGGGGTTGGAGATTGCTGGGAGACAATGTTATTGTTATACTTCTGAAGAACTACGGACTTGGTTAGTTATGCTTGGAGGGCATGAAACATTATGTTGTGGGTTCTAAAATGAAATATTGATATGAAAACAGTTATTTTATGATTAAATAATTAATTAACATAATGTGTTGCTGAGAAAAAGGGATATGATGATTTAATAATGCTCTTTAAATGGTTGTGTGCTTTTAGGATTTCTAGGCTTACCAGTGGAAGTTGGGAGTCCGGGAGACGTTGGCTGCAGTTGTGTCAGAGAATATGTTTTTCCCATAGTTTGGTTGTGAGGTATATTATATCATGTAATTTTTTTTTGTTATACGCTACTCCACCCTGTTGGTTAGGGCCGCTGACATCCCTGGGATTTGGAGATCTGGGAGGGTGTTTTCCCCAACATCCTGGTGGGATGATGGATGGTTAACTAACCCCTTTGGCCTCACACTCTTCTCTTGGTAGTTACTTGTGTTGGTATGCATGGCAGTTATTTTTCCCATATATGTGTGTAGAGGGCTATAATGGCTTGTGTTTATTTCACAGACATATATTTCGGACATAGTTTCCTTTGGACTATTAAAGGTATAACGTGTATAGGTTGTGATGGCATGGGGATCCTTACTTGGCGTATGAGTTGTAATGGATTACAGTATAATACCCGATGTATGATACACGTTATACAAGCTATGGTGGCTCTCGGAAACTACCTGGTTACTTTGGTTGTGTGGATGTGGTGGGGATTTGCACGAGGTGTATGTTGTGGTGCTTCACCCAAGTGTCTGCAAGATATCCTTTTTGGAGAGAGATACTTAGGATATGCGACGTTTGGGCAAAGAAGAAAACCAGTGGGGAAGTAGTAGCAAGGTACCCTTGAATTTATTTACTCTATTATATACTCTTGTATGTGATACTTGGTGAGAGTAGCCATGCTGGGGCTGTGAACTTATTATACCTAGTTAGGTGATGAGTTAGTTTCACTTGTTGTTCATTGTGCTTTAGCATGCCTTATTTACTTTTGCAAAAGAGGATCCATGGAGGATCCTACTAAGTATACTGTTATATTGACCCAATGTTATAAAATGTTTTTCAGGGCACTTGGAGCAGGTTGGAGATCAAGCTAGTTACTACTACCTTGTTGGTTTTTGCAGGACCTGCTCGGGATTTGTGGTCGCTGATGTTTTACTTTCTTTTGGTACTTTCAGTTTTTCCACGATCAGTTGTAGTAGTTTTTGCATGACATTACATTAGTGTAATTGGGTTTTAATTTATATTCTATTCTGATATGGTGTTGTTTGGTGTCTATATTATCTCTCTCTTTCGCATGTGTTCTCTTAGAGGGTAATGCCTCCCATCGATGTGTTTACTATACCCTCGGTGCTAGTTGCCAACACAGGTCCTACTAGAGGCGGGACTCGGGGGTTCATTATCGCCCTTCTAACGTTGTCAGCCCAGGTGGGGTGCACTTTGTGAGGAGGGGGTTGTGATAGCCCATATTAGTAGAGAATTGAAGCACATGGAACTCAAATAGGCGCATAGGGTTAGTGATAGGTTATTTTTCTGCAGTTCTGTTGACACTTGTTGAAAACAAGTCTGGACCATCGATAATTAGAGGTACAATTCGTATAGGTTCTATGCTTTCTAGTGCTTCATTTGATATAGAAGGCATAAATTATTATAAATCAACTCAAAATATGAATGGTTTGAGTATGAAGGTGGAGTTTCTGAGTGGGGTTATGAAAATTGACATGTCATTGAGATGCAGTCGAAGGTTTTCTCTTTGTGAAAAGGGTGTCCCCAAGAGGTCAGTGAGTATCGATTCGTTTGGGAACTATACGTACAGGATATGTCTTGACTCTGGGTATGGATTGTCTAGTATCTTACTGATCCCATATCTATTGTTACTATAGGAGAGTGTCCTTCACATATCTTGAGGGGGACATATATATTCATCAGGGAGAATGGGATATCCAAGTAGGATGTGCAGGGAAAATTCATCAACAACTAGGGGAGATCACCACCCTAGTTGTGAGTCTTTTCTTAGATGATGGGGGTATAGAGCATAGTGACTTTTATCCCAAAGTAGGTCAGTTTTAGGATGTGTTTCTTAAAACCTTTTTAGGGTTTTCACCTGAGAGAAATTTGAGATTATAGTTAAGCTAATTCCTAGGGATGAACTAGTTTCTATTCTGCAATATTGAATGGAATCAACAGATCTTATAGAGCATGATAATAAACTAGAACAATTAATAGATAATTGATTTGTTCATCCAATTATTTCTTTATAGGGTTCTCTTGTTTTTTTCTAAGAAGGATGAAATGAATTTGAGTTTATGTGTAGATTAAAGGATATTTAACAAGAAGATAGTTATGAACCGGTATCCTCTTTTGTGTATTTATGATCTCTCTGATCAAATATGGGGTATTTTTACTCTCCATGATTGATTTTAGGTCAGTGATTCATCATTCAAGTTTGTAACATTATAATATACCATTGTCTACATTCAAGAGTAGGTATTTGC
The DNA here is from genome assembly GCA_963277665.1 of Viscum album. NCBI lineage: Eukaryota > Viridiplantae > Streptophyta > Magnoliopsida > Santalales > Viscaceae > Viscum > Viscum album. The sequence continues at coordinate 1,795,271,869 of OY728158.1, forward strand.
TTACATGAGTTTGTTGTGATTCAATTTGAATTGAAAAATGATTCTTCTATGTTCATGGAATTTATTAAAGGAATACTCCTGTAATAACCCAAAAATTTCAATAAAAACATTTCGTGGTAATTTGATGTTGTTTTGAGACATAGAACTTTGACGGTACATGATTTCGAGGCCCGGTGAGCCCAGAATTGAATTTTGAACTTTCTTTAATTTCACATAAGAAACGTGAAAGTGGGTTTTCCAAAATTTTAAACCAGTGCTTGGATTGAAATTCTGAGTGCACTGTTGTGTTCAGAAAACCGATATTCTCTTATGAAAGTATTAACAATGACCGGCATGGGTTGTATGGAAAAGTTATTTTTTAGGCGATAAAGAAAAAGTAATATGAAAATAGAAATATTATTTTGTTTTTGTTTTTGTTTTCTTTTATTTTCACTGTAGTGTAATGGAAACAACATTATGAAATAGTGTAACCATTACACTATTTCAATAATTAATCAACATAACAGCACGTCATCACACTGTAATAAAAATGATGTGACACAATGCCCTTTTAATTGAGTTACCACGTTGGAAGAACAAGATCAAAAGATAGATCTCTACTGATGAGAATTCGCTATAAGAATATTCCAATAAAGAATGATCAATGCCACTAGAAGCATGAATCCCCGTAGATGGATCCTATCAATGATGAACCATATCAATGTAGGGGTTTGTTGTTGGATTTAGTTTCTTTCTAGTTTTTATCCCTATGCGACAAACGTGGGTAAACCCACTAACTAGTTTACCTGCATATCAGTCACCCTGTGGGATATGGGTTTTGGTTTACATGACGATTAGATGAGGATTAAGATTTAGTGATTGTTTTATGATTAATGATACCATGAACTAGAACAACCCCGACCTGAGACGAACAAGGATGGGTTGTTCCTTTTGAGTGTTCTTGGTCGTTTCCCATGTGTTCTTCGTGGAACAACAACGAAATCGGCAAGTCCACGACATCCAGCCATGGAGGAAGAGGAACCCATGACAATCGGCCATGGGTGGTTGAAAAAAGGACACAAGACGTGGTGGGAAGGCCGCGTCTGGCGACCGAGGCAGCAGAAGGCAACAGATTTCAAGGGCCAGCCGCGCGGAAGGGAAACTGAGACGCAGTGGGGAGGCCTCATCCAGCGAGAGGAGCCACGACCAGTGGCTAAAGCTATATAATGATGGAAGCGGCTAGTAGAAATCATGTTATTTTAGGGATGCGGCTGAGCGACCAAGTCCTGGGGGAAGAGCTACGGTCGGTAACCACGACGGGAGGCTGGACCCTCGACCAAGTCGCGGGTCATGCTGGAAACCTGTTCTACATGAGCGGACTGGGGTAGATTGGCAGCACCTGCTCGGGTGCCACGTCGGAGGAGGCAGACCGCATGGGTGGGTCACGGTGTGTGGAAGGGAGGCGGCTGGCCTTCAGCAGGCCACATGTGATGTGAACCAGATGCCAGAGGGGCATCTGGGCTGCAGTAGACCGGCCCGCCGAGCGGGCCGCTCTAGGGTGCATAAGCCGGGTAGCCATACGGCCCGATATGGGATAATTAGTCGGCTCATCATATGGTCTAGGCCAGACAGAAGGGAACCGGGACGCTGGGGTGTCCAAGGATAGAAAATGACTGACTCGCAAGTTGCGGGATGGGCGGGAGAAAACTAGGTCGCTGGGCAACCCAGCGGGCTGGACCCCTGCCCGAACCAGGACGGGTTCAGCAAGGCACAACAACCCTGGCCCAAACTAGGCCAGGTCAGGTCAGTTGAGAAAATTTGGGGAAAGTGGGGCCTTGGGCCGTGTTGTTTAGGATGGTCCGACCCGGTCGGACCAAGCTCAGACGCAACCGACCACTGTTTACTAAAATGCTAATATCTATCAAACAAAGCGTCCGTTTTTGGAGCCATCTACAGAGACGGAACACTTGTGACGAGACTTTCCATTGGGTATACCCTAAGTGAGACTTTTTGATATTTGAAATGTGACCTTTTGCTTGAGGAGAAGATACTCCAGGAATCAAGCGTGCTAATTGCTGGAATTCAGTGGCTAGCTGTGATGTAATGAGTGAATTTAGTGGTTGGCTATGGAGTGACCTCTCAGTGGTCAGTAGTGGAGCAGCCTCAATGGTCAGAATCAGAGCGAACTCAGTGGTCATTAGCAGAGCGACCTCAGTGGTTGGCAGGGATGATTCTCTCAGCAGTATAAGACGATCAAGCTTTAATAATAACCATGTTTCCTTATGTACTTTAAGTTATACCTTGTGTGATCCATCTTTTGGTTTGTGATTTACTTTAAGATCTTGCTTTGTGGTATTTCCTTTGTGAATTTCTGCGAGACCTTCGAGGGACTCAGGGTCCCAACTGAGTATTTTTATACTCACCCCTGCACGAGCTTCACCCTCACGTGTTGTGTCTGGTGTAGTCAATCGTCTCTTCGATGCAGATCTTGGTGGGCTGGGAAAAGGTGGATCTTAGTGATACATACCTTGGTGGTCTGGGACTAGGTAGAGCTCATTGATGGTAGAGTAGACAAGACACTTCTTCTGCAGCTTCAGACCACTACCTGTTGTACCTCTCGTACCCCTTGTGGTTTAATTTTCATGATCACAATCACTCTCTTATTTATCTAATCTTGTTTTAAGTGTTTGTGTTGATAGGAAAAAGGTTGCCAAGGAATTAGGCCAAGAAGAAGTCAAAAGTGGACTGAATTTCAGTCCACCGGCCAACCGGTGGCTTCACCACCGGCCAGCCGATGGAGCCTGGACAGAAGGCATCCTTCTGTCCAGACCACCGGCCAACCGGTGTCACACCAGCGGCCAGCCGGTGGCACCTGGACAGAAGGCTGAGCCACTGCCTCAGCACCGGCCAACCGGTGGCCTCAGCACCGGCTAGCCGGTGGCACCCAGCAGAATAGTGTTTGCTACTGCCTCAGCACCGGTCAACCGGTGGCCTCCTCACCGGCCAGCCGGTGGCGCCTGGACAGAAACCCTCCTCCTTTTTACAAGCACCGGCCAACCGGTGTCCTTGTACCGGTCAGCCGGTGGAGCCAGTCAAACTAGCGGTTGGGCCTTTGACCAGACCTGTCCACTTGCCTCCAAACGGCTCCAAAGGCCTCTCCAATGGCTCCGAAGCACCCCAAAGGCCATTTGAGGGTTCCCCCTCTATAAATAAAGGACTAGGAACCCCCGGAAGCTTAAGGAACAACGTCGGAACTATACGGAAGCCCACGGGAACATTTTTCCATCATTTGGCTAACCTCCGGCGGATTGCTTCAAGGAATCCCAACTTGCTCCAACCAATTTCCACATCCAAGGAGCATCATCAAAGAAGCTTGGGAGTGCTCTTCATCAACTCCTTCAATCCATTGGCGCCCAAGGCTTCTCCCATTACGGTTTTTAATGTTTTATTTTTTTGAGCATCAATTTGAGTTTGTGCCTACAAACTCCCATTTCTCTCATCCTCCATTCTTTTGGGTTTTCACATCACCTTTAAGGTGTGAAGAGGTTAGTCAAGCCTTTCCTTTTAAAAGGCTTGAATCATAGGTGAGCTAGCCTTCACCTGTAAGAAGGCTAGTGGGTTCTTGCTCAACCATTGAAAGCAAGTGGGTTCTTGCATAACCATTAAAAGAAAGCTGTAATAGGTTCTAGACTAACCTTAAAGTCTAGTGGGTTTTTGCTAAAACCATTAAAAAGAAAGAGGTAGTAAATCTCTCAACGGTTGAGTTGGGAGCAGAGACGTAGGCTTTGGGTTAAGCCGAACTCTGTTATCAAGTTGTGTGTTTTTACGCTTTTATTTCCGCTGCATTTATACTTTGATTGTAAATTGTTTTATTTTTTTTAAAAGGCAATTCACCCCCACTCTTTCCATCACTTCCTTTCTTCTCTGCCCAACAATTGGTATCAGAGGAAAATTTGAGTAATACCTTCACCGGTTTCAAATTTAAGATCCATTGTGATGGCATCAACCTCTTTCGCCCCCGAAGGCTATTCTTTGGGTTGTGCTCCATTCTTTGATGGAACCGACTATACTTATTGGAAAACCCTCATGACCACATTTCTTAGAAGTATTGGCTATCCCATTTATAAAATTGTCATGCATGGTTATTCTCTCTCCTCTCCCGATGAATCCAAATGGACCCAAGCCGATATTAGAAATTTCGAGCTTGATGGCAAAGCCATGAACGCTCTACATTGCGGCCTTGATCATAATGAGTTCAATCGAGTTTCCACATGCACCTCATCACATGAAATCTGGAAACTATTGGAGGTTACCCATGAGGGGACCAAAAAAGTTTAGGATACTCGATTGGACATGTACCGTCAAGATTTTGAGTCTTTTTCCATGCATCCATCCGAATCTATTACTGAAATGTTTACACGCTTTACTGATGTTTGCAATGGGAGAAAGTCCCTTGGTGATGATGTTTCTGCAGAGACGATGGTCAAGAAGATCCTATGGATCCTACCAAGCTCATGGGCACCAAAGGTCACGACAATCCAAGAAGCAAAGGACATCAAGAACATGCTGGTTGAAGAGCTCATCGGATCCCTCATGACCTACGAGATCACCATGAGGAGGCAAGCTGAAAAGGAAGGCAAACCGATCAAAACTCCAAAGAACATCGCCTTCAAAGTTCAACAAGAAGAAAGCTCCTCCTCCTCATCATCTTCCTCTTCAAGTGGCGATTCAGAAATGGAGAATCTTGCCTGCAAAATGCACAAGTTCATGAAGAAGCACAAGAAGAAGAAATCCCGCAAGGCTCAACCCAACGAAAAATCCGAGCCCAAGGTAAAATGTTACGGGTGTGGCGAGAAAGGCCATTACAAGCCCGATTGCCCACTCAACAAGAAAAAGTCCAAGCAAAAGGAGAAGAAGAAGGCTTTCAAAGCCACATGGAGTGATAGCTCCACATCCTCCTCCTCCTCCTCCTCGAGAGAGACAACGGTAACAAATGTCTAATGGCATTACATGAGGTAACATCTTCCGACTCCTCATCCTCTTGTTCTTCAAATTAAATTTTTTTGAATCATTTATCCTATGAGGATCTCCAACATGCAAGAGATCAATTGGAGGAAGGTTTTCACGAACTTTCTTCCAAACTTGTTGCATTAAAAAAGAATTTCAAAAAACTTTCTTCGGAAAAGGAACAACTTCTCAAAGCAAAGGAGGAGTTGTCACTCAAAGTTCAAAACCTTCCCAATGTTGATTCCTTTAATTCAACTATCAAAGATTTAAGGGAATCTCTTGCCAAGTTCACCCAAGGGGAACAAAATCTGACCAAACTACTAGGTTCCCAACGTGTATCTAGAACCACCCAAGGGCTTGGCTATTCCAAGCATGCTTCCTCTTCCCATGCTCCAACTATTTTTGTAAGGGGGATCTCCCAATTTAAATTTTTCAATTATTGTAAAAAACCCGGGCACTTAATTTATGAGTGCAATTGTAAAAATGCCCGGTATGGTAGGCCCAAAACCATTTTCTTAAATGATGAATTTTTTAGGAGAAGACCCGCCACTAGACAAGTGTGGATTGAAAAATCCCTTCTAGCGAGTCTCTCCGGGCCAAAATTTGTTTCGGTTTCAAAAACCACTCCCCGGGGATTTGTTGTTTTTATTTAGGGGGAGTTAGGATTGTTTAAGTTTTTTTTAAAAAAATTCGATTCAAAATTTTCAATTTTCAATTCAATTTTAAATTCAATTATCAATTCAATTTTCAATTTCAATTTTCAATTCAATTTTCAATTTCAATTTTCAATTCAATTTTCAATTTCAATTTTCAATTCAATTTTCAAATTCAATTTTCAATTCAATTTTAAATTTCAATTCAAAATTTTAAATTCAAAAAATTTCAATTCAAAACATTAATTTCAAATTTTTCAATTCAAATTTCAAAAATTTTCAATTGATTTAAAATCTCTATTCTTGGTTTAAAATATCTTTTCCCTCAATCAAGTTTTATGCCCCGTGCTATTTTGATAACCACAAAGGGGGAGAAACGCTTGGTTGATTGGGGGAAAAATATTTTAAAGCATGCCTTTCATTTCATTTTTACATTGTTTGTTTTGGTGATTGTGATCATCAAAATAGGGGGAGATTGTTGTACCTCTCGTACCCCTCGTGGTTTAATTTTCATGATCACAATCACTCTCTTATTTATCTAATCTTGTTTTAAGTGTTTGTGTTGATAGGCAAAAGGTTGCCAAGGAATTAGGCCAAGAAGAAGCCAAAAGTGGACTGAATTTCAGTCCACCGGCCAACCGGTGGCTTCACCACTAGCCAACCGATGGAGCCTGGACAGAAGGCATCCTTCTGTCCAGACCACCGGCCAACCGATGTCACACCAGCGGCCAGCCGGTGGCACCTGGACAGAAGGCTGAGCCACTGCCTCAGCACCGGCCAACTGGTGGCCTCAGCACCGGCCAGCCGGTGGCACCCAGCAGAATAGTGTTTGCTACTGCCTCAGCACCGGCCAACCGGCGGCCTCCTCACCGGCCAGCCGGTGGCGCCTGGACAGAAACCCTCCTCCTTTTTACAAGCACCGGCCAACCGGTGTCCTTGTACCGGTCAGCCGGTGGAGCCAGTCAAACTAGCCGTTGGGCCTTTGACCAGACCTATCCACTTGCCTCCCAACGGCTCTGAAGGCCTCTCCAACGGCTCCGAAGCACCCCAAAGGCCATTTGAGGGTTCCCCCTCTATAAATAAAGGACTAGGAACCCCCGGAAGCTTAAGAAACAACGTCGGAACTATACGGAAGCCCACGGGAACATTTGTCCATCATTTGGCTAACCTCCGGCGGATTGCTTCAAGGAATCCCAACTTGCTCCAACCAATTTCCACATCCAAGGAGCATCATCAAAGAAGCTTGGGAGCGCTCTTCATCAACTCCTTCAATCCATTGGCGCCCAAGGCTTCTCCCATTACGGTTTTTATTATTTTATTTTTTTGAGCATCAATTTGAAATTGTGCCTACAAACTCCCATTTCTCTCATCCTCCATTCTTTTGGGTTTTCACATCACCTTTAAGGTGTGAAGAGGTTTGTCAAGCCTTTCCTTTTAAAAGGCTTGAATCATAGGTGAGCTAGCCTTCACCTGTAAGAAGGCTAGTGGGTTCTTGCTCAACCATTGAAAGCAAGTGGGTTCTTGCATAACCATTAAAATCATGCTGTAATAGGTTCTAGACTAACCTTAAAGTCTAGTGGGTTTCTTGCTAAAACCATTAAAAAGCAAGCGGTAGTAAATCTCTCAACGGTTGAGTTGGGAGCGGAGATGTAGGCTTTGGGTTAAGCCGAACTCCGTTATCAAGTTGTGTGTTTTTCCGCTTTTATTTCCGCTGCATTTATACTTTGATATTAAATTGTTTTATTTTTTTTAAAAGGAAATTCACCCCCCCTCTTGCCACCACTTCCTTTCTTCTCCGCCCAACACTACCTACACCAACCTGTCAGGTAGAGTCTTGAGCAGACGGTATTCAGCTATAGCGTCTTTACTTTGTGGGGTTTTGGCATTGTATTCTGCCCCCATTTCACATTTAGTTTATTTTCATTCTTCGTGGTGGTACTTGGTGGTGTTTTTATCACCTAGTGTTTACTTTCTATAGTGTGATGTGGTTGTGTGTGTACAGGTTTAAAGGCAACGCTTTCCCTTTTTTGGATATGCCTTCTCGGTGCTATTCACGAGCCCCAGGCCTATGGAAGGTAGGGTTGGGGTAGTCATGACATGGGCCCTAGGGGATGGTTCATGACAAAGTGGTATCAATGGGAGGTCTCTTCTACCATTAGAACTAAGGTTCTGTAAAGTTTTGATGGGGATATTGTGTTTAGTGTTTTGAGTTCGGCTTTTAGGCCAGGGAGTTCAGTGTTGTTGCAGCGGCCAACATATCTATAAACCAGGACCATGAGCTATGTTTTTCGAATAGATACATGAAAACACCATTTCTTATGTTTATGAAAATGTTTTTTTTTTCAGTTTATCTCCTTTGAGTTATCTCACCAGGTATAACTTATTAAACATGGCGCATCATGTTTCCTTTCAGGACGCCTCCACAAAGATAACCAGCCAGGTTTCCAAGGAGGGATCATGTTGATAGTCTACCGAGGAATGCGGCATCGGTACAATGACCGCTTTCAGGGATAGAACCACTGTGTGTTGTACCAGAGGCACCACCCCTCATTCAGTAGTTGTTCATACTAGCCTTAACAGAGGAATATGCATGCAATTTGAGTGTGTTGCATGAGTTCCAGAGGCAGAAACCTCTATGTTTTCAAGGTGAGATAGATCCTCAGGAAGTTGAGGATTGGCTATAGGCAGTTACACTGGGTTTTTACCTGGTGAAGACACCTACAGACTAGATGGTGATTCTAGTCACTGGCCTCTTAAGGGCAGAGTTCTTCTCAGCAATGTTGAGCTCAGTGCATATTTAGGAGCTACTGCACCTACATCAGGGCAACCTTACTATGGCTTAGTAGTCAGTAGAGGTTAGAGAAGGGTGGTCCACAAGGTGGAAGAGGTGGAAGGGGATCAAGTAGAGCATCAGAAGGTGGGAGGAGGTTCGCGGCACTTCCTCCACCACCCCCAGGTGATCCACCATAGGTTTTGGGAGCTGGTGGACAGGGACGGGGCTAGCTTAAGAAGATGGAGGCATATGACATCAGTTCTCCAGAGATAGTTAGAGGTGTGATATATGTCTTCTCCACCCTAGATACAATTTTTATAAACAATGGTATCATTCACTCTTTCCATGATGTGAACCTTTTTTGAAGCTCAGAGTTTCAAGTGGAGCCCTTGGCTTGATCCATACGACTAGAGACTCATATAGGAGGAGATTCAACGATTACACACTGGTGCCAATAGTGTGAGATTACATTTGAGGTGAGTGATTTGGATGGGATATTCTAGTAGCTGCATCGAGGCCTTATGATGTCATCTTGGGTATGGACTGGTTATGTACAGTCCATGCTCATATGACTATTTTAGGCATAGAGTGTGGTCTATCTGCAATTATTGTACCAGGTTTTCCTTTACTGGTGAAAACGAAACATGTGAAGTGCAGGAGGGGCTCACACATATGAGGGTGTAGCCGATTTCAAATTAGTTGGGTAGCCTCACACTTGGTGTAGTCGATGACAGGAGTCCTTAGTTTTTTGCAGGGGTGACAGAGTGTGTGGACGTCTTTCTTGAAAATTTCTCAATGCTACCTCCTTGTAGAGAGGTAGACTTCTACATTGATCTGTACCTACAGACGACACCGATATCTACACCCACATATCAGATGGATCCCGTAGAGAACCAAGAGATGAAGGTATAATTTTATGACTTATAGAAGAAGTGGTTTGTATGTCCGAAGGATTCACCATGGGTAGCCCTAGTGTTGTTTTCCAAGAAGGCAGACATAAGCTTGAGTTTGTGCGTAGACATCCGGCCCCTGAACCAGGTGTCTGTGAAAAAAAATATCATCTAACATGGATTGAAAACCTCTTTGATCAGATGAAGTGAGCGAAGTGGTTCTCAAAGATAGAACTCATATTAGGCTATCACTAGCTTCACGTACAAGATGAGGACATCCCGAAGATGGCCTTCAGAGATCTATACAGTCACTACGCATACTTAGTGATGTCGTTCGGCATGAAGAATGCCCCAATAGTGTTCACAGGACTCATGAATTGGATCTTCAAGCCCTACACGGACCAATTTGTGGTGGTCTTCATCGATGCCATCTTAGTATATTCAGCATCTAAGGAGGAGCATGCTATACACTTGAGAATGGTTCTAGACACGCTTTGAGAGCACCATCATGATGGGAATATATTGAAGGGAAAGTCCTGTATTCAAAAATTCCACTTCTTGAGACACGTCATCTCAGTGGCAAGATTTGTGGTGGATCTAGTGAAGATTGAGGCGGTGCTTTCTTGGGAGCCACCCATTAGTGTTACCGAGGTGCAGAGTTTTCTTAGGTTGGCTAGGTACTACCGTAGATTTGTACCTGACTTCTCCAGGGTAGCAGTACCCATTAAAGCTTTTAAGAAGTAGGGTAAACCCTTCATGTTGATAGAGAAATGCAAGCAGAGCTTTCAATAGCTGAGGCAGAGCTCAAAAAGTGCTCCTATCTTGAGGTTTTCATAGGAGGGTATCGGTTATTTGGTGTACTGTGATACATCAGTTATTGGGAAACATTGTGTTCTCGGGTAGGTAGATGCAGTGATTGATTATGGATCATGACAGTCAAGACCACATGAGCAGAACTATGCAACTCATGACCTGGAGGTAGTAGCAGTAGTCATAGCACTAAAGATGTGTTGACACTACCTGATGGGCGAGCGGTTCATCATCTACTCGGATAAATAGAGTCTCAGATATATCTTCACTCAGAAAGAACTAAATCTTAGATAGCGGTGTGGGATAGAGTTACTTCAGGACTATGATTTCATGATAATCTATACTCTTAGGAAGGGGAACGTGGTGGCAGATGCTCTCAGTCGGAGATCGAGTTCACAACTACTGAATAAGGCCTCAGAGTAGTTGGCCTCAATTAAGAAGTCCTTCATGGATAGAGACGAGTCTATATATATTCCCTTGATGATAGTTTCCCCTTCAATCTTATGGAGATTCAGGGATATGTAACTCAGAGATTGTTGTTGTGAGGCTGTTTGTGCTCAGATATCCACAGGACATGCCCCTAATTGATATTCAGAAGGTAAGGAGCACACCATACTTTTTAGAGGACGCATTGTGGTACTAGTGGCGTTGCGAGAGGATGTTGTTAGGGAGTTCCATACCTCCCCTTTGTTGGTGCATCCAAGAGTGATGAAGATGTACCAGGACCTCTGATGTCAGTAATAGTGGTCAAGGATGAAAAAGGAAATTGCAATGTTTGTTTCCAGATGACTCACTTGACAGCATCTGAAGGCTGAGCATCCAATTCCAGTGGGTTTGACCCAACCACTTGAGATACCAGCATAAAAGTTGGATGGTATATCGATGGACTTAATGACGGGATTACCATTTATGTCCATAAGGCACAATACCATCTAGGTGATCGTTGACGGACTCACCAAGTCGGCCCATTTCATCGCTATTCAAGATCAGGGATTGGTAGAGATCTTGGAATGTCTGTATGTTCATGAGATCGTGCGACCTCACAGGGTTCCTTTGACGATAGTCTCAAACCGTGACACACACGTTACATCCCTGTTGTGGAAGGGATTACAGGAGGATTTCGGGACACTGCTATTCTTGAGCACAACCTTCCACCAATAGACTTATGGTCATTAGAGAGAACCATACAGACCTTGAAGGATATGCTTCGTGCTTGTTTCCTAGTTTTTTGTCACAGTTGGGAGGACCACCTACCATTGGTGGAGTTCACATACAACAATATCTACCACTCCACCATTGGTATGGAACCTTTTGGGGAACTATATGGATGACCATGTGGGTCACCCTTGTGCTAGACGAACCCCAGGGAGTTAGCAATAGTTGTTCTAGAGATGGTGCATGCTACGACTGAGAAGGTAAAAATCATCCATGACCAGATAAAGACTGCGTAGAGCCATCAGAAATCTTATGCAGATAGGCTATAGTGACCATTGGAGTTTCAAGAGGGGGACCACGTGTTCCTATGGGTCTCCCCTATATTGGGAATATGGAGATTTGGTCGGTGTGTCAAGTAATCACCGAGGTTTATCAAACCATTCCTGATATTGCAGAGATCAGGCGAGGTGGCGAACTACTAGGCTAAACCTCCCTAGTTAGAAATGGTGAACGATGTCTTCCATGTATCCCAGCTGAAAAGATACATGCACGACCCTTCCCATGTCATCTACTACGACGAGTTAGAGATTCATGATGGGAAGATGACTGCAAAGTTCCTAGTGGGGATAGAGGATCGACATGAGAGAGTCTTTTGTGGGCGGTATACTCCTCTAGTGCACGTTCGGTGGAAGCACCGAAACCTCCTGGAGAGCACATGTGAGTGGGGGGATCAGATTTTTTCTTAGTACCCCCACCCCCCATTTGTTTGTATAGTCGTCGTTTCAGCTTTTGGGGATGTAAAGCCCTAAGGTGGGGAGAATGTAATATCCCAAAAATTTCATAAAATGTTTCATGGTTATTTGTAGTTTTTTGAGACTTCGAACTTTGATGGCACATGATTTTGAAGCCCAGTGAGCCCAGAAATGAATTTTGAACTTTCATTAAGTTCACTTAAGTAATCGTGTGAGCAGGTTTTCAGAAATTTTGAACCGGTGCTTAAATAAAAAATGCGAGAGAACTATTGAGTTCAGAATGCTGAGATTCACTTAGGGAAGATTGAACATTGACTGGCACGAGTTCTACGGGAAAGTTTTTTTTGGGACTTAAAGAAAATTTTAGAAGAAAATAAAAATATTAATTTATTATTTTTTTTATTTCATATAGTTTCATTGCAGCATAACAGAAATACCGTTACAAAATAGCATAAATGTTATGCTGTTTCAATAATGAAACAACGTAATCGCATGACGTCGCAACGTAACAGAAATGGTATGACACATTTCCCATTAAATTGAGTTACCATGTTGAAGGAACGAGATCAAAAGATAGATCTCCACTGATGAGACTACACCGGAAGAATCCTCCAATGAGGAATGAAGAATGCCAATGGAAGAAAAAATGCCCATGGATGGATCCTATCAGTGACGAACCATCTCGAAGTAGGGGTTTGTTATTGGATTTAGTTTCATCCTCATTCTTATTCCTTTGTGACGAATATAGGTAAACCAACTAACTGGGATACCCGTGGATCGGTCGCCTTGTGGGATATGTGTTTTGTTTTTCATGTGGGTTAGATGAGGATTAAGATTTAGTGATTGTTTTATGATTCTTGATCCCTATAATTGGAAAAACCATGGGATAACATGTAAAATGCCGGGTTGTACTTTTTGGGTGTTCTTGGTGGTTTCCCCCATGTTCTTCATGGCACAACAATGACATCGGCAGGGCTATGTCATCCAGTCATAGTGGAAGTGGAACCCGCAACAATCGGTAGTGGGTGGTTGTGAAAATGAGATGGGATGTGGTGCGGAAGCCGTGCTCGGTGAGCGAGGCTAAGACAAAGTAGCCATGGTGCCAGCAGGCGGCGATCAGAGAGTGTCAACCTTGTGGAAGGGAAATCGGGATGCGGCGGGGCAGCCACCTCCTATGAGAGAAGTCGCGGCCATTGGCCGCAGCGGCTGCTGGAGGGAAGTAGCCAGTGGGCCGCCATGTGAGTAGAGGGACGTGGTAGAGTGGCCATGTCTAGGGGGAAGTGCTGCAGCTAGCGGCCGTTAAGGAAGTCTGGACCCACGACCGAGATGCAGGTCACGCTGGATACCGGTTTCGCGTGAGTGGACCTGGACAGAGGCACGGTACCCACTCGGGTGTCATGTTGGAGGAGGCGGACTGTGTGGGTGGGTCGCAGCATGAAAAATGGATCCATCCATCCGTCAGCTCGCCATGTGTGAAGTGAACTAGATGCCAGAGGGGCGTCCAGGCTATAGCAGACCGGCCCGCTGAGCGGGTTGGTCTAGGATGCCAAGTCGTGATGCAACGTGGCCCAGGCTAGGAGAAACAGTCATCCCACCATTCAGGCTGGGAAGTACAGAAGGGAACCAGGTTGTTGGGGTAGCCTCGGCTAAAACATAACCAGCCCGCTAGTTACGGTTCATGCTGGATACAACCGGGTCTCTAGGTGACCCATTGGGCTGGACCCCTGCCCGAATTGGGCCGGGCCAAGTAAGGCCCAATGGGTCTGGCCCACTCTCCATGCCAGAATAGGATGACCTAGACCTGAACTAGGTCAGGTCAGGTCAGATGAACAAATCTTGGGCATGTGGGGCCCCCGGGCCCGGTTGGTCAGGACGGTTCGACCAGGTCGGACTGAGCTCGAACGCAACCGGCTCCTGTTTACTAAAACACAAATATATATCAAATGAAGTGTCCATTTTATGAGTCATATATGGAGTTGGAACCGTTGTGATGAGATATTCATTTGGGTATACTCTAAGAGAGACTTACTAATAGTTGAAATTCAACCTATGGCATGAGGAGCAGATACACAGGGAATCATGCATGCTAAGTGCAATAATCGAGTTGGTGGATATGACGAGATGACAGACCTTAGTGGTTGGCTGTAGAGTGACTTCTGTGGTCAGTAGTGGAGCAACCTCAATGGTCATCAGTGGAGTTGCCTCAGTGGTCAGCAGCATAGCGTCCTCAGTGGTTAGTAGCAGAGCGACCTCAATGGTCGGCATGAATGATTCTCTCAATAGTATAAGATGATCTAGTTTTAAGACTAATCATTTTACCGTATGTACATTAAGTTCTACTTGGCGTGATCTGTCTTTTACATTGTACATTCCATTGAGTTCTTTCTTTGTGGTATTTCCTTTGTTGATTTTCGAGAGACCTTTAGGGGTCTCAGCGTCCCTACTGAGTATTGTTATACTCACCCCGGCACATGCTTCTTCTGCACATGTTATGTCTGGTGCAGACGATCATCACTTTAATGTACACCTTTTTGGTCTGAGACTAGGTGGAGCATAGTGGCACAAACCATGGTGGTCTGAGAGTAGGTGGAGCTCAGTGACTCCGGAGGATATGGGACAGTTCTTCTACATCTTCAGACCGCATACTACATGTACCCTTCTGGTAGAGTCTTTATCAGATGGTCTTCAACTGTAGTTTCTATACATTGTAGAATTTTGGGCTTGTATTCTGGACCCTTTTCAATTTTAGTTTACTTGTACTATTCGTGGTGGTACTGGGTGGTGTTTTGGTTTACTTAGTGATTAATTTCTATAGTCCTATGTGGTCATGTGTGTACAGGTTTAAAGGAAATGACTTCCCTTTTTGGGATATGCCTTCTTGGTTCTAGTAACAAACCCCTAGCCTATAGATGGTGGGATTTGGGTAGTAATGGCACATGCCTCGAAGTATGGGTCGTGACAGTTCCACCCATTCTTGGATCAGTTTTTCATTGATTTCATCAAGGACATCTTGGTTTAGACCAAGACTCATGATGGCAATTCCAAAAATAATGAATTCATTCTAAGTACTCAATGAGAGAATAGGCTATACGCCATGGAATCTAAATGTGAATTATGGATCGACATGGTAAATTTCATAGATCCCATAATCTCTAAGAACGGTGTGTCGATAGACTGAGAGGATGTTCATGTTGTATTTTCTTGTGAGCTTCACAATAATGTTTTTGATATCTGATGCTTTTTTGTTTGGGTGGGATATTATTGGATTTTTATCCACGAATTTTCTCACTTGGAAGCACTGGATTTAGGAATTATCAAGAAAGGTATCATATTTGAATATATTGGAGCATATGAGAATGCCTTCCACGAGTTAAATAAGCATCTGAGCACTGTAGTAGTTTTGATCCTACCCTCTTTAGGTGATGATTATAGCTTGAATTTGGAAGCCTTCGAGATCAGACATAGAGTAGTGTTTATACAAAGTGATTGATTCATAGAGTTTGGGCCTTGAAAGTTGAGGCCACATGAATGGGATTATCCTATGCATGATCTCGAGTAAGTTGTGGTGGTTTATGATCTAATGTGTTGGTGACATTACCTATTATGTGAATATCCTGTTCTATACTCCAACCAAAAAAGAATAAATTATATATTTCTTCAATAGGATTTTAATTGATGGAAACATAGATGGGTAGAGTTTATGTAGTTATTTTACTTTTAGATGAATATATACCCAGGAATGAAAATAGTGCTATTGATGCTTTGAGCCAAAATACACAGACTCGGGCAGTCCATGAGTATAACTTAGAGTGGAAGATGATAATATTGCTGGATGAGATGAATATAGAGGTATAGGAGGGCCATGAATAGATAGCCCTTGTTTCCTTATAATTTTACCCCACACTTTTGTGACAAATCAATGATATGAAGTATGGGGATCTAGAGTTTTTTTCCTTGTGGTAAATCCTTGAAATAGGGGAGTCACCTTTTGATTAGGTTATATATTACGATGAGATCATCAATTTCCTAGGCCATGTTGTAGTGCTTACGTGTATGCAAGAGGAGTTGATGCGTGAGTCTCATGCATTGAATTGAGAAGTTCACCCTATTTTGAAAAATATGTACCATGATATTTAGTGATAGTATTGGTACCGCGGAATGAAAATAAAAATTTTAGGTTTCGTGACATGATGCTACTACTGTCAGTAGGTAAATGTTTATAATTAGCGATGTGGAGGTTTTTTAAATCCATTTACCATTGTAGAATAAATATTTTATGACATAAACATTTACATTATGGTAGGTCTTCAGAGGACCCCTTGAAATAATTGACATGATTTGGGTGATTAACGAATGATTTAAAAAAATTGTTCCATTTTTTGACAATTCCGGAAACATTCATGTTTGATCGGTTCGGTGATTTTTCGATCCAAAGAAAGCCTATTTGTGTGGAGTTTTATGGAGAATAGTTTCAGATCATGAAATAGGTTTAACATTGTGGTCATAGAAAAGATAAAGAATGCATTGGGTTCTTTGGTGTTTCTATGAATGTGATTCTACCCATAGAAAATCTAGATTTTGGATCATGCTACCTTGGTTCAAGTGGAAATGGTGAGCGCTTTCACCCCAGATTTTTGTGGGTCTTGGAAGAAGTACATAAAACACATTTAGTTCACCTATAACAATATTTATCATGAGATAATTCATATGGGACTATATGATGAATTTTATGATAGGCCATGTAGATCACCTCGATGTTGGAAGAGGTGGGTGATCCAGAGTTATTGGGACCAAGTCACATGTAGGAGACATCATAATTGGTTTAGTTGATTCACAAAATTATGGCTAAAATACAGAGTAGACAGAAGCCTTATGTTGACCGACATTAATGACTTCTGGGTTTTAAAGTGGGTCACTGTGTATTCCTTCGGGTGTCACTGAGATTGGGTCACCACAGGAATTGTATGCGGGTTAAGTTGTTTCCTAGGTTCATTGAACCATTTTATAATATCGAGAGGATCAGACTGATGACATGTCGATTAGATCTTCCATAAATGTATCGTACAATTAATGATGTTTTTCATGTGTCATAACTCTGGTAGTATTACCCTGATGATTCACTTATGTTCGATGTTGATGATGTTGAGATTGAGGATGATGCATCCTTTTAAGAGCATCTGATTCATGTTAATGACCATAGTAGTAATTTTTCTATAGGGAAATACTATGTCCTTTTCCAAAGTGATATGGAAGCATGTTCGTGTTTTGAAGGAAACACGGGAGAGGGAAAATGATGTGTGAGCCCAGTGGCCTGACGTTTTCACCTTGGAGTTTTATTGATGCTTGGGAGGGAAACTCGAGGAAAAGTTGTTATAAGGTTGGGAGATTGTAAGACCCTAAACATTATAGATATTTATCATGCTTATTTTAGGTATCTTTTAACCCTTTTATCACTTTTTTGTTGGTTCTTGTCTTAGGTACGTTTGGGTGAGTATTTTGTGTTTTTATAGGGTTTTTATGCATTGCACGGTTATCACAAAGTTTTACCATACCATCCACGCATCCCCAGAAATCATGCACTCTAAGACAGAGGGGGTTACATGGTTAGAAGATGGTTGAAAAATATGTGGACCAACCTGGGAGAAACTGTGCACCAAATATAGTAGGGGCGCACTACATGGTTACATTATCATTCTAACCATGTGGTCCTTCCATGAAACCACACACACTGTCATTTAGTGTCATAAAAATTAGATAAAAAACTTTTGGACCCCTGGTTTATATCATTAAACACCCTAACATGGAATAATATGATTTATTATGATTTTAGATGATCCCTATAGGATTTCTAGGCTCCTTGAACTCTTTTTCTTGTGCATCCAAGATCCAATAGAAGGAATCAACCTCTCTCCGTTAAGTGATCTATTCTTTTTTTACATTTCTCTCTCTCCCTTTATTCTCTCCCTTTGAATATGGATGAATTCTTCTATTGTTTCTGGTTTTGAACTAGGTTTTAATGGATCTTATTTCATTGGTTCTTGAACCTAATATTTCATCCTTGATATTCTTCTCCATTATGTTTTTTTTTCTATTTAACATCGAATTAGGGGTGATGGTTGGGTGATCGTAGGTTAATGACACTATGTTTTGTGGTCTAATTACTAATTCCCATAGCCTAGATCATTATTTCATGTTTTTTGTTGTACTTCTTCATTTCCACACTGTGAAATTTATTTTAAATTATATTAATGATTTGATTACCATGTAATTGTGATACCCTTCACAGATCTCATTAGACCCATTAGAGATTATAGGTTCAGAAATTTTGGAAACCCATGGTGTATTCCAATATCCATGAAATTAGGATTATTGAAATTTAAAAAGGGGAATGATGGGAATCTAGAATTGAACTAAATCCTTCATTAATGGATTGCTAATGTTATTTAAAGGTTTCATGTTCTTATCCTTGAAGGGTTAATGAGATTAGAAATGACTAATGAAAAATCGATTAATAGGGGTTTTCTCTTTTTTTCCTTGATATGAATGTAATGAATCCATCACTGCTTTTAATAAATGAAATACTGCACCGTGTTTTGAATGATTGAAAATAAGGTCATTGATTTTCATCATTGATATATATATATATATATATATCATTATGTAATTGTGAACAATGAGTTTTGGGTGAGGGACTGATGCTCCATGTACCCATGGGTTTCCAAAATAATAATCTAGGCCCCCGATGCATGAATGTGAATTGATGCTAGAATGAAATTCCAAGTTTCCAAGATAATGGTACTCAAACTGATGGTCTGAGGTGCCAAACAAAATTGGGATGAAATTGAGTAATTAATTTCCATGAAATAATAAAATTTTCAAATCCCAATGGTGTTTTAGAGTTCGACATTGGACGAATAAGGTCTAATTGGCTTAGGTGTCACCTTAAAACTGATGCCCAATGTGGTTAATTAAAGATTTATAAATGTGAAACCAATTTACTTATATGGTCCAATTTATTATTTATTTATAAAACACCATACACTATTATAGACATGATGTTTCATTAGACACCATTGGTTGTGGCCAGTTGAGTTGTACTCAAACCCTACTTGGGCTATTTTTTAGTACCCCAATAGACATCATGTTTGTAGGTCAGAATAAGGGAACATGCCATATTTTATATGGATGTGTTGGGAATCAGGATGGATCATGGATTATGGAACCAAACATGATGCTGGAACCCACATGGTAGTTTTCACCATGTCTTTATTTTGGTATTTCATTTGACACTTGACTTATATAAGGTATGTCATATCTACTGCATTGTTTAGGGACATTTCCACATATTTTATGCCTTTTCATGTCATTATTTCTCCTCATTGATTATTTTATTATCTTGGTTATTTATTATATTGATTTCTACTATTGTATTTCTTTGATAAAGAGGGTATAGTCTCCCCACATGAATTATTGGACCCTTGGTGCTAGTCAGTATCTTTGTTGTATGTGGAGGTGCACTTGAGGTCATGTGGAGAAATGACATGGGGTTTTGATATGTGGATCCTATTTCAAGAAATCACAAAATACCATATTCATAAAGTCCATGAAGATTTTATTTGCATTCATATGTCTTAAGGGAATCATTATAAACACATTGTGTACATACCTTGTATGGTAGTCTATCTTATGTATATCTTCTTTCCTCAAATTTAGTAGATGATATAGTGAATCCACCTTTGTGATGTACTAATCTTCTCAAATTTTATTAGAAAAGTAATATATCATTTGAAAGGGGCACATTTTCATTATGGTGATCATGTTGGGATCCTTGTAATTGATGTACAACAATATTTTTAGATATGTTTTTCATGAAGAAGAGAACCAATGAACCCCAAGGTGACATGTTGGGGAGTATGATCAACATGATTAAAAGTTACTACAACTATTTCATTAACTCCTCTAATTCTATTAGGGACATGATATATGGGAATTTGGATATAGTAATAGCTCTATGTATAAGCTCTATTAATAAATCTTCATCATGATCTTGGTCAAGTCAAACAACTCTTCAGAAAAAAATACATTCCCTCACAATAGGAATTTCCTCATGGTTGATCACTTCCTTTGACACAACCAGTCTTCAATTATACACTTCATCACTAGGTTTGAAAAACCACCCAAATGATGGATTTTCTAAAGTATATCCATGATGATCTTTGAATTTTTATAGGATCATCGAATGGTTTGGAATATGGAAGGTGATTTATTTTCCTGATAGTTTATCTGAGAACTATATAATGAGATCCAATATGTGCATAGTGTACAATCGAATTACACCATTGGGAGGATTATGATATTTTTTGTATTAATCTTCCCACAGATGGTGATAGGAGAAGATACCAACATTTTGGTTGGATTGATGGGGAAAATATTTTTTTTAATGAATATCACTATATAAATGTATCCAGGCTATGAATCAATAGATTAATAAATGACAAAGATTAACATCTTCATCAAAATGATAAACTAAAAATGTAACCTTCTCCTTCTCAGAATAGTGGATCATAGATAATATCAGTTACATTGAGTTAAATAATTATTCTATGACATGTGGATCAACATATCTACAAAATACTAGGGTTCATTTCCACAAAAATGACTTCATAGCTTGTTGCGCTTTCTTGGGTGAAGGTGGATATTTCACATTTTCCAAGTTATTATTCATAATCTATGATAGCTGGGAAATTAGCAACATAATGTTTTGAACTCCACCTATAATTTAATTGGGAATATCATTAAGAAAATCATTTAATTATCCCAAACATGGGTTGTTGGTCTAGTTTTAAATAGTTTCCACAATTTTCTAAAAAAGTAAAGGATTGAACAAAACATATGACAATAAGGAATGAATTAATAATTTATTCTCATGCACAGATCAATTCTATAGCCATATATTATGAGGGCCTCATTCTTATAATAACAATTTTCTAAAATTATTCTTCTAGAATAATTTATTTTAATCTTATATATCATTAAAGGAAGTATTTACTTTAGCTATATATCCATCATAGTGATTCTTATAGAGTTTTTGATTAACTGAATCATATCCCTTGAGAGTTTCCAGACTATTAGTATAGCAAGCTCTCATTATCATGAACTAGGTGACAAAAAAATTAACAACCAATATTAAAATTTCAATAGAACTATGTATATCTATTACATATCCATATCAACTTGTAATATCTAGAAAGTTATTTTGTTACTTGGAAATCATTCACTCTTATGCTTTTCCAAAACACCATGATATTTCCCTTAAAAATTATCCATAGGGTTTTCTATAAAATTTTCTAGTCATAATTCCCTACTTAACAAAAACTTTTTCTAAAACCATCAATAGTGACCCAAATTTTTCATACATGGTAATTACGTTATTTTGAAGATAAATAACATAATAGTAATACTATTAAGAATGAAAAGTTTTAGTATCCTTAGTAATTAATCTCATATTAAGATTATACATAATATGAAATAAACATTATTTTAATACTACTTATTTATACCCCTAAAATTTCTCACATTATTCTTATTACATATCATCATTAGAAAATATACATCAAATAAATGGGTGAGATAAAACCCCCACAGTGGGGGGTAATAGATATGTAATAAGAGACATGAATCAATAGTACATGGGTGAGGATAATCATCATCATGGAATATCTTAAGTATGGTTTCATATTAAAAATAATTAGGTAAAAGGAGTGGAATGTGTCATATTCATAATAATAAAACATCATAACATAGTGGTCAGAAACCACAAATATTTGTGAACAAAGCTAGTATAATCTTAACACTTAGCATAGGTGTATAAATCTTGACTTCAAAATTCTGACCAAATATTGCATCAGGTTCACGAATTATACGCATAATATCTTGATATATATCACATTACCCAATGAATTTGTGGGATATATAATTTTAGTCATGCTAATCACATCATAAATTTTTTATAATCATCCATGCTACATGGAATAAAAAATATTACAATCATAGTCATGACATAAACCCATTGAATGAAATGGGATTCATAAAGTATTTTTAAAGAAAATTCAGGAATAACCAAAAGGGTTCTAAGAATGATATGTGAAGTAATTTTGTGGTTTAAAAAATCTATACTAATGAGTAGAGAAGAAAAATCACAACAAGAGACAATATCGTGTTTTACAAAATAATGTCTTTTTGAAAAATAATTGTTTTTGGATTATAAATCATTTAATGCGGAGAAAAATATTCTATCCTCCAGAATAAAGGGGAAAGTATATTTAATTGATATTGTAAAGATAATATAGGTGTATCCAAAATGATAATAATATGAAATTGGAGATAAACAAAAAATAATGTGTTAGGTTCGAGAATCCCCTTACCTTAAATAAAAATTTATTTTGCCACTTTTCCACCTCTAGTATAATATACATGGGTCTATTCAAATAAGGAGATAGAAGTGAATTATGTTCACATTTTTCTCTATTTATCAATTAGAATTATTTAACACTATTATTTAAATACCTTTATTAATGATTAACTATTTTGATATCAAATGTTCCTTAAATTATCATGTGTTGCTTCAATTTAGTGATATTTATTTGTTTTTGTTTTTAAATTACTAATATTGAATATATAAGAATAGAAACACATATATATATATATATATTATAAATAATTAATTATAATTTACCATTTTTGTTGTGATACTTAGACTCCTAGAAACATCAATTTGGAGTGTTAACCCACCGTCAATGGTACATTATTAAAAAAGGAAAATTAATTGTAAAATATAGATACATCATAAATATAATCACTACAGTAGGTCAAAATCATTAATATAATGTAAATATAATACTAAATTAATTAAATATGGTATTGAAATTAATAAATAAAAAGGGTAAGAAAAGAATAAAATGAAATAAAAATTACTGAAAACATACCCTCTTCTCGGTGTTACTTATTTTCAATGACACTAATACGCTTGAATTTTTAGTGCTGATTGAATCCAAAAAATCCATATGTATTCTAATGGGATAAATAGAGTGGATTTGGGAAGAAATATGTATTTGGTAAGTGTATTTCATGTGGTTTTGAAATATATTGGTAATGTGTTACTTATACTTAAGGATATGATAATTTTAAGAATGAAAAATTAATAAAATAAAATGTATAAGGTAAACCTAGAAATATATATATTTTTGACACTATGGATCATATTTAAATAAGATAAAATGATTTTAGTACTTTAAAACACTTTATAAACTTAATTACTTATTTTATAAAAATATAATGTGATGAAAATGAAAATTTATTTTTTAATGGAATACTATAGATGACTTTGGAAAACCCTTTCTTTCTGGTTTAGAAAAAAATTTCATGAATAATTTAACATAATAAAATTTTATTTTCTTTATACTATAATTATAGAATATATTTGGTTATTATTACACATGGAATGATTTCATTTTGAAAATAAATGTTATCAAGAAACTGTATTTTTAATATTTATGTAAACAATGAAGTATTTAAGAAAATTAAAAAAAATTAACTCTTGGAAAATTTCAATATTCTGACTCAAAACATTATGTACATTTTATCATAATAATTTTCAAATATATGATTTTTTATTTGCCAAAATGTTTTTATTTTTTTATAATATATTAAAATAAATTTTATTAAAAATTTTCTTTTAGTTTTTTGTTTTTGTTTTTAAACTTGATATTAATTTTATGGAATCATATTTTTTATATTTTCTTTTATTACATGTGATGAGTATTATTTATTTTAAATTTTATTATTTTGAGGTCAAATTAGTAATCCAACGGTCATTATACTATTCCTAATGGTCAGGTTATTGTTCTTAATGGAAAAGTTACTATTCATATTAGTCATATTACTATTTTAGTAGTTGCATTACTATTACAATGGTCATATTACCTCATCTAAATACCTATTCATTACATCATAAATCATTCACTTCGATTATTCTAAATATTTTATATTATCCTTCTCTAAAATATGAATTGGATTAGTAATATTTTTTTCTTATCTGTAGTGTTTTTTCTAGGAATTATTATTCATTCAGATGGGATTATCAAAATTATCCCATTCTCATTTTTTTAATTTCTATTTTTTGTCACATTATAATGCTTGGAATTATTACTTGTTTAGTTGTTGAATAATAAAAAATCATCCTTAATGGAATAAATGTTTATTCATTTTTCAATATGCTTTATGTTTATAATAATATACAATATAATATCACACAAAGTTATTAAAATATTATTTATAATGATAGGTAATTATAACCATCACTTTCTATAAAACAATTATGATTAAAAATCATACATCATGATTTTTAATTCAAATATTTTATGTTATGATTTTAAAACAAAGCAACGAAGGGCATTAAACTGATGAAAAAAAACTAAAACACATTTTCCTCTCTTTCCAAAAATCAGATGAAAATATAATTTTTACCTACAATTTTATCGAAAATTATTTTAATTAAATTTTTAAATAATTATCCTAACAATTTTCTCTTATCTGAATCATTTTAAAAAAATCCATTTTAATTTTAAGCATCACACACAAGGAGATGAAAAAACACCGTGGAACCAAGTTATCAAGGATTGTGTAGTCCAAATATTCAATTAAAAACAATGCCAACAATCAAATGAACTAGGTGAATGCAGTCAAATTAAAAAAAATCAACTATAGCGTCTCAGATGAAACTAGCATCATGCGTTAAGATTGAGTAATATAAGATCCGAACTGGTCTAAAGAAACCTAGGTCGATAATAATGAACCTATCACATCCCCGTTAGTACTCATGAACTCTTAAGAAGTAATATAAAATAGAACTACCTCTTCCATTGGAGAAAACATGATTAATGAAATTATGAAATGCTACCACATCCAGTCTAAACAACTCAAACAATCCAGAAAACACTTCCCAGTCAACCCATTATCTCCACTAGGGGTTTCCTCTTAGAGGTAATCTAATATATCTGTAGGAATTCAATGACATGTTATGTAGATGTTTTAAATCTTGAATCACATGAATATGATATAAATAATTTTAAAACAACTCAATCCTCACATACTACACCCATACAAATAGATTCCATAACTACATATTAAAGATTATGAATTACCATATGTATATCAATATAAATCATTACCCCTAGATTCACAAGCCAAAAAATTAAAAATGTATTCACGAGGCTCAAATAGGGTCTCACAAAGTTTTATTAAATCATCTCTCATAAAATTTTAACTATTCTTATGCAATAGACCTCATGAGGCCGATTAATTTTCAAACCATTTACAAATCACTTCCCAAACCACAATTGAAAAACTAGTTCCAAAATATGTATTTAAATACTGTTCCAACCCCAACTTGAATTTCACATTTCAAGAATCATCATAAAGGAAAATTACAGTATAAATCATTGAAATATTATTTTTAAATCCAACACTTTCCAAAAAATTCAATATTAAAATAAACTAATCACATTGAATGAATATAGTTGGAGCATGAAATTATTTCCACAGAAACACATATTTCCTTTTTAAAAGGTAATTTTTTTTATCTCTATGAGACTTATGGTCACAAAAACATTTCTTATAGGGTCAACATCCTTATTTTTTATAAAACAACCCTTTAAAACACTAGACACCAATTTCAAAAATGATACTGGGGAAAATTCTATTTTTAAAACATTTAGATAGGTTTAGAAAATCTAATATAAAATTTAACCCAACAGTTAGTATGTGACATAAGATAATAACATCTATTTAAAATGATTTAAATCCAATTAAAAAATTTATATATTCCAGTCACATTTAACACCATAATAAAAATTCCAATACACCCGTAAAATTTTAAAAGAGCTACTCAATAAATTTTACAAGAAGCTGGCATATGATCTAAGCCCATTCCATATAAGAAACAAATTGAAATTTCAACAAAATACTATACTGTGCATGAAATATAATTTAAAATTCATAAAAAATAATTTAAAACTCATAAGAAATACATAAAAAGAAATAAATAGGTTTCATAAATAACACCTACCGTAAATTTATTGTGAGTGGGCTAAGATTGTCTAAAATTTATTCGGTGGAGGATGTAGAAATAAGTAAGAAGGGACCCATAGAAGCACTAAAAAAATAGGACATCAAAAGGTAGCTAACATAGAACCCCTTCATTTCAAGAAAAACCAAAATCCTTATGGGGGAGGAAGAAGTCATGGGGATGAAGGAATTTAAGAGGAAGAGATGGTTCACTTGGATAAATAATCCGTAGAACCATAATAAATCTAGTGAAATATTTTAAAGAGAGGTATCTTGGAGGAGGGAGAATCATGTACTATGTGGGATCTCGGCCAGTGAGGTGTTACACAAGGATGAGGAGGAAAATGAAAAAAAATCCCTAAAATTATTTATCGTAAACAATGGAAAAAAATTGAATTTTTTTTTTCTAAGAAACCATTATGGTTTTCTCTCATGGGTTTCCAATCTGTACTGAATAAATACATCCCACACTAGATCCAAAAACCCACAATGCAATGCTTTATCTAGGACCCTACACATTCTTATTTCTAGTGATCCAACCATATAAAAGTTAATTTTCCCATTAATATAACTCCATGAACGCTTACTGAGAAATAAACCAAATTGGGAACAACTCATGTGTAGAAATAATATATATTAAAATTACAAAAATCTTCAGAATAAGATTTGTGAAAATTTAGATTATCATAAATTAAATTGAAATAATATTAAATAAGAGTAACTGGGATAGGAAGCTATCATTTTCTAGCAACATTTACACTTTATTCGCCAAATATTATGAACTGAATGTAAAAGTAATAGAAAAAGAGGAAGACATGTCACTCCATTAAAAGTATTGTAAAGGGTTAGAGACAACTTGAGGGATTGTAAAAGTCCATAGAAAACCTAATACACAATCCATCCTCCAGAGAACCACTAAAAATAAAAATATATTGAGAACAACCTTAAACTAAAATAATCCAAAATCATACAACAAGAATATCTAAATGAATTGAGACTAAATTGAGGTCAACTCACCATTTATAATTCATATAAACAGTGAATCATGAAATGAAAATTTCTATAATGGGAGTATCACTATGGTGTCCATGAGTCCTCAAACCATAATATAAACCATAGGATTCCACTAACCATGAACTCACATATAGATATCACTAAAAAAAATTATCAAGATCCAAGAAATACCCAAAAGGACCAAAATCCGAGGGAACATCCATGATCCTAAGATAGATTATCGAAATACAACTAGATTTGATACCCCCCCCCCCAAACAACCAAAGTCCAAGAGATCAGGAAACCCAAACCACCACTATACCAAAAACCAAAATAAATGAATGATTATACACATTAATTAATTAATGAAAAAAATGGGCCCATATTTTGGATAAAAAATGAATATAATTTGGGAAGTATGGAACCCCATATCCAGGATACATACTCATGGAATACCCAACTAGATCAAAACCGAAACCAGTTAGTACATTATCAAAACTGGAATCAATCATATCGTAGCCACTAGAATAACTCACCCAAGGACATTCCACATCTAATAAATGATTCAAAACACAATCAAGGACCACTACAGAATGTCATCATCACAAAACTATCCCCACAAGTAAAAAAGAACATGATGCACAAACAAAACACTAATTAATAATCTAGAACTTCTCATAAATGAGGAATAATGAAAAAAATGCTCACTATGTATATAATGCTCTAAATTCAAAGAGAATGAATCTTTAAGATAAACCATAAACCTAAGATAATAATATCACCCAAAAGATCAAGTATATTGATTCTCACTTATTCAATAAAACTGACTAGTGAAGGATCACCTAGCCAAGCCTCCCATTAAAATGATTCTGAGAACACTATAACATCACTAAAAGAGATATAACACTTTTCACTCCACTAAGATTGTTGGGAGGATTCAAAGATAAGGTAATAAATCCCCCTAAATAAAATCACCCAACCCTCACTAAGAAAATTAATTAAAGAATACATTATATAGAATAGTTCATAGACTCAATCCAGTCATGTACCCTATAAGAAATTAACTAGTCCCAATCCATAAGGGAAAAAATCCAAAAACAAAAATATAACAAGGTAAATCATATTCCAAAAATCGATTTTCTTTAATGAAACCTTATTCTTGAAGGAGTAAAAACCCATTTTAAAAAACACATATGGTTTTAAAATCACCCAACCTCATGGAAAACAACATTTCTCTTCTTAAAACACCAATTAAGTATGTAAATATCAAAACTCTTTTCACATTCTTTTGAAAACCCTAAATTCCATTGTAAATTGGGTAACCAATAGAGCTTCCCAGAGCCAATTCTTTATAATATTTAAAAAAAATTCCCTTTTCATTTCCATTAAATGGAAATAATCACTTTTAAATATCACCACATGAGTTTCAAAATTCCTATAAAATTATATAATTCGTGGGTTTAAGAAAAAGGATTTTTGAATGAAATAGTTATCTTATTTTATAGCGACCCATCTTTTTATTATATAACTATTACATCATTTTAAATATTAATAATGTAATAGTGTTAAAAATATAGGATCCAAAGGCCAAGTGTGTTAGAAATATTATGACCATACATCACTTATTGAAAATAAAAAATAAACATTAATTTAATGACTTATTCTCTAGCTTCTTATAGGTCCTCATGTTCTCCTTAGTACAAGTAATCACCTGATGATATACATCAAAGAAAGGACCCCCAAGTGGAAATATTCAGGACCTAATAGTCAGGCCCCTTCGGATGGTCATCGTTGCACAGTGATGATGGTGTCTACCGTGGTGGTCCCTCCTCCCCTGCTGGAGGAGGGACCTCCATCATCGGGCAGGGATTTGGAGCCTGCTTTCCGGCATTTCCCCAACCCCGATTTTTTGCCCACTTTTCCGAAGGTCCTGCTTAGCCCTAAAGTTGTGGATCTCATTGACGGCCATCCGAATCATCAGATTTCTTCATTGGAGTTCGTGGAAGCCACCACTCTTCTGAATCTTACCCTAGTGGCTCGGTTCAAGCAAAGGAGGCCCTCGGTTGACTCCTTCGACAGGTTTATTTTTCGCAAATGGGATCTTCAAGAGAGGGTGACTGTGGGATTGCTCGATAATCAACACATTATGATTCGTTTTTCTTGCGAGGAGGACCTCATCTGAGCCTGGACGAGTGCACACCTGGAGCTGTGATGGTTTTCGGTTTTTCCTTTTTCGGTGGTCTTTTGATTTCCACATGAACCGTGATCCTCCGTCCGCGGAGGTTTGGGTAAGTTTCCCAAAGCTACCTTTACCGTTTCAAAATCCTTCAATTATAAAGATGATGGGAAATTTAGTCGGTAGATTTTTATATTCCGATAGTCGAACAGTGGATGTTTTCCATCCCGTTAATCCACGAGTATGTGTGGGAGTGGATCCATCTAGACCTCCATTTGATTTCGTCTGGGTTTCAATCGGCAAAGAATATCGATGTAAACAACGAGTTGTGCATGAAAACTGGACCGATTTTTGCGGTTCTTGCAACTGCCTGGGTCACCCTATAGATGTCTGCAATCGAGGGTCAGCAAAAGCGAAGGGTAGGGGGAAGGGAGGAGGATTCTGCTCTGTGTGCAACAAACTGGGTCATACACTGGAAGCTTGCCGACGAGGTTCTCAGGACATGGGAGGGATGGAGGAAGACAGAAAAGGAAAGACTTCAGTTGGAGGGGAGAAGAATGGTTTAGCCCATCTGTTTAACGGTGTTGTTGGGAGAGAACATGGGCCGCAATGGTCACGAACGGAGGAATAATTAGTTGGTCCAAAAGTTTGTAGTGCAGTGTCTAAGGAGAAGTTTGGCGATGATCGGATGGGGAAGGGATCGACCCAAAGCAACCCGCTGGTGTCGGAGGTGTTCTCTAGACTAAGTAAGGACCTGTCTGGACCATCGAAGGATGACCATTTGGCTATATGGAGTAGGGATCAGAAGCTGGATGAAGAGAAGGAAGATAAGGAGGATACAATAGCTTTAGCGGATGAGGAGACAAGGCTGGGCAGCGAGGATGAGGAGAAGGGGAGTAAGGGGATGGAATTGGTGGAAGTGGATACACCCAGTGGGAAGAAAGGTGGCCCGACACTTATTCAAAACCCTGTGCTTCTGTGAAACAGGTTTGACAGCCTCTCAGAAGTGTATGTGAGTTCTGAGCCTAATGCTCTAGGAGAGGGAGCAGGGCCTGGCATAGAGATGACAAAGGGGTTGGTTCACGAGCACTCGGCTGATGATGAGCCCAACCCAAAGAGCAACAGGGGCCTCAGGAGGAGGAGGGGGAGGAAGGACTATTCCTTTCTACCTTCTCCATTGGAGACTCATTCAGAAAAGAATGAATCTTCGAAGAGGATGGTTTCGGGGACTCAAAGCCACCAGATGTTTAGCGAGCAGGGTGATCCTTTGGTTCTGCTACCAACCTCTGAGGAGGAAGGGACAGAACAGGTCCTGTTAGTCAATGCATCGGAGGAAGAAGCAGCTAAGATGATGGGAAGGTCTCTAGAAGTGTCGCTCAATGAGGATCAATATGCATGGATCGACAAACAGGACCTAATCCTAGTTAGAGGTTTCAACAAAGGGAAGCTCAGCGTGGAGGAATATATCCAGGTCTGGGATCATCTGTCATATGGGTTTGAGAGGATGTTGATGGAAGTACCTGATCTGCAGGTTTCATCCTTAGCATGGAAATTATTCAGGGATATTGTTTCAGGTGAGGTCCAGTTTTCCTTCAATCTCTTTGTTTAAGTTGTTGGTAGGGTTGTTGAATTAAAGGAATGTTTGGGAATTCCTTGCTGCGTTTGGATCTTCATGTTGTTTGTTTGGATGTGTTGTTTGTTTCCCAGGTTTCTACTTGGGTCTGCTCCGGATGGGGATCAGAGCATGAAACCTTCACCAACACTGGCCTTTTGGATCTGGATGCTTGAGAGGGTATGGATTTCCCATCGGTTCCATGCCCGTACAATTCTACACAGGACTGTTTGCCGAAGAGTCGTGTTTTGGTGAAAGCTTGGGGTCAGGTTTTATTTGCTAGGGTAGGGCGGACTTGGTGGTTTGTTCTGGACTTGTTTTTATTTTGGTGTCTATTTCCATGGTTTCTCACTTTTCCTTTAAAAAGTGTTGTTGAAACAAAAAAAGTAATTTTCAGTCAGTCATATACATCAAAGAAAGGGGTGATCTAAATGCCTTGAAAGAGGATAGATAATGAAATGGATCAATATAACAAGAGTGATAATAATCATCATCATCATAACATAATCATATCATCATCATCATAAATCCTAATAGGAATAATTAGATAAAGTCATGGAATGTGGAAATTCATAAAATTTAAACATCATGTCGTAGTGGTCAAATACCACATATAGTTATTAACAAAGCTACCACCGTGTCTACATATAAAATATGTTAATAATCATAACATCATCATTTTGAAAGAATATAGCATCATGTTTACATATCTTGAACATTATCTCATGAGATACACCACTTTACCGAAATTCATTGAAGCACTATATAATTTTGGGCACACTCGTCACATCCTAACATTTACACAATCATCCATGATACATTATACATATATTAATCATAGACATAAATTAACACAAATAAAATATGTTATTTCATTTCATAAATCATACACTCATGAATAACCATTGGGGTTACCAAATGATAAATGGGAAGAAAATATTTTGTATAATAATCTTTACACTTGAGTGAAGAAGAAACAATCTCATGTAGAGTCCAAATGTGAATTGGAAAGAAGATTTCTTTTGGAAAATCATTTTATTTGTCATAAAATTAGATTGGAAACATGTGTATCCTCAAAAATAAAAGTTAATAACAATTAAATTATGTTTTATAAATATTAAAATAACATCCACATTAGAATTTGGAATGAAACAGGAATAACCCAAATAAAGGGAGTTGGGTTGGGGAATCCTCTTACCTTATGTCTGAATGCGCTGATCACTTTAATATCCTAGATATTAGAAATAGATTAATTAATTACTAAATCTTGAAAATATTATACATATATTATATTTATTATAATTTTGTTAAATTATTTTATGTTCAATTTGATTGTTTATTGAGTTCAATTTAATTATTCTGGGAGTGCTCGTTTTCTAGGTTTTCATGATCAGTTCACCTGAATACAAGTATAGAAGTTCATGTAAAATGAGAATGATTCTATAGAATAAAAATTATAAGTTATTAATGAAATTATAAAATATTAAATGGTCTTATATATCATTTGGTTATATGATATGAGGATGATTCATTAGATCAAATGTAAATGAAAATGATTTAATTTATTTTGGTGGGTTTTATGACCATCACAAACTTATATGATTTTATTTAATATCAAGTTTATATATTGGTTAGAGTACATTATATAACTTATAATATGTATAATAATATATTATTTTACCATAATTTTTGTATTATGACCATCAATAAAGGTAGTAATGGAAAATGGAAATGCATCATCCATGATGTCGGTAAGTCAACACATCACGAAGAATGTTTTCATATTTAGAATAAAAGAGAGAGGAGAAGAGGTTTTGATGATTGATATTCCATTAACATAATAAAATTACTATATATATATATAATATAATGTAATTATCATCCCACATTCATAAGTTTAGTTTATGAGAAGATATGAAAAGAAAATAAATCAAATTGAAATTAAAAGAAAATGAAAGAGGATTTTACCACATGAATTTCTTGTCCTTTAGAACCTCCTTAGGGAAAATGGGTTTGGTATTTTGTTGAGAATAAAATATCCTGTTATTTTTAGATATTATTTGGAATAATTTTTATAATATTATTTTTATGGGAGGTATGAGGATAAAATGTGGCAAGGGGTGGTATTTATTGGGGAGGAGAGGGGTTTTTTTGATTATTTTATTCATTAGTTTATTATTTTTCCTCAAGACTAGAAATTGTGTTGAAACATATCACTAAATATTTTAAATAAGTTAGTATAGATCGATATTACTGTTCTTAAATCATCCATACATTAACTATGAATCAATAATTCGTGTATTTGTTAAATACTGTAAATTATCATATTTCACTATTCACAAAAAATTCAACTATTTTAGAAAAATTCCAAAAATTTGACCTAACCATTTTTTGATGTATAGAACTAAAAAATGGACCCCATTTTGTTAAAATATTTTTCTAAATGTGATAAATTTCATTTTTAATCAAAATCATCATTTATACAAAAAATACCAATTCTAATATTATAACTGATTTTAAGACAGAATAAAAATTCAATTAAGGTATCGTAAAATTATCTTATAATCATAAGATAAAAAAATATTAATTTATGAATATATTTTTTGAAAATAAATTTTCTTTTAAATAAATATATTAATTATAAAATTTTAAATAAACATTTATGTTTTACAAAAATACCAACACATAATTTATCATTTTAAAAGTTTTATTTACTTAAACTATGATATGATTATATCCTATTTTTGTTTATGAGATTCATAAATTTTATATATACATTTATAGGTGAGTTTACTATTTTATTTGTTTGATTACTATTTATAATGGTCATATTAATATTACATGGTTCAAATTAATATTTGATTGGTATAGGTTCCTTAATTTATATGAATATAAATAATTTCATTATTTATTTATATGAATGAGGTTTTTATTGGGATATCTATGCTATATAAGTGTTTTGTACCAGATAACATAATTATAAGAAGGGAAATTCCATTGATAAAAGTTTTGGTTATTACATTATTCTCCCCTTTTGAAATTTCACCCTTGAAATTTCATTTTACATAAACAGGTGAGGGAACTTCTCCATTATTTCTTCCTCCAGTTCCCATGTCACCTATTCATACTTATGATTCTTCCACAACACTTTGACAAGGATATTTTGCTTGTTGTGTAGGACATTGTATCTTTGGTCCATGATCTTTACCAGCTACTCTACATAAGAGAGGTCATTCTCCAGTTGTACCACCTCCGGATTTGGTACATGTGATGGGTTAGGTATGTACTTCATCATGAGTGATATGTGGAACAAGTCATAAACTTGGGACATACTTTTTGGAAGTAAAATATGATTGGATACTTCTATCATGTGAACAAGGATATCAAAGGGGTCAATGTACCTTGGGATAAGCTTCCCTTTGATTCCAAACTGCCTGACTCTCTTCCATGGTGATATTCAAAGGAATATTTTGTCTCCAACATCGAACCCTACGTCCCTTCAATGGTTGTCAGAATATGACTTTTTCTGACTCTAATAAGTATTGATATTTTTTTGGATGACTTGAACCTTCTTTGTCATCTCTTCCACAATATCTAGTCCATGTAGCTTTTGTTCACTAAATTCATCCCAATATGTTGGTGTTCTATATTGCTTTCCATAAAAAGTTTCATATGGATCAATCTGAATACACATGTCCCAGATATTGATATATGAGAACTAACCCAATGGGAGATTCATATCTCATCCACCTTTTAATTCCATTGAGTAGACTCTTACCATGTATTTGAGCATCGGAATAATCCTTCCAGATTGGCCATCAGTTTGGTGGTGATAGGACATGCTGAAATTTAATTTATTACTCAAAGTATATTAAAGACTTATCTAGAATTTAGATGTGAACCCTAGATCATGATGAGAGACAATCAAAATTGGTACCCCATGAAGCCTCACCTATAAGGCCCCAGCCTTAAACCTTACTTAATCTTGAGTTATTACAATATTACACATTGAGGATCTTTTCAGGCTTAGAGTTTTAGAGAATTAGATCAAAAAACTTGCATTACATTCAACATATAAACAAAGCGGTTACATAAATATAGTATTCTTCTTTCCCATCAATGGAAAAATATTTACAATAAAACATGGAATCTTTCTTGACACTTCCTTGACACTATCATCATATCATGTACCTTTCCCTTGACCTATGAAAAAAATTTCAAAAAAGACTTGGGATGAGCATAAAAAGCTCAGTAAGGGATATAAAAATATATGGAAAGGAAACATGGGTACATATATACATAATAATGAAATCATACTTTACCCATAAAACATAATCACTTTAACATACCTCTTCAAATCATGAATAAATCATAGAAATCAGAAGACATAAAGGTAACTTGAGGCATTCAAAACATTCTTACGTAGGGAGTAACCCTCTTGGTTACATTTGGAATACCCATCACAGTATATTCCCTAAATCTCTTCGGAGAAACCTTAACGTTTCACTGCTTTGCATTACCCAATGCATTGGAGATCTATATCGGGCTCACCCGCCCTTAGTTTATCACGGAACCACTTGTCTTCATAATAATGCCCAAGAACCTCAACATAATCGTATCACATAAAACATGCCTAAAGGAAACGTAACATTTCCACCTTTCAATCACAAGATATCAATACAACACATTGATATAAAAAAATTATGAAAACAATTTTCAATACCAAAATAAAAGAAAAGTAAAACATGGTATTTATTTTTCTTTTAAAAAGAAGGTATGGCTTGTAGAGAAAGCCGAAACTCAAATAATGGTCACGACGGCGGAGAAGTCGTTGTCGCTGCATACGTACGACAAAAACATTCCCTTTTGTCGTTTAGTAAAACGCTTTGTATAAAAAATATTCCTTTTGGATAAACTTAAATGTTAATGGGGTTTATACACCGTATAAAATAAGGTTGTGTATAAAAAAAAATATGCCTCAATGAAAGGAGATTGAGACGAAGTCCCATACCTCAGGTCTGACTTGACTCGGTCGTTCTTTAATCTCCTGAATAATAAACTTGAGTTAATTTATACTTGTTTAATAACCTTTTTAAATTTAATTATTCCTTTTATATCACTTATTGCCATGTCATGAACACTATGTAATTATTTAAGTTAATAATGGTCGTTTTAACGATCATTGGTACTTGAGTCAAAAATAAACCCTTTATAATTACTTGTTTTTAATGTATCCATTATATCCAGAATTATAATCATTATGTATATATCATATATATCCAGTATATACATTCATTTATAATATTACATAATCATTTAGAGGTAAGAAATGAAATGCACCGTTCATGGAGACGGTAGGCCGTACGTATGCATGAACGCTACTTTCATTTCTATTTCGTATTTTATAGAATGGAATCATAATGATATAAAGGTATATTATAATTCCAGTATAATATCATATATAATATCATAGTTCCATCTTTTATACATCCCACATATGGTATTTAACGAATCAAATCACTTTGAGGGGGCGGTAGTCCGCACTTCCTTAAATGAAGATATCGCGTTTACCCATAATGGAAACCATAAAGGTATGCCCAAAATGAAAAATACAGAATCTTAATTAAAACATAATCATATTTTATATCATATATAAATATAGTGATATCCTAATGGCCACCTTTGAAGGTGTTAAAAGAATGTTGAACAATCATCGTTTCGGGAGGAATAAATTCAGCATCCACGGAAACAGTATGTCCATTAGCCATTAGATGTAGGTGTGTGTAAGTGTAGCCAGAATACTTCTTATAAAAATATCCTAGTATATTGAGGATACTGGAGTTGTTACAAAATAAAATAATAAAAAGAGTTTAGGGGGTTGGAGAAGCAAAATCAAACAAAAGGACTCAAAAGAAGACATTAACTTAAAATCGGGTAACTCCCTCTGGTTTGAGCTCAAAGGCTTCCTTGGGAAGACTTCTACCCAAAGTGAGGCTTCAAGGAGTAAGAGAGGGATGTGGAGAGCCAAAATGGGCAGGGGATGGCCGAGCCAAAGGCTTTGGGAGTGTGGGTAAGGAGGTATAGGTGGGGGCCTTTTATAAGAGGAGAGGAGGGGCACTCTTGGAAGGTAAAGAAAAGGCACTTTATTTTAAAATGGTATTCGGATTTAAGAAGTCCCACATTGATGTGTTTCTAGTATAAGGTGATAAGGGTTCTAAATCCACCCATCCAATAGTTTTTGTCCATGTGTAGGTCTTAGATTTTACATTATCATTCCATTTTATTTAAATCGTTAAATAATGAGGTCATCGCTCCATCATCATGATGTCATAAATAATTTAATTTATATAAAGTATAAAAATTATTAAAAAAATACGATGATGTAGGAAACATTTTTAGCTTTCCAATGACTATTTTTAATCAAAAATCTGGTCTTTATAAACCCATGTAAAAATTGTTTTAGTAAAACATCTCATGTTTGTGTCATTTTTACTTTTAAATTAAATAAAACGTTATTTATGTCATTTCCCAACCAAAGTGGCTCCATGGGGTTCCCAAGTTGACCCATGGATTTTCTTGGTCGGCCATGACACATAAAATGATGGTAAGACATGTTTCAAGCTCATCTCATTTTATTAAAGCATTATTTTTACCTTAAACTACACTAATTACCTCTAATCGCGATTAAGAACTTATGAGTTCCTATTCACAAAAAAATTATTTTAATCTCATTGAACCACATTTTACTTCTTAATGACAACCATGTATGTTGGATTTTTGAAATTCAAAACACAGAAGTGGTAAAATTTCATTTAAACGAAAAATTAGTTTTTATAAGTACCACTTAGTGGTTTCACTATTCATCAAAAATTAAAGGTTTTCAGAAAAATACCAAAAATTCACCCTAAGATATATTTGATATTCCAAATTAAAAAATGAAGTATACTTTAAAAAATTAATAACATATAAGTCACATTAATTAATTTAATAATTAATTCCCGCTTTCATGACAAATAGCGTGTTTTTATGAAATAATAAGTATCAAAAGATTGACACCAGTTTAAGTCCAATTTTAAAGTGAAATTGATTCCAATGACCACCATTGGATTAAATGGTAAAAATATATTCTAATTTCACTTCAAAACCAATTCAAAAGATAATCTAATCATATAAATAAATTAGATTAAAAATCAGTTTTGATGTAAAATGCAGTATTTTTCACTATTCATTAAAAAATGAACATTGTCTGAAAAATACCAAAAATTCACACAAGGTAAATTTTGATGTCCTAATCATAAAAAATAAGTATATTTTGAAAAACATAGCTTATAAAATTGTCAAAAAGATAGGTTTAAAAATGGTTTTCCATCAAAAGTCAGTAAAACAATCTTTTAAAAATATTAGTGCATTCCATGCTTAAGATTGGATTTATTTTCATTTTAAGCCTCTAAAACACTATCTAATTCATTAATAGACATAGATAAAAATATCTATTACTCATTATTTACTTGGGATGTTACATCCTTCCCCCCTTTTGAAAATTGTGTCCCCGTAATTTATTTACTTATCGAATAAATGGGGGTACTTATCCCTCATTGCATTTTCATATTCCCATGTTGCCTCTTCCGTCATGTGGTTTTTCCACAAAACCTTTACCTGATTAATCACCTTATTCCGTAACACTTGCTCCCTATGGTCAAGAATATGGACCGGTTGTTCCTTATATGATAGGTTCTCTTCTAGCTGAACTACCTCTGGACTCAAAACATGAGATGGATCTGGCATATACTTTTTCAACATCGAAACGTGAAAAACATTGTGTACCCGAGATAAACTCGGAGGTAAAGCCACCCGGTGTGCAACTGATCCAACTCTCTCCAGAATTTCATATGGTCCAATAAACCTTGGACGCAGCTTTCCTTTCTTACCAAATCTCATCACACTTTTCCAAGGGGAAACCTTGAGAAAAACATGATCACCTACCTCGAAAGATAGATCCTTCCTCCGGTTATCCACATAACTCTTCTGCCTGCTCTGAGATGTTCTCATGTGCTTTTGAATCAGCTGAACTTTTTCTGCCATATCTTCTACCAATTCTAGTCCCATCAACTTCCTTTCACCCACTTCATCCCATAAAGATGGAGTTCGACACTGCTTCCCATATAATGCCTGAAATGGTGCCATCTGTATACTGGAATGAAAACTGTTATTGTATGAAAATTCAACCAAAGAAAGATGTTGGTCCCAACTTCCCTGATAATCCATAGAGCAAGAACGTAGCATATCCTCCAATGTCTGAATTTTTCGTTCTGACTGCCCATCTGATTGAGGATGAAAAGATGTACTAAAATTTAATTCAGTACCCAACGACTTCTGAAGGCCTTTCCAAAAGTTAGAAGTGAACCTGGGATCACGGTCAGATACAATGGAGAGAGGAACTCCATGTAACCTGACTATCTCTTTACGATACAAACGGGAAATTTGATCTAGGGAAGTAGTATCTCATATAAAAAGGAAATGAGCAGATTTGGTCATGTGATCAACAATAACCCAAATTGCATTATTACCTTGAGATGTCTTCGGTAATACCACAAAAAGTCCATGGATATATTCTCCCATTTCCACTCTGGCACTGGTAAAGGCTAAAGCATCAATTTCGGTAATTGCCGCTCTGCTTTAACCTGTTGACATGTCAAACACTTCACAGTAAAATGAGCAATATCTCTTTTCATTCCATCCCACTAGTAATACTCCTGCAGATCTTTATACATCTTAGTACTGCCAGGACGAACTGAAAACGGAGAACTATGAGCTTCACATAACAACTCTCTCTTCAAATGTGAATCACAGGGCACACACAATCTCTTCCCAAATCTCAAAACGCAATCATTATCAATGTTGAATTCAGGCATCTTACCTTTCTGAACCGGCTCTACCTTTTTCTGCAACTCACTGTCTTGCTTCTGTCCTTGCTTGATTCTATCTAATAGAGATGATCTCATTGATACCTGAAACAAAACAGAATAACTTCCTGAACCAAAAACTTCTATTCCAAAGTTCATCAAATCCTTAACCAAAGGATCACGTTCCAAACGCAACATTGCTAATGAAGAATTACTTTTTCGACTCAAAGCATCAGCCACTTTATTTTCTTTTCACGGATGGTAATGAATTGTACAATCATAATCCTTGATTAATTCCATCCATCTCCTCTGTCTCATGTTTAACTCTTTCTGAGTGAATATATACTTTAAACTTTTGTGATCAGTATATATTTCACACTTTACTCCATACAAATGATGCCTCCAAATTTTTAAAGCGAAAACAACAGCAGCTGATTCCAAACCATTTGTAGGGTAATTTACCTCATGAGTTTTCAACTGTCATGAAGCATAAGCAATTACCTGATCATTCTGCATTAGGACGAAACCAAGTCCTTTCAATGAAGCATCACTTTATATAACAAACACACCATTCCTGGAAGGTAGTGCCAAAACTGGATCATTCACCAATCTTCTTTTCAATTCCTGAAAACAATCATCACATTCTTTTGTCCAGATAAACTTAACACCCTTCCGAGTTATCTTAGTCATTGGACTAGATAACCGTGAAAAATTTCTAACAAACATTCGGTAATAGCCTGCCAAACCAAGGAAGCTACGAATCTTAGTTACATTTGTGGGTCTTGTCCAGTCTTCCACAACTTTTGTTTTTTCAGGATCAACAGTTATCCCATCTTTAGAAACAATGTGACCAAGGAAAGGAATTTGTTGCAACCAAAACTCACACATGATGAATTTTCCATACAGTTTCTTTTCTTTTAAGGTTTTCAAAATAACCCTTAAATTTCATTCATGCTCCTCTTTACTTTTAGAAAACACCAAAATATCATCAATGAAAACCACCACAAACCTATCCAAGAAGTCATGGAAAATTCTATTCATTAAGTCCATGAATACAGCAGGTGCATTGGTTAGCCCAAAAGGCATTACTAAAAATTCATAATGGCCATATCTTGTATGGAACGCGGTCTTCGGAATATCTTCTTCCTTTACCATCAGCTGATGGTACCCCGATCTCAAGTGAATCTTTGAAAAATACTGAGCTCCCTGGAGTTGATCAAACAAATCATCAATATGAGGCAAAGGATATTTTTTCTTAACAGTGATGTTATTCAAGGCTCTATAATCAATGCAAAGTCTCATTGAACCATCTTTCTTTTTTAACAAATAAAACAGGAGCACCCCATGGTGATGTGCTAGGTCGAATGAAACCTTTCTCTAATAAATCTTGCAATTGCTCCTTCAACTCTAAAAGTTCAATTTGAGCCATTCGATAAGGGGGTTTTGAAATTGTCTTAGTATCAGGAACTAAGTCAACAGTAAACTCAACTTCCCGATCTAGTATTATTTCAGGCAACTCATCAGGAAAAACATCAAGATACTCATTTACCACTGGCACATCATTGATCTGAACAGTTCCTTTATTTTCAACGATGTGTGCAAGGTAACATTCATTTCCATCTTTTACAAGTTTCTGGGCCTCTTGATAAGTTATCAACAGTAAGGGTTCATTCTTGTACACAAACTGAAAGTCTTTCTGAAAAGAAACTTCTTTAGCTCTACAGTCAATCATAGCATGGTAAATAGAGAGCCAATCCATACCCAGGATAACATCAAACTCTACTAGAGGTAGAACAATAAGGTTTGCAAGTAGGTTCTTTCCACAGATAAGGACAGGAAGTTTCTTATAAATTTTTTTTGCCTCAAAATTTCCCCCAGGTGTTTTTACCAAAAGTTTAGGAGTCACTTCTTGAGATGGTATTCCCATTTTACTAGAAAAGGTTTCAGAGATGAAAGAATGTGTAGACCCCGAATCAAACAACACACTGGCATAATCTGAAAAGACAAACAAAGTACCTGATACAACTTCATTTGCTGGCCTGACATCTACTGAAGTAGTTGCAAAGTATTTCACCACCCCTTTCTGCTTGTAGTCTAACTGCTTCCCATCACCCAAGCTCTTTGTCGGACACTCGTTTGCATAGTGACCCATCTCATTGCACTTATAACATTTAACTAACTGTAAATCAAATTTGGTCTTACCATCACCCTGATCTTTTCCAGTGCAATCATGAGCCTTATGTCCCATCTTACCACATCGGTAACACTTTCCAGAATTCAGAAGACATTCCCCAGCATTCCTTTTCCCACATTTATCACAAACTGGATACTTAGTTTTCTTACCGTCAGACTTTTTTGAAGAATTATTACCTTTCTCCTGCCACCTAGGTCTCTTCTTCTGTTGGTTGTTATAGAACACTTGATCATTGGAAAACTCCATTTCCACCTTCTCAGCACATCGAACAAGCTTTTCATAACTTTTAAACTCACAAGAAGCAAATGCCCTTTGATATTTTGGATTTAATCCTGAGTAAAAACGATTGATTTTACTATCAAGGTCTCGGATAAAATTTGAAGCGTACATTTCCAATCAAGTGAACCTTTCTTCATAGGTAGCCAAGGAGTCTTCCTCTTTCCTTAATTCCAAGAATTGATTTTCCATCCTAAGTGGAACAGCCTTAGGAAAATACTTCTCAAGAAACATACCTTTGAATTCATCCCAGTCTAGAGCATCAATCTCATCAGCGTCCCTGATATTTTTAACCATAGACCACCACTGATCTGCTTCACCCTCCAAACGATAAATAGCAAGACTAACCTTTTGATTGTCTGAACACCCCCATGACATCAAAAATCTTTTCCAGTGCTTTAATCCACCCTTCAGCTAGCATAGGGTAAGATGATCCTCTGAATTATGGGGGATGTTGCCTCATGAAATGTTCCACCACTGACAAGTTCCTCTGCATTTGATCTGGCTGATCTCGTGTATGGATACCACCGCCATTTATCGCTTGATTCAACTGCACCATTACTGCAAAAAACTGTTCAGTTCCAATTCCAACCATCTCAGGATGATGATTCGGAAGGTTATTTCCTTCTGCATGCCTTCCTAGCACTGCTTCCCTGTTTCCTTTGTGGAAAACCATTCTGAACAAACATGTCTTAGATGAAGCAACATGGTAATCTTCAAATACTATATCACTTCAATTTGACCATAAAAAAATATTTTTGGATAATCATTTAATAGAATTATAACTCCTAAAGTTATCTAAACCAACCTTTGATACCAACTATAAGGCCCCAGCCTTAAACCTTACTTAATCTTGAGTTATTACAAGATTACACATTGAGGATCTTTTCAGGTTTAGAGTTTTAGATAATTATATCATAAAACTTTCATTACATTCCACATATAAAAAAAGTGGTTACATAAAGATAGTATTATTCTTTCCCATCAATGGAAACATATTTAAAATAAAACATGGACTCTTTCTTGACACTTCCTTGACACTATCATCATATCATGTACCTTTCCCTTGACCTATGAAAAACTTTTCAAAAAAGACTTGGGATGAGCATAAAAAGCTCAGTAAGGGAAATAAAAATATATGGAAAGGAAACATGGGTACATATATACATAAGAATGAAATCATAAATTACCAATAAAACATAAGCACTTTAACATACCTCATCAAATCATGAATAAATCATAGAAATCATAAGACATAAAGGTAACTTGAGGCATTCATAACATTCTTACGTAGGGAGTAACCCTCTTGGTTACGTTTGGAATACCCATCAAAGTATATTCCCTAAATCTCTTCAGAGAAACCTTAACGTTTCACTCCTTCACATTACCCAATGCATTGGAGAGCTATATCGGGCTCACCCGCCCTTAGTTTATCACAGAACCACTCGTCTTCATAATAATGCCCAAGAACCTCAACATAATCGTATCACATAAAACATGCATTAAAGAAACGTAACATTTCCACCTTTCAATCACAAGATATCAATACAACAAATTGATATAAAAACATTATTAAAACCATTTTGAATACCAAAATAAAAGAAAAGTAAAACATGGTATTTATTTTTCTTTTAAAAAGAAGGTATGGCTTGTAGAGAAAGCCGAAACTCAAATAATGGCCACGGCGGCGGAGAAGTCATTGTCACCGTATACGTACGACAAAAAC
Organism: Viscum album; assembly: GCA_963277665.1. Lineage (NCBI taxonomy): Eukaryota > Viridiplantae > Streptophyta > Magnoliopsida > Santalales > Viscaceae > Viscum > Viscum album. Next base: position 1,795,315,892 of record OY728158.1, read on the forward strand.
ATTCCCTTTTGTCATTTAGTAAAATACTTTGTATAAAGAAAGATTTCTTTTGGAGAAACGTAAAAGTCAAAGGGGTTTATACACCGTATAAAAGAAGGTTGTGTATAAAACAAAATATGCCTCAATGAAAAGAGATTGAGACGAAGTCCCATACCTCGGGTCCGACTTGACTCGGTCGTTCTTTAATCTCCTGAATAATAAACTTGAGTTAATTTCTACTTGTTTAAGAACCTTTTTCATGTTCATTATTCCTTTTATATCACTTATTTCCATGTCATGAACACTATTAAATTATTTAAGTTAATAACGGTCGTTTTAACGATCATAGGTACTTGAGTAAAAAATAAACCCTTTATAATTACATGTTGTTCATGTATCCATTATATCCAGAATTATAATCATTATGTATATATCATATATATCCAGTATATACATGAATTTATAATATTACATAATCATTTAGAGGTATGAAATGAAATGCACCGTTCATGGAGACGGTAGGCCGTACGTACGCATGAACGCTACTTTCATTTCTATTTCATATTTTATAGAATGGAATCATAATGATATAAAGGTATATTATAATTCTAGTATAATATCATATATAATATCATAGTTGCATCCTTTATACATCCCACATATGGTATTTAACGAATCAAATCACTTTGAGGGGGTGGTAGTCCGCACTTCCTTAAATGAAGATATCACGTTTACCAATAATGGAAACCATAATGGTATGCCCAAAATGAAAAATACATAAGCTTAAGGAAAACATAAACATATTATATATCATATATAAATATACTTACATCCTAATGGCCACCTTTGAAGGTGTTAAAAGAATGTTGAACAATCATCATTTCGGGAGGCATAAAATCACCATCCACGGAAACAGTATGTCCTTTAACCATTAGATGTAGGTGTGTGTAAGTGTAGATAGAATACTTCTTTTAACAACATCCTAGTATATTGAGGATACTGTAGTTGTTACAAAAGAAAATAATAAAAAGATTTTAGGGGGTTGGAGAAGCAAAATCAAACAAAAGGACTCAAAAGAAGCCATTACCTTAAAATCGGGTAACTCCCTTTGGTTTGAGCTCAAAGGCTTCCTTGGAAAGCATTCTGCCCAATGTGAGGCTTCAAGGAGTAATAGAGGGATGTGGAGAGACAAAATGGGCAGGGGTTGGCCGAGTCAAAGGCTTTGGGAGTGTGGGTAAGGAGGTAGAGGCGGGGGCCTTTTATAAGAGGAGAGGAGGGGCACTCTTGGAAGGTAAAGAAAAGTCACTTTATTTTAAAATGGTATTCTGATTTAAGAGGTCCCACATTGATGTGTTTCGAGGCTAAGGTGATAAGGGTTCGAAATCCACCCATCCAATAGGTTTTGGCCATGTTTAGGTCTTAGATTTTACATTATCATTCCATTTTATTTAAATCGTTAAATAATGAGGTCATCGCTGCATCATCATGATGTCATAAATAATTTAATTTATTTAAAGTCTAAAAATTATTAACAAAAATACTATGATGTAGGAAATATTTTTAGCTTTCCAATGACTATTTATAATCAAATATATTATCTTTATAACCCCATGTAAAAATTGGTTTAGTAAAACATCTCATGTTTGTGTTATTTTTACTTTTACATTAAATAAAAAGTTATTTATGTCATTTCCCAACCCAAGTGGCTCCATGGGGTCCCCAAGTTGACACATGGATTGTCTCGGTCTTCCATGACACATACAATGATGGTAGGACATGTGTCAAGCTCATCTCATTTTATTAAAGCATTATATTTACCTTAAACTACACTAATTACCTCTAATCGTGATTAAGAACTTATGAGTTACTATTCACCAAAAAATTATTTTAATCTCATTGAACCACATTTTACTTCTTAATGACAACCATGTATGTCGGATTTTTGAAATTCAAAACACAGAATTGGTAAAATTTCATTTAAACGAAAAATCAGTTTTTATAACTACCACTTAGTGGTTTCACTATTCATCAAAAATTGAAGTTTTTCAGAAAAATACAAAAAATTCACCCTAAGATATATTTGATATTCCAAACTCAAAAATGAAGTCTATTTTAAATAATTCAAAACATATAAGTCACATTAATTAATTTAATAATTACTTCCTGCTGTCATGACAAATAGCGTGTTTTTATGAAACAATAAGCATCAAAAGATTGACACCAGTTTAAGTCCAATTTCAAAGTGAAATTGATTCCAATGACCACAATTGGATTAAATGGTAAAAATATATTCTAATTTCACTTGAAAACAAATTCAAAAGATAATATAATCATATAAATAAATTAGATTAAAAAGCAGTTTTGATGTAAAATGCAGTATTTTTCACTATTCATTAAAAAATGAACATTGTCTGAAAAATACCAAAAATTCACACAAAGTAAATTTTGATGTCCCAATCATAAAGAATAAGTTTATTTTGACAAACATAGCTTATAAAATTGTCAAAAGATAGATTTAAAAATGGGTTTCCATCAAAAGGTAGTAAAACAATCTTTTAAAAATATTAGTTTATTCCATGCTTAAGATTGGATTTATTTTCATTTTAAGCCTCTAAAACACTATCTAATTCATTAATAGGCATAGATAAAAATATCTATTACTAATTATTTACTTGGTATGTTACATCACCACTTCCTTCACATATATCATAGCAAGTTATTCAAGCGTGATATCTTCCCAAATAGAATAATGTGGAAAGGATTGGTGACTCGATCCACCAAAAAACATATCTCAATGTTTCTTTTGGATGATTTAGGGAGACTAGTGAAACTTTACATTGTGAAATTATCTTATTTCCACATGGTAATAGGAAATAGTTTAATCATCCCCTTAGAGTTCTATCTTTATGTTATAATATTCTGACATATGAAGCACTATGAAATAAAATCCATAATCTCATTTTTCAAATTTCCCCACCATAAGTGTTCCCAAACATTAGGATACATCTAAGTACTTCCAGGATTGATAGAAAAAGATGAGTTATGTGAATTATCCAGTAGATAGTTCTTTATCTAAGGTGATGAAGGCACAAAAAATCCTCATTCCAAACCAAATCACTCCATTATCCTCGATGTGTAACTCATGAATCTTTCCTTCATTTAATTAATTCTCATTTTTTGTAACAACCTATCATCCCTTTCGGCCTCTTCGATCTTCTATTGGATAGATAATTGGGAAATCATATAATAAATGTAGGATTTATTCCCAGCTATAATGACTTCCAAATCCATCCATTGTATATTCCTGAAGATAGGGTATTTCTGAATTCACATCATATATAGAGTATTAGGTTCTTTTATGCTAAGAGAATCAACAACCATATTTTCCTTTTCCGAGATGGTAGTGAATAGAGAAATCAAAGTCCTTGATTAGCTATAACCATCTTATTTGAATTTTTTTAGTTCTTTATGTGTGAATATATAATTTAGACTCTTTTGATCTGTATATAGGTCACAATTATCACCATAGAGGTAGAGTATCTAGATTTTCTAGGAAAAAATCATTGCGGCTAGCTACAAATCAGGCATCAGGTAGTTCTGCTCATGGATATTCAACTATTGTGTGGCATAGGCTATCAATTTATCATTATGAATGATTAAAAAACCTAAGTATTTATTTTAATGATCAATGTATACCACAAAATTTTCTATACATGTTTGTAATGTGATTACAGGTGCAGTAATCATACTCTTCTTTAGCTTCTTGATGCTTTCCTAACATTCTTCTATCTAGACATGCTTTACCCCATTCCATGTTAACTTATTTAGAGAGCTATAAAATCATGAGAAATTTCTCACAAAATTCTTGTAGTCCCCTAATAATCCAAAAAAATATGGATTTCCATGACAGTAATGGGTCTACGCCATTCCTCAATTTCCTTTTTTTGATGGGTCTACAGAAGTTCCCTCAAATGTGATCACATGTCCCTAGAATATGCATTTCTGCATCCAAAAGCGACACTTGATTAAATTGGAATACAATTTATCCTTCCTAAATGTTGTTATCATAATCATTAGATAATCTTCATGTCCCTCCTTTCACTTAGAGTATATGAAAATATCATCGATAGATAATACCAGAAATTTGGAAATGTAGTGCCTAAAGACTCTATTTATCAAATCCATGAAGATTGCAGGGGCATTATTGAGTTCGAAGGGCATCATTAGAAATTCATAGCATCCATTCCATGTATAGAAAGCGTCATTTCGAAAATATTCTTTCTTTACCCTTACTTGATGATATTCATAACAAAGATCCACCTTTAACAAGTAATATGCTTCTCATATTTGATAAAAAAGTCATCAATCCTTAGAAGATGATATGTATTCATTAAGGTGATCTTGTTGAGTTTCCAATAATCAATACACATCCATATTGATCCATCCTTTTTCATTATAAAGAGTTTTGGTTCACCACAAGATAATAAACTAGGGTGTATCAACCCGTTTTCCAAATTCTCTTGCAGCTACTTCTTTAACTCCTCCAGTTCGATAGAGGCTATCTTATATGTACATTTTGAGATAGTAGTAGCTCTGGGTATGAGTTCTATAAATAAATATACCACAAGATCTAAAGGATGACCAAGAAACTCTTTAGGAAATACATCACCATATTCCCTTACAATGAGAATTTATTCTAGGTTGATACCTTACATTGAATCAAAAATTTCTACGATGTATACTTCTTCACAGTGCATTAACAACCACACCATTGAAGGATTTTTTAAATGAGATTCAGGATCTTCCTTGAATTTGTAGAGAATCATGGGATGGTTTGGAATTTGAAAAGATATTTACCTTTCCTTAAATATGATGTCTTCTTTATAAAATGAGAGCCAAACCATCCTTATTATACCATCAAATTCCCCCAACTGAAGTATCACAATATTTTCTAGGAGAATCTTCCCACATACACCAACAGGAATAGAGTCCAACACTTGGGTTGAAATGACCACAACACTAGGAGTTTTATGGATATCCATACTTCAAGGTATCAAGGATGTAATTCAATAGGTCTAGAAAACATAATGGATATAAAGTAATGCATAGATCCAGAATAAAATAAGAGTTTTTTTCATTCTTGAGTGAATCGAAATTGTACCTTGTATGACTTTATTTTCTTAGACCACATTAGCAGTAGTGATGGACTGATATTTCCCTTAATCCTTTGGATTTGTTTTCTACAGATGCTGATTAGCCTCAAGGACTCAAGGTTTGGTGCATTGGCCTGCATAGTTCCCTTTCCCCCTAAATTGAAGCATTGAACCAAGGGTGGTGCTCTCCTTTCCTCCATTACCTCAGACAACTATTTATGTAGATTTTATATTCATGAACTTGGTGTCCTTATATCCCACACTTATAGTATTTCCTAATCCCTTTGAGGTAGTTCCCATGATGCTTATTCCCATATATTTGACATTTGAGTGGTTTATCTTTCTTTCCACCTTTGAAATTAGATACTCTATCATGAAACTTCAACTATCATTTCTTATCTTGATAGCTATGGGACCTTTCTAAAAACTCCATTTCCACAATTTGATCACATCGAACAACTTCTTCATAACTCCCAAATTATCAAATATCTAGAGCCTTTCAATTGTGTGGTTTTCAATAATTAAATAATATATCTATTTTTCAATTATTAATGATAATTAAAGCAAAGGTGTACCTTACAATACTTGTGAAATTTGATTCATATGCCTTGATATATTTACCATCATTTTTCAGCTCTATGAATTCTCTCTCCATTTTTGTATAAAGATATCAAGGTAAATAATTGTTAGGAAATAATTTCTCCAAGTCTTCCCACTACATCACTTCAATTTCATCGCTCGGTTTGGTGTTCTCAATCAACTATCACCATTGATCAGCATCACCAACTAAATGAAAAACATTTAAAATCACCTTGACCTTCTCAAAATAAGGAATCAGAAAAATGATATTCTCCATTGAGTTAACCCGCTTTTCTATAACAAGTGGATCTAAAGATCTACTAAATATCAGCGGTCACTATAACATTTAAATTTGATTGCCATTTTCTCCCACTTGTGTGAAGGCGGATATTCCACATTATTCATGTTATTCTTTATAACCTGAGACAACTGGGTAAGCATAGCCATAAAATTTTGATCTCCAACTCCCAAGCAATTGGTTTTTTCATTCGGGATATCACTGCATTTTCCCTTGCACTGGTTAGTGACCTAGTTTCTCATGTTTCCCACCAATTTATAAAATATAAAATATTTGAAGAAAACAGAAATCAACAATCCGTGAACAAATAATTTATTCCCTTGTGCAATTAACTTTAAATTCATATTTTCAGGGATACCTATGTTTATAATTTTTCTAAAACAAAGATTCCTGGTTACATACATATACTTAGTCTCACATTATGTTTTTTTTCTAATGTTCTCTATTCCCAATTCCAATATTAACTAAACTGTGGTATGATACCAACTATAGAGACCCTATTTTTCGTACATAAATATTTTATCACTTCAAAGACAAACAATATAATAGTGTTACAAATATAGGATCTAAAGGTTTATTATCTAGGGAAATTTAGGAACATACATAACATATGAATAATAAGACATAAACATTAATTTAATTCTATATTTTATTGATTCTTAGTGGCCCCCTTGTTTTCCTTAGTATAAGTAATCACCTAAGGATATACATGAAATAATGTGGTTAAATAAAAGCCTAGTAAGAGGGTATATAAGGACATGAATCATTATAACATGAGTGAGAATAATGATCATCATAATAACATAAGAATATTATCATCATCATATTTCATGATAATAAGAATTAGAGAAAGGCATGGAATGTGGAAATATAGAAAAATGATACATCATGGCATAGTGGTCAATTACCACACATAGTTGTGAACAAATCTAGCATCATGTCCACACATAATATATCTACATAATCATAACATAATCATTATGAACAAATCTAGCACCATGTTTATGATTCTTTCACATTATATCATGAGATACATCATATTACCCAATGCATTGGAGTGCTATATAATTCAAGGCGCACCAGTCACATCATAACATTTATATAATCATGCATGCCACATAGAGCATATATCAATCTTAGACATAAATTAACCCATGAAAATAAATAAATTTAATTCTATAAAGAATGAAATCATGAATAAATTTTTGTTTTCTCAAATGAGAAAGGTAAAAACATATTTGGTATAAGAATAATTACACTTGAGTGAAGAAGAAACAATCTCCAGCGGAGTCAAAATGTGCATTAGAAAGACGAGTTCTTTCGAAAAATCATTGTATTTGTAATAACATCATATTAGAAAATTGTTTATCCTCAAAAAGAATGGGGAATAAAAAGGAAATTATGATTTAGGAATATTAAATGATCATCCACAATGAAATTTGGAATGAAAGAGGAATGCCCCAAAGAAAGGGAGTTGCGTTCGGGAATCCTCTTACCTTATGTTTGAATGATTTATTAACATTAATACCTTGTATAATCAAATTACATTCATTAATTACTAAATATATAAACTATTATACATGTATTTGGTTTATTATAATTTTATTAAAAAAATTTATGGCCATTTTGATGAGTTATATAGTCCAATTTCATCATTCATGGAGTGTTCATTTGCTTCATTTTCATGATCAATTCACTAGAATACAAATATGGAAGTTCATGTAAAATGTGAATAATTCTCCCAAAGTGAAACTATATGTTATTAATGAAATTAAGGATGATTAAATGGTCTTATATATCATTTGGTTATATGGTATGAGGATGATTCATTAGATAAAATGTAAATGAAAATGAGTTAAATTGTTTGGGCGATTTTTACGACCATCATGAAATCATATCATTTTATTTAATTTCAAGTTTATATATTGGTTCCAGAACGTTATATAACATATAATATGTATAATAAAACATTATTTATCCGTAACAATATTTTTATTATCATCCTTGAAGGCGGTAATGGAAAATGAAAATGCATAATCCATAATGGTGGTAAATCAACACGTCATGGACGATATTTTCATTTTTAGAATAAAAGGGAGAGGAGAAGAGGTTTTGATGGTGGATATTCAGTTAAAGTAATAAAAATATGGTATATTTATGATACTGGAGTTATCATTCAACTTGTATAAGGTAATATTAGGAGAGGATAAGAAAAGAAATGAAATTGAAAAGAAATTAAAAGAAAACGAAAGTGGATTTTACCTCTTAAATTCCTTCTCCTTGAGAACCTCCTTAGGGAAATTGGGTTTGGTATTTTGTTGATAAAATAATTTCCTAAATTATAGGGAGAGTATTTGGAAGTTTATTGGGTCGAATTTGGAAAAGATTTAAGGCTTTTAAGGTTTGAGGAGAATAGGCGATGAAGGGTGGTCATTATAAGGGAGGAGAGGGGTGTTTTTTTATTAAATTCATTAGTTTATTATTCTGGATCATAAATATCAATATGGTAGAAACTTATCAATAAATAAATTAAATAATGAAGTAGATTTATATATTATGGTGCTTAAATCTTTTATACATCAACTATGACTCAATTATTCATGTATTTGTTAAATACAATAAATTACCGTATTTCACTATTCACCCAAAAGTCAACAATTTTAGAAAAATAAAAAAATAACCCTAATTTTTTTAGATATTTAGATTTCAAATATTCAATACATTTTATTAAAATAATTTTATAAATATGAGAAATTTCATATTTAAATAAAATACTCATTTTTTTGAAAAATACCGATTTTTATTTTGTAACCGATTTTATGGAACTTTGAAACATTAATTAATGTCTCATAATATTGTCATATAATCATAAGAAAATAAAAAATTTATTTATAAATCTATTTTATGGGATTTTTTTAAATTGCTATATTAATTATAAAATTATAAATAAATATTTATGATTTACAAAAATACCAACAATTAATTTATATTTTCAAAACTATTTATATACTTATACTATGATATAATTATATCAAATTTTCATTTATAAGATGCATAAATTTTATTTATAATTTCATAGATGAGGTTACTATTCTATTGGTCAAATTACTATTCCTAGTGGTCAGGTTACTTTTCCAAGTGTCAAGTAACTATTCCATTGGTGTAGGGTCCTTAATTTTTATGAATATCACTTATTTTATTTTTCATTTATGAGAATCAGTTTTATATTAGGATTTTTATGTTATGTATGTGTTTCAAAATATATAACATAATTATAAGATGGGAAATTCCATTGATAAATGTTTGGGTTGTTACAGATTTAGACAAAAAAATCCCAAACATTTTAGAAACATAATTTTATTTTATAAAAACTCACAGTGGAATTGCTGCCCAATCAAATTCTCCTATAAAACATTAAATCTATTTTAGAGACAATAATGAAGGCTTCCATTAAAATAAAAATAATTTTACCTAAAATACACCCCTTTCATAAAACCCATATGACACAAAAAACACTCCAACATGAGGCACACAATAAGTCCCTCAAAACTGAGTCCACGTCATCGATACATCATGGGACCCAATTTGGCACATCCCTAATCATTTAGTATCTATCCAGAGTGGTATAAAGAAGAAACCACATATTACATGGAACCATTCATAACATTTCCATATGTTTTGATGGACCACATGCCAGTCCCAAGAAATTTACTATGATGTTTCAAGATTGAGCATTTGGTCATTCTATGGTTTATTAGGATGTACATAAAGACCTTAAATCTCTAATACATTCTATGTTTTCATCAAAAAATCATGCCCAATCCCCTTGGTAATTCACACCATGAACACAAGGATCAATAGATAATCAACTCTAAATCGAATAAATTATGATTTCATATTCAATTCCCACTTACCAAGGTAACCCATACATTGTCATGAATAGAGGTGATCAAACACCCACTCATGACCATCCTCATGAGTCATGACATCAAATATAACTTTATAATACCAGGAAACCAAAAAATAACAATAGGGATCCTCATAAAATATCATATGACCTAATTTTATGAAGATACTTATCTAATACCATTGGGTAATTATCTAGGCTAGGTTTCCCATTAGATTGACACCTGAATCGGAACATCACTAGCCTGAAGGGTATTCTTGATCCCTATGGGTAGGAAACTAGTTATTGGGCATCAAAAGTACACACTTTAGAACAATTGTAGATAATAATCATAGTAAAAAATGGTATTAAAATACTAATAAAATACTAGTATGGTGTACTGGTATATCAGACATCCATGATAAATTAGATATGATTAAATAAACAATACAATATATATAAGTAACTAGAAAACTCTCTACCCACCCTTTGTGTCCCTCCCCAACATATAAAAAGATGAAAATCTTCCAGCATATTATTTTTCTTCAGCCATGAACACATATCACTACACTCCATCCATATAATGTAGTAATAGCCTAATTTCCTAATGTGATATACAAAATCAAAAAAAAATATAGACTTACATAAATCAATGAATTATTAAAAAAGACACCAATAACTGATTAAGTAAACTACAACTATGATAATATATACATGATCATGAACATTCCCACTATGTCACAACACAAAAAATCTATGTTAATTAGCTCGTAATATAGGTTATGAAACTCTATTTTGAAGCATAATGTATAAAGATTTTTTAATATACATTTGAAAAAAATTCTAACTAACATGCCACATGAACATTTTAAACCAACCATTCCTTTTTATAAAATAATAACAATGATGATTAAAAAATATAAATGAATCAATTTATACAATTCCTTCTAAAATTATCCTTATAAAAATAAGGAAAGAGGTCCCGTAAGTAGAATAATAACAAACCAAAATATATTTTTCACTATTTCTAAACATGTCTTCAAAATCCCATTTTCAAAAAACAACCATTGAATAATAATATTATTAAACTCATTATTAAATATCATGACCACATTCCATTTTACAAATAACATTAAAACAACCCATTTGAATGTGAACCATCACTCACAACGTGATGCATAAAATACATAATCACAGTAGGGTATCAAGGAATGAACGATCTATATAAAAAACAAAACAAGTGTGTCAATGGTCTAATGAATTAATGTAATGAAACTATATCATAAAATGAAATCCCTAAGAGTGTAAAAAAATACCTTTTTCATGGGATTAATCCCTAGGATTTAGTAATATATGAAATGATTTGGTGATAATGAATCTTGATTGAAACTAATAAAACCATCATTTCCCTAACAGTAACATCGAACTCAACATAAATAACCATTTATGAAATGACCTTGTCTTCATGTGCAATGAAGAACTCTAGCATAAATTCATGCATCCATGTATGGTATAAGCATCTAAAATTATCCAATAAGCACTACATATTCATACCACTATCTCAAATAGGGTCTTACCCCACACATGTAATCTACTGTATCCTCAAGACTCCCATGACATGTTAGTTGGAGGTGATAAATTAAAAATCTCATGAGTCGAATATAATACATTTCATAGCCACTCACAGCTCACATCATTAAATCTCACAAGCAGCAGCCCCTATCACATGTTCAATCATAATAATCACTCTATTTATGTTAATGAAATAAATTTTCCCAAGATTTTATATTCCACAAAAAGAAAAAATGAATTTATAAGGCTACAAGAAAGTATTGCAAATTTTAAAAAACATTTTATCATAAAATTCCAACCATGATTACTCAAATTGGATTTTCAAGATGATCCATTTTCTCATAATTTGATAATGAAGTTCAGAATCACACATGAAAATATTTATTCAAAACCTCTATTGAAAACTACTGTTGAACCCCACTTAAAATCCACATTTCATTAATCCTTGGAAACATTAATTTCCATGCCATACTATTAAAGTAAATTTTTAAATCCAACACCTTCCATAAAAATATAATTTCATTTAAAAAACTACTTTCAGTGTAACCTGTCAGTGATACACACCCATTTCACAAAAACACATATTCAAATTTTAAATTCCATTGTTAAACCACAATGAGGCTGACATACTCAAAACAATTCCAATGAGATTCAACATAGTTCTTTTTATAAAATAATCTTATAAAACACTACACACTAATTTCAAACATGGTTTTTACATCAAATATATTTTTATAACATTTATATACCATTAGAATAACAAAAGAAGTCTTTAAACTAACAACTGACATAGGAAATAAGTCTATTCCAAGTCTATAACCTGATTTAAATCCAATTAAAACCAATTTGGGAATAACATTTACTTCTAACACCATAATTTAAATGAAAAAAAATAAATTTTAAAATATCCACTTAGAAAATTTTACTGGCAATGGAATTTGGCCTTAGCACATGCTAAGCACAAAGTGCATTCAAATTCTAAAATAATCTAATTATGCGAATACGATATATTATAGAATAAAATACATGATATTAAAAACTCAAATGAAATTTATAATGTAAAATAAAGTAATTTATAAATAAGAACAACCATAAATAGATGGAGACTTAGCTGAAAAGCGATGAAATTCAATACCTTCATTAGAATATTCCCAAACAAGTTTGAAGGTACCCTCATGATCCATAGAAATCTAGGGGACATAAAAAACCAGACATCCTAGAACCCCTAGTTTTTTTACAACATTAAATATAGAATTGGGAGAGTTAAATCAATTGTAATTGTGAAGATAGGGGGAAGGTGACTCTACACCATGAGGAATCATCCTTGAATCCCCATAAAATTGGGCGGAATCATGTTAAGAGAATGCATTTCGAAGGACGAAGGATTGTGTTCCTCAGGGGAGCTCAGTCATGGAGGTTTTCTATGAGGAGATGGGGGGTTATGAATAAAAATACCTAAAATAATGTAATGGATTACGTGTGGAATAATTAAAAAATATTTAAGAGAAATCTACATAGTTTTCAAAACCATGGGAAAATTGAACTTCTCTAACTGGGCCCCATAAACCACATTGTAAATTTCTCTCTAGGCTCCCCCATGATCTTACTTTACAAACACAAAACATACTAAAGGAACTACCTCATTTGTAGAACCCCATGTATGGTTCTCACATGGTTACTATTAACTATGCACAACATTCACAAATATTTAAAGAACTATATATTTTTAAATCATAAGAAAGTGACTTCTTAAAATTATTATTGTCCAAAATTTAATAAAAAAATATAAAGTTAATGAAGTGATTATAACAGTGTGTCCACACTTATCATGGTTTTAAAAATAACTTTTTTATTATTTTTATTATGATTTATTTTTGAAAATATGTGAAATGAGTCTTTTTCTAACATTTATGACCTGAATTAATTTCACCATCATCACATTTTTTATTCATAAAAACCATTATATAAATGTTTTCAGTGTTTTTCAATGAATGTTCTATTCCCTATTTTTTTGGGAAATTTTAATTTTAAGGGTTTTCAATAGAAAATGATACCTACTTTATTTTTTAAGAGAAAAAAACAATTATTTATCATCTCTATTCAAAATGATATTTTATGAGTTTTTTTAATGGAAATGAAAGATTCTATTTGTTTTATGTATGTTAAGGTCAATGTAAATTGTTTATGATGAAGAGTGAACCCGATATTACACCTGATGATGGGTGATCCCAATATATCACTCCATTTCAATGGTTAATGAGATGATGTTACTTAAATATGAGTTAATACTAAGATATTATGGAAATTAGCATGTTAGTTTATTCCAACTGTAAGGGTTTATTTGAGGGTACTATGAAGATGATCTCCCAATTAACATATACCAATTTTCATATGGGTTTATAATGGTTGTATAGTAATCATTTTATTTCACATGGTAAGAAAAAAAATTTATAATTTGATAAATTTTATTGCATTTTTAAGGGTGTATTTTGTATTTTTTAAGAATATTTTTTAAATCATATCAAGTCTTTTATGAAACCTTCATGTCTATAATTTTTACCTTAATGATTACATATAAAATTATTTATGAAAGAAATTAGGAAATAATATTGATTCGATGAGTATGTAAATGGTTATTTTACCTCAAGGTTTACTATGTAATGTGTGATATTTTTAAAAGATTTATTTGTCTTCAAATTGACTAATAGGTTTCATATTTTTAGGTCACTTGCTTAGATTTTTATTCTTATATGATATTTTCAATTCTTTTTTTAACTGGTCTCAATGATGATTTGGAACTCATTTCACATCTAGCATACTGTATAGTGATATGGCCTTGAACAGATAAAATATATCTTCTATAAGATGTTCATTGAATAATAGAAAAATTTATTATTTTGATAAGAGTTTATGAGTATTTTTATAGACTTTTCTGTAAAATAACATAATAATATAGTCCTAAAACGTTTTCGGTTGTTAAGTGAATCAGTATTATTAATTATTGTTTTAATTATGATTTTCTTTTAAAAAATCACTTTATTTGTAATCAATTCTTGCATGTAATGAAAAGGTTTTCATAATCATATATGGGAGTGTGAGTCTTCATATATTATTGTTGGTATTAGATAAATAAATTATGTAACATTTTAGGTTAAGATGTTATTAAAAGAGGAAATGAAAATACTTATTATATTCAGAAGATAGTTTATTATAATTTTATATACTCATACTAAATATTCCAGTTTTACTAAATGGATGGAACTGTAAGTAATAAAGGTAAAAATGGGTGTGAAAGGGAATATTGAGAAACTAATCTAGATAGAAGAAGGAGAAAAATATGTGTGGTTATGTCTAAAAATCTATATCAATATATAATTAAAAACTTTGACATGGGTGAATTTCATAACACGTTATATCAGAGAAGAATGGAATTTCAATGATGTTTAGGTGGTAAAAGATATGGTAGAAAAATTATTCAATGATCTATATGTCAAAAATGTGAAAATAAGTTCCTGGGGAAATTTATAAAATGAAAAAGGAATATGTTATAAATATAGGGTGCATAGGAATTATGAAAATTGATATCCAAGCTACAATTATCAATAAGTTGATCAACCTGATCATATAGATAATGTTTTATCAATATATAATGTTATAATATTTGAATAAAAAGAAAACATCCGAGAAAATATGAATGGTATGATCTTTTATAATATTATTTCAAATTTTTAATTATAGGAAACATGATTAAATTGACATTTATGAATCATAGGGCATGATTCATATTTCATATTGTAGGAAAACATTATTACAGAAAAAGATAGAAATGCTTGGTTACAGTTTTATAAAAGATGATGACTACTTAAAGTGCTAAAATAATTGGTTTTGAGACATATGATGTTGTCGTATATATCAATTATATTACAAAATATTCTTAGACTTATCAATATCATGGAACATATATGGATTCTTTTGCAATTGGTTTTATCTCTAATAAATATGTGACTTGTGTTTAATCGCATCAATAAAATTAAAAGTTTTGTTTTTTTATATTTTTTAAAAATTAATTCATTGAGGTATTCATAAGTGTTTCATTTGATATTTCATTCAATGATGAGTTAATTGGAATAATTATCTAATAATTTTTGGGAATATTTGTTGACATAACCTTGTGGATGAAAATTGAATTTGTGACAAGGTGAATAAATTTTTTTGGATGATGTTTTTTGTATTAAGTTTTAATAAATTATTGATGTATATATAAAACATAGTTTTCTTTTTATCCATTAGTTTTATTGAAGAAATATATTAAAAAGAAAATAATTACCTTTAGGGTTAATACATTTATTATAGTTGATGCAAAGAAGGTTACATGAGATATATAGTTGTTTTATTTGAAGAACATAAGTTACAAAATAGTGTTGATTTTTTAGTTTATTATTGGACAAATGAAAATGTGGGGTCATGATATATTTGGTAAAAATTACTATTTTTTTGAATTATGTAATATATAGGATAGTGTGTGATTTTATATCCGAGGGGTTGATTCCATTTACAGAATACAGATATATTTATTTTTGAAAGAATATATGATTCATTTTTGGATTCATATAATATAGATTCAAGTTATTTCTGGAAGGGTATTATTTATATAATATATGATTTTGGTATATATTTATTTTGGAATATGTTTTTATGAGTGGATAATATTATTTGGAGATAATGGTTTTCTTTATATTAGAAGAAAATGTGATCAAATATTTCTAACAATTTTGGTTCCATATTTTATCAGTTACATTTTCAAGAGTCTTATTTATTTAGTGAATTATTAAATTTTAACATGTGGTGTGATTATTTATATTGAGGTGTTTTATATTAAATTATTCCATTTACATATAATGGTTTATTCATTCTTATGCTAACCATGTGGTTTTTAGTAATATGATAATAAAATGGGGAATTAATATTAATATATTTTTTATTTTCATAACCATTGTGAATATGAATTTAGTAATTTGAGAACAAAAAATAAACTTGTACATTATTTATTGTAATTTGTAAGAGGTGCAGAAAAATGGAATAACATGTAACCAAAGGATCAAATTATGTTTTTTGAATTGAAATAAGTTAAGTATTTATATTTTCTCATTTCCTTTTTTATGATGGAAAATGATTCCCTAATCTCAATAATGAAGATGAAAAAATCATAGAATATTATTTGGAAAACATCACTCAACTATCAATGTATGTATTTAAAAACTCATTCCCAATATAATTTTTTTAAAAGTTTATTTTGTGAATTGGACATTTGAGAAATGAAAGATTTTCTAGTCTTAACATTGGAAAAAAAGTTTGTGATAAATAATTAAATTATTTCTATATAGACACATTTTAAAGGAATAAAATTAAAAAAATTTAGAAATGAGTTCCCTTATGGATATAAGAATATAACACCACTAAAATAGATTTTAAATGAGTATTATCTTCGATAGATTTTCATATACGCAACACCATTTTTAAATCAACTATGATATATTATTTTCAAATGAATGTTATGACCTACACATTAAATTATAGATCATGAATAAGAAAAATTGAGCAATGAATTGTATGTATAATGTCTTTACTTAACACATTTATAATGTTTATTTCATATTAAATAATGAATTAATTTGTAATAAAATCATTTAATGTTAAATGACATATTTTTCAAAGAATGCTGTGTTACTGCATATTATGTAAAAAATATTGATCACTACTAAAATATTATTACAATAAAATTAATTGATAATTATGGAAATAAATGAATAATCATTCTAAATTTGATTATCAATTGGTTAATATTTAAGATAAACTCATTTGAAGGTAAAAGAGTTATTTTTCAGAAAACTGTTCTATATGTGTATTGTATTTATTTCTTAATAGATTTAATCATTCATTACTGGTGATTAATTTTAATATAAGGGGTAGATTAGATATTAATTAAGATATGTTATCAATCATTAAATGTTTTTTACTCGGAAATAAATGAAAGTAAATACATATTTATTTTTTGAAAAGTAATATTTATTAAAAATAGTTGTTTTACTTTTTATTGGATAAATTATAAATAATTTAAACCTATTTTAAAATTATAATTTGAAAAATTTTTCATTATTTTTTATTTCATTATGTTAAAAATATCATGTAGTGAATTTTATTTAATTTTCCAAATATATTGATTTTTGGGTTAATAATGAAAAATAATGATTTTTCAAATATTGTAACATTCATGATTTCAATTTGATATGAGAATGAATTAAAAATATATAAAAGATATTTAGACACAAAAAGCTAATTTTTTGAGTAATTTAATGTATCAAGAATTAATATGAAGAATTTATAAATCTATAATTTTCTTTTGGAAACATAAGTTAATAATTCCCCTTATTAGATGCAATTTGTATTTTGTTTCATTTAATAGATTTCATGGACTATTTTATTAAATTTTTTCATAGTTATAATTTCACAATACCCTCATTATGGTATTAAAAAAATAGATACTATTTTATAATCAACAATACTCAAGATTATTTGGATTATATAAATATAAAAACATTTTTACACATGAAAATACATTTTTATTCAAATTTTTTTATGAGATGATATTAGAATTAATTTATGCTACCTATGAAAATTATATCCTGAAAATTGGATTTTATTTTTTCATTAATGAGGTTCAAATTAGGATATATATTTCATGTTATTTTTAATCATAAAAATTATTTACCTAGGTAAAATATTTATTACCATGATAATGTTAAAAAGGGTTAACGGTGCATTAAAATAAAAAATAATTGATAAAATACCGCAATACCATATCCATTTTCTGTTTTAATGATTATATTTTGACCAAAACATTCATATGTATGAAATGATAACAATTTAGGGCAACCTAACTTGAGTGATACACATATTACATTATAATGTTTCATGTGTGTATATGTTTGCTATGCACCTCACTCATAAAAGGTATCCTCCTTTCCACTCTTCCCTGCACTTCATAAGCCATTTTTCTATTCCAATATCAACCTATATGCCTACCCAAACTTTTTATACATGATGAAGAGGTTCTTTTATCACTCAAATTCCATTCAATAAATCTTAAGGGTATTCCAAAAAAATGAAGAAGAGGTATAACTCTTAATAGAGATTTTTTATTATATTTATTTTCCTACATCCTTGAATCATTTTATAACCATTTGTATATAATAACATTCAGATCATAAATATACTTATATATTTTAATGATAATGACACAACCCCTATTCATAGCACTTTTCAACCATTGGGAAACAAAATATTTTCATGTGTGGATGTGTGGACTACCGCCTCTAATAAGCGATGTGTTTCTTTTTCCATTATGTACTCTGATAAATGTTATTATGATGTATTTAATATATATATATATATAACTTTTTAAATAATTATAATTCTACAATGATAAGATATCATTTATTTTTTACCCTTCCATATATTAGAAAATGGAAAAGTTGTATGTGCATAAGTACATACAACTATCTCCATGAACTGATGTATTTCATTTCTCAATACCTCATCACATGTATAGTCACATGAAATGATATAATAACATGTGTTTATATTTATAATATTATAATTATTTTGGAAATATAAACTCTTATTTACTTTCATTAATTTCAATCTTTTTTAAAATGGAAACAGTTTTCTTGTATATGTGTGGACTACCGCCTCCATGAAATGATGTAATTTATATTTCATTAACACTCCAAAAATTGGTTATAATAATTAATTAAATTAATTAATATGATATATATAATATTATTATTATTATAGTAATTTTATATTATCAATATTCAATCCCTATTGATTCATCTTCAAAAGGGATAGTTTCGTATGACGATAATTCCTCTTATCTAAATAGAAGGCTTCCTCATCCCTTCATGAAGGAGACTCAGGTAGAATATTTTAAAGAGGTGATACTACTCATGTTATCGTGGGGAAAGAGGAAGTCATATAAAGAATTTCAATTTCACTTTACTCCATTATCAGATGCGTGGTACTTTATACATGGTATAAACCATGACAATTTTATGATCAGGTCAGAAAACTATCATCAATTTGGGGATTTTCAAACTGGAAATATATTGAGGTAGGGTATAGAATCTTTCATTATTTGATTCCCAATTAATAATTGATGAAGAGTGAATTAGGATTTGGTTTGATTTATTCGAAGCCAATTGTTCTGAGGATCTTAGAATAGAACATCACAATCAATCCCTTTGAGGTCAGGAAATACTTCTCCAAAGTATGGGTTATATTATTTTGTCTTAGTTGGGTCTATTAAATCCCTAGTATTATATTTTCTTTAGCTTCTTCAATTGGAGTTCAAATTAAAATGGATATAAATAAAAAGTATTATGTCTTTAGATATTTTTCAGGGTCTTAGTGGAAGTTGATTTGAGCTAAATTCTAACTTGGGAGGTGGTTCTATCCCTAAATAGTAAAGATTCTTACATTCATGTTTTTTATCTGAATATCCCTTATTTTTTTTTCTTACAAGGAAATAGGCCATATCAGGAATTCTTATAGGAAATCCATAACCTATATAATTATCCTTAGTATTATTCATGATTAATCTATGTATATGAAATGATTTCTTAATTAGGGAGAAATGTTGACAGTGATTATAAGTATCCCTTCCATTTAAAATAATGACATGGAATTGGGGAAGTTTCTTATTTATGTTTCTTACAATTTGGATAATGATTCATTACATGGGCATGGTTTATCTGTTTTAATAGATTGTATGAATGTTCATGAAACTTCTTCAGGAAATATTCCAAATGTGGTTTAGTCTTCATGGATTAAGGAACCTGCATATTGTGTCGTGTCATTTAAGGATGTTCTGGCTAGATCTGATAAACATCTTCGTAATTTAGTTCCTCCCACGGAGTGACATCATATTCACGAAGTATACTAATTGGAGGGGTAGTGGATGTCTCCTAGTACTCCTCCAGTTGATAGTGAAGATGTGATTCATCAAGGTTCAAGGTTTTTCAATGATAGGGAGGTCATCCTACCTCTATTAATGTATTCTTAAATCGAAAGCGAGGTTTATAAATAGGAATATCCAAGGAATAAAGTGTTTTTAATGTTGATCACATGAGGGTTAATTTCAATTTAGCATAGAATCATCATGGAATTGGCTTCCAACAAGTTATCAAGGAGAAATATAACTCCTTAAAAATAATATTCAATTAGGGAAATATTGATCCGGATAATGATGACAAGAACCACAAGAGAAATTCTTCTTATAAGGAAAAATGAATCCAATAGAAGAAGATGGATTATAAAGGAGTATCTCGAACTCCTTGTAAGAAGAGTATTCCTAGAAAAGATTATTCTAATATTAGGACATCAATGAGCACCAAGAGAACTCTAAAAATTAAAAATATGGAGCAGTCCAATATGTCTATCAATTTGAGAAAAAAATCCGACTAGTATGATTATATTGATTATTATCATGCTGATTATGAGTTCTAGTTTCTTGATTTTATGATCTTTGTTTTTTATTCTCTGAATTTTATTAAGGGAAGCGATTTTATGTCCAACACCCTCCATTTCTTTTGTAAAATATGTTTTTTTATTAAAATGGGCTTTGACCCATGGCCGTTAGAGTATTATCTGTATTCCATAATATATTATTACACATTGAGTCATTATAATATGTTATTATTATTGTTAGTTTTAACACTTAAATGAAAATTGATATAATGTTTTGGTCATGAATGATCTAAGAATGTTATGAACAAGTAATATAACTGAACAATGTAGAATTTATAAATTTTTCATGATTTAAGAATTGTATAATGTATATGAATATTTTTTAATAACACCACATCATTCTATGTAATTGAAATAAATAAAAAATTGAAGTTTCACGATTTTCATAAAATTAATTTCCATAATTTCAAGGAAATATCCATGGGAATATTAATATTAAAAAACATATCTTTCATTATCATTATGGATGTGATGAAACTATATCCATAGTTCATGGATTAGAACAGCTAAACTAAAACACCCATGAGAAATAGAATTATTAACCTCAATATTTATTTTAAAAGAGAATTATAAATAAATGTGTTTTATGAATTAAATTTTTTATCTTATCTATAAATATAAGTATGAATATGGTTCTGTAATAGATTTATAATAAACTAAATTTCTCCTTAAATCATTGTTCAAAATGTTTTAATGTCTTTTGTTCCACATCTTTTTCTCCATGTCCATATTTATTAAAATGTTTTATTAATTATATATTTATAAATAATTTATTTTTCAATTTCACATAATTTTTTATATCCCAAATGATGTTTTAGAACATAAAATTTTTATCTTTTTCAATACTAGTTTTTTTATAAAAACATTGAAAGGAATATTTTTCTAATGTTTATAAAACTAATGAATTT
Organism: Viscum album; assembly: GCA_963277665.1. Taxonomy (NCBI): domain Eukaryota; kingdom Viridiplantae; phylum Streptophyta; class Magnoliopsida; order Santalales; family Viscaceae; genus Viscum; species Viscum album. The sequence goes on from OY728158.1 coordinate 1,795,337,852, forward strand.
TTACTTCATACTATTTGTTATTATTTAAAAATTATCATCTCTACGTGTACATGGTTTTCATGTAATATTTTTATTCCCTCTTCGAATGGTAATTTTTCATGTTAAATAGTTTCAAAGTAAAAGGACATATATTATAATTTTTACATGATGCTCAAATGTGTTTCTGCATGTGGGTTCAAAATAATATTTTATGACTTTTTATGATTAATATGAATGATTCATTTTTTTTACTAATTATATGGTGCATTTACATTTCATATGATTATGGTTGAGCTCAATATATCTCAATATGATGGGTGAGCCTCAAATATATCTCCAATGCATTGGGTTAAGTGGATAAGTTAACTGAATATAGGACACTCCAATGAAATTATGGAAGTTGAAAATGATAGTTACTATATTTATGTAGACAAGAATATATTAAAGTGGACCATATTTAGATCACTGCATCAATTTGTAGATGTTCAAAATTCCTTGAATTCCCACATTTGAAGGATTGTTTATTCAGTGATGGGTGTCCTATCATAGAGAAGCTGTTATAGATAATATCTGAGGAAGGGAATAGATAACTTTAGAGGTTATGATATTATTAGTTAAAGAGATATCTTTAATTATTCTATCTATTACAATGTTTATTATTATTTCATATAATCATAAAATCTATTTTGGATTTAGTAAATAATTGGAACTAGATGGAATACAGACTACAATGGGTGTAAAGCACACTATAAGCAACCAATCAAGATAGAAGTTCAAGAGAAAAATATCACGGTTTTTCTTAACCAATTGTCACTATATATGTTTAACATCCATAAACTTGGTGAGATTCTGCACAAACCTAATTTTTGAGAAAATTACTATTTTCAAAAATACATAATAATGTTAATTAAAGGGGGAGATTACGGAAAATAATACTCTGTCTTTTTATGATAATTTGATGCTCACAAATACCCTTAATTATTTTCTAATGTTTTTTTAGTATTTTTCTAAAATTTATTTATTTATTTTACTCATGAAATAATGACAATTTATTACTTATTCGGGAAGTTTTTTAGTGCATTTTGGAAACACTGTTCGTACCTTACTTATTCCGGATCTGCTTCAACGTGTCCATGAATCTCTGTTTATACCCTACATGGATAAACATGGCGTAACGATGAAAAGTGTGTATACTTTTTGAGACAAGAGAAAAGTATGGTTAATCAACCATACGTTATCAGAAAAGTATGGAAGAAGAACTATACGTTAGGAAGGAAACTTCTGTTTGGGTTATCAACCAAGTATGGATGGAGAATCGTATGTAAGTACTAAACATTACGTTTGTTTCTCAAAAGTATGGTTCCTCAACCTTACTTTTGTAAAAAACCATACGTTCTTTGAATGGATCTGTTATCTTTCGTCTGAGAGTTGAAGAAACAATATGGATGATCAACCCTATGTTTATGATCAACCTTACGTTTGAAGAAAGTAAAATGAACCCAAAATTTATGTTCAACCTTACATTGTCAACCCTATGTTTGGAGGCCACATCATTAACCTTACGTTTGGCATTAGAATGTTTGAATGACGATATTTTTAAGCAACGGTCAGCAAGCTAATTGTTAGGCGGATTTCAAGCTGGATTTAAAGTCGATTTTACAATATGAATTTGACTGATTCAAAGCCGTTTTAGCAGTGGATTAAATATTGAATCAAAAGGATATTTTTATGCTGAGTCTTCAGGTAAGTTACAACTACTCTGTAAATTCAAAATTTTGAATATCACGTATCAAAAGGTGACTTTTATGGATCTAAATGTGAAGAGGATATGCTCATCTTTCTTATATATGTTTTCTCTGAAACACCAGGCACATGTGTGTGGTGATAAATCTATTATTCAAAAAGGTGGAAAACAGACACTACTTAAAGCACTTAGTTCTACTGATTCAAAAGGAGAGTCAAATCTCTGTTTATTTAAGAAGAAGGAACTCGGTAGAAGATTCACTTGTTATACACAAAATATAAACTATGGATATACTACTGCTGAAGTTGTGAATTATATCTCTATATCTACTGAAACCAGATCGACTCAGAACTTCATCGACTTAAAAATAAATATTTCTAGAGACGACGATTCATCTGCTGTCAATTGCATTCTGTTGCAATTGTGAAGATCAACTAAAAATATTCTTTCTAAAATTATTTTTATCTTGAGTAACCATCTTCTCGTACTAAGCTGAGTAGGTTCATGTTTGAAATAGAAGGATTTGTTATCTTGACAATTGTAAAGGTGTCAACTGCCTGTTTTTCAGTTGTTGGAAGGTCTGTGGAAAAGAGGACCAGATAGAGAAAATCAACAAGCTCTTAGAGTTGAGCGTTGGTGGAGTGGACTAGGGGAATTCTGTTCCCCGAACCACTATACATCAATGTATACCTGCTTTTACTTATTCCACTACATTATTAAACTTGATAAATCATAGAGGAAAAAACCTGTTCAATCGAAGAGTTAACGAAAAATCTGAAAGACACAATTCACCCCCCCTTGTGTATAATCAGTATATTCAAGATCCAAAAATTGGTATCAAAGGTTGAGCTTCTGATAGAGAATTAGCAAGCTAGAAGCATTTAAATATTATCAAACAGAGCAGCATGAATGATACAAGAGAAGGGATTTCAATTGTCAGAGCACCATATTTTAATGGAGAGAACTATGGATGCTGGAAATCGCGCATGATAATATATCTAAAAAACCTCGGGTATAAAATCTATTCAATGATTCTGACTCCTTATGAAATTCCTGAAAAGCCTGAGACATGGAGTGCTGCTACAGAGGCAGGGTATGATATGAATTCGAAGACTATGAATGCAATCATCTGCGGTCTAGGACCAGATGAATTTAACAGAGTATCTCAGTGCCCGAAAGCATATGAGATGTGGAAAACATTAGCTGTGGCGTATGATGGAACAGACAATGTGAGACAAATAAGATATGAAACTGCCAAATTGAAATTTGATACTTTCAGAATGTTTGAAGGTGTAAGCATTACCCAAATGAATGGGAGATTGACAGAAATTTTCAATAATATAACAGCTATATGAGAACCTTTATGCAGGCTGATCAAGCATTAAATTTACTAAGGGTACTTCCTACTCGATGGAGTGGTATCTCTACTGCAATCAGACAATCAACACCTGTCAATAATCTAACCATGGGAGAGCTGATTGGTACACTGATGATGTACGAAGCTGAAATGAAAGATGAGGCAAATGAACATAAAGTCTACATAAAAAGGATGATACTTCCTTGAAGGAAATTTTACAACAAAAGAATATAAAGTTGAAGAACAGAGAAGTCAAAGCTAAATCAGAGAGCTCTGACTCTTCAAACTCAGAAGAAGAACTGGCTCAGCTAGCCAGAAAATTTAGAAAATTCTACAACAAGAAAAGAGACTTCAAAAAATCCGTTAAGAGAGATGATAAGGAAATAATGTGCTATGAATGCAAGAAGATGGGGCATATCAGACTACATTTCCCACAATTGAAATATGCAAAGAAGAAGAAATTATTCAAAATAAATGACTATGAGCAGAAAGACAAGAAAGCTATGAAATCCACTTGGAGTGTATCTGAAAACTCCAGTAGCTCTCTTGATTCAAGATCAGAGAAAGAATAAGTCAATATACAAGGAAACATGTGTTTCATGGAATAAACCGATGAGGTACACTCATATTACTCCTCTGACTCAAATAATGAATCAAATTCTGAATCAATCTATACAAATGAAAAACTTGCAGCCTACTATAACATTCTTGAAGAAAGATATGACTCACTATTTAAGAAACATAAGTCACTAAAGAACATACATAAATCTGTTTCAGATGAAAGTGATACAATGCTGAAACAACATAAGGAATTAATTGATAAAAAAATTCTATTAACACTAATTATATTAATTTTGAATCAAGAATAAAAACACTGCAGGATGAAGTAGAATCTTACAAATAGGATGCATCGATTTTTACAAAAGGAGAGAATTCATTAAATGAAATTCTTGGAAAAACTGCCATTAAAAAGGAGAGATTTGGAATTGGCAGTAAAAGAGAAAAACCTAAGCTATATAAAAATTATTTTATTCCTAGCTCTAAAAGGGTTAATTGTAAATTTTGTGGGAAAAAGGGACATATAGCTAAAAACTGTTACTTAAGACAACCTCAAATTTGTGGTATTATTAAAGCCTATGTTTCAAAAGACTTATATGATTCCGCTGATTTTAAAAGAACAAAGAAAATCTGGATACCCAGATCATTGCTAGCTGACACCCCTGGACCCAACTTAATATGGGTACCAAAGAAATTTGTTTGAATGTCATTAAAACTAGCGTTCCACAAGATTTGAAAAGATATATGGTACATGGACAGTGGCTACTCAAGACATATAAGTGGAAACTCATTGAAATTTTCTTCACTCACTCAAAAGGAAGGAGGACTTGTCACATTTGGTGATAATGCCAAATGAAAAATCATTGGCATTGGAACTGTTGGAGATCCAAAAATAGTCTCAATCAACAAAGTACTTTATGTACAAGGATTAAAACACAACCTAATAAGTATCTCTCTACTTTGTGATGATGGATATACTATTTATTTTACTAAAAATTGATGTATTGTTTCAAAAGATTATCTATTTAAATTTAAGGAACCAAGAAATGATAATGTCTATAATTTGGATTTAAATTCCTTGTGTAAACAACCAGTAAACCGCTTGACTGCTAAAGTAAGTGAATCTTGGATCTGGCATAGGAGACATGGACATTTCAATGTATATGTTTTACATAAATTATCTAAGAAACATCTAGTTTCTGATTTTCCTAGTCTCAAATTTGAAAGTGACAGATTATGTGATGCATGCCAACTTGGAAAGCAACACAAATCATCATTCAAATCTGTTCATAATGTTACTACAACTAAACCTCTAGAACTTATCCATATGGATTTGTTTGGACCTTCCAAAGTAGCAAGCTTAGCTGGTAAATTATATGTTTATGTATTAGTTGATGATTAATCTAGATTTACTTGGATTTTCTTTTTGAAATTTAAAAATGAATCTTTTACATTATTTGAAAGTTTCTACAAATCTGTTCAAAATGAAAAATATTTTAATATAATCTCATTGAGAAGTGATCATGGTGGAGAATTTGAGAATCATGAATTTAATTCCTTTTGCTCAAACATGGGTATTAAACATACCTTCTCTGCACCAAGTACACCTCAACATAATGGGATTGTAGAAAGAAGAAATAAAAAAATTCATGAAATGTATAGAACTATGTTAAATGATTATAGACTACCTATATATTTGTGGGCAGAAGCTGTAAATACAACTTTCTATATAATTAATAGAGTTTTAATTAGACCTATTTTGAAAAAGACACTCTATGAAATATGGAATAATAGAAAACCTAAAGTAAATTACTTTAATGTTTTTGGATGCAAGGTCTACATCTTGAAAACCAAATATAATCTTGGTAAGTTAGATCAAAAATATAATGAAGGTATTTTCTTAGGATACTCTGCTACCTCCAAAGCTTATAGAGTCTATAATAAAAAGTCAGGGATTTTTGAAAAATCAGTTCATGTGAAATTTGATGAATATGATACCTTTGAGAAAAGGACAGATCAAATGGATGAACCTGACTCTAATGATAACGTGAGACTTGAGAACTTAAAGAATTATTTTGAAAATGATATAAAATAAATTCAGTCCATTTCAGAGGAACATGATACTGAAGAACCTTTAAATGTATTTCCTAGATAGTCTTGAACCCTAAAGAATCACCCATTAGGAACTGTGATAGGTGACTTAGAGACTGGTATTCAAATTAAGAAGAAACATAGTAAACCTAGTGGAATTATCTGCCTTCCTATCCCAACAAGAACACAAGACTATAGAAGAAGCTTTAGATGATGAAAGCTGGGTAATAGCAATGCAATGTGAATTAAATCAGTTTAAAAGAAATGAAGTTTGGGAATTAGTGTAAATACCTAAGAATTATTCAGTAATAGGAAATAAATGGGTCTTTAGAAATAAACCGGATAACCAAGGAACAATAACTAGAAATAAAGAAAGATTAGTAGTTAAAGGATATAATCAAGAAGAAGGAATAGATTATGATGAGACTTTTTGACCTATAGCTAGGATAGAAGCTTTTAGAATCCCTTTAGACTATGCATATTATATGAATTTTAAATTCTTTTAGATGGATGTTAAATCTACCTTTTTTAAATGGTTATTTAATGGAGGAAGTTTATGTTGAGCAACCTCCTGGTTTTGAAAACTCTCAAAAACCTGATTCTGTTTTTAAACTTACTAAATCTCTTTATGTCCTTAAACAAGCACCTAGAGCTTGGTATGAATGATTAAGTTCTTTTCTATTAAAAAATTACTTTACTGTTGGATTGGCAGATCCAACACTCTTTAAGAAAACTTTGAAAAACAATGTTTTATTGGTTTAAATTTATTTTGATGATGTAATTTTTGGATCAAATAATAAAACTCTTTGTCATGAATTTTCAAAATTAATGCAAGAAGAATATGAAATGAGTATGATGGGAGAATTAAATTTTTTTTGGGTCTTCAAATATTTTGGAAATGTTTTAAATCAAATAAAATACATTGCGCATTTACTTAAGAAGTTTGGACTTGAAAACATTAAGACATTTACAACTCCTATTTGTACTAATATAAAACTTGAATTAGATGAAACTGGGAAATCAGTTGACAACAAGTTATATAGAGGTATGATTGGTATTTTGTTATATCTTACTGCTAGCAGGACATATATAATATATTCAGTATGTCTTTGTGGTAGATTTCAATCAAATCCCAAAGAATCTCATTTAACTTCTGTCAAAAGAATTTTTAGATATTTAAAAGGAACTATTTTTCAATCTCTACTTTATCCTAAAACTTCTGATTTTTATTTTATTTCATATTCATTTGATGACTTTAGAAGTTTTATATTATATAGAAAAAGAACATCAGTAACATGTCACTTTTTAAGAAATTCTTTAGTGTCATGGTCTAGTAAGAAACAATATTCAGTTGCCCTGTCAACAACCAAGGCAGAATATGTTTCTGCTGGTAGTTGTTGTGCACAAGTGTTGTGGATGAAAAATACTCTTATGGACTTTGGATTGAATTTTTATAATACACCTATTTTATGTGATAATAAAAGTGCAATTAATATGTCAAAAAATCCTATTAGTCATTCTAGAACAAAGCACATTGATATAAGGAATCACTTTTTAAGAGACCATGTTATTAAAAGGGATATATTTTTAGAATTTATAAATATATAAATTCAATTAGCATATATTTTTACTAAACCACTTCCCACTACAAGGTTTGATTTTATTAAGGGGGAGCTAGGATTATTTAATTTTAAATAGTTTTTTTTAATTTGATTTATTTAATTTTATTTATTTTTGCAAATTTTATTTTGTTTTTGAACACCGTTTAAGATCTTTTTTTATGATTAAATTAGCCATATGAAAATTTTATTTGTTTTTTAAATAAATGTAATGATTAGTGATTACACGGGAATCAAGGTTGCAAAGCCCTTTCAAATTCGAAACTGTTTCTTTTCCAACAAAATACTTTCGAACTTGAAAACTGCATACTATTGTACACCCATGATCTTCGAATCTTCAAAACCTAAAATCTTCGAACCTTTAGAAATCTAATTAGAAATGGAAAAGACCAAGCGAGCAGATGAACCCGAGAGCAATGACACGAAGAAGAAAAAGGCATTTTTGATGAAAAATTTTGCAAGGTAATGTTATAGATATGTAATGGCTGTTCGAGATGTATCTGATTTTAAAACATGCTTTATCTTTTCAAAACCTTGAGCAGACTTTCAATAGTGAAAGGTCTGAGTTTTTGTAAGAGGCCGAAATGCGTCATGTATTCAGATCAGTTAAGTTTAATCTAGGTGAGGATGAAGACACTATGATTGCAAAGATTGAGGACAGATATTTCTCAATCTCTTCTGTTGAAATAGGAAAAATCCTAAATTTCCCGCATGAAGGATTATACCATTTTGATTTGAAAAACCTAGGTGATGTTGTGCATAAAGCGGAGGACATTATTCCCTTTTTGTTTTCAATATCTAATATTAGGAAAATGATGGTGAAATATTTAGAACCAGATGAGAAGATCCTGGTAAAATTTGTTCAGACCAAAATAGCTCCTAGTTTGGAAGAAATGGAAAATATTTTGTACCATGATATATACATAATGTATTTTCTTTTATGTTATATCAAATTAAAATTCCCAAGGAACATGGTAAGGTACCTCAATTACTGTTGTCAAAGTGATTCCCAGATGATCTTTTACCCTTTCGGTCGATTTATTTCTAAACTGTTGTTCAAGAAGGATATGGTGAGACTAGTGGATGCTAGAGTTCGTTGTCATCACAGCAATGTATTCAATGCTGGACCTCTAAGAAAAATTTTCTATTTCCGGAGAACTATTAAATGAAATATTTTCCCTGTAGGAGTTGAGGATGACTCATAGAGTGCTTAGGCTCAACCTGCTATGTCCAAGGAGGGACAAGCTGAATCAAGAGGCAGCAATGTATCAAGGAGGATCTGATTTGAAGTGGAAGATGCTGAGGAAGAAATAAGTCAGTAGGGACTTCAATATCGAAGAACTTGACCTGTTAATGAGGAAATTACTTCCTCTGCATTGGAAACAACATAAGTTTTATTTTCTTATACTTTTGTAAGAGAAGCTGCTATTGATAAGTCCATGTAAGATGTTAGTGAAAGGAAAACACCAGTAGAGGGATCAAGAGTTCAAGAAGAAGCTCAAGGGGAGACTCAGGAATAGATTGTAGTTGATGCTGAAGTTACACTTCAACAGGAACAAGGTAAGGAGGCGGAGCCTGGTGAGGAAGTGGACACACCTCAGAAAACTCCTGAAAATACTGTTCTCAAAATTCCAGTGGAAGATAAATATGCTGATGATTGTGATGAACATCTCCCTGATGCTCCAACAGAGGTACTTCAAGAGGATTTCTCTATGGAGGAGTCTGAGTACTCTAAGGAAAAATCTATGGACCAAACCACTCAGGACAAAGAGAAAGAGCAATCTAATGCTAACTCATTACCTTTGGTATTGTTGCATCATCCAGAGCCTGAGAATGCAAATCAATCACAGGGTGCCTCTGATTCAAGGAAGAAAGAAGTTGAAGAACTGTACAAAAATGTGTCTCATTTAAAATCTGAGAATGTCACTCTGAGAAATGCCTTAGAAATAGAACAATTGAGATTTCAAAAGATGAAGGAGAGTATAGTCTCAAGGCAATAAGTTGAAATGTTTAAAGTGGATATGATGATTGTAGTTTCCAAGTTGAAATGTGAAATGGTTATGAAGTCATATTTATCGGATCAAAAATTTTTATGGAGAACCAATTTTCATCAATTGCAAATAGTACTGTTAGTGGATCGGGTACTTTAGCTGATTTAATCTGAAGTTTTCGAGCTATCACAGCCGCGATGAGCAACATGAATTATACGTTTCAAGATATTCAATGTAATAGTTCTCTATTATCAGTGTTTCTAGACAATCAGAAATTTTTAGTGGATCAACTGACATCTAGTGAGCCACCAATCAGAACATTGTTAAATCAGATGTTAGAGAAGCTATCAGTGTTTATAGAAAAAGAATAAGGGATGCATGAGTTTTTCAGGGTCAATTTAATCAAGGATATTCATATGACTCAAGAGAATAGAGAGCTCATTATCAAACTTGGAGATGGGATGATAAAGAGACTTAGGGAACAGTTTACAGAAATCAAGTCTGCAATCCAGAGGAGATAGAATGTATTGGCTAAATTGCCCAAACCTTGATTCCTGTGTATATCATTTCCATGTACATACTGCTGTTTTTGAATGAAAATATCCTACATTGTTTATTCGTTTATTTTTCTATTTGTTTATTGGTGTTTTACGTTAACATATGCTAGTATATCAGATTACCTTACTATTAAACAGCTAATTATAACATTTACTAATGTTCAGTACAACATCAATCTGTGTTTTATTCCATATTTTATCAATCTTTTTGATATCACAAAAAGGAGGAGAACTTTGGATAAACACTACATTTTTTTATATTTTTGGGAGAAATTAGTTTTTACATTTATCTTATTGGGATAGAAATTAAAAATGGATAAATTTAATGAAAAATTAATATTGTATTTATCTTTTCAAAATTTCCAAACTATATTTAATTAATTTTTTAAGATGATTTCATTAATTATTTTACGGGTTTTGTGATCATCAAAAAGGAGGAGATTGTTGAGAAAAGTATTGTTTTCAATAATACATCATAATGTTATTTAGTGGGGGAGATTATTGAAAATAATACTCTGTCTCTTTATGACAATTTTGATGCTCCAAATACCCTTAATTATTTTCTAATGATTTTATTTAATATTTTGCAGGAATTTATTAATTTATTTTACTCTTGAAATAACGAGAATTTATTAGTTATTAGGGAACTGTTTTAGCATGTTCTGGAAACACTGTTCATACCTTACTTATTCGGGATCTACTTTAGTGTGTCATAGAATCACTATTCATACCCTACGTGGATAAATGTGGTGTAAGGATGAAAAGCCTGTATAATTTTTGAGATAAGAGAAAAGTATGTTTAATCAACCATGCGTTATCAGAAAAGTATGGAAGAAGAACCTTACATTAGGAAAGAACCTTACGTTTGGGTTATCAACAAAGTATGGAAGGATAATCGTACGTATGTACTAAAGGTTACGTTTGTTTCTCAAAAGTATGGTTCATCAACCTAACTTTTGTAAACAACCATACGTTCTTTGAATGGATCATTTATCTTTCGTCTGAGAGTTGAAGAAAAATTATGGATGATCAACCATATGTTTATGATCAACCTTACGTTTGAAGAAAGAAACAGGAACCCTACATTTATGTTCAACCTTACGTTGTCATCCCAACGTTTGGAGGCCATGTCATCAACCTTACATTTGGTGTCGAAAAGTTTGAAAGATGATATTTTTATGCAATAGTCAGCAAGATGATTGTTAGGTGGATTTCAAGCCGGATTTAAAGTCGATTTTAAAATACTACTTTGACCAATTCAAAGCCATTTTATCAATGGATTAAAGATCGAATTAAAAGGATATTTTTATGATGAGTCTTTAGGGAAGTTACGACTACTCTATAAATTAAAATTTTTGAATATCGTGAATCAAAAGGAAAATTTTATAGATCTAAATGTCTAGGGGATATGCTCGGCTTTACTATATATGTTTTCTCTGAAACACCAGGCACAAGAGTGTGGTGATCAATCTATTATTCAAAAAGGTGGAAAACAAAATTTCTTAAAGCACCCAATTCTACTGATTCAAAAGGTGCATCAAAGCACTGTTTATTTAAGAATAAGGAACTCAATAGAAGATTCACTTGTTCTACATCAACTATCTACTATGGATCTACTACTTCTGAAGTTGTGAATTATATCTCTATATCTACTGCAACCGGATCGACTCAGAACATCTTCGAATTGAAAATCAATATTTCTAGAGATGACGATCTATCTTCTGTCAATTGCATTCTATCGCAATTGTGAATATCAACTGAAAAATTTCTTTCTAAAATTCTTTCTATCTTGAGTAACCAGCTTCTCGTACTAAGCTGAGTAGGTTCGTGTTTGAACCAGAAGGCTTTGTTAGCCTGAAAATTGTAAAGGTCTCAACTGCCTATTTTTCAGTTGTTGGAAGGTCTGCGGAAAAGGGGACCAGATAGTGAAAATCACCAAGTTTGTGGAGTTGAGAATTGGTAGAGTGTACTAGGGGAATTATATTCCCCAAAACACTATACATCTATGTGTCCCTACTTTTACTTATTCCACTGCATGATCAAATATGATAAAGCATAAGGGACAGAACTCGTTCAATCGAAGAGTTAACGAAAAATTGGAAAGAAAAAATTCACCCCCCTCTTCTGTATAATCAGTATATTCAAGATCCAACAAAAATAATAGAAAAATTGATTGTTTTTTGTTAATAAAGAACATGGTGGAAAAATTAATCAATTTCTCACTTGTCTATAATGCTACAATAAGTACATAGGGAAAACATTCAATGGAAAAAGAAGATGTTTTAAATATTGTGTGTATTAGAATTATGAAAATCATTATCCCGTGGAGAAAAATCATGTCTGGGATCAACAAAATCATATAGATAATGGTTGTGCAATGTCTAATTTTATTACATTTGAATATATGGAAAGTATGGATACAATATTAAAGATATGGATTATTTTAATAGTTTTTCATATATTTATTCAAGGAAACATATTTAAATTTGTGTTGATGAATCTATGGCCATTAATAATATTTTATATTATTTGAAGTATGTATTAAAGAAAAAAGACAAAAAAAACCATTGGTCATGTTTTTTAAGGAAGTTGATTGATTGATGTGTGTACATATCAGGTTTTGTGAATTATGATTTTGCTGTATTTTTGAATAGTATTCTGGGATATTATAAATTTTATTAAGATATTGTAATATCTATATATTGTTATGATTTACTATGTTACATCAAAAATTATGTATCATAAGTTTAAAGGTATCAATAAAATTGAACGGTGATTTTTTTGATATATTTATTTAAGAGTGCAGGATTGAGGTTTAGAAAAATATTAGGGTTGATATTTTATTTGATGATGAGTTAATTAAGAAAATGAATTAAATTATTTTGGGAATATATATTGAGATAAACTTGGGGATCAAAATTTAATGGGGGATAAGGTGGTTAATTTTTTTCTGATTTTTTTTCAATATTTAGTTTCAATAAATTATTAAGGTATGGGTAACCCTTAGGTTTAACATATGATTTACCATTATTGGGAACATGCCTTAAAATTAATAGATAAAGTATAGTATTAATATTTTTTTAATTTTTATGTAATGGCTATTAGTTGGGATATAGGTTTTATTGATTTCAAGAGCATAAGTAGGACAATATTGGTGACTTTGGAATTGATTATTGGTTTGATGAAAGTGTCATACATGATATTTATTGTGAAATTAATTATATTTTAATTATTATGAAACATATTTGATAGTGTGTGATTTTATATCCTAGTGGATGATTCCATTTGAGGAACGAATAAAGATGTAATTTTAGAATCATATTTGATTTTTTTATCCTTTTATATCTTAATGATTGAGGATATTTTTTCAAACAGAATATTTCTTTCGAAATATTAAATTTTTAAATATTTCTATTTGGGTATATGACTACATTAGTGATTAATGTTTTTAGGGGGAAAATTTAGATTATTTTAGAGTAATATGTGATCAAAAGTTTAATGATTTGTGGGTTTTAAATTTTTTATGATTCATTTGGAATAGTTTCAACATTTTATGGAATGCATTAAGTTGAAAATTTAGTGTAATTATTTATATTGAGGTTTTGGAGAGTCAATTATAACATATTCATAAAATGGATAGTTCATACTTATTATAACCAATTGTTTTTGTGTAATCTAATAGAAATAGGAGGAATAACTTGTAATACTTTTATAGTCCTCAAAATCAATAAAAAGTTTATTTTAGTAAATTAGAGGCCAAAAATTCATCTTAGTCATTCATTATTAAAAAAATGAGATATGAAGAATAATAAAATCAGTCATGACCAATGGTTGAAATTATATTTAATGAATGGGATGAAATCAAGTAAGCATATTTTCTTAATTTCTATTTCTTGATGCGAAATGAATTCCTCTTATTGAAGTAGGATAATAATAAACCTATCACATCATATTTATAAAAATCACTCAACAATCAAGATGTCTCTTTTGAAACACATAAAAAAATTTATTCATTTAGAAGTGATGTTTAAGAAAAGATCATTTCAGAAATGATTTTTTTTAATTATAACCTAGTAAAAAATGTTCTTAATATATTGGGATATTATGATTAGATTCACTCATTTGGGGTGAATGAAATAAATATTAAGAGGAAACAACTAATTTAAGGATAGGAAAATGTAACACACTAAATATTTAGTTTAATATAGTACTATGTTAAATATCATGGGATATACATATATTTTAGTTTATATACAATTATATACATTATATAAAAATTAATATTATAACACAGTCATTGAATCTGTGGGTATAAATAGGAGTAACCACATTTTGAATTATTTGTAGAATGCATTTCCATAGTTATAATGTAATAATTTATTCCAAGGAAATAAGAACTCAATTTTTAATATGATCATTTAATGTTAAACAATATATTTTTCAAATAATTATACTATTCTACATATTCTATCAAAAAATGTTGATCTCTATTGAACTATTAAAATAAATAAATTAATTAAAAAAATTTATATCTAAATGATTAATAATTAATTCATAAATTTATAATCAATTTTTTGGGAATGATGATAAAATAATTTTTAGGTAAAAGAGTTATACAATAGAAAATTATTTTGTAAAAATAATGAATTTTTATCTAAAAGAATTAGATAAATAAATATCGATGATTTATTTTAATAGAGTGTTTAGATTTTATATTCAATCAAATGGTTTTTCATTCATCTAATTTTTTTTTACTATGAAAGGATTGTAAATAAATTCATTTTTCTGTTTAAAAATAAAATTTCGATAAAATTTATTTTCATAGGTTCTGTGAAAAGATGATAGAAATAATTTTTAATGCTTTCAGAATTTAAATTTCTTGATAATACATTGTTAGTTGTATTTTTTATCAATAAAAGATGGTTTTGAATATTATAAATATGTTGAATAAGAACTTGTAGCAAAGGACAAGCTTTGTTGATGAATAGAGAATCTGAGATTATTGGTAATGGTTGTAATTCAGATGACGCATGAACTAGTTTGTAGTGACTACATATCAAGGATAATGTTGATAATGAAAGAAGAACAAAATAAAGACATAGAGACCATTCCGTAGAAACTATGAAGAATAAATGAAGATGAAAGGGGCATATACTGCAGTATATTGTCTACACCATATAGATTCCAAATTTTTTTGTTGGTCTAGAAACTGTCTGCAGGACCTCATTTTATAGAGTATGTGACCACTCCATGGTGGACGATGAGATACACTACCATGCTATAGGATAATATTACGACATTGTGGAATATGGGGTATATAATTAGTGGATTTGTAAATTTTTGGCCCTCTATTTCACAAGATATGAGATAGGTTGTATTGGTTGAATTATATATGTTCTAAACCATAGAATGATTGTCCTAGATGAAAAACATATTCGAATAATTTTTGGTATCACATGAAATTTGAGGACCTCCACAAAATAATCTATTAACCATGGTGAAACTTCATGTGAATTTTGAGAAGAGATCACCAGAAAATAGATGGATATGATGCAGTACAATTCATCATTCCACACTGGCACTCGTAATCCTGCAAATACATGACCACACCATAGAATTGTATTTATAGGTAGTCAGAACAAATATGATGATTTGGTTTCTTTTGAGTGATTTTTTGGACATTACATCCTATTATAACTGAAATTTTAAATTTTATGGGGAAGATAAATTTTTAGATGATCCATGGTTTGTTAGAGAAGTGGTATAAAGAAGTTGAATATTTGAATTTGTATTTGGAATTCAAATTCAGACATGAAGAAGTATTTTTAATATATTGTATATATTACCAAAAAAAATGTGTGACTGATTTTTTTTATTATAGTGGAATGAGTATGAAGTCATTTGATCATTCATCAAATGATTAGATCTATTTTATAAGGTTTTAGAACATTGAGGATCCCGATTATTCAGAATTTGGTATACATTTGAAGACTAATATTTTTTGAATCATTATAAACTGTTGAAGATCATGAAGGAGTACACATGTATTGTTTGTTGATCCATATTATTATTGAAGAAAATTATATTCTCAAATAGTTCAAGTGAAACCTAGGAGAAGAATAATATCTTTATTATTTGGATCTTCATTATTATATAGGGTTCTATCTTTCATTTGATTATAGAAGTTATGGAACAAACGGGATATTTTGTAGTAAAACATTGCATTAGAGATATTGTAAAATCCATGTTCGGGGGAGTAACCAACACTACAAGTAGTAGGATTTAAATCCCATGAATCATAAAAAAAATAATTATGTGATTAACTAAGGAGTTATTGCCACTAATGCTAAAAACTATCATAGTTGGAGGAATGTTATGTTTCCCAACCTCCCTTCACTTGGTATTGAATTGATAGATAATGATCTTGTGGGATTCCAAGACATTAATGTATATTCTAATATGATCTATGGTGAATAATGGAATTTATATATTGATATAAAGGAAAACAATTTTCTATCTTTAACAGAAATGGTGTATACTAAGGTAATAGGTCTTGAAACTATAAAAGAGATTTGAGAAAAATTGAGTTTGAAGGAAATACAAAACTGAAATAATCCAAGATACAAGTATGGAGACGTATATTTTAATTTTTAAAAATTTCTAATTAATAGAATATAGATGTCAAGTTCACTAAGGAGAAGGATATAGTCAGTAAAATTCATGGATACAGATAAAAAATATATGAATCCTCCATTACCAAAAAACAATATGGGAAATTTCGTAAATATATTTGATTCCAAATATTTGGTTTTTGAAGGTATGTTATATTTATCATTGTATGAGTTTCAAAATATTCTCATAGCACATAAAATTAAAAAACACTAGTTTTCAAGAAAAGTAAAAATATGAGATAACATTTCATTCTATGAAAAATTAGAAGGTATAATGGATAAATAGTTTAATGATTCTAGTACCAAGGATGATGGAGATTTCAAATAAATTATTGGTCTCTAGTCAAAGATATTTTTGGAGGTAAAATGGGGTGAAAAAGTTAAGAAATTTATTATATTTTTTAATTGAAATGATATTCTATATATTTAAAAAAATTCAAAGGAAGAATGTTGAGGAAGATAAAATAGATAAAGAAGAATAATTTCACCCAAATAAGAAAATGGATAATAATAATAATAAGAAGAGATATTACATATACAAAAGAATAATTATTTTACAAAATAATGATGAATCACCTAGAATCTGTTGAAATTCATGAAAATAAATAATTATATTTTCCATTTTAGAGAAATGTATTTAATATTAAATCAACAATTATGATAAATAAGATAGAACATCACATGACTGGGAGTTAAAATAAATTATAAAAAATTTCATGGGATAAATTTAATATCTCAAAAAATAAAAGAAGACGCTTGAGAAAGAAAACATGAAGGTAGATACAGAAAAGGGAGAGTTTGTCAAGAAGGATATGAAATATACTAATGATGTAATGATACACAAGTTTATTGTTCCTAAACTATAAAAAATGATATATGATCTTGAAGATAATTTTGTTTTTAGAAGAGGATTCATTTTAAACTCAATCTATATGTGGTGTAGTAAAAACTATGTAGAACAATACTAGAGAAAAATTCAATAAATAAGTGGTTGTTTGAAAATAATATTGTAATTAAAATTAGATGATGGGTTCCATCTTTAACGTAGAATCTAGTACTTTTAATTCTTAAGATAGATCTAACTAATTGTTGAGGTAGGTCTGAAAAGCAATCTTTTATAAGATTAGATGAATAATGGTACTAAGAGACACTATTCCCTGTCAAAGTAAGAGATGAAATCTAAAGAAACAATTCTATCTATGCCAAAGACGGAAAATATTTCTACACAACAACATCTATATGAAAATATAAAGAGTTGTAATAAACCTAAAATAACTCATTTTAGAGGTTTTTGCTGGTTCTGTGGATGGTATAGACAACAATATGTGGATTGGTTTTTTAATATGTATTTTTCAAGACTGAGGATTAAACCAAGGTTGATCTTTAGTGAGAAAAGGTCCATCAAATCTCATGGGATGCAGGTAATGAACATATATGTTGATAAAATGTGATCACTAAATATATTTAAATATCTAGAGGGTGTATATGAATTATTTGGCCTGTATAATCACAAGGAAGATATTTTCATGACTAGAATACAAAGAGATATTCTATTTGATGTAAGCAGGGAGAATTTATAAAAAATATTGGAAGTTAATGTAAATTCATGAAATTATAAATATGTTAATATAGAAAATTATAAGTGTAATAAATTATTTGGGAATGAGTTCTTGATAATTAGATAAGATCAGTTAGGAATGGAGAAAAAGATGAAAATTGTTATTACTATAGAAAAAAATAGTCAATGAATATGAGGTCATGGTATATGAGAAGGTATCTGAAATAGTGGAAACTACAATAAATGAGAAAGTATATTTAGGGAAGAAATTTAGTAAAAAATCTAATAAATTTATTAAAAGTAAAATAGATAAAATTATAGAATAAAGTCACATAGGGTTAGAGGAAACTCTGATCCCATGGGTTACTTCTAACAAGAAATGTTTTCTCTCCTAATTATCTATTATTCATTAATATATGTACAAACTCACATGGAATTATAGGATATGATTTAGGGTATCAATTATGGGATGTAAAGAGGAATGAGTGAATCCCTTTATGGGATGAAGTATTTAGGAAGATTCTGTTATGAAATAACTCATAAAAAATGGGATGTGTTCATGAAATTTAGATTTGAGCCCCTATGTTATGTTATTGATAATTTTATCATATGATAACTTGGTCTAGGTTTCATGGGTTTATTAGATTAAATATATCTTATTTTCTATAATGGGTTTTCCCATATAGATTTATGGTAAAATAATTGTAGGCTCTTTTCTGAAGAATAATGTGTTATTATCCCTATCATAAAAATATCCAATGGGAGGAGCATAAATATGACATGAGTATTTTTTTCACATTGTAAATTTTTATTTGTTTTCAATATGTGGGAAGGGAATTTATTTTCTGGGCATGCATATTTATGTATAATAGATATATGAATTTTATACAAATAAGAAGTGGGAAATTGTTTATCTCACGTTATGAGTTATATTTTATGTTAATAAGATATGAAATTTATTGATTTTCAAGTAAAATATGATTTTAATAAAGGTATTGGATAATGGATGAAAAATCTATGTTTTTCAGTGGATATTATAATTTAGATGATGGTTGAACTATTTATTAGTTAATATATATATATAAATGAAGAGGTTTATCATGGAAACTGAGAAAAAGGAATCTCCAGATACCACATCACAAGAACCATGTTGTAGAATTTAAGAGTAAAGTGGATTTTGTTATATCATATAGCCTATTTAATGGAGATTATAAATTTTGATATGGGTCTATAAATGGTCTACAAGTACTCACATTGAAGAGTGGATGATGATGTTGTAGGGGATGAAGAAATTAATTTCTATGTCCTAAGAAAATGATATGTCATAGTGGAATATTGGGTAAATTTTTTGTGGGAATAAATTTTTTTTGAACTCCATAATATTATATAAGAGAAAGAAAATATTTTATGATAAAAATAGGTTCTATACTACAGATTTATGGTTTATGTTGCAAAAACCAAAAGATTGGATTTTGGTGTCACTGGAAATTTTAGGACCTCAATATCGTATCCTATTAACCACATCAATAATGAATATGATAGTTGAGAATAATAAATTCATAATCATATGGATAAATAATACTGATATTCATAAAATTGTATTGCCTCTCCTCGTGCCACAGAATACCTAGCCACAATGTAGATTTTTATTTCGTTGTAGTTCGAAAAACTATGATTACATGGTATCATTTAAGTGATTTTTTTGGACATTCATGTTGATTATAACTACCATTTAAAAGTGTGTAGTGACTATCAATTGATATATGATCCAAGGGATGTTAAATAAGTGGTTGACGGAAGCTGATGATTTGAAATGGTATTTCAATTTCTAATTCAATTCTGATGAATTATTTGTAATCTACAGTGCATATTATCAAAATAAATATAAGTTATTTTTGATAAGATTTTAATGATTTTGAATCGTGGAGTACATTTATTAAAGGATAATATCTATTTCCCATGTATTTATAAAATTTTAGATCCAAATCATTCAATGTTTTGTTGGTGTTTCAAGACTAGTAGTTTGAGGATCATCATCAAATGTCAAAGATCATGAAGGAGTAAACATGAAGATTTTGTTGATCTATCTTTTTTTAGAGGAAAATTATTTTACCATGTGGTGAAATTTAGATATAATAGAAAAATTAATTTTTTCTTTGATAGATATTCAATATTTTTGAGAGTTGTATCTTTTAGTGTATTCAATATTTTTTGGAACTTAGTTGATTTTGTATTGTAAAACGTTAATTTGAGTTATTAATAATCCATTTTCAGGGGAATAACCAACATGAAAATTATTAAACTTTAGAGTTGAACCTTTTAAATTTTTATGTAATTCCCTTTAAAAATTTCTCCTCAAAGGGTGAGGTTGTGAGTCTATATTGTGTGTATCATGAACATTAATAGGTTTTAGAGGTAGGATTAAGAAGGAGAATTCATAAAAGGAGTTTACCATTGATACATCCCCGTCATCTATATGTGGTACCAAAATAGATCCTTGGGAAATTTCTAATTTTATAAAATTAAATTTATGTTAAGATTCATCATGTAAAAATTAAATTACTATAAATTTTTGGGAATTTTCTGAAAATATTGATTTCGTAGTGAATAGTGAAAAGTACTAATTTTGTAAATACTGTATATTTTATCATATCATTATGATATAATTAAGAAGTAAAATTATTTGAGCCTTTTTTCTCAATAAAAAATTATTTAGGATTTATTTTTTGAAATTAAAAATTAATATATTGTATTTAAAAATCCTTACATGGATTTTTGGAACCTAAATTTTATTTTATTCTTATAAAATGCTATTTTTGCTTCATTTCATTTGGTAGTGTGTTTGGAATCTATGATTTGGTTTTGGCATAGTTTAAATGTTGAAATATCTTAAATATAATTTAATAAATCATTAAATTCATCATAAATATGACTAATCAACATTATTTTTTCTTTATAATTATAAACTCAATTTTACACATAAAAATGCATTTTAAAAAAACATGGTTTTTATAAGATAATATTATATTTTATTGCGATCACTTATTGAAATTGCATAATGAAAATTGGATTTAATATTTTCAGTCCATATTTTTATATTAAATTAAATGTTCCATGTTACTTCTATTTATAGAAATTAGCTACATTGGAAAAAACTCAAACATTATAGCAAGGTTAAGAAGGGTTAAATTTGGATTAAACTAGGAGATAAGGTGAAAATACTATAATATATTATAATAATTATATTGGTTGATTTTATTTTCACCTTAACATTATTATCTTTTAAATTATTATAATTTGGAACAATTTACTTGAGTCTGATATAAATTATTTAATAAATACTTAAGTATTTACAAGTTTTCCACTCATGTCACTTATAAAAGGTAAAATCCTATCCTATCTCCATTACACTTCATGATTCATTTAGATAAAAAAATATCTCCCCATATCCCTTATAAAAATTACTCCAAATTATCATGGTTATTTTTTCTTAAAAAATAAAACTACCTAAAATGATTAAGGTGTTGTCTAATGGAGGATTTCCAAAGTAAAGTTATAACACTTAACTGATTTCATTTACTTTATTTCTCCTTCAACCTCATTCAAACCTATCATAACCATGTATATATATATATGTATCATCAATAAAATCAAACTTTATTATATTAATGTCAAAATATAGTGACCAAAGATTCTCATACATGGATAATACATTTTTAATTAATATTCAATACATTACAAAAACACATATCAGAGGACCCTAATAATTTAGTGACTTTGGAAACTTTGAAACATAATTTTCAAAATATTTGAATGATATTAAATTTATCCCCTAATGATATTTAAATGTAGTACTCCAACTTAAAAACTCTATTCATAACCTTGGGAAAGGATATTTAATAAATGGGGAGATCAGATTCTATGTAAGGTTAAATAAAAGAGATATGTAAGCATAACATGAACATAGTGGTATGAGAACATGTTCATAACATTTGAAAACCATTACTTATATATCAAATATCATAATCATGATCTATGGAATAAATACAAGTAGTACATAAGACGTGAATCATAAGATAATCAATGAATATGATTCCTGAGAGCATAACATAAGTATAAGGCATAGACTTGTGGAATACACAAAGTCTTATAACATTTTGAAAATGTATAAATAGAAATAGGTTCAGTAATTATGTTAAGGTCATGAAATCAGACCCTCAACTTGAATTATGAACTTGTAAGAAGTTCCACACATATCATTATGAACATGAATGATAGGTCCATGCATAACATTTTGAAAAGCTGATCTAGTTCACACATAATACTGTGAACATGTAATCAAGTTCACTCAAAACATTTTGAACATGTAATTAGGTTCACCCATAACATTGTGAACATGTAATTAGGTTCACGCATAACACAATTATCATGAAATCAGGTTCACATATAACATTGTTAACATATAATAATATTCACACATAACATTATAAACGTATAATAAGGTTCACACATAAAATTGTGAATAATTGATTAGGATCACTCATAATATGTATACTCTTGAGTTATCCATTTTACCCAATGCATTGAAGGGAGATATATCTCTCACCTGCTACATAATTAAATCATATATATGTGTACCACATGACCATAATAATTTATCATAACATAACATTTGAAGTGAAATGGGTATCATATAAATTTTATCATATAATAACCTATTAAAAAGATAGTTTTCATATCATTTCATCATATCATTACCTATGAAAATAAGCAGGTTTCATAAGCATTTTAACATGGTATAGGTTGTAGAAGCAAAATAGGTTTTATATACACTCGTCATCTTAATAATTAACCATTAAAAAAATAATATGAATGTTGTCCTTTGATTATATCCCCATTAAAGCATAAAATATCTCAAAGGATGTCATCTCTGAAGTTGGTGGATTTTGAAAGATCACGTGGAACATTTTTAAGGAAAATAACCTCTCATTGAAAATCACATTTCTAAATATAAAGAATTTTCAAAATATTATTCTATGAAAACCACTTTGAAAAATAGAAATCAATATTTAAAAATTATTTATAACATTTCTGGAGGAAAATACACTTTCTTATTTGAAAAAATATTTTTAAAATGAAAAACCTTTTGAAAACCTTTTTCTTTGAAGATAACTATAAAAACATTTAAATGAAGATTTGAAAACCATTTTAAAATTTTAAAAAAAAAATTAAAAAAATTTAAAAAACCATTTCCCATTAAAGTGATCATAAAATGAAATTTAAAACATTTTAAAAACATTTTTAGAAGATTTTGTTTGAAGGGACATAGATTTCTGAGAGGAGAGAGAGATAAAGTCGAATTTCAATAGAAAACTTTTCGTAATTATCATAAGTAACAAAGAGTGGATAAATGATACCATTACATGATTATATCATGAATAACCATATGAGATGAAAATTAATGTCAATTACTGATAGTTAGATCATGATATTTTAACATAGTATACTTAATCATAAATAATCTCGAAAAAATGATGAGATTGTAACAAAAAGTCATTACCACTTTGATAACATTGAATCGTAAACCGCATGAAGTATGGACAAAAAATAAAACATAAAATATCATGAGTATGTGTAAATTCATGATATTACTTGTTAATGGGTCCATATATACACCACATTAAATAATATATGTGCATAACATAACCTGCATCACAATGAAGGAAAATTGAGAAAACAATTCCCTTACTGATTTGGTAACATTTGAATTGTAGTCCCCATGAAAGAGATATACTAAAATGGAAATGTAAATACCAATATATTTTTTTATAAGTATCATAAAATTATTTGGTGGATAGTATATACACCACATAGAATAATTAGGTGCCGAATATAGCATCTGTCTCACAAAAGTAAAAAGGGAGACGAAAATCCATTACCTTATATCTTCACTTCTGTCTTACTCATTCAAACCTCATGTATAATAAATATAAATTTATTTTAAATCTCTATTAACACCATATAAATATATATAAGAGAGTATATTATTTTATTATGACTTTATATTTCTCATTTATTAACAATTCCATGTTAATGTTATGTTTTGGGTAATAACCAATTTGTTTTTCATACATTTTTTGACTTGTTATTCATTTTACTCATAATTAGATGATGATTTAATAACATCAAAAATGTAAAACGTGATACAAATATAATATATAATAAATAAAATATATAAATAAGAAATTAAATACACCATTCATGGAGATGGTAGATCATACACATGCATGAACTCTTATTTCCACTTGTTATCATTTTGAATAAAAGAAATGTAAAGGATATATAAAAAAACACACACACACACACATATATATATATATATATTATAATTTCACTTTATGTTTTATGTCATATATATCACATATATATATATATATATATATATATATATTTAACCCATCCTTAATACATTCCACAAAATTCGTGAATGAATCACATCGCTTCGTGATGTGGTAGTCCGCCATACACACAAACGACATTATCGTATTCCCATAAAATTTAAATAATATAGGTATGTGTTATATAATAATTAAGGAAGAATAAATAAATCTTAAATTTAATTTATATAATTTATAAATATTATTTTCATAATTATTCCAAACCATTAATGGTGGTAACGTAAAAACGAATGACATCAGTTCTCGAGGCTGTAGTCTGTTGTACACATGAATGATGATTTTGTAACCCATTTGATGGATGTGTGTGTGGTTGTAAGTTATAAAAATATAATAAAAACATCTCATTATATGTATATATTATAATGAGGTTATTTTATATGAAATATAGAAAAATAATTGTAGGGTTTTGAGAATGAAATATAACAAAAAAAGAACGTTGATGAACGTTACTTCTTCTTTGGGTATCTCCTTTTGGTTTGCACCAAATGACTTCCTTGGTTTCCTTTATGAAAATATTTAAGCTTATAGGATGAGATTATAGAGTTGGAGAATTTATATGCATAGGTATTGGCCTCACTAGTAGTTTATGAAGGTGTACCGAGAGGGGGGGAGGAGGTTACCTTTTATAAGGGAGATGAGTGGCACTTTTGTAATTATTTTGAAAGAGTGAATTCCACCCACATTTTTTCCATGTAATTTGGCACCAATAATGTAATAATATATATAATATAAGTTCTAATTTCTAAATATGTCTATAAAATGTGTTTAGTACAAGTGTTGGGTCATTTTGACACCATATATTCCAAGTCTATCCACTAAATTATTTTTTTACCTTAATCATTGCAATTAATTTTAATAACCTTCAAAATTCACTTTGGTAAAAATTTATTTTTGGATTATATGGTGTTATAAATTATTCTAATTCTAAATATGGAATTAATTTTTTCAAAATCAATTTACCCAATTGGTATAAATTTAATTAAAATTAATCCGACAGACGTGTTGAGAAAGCAGGTTTTTAAAGTGAAAATGTTCAAAAATTTACTATATTTTTATATCAAAATTCAATATAAAAAAGATTCCAATGATCTAAAATGTATTACTTTGAGTGTAAATTGTTTTTTAAAATTAAAATAAATACACAATATAGTTTTACATTTTAAATTATTTAAATGAAAATGATGTTTTTCAATTAAAAATCTGTATTTTTCACTATTCATCAAAAAAATAATGTTCTAAAAAAAATATAAAATATACAACCTAAAATTATTTTAAAAATTTTAATTTTTAATTGATGTTTATTTTATCAAATTAAATTTCTATATGTGAAAAAATGTTTTTAAAAAATAAGTATTCTATAAAAAGGCGATAAAATTGTTTTTTAAGAAGATAATGTTTTTATGAATAAAATTGGATTTATCAATATATCTTTTCTTGAAAACATATAATATTAATGTTAAAACCTTATTGAATTTATAATAAATAATTTTTTTAAAATCATTCAACAAAATTTTCTTGGTATATTTGTTGATATAAAACGCACTTGTGCACATAAATATAGTTTTTCATAGAAGGATTTCTATTTATTTATAAGAAGGCTATATTTTTATTTATAATTAATTGGTACCTAAATAATTTTATAAAAATACATAAAAAATGTTTTCCTAAAATAGATAATCCTTTTCATACCTTCCATTCCAGCAGCTATTTGATATCTATCATATAAAATAATAATATTAATATTATATTGATGTATGCTCAAACATGGTTATTAATGTAACACAAACTATCAAAGGAACTTGGTATTGTGTGTAACACAAGCCAAACATAGTGTCCCATGTACCTCAATATAAGCTTAGTGCTTTATTTAATGAAATATTAACTTGGGGATTCATATAACACAAGATTAATATAGTGTACCATGTAACACAAGACATGAAAGAATTTTAAAATATTAAAATAAAAACAATTCTGAAAAACTTTGGGTGTTACATTCTACACCCCTTAAAATGAATTTCACCCCGAAATCTATTTGGTTCATCAAAGGTTTAATAATTGAAATATCCTTTTATAGAAACTTACATCGTAAAACTGAATACCAAAACTTCCTTTAAAAGGGAATGTTAGAAACATAACAGTTAACCAAAGTAACTCATAACTAGGTTTCCAAATAGGATAACATATGTGGGAAGTGAAAAGAAGGAAATTGAATAGAAAACTAATAACCAAATAATAGTGGAGAGTGATAGAGAACATGGTCAGGGGAATGTTAACAATCAAAAACTTATAACCCAAAGAATCTTAAAAAAGTTCATTGATATCTTCAAAAATAATGATAACTAAACAACAATTAATTACATTATCCTTCTTCCTAATATGGGAGAAATTTCATTCGCATTCTCGATTTCATTCTATTTCATAAGGATAATCTCTACCTTTGGTTGTGCCTTGATCAACAATAATTTCATCTATTACATTACGAAATGAAGTTGAAGTTGACATGCCTAAAGAAAAAATGGATCATAGGATCCATAATAGAATGATAAGTCATTCATTCAATATCTAGTTAAAAAAATTTAAGACTAGTTAACCAATACGGATAAGACATAATTTGGTGAAGTATTCTATAAAAAATCAACCAAAGAATCAAAATAGTCTATTATATAAATGTTTATCCTTATATAACTTCCATAAGATTAAAATTCAAGAAATAGAGATAAGTACACTTAAATAATTGTAACATTATTCTAAAATATATCATCAAGTGATTTTTTATTATCTCAAACCTAACACGTGAATACCTTTATCATGTATATGGTAAAATCCTGATTAATGAGAAAACCATATTGAAAACACACACGCCTCCTAATTCCTTACATAAAACACATATAATTGCATCTATTCCATAAATATAGAAATCTTATAAACTCCATCAATCGTAGTGTGAGACACATTTTCAAAAAATCCTTAATCAGTTCCAGGGTAATCAAAAGTATCCAATTTCCATAATATCAATCATCTCTTTAACCAAATTAAAAAAAATCAACCTCAACAAAAAATTAATGGTTATCATCCCATAATGAAAATATCACCTTGAAACTATAATTCCTTTCTAGGTCATCAACATCATTCAATATATTTTCTAAAACCCTTAAAGGGAAACATATATTGAAAAATACTTATATATTTCACAATCCATATAACATAATTATTTAATCCAAATACATAAACACTTTGATTATTCACCCTGATCCTTAATCCATTAATTAGGATTACTCATTTTTGTTTTGAAATACCTTTTTCCTATAATATTTCATTCATAGTATCTTCATTATCAATACTATAGCCATTAATCATTCCTCCTTGATGATTATTTTCCTGATCTTTTCCACTGGGACATATATTTTCATAATGCCAAACTCATACATATGAAACATTAAATTGTAGAAGGTTCATTCTATGTATATTTCCTTTCATTCCCATTACATCGACATTCACCATCTCGATGGCCATTCCTTCCACACATAGTACCATTAAAAAAATTACCTATATGCTTATTCCCAAAAAAAATTCAAAAAAAAAAAATTACATCTTCATATTTCTATGGTTTTTATATTTTTCTTTGAATTATATCTTTCTTTTCTTATCCTAACCAAGATATTGATGGGAAACACTATTTTCCCTTTTCATATAAAGAATATAAGGAAGGTACATATTGAAAAAGAATATCCCGAATGCATCCCAATCAATGAGGTAAATTTTTTCATGTTACCTCATATTCTTTATAAATGCCTTCCATTTATTCGATTCACCATCAAAACGATAGGTATCCAAAATAACTTTTTCATGTTCTAAATGAAAGAGGTAGGTAAATATATTAACAGTTGTATAGATACATTTCTTACAAAATAGTGGATTGGTCATTCCACTAAAATGTGGTTGATGATGCCTTATAAATGATTCATGAATTTTTTCCCTCTATTCTTCTTTTGGAAGCTCTCCCTGATTCCTAGCATGATAAAGATTAGTGGTTGTAATAATGATGTTTTTCATTCCATCTGTCATAACATTCTGTTTCTCAAGAAAGTAATCATTGCATTATATAATGAAATAATCATTATAATAGTTACTTAAGGATCTATCCATTAACTAAAACTATAAATCATAGTATGATAATGGCTAATCATAATGGAAAATCACATAGTGATTTATGAGGACTAAATCATGACCCCTTTTTTTAATCTATGACACCTTATGTTTATCCTAAATTATTCGTATTCGACATTAATTTACATCTTCATGATGGTTTATAAATGTTTTATGAAAATCTAAAGAATATAACTTGGGAGTGTCAAACCTGTGGTTTATCAAGTCCTACTACCATGTACCTGTTCCCAATTGATTCTAGCTCAATACGGTGTGTTTGGGGTTGTTAAACCAATGTATATCTGTTTTAGTGCAACATCATATTGTAGTATCCATATATATATATATATATATGTGTTGATTGTAAAAAACTCAATTTATCATATTCCAAAATTCCAGGACATTTTCCTATACTTTAACAAATCCTTAGTCTTATCCTAATAAATATTTCTAGACATATACTTAGCAATATCCCTATGGATATCCGTAACATTTTCTTATCCGAGTTTTAGAAAGTTGTCTAAACATTTTTTTGATATCAACTATAGCTACCCAAGCTTCTCATACATGGATATTTCATATTTTTAGATAAATATTCAATGCATTACACCAACACAATCCCAAGTACCATAATTTTTGTGTGAGTTTGGAAAATTGTAAGCATAATTTTCTAACTGTGTGAAAGATCTTCTTTGTCTCCCATGAATAACTTCCCCTTTAGTAATCCTACTTAAAATATCACTTCATAACTTGGGGATTGAAAAAATAAGAATGTGGGAGCTTGGATTCTAAATAACGGTAAATAAATGAGATATGTAAGGATAACATAAAAATACGGGTATGAGAACATGATCATAACATTTGAAAACCAAAACCTGCATATCAAAGATAATAATCAAGATTCGTGGAAAATAGATTGGTATTTCATTAGACATAAATAATAAGATAATAAAAGAAAATTTTCTATATGAGTATAAAATTGGAATAAGACATTGACTTGTGGCATATAGATCATCATATATCATTGTCAACATGTATAAATAGAGGCATGTTAACTAAATATTTTAAGGATATGAAATTAGACGCTCGCATAAAATTATGGAAATGTGAACAGATCCAAACATATGATTATGGAAATGAATGATAAGTACAGTAATAACATATTGAAAATATTACCAGGTTTAGGAATAAAATTTTTAACATGTAATAAGATTTAGACATAGAATTTTTAACATGTAATTAGGTCTATGAATAACATTAAAAACATGTAATCAGGTTCACTCATAACATTTTGGACATGTAATTATGTTCACACATAACAGTATGAACATGTAATAAAGTTCAAACATAACATTATAAACATGTAATCATGTTCACAAATAACATTGTGAACAGGTAATAAGTATCTAAAATAATTTTTTGATCATGTAATAAGGTTCACACAATAAATATATACATATGAGGTATCCATCATTACCCAATGCATTGGAATGTGATATAGTTCCCACCAATCACATAATGAAATCATACCTATGTGTTCTCATTATAATTCATCATATTATAACCCATGAAATGTAATAGGTATCATAAAAATTCCATCATATCATAACCTGTTGATAAAATACAGGTTTCATAATCATTTCATTATAGAATAACCTATAAAAAAGGGGTTTTCATAAGAATTTTAACATGGTATAGCCCATGGAAGAGAAATGGGTTTCATAATAACATATCACCTCAAATATATACCATCCAAATAAATAATAAGATTTTGTTTCCATAGATTATATACCTATTAAATAATAAACAATATCAAATGTTGTCATCATAGATGGTAGAGGATTTTGAAATATCACTTGGAACATTTCTTAAGGAAAATAAACACAATTTGGAAATAAATTTTTAAAACATAAATCCTTTTCAAAATCCTTTTCTTTTATGATCACTTTGAAACATATAAGGTAATATTTAAAAAAATTAAAAAACTTCTTGTAGAAAATACACTTTCCACTTTGAAAAACACTTTTTAAAATGTAAAACCTTTTTGAAAACCTTTTTCTTTGAAAATAACCTTGAAAAAATATAGTGAATGATCTTAAAACCATTTTAAACACTATTTAGAATCTAAAATATTTCAAAATAATTTTCCTTGGAAATGATTATAAAATATCATTTGAAACTATTTTAAAACATTTTTAGAAAACGTTGATCAAAGGAACATAAATTCCTGATTGAAGAGAGGGATAATGTCAAATTTTCCTAGGAACATTTTTTAACTGTATTAATTAGTAAATAGTAGTTAAATTGTACCATTACATGAAGATTTCATGAATAAATATAGGATAAGATAATTCATGAGAATTATTGAGAGGATGATAATGATATTTAAACATTGGTGAATTAATCATAAAAAATACCAATAAATGATGATACTGTAAGATAAAATCATTACCACTATGATAACATTGAATAATAAACCCCATGTAGGAAGAAAATAAAATGAAACATAAAAAATCCTAAGGATTATTAGATTCATTATATTAATTTTAAATTGGGCTATACATCCAATTCATTAATGAATATAGGTTTATAACATAATGTACATCTCAAAGAAGGTGAATTGAGACAAAATTCCCTTACCAATTTAGTAACATTTGAAATGTAATCCCCATGAAAGAGAGATTTTCAAATGGATATTAAAATAAAAATAAATTTTAGTAGAATCATCATAAAATAAATTCTTGTTATTTATATACACCTCATACAATAAAGTGTTGGTGAATTTAACATGTGTCACACAAAAGTAACAAAAGAGATGGGAATCCCTTACCTTAACTCTTGACTTCCATCGTACTCATTAATAAATCCAGTATAATAAATATAAATATATTATAAATATATAAAAGAAAAATTTTAATATATTTCAAAAAAATATATTATTTTATTGTGACTTTATATTACACTTTCGCTATAAATTCTATGTTAATGTTATGTTTCGATTAATAGCTGTTTGTTTTTTGTACAAGTTTTGACTTATTATTATTTTTCCTCTTTCATAGATCAGGATTTTATATTCTAAAGAATTTAAAACAAGATATAAATATAATATATATTCATTATACATATTTTTATAAAAGTCAATAAAATATATAAATTGGAAATAAAATACACCATTCATGAAGATAGTAGGTCGTACATACGCCTGAACAATGATTCCATTTTCTAATCATTTTGAAAGAATGAAATGTAAATGTAAATGATATATATATATTTATATATATATATATATCAACATAATAGTAGAATTTTTATTTCATATCTTTCACAGATTTATATTTAATACATCCTTAATACATTCTATGCAATGAGTGAATGAATCACATCACTTCACGAGGTGGTAGTCTGCCGTACACACGAACAATGATATCATATACCAAAAAAATGGAGAGCATGATGTTATTTGTTTTATAACAATTAAAGAATAATTATGAAATCATAAATAACAGATATATCATATATAAAAAGCATTCCCATCATTATTCCATCCATGAATGGTGGTAATGGAAAAATGAACTATCGGTTCACATGGCGATAATCTGTTGTACACACAAACAATAATTCTATAACCCATTCATTGGAAGTCTGTGTGGTTTTACGTCTTAACATAATCATGAAATAATATCATTATACAGATTATATGGTGGCTATTATATGATATAAATATAATAGAAGGGCTTTGTGGAAAAAATAGAACAAAACGGTTATTGTTTACCTCTTCTTCGGGTATTTCCTTTTGGATTTCACCAAAGAACATCCTTGGTTTACTTTCATCCCAAAGTTATAATTATTGTATTATATTATGGAATTTTAGATGTTATTTGGGTAGTGCATGAACTAACCAATTTGTATGGATGTTTTTAGGAGAGGAGGAGAGGTGGTGGCCTTTTAAAATGGAGGTTGGTGGTACTTATGTAACTGTTTTGAAATAGCGAATTCTACACACATTATTTCCATGTAAATTTGAAACAATAACATAAAAATATCTATAATATATGGTATAAGGTAGAAATATGTAAAAAATGGTTTGTGGACATTTTTGGGTCATTTTGACAGTATATTCTAAGTTTAACTACTAAGAAATCTTGTTTTTAGCTTAATCACTTTAATTAATTTTATTTCCTTCAATAATCACTTTGGTAAAAATTTATGTTTTAATTATTAAAAATTATAAAATATTATGATTCCAAATATTGAATCCATTTTTCAAAAATAAATTCACAAAGGTGGTTGAAATGTATTTAAAATTAATCCTATAGACATGTCGAGAAAGCATGTTTTTAAACAAAAATGGTCAAAGGTTTACAATGTTTTTATATATAAATTCAACATGAAAAATATTCAAATGAACTAAATTTTATTAATAGATTGATAATTGAACAATTATTACTTTAAAACCAATTAAACATATAGTTAAACATGATAAATCTTTCAAAATACTAGGCAATGCTTCAATAGAAATTCATTATTATCACTATTCATCAAAAAATGAAACTTCTCAGAAAAACCAAAAAAATTTACCCTATGTTAATTTTGATATTATTATTTCAGAAATAATTTATATTTTGGCAAATAGTTTTTATAAATATTTAAAATTTTTTTTATAAATAACTTCATCATAAAATGTTGACAAAACTTCTTTTTAAGAAAATACATTTTTAAGCATAAAAATGGATTTATTATTATCTATTGTCTATAAAAAATATAATATGAATATAAAATATATGATAGAATTTATAATATATAAATTTAATTAAAAATGATTCAAAAATATTTATTTAGTTAAATTATTATATAAAACACACTTGTGTACATAAAAATAGATTCCCCGAAAATGGTGTCCTTTTATTTTAAAAATAGGTTTATTCTCATTTCTATTTATTTGGTCCCCTAATAATTTTATAAATCTATGAAAACCATATATTTTGAATTTTTCATACCTTCCATTCCAATGGTTGGTTAATAACTATCATATTAAATAATAATATTAATTGTATACTGTTGTTTGGTAAATCTTGGTCTCTCATGTAACACAAGCTATCAAAGGAACTCTGTATTGAGTGTAACAAAAGCCAATAATAGTGTTACATGTACTAAAATATATGTTCAGTGTTTCATATAGTTGAAATATTCACATCTATATATGTTCATAGTACAACCAAAATGAAATTTTGTTTCATGCATAAGTACGGACTATCATCTCTACTGATTGATCTATTTTGGTTTTCAGAATTTCCCCACATGGATGGTCATGTGAATTTATTTTTTGAATTGTTTTTTATTTAAAATACGATAATTTTTATGTAAATTTAAACACTTATTTAATTTATTTATTTTCTATATATTAGAAAATGGAAACAAAATGCATGTTTAGATGAGATCTACCACCTCCATGAAATGATGTATTTAGTTTCTAGTTTCTGTCTCACATGACTGGAAATTAGAATTAATTTAATGAATTAATATGATATATATAACCTTATAAAAATTCTAAGAAAGTAATATTGTCTGTATAATAGAACATTTTCATACTTTTTCAGTCGTTCTAACTCATTCTTGTTTAGGATTTTTTTACCCCGTAAGTGAACATTGATATAGTTTATTTCATGAGTGATTGAGAATAGTATATATTGGTAATATTATGTAATAATGATGAATATATTATGTTTTAGTGATTATAAAATAATATATTTATATATTTATATATATAAATATATGTTAATAAAATAAATTCTTTATATGGAATACAAACATAAAAAATTTAATTTTCATGGTTTTCATAAAAAACTGTCACCACAAGTTCAATGAAATATCCATAGGAATATATAAGAATATTAAAAAATAATATATCATTATAATTATTGAAGTGATGAAACCATGATTGAGGTTCAAGTATTGGAACTATTATAATGAAACAAACGTGTGAAACAAAACAATTAACACACAAAATATTGATTGTAATGAATAAATATTAATAAATTGGTTATAAGAAGTTAATAGTGGAATTTATCTAGTAATATAAGGATTAATATGGTTTTTATAATGATTTATAATAAATATAAATTTACTATATGTAACACCCGAGCCTTTTATAAGAAATATTTTGTTTTTATTTTATATAAATCATCAAAGGAATCTTTCACTACACACAACACTAGCTTGGCATGCTTTACACGCAATCACAACCCTCCTTGATAGCTTGCGTCGTACGCAATACTGAGTTTCACTAAACAACGATATGCTATTAAAATATTATTAAAACTAGCCGTTATGAATAGTAATACCCACTTTTTTGAAATTTTTTAATTTTTATTTTTAAAACCGGACTTCATTTTGGGATTTGGAATATCAAAATTAGCCTAGGGTGAAATTTTGGTTTTTTTCTGAAAACATTCAATTTTTTATAAATAGTGAAAACACTGGGTTACTATTTAAAAACCGACTTTTTTTAAATAATTATTTATTTTATTTAAATTTATTTTAGGTCAAAATTGATACATAATACATATATAAGTTCAATGCAATTCATTGAAGTCATTTTATAAGAATTTTAGATATATAAAAATTTTGTCGAACTTTTCACCGTCTTTTACCCACCTCCTAGGAGAATTTGCAAATTTACATAAAACATAATTTTACCGCTTCTGTGAGTGGAATTTCAAAAATCCTAGAGACATAATTTATTTCAGTAAGTAAAATGTGGTTCGATGAGATGAAAATAATTTTTGGTGAATAGTAACTGTTTACTTTTTTTACCACTGTTAAAAGTAAATATGGTAATTAAGGGTAAAAATGATATTATTATTACTCTAACACATGTCCTAATTCTATTGGGTAAGTGTAATTCGACAAAAAACAACCTTAGGAATAAATTATGACCATTTAGGCCCACTTGGATTAGATTAGGACATTTATTATTAATTTATTTAAAGAAGGGTTAAAATAGTTAAAATCAAAGTTTAATAAGTAAATATTTTTTAATATAGGGTTATACATAAGATATATTCGATTATAAATATTAATTAGAATGCTAAAACGATTTCCTAAATAATGGTATTTTATTTTTAATTTTTATACATTAAAAAATTTAATATATTTGTGACACAAAGATGATGCAGTAATTATCTTATTAATGAAATATTGACATAATTGATGTCATAAATACCCAAATAAAAGTAATTTGAGACTTTTTATTAATTCCACTAAATTTAAAGGTTAATATAAAATGTTATTAGTGAGTTAATTAACTTTTTTCGAACTAATCATTCTGTTATCCGTTACACAAAAATCGATTACTAAATAGTATCAAAATTGACATAAAATAGTTTTTTAAAACAAATATTATATTATTGATTTTTATTTTATTCCTAAAAATCTAAGGTTTGGACAAATGACTTATATAAGCTTATATATATTAATAATAAACAACTTGGTGTTCGTTTGTCTTGTTATAGTATGTTTATTAACCTTATAGTGTAAGAACACAAAAAGACACGATAAAAGTAAAATTATCTAACTTAAAGTTAAATCTAAATGATAAGGCAAAAATAGTAAACTAAACCTGTCCAAATTCTATTTTATGAGATTATTTCTACCCATAATCACCTTATATTCTAAATAAATAAATTTTGAGCTATTTAAATACGAATATGGCTTTATAATAAAATAATATTTTTAGTTTTTCCAAAGGTGCCCCTCTCCTCCCTTATAAAAGGGCACCTCCTCTCTCTCTTCCTCACACCACTTTGAGCCTTCAAGCTCGGCCAACCCCCGCCAATTTCTCCTCTCCACTTACCTAGAAACATTATAGAGGTCCTGGTATTCTTCAAAGACCAATGTTAGTGCCCTAAAAGGAGGTCTCAAAGAGGCGCTTCAAAGAAGAGGTAATGTCCGTTACTGATTCTTTCAACTTTATTTATTCTTCCACTTATTCTTATTTAGTTGTTTAATTATGAAGTAATAACATAAGTATAACTAATATACTGATATGTAATTATAAGTATCAAACAACCCTATTTCACCATCTATCCATCCTACGGAAAATGAAATCACCGCACGTGCGTACGTACGGAATACTGTCTCCACGCTGTGGTGTAATCTATTTTCCTCCACCACCTTACTTGGATGGGTATAATGGTGTAAATAATAAATATATATGATTATTGTAAAGTGATATTGATTCTGAAATAGTATACAAACACTCCAATACAATTCCACGATCATGGGAACAATATCATCGCTCGTGCATACGTACGGAATACCGTCTCCACGATGTGATGCGACTCGTTCTATATGATTTTCATTGCATAATGATTACATAAATGAATTGAGTGAATAAATATTATATATGTTACACTAATAACATTCTTTAAATGAGGTATCTATAACCTAAAAATAATAATAATATTTTATTCCACAAAATACACATAAGAACAAAAAAGTAATAAACACCCGAATAACAAGTAGTAATGAAATATTACTAATAATAAGCTAGGAATATGACCATATATGATATCATAACAATGAGTATGATTCTGTAATAAGTCAATGAAATTATTTAAATCATTATATAGGAGGTTCAGACACTTACGAAGCAAATCAGACCTAAGGTAAGGGAAAATGTCACAATCTCATTTTTATCCGAGATTGTTTATAATTCAGAATTTACTGGGGAATGTTTTATCATCCACATCCATGTTTACTCAATATGTAATATTATTTCCATACACCTAATATTGTTGAAATCCATTTTTACCCTTTGAATAGTTTTTAGTAAAAGAATTGAAAGGAATCTTTTGTCGTTTTTCGTACGAGGTACTTTTTGACTTTTACGACAAAAGTACGATAAGAATGTTTTTTTAACTTATACGGCATGAATGGATTTTTAAAAAATTATTTCCAAGAATCTTCCTTTACATGTTTTCAAGTTTATTTTTAATCAACTTCTTTTAGTTTTAAATTGTATGACATGTTATGAAAGGAATATGTTTTTGAAGTAGAAAGGATATTTTCATCAAGAATGGAGTTCAAGTGTTTTATCAAAATTATTTTCCATCTAAAATAATATAGGGTTATTTTTCTATCCCTATTATTACGTTGATTTGATTATGTTGTGATGGAATTATCTTTATGAATTCCTTTATCTTATATGAATTGTTTTATGATGTAACGATGTTTAAGAATCCCGTTTTTATTACATGGGTTATGCAATGATGTATGATTTATGATTTTGTGGCACTCATAAAAATGGTATCATTATGATATGGGTGGGAACTATATCCCCCTACAATGCATTGGGTAAATATTTTATATCTCATGAGATAGACATTGCTTGAACGGCAGGTTAAACCAGTTCAGTGAAACAGGACTGAAACGAGGAGTGAACTCAGTTCAGAAATGGACTTTGTCCGCTAAGATAGTCTTGGATATGAGTCTTGACTAATAAGAAAAGATTCTCTATGATTATGTGTGTATGAAACAAAGCTTCATGTTTTAGGTTATGATTATTGTGATTACATTTCACTCTTATGATTTATCCCATGTTACGAAATTATGATCTCTTTTGCAGGGTACGATTTCCAAAATGTTATGTTCTTATGAATATGATGTTATTGATATTTCTTTTGTTTACCCTTACTGAGCATTTGAGCTCACCCTTTTGAATGTTTTATTTCTTCAGGTCAGGAATAAGGTTATTAAGTATGATATTCCAAAAGGGACTATAGATATGATGAAATAAGTGGGAGACAGTGTAGACGCTTTATGAACCAGTTGTTTATGCTTCCCAATTTCTAAAGACACTATACATATACGGTCCTTTCATGGTTTTGTTATATGTTGTAATAAGTGTACTTAAATTTTGAAGTAACAACAATGTATGTAATGTATGGGTCATTATAGTTTGTATCAAAGGAAAAGTAGGTAGGAATATATCCGATCCTTGGGAACATTCACATGTGGGCATTGGACGAAGCATGGCTCTCCGCCCAATGGCTTCATGAGGAAATGGCGGCCATTGGGGATGGTGGTGTGTCCCGGACAGGGGGTGTAGCCACCCATGGTGTGACCTGATAGGTATCAATTATAGTCCACTAGAAGTAATTCCAGACCGTTATAGTTGGTATCAGAGGAAAGGTATAGTCAACCTTTGGAAACTAGGATGTGAAATCCTTAGTAAGAATCCTAAGGATAAGTCTAAGCATAGAACAAAATCATAGTGTTTTAGAAATGGCCATGAATAACCTAGGATAAGACCTTAAGTGTGAAATTTTATTCTTGATTATGTAGTTTTTCTATTATAATTAGTGTTGCTCACACTATTCTTCCTGGTTTTAGTCAATGGTTGGAACCTGAAGGAATCGTGTTAATGCAGAATGCGACGGGAAATGCAATGATTGTCCCCCTAAGCAACCAAACGTTATGGGAGCTAGAATGAAAAATCTTGTAGACATGCTCACACAACTTTCTCAAGCTATGAATCATGCAGGACTTCCAAACGAGCAAAGGAAGGAGCAAAATTCTGTTGAATCCTTCATGAGATAGCGCCCACCTTCAATCAGCGGGTCTACTGATCCATTAGTTGCTGAACAATGGATCAGTACTACTGAAAAGATATTTTCAGTTCTTCAATGTTCTAAACATGATAATGTCATCTTAACAGTGTATCGTTTGGAAGGTGATGCTGATCAATGGTCGAATCTTATCAAGAATACGAGGCCAAGAGATGAAATTGAGTCCATGGAATGGGAAGAGTTCAAGAAATTATTTTTCAATAAGTACTTCCCTCGCATTCTCCGAACAAATATGGAGAAGGAGTTTCTTGAACTAAAGAAAAAGGATGATGAATCTGTTGGTACCTATTAATCAAATTTTACAAGACTTGCAAGGTACGCTTCTGGTATTATTATCCAACCTAAGAGTAAGATCGATCGATTCTTTAGTGGATTAAAACCAAGTCTTTGAAGGGCGTTAGCCATAAGGGACTTCAATAGCTACGAGGAAATCGTTCGATGTTCTCTCAAAGTTGAGATGGAAATTGGAGTAACCCATCAGTCATATGGGTTTGATATGAAGAGGAAAATGGAATTCAAAGGAAAATCTAAAGAACATACTGAAAATAAGATGAGTTTTACCTTATGCTCAAAGTGTGAAAAGAAACATGGAGGGAGTTGTCTTAATGGGACAAGTAAATGTTTCAAATGTGGAAAGGAAGGTCATCAGGCATTTGAATTCTACAATAATGGGAAGAAGATGTCTAGTGATGCGAACAATGAAAAGGTTAAATAGAGTTCACCTTCTACACTTCACTGTTACAAGTGCAAGGAAATGGGGAATTATTCCAATCAATTCCCTAATCCAAGGGTTGTTGATGATGATCGACATCAACAAACTCTTAAGGCTAAAGACAAAGGGAATTCACATGCAATTTCTATCACCGATGTGGAGTACGATAACGAAGTGGTGAAAGGTACACTTACCATCCACTCTAAAGTAGAAACTGTTTTATTTGATTCTGGATCCACCCACTCCTTTATTTCTAAAGAATTTTCAAAGGGTATCACCGTATTACCTCAACAATTCGATGTTGAGTTAGCTGTGACAACCCCTAATGGCACAACAGTCTCATCAAAAGTTTATAATTCTTCTCCGATTGAAATTTGTGGGAAAGAGCTTCCTGCAAATCTTGTGATCCTACCTATAGTGGAATTTGATGTGATTCTTAGCATGGGTTGTCTTTCTCTATATGGAGCTCATATCAATTTCCAAAGAAGGGAAGTCACATTTCATATTCCAGATCAATCTTTGATCATCTATCGATGCAAAGATGAACATAAACTTCCAGTGGAAATTTCTTCCATCTTATGGGACTTGATTCCACTAAATAAAGGTTATTTATCTCAAATGGTTGGTGAGAAACTCACGATTAAGAATATTCCCATTGTACGGGTGTTTGATGATGTCTTTGTGGAGGAATTGCCGGGTCTTCCACCAAATCGTGATGTTGATTTTTCAATAGAACACGTACCAGGTGCTTTACCTATTTCAAAGACACCTTATAGAATGGACCCAATTGAGTTGATGGAATTGAAGAAGAATCTATAAGAGAATCTTGATAAGGGGTTCATACTCCCTAGTGCGTCACCTTAGGGAGAACCTATTCTTTTTGTTAAGAAGAATGATGGCTCAATGAGAATCGGCATTGATTATTGAAAACTTAACAAGATCACTATCATGAACAAATATCCTCTCCCATGCATTGATGACTTATTTGACCAACTACGCAGAGCTCAATACTTTTCCAAGATTGATCTTCGTTCAGGGTATCATCAATTAAGGTTCAAAAGGGAGGATATACCAAAGATGGCTTTCTGTACACGGTATAGACACTATGAATTTATAGTTATGCCATTTGGTCTTACTAATGCCCCTGCTATCTTCATGGATCTGATGAATAGAGTCTTTAGAGACTATCTTGATCAATTTGTGGTAGTCTTTATAGACGATATTCTTTTATATTCAAAGAGAAAGTAAGAACATGAAGATCACTTGAGAATTATATTGAAGACCCTGAGAAAGGAGAAGCTTTATGCCAAATTTACCAAGTGTGAATTTTGGCTTCAAAAAGTTTCATTTTTGGGTCACATAATCTCAAAAGAGGGGATATCTGTGGATCCAGCAAAAACAGAGGTTATCGAAAGATGGTCGAGACCAACAACAGTAACTGAGATCCAAAGTTTTCTTGGTTTGGCTGGATATTATCGACGTTTTGTGAATAATTTTTCACGATTATCTAATCCACTCACCTGGTTGACTCGGAAAGGAGTTAAGTTTGTTTGGACAGAGGAATGTGTAGAGAATTTCAAGGAGTTGAAAAGAAGGTTATCCAGTGCACCTATTTTCACACTGCCTTGTAGTGGAGAAAGGTTTGTGATCTACAGTGATTCATCCAAGAAGGGATTGGGGTGTGTTCTTATGCAAAATGATAAGGTGATAGCTTATACCTCACGACAGTTGAAAATCCATGAGCAAAATTACCCAACTCCTGATTTGGAGTTAGCTGCGGTAATCATTGCATTAAAGATTTTGAGGCATTATCTTTATGGAGAAAGGTGAGACATTTATACTGATAATAAAAGTTTAACGTATATTTTCACACAAAAGGAGCTGAATATGCGCCAAAGAAGATGGTTGGAGCTGATTAAGGATTACAACTTCTCAATTCATTACCACCCTGGGAAACCAAACAAGGTGGCAGAGGCATTAAGTCGACAAGACCATGCCAGTTTATCCATGTTGAGGATCACAAAAGATCGAATATTTATGGATTTACAAAGGATGGATATTGGAATTATAATGAAAGGGGAAAATCGTATCTTTCTCAAATGAATGTTCAACTATCTATACATGTTAAGATTAAATAGGCACAGAAAGAAGATGTAGAGTTACAAAAGAAGGTGAGAAATGTTCCTAAATTCAACCTTGATTGTGATGGGATAATAAAGTTCAGGAATCGGGTTTGTGTTCCTCCCATCCCCGAATTAAAAAAGGAGCTACTGGATGAGGCTCATAGTTCTTCATTCTCTATTCATCCTGGAAGCACAAAGATGTATAGGGACCTGAAAGAGTACTTCTGGTTGGATGGAATGAAAATAGATGTTGCTGAATATGTCTCTCGATGCTTGGTTTGTCAGCTAGTTAAAGCTGAGAGACAGAAGTCTAAGGGGTTGTTACAACTATTACCCATACCCGAATGGAAATGGGAAAACATCACTATGGAATTTGTCACAGGACTTCCTAAAACATCCAAAGGAAATAATGCTATCTGGGTCATAGTTGATCGTCTTAAAAATTCTACACACTTCATTGCTATTAGAGAGGATTTCTCTCTGGATCAGCTTGCCAGGATATATGTAAAGGAAGAGGTAAGATTGTATGGAGTACCAATTTCTATTATATCTGATCGGGATCCAAGGTTTACCTCAATGTTTTGGCGAAGTCTTCAGCATAATCTAGATACAGAGTTGAGTTTTAGCACTGCTTATCATCCATAGACAGACGGTCAGTATGAGAGGATAATTCAAGCTCTAGAAGATATGTTGAGAGCTTGCTCTATGGATTTAAAAGGTGATTGGGGTCAACACCTAACTTTGGTGGAATTTTCTTATAATAATAGCTTTCACCCCAGTATTCAGATGGATCCTTATGAAGCTCTCTATGGAAAGAATTGAAGGACTCCAACTTGCTGGGATGAAGTTGGGGAAAGAAAGCTAT
The DNA here is from genome assembly GCA_963277665.1 of Viscum album. Taxonomy (NCBI): domain Eukaryota; kingdom Viridiplantae; phylum Streptophyta; class Magnoliopsida; order Santalales; family Viscaceae; genus Viscum; species Viscum album. Next base: position 1,795,380,909 of record OY728158.1, read on the forward strand.
TAGGACCTGATCTTGTAGATGAGATGGCAGAAAAGGTCCGATCTATTCAACAACACATAAGAGAAGCTCAGAGTCAACAAAAAAGATATGCTGAAAACTGAAGAAAAGACTTAGAGTTTGAAGTGGGTGATAAAGTGTTCTTACGAATATCTCCTTGGAAGAGATTAATGAGATTTGGAAAGAAGGGAAAGTTGAGCCCTAGGTATATCGACCCTTTCGAAATACTGGATCGTTTTGGGAAGGTAGCTAACCGATTGGCACTTTCACTGAATCTCTCTCAAGTTTACGATGTGTTCCATGTATCTCTCATGAGAAAGTAAATACCTGATCCTTCACATGTACTCATCTCAGAAGTTGTACAACTGGAATAAGATCTTTCTTATGATGAACAACCGATAGAGATTCTCGATCGTAGTGAAATAGTCCTACGGAACAAGACCACTTGCTTGGTGAAAGTTTTATGGAGGAACCACAAATTAGAAGAAGCTACATAGGAGCTTGAGGAAATGGTGAGGGAGAGGTATCCTCATCTGTTTGTTACAAGTGACGAATTTCGAGGGCGAAACTCATTTTAAGTGGGGTAGAATGTAACACCCGAGACTTTTATAGAAATATTTTGTTTTTATTTTATATAAATCATCAAAGGAATCTTTAACTACACACAACACTAGCTTGGCTTGATTTACACGTAATCGCGACCTTCCTTGATAGCTTGCGTCGTACGCAATACCGAGTTTCACTATACAACGATATGCTATTAAAATATTATTAAAACTAGCTGTTATGAATAGTAATACCCACTTTTTGAAATTTTGAAATTTTTATTTTTCAAAACGGTCTTTATTTTTGGATTTGGAATATCAAAATTATCTTAGGGTGAAATTTTGGTTTTTTTCTGAAAACTTTCAATTTTTGATGAATAGTGAAAACACTAGGTTACTATTTAAAAACCGACTTTTTATTTAAAAATTATTTATTTTATTTAAATTTATTTTTGGTAAAAATTGATACATAATACCTATATATATTCAATTCAATTCATTGAAGTCATTTTATAATAATTTTAGATATATAAATATTTTATAGAACTTTTCATCGTCTTTTACCCACCTCCCAGGAGAATTTGCAAATTTACAAAAAACTTAATTTTACCGCTTCTGTAAGTGGAATTTCAAAAATCTGAGAGACACAGTTGATGTCAGTAAGTAAAATGTGGTTCATTGAGATGAAAATAATTTTTGGTGAATAATAACTTTTTACTTTTTTTAACCACGGTTAAAAGTAAATAGGGTAATTAAGGGTAAAAATGAAATTATTATTACCCTAACACATGTCTTAATTCTATTGGGTAAGTGTAATTCGACCAAAAACAACCTTAGGAATAAAATATGACCATTTAGGCCCACATGGATTAGATTAGGACATTTATTATTAATTTATTTAAAGAAGGGTTAAAATAGTTAAAATCAAAGTTTAATAAGTAAATAATTTTTAATATAGGGTTATAAATAAGATATATTCGACTATAAATATTAATTATAAAGATAAAACTATTTCCTACAGAATGGTATTTTATTTGTAATTTTTAGACATTAAATAATTTAATATATTTATGATGCAAAGATGATGCGGTAATTATCTTATTAATGAAATATTGACATAATTCATGTTATAAATACCCAAATAAATTCAATTTGAGTCTTTTTATGAATTCCACTAATTTTATAGGTTAATATGACATGTGAGTAGTGATTTCATTAACTCTTTTCGAACTAATCATTCTGTTATGATTTTCACAAAAATAAATTACTAAATAGTGTCAAAATTGACATAAAATAGTTTTTTAAAACAAATATTATATTATTAATTGTTATTTTATTCCTAAAAATCTAAGGTTTGGAAAAATGACTTAGATAAGGTTATATATATTAATAATAAACATATTGGGGTTCTTTTGGCTTGTTATTGTATTTTTATTAACCTTATAGTGTAAGAACACAAAAAGACACGGTAACCGTAAAATTATCTAACTTAAAGTTAAATCTAAATGATAAGGTTAAAATAGTAAACTAAACTTGTCCAAATTCTATTTTATGAGAGGGTTTCGACCTATACCCACCTTAGCTTCGAAATAAATTAATTTGGAGCTATTTAAAACCTAATATGGCTTTATAATAAAATAATAGTTTTAGTTTTTCCAAAGGATCCCCTCTCCTGCCTTATAAAAGGGAACCTCCTCCCTCTCTTCCTCACACCACTTTGAGCCTTCAATCTAGGCCAAGCCCTGCCAATTGCTCCTCTCCACTTCCCTAGAGACATCCTAGAGGTCCTGGTCTTCTTCAAAGACCAATTTTACTGCCCTAAAAAGAGGTCTCAAAGAGGCGCTTCAAAGAAGAGGTAATGTCCGTTACCAATTCTTTCAACTTTATTTCTTCTTCCACTTATTCTTCTTTAGTTGTTTCATTATTAAGTAATAACATCAGTATCACTCATATACTGATATTTTATTATAAGTATGAAACAACCCTATTTCACCATCTATCCATCCTACAGAAAATGAAATCACCACGCGTGTGTACGTACGTAATACCCTCTCCACGCCATGGTGTAATCTATTTTCCACCACCACCTTACTTGGATGGGTATAATGGTGTAAAGAATGAATATATATGATTATTTTAAAGTGATATGGATTCTGAAATAGTATACATACACTCCAATACAATTCCTCGATCATGGGAACGATATCATCGCTCGTGCGTACGTACGGAATACCATCTCCACGATGTGATGCGACTCGTTCTACATGATTTTCATTGCATAATGATTACATAAATTAATTGAGTGAATAAATATGATATATATTACACTAATACCATTATGGAAATGATGAATCTATAACCTAAAAGGAAGAATAAGAATTTATTTGACAAAACACGCATAAGAACCAAAAGTAATAAACACTCGAATAACAAGTAACAATGAAATATTACTAATAATAAACTAAGAATATGACCATATATGATATCATAACAATGAGTATGATTCTGGAATAAGTCAACGACATTATTTAAATCATTCTACAGGAGTTTTGGACACTTACGAAGCAAATCGGACCTAAGGTAAGGGAAAATCTCACAATCTCATTTTTATCCGAGATTGTTTATACTTCAGAATTTACTGGGTAATATTTTATCATCCACATCCATGTTTCCTCAATATGAAATATTATTTCCATCCACCTAATTTTTTTTAAATCCAATTTTACCCTTCGGTGAGTTTTTAGTAAAATATATGAAAGGAATCTTTTGTAGTTTTTCGTACGAGGTACTTTTTGACTTTTCCGAAAAAAGTACGAGAAGAATGTTTTTTAAACTTATACGGAATGAATGGATTTTAAAACATTATTTCAAAGAAGCTTCCTTTAAAAGTTTTCAAGTTTATTTTTAATCAACTTCTTTTAGTTTAAAATTTTATGACATGTTATGAAAGGAAAATGTTTTTGAAGTAGAAAGGATATTTTCCTCAAGAATGGAGTTCAAGTGTTTTATCAAAATTATTTTCCATCTAAGATAATATAGGGTTTTGTTTCTATCCCTATTATTACATTGATTTGATTATGTTGTGATGCAATTATTTTTAGGAATTACTTTATCTTATATGAATTGTTTTATGATGTCACGATGTTTAAGAATCCCATTTTTATTACATGGGATATGAAATGATGTATGCTTTATGATTTTGTGGCACACATAAGAATGGTATAATTATGAGATGGGTGGGACCTATATCTCCCTCTAATGCATTGGGTAAAGATTTTATTTCTCATGAGATAGACATGGATGGAATCGAAGGTTAAACCGATTCAGGGAAACAGGACTGAAACGAGGAGTGAACTTGGTTCAGAAATGGACTTTTTCTGCTAAGATAGTCTTGGCTAAGAGTCTTGACTACTAAGAAATTATTCTCTATGATTATGTGTGTATGCCACAAATCTTTATGTTTTATGTTATGATTATTGTTATTACATTTCACTACCATGATTTATCCCATGTTATAAAATTATGATCTCTTTTTCAGGGTAAGATTTCCAAAATGTATTGTTCTTATGAATATTATGTGATTGATATTTCTTTTTTTTACCCTTACAGAGCATTTGAGCTCACCCTTTTAAATGTTTTCTTTCCCCAGGTCAGGAAGAAGGTTATTAAGTAATATATGCCAAAAGGGACTATAGATATGATGAAATAAATGGGAGACAATGTAGACGCTTTATGAACTAGTTGTTTATGTTTCCCAGTTTCTAAACACACTATACCTATACGGTCCATTCATGTTTTTGTTATATGTTGTAATAAGTGTACTTAAATTTTGAAGTACTAATAATGTATGTAAAGTATGGGTTGTTATATTATATATGAATTTTATAACTTATTTTATTATGTGGAATTTTAAGGTAAGGGATTTTCATTAGAAATATCTTAAAAAGGTTTTAATGTTCTCCATATGAATTTTTTTTCTATATCCATTATTTATAAAATCAATCAAGAATGATATTATTATACTGAAATGGTTGTTTTAATTTTTTTTATCTATTTCTTACTTCAATTATGTTTTTTAAAAATTCACCTTTTAATGTATTAAATATGTGTTATTTTTTAAAAAGATTGACTGGAAACTTTTTATAACGTTTATGGCATGAATTGATTTCTATGACATTATATCTGTTATTCTTTAATAAGAATCATCTTAAAGTTTTAATGATTTATCAAAGAATATCTTATTCCCCCTTTTCTATGGATTATTTTTTTTAGTGGGAATACATATTTGTCATATCTTTTATGTGAACCCTAAAAGTGATTCTGTATATGTGTTCAAATGGAAATTTTTTGAGTATTTAAAAATGAAAATGAAATATTATATGTGCTTTATGTATATTACGGTCCTTATTTATTTCTTTTTAATGAAGGGTGATCCTGATATAGAATAATATGATGGATGTGGCTAATATATCTATACAATACATCTGGTAAAGTGATGGAGTTAACTGAATATAAATTACTCTAAAGGTATTATAGAAGTTAACCTGATATGTTATTCTATCTATAAGGGTTCTTGTTTGTGTTCCATGAAGATGATGTACAAATTTACGTAAATTAATTTTTGTATTCATATAAATGGGCTTATAAAAATGTTTTTTTTCAAAAGGAAATAAAATGGGAATGTGATTTAATAAATTTTATTAACCTTTTAAGAGTGAAAGGTATGTTTTTATGGAAATGTTTTTATGAGTTATTATGTTTTCAAATAAGAGCTCATGATTATGTTTATGAGTCTATATTTTATAATGAAATGTTTTATGATATACTTAGTTATATAAAGATTATTTAATGAGTAAATAAATTATTATTTGAGCTATATGTTTATTATCTACGTTGGTAAACTGTTATTGGTATTTCATGGTTTTCAATTTTAATTACATGTTTGATTTTGTTTATCCCTTATCCAATTTTTTTCACCCATCAAATGTTTTCAAATTTTTCACTAGTCTTAAGAATGAGTAGGATCTCATATGATGTGAGTATTTGGGAATGATAATGTGTTTTAAAATTAATTAAATATAAGATTTATAAGAAATTCATGGTATAATGAGAAACATGCTAATTTAGAAAAGAAATATATGGGTCCTTTTAGGGAATGGTTTTTCCTTATTCTCTATAAATCTGATACTAAAACTTCATTGGTTTTTTTGTTAAAAAATATTTATAAATGATGTTATAATCATGAATGATTAAAATTTTGTCACTTTAATTTTTATCAAATCTAATATGTAATGAAAACATTTTTAGCACCAGATACATGAGTTCGGGTCCAATGATTTTATAGTTGGTGTTAGAGAAAGGGTATAGATATACTTAGAGGTAAGGATATTTTTAGATTAGAATATAATTATATTTAATATATTTTTATGATATTTATTATGATTTTATATACTCATACTAACCATTTAGGCTTTAGTAAATGATATGAACTAGCATGAACCAAGATAGTAATGGGTGTAAATGAAATTTTGGGCAGTCAATCTAGATAGAAAATCAAGGCAAGAATATCATGATTACGCCTTACTAGATATCTTGATGTATTATTAACAACCCAAACATGGTTGATTTTCTTGACACAACAAATAAGAAAAAATTCCAATATCAAGGAAACATAATTAAATTGAATTTAATGAATCTTAGGGAATGGATCATATTATAGATTTTGGAAGGAAATATTAAGTAATATTATTAAAAATCATTGTTGAAGGATTATGATATATGTTGAATGATTAAATTGTTTATGTATCAGGTTTTAAGAATTATGATTTAGTTTTATTTATCAATGATATTTCATAATATTCTAAAATATAAGAAGATAATGGAACACCCGAGGATTGTTTTTCATTAGTTTGTTGCAATAAATTTTTTTTTAGCATTTATTGGATATTTTTTTAACCTTAAATGGTGATATTTTTTGAATATATTTATTTATTTGTATACGAATAATTTATAGAATATTTTTGATGTAAATATGTTATTCGATGTTGATTTAATAGGGATAATGAGTTAATTAATCTTCGAAATATTTATTGAGATAACCTTGGGGATTAGAAGAGAATTTTTTATAGGGTCCTTAGAGATATTTTGGATTTTTTCTATATAATTTTTTAATAAAGATTGAGGTATACATAGCCGTTGTTTTTTTTTAAATTTATTTAGTTTTATTAGGGACATATGTTTAAATATATAGAAACCAATTAGGGTTCATACATTCATTAACGATGATGAAATGATTTTTAGTAGGGATATATGGTTGATTAATTTCTCAAACATAAGTTAGATAATATTGGAAACCATTTAATTTATTTTATCATTAATTAAAATTTAATTATATCTATTTTTATGAATTCTAATAAATGTTTTTGATTATAGTATATATTTTTTACTCTATTATCTTATATCCTAGTGGTTTATATCATTTATAGAATTAAGGTAGAGTTAATTCTAGGAGGAATATATTAATTTTTTTTCATATCAAGTTGATTTTGGATATTTAAGGAATATTATATCTTCAAAAATATATGTGTAATAACCCATGATTTTAAATGTTTATTTACATTGAAATAAAACATAAAAAATTGGTATCTTTCCTCAAACACAACATTAATTTTATATGAACTTATATATCGTAAATAAATATAACCTATACATTAAATTTGAATGTATGAATATAAATTAACAATTTATAAAAATAATTTATTAATGTTTTTAATAATTAATTTTATTGATTAATGAATAATAAATAATTACTCAATTTTCAGTAAAGTCATTTTACTCTTAAAAAATGTTTTCTTCCAAAATGGTTTTTATCATTTATTTTCATCTGATATTTATAAATAATATCTATCATTTTTATAAATTCTATATTTCTAAATCAATATCTTTTTTTAAATAAACATGTCAATGTGATATCAGGGTGAGTTTTTAGGTTTTTTCTAAAAAGATTTATTTTTAATGAATAGTGTAAAATATCATTTTTTGTTAATATTATTACTTAATTTCAATTGAATGTATAATTATGGCATGAATTTAATAATAAATTAACCTTAATATCTTTTATTTAAAAAAATTATAATTAATTACATATGAATCATCATTTTACTTGATTTTGGTATAAGTTAATTTTTATGTATAAAATACTTTTTTAAAAAATGTTTTTATGTGAACAATGTGTTTTAAAGTTAATAAATTAATTTAATATCTATTTAAAAAAATTCAATTGAATATATAGATTATATATTCAATATAATATCCCAGCATTCATTTTATGTTTTTTAAAATGAATTTAATGGATGTAAATTGTGTTTCACACATAACAATTCATTTTTTAAAATTGGTTTTTATTATAGTTTTGTGAATAATTAAGATTAAATTTCACCATTAATTGAACTTGAATATGGTAAATTTATTTCATATTTTTAATAATCAAAATAAATATAATTTAATATGAAAAAATTAATTTTTATCCCCAGTGAATAGTACAAAAAAGTATAATTTTTTCGCACGGTTAAGTTTAAAACGGGTTTATCAGGGGGAGAGGTATTAGACAATGATATAAGGGTAGTATTTATACACAAAAAATTGAAATTATTAATGGATTATGATATAGAAACATTATATTATCCTAATTTATATTCATTGTTCTTATTGATCCACTTTCCAAAGATAATGTCCTAATATAATTGAATTCTTTTATGAATTCCATGTGTGTCCCTCCCCGCACATGTAAAAGGGAACCTATAATCCTCCCATATTCAAACAATTTGAGCCTTATATATCAGTCGATGCCTATTATAAATCCTTCCTAGAATATTTACTTTAATTCTATATCTTCTCATCTTATCATGAGAGTAATTCTTTATGGGATAATGTGTAAGGAAAAGAAGGCCTCTCAATGAATAGGTATAAATTTTGACCAATATAAATTAATTGTTTTTTCTTGTTACTCATTATCTAATATCTTTATATCAATAAAAAGATTTTCAATCATGTATATTAAATAAAATTATATTTTATTATAATTCATTCACACAATTTTTCACCTCTTCTCAATAAAATGGGAGATGAAGGAATCCCTTACGTGTATGTATGGACTAGCACCTCCACATAGCGATAAGACTCATTTTTAACCACAATAATTCATGCTTTGTCATAATCATGTATCTAATGTTTATATATGATATTTTTCCCATAATTATAATTCTATAATTATAATATCATTTTTACCTTCTCACACTCTAATTTATTGGTAAACAATAACATCACTCCTGTATACATGTGGACTACCACCATCACAAATTGATGAGATTTGTTTATAATTTATACTTTACATGGAAGGTAACAAAAATAGATTTAATGAAAATATATGATATTTATCTTATTATAATTTTTAATGAAATTTTAATTATCATTTACCAGTCTTTTCTTCTATACATTGAAAAATGGAAACATCACTCATACTTATGTTTGGACTACTGTCTCTACATTGTGATGTGATTAATTTGTCATCACCACATTATAGGAATTGTTATAAAAATTTATAAATTGATTATATATTATAATTATATCATGAGTAACATTTTGGAGATGTAGTAACCTTTATCAATGTTCATTGACCATAACTGTTGAACTAAACCATCTGTGAAAAATTATGTAATTAATAATTGAAATAAAAATTTTAGTATAGAATTATTAATAAATGGATGTTGAAATGAAATATGTGGATAATAAATGATATTATATTTATGAATTTTATTCTTTTTTAAAATTATTATGAATTTAAATTTATTATAATGGAGGTTAGGGAACTTATGAATCATGTCAGATATAAAGTAAGGGTTTTTCATCTCAATTTATTCTTTATTGAGACATGTTTTAATGTTATGCACCAATTTCTAATATCTAAGGTGTATATACTTCCAATGATGTTATTTCTTAATAGTTTATTTTTATTGTATGGGATATACAAATCTATATGATTTTTAGTCATCCAATGACATTTGATTCAATTATTACTAAAAAAGTAGGGGTTTTATTTTACAATATCAATTTTTCCATGATTTTTTATGATTAATTTTTTCAATGATGAAATTTTATGATATATATCTCCCAAGTGTTATTTCTTTTTTTCAAATCTATTAGTTTAACTATATTTATTGTCTTCCTTTAATTTTACTCTATTTTTATACTCAATATATCGAAATAACATTTTTATGGAAAACTAACCATGTTTTTTCACTTTGGTATAAAATATATTCTTTTACGACCATATTTCCTTAAAATTAGTTAGAAAATTTATTCACTATTCTCCAAATATTTATTTACTTCATTTTTACCCATGATTTAATTTCTATTAAAAGTATTTAAATTAATCTTCTTATTTTTTTTAAAACATGGCCTTTTGACTTATTACCGGCAGTGTGAATAGAATTTTTCTGTTAACATACACCAGAAAAATGGATTTCTCAACTGTAATGAATTGTGTATTCATTAAATATTATTTTTTTGGTTCCCTTGATTATTTTAAATGGAATTTGTTTCAATAACATGTTAAACATAATTATTTTCTAAATTAGAGATTTCAAAAAGAATAGTATTTTCTTCAATGAATGTTCTAGTGATCTCTTAAAGGTAATTTTATCTATAATAGAATCATTTGTTGTTTCATATGATTTAGTATGAATATTATCCAATGATAACATATTTATTCTTTATATGTATTATTTATTATTATATTGATTATCTATTTATGGAACTTTTATCCTTTCACTAGTTAAAATTTAATGACATGATGAAGGTAGTATGATCTTATGTCACACATATATATGGTTTTTATTTTGTCATGGGTGTCCCTATAATTATATAAATATCTATTAAATTGGGTATATAAGGATATATCATGTTCTAATAATGATTATAATGTGGAGCGAACCCAATTCCTTAAGCGAATTTTTCCTATAAGATATCCTTGGGAGTGAAAATTTAATAAAGAAATGATGTAAAAGGGAGGGAACCGAATCTACTATGATAGTCTTGGAAGTGATCCTTGACTAAGGAAATGGTTTTCTATGATTATGTTTATTCATAAAACTTATGTCATATTTTAATGATATTTTTTCTTAGCTCATGGTTTAATATTTATTATTCCGGACTCTTAATTCTTATATCATTTGATTGAAAAAACCTTACTCCATGATTCATGATTAATGATATTTAACTAATTTGGTATGATTATTATATGTCTTGATCTTGTTATAATACCTTTTAAGTTATCTTATTCCCATCTATGTTTATTGATTTATATCTATTATGTTTTCCCTTACTGAGTAACTAAGTTGAACCTTTCTAATGTTTCCCTTCCCCAGATTAATAAAAAGTGTTTTTAATATAATATATATAAGAAGGGTGATCTTTTTGATGAACTTAATAAGAAATTTTTTGGATATGTTATATACCTTTGGGTTACAAATCCAAATATCTAAAGTCAGTAATGATTTATGGTCCTTAGGAATGTATTGTTGTAAAATGTATTGAATGTTCATCTAAAATGATGTTATATTAATGTATAAAAAGAAAGGATTGTTGTATATGGTATTATAGGTATCGCATAATATAATTTGGAAACTAGGATGAAGGTAATTTAGTGCGAACCCTTATGATAATCTTATTAATGGTAAAAAATTTAATGTTTTGTTAAATAAATGGGCGTGGTTTCATTATGAAAATGAATCTTTTTCTATATATTAAAAGTGAGTGTGGGTATGGAATATATGCATAAAGGGGTGATAACCCTAAAAAGAGTTGGCTGAGTATACCTTAGAAATAATTTAAGTACAAAAGTGAGTATTCCCTTACTATGAAATTGGTTTGAAATTGATGGGGACTATTCAAAAGATAAGAAATATTTTCATTATGATCCATGATTAAGGATTTGAATACATATTGACCATGTTTGAACTAGGAAAAAACTATGGTTTCATAGATTTAAAAGAAATTAGCATGATTTACACTTCCTATGAATGATTTTTATTGAGTAAAAAATTTAATTAATTATTTTTGATTTTCATTATAACCATTTATTTATTAGAAAGATATTGAAGATAGAACGATGATCATTAGTCAGTGATAGGTACACTCAAATATTCAAGTATATTATCTGATCTTAGTCAAATGATTACCTTTATATTATAAAAAGTGTACATGAATTTTTATTCATGTCCTCAATGACATGATGTTGTATTATAAGTAGAAAACTATTAATGGTTCAATGATCATGTATCATTTCACTAATTCCTACCAAATTTATGATTGTGAGAATGTTCTTCCTATAAATCTCAATATTCACCTTCTAGTGGAATTTGATGTGATTTTTGGTTTACACTTCCTTTATTTATATAAATCCTATATCAATATTCTTGGAAGGGATGTCTCATATCATATCCTAAAACAACCTATAATTATCTACCACTGAAGGATAAATTTGAAATTCCAATGGAAATTACATCCATTTCTTGGGTCTTAATTTATATTCAAAAGGGTTAGTTATCTTAGATGGTAAGGGAAAAATTAGCATGAAAAATATTCCTATTTTATGGGAGGTTGTTGATGTCCTTCAGGAAGAGTTCCCTAGTATGCCATTGAATCATGAAGTGGAATTTTCAAGAGAACTCTTACTTAGTGATTCACCAATTTCAAAGACTCCATATAGAGAAGCGCCAATTGAGTTTCTGTAATTATACAAAATCATAGAGAATATTTATAAAGAATCCATTCAGCCATGTGAATCATTATAGGGTTAACCTGTACCTTTTATTAAGAAGAATTTTTAATCAATGAAACTCTATATTGATTACTGGGATCTTAATAAGATCATGATCAGGAATAATTATTATCTACGCAAAATTTATGATTTTTTTTATCAATTATGAGAAGGTAAATATTTTTCAATGATTTATCTTTGATTTCGATACTATCGGTTAAGGGTCAAAATTTAGTAAATTCCCATGAATGGTTTTTTTAATTTATTGTCACTATGAATTTATAGTAATGAAAATTGGACATACTAATTCTCCCTCTATATCCATTGATTTAATGAATATAATCTTTTTCATTAACTTGCTCAGTTTATGGATGGCTTTATAGAAGATATTAACATATATATCATGATAAAGGCAGAGCAAGAATATTTGTTGAGGACTATACTGAAGACCCTAAGGAAGGTTTAATTATATTTAAATTTACAGGGCATGAATTTTGGCATTATAAAGTTTCATTTTAATGTCATATAGTCTAAATTGAGGGTATATTGGTGGGTTCATGCAAGACGAATGTTATAGAACATCGACCCAAAAAAACCATTGTGACTGAAATATATAGTTTTCATATATTTTATGGATATTATTGATGAATTGGGATGAATTTATCATATATATATAATACACCCACCATGTTTACTCGAATGGGATTTAATTATCTATCGACTGGTGAATGTGAAAAAAAAATTAAGGAACTAAAATGAAGTTTGGTCAATGAACCTATGCTAACACTACCCTACAGTTGAGAATGGTATTTAATTTTTAATGATGCATTAATTAATGGGAGTGGATTATTTATTAATTATAATGATATTTTTATATCTTATTCCTCATTCTGATTGTTTTTTCATGAGAAAAATTACCTATATCCAAAATTTTGAGTTAGAAGTGGAAATCATTACAATAAATATATAGAGGCATTATCTTTATATATAAAGGTGTAAAAACATATATTGATCAATGAAATATAAAGTATATATTCAAAAATAATGATTTTAATATGAGAAAAATAATTTTATGGGAGTTGATCACATACTAAGACGATAAATTACTGTACTACCATTGGAATGTGAACAAGGCAACCAATTCTTTGAGTCAAAAGGATCACAGTAGATTATCAATGATAGGGATAAAAAATATCCAGTATATATGGATTTGAAAAATATGGACCCTAAAATTATCAAGGAAGGGAATTAACATTATATTTCTCAAATTATTGTTCAACCATTTATCTATGTAATTATCAACGATGTGTAAAATGAAAATGTGGAGATACAAAAGAAGGTGTGAAATATTCCCGAGTTCCACCTTGATTGGGTTGGAATAAAAAGAATTAGGAATTGAGTATGTGTATTGTGAATACTAGACATGATAAAGGAACTATAGTAAGAGACTCATATCCCGTCATTATCTTCTCATCATTGATGTACGAAGATGTATGGTTATCTAAATGTGTATTTCCGGCATGATCAAAAGAAGATGGATATTAGGGAGTATGTATCTTAGTTCTTGGTATGCTAGTTATTTAATGAAAAGAGACATAACTATATGAGGATGGTATAACCATTATCTATAATATAATTGAAAACTAAAAACAACACCATGAATTTCATTATTAGACTCCCCAAAATTTATAAACTCCATAATGCTATTTGGGTTGTAGTAGATTTCTATATAAATATTGTACACTTGATTTCCATCAGTGAAAATTTATATCCTGGTAAAATTTGAAATATATACATTAAGGAAGTGTTAAGGTTACACTGGGTTCCACATTAAAATGTTTTTTATCATGATATAAGGTTTACCTTATCATTCAATAGAGGTATTTATCATATTCTAGATATGTAGTTTTATTTTAGTACATTTTATCATCCTCAAAGAGGTAGTCAGTTAGGGAGCATAATTAAAACACTAGAGGATTTGTTGGAATCATGTTCTTAAGATTTCAATTGTGGTTTGGATCAACAACTTCTGGTAATTGAGTTCTTATACAATAATGGCTTTCACTCAAACATTCAGATGGCTTTACTTGAATCCCTATATCAAAAGGCAATTGAAACATTGATATAGTGATATAAATTAGGATAAATAAAGATATTGAAATAAGATCAATCCATGTAAATAGAGTAAAATATTATATCCATTTAATATCACATCAAGGTAGCTCACAGTCAAAATAAGATTTGTGTTTATAGTCATTAGTAATATTAGGAATTCAATGTAATTGAGAAGTTTTTCATGAAAATTTCACCATGTATGAAGGTTATGATATTCTAAAAGAAATGATAGAGGATCCCTAGAAATTTTTGATCCTTTGATATTATAAATTGAGTAGGGACTGTAGATTATTGGTTGGAACACCCACCAAACCTCTCTAATGTTCATGAGGTGTTCTATACTTCTCTAGTAAAGAAAGGACATTCTTATTCCTTTATATGTACTATACTCATATGTTATACCAATAGAGATTGATCATTTTTATTAATAACAATCATTTGAAATCTTGGGTCCTATAGATAATGTTGTATGGAACAAGAATACTCAATTTTTTAATGCTCGTTGGAGTAATTAGAAATTTGAGGATGCTACATGGGAAACTAAGGGTTTTATTGAGAAGATAAATCCTCATTTTTTATTATAAAGAGATTAAATTTTGTGGAAAATTATTTTAAAAGGTGTGTACTATAACACCCCATGATATTATATTCCTTTTTCATTGAAATAAAACACAAAGTATTAGATATCTTAACTTATATACAACCTCGAGTTCATATGAACCATAATATAGTATATAGTTTTAACCAAGCTATTAAATTTTAATTTATTAATAGTAATAACCACATTATGAAATATAACTATAATATGTTTTAATAATAAAAAATTATTGGTTAATTCTTGATAAAAATGTACATAATTTTTAGTAAAGTCATTTTACGCTTCAAAATTATGATTTATTCAAAAATGGGTTTTATCTTAATTTTTCTTGTGAAATTTAAAATTAATTTAAATTATTTTTATAAATTATATCATTGGAAATGAATATCATTTTTTTAATTAATAATTTCAATATTATTTTATGGAGTATTATATTAATTTTTCTAATGAGATTTACTTTTTAGTGAGTAGTGAGAAATACTAATATTTTTGGAAAGTAGAATTTATTTTTTGGTAAATGTCCAATTATTTTTGAAAAATAAATTAAAATCAACCTAAGATTCCTTTAATTCTGAAAAATATAATTACATACAGAGGACTCATCATTGAAATTAATTTTTGTGAATGTTAATTTTTAAGCTTAAAAACACATTTTTCTATAGTCTATTTTTATTCATGCAATGTGTTTTATTCTTAAAAATTTAATTTAATATCTATTAATGGTTTTATTGATATTTATTGATTATATATTCAATATAATATCTTGACAATACTTTTATTAAATTTTCATAATAATTAATTTATGTAAATTATGTTTAATACTTAAAAATTCATATTTCAAAAATGAGGTTTCATTGTTGTTTTCATGTTCAATTTAAATTTAATTCCTACACATAATAAAATTTAATATAAATAAATGAATTACATATTTTGAAGTAAAATGATTAATATTATTTCATAGGGTTAACATAACTTTTTTCTATGTTGAGTTGTAAATATAGTAAAATTTTATTGCCATGGTCAATGTTAAAACAGGTACATCGGGGGTTTAAATCATGAGATAAGGGTAGGATTTCCAGCCAAACATATTAGATTCTTAATAATTAATTATATTTGAATCATATATTATTATTTTTTCAAATATTTGGTAATTTTTTTCCACTTCCCAATGAAAGGGACCTAATATAGTAGAAATATTTTATGAAATTCCTTGTGTGTCTCTCCCGTCACTTATAATAGGGAACCTCTCATCCTCCCTTATTCACACCATTTGGGCCTTATAAAGAAGTCATTCCCTACTCAAAAAACATTCTATAATATATCCATTTTCTCAATATCTTCTCATATTATATTAATACAAATCTATCAAGGCTCGAGGTGTAATATAAAGGAGGACTCTCAATGAAGAGGTATAAATATTAACCATTCCCTTTCAATTTTATTTCATTATACACCTTCCAAAAAATTGTTTCATCTATAAAATCCATATTAATATTGTATCATATATATATTAAGATTTTATTATGATGATTGTACAATAATTTATCTCATATTCTCAATCAAATGTGAGATGAAATCTTCACTCGTGCGTATATGTGCACTACAACATCAACATAACGAAAAAACTCATTTCTCACCACTAGCATTCTTGGTTGCTTATTTTGATTGGTGTAATTTATATATATTCTATTTATGACATAGATATAGTACTATAATTAAAATATAATATCAAACTTCATACATTATGATCCATTGGTAACTAATAACACCGATCATGCATACATATGAACTACCACTTCCATAATGAGATAAGTTTAGTTTGTCATTTCAACATTAACTGGATGAAAAAAGTAGATATATTTAATGAAAAATAATTATAATTATGATATAATAAGGAATATCGAATTCAAAATTATCATTTTCTTTTCATTAGTCCCACTAATTGAAAAATTGATGCATCAGTCATGCATACGGACAAACTACAATCTCCACATAGGGTTATAATTCATTTTTCATCACCACGTTTTATCAATATTTATAATTTCGTTTATAATTTTCATATATGATTATTAAATCATGATTATAATTCTTGAGATGGAGGAAGCTTAATCAAAGTGTAAGGAATATAAATACTTAAATATAATATACATGAAAAAAGCAACTAAAACCCAAGGTCATGAAATTAATATAAAATGTTCAATAAAAATGTGCTGAAATTGAAAATCCACAATACTCTATGATATATTTTTAATTAAAAAACCAAATTTTGTTTATAGATTTATCCGAAAGAACACTGATTTTACAAAAACTATGACAATCTATTGAAATAATATCACCTTTCCATTGGAATGGTGGGTATTAATAATATTAACATTTTAATTTTGTTATAAAAATAGTTTATTTAATATTTTAAATATTATGAAATAATTACATAACTTTTAGTGATCCATTTAATGCTTCGATACTATTTTTTATTAAAAAAATTATTTTTGTTACATTTTGTGTTAGGATATTATAATTAATTTATTATACTTCTAGATATATTTTTTTTGAAAAGAATTTCATTTTATAAATTATTATGTTAATATTATACTAAAATTATTTTTGGTATTTTTCTATAAATATTTAGTTTTTAGGGAAGAGTGAAATTGTACTAATTTTTATAAAAGGAACATTTTAATTCCATTAAAACAAATATTTAAATGTACCTATCTATTTTATATTTTTTTATTAATGTGATTAGAGATACATTTTTTTTAAAACAATCTTATTAATTCATTGGGATCCTTTTTTTACATAATTATGATATATGTCTATTTTTATACATAAAACAAAATTTTTTCAAAACATTTTTAAAATGTATAAAGTTTTTCAACAATAAATAATTCAAAAAACAACTATATAGGAATGAATTAAAATAAATTTATATGTTATATATCTTTCAAAATTAACATAAATTCATATAATGATCATTACGAGTACAAGATTGAAAATAATATGATCTTTTTCTTGAAAAATGAATTTTCTTGAAAACAGTTTTTCATAAGGTATTATTCAAATAATTTTTAATTAAATTCTTCCAAAAATGTGAATTGAATTATTTAAAATGTATTATATAGTTGGAATCATCATAATAAATATCATTTAATATTTTCAACATAATATTTTTTCATTATGATTAGTGACCATGTTAATGATTTTTCACCTCGATGAAAGATGTAAAACTTGGTTAAAACTATGGGGTAAAACATTAAAATATATTTTAAAAAATATCATTATCCTATTTTATGAGAGGTTTTCAAACAAATATATTACTATGTATTTAAATAATGTTTTTAATGAATATTTCTTTTGAATTTTGGATCCCAATATTAATTTTGTGAAAGATAGGTTATATTTTATTCAAATTCATATATATTTTTGAGTTTTTTCAGTTACTGTAATGGTTAAATTATTCAATTCTATTTTGGATTTATCCAAAAGTATAACATGGATTTAATTTTATTATTTTACAAAAACAATTCTTAGATGAAAATTTATTAATTTATTTCAAGTTGATATGATTTTTACTTTTTAATCAGGTATTTTCCAAAAAAACATTTATTCATATCTTTTGTGAAGTTATATTGAATGTAATTTCTTCCCCCTATAGAAATAATTTTCAAATAAATTTCATAGAAAAATATAATTATCATTTTAAAATTTTTTTGAGGACCTCTTTTATTTTTGGTTATATAATTATGAAAAAATGGTAAAAAGATATATTATCACGATTTATGTTAAAATGGGTCTAATGTGTCGTAACTAGCATAAAATGATTAAAATGTATACAAAACATTTTGAAATGTGAATAAAATATTTTTATCAATAATAAATCTTATTATCTCTGAATATGGTTTTTCTTCCCGCTACATGACATGATTATGATATATATATTTATATATATTAATCTATTATGTAATTCCAAGTGTGTTCTTTACCTCCCCTATAAAAGGTTACCACCACTCCTATACTCACAAAAATTCATGGAAATTATAGATCAAGAATGGTATACCATAATACGTTCCTGTATTCCATACCCAGTTTCTATAGATTCTTTTATTAACAAAATACCATACTTTCAAGGATTAAGGTGTAAGCCAATAGAGGTTTCTCAATGAAGTGGTAAAACTCTTAACAGTTTACATTAAATTTTATTTCTTATTCTAATTATTATAAATATATTGTAACCATACTAAAATAATTTCTCCACTATCATAAATATATCGATAGATTATTATGATTATGGGACAACCATTTTCCACCACTTTTTCATCCTATTTAGAGCAAAACCATCGATTGTGTGTACGCATGGCTTACCATCTCCACATTAGGGTGTAATTCTATTTTCATCACCACAATACATGGATTATATTTGTGATTTAATTATTCTTATTTAATAATAATATCATTTATACCTTCTTACCTACCAATTCGTTGGAAAACGGTAATACCGCTCATGTGTACGTGTGGACTACCACCTCCACAAAGTGATGTGATTTATTTTTCATTTACAATTTTCATAGTTGGTATTAATGATATATTTAATTAATTTAAATTATTTATATGATATATTAATTATTCTATATTGGTGAATTATTATTTACCTTTCTTTTTTTCTAACCGTAAAAAAGGGACAACATTGTTCATGCATATGTGCGTCTTACCATATCCATGAATGATGTAATTAATTTTTCTATAAATTCACTTTATTGAGGAATATAAAACATATATAAATAATATATATATATATATATATATTAACTATGATATTTATATCATGATTAACATTCTCTAGACAATGGACCATTAAAATGATTCATGGACTGAAACTACCGAACAAAAAAAACATGAAAACTAATAAAGTTAACACTCTAAAAAGATGATTTCATTAAAAAATTATTGATACACAAGGTTCCAACTTCTATAATTTGATAATATATGATATTTTAGTTACTCATATGGTTCTATTATTTAATTATAATTAATAAAAATTTATTATACAAGAGGTTAATAGAACTTATGAGCCATGTCAAACATAATGTATGGGGTTTCATTACACAATTTTCATTCAGTGGGTTATACTTCTACTTCATTGAGTATTTTTTGACAGAATTAAGTGATAAATGACCAATAATTATTTTTTCTCTTATTTCTACTTATCTTTTTTGTATATACATCATTTACTCACAATCACTATGTTGAATAATTTTTATTTTAATGATATGATCTTTGTAGGGGATTCCATCTCAATTTTGACTCCCTTGAGTCATATTTTCTACTATATACCTATTTATTTTTATGTAGTGTATATACTACTCCTTTTAGGTATTTAATGTGAATATTTTTTTTCCATGATGATTAAATTTTTGATTCAAGATTAATCTTTTAAGGGGGTATATTTTGGATGATACTATAGAGGTAGTAAATTATTTTACAATTTATTTTTTGGAGATTGATCTTATTTACATTGAAAGATTGTTATAATCTATCCTTAATAAAATTTATATATTTTCTTGTCAAATGAATATTTAAGGAGTATCAATGTTTCCTTCTAACGTTTCCTCTCTTTTTCACTTGAATTAGTCCATGAAATATTATAATGGAATCACTACTCTTATTTCTTCTTTTGATTAGGTATATTTTTCATCTATATCCTTATTTTTAGAAATTGTTTTACAGAAGTAATTTTTATTTACTCAAATGATATATATGATATCATTAAATATATACATGGTTTGAAAGTAGTATTTATTATTATTTTTAAAAGGGTCAATTTTGAATTTCTATAAAAACATAAGGAATGTTTCTTTTTAATGTATATCGTATTAACAAATTTTCCTGCAGCGATTGTCACGACCCATCCTCGGGGCCCGTGCCGTGACTACCCCAAGCCCGCCTTCGATAGGCCAGGGGCAGGCGACTATCACCAAGGCGTAAATCCTGGTAAAAAGGGAAGGCATTTCCTTTGTAAAGTAAACAATCACACAGAGTACAAGCGGAAGAAGTAAACACTAAGTAAAAACTGAGTACAACACTAAGTGCGGAATGTAAAAAGGGGCCGGAAATACAAGCCCAACTATAAAGTACAACTCGAAAGGGAAAACAACAACTGAAAAGTAAAGCTGCTATGCCGAGCTGTCCACTGGAAATCCCACCTGAAGGGTGGGTACAGATAGCTCATCTGCTCCTCGGGTCCCGCCGTCCGCTCCGAGTATGTCCGCCCAGTGGTCCACCTCCGGGTACCGCCTCGTCGTCACGTCCACCTCTGGGTACCGTCTCATCGTGAGGTCCTCCTCCGGGTACCATCTCGTTGTATAGTCCACCTCCAGGTACGGTCCAGTCCTCGAACACTCGGCCTCTGTCAGCACTGCCCGTCATCTGCAACCAACATAATGAGGTGCGGGCATAGCCCGTGCAGGGGTGAGTATAAAGATACTCAGTAGGGACCCCGAGACCTTCAAGGTCTCACTAAACCAACAAGGATAACCACAAATATGATCTCAGCAGATAACCTCTACTTAGGTATATGCCCATACATATACCTAAGTTATCAAGTAACCCATCTCAATCATGAGGAAACACACGGATTGTGAAATCAATGGATAACCACTACCCGGGTATATGCCCATACATATACCTAAGTTAGCAAGTGACCCATCTCAATCATGAGGTAAACACAAGGTCAAAAGTCTCAGCTCAAACCAGGATTTTCATTATCGAAACCGTAACTGCTGAAGAGCTCCGTCTCTGGAGTGTACAGTGGTCCTGTCACGACTCCGAGGTACTGCTCACTAACCTAAGACTGTTGAAGTACTCCTCCTGTCGAGTACCGCTGGTCAGCCACCCAGACACAGTAGTGCTTCCCGCCGAGGTATGTCACCCAAACACAGTAGTGCACATCCCCTAGTAGCCTGCTGAGGTACTCTCCGGACGAGTACCGAGGGTCTGCACTGTCACACAGGTAGTGCTCCGTCCGCCATGGGTCTACACCTCAGAAATTAGTGCTCCGTCCACTGGGCTAGTCGACTCACTCCAAGTCGAGTCGGTCAAGCAGTCGTCAGGTCTCAGCCAGTTACACGGTCTCCGTACTCCGCACGCTCGTCACTGGGAGGGTCCGCTCCACGAGCTACAGGTCGATACTACAAGTATCTCAAAGTCCCACTAAGAAGTATCTCAAAGTACCGCCTCGTCATAGGGGTCTAAACACAATAGATGGCGCGTCAATCAGACGTCCAGTCTGTGAGTTATTAGCCTTTTCATCCCAGGGGCCCGGTTGGTTTCGTGAGCGAACCAAACCCGGACGTATCTCAACTGTACCCCAAACTCTCATAGGGTATACTCATAGGGACCATTTCTCAACGAGATCACCAATGCTGCTGACGGTTCGTCAAACGGACGTTCTGTCAGAAAGATATCAGCTTTTCCGTTCCATGGGCCTGGTTGGATTTCGGTGCGATCCAACCCAGCCACTATCCATCTGCATCCAAAACTCAGGAGGAGGATGCCAAATGTTCCGTATCATCATCAGGAACTCAACGCAACAGACGGCGCGTCAATCGGACGCCCGGTCTGAGACTTATTGTCTTTTTCGTTCCAGGGGCCCGGTTGGTTTTTAAGGAAAAACCAACACGACCGTACTCCACCTGCGTCCAAACCTCGGGCGGAGTATGCCAAAAGATCCGTCTCACTTAGAGGAACTCAACGAAACAGACGGCGCGTCAATCGGACACCCGGTCTGTTAGTTATTGGCCTTTCCGTCTCACACCCACCCTGGGAAACTTCTCAGGAGGTCACCAATCCTGATCACTACTCTAGGCCAAGCACGCTTAACTATGGAGTTTTAACCACGTAGGCTCTCGAAAAGGAAGGTGGACCATGAGTATAGTATACCGAAACGACCGTCTCGATCGAAGGATCGTGTTGCCGCTGATGGCGAGTCGTTTGGAGGCCCGTAGCCCAAGATACAGGCATTTGACCGAAAGTGGTCCGAAACTGGGGGTCTGGGCCCGAGCCGACCCGGCCTGACCCCCCCTGGGTCGGCCAAACCGGGTCAACCCGCAGAGGATATGAAGAGGTGGGGTTAGTGTGGGCCCCACCACCCTCATAACCTCCCAATGGAGGTTGGGTGGTTACCCAACTTCCACCATGAGCTAACACTTAGAGTAAGTTAATAAAAATTGTAGTGTAGTTATAAAATAAACTTCCACAATTTTTATTATCAACACTCGTGTAAACGCAACTCCGGAACAGGAGTTCCTAAGCAATTACCGGCGCTGCGGTTCCATCGGTGCCCTCGGAATTCGATTCCGGGCACCGGTTCAAAAGATAGAAATTCCCGCTCGCTCGTTCACTGAACGTACCCGATCCAAACATAGGAAATTAATTCTGGGCACACCGGGCCTCGGAATCAAGCGCCGTCAGACACTGCATTCTTGTAAAATTCCAAAAAAAATTAAAAAAAAATTTTCCTTGAAATTTATGGGTCTTTGCAGCGATATCCATTTTATTATATTTATATTATTATATATGTTCTCAATGGATTTCAAAATAACACACACCTATAAAATATTATTTTAACATTTCTCTTCCACATTCTTTATTTCTCTAAATGACAATATTTTATTACAAAACCATTATATCTAATGAAATGATGTTTATAATTTATGCCTTGTTAATTTTGAGGTCATTAACATTCAATTAAATGTTTCACTTTTGTTTGATAATTATTTCATTTTACATTAAATTTATATTAAATATATATATTATTTATATTAATTGATATGTTTATTTTTTAAAACATATATAATTTATACATATGGTGTTTAACTACGTTTGACCGTGGAAATCATGATATTTCATATTATATAAAAACTACATACATGTATTGATAAGTATTATTGTTTATGAATTATATTTACAACTTAATGTATGAAGAATTTATTAGAAAATTAGTGACTGGTGGGGCCAAGTTATAGATATCCCCTAAATGCATCAATATGTATTATGATACAAACCCATTGCAAAAAAAAATTAAATTGGAATTTTTTTATGTCTACTCATTGATTAAACTATCCTAGAACAAGGCCTTTGTATTAATTATATCATGATCTCTCGATCATGATTTCCAATATTAAGTATTTCCTTTATTCAAAATTTAGTTATTATTATCCATGAGATAACAACAATGATATTATCCAAAGATGAATTACATGGTGATGTTTCTGATAATATGGAATGTGATTTATTTTATTTAACTTTACATATTTATTATTCCTTATTTACTAAATATATATTCCATTTTATGTAACCCTTAAAAATAATTTTATCTACCCTATAATTTGATTCTTTTCTCTAGGACATCAAGAAGGGTACCATGATTCATATTTAGGGAAATGTTAGAGAGAAAAATAATGTTATCAATGAAATAATTTTCGTATTTTATATTTTTAAATTTATGTTAGATTCAAGTATGTATCTAGTTTATAAAGACTAATAAACTTTTCAGTCCTTTGGGATGTGATATATTATATATAGTTCTTATTTAATAAAGTAACCACATGCTCTGTTATACTAGATTCTATGTCTTTATGGTTGATATAAAAGGAATACTAGTAAAAAACATGGGAATAAAAAATAAAATTAACATAATCCAAATGAGAATTATGATACCCCCATATATTATTTTTGAAAATTTACTATTAGAATAATTTGTATTTTATGGTTCAATATTAATTATAATTACGATATAACATAGTGTGTGTCATTATATAGTGATGGTTTCTAATGGGAGAAAGGGAATCAACAACCATAAAAAATATTTGGGTCTCACTACTAAGAAAACTGATATAGATCATGTTGTAATTGAGTAGATCATGGGTATATTAGGGTAACTTAATCATCTTTTAAAGAATAACCATGCTTTTATGGAGTAACCTATTGTTCAACTTCATGATTCAACTATGTTGGATCATTTCATGTGAAAAAAGAATCTATCAATTAGTGGAACAATAAATCCATTGATATAGGAATAAGGAATTATTTCTATTGAAAATATATTATATGATTTGGGAATTTATAGCCAATTTATTGAATCAACCAAGGGTAGTCTATTAGTATGAGGATCATCCTGAACACCCAATGAAAATTACTTTTATTATATGTGTTTTACTACCAATTAATGAGGGATTTTTTTATAGATAGTTAGGGATAAACTCAATATTAATGATATGTAGATTGTAAAGTACTCTATTGTTGTCTTTCCTAAAATTTTCTTTGGTCTTCCCCGGAATCATGATGTTTAAATTTAAATAGAACTCATAAAAGGTGTTTCAATTTTTTGAACGGATCCATATAGAATGGACTTGATTGAGTTATAGTAATTGAGGAAGAAACTCCATAAGAATCTAGATAAGGTATTAATTACACATATTCATTCACTATGTGGTGAACCAATTCTTTTGTTAATAAAAAATATGGTTCAATGAATCATTGAATTGCTTATCTGGAACCTAAGAAAATACCTATTATCAGCAAGTATCCTATACCAAATATCAATGATCTATTTTATAAATTAAGAGGTATATAATATTTTTTCCATGATTGAGCTTTGATGTAGATATCATTATCTATGGGTCAAGAATGAGGATATACCCAAGATAGCCATCCATACCGGGTATGAAAATTAAGAATTTATTGTAATTCCCTTTTGACTTAACAATTCTTCTAATATTTTTAAGTATTTAATGAATAGATTCTTTCGATATTACCTTGATCTGTTTGTGATAGTATTTATAGATACAATTAGTATACATTCGAAGAGAAAGGAAGAGAATGAAGAAACTTGAAAATTATTCTTAAAATCCAGAGGAAGGAAAATCTATATTCCAAATTTACCAAGTGTAATTTTTTTTAACAGAATGTCTCATTATTGGGACTTATAATTTTAAGAGAGGTAACATCTATAGATGCATCAAAGATTGAATATATTGATAACTATCATAGACTAATTATGGTAAACAAGATATGTAGTTTTATTTGGCAATATTGATACTACTAATGTTTTATGAGGCATTTTTTAGAACTATCTAATCCACTCATAAATTTGACTCAGAGCGAGGGGGTTAATTTCCTATTGAAATATGAATGGGAGGGAGCTTAAATTAAATTAGTATTAGGGTGGTCCGTGGACCTATTCTTACACTTTCCTGTAGTGGAGAAGGGTTTTTGATATATAGTGCTTCATCTAAGAAGAGATTGGGGTGAATTATAATTTAGAATATTTTTGTTATATCTTATGCATCTCACCAATTGAGAATTCAAGATAAAAATTGCCCAACTCAATATTTTAGAATGATAGGAATACTTTTTTTCATTGAATATATGGAGGCATTATCTATATGGTGAAAGGTTATATATATATATTTATATATTTATCATAAAAGAAAGAAGTATATATTTAAACAAAAATAATTGAATATGTGCAACAGAAGGTGGTAGGAGTTGATCAATAATTATGAATGTTCAATACATTAAAATCCCTGAAACGTGACCAAGGTGGATGATGCTATGAATCGAAAAGGTCAGGATAGTTTTTCCATGACGTGGATTTATAGAGATCTATTATTTATTTATTTACAGATGCTGGATCTTGATATATTGAATAATGAGGCAAAATATTTTCATTATTAGTTGAATGTTAAACGATCAATTAAAGAGAGGATTTAGAAGGCACCGTAGGATGATGTGGAATTTAATAAGATGGAGTGAAATGTTCATAAGATCAACCATGATCATTCCTGAATGAAAAGGTTCAGGAACATAGTAGGTTTCCAATCAATACCATAATTGGGGAAGGGGTTTTTGATGAAGCTCTTTATTCAACATTCTATATTTATCCTAGAGTTATGATGATGTTTGTAGATATGAAAGAGTATTTCTAGTTGGATAACATTAAAAGG
Source organism: Viscum album (assembly GCA_963277665.1). Lineage (NCBI taxonomy): Eukaryota > Viridiplantae > Streptophyta > Magnoliopsida > Santalales > Viscaceae > Viscum > Viscum album. The sequence goes on from OY728158.1 coordinate 1,795,407,981, forward strand.
GACGTTTCAGAATATTTATTATGAATTCTGGTGTATCATAATGTTATTTATGAGAGAAAAAAATTCAAAATGGACGTCATTAGCAGAAATCATAAACCAACTGAAGAGAAAAATGTGATCTAGGTTGTTTTCAATATCCTTAAGATATCAACACATTTTATCTCCATTCGAGAATATGCATTTATTTACCTACTTACTCGGTTATACAATAAGGATGTTGTGAGAATACACGGAGTACAACCCTAAATAGTATTAGATCAGGATATGAGGTTTACCTCAGAATTATGGAGAATCCTTCAGCTGGATCTGGATATAGAATCAAGAATCAGTACATCTTATCAACTTCAGATTGATGGTCAGTCTGAGAGGACAATTAAAACTCTATAATTCAGTTAGAGAGATTTCTTTGTGTATTTATAATCTAGTTGATATAAAAACCATTATATTTTATAATTTTTTACAATAATATCATTTAATATATAATTTAGATGGATCCTTATAAATTCCTCCATAAAAGGATGTGTAGAAATCCAATGTGATTGTATGATTCTGGGAAAATAATTCAATTGGGGCCTGATATAGATGAGAGAATGTGAGAGAAGGTTAAATCTATTGAACAAAACAAAAGGCTATATATATATAGATAAAAAATATGTGTCCATAATCATCAATGAGAAATAGAATTCGTTATTGGTAAAATCTATTCCTTATAATATTCCCATGGAATAAGGTTATGATATTTGGAAATAAGGACATGTTTCACCCTATATATATTTATCCCATTTAAATTATAGATTGTATCAGTAGGGTATCTTATCTCTTAGCGCTTCCAACGAATATCCGTCAATTTCATGATAGGTTCCATGAAACCCTACTAAGAAAGTACACACCTAATCTTTCTCCTATACTAAACTAATATTTCATAACACTAGAGAAATATTTATCTTAATTAGAACAACCAGAATATATTCTTCATTATAATGAGAATGTCCTATACAAAAATACTACTCACGTGGTCAATGTTTTACAATGAAATAAAAAAAAAGATGATGTTACATGGGAACATGGGGATTTCATGATGAATAAGAATCCTTAGTTATTTTTATCATAGTGTTAGAATTTTATAGGGGGAATTATAATAATGGTTAAGAGTGTCATTCCACGAGATTTAATGATAGACTCTTCTTTTAATAAATCAAATTTCATTAATAGATTTTTTAACATGCAAAACCAATTTTAAATAATCCCTAGAATGAAATTGAAATACCATCACCTAACCATTGTAATAGTGGGTAGGAATAAGATTAATCCCATTTTTAAAAATATGTTCAAATATTTTATTTTATTGATAACACTTAGGAATCAAGTACTTAGTTTTTCATAATCTATTTTGTGCTTTGATAATATGTTCTCCTCAAAAATGATTTTTATTGCATTGTGTATCGATATTATAATTAATTTCATCCAATATTTTAAATTATATTCTAAAAATAGTATATCATTTCTAAAATATTAATGTCAATATTATCTTACGATTAATTTTAGGTATTTTTCTAAAATGATTTATTTTTAAGTGATTAGTAAAAAATTATGATTTTTGAAAACAATCTTTAATTTCTTTTAAATAAAGAATATAGAGGTATCGCTATATTTTTGATATGTTATTAAAGTGATATAAGATAAATTTTATTAAAAATATTCTATGTAATCCCATTTGGATCATCATTTTTCATTATTTTTATATAGGTTTATTGTTATATTTAAAAAGCATTTTGATAAAAATTTGTTTTAATGTGAATAATGTTTTCCCATTTTCAAAAATTTTAATAACCCTAAATGAATAAGTATTTAAAGAAATTTTATAGATAATATATCCATATCTAAGAATATAAATTTATATAACGATGATTAATATTTAAAGACTTAATGTAAGATCAACTTTTTCATGAAAAATGTATTTTCCTGAAAAACTATTTTATGTCATGTTTTGAAGATTTAATTTTAAATTAAATTATACTACTACTATGAATTGAATTTGATAAAATGTATTCCGAATTCTTATTCATAATAATTAATCAAATGTAATTGTTTCAACATAATTTTTTATTATTATAAATAGTGACCATGGTAATGCTTTTTGACCTCTTTATAAGAGGTAAAACTTCGTTAAAACAATGGGGAAAACATTATAATTAATTTAATATTTTCCATTACCATATTTTATGATTAATTTTCATCAAAAATATATTTTTAAGGAGTTAATTATTGTGTTCTAAAATAGTATTTTGTATTTGGGAGCCCAATCATGACATTTATGAGTGATACGCTATATTTTATTCAAATTAAAAACTTTTTTTAAGTATTTGAAATTAATGGAATTGTTGAATATTCAATTCGGTTTTTGATTTCTACAATTGACTAAATGACTTCATTTATTTATTATTTTACCAAAAAATTTCATGGAAACCAATTTTTTGTTAGGACCTAGCCTAAAAAATACATATTGTTGTTCTTTTAAAACTATAAATCATATTTTTTTCCGAAATATCTGTTAGGTTTAGAGTTTTAGATAATTAAGACAAACTCTTATATAGTAACCCTGTACATTACAAGTGGACACTTATACATTGTATTCGTTATTTCCACCAAAGTAAACCCCTTTAAAACAAAATATGTTTTATTTTGATGAAATATCTCCAAAAAAATAATATTGATCTCCTCATTTTCCTTACTCCTTAAATTCCTTTGAAAATCATTTTAAAATGTAGGATGAGAAAAAAAACTCAGTAAAGGAAATAAAGAATGGAAATCGATAGTCTTTTGAGAAACAAGAAAACCAATGTAATATTTACCTTTACCTCAAAGTTCTTTGAACTGTTAAAATAAATCATTTTCATAAAAAAGACATACATTTAGCTCAATGAAAAACAGTAAAACCCATATGAAGAAAAAGAAAACCCTTTTTGGAAACATACAGTATCACATTCATAAAAACCCTTTCAGAGCACTTTTAAATGGAATAACCATAAGGATGAATTCCAATATAATCATTACCCAATTTATTGGAGCATTATCTAGGCACAACCAAAGCAATAATGGTCACACCTGACACTATCTTAGACACCACATCATATAGGTTGTAACATTCTCACCTGACGCTATCTAGGTCTCCACATTGTATAAGCTACAATGAGCACACCCAATGATATCTGGTCCACCCCATAATATATGTGGTAATGTGCTCACCTAGAACTATCTAGGTCACCCCCATCATATAATCTATAATAGACAACCCAACAATTTCTGGTGTACCCAATCATATAATGATCATGTACTATATTATGAATATAGCATTAATATTCTCAAACTTTTTTCTAACAAAATATTTAAATAACTATTTTAAATTCATAAAATATCCTTTTTCTTTTAAAAACTAAAATTAAAGTCAAAACCCTTTGAACATCATAAATAGACAATTTTATTTTAAAATAACCATGGAAACTAATAAAGGATGAATCAAGTGATTAAATATTCATGATGGGAGGAAAGTCCACTCATGCCATATAAGTTCAAAACATTTCTTCCATATTTTTTTCATAAAAGTCACAGAGAAAAGAAATTACAAAATAAAAAAAAATCCTTTATTTCCATTTTTAAAAAGTAAAACATGATTTAAAATGTTTTTAAAAAAATAAAAAAATAGTAAAAAAATTTGGAAACAATTTTAGAAAACATAGACATGTGAGAAAAAGTTATTTTTGAGGGAAATTTTTAAAAAATAATTTTTAATTGAATGTCCCTTATAAATATCATATCCTTGAAGTGATCATTAATCAAATGAATCGAATATGTGTATCTTCTATGAATACACATAAAAAATTGGAAATAAATCCTAAGATATTAAAAATTAATTTCACTAATAATCTTATTGGGACATAATCAAAGAAGTAGACATTTAACCCAAATAATGGAAGTTGGGTTAAAAATTCCTTTACCTATTTTTAACCAGTCACATCGTATGCCCCATAAAAGTGATAGTTGTCAAATAAAAAATTTAATACCATGAATAAAATGAGATTAATGATATTATATATCAATGGAATTTATATACCCCACACAAAATAAATAAGTGGTGAATGAGGCTTATATCTGATAGAATAAAAAATGAGACAAGAAACCCTTACTCCACGCATCCATTTAGTTTTTTTGTACTTTAACCTCTTGTATAAAGGATCAAAGAATTATGTTAATTCATTCCCAAATTATAGTCATATTTATAATATCTTTTATGATAGTTTTAGGACATCTTACTACCCATTTATTAATAATATTTCATGATTTTTATTGTTTTGGGTGTGTTCGTTTAAGGGTTTCATGGTCGGTTCACTTTTTTATAATTATGGATGTTCTTGTGAAATTGGATTACAACAATAAAAGTGGAATGAAATAGTATTAATTCACTCCAATAAATATAAATGGTTCCATATATCCTTTTTCATTCTGGTATGAGGATGATTCATTTGATAAAATTTAATGATAAATGTTTAGTTTAATTTGGTTGTTTTTCAACCACCACGAACAAGTTTTATTTTTTTTAATATTATAACTATATATCAATTAAAGAACATGAAATAGGTTATAATATAACAATTAAAATCTTATTTATCCAGAATAAAACTTTTATAAATATCCTTGAAGGTGGTAGTGGAAAAAGAAAAATCATTATCCATGGAGACAATTAACCGCCATAATTTAGACAATGTTATTGATTCCTTGAATAAGACAAGGTAATAAAAGGAATGGGTATAAGATATTCAATTAAAAAAATGAAATTACATTATATACATTATACTGGAGTTATTATTCTTTGATGGATTATCGAGGTGAGGGGAAAGGAGAAGAAGAAAATAAATTAAGAGATGTGGTTTGAGAAAATTACCTCTTGAATATCACCTCACACTTGTACAAAAAGTATTTAGAACATAAACTTTTTCACATAAGTTATTTCTAATTAATTTGAAAACACCATTTTTATTGATTTATCACATCGTTTATTATATAAAAGATGTGATAAAGGGTATTTTTCATGTCGGTTGTATAATAACTTACATGGTAAAGTAGTGAAAACAAATATATCTTGCCTTTTGTTATATAACTGAGATAAAAAAACATTATTTTTAATGTTGGTGATTATATAACCAATGTTATATAACATTTTTTTGAATCATTTGTATTAATCATTTCAGGGTTATTCATTCTCTCGAATGCAGAATCGTTTCTCTCATGCGGAATATCTAACCCTCTTTTCTTTGATCTAGTGGACTCTAATATCGGATTTTCATCTTCATATATTATCAGTTTTTGTCAGCCATTATTTCACATTCTATTTTCTCATCTCTCAAGTAATCCTCACGCATGAAACCACTCTTTTATTCATTTAGTGGCATATAATCCCTAGCTCTCAATTTGTTTTGAGGAATAAAATATCACATTATCATTTTTATTTACCCTTAGATTTTGTCAGCTTCATCATTGTGAATTCGAATATAAATATGATCATCTCAAATGTAATATTACCATAATAATTTACCTTATTTATCCATTTATTTAAGTATGAAACTATATGTAATGCATTATATCTTAAGTTTTTATGGTATAAAAAAATTTACTTATTATATCTTAATGTTTTTTTTGAATCTGTTATACGGAAATGTTTTTTCACTAAATTGTTTCAAATATTTTTATGTGTCATCACATCTATACTTTATGTATTATATCTCTAAATATTTCTTGTTTGGATGATGATTTTGAATCATTCATTAGTTATTCATACAATTCCATATATATTCATAAATTTCAATTAGTGTTTTTCATTTATTATTTACTTAGTAATATTAAAATTTTATATATACATACAATGAAATTTCCGTACAGTTCAATATACAATATTATATAAGTAGTGTATATGCATATCAACACTTTTCTTCGTATGTGATCATATTATTATTTTGATAAATCATGTATTAGGAATATAGTAAGTATATTATGTGTTACTGTCAATATAATGTTGAAATTATTCGTGAATACCCAATAGGAACTGTCTATTGGTTCCTTTACATTTTTTTTATTCCAGTAGAATGGGAATTAATTATGACTGAGAGATTTACCTGAATCATGTTTTATAAAATTAATACTCTATAACATAATTAGACATTTCATGGGTTAGTGAAATATCTTGATACTTATGTGAAATACATGGATTATTGGAATTTCATACACAATTATTCATGAATTAATATGGCTTTTATGAAAGATATCAGAATATGATCATCATCCTAGTTGATATTTGAATTATATTCTAAACCATTAGATTCTTATCTAAATAATTTTGTGAACTATATACTCGTTTTAGGAATACTATATAAAGATATCATTTTTCATATAAGATGAAATTTTAAAATTTTCATCACCATAGTTTATTTTTTTAAGAAGGTTGAGGTGAAAAGGCCACTATTATTAAAATAGAATGTCATACAAAGAGTAAAGACAGAGTAAAAACAGCAAAACAGGTCCATCAAAAAATCATCAGCGCACTCGCGAGCGAGTGTTCATACTGTGAAGAGATGTTTGAGCACCCCTTCCACTTGGTTGTCTCCCCCTCTGCCTAGTAGTTTCCTGTATCTAGGGACCTCAACCATCATCTTGGATCTCAAAAGTTACATCCATTTTCACACACTTAACTCCATCCCGATCTTCCATTGGTTTCCTTTAATCATCACTACTAGCATATTCAAGTAATTCAAACAAATTATAGGTACTCACATGTTTTATAACTTTATGAATTTGATATTGAGGGGTTACACAGCTTGGTGAAGGCTGGGATGATCTTGACATTATGTCATTTTTCCCCTCCAGACTGGGAAGGACCGCATGCAGTTCAGGGGAGTCTTGGACAAATTCCTTCAGAGGACCTGTCTGTTTATACTGCACAGTTGGAGTGGGATTATGGTATGTACTATGGATGTACTTGGAATCCTAGGAAATAGACTTTTTAGAAGATACCAAGTCTATAACAGGAGCTGTATCCTGACCTTCTTTAGCATGAAAAGGTGAAGAATCACCAGAAATAGACTTTGCTGAAAATCCATGGAATAAAGTGGTCTTAACTTGGGCTCTAGGAGTACCTTCCGGAGGGGTGACTCCCATATTAGAGGCATGAGGAACTGTGGAAATAGTGGTTGTTTCTCTATCTGCTGTAAATAGAGACTGACTAGAGGGTCTTTATTTAGAATTCCTTAAGACAGGAAGGTCCATCTTTTCCTTGCCTCTTCTGCTTTTGGAATTGACAAAGATCTCTTCTTGTCTTAGGCAGGATTCTACATCTTCTTGAGCAGCATTTTCCAAATCATCCAAGATATCAATTGATTCATCATCTTCATCATCTTTTAGACCTCATGTTAATATTTCTTTGAATGAGGCTCGATTCATATCATCCATACCAGAATTCTCATCAACAGGTGGCTGGATATCATCAGCAAGATCTTCCCAGGATAAGAGAACTTTCTTGTTTTTTTGTGAAGAAGTGTTGGTCTTGTTATGTTCTTAATATGATCCCTTTTTGGGCTCTTCATCAAGAGACCTTTGAGACTTTTCAGCAGACACAATAGTCTCTTTATGAGATTCTTTTAGCAGATCATTACCAATAACAGAAGCCGCCTTATTCTGATCAATTATTTGTGCCATACCTTGTTTGGGTGTCTTCCTACAGTGTGGTAGGTCATGCCCTATAATTTGACAGTTGTCAAAAATAACATTTCTTCTTCATGAATATTCTTCATTCCCAATAATTTGAAAAGAAACACATAAAGGATGAGTGCTTTCATATTCAATCCAAAGAAAAATATCATCCTGTTGAGTAGATAAAATCATCTTATCTATTAAAGTAGAACTAAGGTCAATCTCTACTAGCACCCGAGAAAAATGACCAAAACATACTGATTCTGTAACATGATCCATTTTAATCGGAATCCCAATAGCAGATGTAATATCTAACAAAATCTCAGCATGCAACAATACCCAGTTAAGACTGTGTATTTTTATCCATACTTGCACACAGGTATCGTTAAAATCAAGAAAATTGAAATTCAATTTAAATTCATGAATTCTAAGTGTACCTTGTCTGAGATTGATGGAGTTGATACTCCAAGAACTACTTTTGAGCTCCACCGAAGGAAACAGGATGTGAAGGAGTCTGCGACCGAGGGACACGCATTTGAATTCATTGAAACCCCAAATATCAGCTAACCGAGAGATGAGATCAGAAGTCTGCCAGGGTTTCATACCTTTCATTAAGGATATGCAAGCGATAAATGAATTCTTTCACAGATCAATCCTAGACGCAACTGCATCCTCCGAGGCTGAAACATGTGCTGTTGACCCTTTCTGAATGATTCGATGGGGCGCACGATTTCAAAGTGGAATGAATGATCCCCCCGAGAAACACTTGAAAGAGGATAGGTTATTCAGTGCATCATGATCCTTATTCTTTTCCTCTAGATTCGGAAAACATTGATTTGCGAGTCAAAACAGATCAAATGAGTTAAGTTTGACACTGCGTGGGTGAGATAGGGAAGCCGAAGCTACGGGGTGCGGCGACGAGGATTTTCTCTCCTTTTCCTCTATCTCTCCAGTGTCAGCATCACCATAGATTATATAATACTGGAAAATTAATAAAAATACATCAATAAATTCACTTATGTTATGGGAAAAATCAACCTCATATTAAATAGATGAACACAAACAATTTATTCGAAAACAAATACCATCTCCAAGGATTCAAAATGATTTCCGGTACACACATTATACCAAAGAACAAGAACATAGAGGTTCATTATAAGTCAATAGTCCATGATTCAGTATCCCCATTTAAATAAAACTGAGTACCTCTACCCATTTAATATTTAATCAAAAAATAACATCATTGAGAATTCACAAAAAAACTAATAACTCACTCAACCAAACCAAAAGAGATAATGTGCCCTTATATGAACCACTTGATGAAGTATCAATTTTTTTAATGGAAAAAATGAAATTCTGCTCATTTAATGGAAAAAACATGGTGAAGTGGGTCCCTTATTCATGATATCAAAGTGGATTAAAGTCAATAATATTAAATTTCACATTTCATCTAATTTCATTTAGAAGAAAATGAAAAATAAGATAATGGTATTACTATATTTTCTTTTGTAAATTACTTATGTGCATTTATTTTTATCATTTATAAATAATATTTAAACTTATATTCTATTATTTTATAGAATTTATAATTATAATTTCCAAATATGCGTATATTTCTTTTAATTTCAAAATTGTGTTACTTCCGAATTAGGACATCTTTGATGAAAATTTAATTTATTTTCTATTTGATTGTTTTGTAATCATTCCAATTAAAATTAAATTTCATCTCCAATGTTATTGAATATTTAAATATTATATTCACAATTATAGAAAATTGTATAAACATTTTACTAATTAATTATACCATAAGCGTGTCTCCTTGATAATGATTGAAATAATCTATTATTTCCCCTTCTTACTCAATTTTTTCACCACTATATTCTTTTGAAATATATATATATATATATATATATTATGTTTGTTATCGATAATAATGAGTCAAATTTGGATTATGAAAATTCAAATAAGTGATGAATATGAGATATGTGTTGATTATTATTTTTAATTTACTAAAAAATGTTCCAAACAACAACTTGTTTTTTTTCATGACTGAAATTTTTAAATATGAAAAAGTTAAAAAATTTAGAGATCAAGGTTCATTAAATTTCTCATGGTTTTAATCTGAGTTACACCCTTTGGATTTGGCATGGTGAAACTGGGCATTATTTCAGATCTATTAATGATTATTTTGTACTAGATGATAACTCTAATCAAATTAAAGAAATGATTCTTGATATTAAAGTAGTGTCAATTGAGAAATAGCCAAAAATTTAGTGCCTATATGGTGATTCTAAAAAACCATTGTATCTGGGTTTTACAGAATTTATGATTTTATTGATGTTGTTAATATTTATTATAAACATTGATGGAGTGACAATAGTTTTATAGGGTTGCTAAAAATGATGAAAGAAATCATTCCCTAAGGAAATGATCTTCTAGATTCATATTATAATGTGAAGAACATACTATAACTAGAGGGATTAGGGTACAAAAAAATACATGGTTTCTCGAATGAGTGTGTACTATATAGGAAGGACTGAGAATTTCTATCAAGGTTTCATAAATGTGAGACGTCATGGTATATATTGAAATAAAATTCATAGACATATTTAAAATATACAGAAACCCCTACAAAGGAATTTTGTTATGTTCTTATAATTCATCATTCGAAACAATTATTTACAAATTCACATGACAAAAAAGGATAAGATGACATGAATATGAGAGGATATGTGATGTAAAATTATGCCATCTAATTACTTTTTCACAGTGGAAGAAAACTGAACAGTAGTTTCATATATTCCAAATTAAAGATAGAAATATCAGACTTGGACTGTGTATGTATGGAATGAATCTTTATCAAAGCCCTAGTAGCATACATAGTTCATGTAATGTTTTACTAGTAATTAACAACTTATCTCATTTATTATGTATGAAGTGAAAATATGTCAGGTTGAGTTTAATGATCTCTGGACCATAATAGCCTGGAAATGATATTTATGTTCTATTGTCACTATTATTTGATGATTTGAAACTTTTATCTAATGATGGAATTAGGGTGTTTTATTCTTATAAAATTCAATATTTTCAACTGCATGCAATTATTATTTTCACAATAAATTAATTCCCAGTATATGGAATTTTTTTTGAATATAGTGTTAAGGGGCATAAATCTTTTCCAATTTGTGAATAACTAAATTTTTATTATCAACTACATAATGTGAGTAAAACAGTATATATGGGTCATAAAATGTCTTTTCATATGGTTCACTCATATAAAAGATTAAAAAAGAATTTAATATCTCAAAATAATTTGATTTTTCTACAAAACCTTTATCTACTAATCATTATTTTGAGAGGCTGAAAATCATTGATGTGAAATTCAGAAGGACACAAAAAACTTGTAATGATTGAAATATTCAGAATAAATAATCAATATTTTTTGATATACCATATTAGAAATATCATAAGGTTTAATACAACATTTATTTCATGCATTTGGAGAAGAATATATATGGCTATTGATTGAAACATTGTCAGATATTAAAGTAAAAAAGTAAATGTGGGTTGAATACAAGATTGGAGTTCCTCTCAATGAGAATACATTTTGTGTTTTCTCCCACTCGGGGTGGAATATGAACATTCATACCCCCAACTTTTCATACATTATCCAAGAGGGAAAAAATTATATTATTTAGTGTCTTCATGATATAAATGTTTCATAGAGTTATTCTTCAAATGAAAAAAAAATTTATGATTAAAGGATTTGAAGTTGATAGGTATAAAATCTCATGATGGTGACATAATGGTTCAATAACCCCTACCATTTTCATTATGTAGAATATTTCTCATCAATATCATAATGAATATCATGAAGGTTTGTTATTTTTTCAAAATCAATTTTTAATAAGGTGATTGATCTGAATGCTTAAAATTTTTTTGATAACAAAGTAGTTTCTATAATTTTTCAATTTGAAGTATATTTTTCTCTACCTTTTTTTAATATGATGGGGTATTTAATGGTTCATTTTTTGAATTAAATAATGATTTGTAGAACTATACATCTACATTGGATTTATCCTTTTAAAAGGAATATGAATATATTTAAGGGGTATGTTTAGAATACATATCAATTTAAAGACTCCATTGTTGAGAGGTATATTTCTAAGGATGTTTTGCAGTTTTTTAAAAGAACATTTTCTATAGTTGAGCAGATTAGATTCCTAAATCACACCATGACTAAGTTAATTATAGAGGAAAGGAGATTCATGTCATGAAAGTCAAATCATTTACAAGTGAATAGAAAAATGTGTTACATTTATAAATCTTTAATAACATAGATTATGATCATCCATATCTAACATTGCGTATTAATGTTTTGAAACAATATTATCAAAGTAAAGAAGATATGTTGATTTTGAAATATCCTAACAAGACTATTTTTCCATAGTTTGAAGAGACTTTTCTTTATAGATCATATTTATCTAGAACATTGATATGATTTATGGGTGGTCCAAGTTTAAATTCGATAACATTGTTCGAGTATGAAATTAATTGATATACGGTTCAAATAGAAGATCGAGACATTAAAAGTGATGTTCAGAATAGTAGTGTATTGGAATTCATAGAAGTAATATATTTTTTGGGTTTCTAAGTCAAAAACTCAATCACTGAATCAAGATCAAATTATGGAGTCACTGAATAAATATGGAATGTTGATAACGTTAAATTTCAAGTTCCAGTGTTAATTGAAAATGGTTTATCAGTAAAAATAGTGTTAGACATGATAAATTTGGAATGACACTAGATAATATGAATAGATTGGAATACACAACCGTTCCTTTTATAATAGAACACTTGAATAAAAAATTCTATATTCTTGACCAATCCAAAATGCAGTGATCTATTGTTTTATAAGGAAAAAAATAGTCTATTGGTGTTGATAAAAATTATGAAGATACTGATTTATGTGAGATCCCTACATCCATGGAAATAATAACAAATAATATTGATGAGTACGCGATAGACATGGTTTGTACCACAGGGAACGGACATGATGAATGAATTTGGGAAAATAATCCTTTAGTACATTCCTAATATTACATGTATCATATGTTTATTTCCTCTTTACCTTTTTAAATTTCAATAAATGATAGATATTTATTTTTTTTCTTTATTAAAACATGTATTATAACTAATAAGTTAGTTAGTTTGTTTATATTAGTTTAGTTTTATTTTGTTTACCATGTTTACCCTTACTAAACATATTAATTAATTTATTATGTTGAAAACAATTATTTTGAATCTAATATGATTGATAAAAAATACTGTATGAGTGTATATTCAAAAAATATTTTTTTGGGAGTAAAATGATTTACTAGGTAGAGGAAGTTTTACTATTCACACACCATTTTTGGATTTTTTTTTCATTGATTTTTTTTCCATTTTTTATCTCATTAATTTTGTTAGAATTTTATTTAATTATAAAATACATGAATGTAATTTATTTTATTTTATTTTAGATAAATTATTTCTTTAATAAATTTTAAATTTTTATTTACATTAGTATTTAATAATTGAATTTTTATATTTCTGTACTAATGGTTTGTTGCATTGATTTGAAAGATAACGGAATACCAATCAACTAATCCACCACATACTTCTTGAGATTATCATAATCATAACTCTAGGGAGGAACATACACATGATTCTGTTGATGAGCCTTTTCCTTATTTACAAGAGGCATCTACTTCCACGGGGTTAAATAATAGTTCGAGGGTTGGTAAATGTGGCAACGCAAATTTACAACAAAATTTTGTTTCCCATGGCCAGGACCAGAGGATACCAGTAGACTATGGTGATAATTATGTTCCAAGTGGTCCAAATTCAAAAAAAATCAAGACATTCATAGTAGTGTATTATAAAATCAACGTTAGATTTTTTATTGATGACTGGAGAAGTGTTGAAAAATTGAAAATATATCACTTTTGGGAGAACTTTTTTATAAGATCATTTCTTATTATTTTAGTTATCATGAGATGTCTTAGTAATATATGTTTTCCCCCTTCCTATCATATGAGATATGATGTACCTGATATTGGAGGAGCCAGGAGGAAATATTTATCATTGGTTGCTAGGTGAAGGTTGGATTTTAAGTCAACCCTCACATAAAATTTCATTTTTGGCCATAGGAAACTTCATAATCCATGTGATATATATCTCTTTATAGATAAATATACATGGACAAAATTTGTTGAAAATATAAGACAAGGAGAATTGATGGTAAGTGCAATATTACCTTTTATATTTTTATTATATTAATGATATTATTAATGATTTATTAATGAATTCCTTATTCTTAATTTATAGAAATCAAGAAGATCTCATCAGTATATCCCATCTAGAAACATATACCCTCATACTTTATCTCTCAGAGGGTATACAATATTTAAAGAACAAATGGTGGCAGAAAATTTTCAAAAACTAAGAGACGATTCATCTAGCCCTGTAGAGGTTAGATCTTCTTCCCGTTGATATACATGAAAATAGAAGAGGTCTCAGATGATAAAAAATGAAAAATATTTTATGTAAGAGTTAAGGGTTGTACCTTTGATTATTGTAATATGTTTACTTCATTTATTTTTTTTTTAATTCAATTAATTATAAATTGTGATTCATTATGGATTTTTTCAATTAGTTCATATAGGATAATCTTAATGAGAAGATCACAGAAGGGGTCTTTATAGCTGAGGGTAGGAAAAATATTTTAGCTCTAGTATTGGGAAAGCCTGAAAACCTTGGTCATGTATGACGCTACTCGACTCGTGTATCAGTGAGAAAAGTGTATCCTCATTCTATAGATTCTTTAGTGGAAGATGTTTATAAAAAAGAATCATTAAAAGATGAAGTTCAGAATATTCATGTGACGATGGAGGATAGGATCAAAGCATTAGTATAGTAAATGTTTTCATACCTAAAAAGATAGTTTCAGACTGGTGATCCCACTCCACCTCCAGCAGTAGCTCCTACTTCAACACCTCCACTTACAGACCCCACTACATCTTAGCCTACTCCTACACCCCATCCTTCATAGCTTACTAGTTATTGTGAGTTTTATGTTGATGATCCCCATCATCTTAGAGTATCATATGAGATGATATTTTATATTGGAGACACCATTCATCATCAACAGATAGAGATAGAGGTACCAAAGGTTCACGATACATGATAAAATAGATAGATCAATAAGATTACCATTACCTACTGATGAGGTGAGTATAGTTGGACAATGTATAAACCACTTGTAAGTTTCTCCATCTAGACTTTTTGATATATTACCATAGAAGAATGTGTATACTTTATATTTTATATCATTATGGTATTAATATTTTTAACAATTTAACATTTATATATTTTTCTATTTATATATAGGAATAATTTAACGATAAAGAAATATTGTATAAACAACAAAAACAAAGTGATATGACTCCGAATAAAAATTATATTAGTATTGATAGATTTTCAAAATATTAAAATTTATTATTGGATGTTTTACTATATTCAAATTTAATCTGATGTTTTTCGACATGCAATGATTCTGGCACTTTTGAAAAATGATATCATGGAGCTAGTAACTAGATATTGGTTGGGCATCAACATGATGAATGTTTTTTCCATGTAAGTCTTAGCATAAATAATTTTGTATATTTATTTTATTGAATATTTATACTTATGTTTGTTTTGTATTAGGTATATTAATAAAATTTTAATGGAGCATGACAAGACATATGTATGTGGATTTATGGACCCACATTTTATTTCACAAATAGCGATGAAATTGACATAAGTAGAAATAAGAGTTTATATTGTTGAATGATTTCAAAAGGATGAAATTATTCTATGGTAGATGTTCCCTTATCTTAAAGAGTATGAAACATATATCTCAAAAAATATTATATTTCTTTTAACATTATAACAACTAACATTAAATTTTATTTTAAATCATTGGGCATTAGATGTCAGGTGTTTTTTGTCCAAGGAAGAAGGCACTTTACAAGCTATGCTCTATCTATGCTGAAGTGAGAGAAAATGATTCAAATGTATTGGACACATTAGTTTGAAATTTTTTATACTTGTTTATATTATAATGACTAATAAATTTGTTTTATTCAAAATATTTTAAAATAGGGCATGTATTATTTATATAGAGACCACAAGAAGGAACAACGTTAAGATCAAATATATCAACGAAAAGATGAATTTTCATTTATAATTTCTAACTTTTGTGTGTATTATATAATAATTTTATTTTGAATAGAAAAACTCTATTAAACAGTGTTTTCAGAAACACGAAGTCATAAAAGAATGTGTATTTTATGTTTTAATATTTCTATAGGAAATAATTTCAACTGAAATGGTTATGAAGTTCTAGCAGGTTATATTTATTTATAAATTTTTCCTTAATATTTCATTCTTTTTATTCATAATAGATATCAAATTCATTATTTTTAATTTTAATCTTATTGATGATCCGTGCCTTTATAGTTCACTAGATTAAATACACTTATAATATGAATGAGCGAATCATTTTATAGGTTTGATTAGATTTTAGTGTATTTTTGAATATATTTTAAACTTTATAGTTCTAATTTTAAGTGTGTTTTATAGGTTTTTTCCATAGATTTTTACTTGTGTTCTACTAATATTTTTCTTGTATGTTCTTGTCTACTATGGAGAGGAGGAATCAGAAGAAAATTATTAAGAAATGAATTTTTTTAATGCCAATTATCACAAAAAAATATTGAAAACCCGAGCTATGTTGGTTTTTCATGTCGGTTATGTGATAAAAGATTTTAGAAATAATGTATGTTGGTTTTTAATTTTGGTTATGTGGTAACTAATGTAAAAATAAAATATTGAATGACTTTCTATGTCGTTTGTAAAATAACTGATGTAAAAGACCAATATAGATCAGTTTTTCACGTCGTTTATAAAATGAAAAATGTGAAAAACCCAAAATTAATTTATTTACAATGTCATTTTTCATTAACTAACATTAAAAAGTTATTTACAATGTCTTCTGCAACAACCTTACATACTATCAAATGTGAAGAAAAAAAATTGACATAAAAATCAATTTTTTCCCTAGTTTCCTTGAAGGATCCCTTAAACACCGTGGAATTGGTACTTAGGTGATACCAAAAATAATAGAACATGGGAGAGTGAGGATAAGGGGTTTTGGAAGACATTTGATGATATTTACCGATTTTTTGAAGAAATGGGGTGCTGAGAAGTGATATTTATACTTGAGTGGGAGTGGTTTTATATAATTATATAATAATTTTTTTATATTTAAATCCAAACAAATCTAGATGGCATTAATTATGATGAATTAGAGTGATAATTGATGTTATAAAGTCTGTTTATGTCCAGGAAACACATCAACCACCCATTTAATGTTTTAGTTTTTAGTTATTTTATGCCCTTAACTTTTAGCTTTAACCTATTTCATTATTTTAAATATACTAGAGTAAATATTTTTCCTACCATTGTGACATTTTTATGCTTAAAATTTTAAATGAATCTAAAAACTAATTTGGAACATATAATTCAAAATATGGAATCCATTTTACCATATTAAATTCACAAAATTGGAAAAATTACGAACCAAACCCGCAGATGTGATGAAAAAGAGGGTTTTTAAGAAGTTCATTTTTCATTAAAATATGAATTTATATTAAGTCTATGACTAATAATATTAATTATATGAAAATATATTTATATTTTATGATATATAATATATATAATTCCATTTAAAACAAGGAGAAACATTATATACTATGAAACAATTATAAAAAAAGTCTCATTTTAAACCCCAAAATAAACAAAATCTAAAATACAATATAAAGTTGATTAAAAATAATTAAAGAGGTTGAAGTATAAATAAAAAAATATTATGTTAGTTAATATAAAATTAAAAACATAATGTTACTTTAAAAATTTTATTTTATTTAAATGAAATGTCATTCTTCAGAAAATCAGTATTATTAACTATTCCCTAAAAACCCATTATTTTCTAAAAAATCCTAAAATTTCACCCGAAGTAAAAAATTGATATTATTATTTAAAAAATGAATTAAATTTTATTAAAGTAATTTTCTTAAATTTCCAAAATTTAAGAATAATTTTTCCACATAAAATGCATGAAAACCAAATTTTTGAAGAAAATGCTTTTTTGAAGAATAAAAGGACTTTACTAGAAATTTGAGTTATTATTTAAAAATAACTAATTGATAAATATTTAATGATTTTGGATATTATATATTTAGTAATATTTTTAATATTTTTTATTCTTGCTAATTTAAAATATAGATTATAAGAGTCATATTTAAATAATAAGATTCCATTATTTGTTTATGATCAGTTTTATATATCATGAACTCTATCAAACATCACATTTACTATTAAAATCTCATGATCTTACATTATTTACCCCACCTTTAAAAATTTATTCCTTGAAATTTGAACTCATGATAGAAAACTAGGGTTTTTTTATTTCCAAAATACCTTTTTTGAAATCCCACATTGTAAAACAGATCAATAAAACTTCCACATGAAGTGAGAAAGGAAAGTATGAAGGTCACCTATGAAAACAAATAATAGGTTTCCATATAGGAAAACATTGACATGTAAGAAAAAATATAACACCCAAGGAGTGATAGAGAGTGATGGAGAACATTGTAATGAGAAAGTTGACCATTGTAACTCAATGATATATTAAAAGGTAATTGATTTCTCAGCAAGAAAAGTAAATGAATAATGTTTTTTCTTCACAAATACTTTTTATAGAGTTGTGGAATTGTTTAAATACTTTGAATATGAACATAAGGAAATAAAATTAAAATAAAATTAGAATTTCACCCATATCAGGTTTCCCAATGATTAGTATTCAAGTTGAATTTTCCATAGCTGAAGTATCAGAACCAACTTCTAAAAATCAACAAATTCACAAAAGTAAAACTATATATTCCTCTTATCTTTTAAAATTAACCAAACCCTAAATGGTTAGTAAAAGATAACATAAATCTTTTAAAATAATAAACCTTTATAAGATGAAAAATAATATTAATCCCCAAAATTCATCAGTAATACCCATGGTTCAATAAAGATCATTCAAAAAATAACTATCTATAAAATACCACAAATTATTCTAGACTAAAATTGATACCCAAAAATCATAAGGTTTTGATCACATTGTCTTCCAAGATAAATTTTATATATATCGTCAAATAATATCAATCATTTTTAAAGTATCATTTCAATATTTAATTTCCCTATTCACATAATCATCTCCATAAGTAACCTGAATCACCATAAATCATATATGTTTCCAAAAAATAATTAATCTTTTATTTCTCAAATATTAATACATTGTATTCTATTTAACATTATCATATAAGGATACAAAAATAGTGAACATCTTCTGAAAAAACTTGTATCTCTTAATCCCCAAATAAATTTCCAATTCCATGGTTTTCAATATTATAAAACATATGATCCTAAAATAAACATAATTTACATTGATCAAATCCTTTACCTAAAAATAAAAAAAAAATCATACTAACAAGGGCATCACATAGTCCAATGATAGGAGATGCACCCTTGTCACCCTTTGATTGTGGGTTCAATTCCAGCAGCCTTGCCGAGCATGATGGGTTGTCATCTATCTTGTCGGTTTTCCATTTTCTAAAACTATATTAATATAGAACTTATAATATTCTTTATATGTCAAAAATATCCAAAAAATAAAATTAATATATTCCACCTCAAAGGTTATCTCACACCATTTATTTTCCATCCCAAAAAATTATAAACCTATAATTACCTCAAATTAAGAGATCATATAAACCAAAAAGACTTCCAATACATTTGAAATTATGTGCACCAAAATTAAAGGCATTGTTCCAAAAATAACTTTTTTCATATCATAAACATAGGGTTACATGTACCTCATAAATTCTCACCTTTTTACCACTTTTCAAAGGTATTGATTCACAAATGAGCCTCAGCCCAGTTGGTGAGGTATCCTTAAGTGCATCCACAAGACCTCGGTTCAAAACCAGGTAGAGGCATATTTCCGGGTAATGTAGCAGTACTGTAGCGGGTACTATAGCACCACTGTAGCAGTACTGTACACTGTGCGGGTGCTGTAGCAGAGCTGTACACTATACAGGTACTGTAGAAGAATTTTAAACTCTGCAGGTACTATAGCAAGTACTGCAATAGTTACTGTAGTAGGTATTGTTCGGTATTGTGGCAGCCGAAACTATTCACCTTGGGCCATCTGATTGGGCTTGGAGTTCTTAAGGCATTCGGGCCACCCAGGCCTTCGGGTTATTAGGGCTTTCGGGTCACCATTAAGGCCCTCGGGCCACCTCAAGGCCTTCGGGCCACATGAAGTTTCCCCAGACACACTACAAAAAAGGAGAAGCCCCAGATGAGGATTCAGAGTAGGTGCACTCACCAGAGCAGAACCAAATGGATTGACAGAATGAGAGGGTATGGCTATGCCATCGGTACCAGCCTGTGCTTGCATGGGAAGCCTAGCCAGACGGCCATGAAAAGGTGGAGAGCTACTATCATGATGCAGATGCTAGGGAGGGGTAGTTCCTTGTAGATAGTCTGGTTGAATTCCCTAAGACTTCGGGTCATGTAATCTCCTAAGCCTACAGGACTTGTAATCTATGAGCCTACGGGCCTTGTAAGGATTCCCCCTCATCCCTTGAAAGGGGGTTTAAAAAAAGGTATTGATTCCTTCTAAAATATGTTACCATATTTACGAAAACAAAACCTACTATATAAAAATCAATAGACATTGCTTGATTCCAGTAATATTTATAAAAGGCAACTATATAATAAATTTTAAAATTAAATACACAAACAAATACATTATTGAACTTACTTCTTAAAACATTAACCATGATTCGTTAAATTATTCCTTTATTATTTATTCCTATAATCAATGATAATAATTATATCCTTATGATTCATCAATATCATCCCAAAAATGTTACATAATTTAAACATAATAAAATAATTCATTCCTTAAATCAAAATATTAGGATTTATTTTATATCACTTTTATCATCTGACATGTTTCCCATCTTCTAGAAATTAAATGTTTATGTACTTTTTGGAATTTCCCTTTTAAAGAGAGTTGGTAATGTTGATATTTTGAAATCAAATGAAAAATATACCATGACTCATTAATTTTTTTGGAGAAAAATGGTGTTAAATAATTCAAACAGTTTCTTGGGAGATATTTGAGTACACAAAAGGATACCAATATAATCTGAACAAGATTCTGAAATATTAGTGACAATAAAATCAATTAAAATGGATAGGAAGAATATGAAAAATTTATTTCCTCCATCTTGATAAAATATTATTAATATATAGAAAATAACTTCACTTTATCATGAAATGAATTATTACATGTGATAATAAAAAATGGGCCATTTAAAGTTGATACCCATATAATCTATATAATACTTTTAACACTCAAATTATTTATACCTAAATCTATTACCTTTATAAATAAAATCATGAAAAATATCATTAATCTCCTAGAAATTCAGCACTATAAAAAATGGGTGTTTAAAACATTGAACCTATAATCATCCTAAAACTTTTAAACCCAAGATGATATCTATAGCTCTTAAGAAAATCTCCCAAGAAAACACCATAATCTCTAAATTTGTCTAAACCATGCTCTGATGCAAAGTGTTAGGACCTGACCTTAAATAATACATATTATATTTCTTTTAAAATAATAAATCACTTTGTTTTCCCAAATATATTTTAGTTTTAGAGATTTGGAGAATAATTAAACACTCTTACATAGTAATAACACACATTAGAAGTGGAAGCACAAACATAGTATCCATTTTTTCACCAAAGTAAACCCTTTTAAAATAAAACATGTCTTTTTTTGATGACATTTATTCATAAATTTTAACATGATATCATTGTTGTACCTACTCCTCCCTATAATCCTAAGAGAAACATTTTAAAAATGTGGGATGAGCCCAAAAAACATAGTAAGAGACATAAATATATGAAATTTTTTTTCCTGTAAAAAACATAAAAACCCATGCAATATTTACCTTTACCTGAAAGTTCATTGAGCAATTGAAATTAATCAAAACCACATGAAAACAAACAAACTTTTAGCTCAATTAAAATCATTAAAACCTATAGCAATCAAAATAAAACTATTTTGGAAACATAAAGCATCTAATTATTAAAATCCCTTTCAAAACCCATTGAAATAGAATGACCATATAGCCAACTTCTTATATAATCATTACCCAATACATTAGAGCTCTATCTAGGCACACCCAAAGTTATAATGGGATCACCCGATGCTATCTGGTTCACCCCATCATATAAGATGTAATGGTATCACCCGACTCTATCTAGGACACTCCATTGTATAAGTAGTAATGGGATTACCCATGGTTATCTAGGTCATGCCATTATATAAGCTATAATGTTCTCACCCGACACTATCTTGGCCACCTCATCATATAATTTGTGACGAGCTCAGTTGTCGCTAAATGAGACACCCCATCGTATAAGCTTTAATATCTTACCTAGTTTTATCTGGTCCACCCCATAATATAATACTAAATTACCATATTATGAATAAATCATTTCTATGATTTCACTTTTTAATCATAAAATATTTGAACTCTTTTCAAGTCATAAAATAACAATTTACTTTATAAAATGACTATTAAAATCAAATCATTACACACATTATAAAGAAACAAATTTTATTGAATATAACCATGGACACATACAAAGGAATAATTAAATAATTTATGAATCAAGATGGTGGTAAAATATTTTCATGCAATATAAGTTAAAAAAATAATATACTTTCATATTTTTGTTTGAAAAGTAAAAAAGAACATCATTTAGAAAAATAAAAAAGAATAATTTCAAAACATTTTTTAAGTAAAACATGTTTTGAATGACTTTAAACAAATCATAAAATAATAGTAAAAAATAGATGAAATTATAAAAAACATGGAAATGGGAGAAATAGATATTCTAAGGGAATTTTTAATAGAAAGTGCATTATAAATATCATATCATTATTTCCGAGAGAAATTCTTTTGTTGAATAGCTCATAAGGAAGAGAGTTTTGGGAACATGTTTTTCAAATGAGACCGGGCCATGGCAGTATGGGGGTGTTTGGTGAGTTTACTAGGTGGTTTTTAGTTGATCTTCAGGGGGGCCTATTTATTTGAAAGATGGTTTCATGGGTGTAATAAAGCAGGGGCTGAACGTTCTACTCGCTCAATGATCCTTAAAACAGGATGTTGGTGCATATGGAATGCCAGAAATAATGCTATGTTTGAGGTTCAGGTGGAGACGTGGGAATCTATTATTGCTAAAATAAAAATCCTCCTTCTTGGCTTGATTGGTGGCATCAACGGTTGGCACAATACCTCATCCTTTTTCACCCTGCAGATGAATGGGAGATGTGTACAGGGTCCTGTTAACAGAGGAAGGTGGGTGTGCTGGATCCCACCGATGAGAGGTTTTAAATTTAAATTTGATGGCTTGTGCGTTATGGGTTATATGAGAGGGGGAGGGGTGGTTAGAGACAGTAGGGAGAACTCATTCTGGATTATGTAGCATTTTTTGGGCAAGGTAGCTCTATTCATGATGAGGCCTTGGCGATGCTGGCCGAGATTTCTCAGTGTGAACAGAGGTACATTTCTATTGATTCTGTGGAAACCAATTCTATGATTGTCTATGATTGTATGCAGGGTAATTGTTCCACACCTTGGGTGATTACTTATATCATTAGAAGATGTTGTTCCAAGCTGCAGAATCAAGGTATACAAGTGTATCATATATAGAGGGATGAGAATATGGTTACTAACTTATTTGCCTCCATTGCAGATGAGGGCCAAGGTAATGTTGTGTCTTGTTTTATGGATTTATAGTATGTGAATCATGAGGGTGTGTGTCTGAATAAGAGTGATCAAATGGGACTCCATTACTTTAGGCCTCCTTGAGGTGTTTTTGTTCTTCCCCCTTATTTTTGTGGGTTTCTATTTTATAAAAATGTAGTTTTATTAGTTTACCTGATGTAAATACACATAAAACAAGTGGAGATAAATCATATTGTATCCAAAACTCTTTTCACAAATAAGCTTAGCACAACATAATCAAATAAGTAGACATTTAACCCAATGAATGGATATTAGGTTAAGAATTTCCTTACCACTTTGTAATCAGTCAAATTATATGCCACATAAAAGTATTAATTATAAAATGAAACATTTAATATCATTAAGATTATTAGTTTCTTGATATGTTATATCAAGGGGAATTATATATAGAAAACAAAATAAAAATGTGGCGAATAAGACATATATCTCATAGAAGTAAAAGTGAAGAGAGAAACCCTTACCTCTAGCTTCCCATTAGTTTTTGTGTACTTTAAAATCCTATATAAAAGGTTAATGACTATTATTAATTTATTACATGACAATAAAAATGTTTATAATAACTTATATAAAACTTTTATAACATCTAATGACCCATTTATAAATAATATTTTATGGTTTTCATTGTTTCAGGTGTGTTCATTTCATGGTTTCATGGTCTGTTCACTTCTATATAATATTGGGTGTTCTTATAAAATGGGTTTAAAAATTATGAAGTGTAATGAAATGGTATTAATTTACTTTCATACCTATAAATGTTCTCATATATCATTTTTCTTTTTTTCTTGAGGACGATTCATTTGATAAAATGTTAATGATATATGTTTAGTTTAATTTGGTTGTTTTTCTGACCATCACAATCTAGTTTCATTTTATTTAATATTATGTAAATTTATTAGATCTAGAACATGAAATATGTTATAATATAATAATTATAATCTCATTTAACCAAAATTAAACTTGTGTGACCATCCTTGAAAGAGGTACTGGAAAAAAAGCATTATCCACATAGACGATTAACCACCAATATTTGAACAATGGTATCATTTCATTGAATAAGAGGAGGTAATAAAAGGGATTAATATATTATTTTTGGTTAAAACATATAATTAGAGTATATAAATGACAATTGAGTTATTATTTGTTTTCATTATGTAGGTATGGATAATGTATAAGATGAAAAGAAATTAACATGGTGGTTTGAGAAAATTAATTTTTGAATATCACCTCCTTGAATGATCCCTTAATGTCATTGGAATTGGTAATTGGGTGAGACCAGAATCACATGGATGTGGTGATAGTGGGTAAGATAGGATATTACTGATATTTTAGGATATTATTTTCTTTTGAGGAGAAATGGGGTAGTAAGTTATGGTATTTATACCTGAGGAGGGGTGGTTTTAAGAGATTAAATAATGATTATTTTCTATTTCAAGGAAACCACATTTGGGTCTCATTAATTACAAAGAATTAGACTGATAATTAATGTATAAATGTCTGTTTATGTTTAATAAATACATCAAAAACCCATTTAAAGGGGTAGTTTTAATTTGTTTAATCATTTCCCTTTTAACTTTAACCAATTTTATTATTATAACTATACCGTAGAAAATATTTTTTTTACCACAGTAACATTTTTAAGAATATAAATGAAAATAACCATACAACCTAATTTAGACCTTATGATTATAAATATGGAATCCATTTTTCCAAATTCAATTCACTTAATTATTAAAAATAAAAAACAAATCCCAAGTACAGGATGAAAACATGTTTTTTTTCAGAAAGGGTATTTTTCAACAAAAAATGATTTTATATTAAACCTATGACTAATAATAATCATTATATGAAAAAAAAAATTATATTTATTGATATATAAAATATAAATTTCATCTACAAAATTCCAAATTTGGAATTATTTTTATTAAATAAAAAACGAGAAACACTATTTAATTTAAAACAGTTTTCAAAAATATTAAATTTTAAACACAAAAATAAACTTATTCTAAAATAAAATATAATGTTCATTCAAAGTACATTATGTGGATGAAATATATCTAAATTGTAATTATTTTACATGAAATGAAATTACAAATATAATGTTACTTATCATTTTTTTTAATTTTTTGAATAGAAATGACATTTTTACAAAAACGGTAATTTCCATTATTCACTGAGAACACAATATTTTCAGAAAAATTAGAAATCATGAAAATAAAAAACTAATATTTTTATTTCAAAAAATAAAAATAATTATATGAAATTAATTTTATAAAACTTCCAAAAATTAATCATAAAATCCACTCATAAATGAAAGGAAATCAATTTTTGGAAGAGAAATTATTTTTGAAGAATAAAATGACTTTACTAAAAATTTGAGTGATTATATAAAAAGAATTAATTAAAAATTTTGTAATGAGTATGCCGATTATGTATTCTATAATGTTTTTAATACATTTAATACTCTCTAATTTAATGTATAGAATATAACATTCATATTTAAATTATGAGATTACACAGTTTGTTTATGATCAATATTGCATATCTTGTATGCTATTGAATATATACTTTAATTTTAAAATATCAGGATGTACATTATTACATTATTTAATGCTAAAGTATTTTTACCCATAAATCATGTATTTTACTAAAGATTGTTTTTCATGTGTTGTTTGATCATATAATAAATGTAATTTCTTCATATAAAAAAATAACTATAATAAAATGGGTTAAATTTTTTTAATCATCCTTGACTTATTTGGATAGAATAAGTCTTTTATTTTCTGTTATATAATTAAATTATCAAGGTAAAAGGATAAATTATCATGGTGAAGGTTAACGGGGTTATAAAGTTGTTTAACAAGATCACAAATCTTCAGATCTATCTATAACATTCCCAAGTGTCATAAGATGAATTTAGTCCACACTACAACATATTATATTTTAATTTTTGGGTTAATTAATGAAACATGATTGATTATGATATATATTATTTAATCTTTTACATAATTCCATGTTTTCCCTTTCCCTATACTATAAAAGGATTCCATATTTCTCCTATTATCCACACATAATGAGCCTTTTAGCTTGATAAATCCAAACAAAAATGATATCTTATGATCATTACCTACACACTATATCATCTGGTATTTTTAAAATACTATCCTTTCAATTCTTAATGTGCAAGCCAAAAGATATTTCTCAATGAAGTGGTAAAACTCTTAGCCTAATACATTCGATTTTATTTCTTCATCTACATCATATAAATTTATTGTACCCATAATAAAATAATGAATCCAATATCATAGGTATACATAGATTTTATTTTGATTATTGGACAACCGATTTCAACCACTTTTCCATCATATAGAAAGTGAAAATATCCCTTATGCTTATGTATGACTTATCGTCTCCACGTTGAAGAATAATTAAATTTTGATCAAAAAATTACAAGGATGGTTATAAAGATTAAACTAAGGAATATATATTATATTTATGACATAAATTTTCATTTTATATTATTTTATTATATATTTCTTCTTGCTGTCTATTTCTTTGGAAAAAGATTATGTCAATCGAGCAAATGTGTGGACAACCACCTCCACAAAGAGATTTGATTCGTTATTCATTTTAGCATTACATAGATAGTAAAAAAGGATTAATTAAATGAATATGTGTTATAAATGATATATTAAGGATTCTATAAGGGTTAATATTTAGTTACCATTAAATAATTCTATCTTTTGAAAAGTGAAAACAACGTTTATGCCTACATATGACCTACCGTCTATATAAAAAGTATAATACATTTTTATATCACTAACATTAATGAATGAATACAAATATATATATATATATATTGATTACATATGATATTTATATCATGAATAAATTTTTATAGGTTAGGAACCATATGAAATAAGAAAGGACTAAAACTACCAAATCAAAACATACATGAAAAATGACACAATTAACTCTCTAAAATTGATGATATCAGTAATATGTTATTAATAAATCGGTATTGAAATGTTATAAGATGATCTTATATGTTTTTATATTTATGTATATAGATCTGTTATTAATGTGAAATTAACTATTATTGTTTTATGATTAATTTAAAACTATCATCTGTGGGTTTAAATTTATTACACCTAATCTTCTCATTGACAAAATTTCATTTCAATGATATGATATTTATATGGTATTTCATATCTATTTCCACTCCTTTAAGACATATTTTGTATTATGAACCTATATATTTTTATATTATATATATGTATCCCTATGTATGTATTTAACATGAATATATGTAGTCGTGATGAATAATATTTCAATTCTTGTTTATTTATTCATGGGGTTACAATTATAAAGTTACTAAAGAGGTATGGATTTATTTTAAAATCTCACTTTTTGGGATTGATAATATTTTCATTTATTGAATATTATTATCTATCATTGATAATACCAATATATTTTCTTCACATCGTGATATTTGAGGATTTCCCATGTTCCCTTTCAATTTTTCCTCTTATTGGCACATGAATCATTTTAAGAAATTTTTAAAACAGAATTTAATCTTGTTTCTCTTTTTGATTAGGTATATTTTTCTTCTATATCCATATTTTTCAAATAAAATAAATGTCCTATTTTATTGATCCAAATGATTTACTAAGAAAATTTTAGGATATCTTGGAAATTTTAAATTATTTGAAAGGAATCACGTTAATATTTTTTGAAGGGAAATTTTTCCACTTTTTTAAAATAATTTAAAAAGAATTTCTCTATTTAACATATACATCGTTAACATATTTTCCTTATCCCATAGTATTTTTAAACTAGTTTTATTAATACAGATGTTTTAAAAGGTTTTACAAATAAAAATATTTTAGAAAATATTATTTTAGTATTTTCCTTCCATTTTATTTATTTCTCCAAAGGACATGATTTTCTTATAAAACCTAAATTTTTTACGACTTGATGGTCATGTTTTCTCTCATTTTCGTTTTCTGTTCATTAAAATTCTCTTCAAAACATTCACCTTCTTGTGAACATTTTTCATTAGAAATTACATTTATATTAAATATCTACATTATTTCTATTCATTTATATTATTATTTACAAAAACATATAATGTTTTTAGATATGGTGTGTTACAATAATTGAGTGGGGAAATCTTAATATTCTATATTTGTTTTACTCAATATTGTGATTTTTTGATTAGGAAAAACATTTTTGAATTAAATTAATCATACAATATATGAGAAATTTATTTTACATAAAGCAGCGGATGGGGACTACTTATTGATAACTGATTGATGCATCCATGAGACACTTTTGAAAAACCAATTGGAACAAATTATAAAATAGTTTTATCCTATATACATACCCATTGGTTAAATGTTATTATAACATTTCCTTGGTGGTAAATAAATCATTATTTTTAAGATCATGACATCCAATATTAATCAATTTCTTAATTTAGAATTCATTAATTATTATCCAATAGATTACAACAATAAAATTATCCATGGATACATTTCATGATCATGTTCTTAAATAAATGGAATCTATTTTTAGTTATTTACCTTTCCATTTTTATTTTGACAGTTTCACTCAATATATATTCCATTGTATGTAACCCTTTCTGAGAATTTGAGTACACCCTTATTTTGTTTCTTTTCCCTATGATTCCAGAAATTTTACCTGGATTAATATGAAAGGATATACAAGAGACAATAATAATATTTTGAAAG
This sequence comes from Viscum album, assembly GCA_963277665.1. Classification (NCBI taxonomy): domain Eukaryota; kingdom Viridiplantae; phylum Streptophyta; class Magnoliopsida; order Santalales; family Viscaceae; genus Viscum; species Viscum album. The sequence continues at coordinate 1,795,437,499 of OY728158.1, forward strand.
AATTTTTTTCTCATTTTTTGATATGAAATGTATGTGAGATTCAAGAATTTATATGCATTACTAGTATTACTAAACTACTCAGTTCTTTAAGAAGTGATCAATTATATTTGTTTTCAATATAATAAAGTAAAAATCCATTCTAGGATACTAGAGTTGGGGTCTTTGAAAAAATTAAATAAGTGGATCATATATGATGTTATATCCATGAATATGATTTTTATAGAGAATTTTAATAAATATTAACTTATTATAATGGAGGTTACCACTCTTAATAATCAATATGGGTATATGGTAAGGGTTTTTCAACTTAATTTTTCATCATTGAGACATTTCAAAAGGTTATTCACCCATTTCGTATCTATAATGAGTATATACATCCAAAGAAAATATTTTGAAATACATCAGGATTTAATTCATGTGATTTACATTTCCTTGTGATTTTCTAGAATACAATTACATTTTTATTCAATGATTTCTAACATCATAAGGGATTTACTTTATAATTTAATTTTTAACATGATTTATTGTTAATAAATTTTCCAATAATTAAATTATTATATATACCCCTCCCAAGTAATTTTAAATGTCTTCTTTTATAGTAAATTCATTAGATAATTAGGTTTCCTTTTATTTTCCTCTCTTTATGTACTCAAGATCCCATTTAAATATTATTATGGACAATGAACCATGCTTGTTTTCTTCGGTTGAGAATATTTTCTTCCATGTCTGGATTTTTATTAAAATATTTCCAATTTTTTTAGTATTATCCAAGTAAGTTATAAATTCATTTTTAACAATGTATAGAATTCTATTAAAATTTTTTAGAGGAATATTTTTATCATTTAATAAATATGGTGAATATGTCTTCTTATAGATAATGTGAAAAGAGTTTTTATTTTAACATACTCCACATGAATGGAATTCTCCACCATCAGGAATACTCTTTTCATAGAATATTACATTATAATTTTACCACATTCATTTAAAATAAAAAAATCATTAATAATTTATAAATTTATCATTTCAAAAAAATTTATTTCAATTAAAATGGTATTTTCTGTAAGAAAAGTTTTTGTTATATTTTAAAGCTATTTTTATCTATGTAAAATATTTTGACGATTATAATAATCTAAAAAGGATATGATCCAATGTTACAATATTTATTATTTATATAGATGGTTTATGATTGTAAATAAAAAGTGTTTATTAAACCATTATCCCTCCAACTATTAATGATTTGATGATATGATAAATGTTTTATTATATTATGGAACACATATGTATGGTTTCCATTACATTTCATATGGGACCATAATTATATAGCCCTCTAATTCATTGGGTAATGAATGATACCTCATGAGATAATAAGGACTAGAATGGGGATTACACCATGTTACTTAAGGGTCTTTATCTGATAAGATAGTTTTTGGAGTGTACCTAACTTTTGAAATGATGGAATGAGGAGTGAACCCATTACACTATGATGGTTTTAGCAGTGATACTTGGATAAATAAATTGTTTTTCTATTCCTATATGTATTACTCAAACTTATGTCTTTTTATTATGATATACTTTCATGGATCATGATTGATTAAAAATGATTCCATGCTCTTATGTCTTAAGTCATATGATTGTCAATATCATAAATCATGTTTCATTATTAATGATATTTCACTAATATTTTTTATTAATATTTGTCTTGATAATGTTCTCATACCCTTATGGTTATCTTATTCTTAATTATTATCATTGATCAATATCTATTATGATCAACCATACTGAGCATTTTCACCCATAATTTCATAAATATATCTTTATCGAACGTATATTATTTTTAAATGTATTGAATATTCATCTAAGATGACATCATATTTATGTATGAAACGTATGGGATGCATTAATATGATTTGGGAATAATCGTATTTGGTTATATGACTGTATGAATGATTTATGTTGCCTAAGGATAAAGGATAATGTGATTTTGGATGAATATGTGTATATATTTGACTAGTTTTTTGGGGCTGAAATTTGTTAAGTAAAATTTTGAAGAGTTATTATAAATTTTTGGAATGTTTTAAATTGAATATTTGGTTATATTTTTTATATTTAGTGTTTGGGAAATAAATTATTCCTTGTTAACATAATGGTTTATTCAAGATTATTCTAAATTTTTTTGTTTTTACTAATCTGGTAGATATATGATGTCTAACTGGTAATAAATTTTTAGTTATAAAAATGTATGAGAAGTTTATTTTAGTTCTTAAAAAATTAGGAATGAATTTGTTTAGTTAATAATTTGAATAAATACAAGAATGAAACTGATTGAAACACATCTGACTAAAGGATTTATTTATTATTTTTTTACTGGAAGAAATTAGGTAAGTATATTTTATAATTTTACTTTTCTCAAGAGAAAAATTAATTTTACTGAATAATGAAATATGATGATAAAAATATCAATTATTATATTATAAAATCACAATATTATAATAGTAAGTATTTGGAAACTCATGTATTATTTTAAAATTGTGGTTTAAAAAATGTTCATTTCCAAAATAATATATTCCCTTATCTTATCATATTAAATGAAGATCTACATAAATTATAATATAATTATTAGATATAATAATATTGAGAGATAAAAATAAAAGTTCCATGGATTTAATTTCAAAAATGAGTGGAGAATTTGTCTTTCTAATAATTCATATTAAAATAATACTATGTTTGATCGCATATGAAGTATGTGACAATGAGTTTAAATAAATCATGATGTACTTTTTAAAACTTTATTTTATAATCTAACCATTGAATTATCCTATATGAATAGGATAATACAAATTATGAAGTATATTTATAAGTTATTTCATTAATAAATTTTTTTGAATTATTTACTAGAAAAAAACAAATAAAATTTTAATATGGATATTTAATGTTCAAAGACCTATTATTTGATGAATTTTATTCTTATACATATTTTAAAAAATATAATGGTAACCAAAAAATTTGTTTTTAAAAAATTTAATTGATAATATACATAAATAAATGAATAATCACTAATAATTTTATAATCAATTGGTTAGGAATAAAGATAAAATCATTGGAATATAAAAGAGTTACTTTAAAGAAATTTGTTTAATGTGTGCAGTATTTTTTATCATAATAAACTATATTAATAAATATATATGAGTTATTTTAAGGGATTTTGTAGATTAAATAATAAATGAAATATTTTGACAAAAATTTAATATTTTTTACTATGAATGGAATGTGAATAATTTCAGGTTGTTGTTTAAAAATGTATTTTTATTAATAATTGCTTTTCACACTTTAGGTGTATATATATTAGAATTAATTTATACCAATTTTATAATTTTTATTTGATAAATTGAACATTGTTTTTTATTCATAATTTCCTTATTATATAATGATTAATTTAAAATAATTTTCTAAAAATTTTAATTTTTTACTAAATAGTGAAAAATAATGATTTTGTATATACTTTACATTTTTGGATTTCATTATGATATAATCATGAATTAAAATTATATGAAACCTTATTTTTAAATAAAAATGTATTTAAGGTGTAATATAATACATTTATAATTAATATTATGAAATTATAAATCTATTCATTACTTTTTGGGGCATAAAGTTTATTATATCCATATTAAATAAAATTTCTGCTTCATTGAATTTAATAGAGTAGTTGGAGATTTATATTCAATTTTTTCATGATGGTAATGAAAACATAAATTCATTATATTATTAATAAACTATTAATGGCATTTTAAATATCACATCTCGTGATTATTTGGCCTATATAAGTGTAAACTCATTTTTATATATAATAATGTATTTTTACTAAAGCGGTTTTTATGCACTAATATTAAATCTAATTTCATAAACTTCTAGAAATTGAATCATGATAATTTGATTTTATATTTTTAATTATGTTTTTTAAATTAGTTGATATGTTCATTATTATTTTTTCATATAAATAATTTACCATGAAATTTTTTTTATCACTATGGTAATGTTAAAAAGGGTTCACAGTGGATTAAACTAAGTGATAAGGGATACAATACAAAACGAATATCCTTAATATATGGAATTATTTAAAATTTAACATAACCATATCATAGTTAAAATTATTAATAATTTTAGTCACTTTAATTGTGTAAGATAAAAAGTATATAATAATGTTTCAGGTATTAACAATCTTTCCACCCACATCACTTATAACAGGGCACACCATACCCTCTCTTCCTCACACTTATTGGGATATTTAGATAAAAAAACTCAACCCAAGTAACTTCCCAACAATTATCCCCATTCCCTAGAGACAATAGGATCACAAAAACATGAACATAGAATTATTAAGTCATAATTCAATGAATGTTTTCCAAAGAAGATATATAACTCTTAATTGTGTTTTTTCATATTATTGTCGTTTCTACCTCTATTAAACATTTCATAACCATGATGATATAATAAAATTAGTATATTCCATATCCCAATATTTTATTATTTTAGACATCACAACCCTTATTCATCTATGTTTTCATATAATTATAAACAAAATATTCACTTGTGCATACATGTAGACTACTGCTTCCACGAAGTGATGCGTTTTGTTTTCCATCACCTCATTTTATGGATCATTATTTTGACTGAATTATTTGATTTATATGATATATTTGATACATATATTATTTTTTAAAGATAATATATCTTATATTTTCATGCCCTTCCATCTGTTATAAAATAGTAACATCGATCGTGTGTACGTACAGACTACAATTTCCATGAATTTATGAATTTCATTTTATATTACTACAGAAAATGGATGTTCATATAGATATATTCGATGTATTTATTTTATAAAATAATATTATAATTATTCTATAATGATAAACTCTTGTTTACATTCTTTCTTATCCAACTATTGGAAAATGGAAACAACGCTTATGTGTATGTGCAGATAACACCATAGTGAAATGATATATTTCGTTTTTCATTTATATCTCACATGAATGGTAATAAGAAATAATTTGAGGAATATATATGATATATATAAAATTAATAATCTTCTTTAAATGTTATATTTTAAGTTCATAGTAACATATTCTTAGTCATTTAGTCATTATAAAACATTCTTCTTTTGGTCGGTTTTACCACAAACATGAACATTTTTATACATTATATGTCATGAATGATTGATTAATGTTATATACAATATATTTTATTATGTTTTTAGTATATTTTAATAGTACATTTACATTCATATTTGTTAATAATATCAATTCCTTCAATGAAATAAAAACATATAAAAATGTAATTTTCTAGAATTTAATGAAAATCATTACATTATTCCATGAAATGTCCATGGTACTGAAGAAAAATATTAGACACAATAATATCATAATCATTATAGATGTAATTAATCCATGACCACCATGAATGGGTAATAACTATTGAATCCAAAGACACATGAGAAAAAGAACAGTTAACCACAATAATATTTATTCAAATGATGAATTATTAATAAATGGGTGGTAAGATGTTAATTCTAGATCATATATTGTAATATAAGTATAATATAGTTCTTGAATATTTGTGTATTAAATGTAGATTTATTTTAAAGGGACATTGGATCTCGTTTGACAATGTCAAATTCGAAGGGAAGGGATTTTATTGTAAACCCTATTGAGAGTGTTTTAATATTTCTCTTTGAACGAATATTTTCTCTCTCTACGTGTTTCTTAAAATTAATAAAAAGTGATATTAAAGATTTCAGATGATTTTTTGAATTAATTATAAACATTCTTAAATTTCAATTATTATTCATTAAAAATATCATTATTAACATTTTCAATATGGGCAAATTTTTAAAAATTATAAAAGGAACATTTTTCTAAAATTTATGACCTGGATGAATTTTTTCATTGTCGTACCCATTATAATCTAATAGGATTAAACTACAAGTTATCTATATTATCAAATAATATCTTATTCTTTTTTATTCTATAATATTTCTGAGGTTTTTACAAAGTAATGTGATATTTATTCTAATTTTTATAGGTATCCTAAATGTTCTTCTGTATATGTTTTTAAAATAATATTTTATGAGTTTTTATGAATGAAGTGGACTTTTATATTTTTTTATTTTTTTTATGGTATTTGTACATTATTTAAGATTAATAATGTTATTTATATAGTCCATGATAACATATTATCTGATATATCATACCAATGTATTAGGTTATGTGAAAGTGTAAACTGAATATAATTTTCTCCAAATATATTATTGAATTATACTAGGTTGGTTACTCTATCTATTATGATTCATATAAGGTTTCTTTGATGATGATATCCCAAGGATACTACATGTAATTTTATAATATTTCAAAAATATTTAATGAAATTAATTGATTTAACAAGGAAAGAAATAGAGCATATTATTTTATAATTTCATAATGCTTTTACCGTTGAAATGTATGTTTTCATGAAAATGATTTATAATGGTTATCAATTTTTCAATGAAATATTCATGGTTATGATTTATCCATTATTTTTTAAATGAAATTTTACATCAAATTTTTTTTCTAGTAAATAGGTTGTGATGAGTGATTAAATGAATATTTGAACTCAAGTTTTACTATGAAAAGATGGAAATTTCTTATAGATTTCATGATTTTCAATTGGAATAAGGTGTTTTGTCTTTTTGTTCCCCTTAATAAGATGTTTTTTCTCAAACCATGCTTCTAAAATATTTCCAATATACTTTTGGATGAGTATGAACACATATGGTTTCTATCTATGAGTGTTGTAATATGTCCTTGAATGACACAAATGTATAATTTATAAGAAGTTTTTAGTATAATAGAAAAAATTACTATATGAATAAAAAAGATATGTGTTTTATTATGGAATAGGTTTTCCAATTTATCTAAATAATTCATGCCAAATGTAAAATGGTTTGTAGGTGCATCAGTAGTTATAATTTATGTTGTAATTATGAAGGTTTTAAATTCGGTAAAATTATTTGGAATCAAGGTGAGTATGTAACAAAAAAGTATTTTTCATGATATCTTGGAGTGTGGTCCTGAGGATGATGTGCACATTGTTTTTTATATAATATTTCCGATCTTATCAAACCCTTTTCATTTTTTAACAATATTTACCCTAGGTTTAATCCAACACCAACACAATAAGTTGTCTTCCCATTGCAGAACTATATGTGGCATAATTCATACTTCCTTGAGATAAATTGATGCATGAAAACTATATCATTATCCCAAAAATTGTTCTATGTTTTACTTTAAACTCATTTCATTAAATTTATATTCCACTCTATATCAATATATATTTCTTTTTTTGCAGTACTGAACCACTCATTTACATCAGGTTCATAGTACTCCATCCTCTCTAGAGTGATCTTTCATTTATATTTAGTGTGTTTTTTCATGAATAACATGAATTTCATGCATTTCATGATATAAATTTCTACAAATATCCAAAATTAATATATATAGCCTAATAATAATTTCAATTTAACTTAATTTCCCATGATACCCTGGTATATCAAATTTATTGATAACTCATTTGGGATTGATAAATTTATCACATTTTTATGCACTATCATTATAGAACTGGGTCTATCATCTATCATACAATGAGCCCTCATTACACTTGGGAAATCCATTCCCATTCATTTTATATCAGCTTTATTTTATTTTAGGTTAGTAACTCAAAAACAAGAATTTACCCTTTTATTATATTATAAAATGATTGATTATATTCTAAATTGGATCATTTTTAACTTGATGTATCATTTTTATCTACGTCGTATAACCCTACAAACAAAATACATTTTCACTCGTGTATGACTAATTGTACACATCATTTTTGGTTCCTTCAACACATCGTGAACAACCCTATTCTTGGAATGTAAGATTGTCTATGATATAATGATATAATACATTTGGGAATGAACTAAATGTCATTTTATTATATATTTAATACAATAATATGAGATTCATTTTAATATGATCATAAACATAATAAACAATGAATCATCACATACTAAAAATAAAATTCCATCAAATAGTTTTATATTTATTTTAAATTAATTACCATATTTCAATTAATAAAAAGAGCATAAAATGATAAATATCCAAGTCCTATAAAATTTTCTCCAAGAAAAAATTTGATTCTTTGATTACAAATATCAATTCATTGGGGGTTTATAAAAAATTTTAACAAACATTGAATAAGATATAATTCATATATAAATCTTCACTACTCACTAATACAATTTAATATATAATTGATAATTTTATAGATCATGTTAAAAATTAAAGGGAGGGCATGAAATAACCATTAATATTTTGGTTTATCACCCTTAACATATGAAATTAATCTACAAGGAATCATGATATATTCCATAAGAGAATAAATTACATAACATCTTGGTCCTATCTCTATAAATATAAATTTAGAGGATCCATTTTGGTTTGGGATATGTGATATTAAAATAAAATCAACCCTTTGGTATAATATTTATGAATTTAAATAATAAAAGACCATTTGGAACGATAATTATTAACATAGACTAGAAAAAGAATCAATTTCCAAACTGCGTCATTATAAATAGTAATGAACAGGATACCAAACTAGTCACTTTGGAAACCTATACATTGTATTAAAAATACAATAATTTCATTACACCATAATCCAAATATTTTAAGTTTTGTAGAATCTTATGTTCCTAGAAGAGAAGGATGAATTCATATCAATTCCAGTTATCATCCTTAAAAAATGAGTTTCGATCATATTGCAACCCCTTAGAATATTTTTTTTCAAAACTCAAGAGTACTTTTTGTATGATGGAAAACTATGCCAAAAGAACCATGAAAAACTCTTATCCTTATAGGAAAACTAACTCATATAATTGATTTCCCTCATAAAATATAGATAAAAATATTCTATTCCTGAAATGTGAAGTTTCGACCTGGATGCCACTAAATGGTACACCGAGACGATGGGCCACATAGCCTCAAGAGAGCTTCCTTGTACACCAGTGTATTCTGAATAACAGGTAGGGTCCAAGTGGGTACAATGGGAAGACTATACCCTCATTATCAGAGTATCACAAAGGTGAAATGAATAGATAAATAGATGAAGCATAATAAATAAATAACAACAAAAGGTAAGAATAAGGATGTAATAAATAACCAACGTCAACAATATCAAATATCATATATTCAATGATGTAATGTTAAGTGTGAAACATAAATTAAAAGGAATGTATGATATTAAATAAATCTATCTAAAAGAGAAAAAATATTAATAATACTCTCTCCAATATCATCATGAGCCATAACTCAACCATTTTCTCCCTTGAACCCATGTTATAAGAAACTGAAATATCAACCATTGGGCACTATCCATTATCCCAACCAGAAACTACATAATCATCCTAAGTTCCATCAATGGCCAGGATAGTTTGTGAGATAACATTAGTAGGCCACAACCAGCTGTGTCTATAAATAGCGAGTAAGTGCATATATAATGAGAGTGTGAAGATAAAAACTGAAAAAGTAATTGAAATTGTAAAAGTTTTTGTCTCTAGTTCTTGATAGATACTGGCCTGACATTATCTTCTTTTGTCTATGCTATATAATCTATGAATAAGTAACCATGTGTATGAATATATATGAATTGTATATGTAGCGAATTCTATATCCTTATATGTGGCTACTACTATATTCCTGGACTAAAGGTGTTACTCCGAGAGCCAAAACTTGTAGTATGAGTCCCATGAGAACCAAGGGATGAAATTATCGGCATCACAAGAATAGGGGAATCCATTACTAGTATCAAAGTAGTAGGTTCTTAATGACCAAATCATAACAGTAGAGTTTCCATGCATAGTATCATATCATGAAAGGTTGTTATTCCCATATATAATTTTAAGGATCGTCATTCACATAATACTATAAGTATGGTTTCCATGCCCAAATCATATCAATAGGGTCTCCCTGCCCAAATCATAACAATAGGGGTCTCTATGACCAGTATAATATTAGTACGGTCTCCATGCATGTATCATAGTTGTACGGACGACATGCCCATGTATCATATTTAATGTGGGTGTACATGCCCATATATCAATATTCATAAGGGTCCCCACGCCCATATATCATATTTGTAGAAGGGACACCATACACAATTATAATTAAGCATAGGGGTCATCATGCCCACTATCATATTAGTGATAAATATCTAATGGCCTTAACACTATCCAATAGACAGTTTATAATTAAATTACATTATTCATTAATAAGGTTGTGACCATTGTTCAATTTTAAATAGTCAACATGGTTCTACCACTCTCTTCTATTCGATTCATTAAAGATTGATATGTGTGTTAGCCATGCTACAATACAAAAAGTATCGATTTCATTTATGATATTGTAATTTGAAATCAAAACAAACACACCAATGGGTGATTTGGTTATATAACCATAATGGTCAAATATTCATATAAAGGGAACACCCAATGGGGGTGGCACATGTTGATGTTGAATGGCCTATAACATATCATGGTATCTAATGATGTCATTAGGTTCTATAAAATAAAATTAATTTAAGGAAAATCTATTTTAGGGGAAACGTATGGTGAAACCGATTTGTGGTATATTGACACATAATATATAGCATTAATGCTTTTAGTGATAATTACTAGACCACCTGCCTTATGCATGTAAAGGGAAAGTCGTCTAGTGTCGACTATTGTTTGGACTAGATCAAGGAAAAATAGAAAAGTAGATGAACTCCCTAAAAATAAGGCATATGATCCTACACCTAAATAACTCAATGGAGAAAAAGATAAATACCTAAAGTCGTAAGATGAAAAGATTAATTACTAGTGTGCATCCAACAAGATGATCAGAAGTCGAATCAGAGTGAAAAAGAAGGAATTATCCATGAATATAGGTTGAAGGAGGAAAATCTCTCATTTAATGAAAAATGATGCCTCTATAAACTATAAATAGAGAAAATAAATAGGACTGTAAACATATAATACATTAAGGGAATTTTGGTAATATTACTCCAAAAATTGGTCTCATGGTTTTTCTGCATGGTTGGCCAATCCGTGCTTTTCCCATTTTTCAAAGAGAGGAAAAGAATGGATCATGGATACATTTTGGAAAACTATGCACAAACCATGCCATATGCCTATATAAAAAATTGTAGATAATATACATCGGTGTATGACCTTGGTAACACTATTAAGTATAACCATGTTCGTTATTATTCTCATTGAATGTCCCCACATGGTTAGGATAAGCCATGAAGGCTGGGATAATGGTTTCTACTAACCATGCAGCATAATGCTTCCTTCAACCAGTCAGGGTTCTAGGCTCTAAACAAGCCTTGAACACATTATTTCCCATATATCCTCAATATACATATATATTAGGTCAGAACCAAAGAATTTAAAAAAATGAAGGATTCATACCTCATAGAGAAGTCTAGTTCTTTCAGTCTTCACCTTTAAAGGAACTTGTCCCGGAGTTAGCCTTCCAGGGGTGATACATCATCATCTGAGAATAACTCTCACCATTGAGCATGTACATCAGCATCATTTTCCCAAGCCTTCTCTTGTACCTATACGTGCTTCGATAACACCCAGAAAAAATTTATAGACTAGCCTATGGGAGATTTTTTACTTCGATCAATGATTCCTATATGATACTCTTCAAAATAAGCATCAGTATCCCACTCAATATAAATGGGATGAAATGTATGAGATGGTTCGACATGATAATGGTGAAGCTGTGAAACGTGGAATACACCATGCTTAGAATGATACTTATGAGGTAATAACAACTGAAAGGTTATTATCTCGACTTTATCCAAAATCTATAATGGCCCAACATAACAAGGTGGAAACTTCCCTTTCCTTATTATCTATATATGCCCATGTCTGTGCGATACCCATAGGAAAACATGATCTATGACCTCGAACCCCAGAAGTCATCGATGGTGATCGACATACAATTTATTTCTAGACTAACCAGTATACATTTTCTTCTATATCATCTATAACTAATCTGAGGTGTCCTACACAAGAAGAGAGCCCAATATCACTTCCTATCCTACATCTATATAGCATAGGTATGAATGGAACAACCTACTATACAAGCCCTCATATGGATTCATCTGAATTGTTTTCTAGAATCTTTTCTTGTAATCAGACTCAATGAGAGATATATGTTTATTTAAAGAACATCTGAAATCATGGATGCATGCTTGGGGAATGTCTTTAAACAAATTTATATCTGATTTTGAATTACCATCATTATAGGGGTGAAAGGTTATTCTCAAATGTAATTATGTACCCCAAAGCTCTATGTAACCCCTTCTAGAGCCTCAATGTCAAAGTAGTGTGCCCATCCAAAAGGATAAATGATGGAACCCATGTAACTATATAATATAGCATATATATAGTATTCTTGTTTCATTAACAGATAAATTCTCCCCAATAAGAAGGAAGCGTGATACCTTCACCATTCGATCTATGACTACCCATACCACATCTCTACCATGAGGAAACCTCAGTAATAAAAATAAAAAATCCATCTCAACAAGTTCCCATTTACATTCGAGGACTGATTACTGCTGTAACATTCCAGTAGACTGCTCGTGTTCTGTCTTCACCTACTGAAAAGTGAAACACATAGTGATAAAACCTACTATCTTATATTTCATCATATTCCACCAATACTTGTAATGAATATTATGATACATCTTGGAAATACTGGGATTGAATTCTTACTAAGAACCATCGGACACTTGCATCAACTCCTATAACATATCTATTGGAAAATACTTCCATGTATTCATATGATGTCTTCATTATTGATAGACCAATATAAAGGTGTTTCCTCACTTGAGATACTCTCATTTATGATCAAGACTAATGGAAATGAAAATTTCATCACATTCACTCTCTTTATAAGTGAACATGTCACTAGTTGCGATTCAGGTATAGACAACACATAATGGCCCCAAGTCTTTATATGTATCATAGAAAATAGGGCCATAATATTCTAATGGCTACTGGCCTCCTAAACCATTGGTGTCTGAGTAATCCAACCTAGAGCATCAGTAACAACATTTCCCTTCCTAGGCATATTGGAATACTCTATGTTGAAGGAATAAAGGTATTCAACCCATATTAATTTCTTGAGATTCAATTCATGATGAATTAAAATATACCTAAGGAATTTTTGGTTTGTAAACACCACAAAATTCTCTCCCAATAGGTAACGCCTCCAACAATAGAAGGTATGAACAAAAACTACTAGCTCAAGATCATGCCTTATGTAATTTCACTCATGAGGACTCATATTCTATGGCCATTTTGAAAGGACTGGATTTTCCTATATCAGAACCAGTCCTAACCTAATACTTAATGCATCCCTATACACTGTATATCTTTTTCCTGATGTTGGATGAATCTGGATTAGCACTGATGTTAGTCTCACTTTTATCACTTGAAAGGTTGTCTTTAAGGATTCTGGATTTATAAACTTCACACCCTTCTTAGTAAATCTTGTTTAAGGTGCTTCTATATGAGATAAGACCTCTATAGAACACCTATAGTCACCACATAGCCCCAATAAACTCTATATCTTAAATATGTTCTTGGTATTCTCCCAGGTAACCACATATCTCGCCTTCACTAGGTCAACTAGTACTCATACTTATGAGATAATATGACCCAATAAGTGAACCTTTTCAGTCTAAAAGCGGAACTTAATGAGTTTAAAATACTTATAGTTCTCTCTCAGTGTATTAAAAAAAATTCAAATTTTTTATCATTGTTGATTTGAGTATTATAATACACCAAGATTCCATTTATGATGACTAAGAAAATGGAATATAGATAGGGGTGGAAAACCCAATTCACCAGAGCCATGAATATAAATGGTGTATTCTAAAGACCAAACAGCATAACCAGATACTCATATAGACTGTACCAACTATGGAAAGTTGTAGATGGTATATTTAAAGCCCTGAATCAATCATGATAATTTCCTAATCTCAAGTCAATCTTCAAGAAGACCCTTGCTCCTCTGAGCTAGTTGATGAGATCATCTATACGATTTAATGGATACCAGTTCTTCACTGTATGCAAATTTAGTATCTTGTAATCCACCCAAAGCACGGGGGATCGATCCCCCATCTTGGAAAAAATGACTGATGAACGCCAAGGAGAAGTATTTATCCTTATAGAACCCTTGAATTCTAAATCCTCTAGATTTTACTTGAGCACTAGAAACTCAATAGTACCCATCCTGTATGGAGAAATGGAAACCGATGAAGCTTCAGGCACTAGATCAATAGTAAACACTACAACTCTCTTATGAGGTATCCAAAAAAAATTATTCAAGGAAAACATCCCTAAAACAATTGACTATGGGAGGGAAATAAGCCAGATGTAATCCATGATCATATATAAAAATTATAGTAATAATCAATGTCACTCCAATTAGCCCAATATTCTATTGTCTAGATATACCTTCATGGACATCCCACTCACACTTGTGAGTATATGTACTTCCCTCCGATGATGTGGATGACACCCTCTGTTGATAACAATCCATATAGGTGTGACAGGGGACCATCCATTCCATCCCAAGAATGACATTAAAACTATCATTCCAAGGATGAAGAGGTCCCACAAGAAACGATGGATGCCTACCTCAATGGCGGATCCCTTAAACTGGAGTACACTCATTGAATTTTTACTCAATGGTGTATCAAGTGTCATTATGCTACCAGAGTACTCAATATCAATCACAAGGATTTCCAATGTTTCCATATAGATAATAGAGTGTGAAGCACCTATATCGATCAATGAAGATACAAAGATACAGGCTACTAGAATAGTACCTTAAACAGTAGATGTCATGGAATTGTCTTCCTATGGTATAGGCAAAACTGAATTAATCAAGCTTAATAAATTGAAATGTAATACAACCTAACTGCCTAGAGTAGGTCCGATCTGTTGGTGCTGTGTATTTGAAGCATAGACACCTTATCCACAACCTCTTCCTCTTCATATATGGATGGTAGTAACCCAGCTACCTACCTGACGATGTTTTACTAATATAGTTCTTGAAGGTGGAGCTAATATGGATCCTCACCCACTAGGAACAGATAGGAAGGTCTTGTAAAAAATATGAAGATTCACCAACCTACCTAAGCCTTAGTTTTATGTCTAATCTTTCCATATTGATGAAAAATAGTGTAACTTTCATGGGGTGTCACTTGGCTGCTACTTCTCACATGCACAGTCACAAAGCATCGCTTCTAACCGCTAGTCAAACCACTACCATGTCCTAGTTATGAACCTCCCTATCTTACACCGTCATCCTCCCTCAGGTTCCCCTTGATAATAAAAGCATGTTTCCCTATATCAAACATGGTAGTAAAATGTAAACTAGTCTCCTGAGAATAAAGAGGATTCCTATGCCCATCCTCAAATTTTATTGCTTTTTTCGGCTAATCAATAGTATAGATAGGTGAAAAGCACTAATTTTCTATAAAATGATCTGAGTAGTCCATAACTAACATAGAAACCTACTGCAGGTTCGTGATGTCCATGGAATGATCATTCCTTAGGGACTCAGGAATGAAAGAGTCGTAGAATATATATTGGAAATCCCTCTAAATCACTTCTTGATACTTACCTTTCTAGTTCATAACATCCCAACAATGTTTGGAGGATCCATGATTCATATATATAGTGATTTTTACTATCCTCTCAGGAGGTGTCTCATGTTTCTCAAATATTGATATGAAATTCTCAAGCCACAACTCTATTTCATGGGGGCCAACATCCCCTAAAAAAGTGGTTGGATTTTGATGCTAAAACTACCATGTAAGATCTCTCATAGAAGGGGAAGATCATAGAGATCCCCATATTGTCATCACAAGCTATAGAAACTCCCCTCAAAACTGGAAATTATCGCCCAAATATGGGATAACTAGAGGTTTGACATGTGGCACTACTAGAGGCACCACTGGTAGCATTGGGTCAACCACCTTTAGAGCATGGCCTCCACCACCATCCTGGAACATGAAATGAGGACCTCAAGGTGATATACTTCAAAAAATCCAAGAACATAACTTAGATATTGTTTGATATCAGTAAATATCATAGTTACATGAATAGGATAAGAAAAATCATTATTTAATAAGAGTCACACCCCTCTTCCTTCTCAAAGATCTTGGTTTGGGTGATAGTGGTGATTATATAGATCATGAGAGACACTACTTACTGCCCGCTACTGTGATCGGGTCTGGGTCAAACCTTGGGTTTTTCTCTATAGGTCTCAGTATAAAGTGTGTCAATTGCAATTTATAGAGGAAAAAACATTTACATTTTGATTGGTATCCATATTTAACATTGAACATTATATTTAGAATATAATTTTTCATTAAATTTGATTATAATTCATATATCAATTTTTTTCAAAATGATGAACTATATGGATCTCTATTTTCAACTTATAAGTAAACAAAAACATTATAAATTTTTCATGTAATCCATTATCTAGTGACCACTCATTTATCAATTCCCTGGATAAAGTGTTAGCACAATTCAATGCTATAGAAATATGCACCAAAACATGATTCATTAAATTCATGCGGTAATATAAATAGGGAATAACAATATTCATTACATAGAAATCCTATAAGGTTCCTAAAATGGCACATGATCAATGCATCGTTCCTATATAGGGAAAATTATAAAACAAAATCCTCAATCATAATGAAAAACAAGGCACATCATGTGTGTCGCCCAAAGGTGGAATGAAATCAACTATAATAAGGATAATATACAACATCTCCCATCCAAGGTAATTTATCTTTTTCATATACATGGGTTAGCTACTCCCAGGAACAGTTCAATACTAAATTCTGAAACATTCCTAATACCCTCTCTAATATTCCCAAAAAATAATATAAAATAAAATAAATTATCAGATACAACTTTGTGATGTCCTGACCGGTCTTCCACTGAACAGTGCCTAGAGCTGGTGGGCCACACGACCTCAAGTGAACTTCCCGGTAATCCAGAGTCCTCTGTCTAGTAGTGAGGGTCTGAGGTAGTACGGTGGGGAGAATATACCCTCATGATTAGTGTCGAACAACATAAAAATGAATAGATAAATAGAGGAAGCGTAATAAATAACTAACAACAGAAAGTAAACATCCATATGTAATAAATAACCAACACCAACAATATACATCAACATATATCAAATAATGTAACGTCGTGTATGTAATTGAAAGGATAATGGAATAATAAAATCCAATACATGTATCAAAAATGGAAAATGAGTAAAAATAATATCTATAATAGTATCATGATCCATTGCTCGGTCTTGTGCTCCCTTACTCCCATGAAATAAGCAACTCAAGTATAAACCACTAGGTGGTTTCCCATTTCCCTACATGCTTCCACATAATCTTCCAAGGTTCCATTGGCAACCTTGATAGCGTATGAGATAAACTCCGAAGGCCACCACCAATAGCGTCTATAAAACCCAGTCAGTGCATATACCATGATAGTGTGACGATAAAAATGGAAAGTAGTAATATAAACATTAAAAGGGGTCTTCTCTAGTTCATAAATGAAACCAAGAAACAAATACATGCTTCGACACATGTGGGATAATATATGAATATGTAACCATGTGTATACACATATATGGACTGTATACGTAGTGACTTATATAACCATATATGTTTTCACAACTACTATTCTCTAATTGATGTGTAACTCAAGCATCCATAAGCTATAGTATGAGTCTTGTAATTTTCATGGGACACAATTCTCAGTATCATAAGAATTTGGGATTCCATTACAAGTATCATAATACTGGGCTCACTATGCCTGTATCATAATAATAAGTTCACCATTCCCCATATCATATCAAGAATGGTCTTCATTCCCATATGTAACAGTATGGGTCACATACCCAATATCATATAAATAGGTTCATCATGCTCGAATCATATCACTAGGGTCTCCATGCCCAAATCCTAATAATTTGAGTCACCATTTTTAGTATCATATCAGTAGGGTCACCATTCTTGTATCATATCTATAGGGTCTCCATGGACATGTATCATATTTAATGAGGGTATTCATACCTATATATCACAATTAATGAGAGTATCCAATATTATATATCATATTAATTGAAGGGATGTCATGAAAAATTATGACATAGCATAGGGGCCATCAATCCCACAATCATATTAGTGATAAATAACCAATATATTTAATAGATGAAAATAGGTAGTTCATAATTCAATGACATAATTCATAAACAAGAGCATGACCATTGTCCAATTTTAATTAGGTGATGTGGTCATACCAATAACTACAATTTTACTCATTATAGATTGATATGTGTGTCAACTATTCTATAACACAAAAATTATCCATTTAATTTTTGATATCACAATTATCATTCAAAAAAACACACCAATGGGTTTTTTGGTTATATGACCGTAAAGGTCAAATCTGAATATAATTGGAACTCCAAAGGGGTGGAACACGCAGAGGTTGAATGACCCTTACCATCTCATGGAATCAATAATTTGCATTATGTTCTAGAATTTATAATTAATTTAATGCAAATCCATTTTAGGGGAACACACTATTAAACCATCATGTGGAACAACATAACAATTTATAATGAATATCAACCTTGAGGGATAATTACTAAACCTCCTACATTTTCCTTATAGAGGAGAATGTGTCCAGTATCAGCAATTATTTTCGTCTAGATAGTGATAAAATGTAAAAATAGATGAACAACTAGAAAAAAAGGCATATGATCCTGCACCTTAATAACCTTGTCGAGGGAAATACCAATGATGAAACACAATGTTTCTGACGATTTCATTAGGGCGTGTTCATCTGTCTCGTTCGGGCATGAAGGACGCGGATTTTTGTTACACAACATTCCCGATTTCCAAAGGCGGGCAGCATCTGCTCCTTATTTAGGGGCGTCTTCTCTTTGATCGAAATAGGATGATGGGATGTCAGTTCATCCTTCCACGGATTCCTCATTGGAGGTATTCACCTAGTCCGGGTCTCCCTCATAGATTTAATACGTTGTTCATGAAACTCCTCCTGGTACCATATCTTTATGGACACCAGTTAATTACGTTGCTTCTTTTGGGACATCCCAAGGGGTCCAGTCAGGGCAGCATCCTTTAGTTAGGAGATTAGTCACGTTGGGGCATCTCTAGCATGTCTGGATGCTGGGGAATTGCCTTGTCTGTGTTTTGTCCCTTATTATAGGGCTTCATGAAGATGCAAAATTCCGAGGCATCCCACATCGAATGCAGGGAATCAGATGCCATGGGAATGTATCTGAGGTTTTCATCACCTTCCTATCCTTATCATAGGGTATGCCGCAAGTTTAATGTCCAGCAGAGACAGATCAGACTGAGAATAACACTAATTAGAGTGGATTAGATTGAGGATCCCCCTTGAGGGAACACAGATATTGGGACTAGTGCGTGGGTGTCTTCTAGAATGTTGTGGGTGGTAATGGGGTGGCATGATCTCACCGGGATTTGGCAGCCCGGGTAAGAATCAGGATGGATGACGGTTTTGGTCTTGAGCCTCGAAGAGACTTCCTATGTATCCCTATGGCAGGGAATCAAAGTCCATGTAGTTCATCTGATGATAACTTACTTCCAAATGAGGTTGAAAACGGCTTACCACTGAATGAGTTCACAACGGCTTACCGCTGGATAAGGATGTCAACAGCTTACCACTGGATGAGGTGAGAACGACTTACCGCTGAGGGTGGCCCTGGGGTCTAGTGGTTATTAGGCATGAACCTCATGGGGGATTCCTACGTACAATGCCTTGACATGGATCAATGTCCTTGTAGTTTGTGTAAAAAGGGGGCTTGGCAAACCGTCACGGAGGCGGTCGAGGCCAATGATTGTTGGTATTGAACCTCATGGAGGCTTCCTATGTACCATGCATTCACATGGATCAAAGTCTGTATTGTTTAGGATGGGTGTGGGGCTTACACTCTGGGCTACCCAAGGTGTTGGTGAACTGATGTAAAGGGGGTCGGAATGACCGGTGGATTGTGGGCATGAACCTCGTGGTGGCTTCTTACGTACCATTCCATGACATGGATCAAAGACCACGTAGTTCAGATGGTGTTGTGTTGGTGATCCAATGTGAAGATGGACATGGGTCTGGTGGGTAGTGGGATTGAATCTCATGGAGTCTTCCTAGGTACCATTCCTTGACATAGATCAAAGTCCACGTAGTTTAGGGGTACAGTTTAACATCTTGCTGGATGGGGATGCTATCGGTGAACCGACGTGAATGTGGACCATGTTCTAGGTGGGTGGTGGTCTTGAACATTGTGGATGCTTCTTACGTACCATGCCTTGACATGGATCAAAGACCACTAAAACACGCGGCCGATTTTCACCTATCGACCGGTCAAGGTTCTGGTGCTCTGCTAATGTGTATAGCAGCACTCGTGTCGAATCCTCGGCGATGATACTTTGTAATAGTCATTTTTTTAGTTAATTATATTATGATTGGGGGGGTTTGGTTGCAGAGCTTATGAAATAATTTATGTATGATGTTTGATTTAACAAATTGATAAATATTGGGGTGAGTTCATTATTAGGGAGTTAATCTTGTTATATCCTTGAGCTTTTCTTTATATTGCATTTAAATTAACACCCACTTCACATGTGGACGTCGATTAGAATTCCTAAGTGGCAAAGCTTTAATCCAAGCCTTAACTTAACTAGGATTCTAAAATCAATCAGTACTTGTTTATGTTAGTGTATTTATGGTTCCAATAATCCATGGAAACCACATGCTAAGCAAAATATGTCATTAATCCATGACATATTAAGTCCAACATACAAAATGTTAAATTAACGAATACTCATCGAGAAAATACTCTCAATCACATAACATACCTACATTTTGACTCACCCCAATAAGATATTTACTCAGCCATTTGGGTGTTTAATATCTTGGTTATAATAATTATGATGATAAATTAAGAATAGAAGAAAAAGAAATGGATTAGAAAAGAGTGGTACGTCGAACACACACACACGAACAATGATGATAATTAAAAAAATATTTTTGATTGAATGAGGAAGCAAAATAAGGGAAGGAGATTTAATGGAATTTAAACTATTTTAAGAACATTAATATTAATATACAGAAGGTGGAGGAGAATAAGAGATATTGAAGAAGAAACTTGCATTAAAACAGAATTACAGAAGAAAGGACTTATAAAATTACAAAAATGAGGAACACAAAAGTAAATGAAAACAAAGAGAAGAGGAAAGGACTCTCAAGTGACAAATTGAGTATGATAGGTCCTCCCAAGCCTTTGGAAAGGAGTTGGTCGTGCCAATATGTTCTCCTATCTTCTAAAATGCCAACCCCTCTCAAGGAGAGAAGGGGAGAGTATTTATAGCCCATGGAGTGGACTGTTTACATTCCAATAATACACCTCCACTTGGATCGTAGATATGGACATCATGACAGCCTAATATCGAGAAATCTCCCTCATCAAAGTTGTAGGTAATAAATTTGGCCGACTACTCTTAAAATTTGGAGTCATTTGGACTTAAGGATCAAACTTTATGGCCAGTTGATTAAATAAAGTAAAACTGTCCATTTCAATCCAGTCTTTTTGAAGTCCAGAATGTGAAAGGGTTTTTGAATATGAAGATGCCTTCGAATCCAAATGGGTTATTCAACAAAGTCGGCCGCCTATATCTCCTCTTTCACACTGAAAACTATCACCTCGATTTGACTCTTACATCATGACATATGTCATACATACTATACTGATTTTAATTCTCATTCAGAAAGGTGGGATGGACTTCAAAGCATCATTTGGGCCCCTTGTACTTGGATTTGAGCCTTGAAATATTTATCCAAGATGACATGTAGTGTCTCACGGATTATTATGGAGTGTTAATGTTTTTGGACTTCTGGATTGAGCCCAGTAAATCAATCTTCAAGGCTGGTCCAGTTTGTTCATAGATTCTTTGGTCTTGTTTGTGAGGACCATATAACCCTTCAAATGGAAGACTTGGCTCATGGTACCTTCTAATTAAATGTTTTATATTTAATGAAGAATCCTAGAAAACATGAACCACACAATTTGGATCAGTATAGTGATAGTAAATATTAAAACATTAAACTGACTCAATTGGACTACTTCAAAAAATGCTCAAAAATTATACTTAATATTAAAACGTTAATATTTCACACAAATTATGCACATTTCATATAAAATCAGTGAAGGGGGAATATAATAATTCAGGAAAATGTTAATAACACCAAATCCCCCACACTTAGTTTTGTGCATGTCCTCATGTGAAACAAATATAAAAACATGACAAAATCATTTTTACTCACCAACAGATATTAAAATTTTGTTTTCTCCAATCAGGGGAGATTTAGACTATTTCACTCATCCATTTTGAAATCCACCACAAGTTTTTACAGAACTAATGTTCCAAAACTAATTCATTTTTTGATGCACAAATTTAGAAATGGAAGATGTGGACACTCAAAACTCACACCTCTCAAAATTATAAAATATATTTGTGGAGGTTCACTCTTTCACCTACAAAAAGTGAAAATCTTAGAGTTTGAAAAGAGATCTCAGCTTAAAATCCCAATCCCAAGTGAACAAGAATCAAGAGGTCTTTTTAATGGGTTTTTCTATGCCTATGGGATGGTAGGAATATAATGTCCAAGAGAGAGAATAAGAGGGTTAAAATACCAACATAGAAAAATTAATGCACATTTTTTTTGAAATAAAACATGGAAGGAAAAGAAAACACATATTTACAAGGGAATGATTGTGTGAAAAAAATACATGATAGATGATGAAAATATGAAGGTAATGAGGAGATGAAATATTTACAAAACACATAACTTCTTCCAATAAGAATATAATGCAAGTGTTCTTTTTTTTCTTCTCCTTTTTTTCCCTTGTTTTTTCGAAAGTTGAACTTTGAAAAGATCTCAAACTCATAACCCAACCCATGATTGATATCCTCATAACACTAATTTTAATAGTTATAATAAGATCAAAGGTTGAGGAAGAGCGATTTTTGTCCTACCCAAGACACAACCCATTTTTCATTTTTTTTTGATATTTTTTTTTATTTTTTTTCATAATTTGTTTGAACACTTGTCAATAACATTTACAAAATTACATAAATGGAAGTTCATTACATTCCCCAAAACACACTTAATGACAACCTCTACCCCACACTGAAATGGATTCTTTTCCTCAAGCATATGATAACTCGTTTAAAATCAATAATAGGATACCCAAACAATGAAATCCATTCCCCCACACTTAAATTTCAAAAAAAAATTATGCAATGAAAATCCATGTTGATATTGTGTGGGAAAAGGTATTGGGCTTGTAATGTGTCTATCGAAGAAATGGTTTTCATAGGCTCGAAGGGGCTTTCAAAAAGAGGATTAATGTAAGGGAAATGGGAGGTTATTTGGCTATTGTGATTCTCATGTGGTTCAAAAAATTCCTCTATCATATTAATACACACTAAGGTAGTAAATTCAGCTTGAAGGTCCACAAACTCAAGAATCGCAAATGTGGGTGAAAACACACATTTTGAAAAGATGGCCATAAGTGTCCTTGGCATGAATGAAAATGTTGTTCCTCACGGTTCTGGAAAAGCATTTTCCAAATCAAAAATTGAGCATTCAAATTGTTTTGGTGTTGAAACAAAATTATTTATCCAAAGTCATAATGAAAATACAAAATTTTTTAGATGAAAACATGTCTGTTAACTCCCCAAAATGGTTGGACAAAATTTCAAAACTCGATGGTGAGTAAGCATGACTCTTTTTTTTTGTATTTTTTTAAGTAATTGTGTTTTTTTGTGGATTTTTTATGTTTTTATGGTTTATTTTTTAAAATACACACCCACACAAGAAAGAGAAAAACAAAGGGTTTGATGAAGAAATCGGTAAAAAAATGAAAGAGAGAAGAATAAGAAGAGATATAGAGAGAGGGAGAGAGGGAGAAGAAGAGTCAAAGGGAAAGAGGTGCCCCCTGGTTTGGATTTGGTGGGTTTCCATCTCCATCCAGTGGTGGGTATACTGTGGATCCAATGGAAGTTAATGTTATTACATGATTTCATGTCTTCTCATAGTGATGGTTCAACCGATGTCCATTTACCGTAAATGTCCTTTTAGTGGAGGGGTCTTGGACTTACACTGCACCAAATGGGTAAATATTAGTAATAACAAAGGGCCTTCCAAACGAGAATTAAGCTTACCTGGGTGAAGCTGAAATCAAGAATTGAAGAGCATTACCTTTTCACCTTCATGAAATACATTTATCAGGATGTGTTTGACATGGAGTACCTTAGCCTTCTCTTTGTACATATTAGAATTCTCATAGGTTTCAAGTCGAAGCTCCTTCAATTCATCCAATTGCAACAATATTTTTTCACCAGATTTTTCACAATCAAAATTACAGGTTTTCACAGCCCAAAAAGACTTATGTTGGATTTCAACTGGTAAGTGACATGCTTTACCAAAAACTATCCTAAAAGGAGACATCCCAGTGGGTGTTTTATAGGAAGTTCGATACGCCCAAAGGGCTTCACCAAGTCTCTCAGGCCTGTTTTTTATTGTGGGCTTAACAATTCACACAAGTACCCTTTTCACTTCTCTATTAGAGAGTTCAGCCAAGCTATTTGTTTGAGGGTGATATGCAGTTGAAGTTTTATGTACAACCCCATTCTTTTTCTGAAGAGGTTCCATGGTTCTATTACAAAAATGGGTTCCTATGTCACTAATCAAGGCACGCGGTGTGCCAAATCTTTGGAATATGTGGGTCTTTAGGAACTCACTAACAGTATGAGCATCATCCTTCCTAGTGGGTTTGGCCTCAACCCACCTTGAAACATAATTGACTGCAAGAAGAATGTATGAGAATCCATTGGAAGGGGGAAATGGTCCCATGAAATCGATGCCCCAAACATCGAAGATTTCACAAAAGATTAAAGGCTTTTGGGGCATTTCATTTCTTTTGGAGATTGTGCTGAACTTTTGGAAAGTGGGACATGATTGACAGAACTCATGTGAGTCCTTGAAGAGTGAAGGCCAGAAGAATCCAGAGTCTAGGACCATTTGGGAGGTCCTTTTTGGTCTAAAGTGGCCACCTCCAGGAAGTGAGTGAAAGAATTCTAAGATTGAAGAATGATCATTTTCTTCAACACATCTTCTAATTACCATATCTACCCCAGTTTTCCAAAGTTTACTTTCTTCCCAAAAATAGTATTTTGAATCACATTTCAACTTCATTTTTTGTTCTTTTGACAAATTTTCAATAAATACACCATAAACCAAGTAATTTACAATTGGGGCGTACCATGGTATTTTTGGAGTGAGAGATGAAAGGTGATTAGTGGGGAATTCAGGATCGATGATTTTAGATTGAGAAGAATTAGAAATTCTACTCAAGTGATCAGCCACAAGGTTTTCTTTTCCTGGTCTGTCTTTTATTTCAAGTTCAAATTCTTGGAGCATTAGGATCAATCTTATTAGCCGCAGTTTGGAATCACTTTTCTTGAGTAGGAACTTTATAGAAGAATGGTCTTTGAAGATGATGATTTTGGCACCTAAGAGATAGGACCAGAATTTATCTAAGGCAAAAACCACTGATATAAGTTACTATTCAGTGACAGTGTAGTGAGATTGATTTTTATCCAATGATTTTGAGGAATAATAGATGACATGAGGAATATTTTCTCTTCTTTGACCAAGAACAGCCCCAACATCTCTATCAAAATCCTCACACATTAACTCAAAGGGTAAGGACCAATCTGGGGGTTGGATTATTGGGGCAGATGTTAGAGAAGTTTTGAGTTCAACAAAGGCTCTCTTGCATACCTCATCGAAATGGAAAGTGACATCATTTTGGAGCAAACGAGTGAGTGGGAGGGAAATTTTACTGATGTTAAGGATGAATCTCCGATAGAAACCAGCATGACCGAGAAATGAACGGATGTCTCGAACAGAGTTGGCTTCAAGAAGTGATTGGATCACTTCAATTTTTGCAGGATCGACTTCAATACCATCTTTTTAAACTATGTGCCCTAGAACAATCCCATTTGCAACCATGAAGTGACATTTTTCAAAATTTAACACAAGGTTACACTTGACACACTTCTGAAGGACTAGAGAGAGTGAATTAAAACAAGATTCAAATGACTCACCATAAATGGTGAAGTCATCCATGAACACTTCCATGCAGTGTTCAATGAATTCAGAAAAGATACTCATCATACATCTCTGGAATGTTGCAGGACCATTGCAAAGTCCAAAAGGCATTCTTCTATATGCATATGTTCCAAAGGGGCATGTGAAAGTAGTCTTTTCTTGGTCCTGAGGTGAGATTGGGATTTGAAAATAGCTGGTGTATCCATCAAGAAAGAAATAGTGTGACTTTCCGGCTAATATTTCTAGCATTTGATGAAGGAATGGAAGTGGGTAGTGATCTTTTCATGTTTCAGCATTCAATTTTCGATAATCGATGCATACACGCCATTTTTTCTTCACGCGAGTTGTGACTACCTCTCCATGTTCATTTGTGAAAACAGTTATCCCACCCTTCTTAGGTACAACTTGAATTGGACTAACCCATTCATTATCAGAAATTGGGTAGATAATACCAGCTTGAAGAAGCATGGTGATCTCTTCCCTAATTACCCCAAGGATGAGTGGATTGAGTCTTCTTTGTGGTTGTCTAATTGGTTTAGATGATTCCTTAAGATGGATGTGATGCATGCAAAGGGCAGGGTTGATTCCTGGTATGTCATCTAGGGTCCAACCTAAGGCCTTTTTGTTTTCCTCTAACACCTGAACAAATTTGGACTCCTTGGTTTCAGTAAGGGTGGAAGAGATAATGACAGGATATGAGTGATCATGGAAGAGGAATTCATATTTCAGGTGTGCAAGAAGGGGTTTTAGATAAGTATCATCTGTCATTTGTGGTTTAGACATATCAGGAATGGATGTAGGGACTTCAGTTGCTTCAGATTCATTTTACTTAATATTGTCCAAGGTGGAGCAGTAGAGATCAGAGTTGATGTGGGATTCAAGAGAGTTTTCAAGTTCCTCTAGATTGATGGAGTCCATGAATGAGAGGTACACATCAACTTCAGCATTTATGAATTTTCTAATCATGGTGCAGATTTCAAAAGATACTTTATCATTATAACATGAAGAACATGGTGGATTGGGGTTCTATTGATTCTTAGAAGTGTCCTCAGAAGCATGGATTTGGAATGCAGAGTGATCCTCAAATGGGTATCGCATGGCTTGGAAAATGTTGAACAAGACCAGTTGGTCACCGAATTCCATGGATAAGATGCCTGAATGGACATCAATCTTAGTTCTCACAGTCATGAGGAATGGTCTTCCTAGAATTAGGGGAGATCGAGAAGAGTTTGTCTCACCTTCCATGTCAATGACATAGAAATCAGCAGGGAAGGTAAGATCATTGACTCAGACAAGGACATCTTTAATTATTCCCTCAGGACTGGCTGTAGTTCGATTGGCTAACTGAATGACAACACCTGTTGGATGTAATAGACCTAGACCAAGGTTGGAGAATATGGATTTGGGCATGACATTAATTGAGGCTCCTAGGTCTATGAGTGCATCATCAAAGTTCGAACATCCAATTTGGCATGGAACCATAAAGGTCCATGGATCTTTTCACTTTATTGGAATAGACTGCTGAGTGGAAACATTTTTGAAGGTCCTAGGTTGCCTTTTATGGGTACACAACTCCTTGAGAAACTTGGCATACTTAGGAATTTTTTTTATGGAATCTAAGAGGGGAATGTTGACTTCAACACATCTAAACATGTCGAGCATTTCAGGATCAGGTTCAAAGGACTTCCTTGTCTTAGAAACATCTTGAGGAAAAGGAATTGGGTTCCTAAGTGGAATGGAAGGAGGTGATGGAATGGATTCTGATTCCTTTTCAATTTTATTTTTCTTTTAATTTTCTAGGTCAACATTCAAAGGAGGGTTTGAGGATTTATCTTGAGGCATAGCAAGTTGCTTTCCTGATCTAAGTGTAATTGCACTTACATTACCCTTGGGGTTGGGTAATGGTTGAGCTGGGAGTTGGGAAGAATTTGATTGTTGTTGCTGGCTCAGGTGGGATGCAAGTTGACCTATTTGAGTTTCAATGTTTTTAAGGCTAGAACGGGTGAAGGAGGCAAGATATTCCACTGTACTTTCCCATGGTTGCTTAGAAGAAGAGGATTGTCCCGAATTGGGATTACCTTGAGTTTGGTTCATGGGAAAGCGATTGTATTGGTTTTGGAATTGGGAAGGCTCACTGGGATAATGGAATCTAGGAGGAGGATTGTTCCTTCAAGGTTGAGGGAGAAAAGGATAAGGTTGTTGGAAGTTACCAACACCTTGACCATATTGGAACTAGTTTGGGTTTTGAGGAGGTAATTGAGGGGGATGAGAAATGGGATTACCATACCTAATGCCTTGGTTATAGGAAGAAGAGAAGGGATTAGAGTGAGGTTGGTTGAAGTTTCTAACAAACTGAACTGATAGTTGAGGATTGGTGTTCCGCTGAGCATATGCCGCATTGACCTCCATTGGTCCAGATGAATCAGATTGATCCTCTTAAAGTTGTGGACATGTGTCAGTTGGATGAGATGGAGAGTTGTAGATTCCACAGTTTTTGACAGGTCCAGGAAACATTGATTGTGGAGAAGACGAGGTTGGGGATTTGGTAGCCACAGCTAGTTGTCGTACAAGACCTATACGTTCACTCATCCACTCAGTCATTTTGTTCGGTTCAATTGATTGATTGTCTTGGGCTTGTTTGACTTGAGCATGTGCTCGAGTATGGAATTGTTGTGTGTTTGCATCCATGTTACTTATGAGATCTCTTTCACCTGCAGTAGTTTTATCAATAAGAGAATCTTCACTTGCGGCATCAATGAGAGTTCTCTCCATAGCTAATAACCCCTCATAGAAGTATTGGATCAAGAGTTGGTCAGGGATTTAATGAAGAGGGAAGTTTTCAACAAGATTTTTGAACCTCTCCCTGTACTCATGGAGTGATTCACTTGGGAATTGACAGATACCACTTATTTCCTTTCAGATAGAAGCTGTACGAGAAGAAGGAAATAATTTCTCTAAGAATAGTTGCTTCATGTCATTCCATGTAGTTATGGAACCAGGAGTTAGGTAGTAGAGCGATGACTTAGAAGTGTTATCTAGGAAAAAATGGAATGCTCGGAGTTTTATTTGTTCTTCAGAATCCCCTTGAGGCTTCATGGTAGAGCACACTAATTGGAACTCTTTAAGGTGAAGATGTGGATCCTCACCGGCTAGCCCGTGGAAATAAAGAAGAAGATGAATCAAACCCGACTTGAGTTCGAAGTAAGACTCTATGTTTGGATATTTAATACCAAAAGGTTGGTAATTCATATCAGGGGCAGCAAGTTCTTTAAGTGTTTGTTCTCTAGGATTGGCCATATCTAATTCAATTGGTTGGACAAGGACCAGTTCTTGAATTATTTGATTATCTCTTATGTTCCTCCTAAGTTGGCAAAGTGTTCGCTAAATTTTAGGGTCAAACAAATACGAGGTAATGTTTGGGATGCTACGGGGCATTCATAGAGATTTTGGAAGAAAGAGTAAGACGGGTTTTTCTTTGTATTTTTTTTCAGTTTATGATTTTTTAGAGGAACACTGGTTTTTCTTTGTGTTTTTTTCAATTTTTTTAAGTTTTGTTTTTTTGGGTTTTTTTACAATAACCAGAAACTAATGACTACTTAAAGCATCATACCCAGCAACAACGCCATTTGAAATACATGGCCGATTGTCTCCTATTGACCGGTCATGGTTCCGGTGCTCTGCTAATGTGTATAGAAACACTTGGGTCGAATCCTCAGCGATGATAATTTGCAATAGTCATTTGTTTTTAGTTAATTGTATTCTGATTGGGGGGATTTGTTTGCAAAGCTTATGAAATAATTTATGTATGATGTTTGATTTAACAAATTGATAAAGATTGGGGTGAGTTCATTATTAGGGAGTTAATCTTGTGATATCCTTGAGCTTTGCTTTATATTGCATTTAAATTAACACCCACTTCACAAGTTGACGTCGATTGGAATTCCTAAGTGTTAAAGATTTAATCCAAGACTTAAATTAACTAGGATTCTAAAATCAATTAGCACTTTTTTATGGTAGTGTATTTATGGTTCCAATAATCCATGGAAACCACATGCTAAACAAAAGATGTCATTAATCCATGACATATTAAGTCCAACATACACAATGTTAAATTAACGAATACTCATCGATCAAGTACTCTCAATCACTTAACATCCTTAAATTTTTACTCACCCCAATGAGATATTTACTCATCCATTTGGGTGTTTAATATTCTGGTTATAATAATTATGATGATAAATTAATAATAGAAGAAAAAGAAATGGATTAGAAAAGAGTGGTACGTCGAACACACACACACAGACAATGATGATAATTAAAAAAAGATTTTTGATTGATTAAGGAATCAAAATAAGGGAAGGATATTTAACTGAATTTAAACTATTTTAAGAAAATTAATATTAAAATACAGATGGTGGAGGAGAATAAGATATATTGAAGAAGAAACTTGCATTAAAACAGAATTACAAAAGAAAGGACTTACAAAATTACAAAAACGAAGAACTCAAAAGTAAATGAAAACAAAGAGAGGAGGAAAGGTCTCTCAAGTGAAAACAAGAGTATGACATGTCCTCCCAAGCCTTTTTCAATAATTTGGTCGTGAAAATATGTTCTCCTCTCTTCTGAAATGCCAACCCCTCTCAAGGAGAGAAGGGGAGAGTATTTATAGCCGAAGGAGTGGACTGTTTACATTCTAGCAATACCCCTCCACTTGGCTCGTAGGTATGGACATCATTACAGCAGAATCTCGAGAAATCGCCCTCATCAAAGTTTTAGATAATAAATTTGGCCGACTACTCTCAAAACCTGGCGTCATTTGGACTTAAGTATCAAAATATATAGCCGGTTGATTAAACCAAGTAAAACTGTCCATTTCAATCCAGTCTTTTTGAAGTCCAGAATGTGAAAGGGTTTTTGAATATGAATATGCCTTCAAATATGAATGGGTTATTCAACAAATTAGGCCACATATATCTCCTCTTTCACACTGAAACATATCAGCTCTATTTGATGATTACATCATGAGATATATCATACATACTATACTGATTTTAATTCTCGTCCAGAATGGTGGGCTGGACTTCAATGCTTTAGTTGGGCCCCTTGTACTTGAATTTGGGCCTTGAAATATTTATCCAAGATGACATGTAGTTTCCCCCAAATTATGGTGGAGAGTTAATATTTTTCGAGTTCTGGATTGAGCCCAGTAAATCAATCTTCAAGGCTGGTCCAGTTTGTTCACAGATTCTTTGGTCTTGTTTGTGAGGACCATATGACCATTCAAATGGAAGACATGGCTCATGGTACCTTCTAATGAAATGTTGTATATTGAAAGTGGAATCCTAAAAAACTATAACCACACAATTTTGATCATTATAGTGATATTTATTATTAAGACATTAAACTGACTCCATTGGTCTACTTCTAAAAATGCTCAAAAATTATACTTAATATTAAAACATTAATATTTCACACAAATTATGAACATTTCATATAAAATCAGTAAATGGGGAATATAATAAGTAATGAAAATATTAATTACATCAACCACGTAGTTCAGGGGTACAATTTAACGTCTTGTAGGACGGGGATGGTGTAGGTGAACTGACGTGAATGTGGACCTTGGTCCAGGTGGGTGGTGGGCTAGGACCTCGTGGAGGCTTCCTACGTAGCATGCATTGACATGGACCCAAGACCACATCATTCAGGGTTAAAGTTTAACATCATGTAGGATGGGGATGGTGTCGGTGAACTGATGTGAATGCGAACCTTGGTCCAGGTGGTTGGTGGCCTTCAACCTCGTGGAGGCTTCCTACGTACCATGCCTTGACATGGATCAAATACCACGTAGTTCAAGAGTTTAGTTTAACATCATGAAGGACAGGGATGGTGTCGGTGAACCGACGTGAATGAGGACCTTGGTCTAGGTTGGTGGTGGTCTTGAACCTTGTGGAGGCTTCCTATGTACCATTCCTTGACATGGATCAAAGACCACGCAGTTCAGGGGTACAGTTTAACATCACGCAGGATGGGGATAGTGTCATTGTCGATTCTTACTCTAAGCCCATGCGAGTCATGGTTGGTGTGAAAAACAAGAGGAAACAAAGTCCTAACAACATCGTCAAGAAATATGCATCTGTGGGAAGTGAAGAGGATTCGGGCTTACGCTCTGAGGCAACCCAAGGTGTCAGTACTAACTCCATCATGGAGGCCCGTGGGTGAAAAAGCGTAGCGGGAGAGGGGCTTGGGACCGAAAGAAGGAGGAGCCTCATTCCCTATCATGCCCTCCACTAGCCTTGGCACCGAGGAAGAGATGAGGGGTAGGGGTGCTTCCTCCTACATGAAAATATGGGGGATTACTCCAAGGTGGCTTCCCTTCCCCTGTGGAAAAACACCACTCCCAGGAGGAAGATATCATCCCCTGTGGAGACCAGGGCGTGTGGAGAGTGTCCAAGGTGGGGGCACCCCGTGTGAGAGGCACATAGCGATGTCATAGTTTAATGTCGTTTGTTGAAGATGATAGTTCTTGGAAATTTAATGTCCTGAAACTCGGACGAGGTGGGTATACTCCACACCCCTAGGACTAACATAACTAGTACCCTCTGCTCCTTGTGGGAGGGAAGGCACCAGCAACGCCGTACTGAGGGGGTGTCACGGAGCGAACCATCCCGGGGTCAATGTTAGGGTGGCTATGTGATGAAGAAATATCCATTAGTGTGCCTATGAAAAGAAGCATTAAGTGAAGAAACGCTACAGGTGGTATCGTTAAGGAGACTTTGATGTCACATCGTGAAACATTAGAGGGTCGCACGAGAAAAGGAACTGCCAAGCAGAGGGGTCCATAGGCATAGGCCTTATGGAGCTCTATTGCTCTGTGTGGCGGAGGGCACTTGCGATGTGGTGTTCTTCGCGAAGTCGGGTGCCTTAGCCTTAGCATGGGGCATAGGTGAAAATGGGAAGTGCTTCGCGAAGTGTAAGGGCAATCGTGGAGCACGGTCTCATATAGAAAAGGTTCCTCGCATAGCAAGGTGTCTGGTAGCAATGTACTTCATGAAGTACAGTGATCCTGCCTTAGAAAATAGATCATGCGTACATGAAGGGTGTTTCGTGAAGAATAAATGCTCTTTGATGACCCAGGTCCCCTTGGGGATCCCCTTCCTTCACGAAAGCCATTATGATTCGTGAAAGGCATCCATCTCGAAAGAGGGGATCAAAACGAGGAAATGGGCAGGCACTTCGCGAATCGGTAGTACCTCACGCAGCTCATGGTTCACGGAGCGTAAGAATGCTTCGTGATTCAGGAGCTGAGAATATGAAAGGTCAGATTGTCCATCTCGAGAGCTTAAGGGGAGCCCAGTATTTATAGGCAAGAGGTGCCACAGAGCGGAGCTCACACGACGCAAGGAGGGGCTATGTAGGTTCACGGTGTGCTCGCAAACGTCCAATGGGTTCGCAGAGCATCCTACCTCCGTTGATTTGCGGAGGGTTCACGAACGTCAAATCTGTTCGCGGAGTGTCCCGCCTCCTCTGCATCGTGGTGGGTTCACGAACGTCAAATCCATTCGTGGAGCGTCCCGCCTCCTCTTCTTCGCGGCGGCCACAATTTTGGGGGGACTCTAAAAAGTGGCTTTACGAGGAAGTCTATGGGTCCGTCATGGGGCCTTTTCTTCATCCCAAATTTTGGCGCAAACAAATACCCCCCTCATACTTGGATCCTCATAGAGATCAAGGGTCGATGTTTGAGGGAAATCACTAAATGATTTGGTCGTCTGTGGTGCTGACTCGCGAAGAGGGCTCGCGAGGTAGATTGGGAATGTGGGGGCCGAGCGCGCTGTGAAGCTCCACGCAGACTAGATGCACCATGAAGCTCCAACAGTCATCGCCTATAAATAGGGGGTCTGCCCTCTGTTTTTTCCTTTCCTTTATCCGTGATTTTTTCATCTTGCGCTCTCGATTCCTGAAGCTCTGTGTACTCTGTGAGTGGTCTCTGCGAATTGAGGCTTCACGGCACAGAGCGAGTCCTCGACTACGCGTTTGGGCTCTGTGATCTTGCTTTGAACACCGAGGCAGTGCCCTATGAACAGTCTTCGCAAGAGAACTTTGCGAACGCGCTTTTCGGATGATCTTTGCAAACCATCCAACCAAATGACCATGTTCCAAAACCAAATGGCCCACCAAGAAGCTTCCCAGGGGGTCCTTGTGGATACCTCTCGGAGGGATGAAATGGAGAACATTCTGGGGCTGGGGGAGATTGTCCGGAGCCACTCAGACCATAGTTCTTTGATGGAGCTACTATTGGAGAGCCAGAAGAATTACCTGTTGTGAAGGAGGTTTCCTCTGTATGGCTTCGGTCTGAGGGATGACGTCTTCATCCCTACAGCAGGTAGGGATGAACTAGCTTACTAGTTCTAGAGCACGTCGTGCCAGCACCTATGGTCCAGGGCGCCTGATGGTCATGCCCAGGAGAAATTCATGCCGGTCACCGCCGATAGCATGTACAATTATCTGAACAATGTCGATTGGAAGCCATTGCAGCCAAAGACGTCCCCTCCCCTGTAACGAACAATCCTTAAGGAGACTCTGGGGAACCTGAAGAAGGGGTGGTCTGAGGAATGGGACCTGCACCAGGGAGGCAACTTTATGGATGATTGGGATTGGGCCTACAAGGTAGATGCCTCGTGTGAGGAGTTCGGGGTGGAGCTGAGAAGAGTGGGCCTGTTTGAGGCAGCTCGCGCATCCCAATTCCATATCTACTAGCTGAAGCAGCTAATTCCGGAGCTATTGAGCCGATGGTCACTAGGGACCAATACATTCCACCTGCATCACGGGGAGGTCGGAATCAGCCTATGGGACATTCATCAGATCTCGGGGGTACCAATATTGGGGAAAATGTATGATGAATTCCTCCTGGTCATGGGCACGTGGGAGGATCTGGAGTAGATGCAATGTCTGGAGATGGAATTGATGGAGATCATGCCCGGTGTGGACAAGGAGGCCATGACGGACGTCCACTTCAAGAACTAGTTCAAGATGTTTTTGAACTTCCCAGAAAACAGGCAGTTCCCGACGATGCCTCTAACTTTCCCAAAGGGTGCCCGAAGTAAGGAAAACACTTACTGGAGGTTGCTGGAGGATATGTAGTGGAAGAGATGGGGGTTCGGTGTTAGCACTGAATAACGGCCAATATTTAGGCTGGCAACAATCATCGTAGTTATCATCAGCGGTTGGATCCTACCGGTGAGGGATACAAACATGGGAGTGTGGCCAAGCACTTTCATCGTGGAATCCACATTGGCGATAGGAGGGTGGTTCAACCTGTGGATCCCAATGCTCACCAATTTGTACAAAATGTTGTGGCACATTAGTGAGGGGAAAATTCCACAGAGGGTATGCGGGCCGTTCCACCTCTTATATGGATAGATGGCGGCGCACATCAGTGGGATTTATGAGTATCTGAACCCCATCTTGCCACTAGGGTCGGACTTCTGTCCCTCGATCTTGAACGTGGCAGGGATCTTTCCAACTAAGCTAACAACACTATCGATTCTGAACCGGGTCCGGAGGGTGGAGGAATTCAATTTTCACCCATTCCCATTGCCGATAGGGGCCTTCAATGATGATGGATGGGAGACATAAGAGCATCGGTCCTACCACCTGGCCTTTTGAGGTGGATTCCGGGTGGCCAGGGTGGACCGAGAGAATCTCTGCAAGCCGTACACCCCACACCGATTCGCCTGGCAATTCTGGTGCTTGCAACGGCTTACCCCGCAGGTTTAACTGGGGGTGAACTACGAGGAGAACCCGTGTGTGATGAGGTAGATGTGGATCATGTTCACACGGGAGTACATGAAGATATGGAATGCACTGCCTCCTTCGACTATTGTACTTGGGTTGGTAAAAGAATACGCCCAGAGCTGGGAGGTAGCCTACCGAGGGGAGATGTTGAAGCGGCCAACCATCCTGGTTGGTGAGGGTGAGATTTCTCGATCTCGGGGCCGAGGACAAAAGGTGAAAAGGGAATCCCATAGTGGTGGGTTTTCTATAGCCGTGGCGCCCCCACCAGTTGAGGAGGGAGAAACGGTAGCAGATCCGGCAGCAGCCGCAGAGCCAATGGTCCCAGGAGAACAGAGTCATCCAGAGGTGCGGCCACTGAGGGGATTCTGTAGGATTTCTACCCAGGCCCTAGGGAAACGGTTGCACCACATGAACATTCCGGAGAATACTGTCATCCCGGAGGCCTGGGACATCTGGGAAGTCAACCGGAAATTCCTCAACCCATCCGTGTTATGGAAGCACCTCAACCACCTTGGGATGGACTTGATGGGAATTGGTCCCATTAGGGCTAGTTTTGCTGTATCGTAGGCAGAGGTGGTGCAATACATAGCTGAGCTGGAAGACATTATCCAATCTCGAGGCACCCTGTACCCTATGACAGACCGGGTCAAGGTGTTGTTCGGTAGTACAGTACCTCCGCAACTTTCATCCAATGACCTGAGTGAGCGCTTCCCCCCTGTCAGAAGAATCAGATGAGTCCTCCTGGGGATATGAGGCCGGTAGAGAGAGTCCACCGGAGGACGGTGAAGTCGGCCACCAATCCTTGGATCTTGAAGATTTCGCAGAGGCCCTCAAGGTAAAATCCCACGTTCCTTCTTCAGAGTCGGACCTTGGGTTACTCTGGATTCCTTATTAGAATTTGTACTGTGTAGGAGGACAATGAGAATAGACCTCATTCTCGCCCCTAAGCGGGTTCCGATGCGGGACCTTAAGGATCCACACCCGTGGCTGCACCAATTTCCATTTCTGGCGAGGTTGGGAGAGCCGAGGCGGCTGCCCTGGAGTCTCTGGATCTACCAACCATATACGGGGGCCGCATCTCGGGGTTCCGATGACATCAGCCCAAGAGTGAGAGGAGGGATTTGACCTCTGTAATTCTTTTCTACTAAAATCACAACTTCCATCCCCCGACCACGTTAACTGACATTCACATCCCCTTCTTGGCGTGTGTATTCCATCAATTGGCCTAGGCTGCTGTGGAGAAGTTGGTTGGGGTTTCTGGTAGCGCCCTTCCCAGGGGCATGCCAATGGTCATGGAGGTGGATATCCAACCTGACCGACCTACAACACTCTTGATTGCTGGTGGGGATGGTAGTGGGGCCACACTAGAGATTATCGAGGTAGGATCTGATGATGAGGATCAACCAGGTGATTCAGGCCTTGCCACGCCCGATCCGACGCTAGATGGGGACATGACCATAGAGTTCCTGGGGGAATTACCTGCATACAAACCTGCCAATCGTGCCGACTGGGACGAGACGACCTCTGATGAGGAGGATAGAAAAATACTCCATTTCCAATCGTCGAAGCTGATCACCCGCTTCATCAATAACACCCCCAAGAACTATGGTTGGATGAGATTGAAAGACTTCGCTCACGACTGCGGGAACTGTGTGCTGGGGGAGTGGATTCCCAACGCCCTCACATGCTCATCCAAGATAATATGGTGGAGAATATTCATGAGTATGATCATGGACTTGGCATGGGATGGCAACGAAGGAAGGCAGTGAACATCAGGAGGCTCCGGGTGACCGAAAACAAGGTTTAATGGTTGCAGCCCTGGGCGGATAAGCATTCCACATCTCTCGATGCACAACAGATCACACCGTTGGGATCCTCTCGAAAAGGCACACGAGATAGACTAATAACTTTTCCAAAACAGACACCTGGTGATAAAGATGGAAAAATCACCATCAACGCCCAAACGGCCCTCATGGGGCGTACACCACCATGTGGAATTACAGAGGGCACACCACACCAATGCGATGCCATAAGAAAAACACCCAACATCG
This sequence comes from Viscum album, assembly GCA_963277665.1. Taxonomy (NCBI): domain Eukaryota; kingdom Viridiplantae; phylum Streptophyta; class Magnoliopsida; order Santalales; family Viscaceae; genus Viscum; species Viscum album. Next base: position 1,795,475,737 of record OY728158.1, read on the forward strand.
ACTGCTCGCACTTCTCGAACAAACGTACGATGAAAAAGTTACAAAATGCTGCACGCAGCTCAAAAGACGGGCTGTGGGGCCCGTGCCTCAACTCCGGCTTCAATGCCAGAAACCACCCTGGGAAGCTCCGCCTCGGTGTTAGGGTCCCAACGCCACTGACTCTGCTAAAAACGAATGTCGGACGCGTCTGTGCCGTCCAAAACAACCCCCCCCCCCCCCCGAGAAAAAATCACATCCTCTTAATGGCGTGTCGCGCTACCGAGGCCCCTGTTTCTGGGACTAAAAACCCCCGAAACCATCTCAAAAACATCGTCTTGTCACGGGCTCTGCGCTGCCGCATATGGTGCTCAAAACGGATGTTGGTAGCCCGAAAGACGGGCGTCCAAACATTTTAAGGGGGGGGGGGACCCCCTTGGGCCGGACCGGCCCGGTCCGGCCGGTCCGCCCCGCTTCGGCCGGTCCGCTGGAACCATGGACCAGCCACCCGAGCCCCGGCCCAGCCAGAGCCACGGACCGCCGCACAGCGGTCCGCCATCCCACGAGACCTGTGCTGCGCGCGGGTCGCTCCACGGACTGGCCGACATGGCCGGTCTTTTTCCATGCGGAGACCCGCATGTGGCGGGTCTCGGTCTCCCTACAGGGGTCGCGCTCCGCGACTCCGCCTCGCCCGCACCGGTGAGGCGCCGCCCGGGCGGCCGGATGGAAGGCCTCCTCCACTACCATGCCTGAAGCCCGTGACCGTCCCCCTGCACCCCGCCGACCTCCGCTCGCCCAGCCGCAAGAAGCTGAAGCCCACGCCGCCGTCCGAAGCCCCCAACCCAGCCGAAAAAACTCAAAAACCTGCAAATTTTTGCGGTCGATTTTGAGCTACTCCGAACTCGTAAATAAATTCCTAAAAGTGAGATGGAAAGAGAAAACACTCTACTACGCATTCATAGGATTTTCTCGATAATTCGACGGAGGTTTGATACAAGAATTTGGGCTCAAAATAGGTGAGGGGAAATAAAATGAAAACGACGAATCCTACCTTGATGGGCTTCGCCCGAAGCTTCACCGCGATCCATCGGAGTCGCGCCTCACCGGAGCTGTCTTGCCGGAGGTTCCTCACTAGAGGAGGAGAGGGAAGAGGTAGAGGTCTCGCTAGGGGGTGGTAATGAGGGATAGGGGAGGGTTTGGTTTAAAAATAAAAATTAAATTAATTAAATTTTAATTAATTTAACCCTTAATTTTAACACGCATCCGAAACTCTCGAAGGGGTCGAGGTTAAGCCACCCCCAGGGAAAACACCACCTCCTAAGAACAACAGAGGTCTCAGAATTTGATTCTGAGCCTCCATTTGAAAGTTATAAATCTGAATGCCCAAAGCTGCCAAATTACGAAAATGCCCCTGGGGCCATTTTTCACAGACGACCCGCGCCAGCAAAACTTACACCCCTCTTAGGGTAAACGGCACGTTCCGGACTCAACGGTGCCCTCAGTTTTCCAATCCAAGCCACCGTTTAAGATATACCTGCATTTAACCATTAAACGAATAAATTAATTTATTTATTTATCCGTTTAACATTCCGAAAGCGAGCGAGGGGTCCAAACATCCCGCGCCGACAAGATTTATGTCGTTCCTAGGGTAAACACCCCATTAAGGACCAATTTGTACACTCGGATCTCTAATCCAGATTACTGTTTAGGAGTTATCGTATTTGTTTGGCTTTTCCAGTGTGAACACACTGAAAATTTAATTCCGGCCACTTCGGGGCTCGACATCGCACGCCGTCTGAAGGCGCTGTTCGGGAATATCATCAAAAATATTCCAAAGTCTTTCGAAGTAAAAACTGGGTTCTTAAATCATTCCATCCTTCAAGATATTCGTCACCGAAAAGAAACTCTAGGGAGCACCACATGGTACTAAGACCGCACCTGACTTTCCCATACCCAAAAGAACCCTCACACAGCTCTGCATCACCGCACACAGACCAAAGGATTGATCCGTTCACGCGAGGTCAGCCCTTCCCGATGTCGTGAACCCACTCCAGACTTTGGGGCTAGAGAAAGGTAGCAGGGAACCTCGTCATCCCTCTGCACGGCCTCAAATGGTCCGAAGGTCCTCGAGGGTAGCTCACCTCCCCGACCGAACCCTTACATCGCATGCCGCGACTGGAATCACCGCCCGCACCTGGAACAAGGCCCGATGATTCCCTCCTTCAAAATATCCATATGGTAGAACACCCAAGGATATCTGGTCACGCAAGGTTTCACCATCGATGTATCACAACCAAGACTCTCTTACACGCTCGGGAAGAGATGGAGTCGACACCATCAACTAAAGAAAAAGGTCCCATGCCTTTTACCTTACCAACACAGGGTTACACCCGACTCCCTGCGTCACCCTGGTAACACCCCAAACAAGGAGCATGGAAGAAAGCATTTAACACAATGATTCTAACAATTCTAATGCAAAATGGTAGAAGAGCTGTAGAGCGTACCTCTTATCACCTCATGTTATGCAGGATTGTAGACATCCAAGGCTCGCGACTGTCCTCGGTCACAACTATCAGCTCCTAGAGCTTGATGTGGACCGCCTAGTGGTGATGGGAAGACCTCTTAAAGTCGTCCCCCAATACCAGCTCCTCCCGCTCCTCTTCTAGCACCACCTCTATGGGAAATACTCCGATCACGGTGCTGCCTCCGTCGTGGTGGTGCACCTTCTGCCTGCCTGAAGCTCTCCGCATCTCGGGTCGGGCAGTCTCGTGCCAAGTGACCTCGCCCATCACAAGAATAGCACTGACTCTCTCTGGGCTGCACTGGTGCCCTCCAGTGCCATTGTGGTGTACGACCACATCCTTGAGTCCGGTTGTCAGAAATCCACCTATGTCGAGGTTCTTCTTCCCGAAGCCCACTAGCTGCGACAGACGTCTCGGCTCCAACGTGTCTGCTGCCACCACCGACTCCAAAATGTGACAGAAATCTCTCTGTCACCAGCACCTGCTCTAGCACCCCGACATATGTGAAAATTCCCAAGGGTACTATGATAGCACAAATATCTCGGCGGAGACCCTGCTCAAACTTCCGTGCTCGGAAGTTGTCGTCATGGACCCAGTCCGGGTAAAAGCGTGCACGGTCTGTGAAACTAGTCGCATACTCGGCCACCGTCATCCCTCCCTGCTGAAACTGCAAGAGCTCCTGAATCCAAATGGAGCGCAAGCAGGAGGGGAAAAACTTCTCATGGAACAACAACTGGACGTCGCCCCACGAAAGCGACGACTCGTCAACAAACTGAGTCACCAAACTCCACCAACGCCAAGCTGCTCCACAAAAAAGGTCGGCTACCAAAGCCACCATAAGATCTGTCGGCGTCTGCACAAGCCTAAAAAGGCGAACCACTGCCACTTGCCAAACCTATACTGCCTGAGGGTCTGGCTCACCACTGAACCTCAGCGGTCTCTGCCGATGGAACTCACAGAGCATGCTCAACCTGCGCTCAAGCCCCGCCTGATCTACTAAAGTTGTCTGCTGCACAATAGGTGGGGGTGATACTACATGCCCACCTGGAGAAACGGGCTCGCATGATGGGTCCTGGACTGAGGCCTCGTAGCTCACAGGGTCGTCGTCATGAACCAAAGCTTGTATCTTGGCTGGCAGTCTTCACGGAAAAATCCTGAATATTATCAAGGAGTGCCACGATCAGATGAGCATATATGTATATACCTATAACAACAACGATGGGGACCTGACTCAATAAATACATTCAAAGACTCAATCCTATGTGATGCACAAACCAAATTTTCCCTGCAACAAGCATCTCAACATGCCGAGTCGACAAGCGGGTTATCAAGGTCCTGGTGAATTGATACGTCGGCCGCTGCAACATCACTGGACTCCCGGGCCTGAGAGCCACTCTCGAGACACATTAACATTGTTTCCCTAAATCCCAACCAATTCCGTTTTATTTTAGGGACGTTCGAACAGCGTCCCAAGGAACTAACCTCCTCCGATACCACTTTGTCATGACCCGACCCTACCCGGGCTCGAGCCACAACTACCCCAAGCCCGCCTCCATAGGCCAGGGGCTGGCAACCAGCGCCAAAGGCACAAAAACTTGGGGAGGAATTTGCCTAAGCACCTGTACACACACACGTAGCACACTCAATGAAAAAGTGCAGAGTAAAAGAAAATACAAGCATAATAAAAGAGTAACTGCTATATATATACCACAAATGTGCATCGAACTCTGAACAGTACAAAGTACAAGCTGAAGATAAACTGAAAATAAAAGGGGAAAAACACATGCCCAACCAAAAAGTGCCACAACCCGGCAACAGGTAAAACAACAGTAAACAGCTGGAAGGGTTCCCCACCTGGAACCCGACTACGACCACTGCACGCAGTCCAAGCTCCAGAAATCCTATGCTCCACCGAAGTCATGACCAACTTCTCCATCCTCTGCAAGGTCCCACCAAGTGCGGGCAAAGCCCAGGAAGGGGTGAGTATAAAAATACTTAGTAGGATACCCCGAAGGCTCGAGGGAGAAACAAAGGAGGTAACGAAGGGTGAGCAGTAGAGCGAACAAAAAAGTAAAGGAGTACAACAAGGAGTGCAGTAAAGAGTATCAGTAGAGAGTCCAACTCAACCCAATAAGAGGAAAGAAGGTAGACTTTTCCAAAAAACAAGGAGCTGGAAATAGTGAGAAGATGAACTTCCCGTTGAGTCTTTACTACCTATAGCAGGAGATTAGACTCGTCCAACCATGAGATGCTAGACACGGAAAGCACAGGTCATACCCCGTGTGTCTTAGCCTCTCCTGGAAGGATAGTAACCAAACCCAAGGAGTGGGTACCAGAACAAGGTATATACAAATACACATGCTCAATAAGAAGCCCGAACAAGGTCGTAAGGGGATCTCCATTCCGTATCTCAGCCTAAGAAAAGTGAGTCGCCAACAGTCCCAGAAATAAACACCATCGATGCCCAGCATCCCGCACGTCTGCCTCGAACTACATGTCAAGGGATCAATCATCGCACCTTGACACTATCTACTTTGGGCGGAACTGACTCGCCCGCACGATTTTAGATCGCGTCACAAGAACACGTCTCAGTGGGGAGAGTGACCCTCGTACTTGAGAGTTCTAGGGAAAGTCAAACCACACCTCGTCACTTCCCTATAGTCTACAGGTCTTCTGAAAGTCAATGCTATCACAACACTGCCCCGTATAACCAAGGGTCCCACTCCGGTAACCATGGAGGAAATCCACAGGTTAGCCTAGTAGAAAGGACTGAGCCTAGAATGCCAACGGATGACCCACTGCACAGCCCTGCTAGAGGGTAATTCATAACCAGATATCGGGTGACCCACTGCCCAGCCCTGCTGGAGGGTAAACCCTAATACATCATCAGGCGACCCACTACCCAGCCCCGCTGGAGGGTAGACCTTAATACATCATCAGGAGACCCGCTACCCAGCCCCACTGGAGGGTAGACTTGGAATAAGTCGACAGGCGACCCACTACCCAACCGTGCTAGAGGGTAGACCTAGAATAGACAACGGGAGACCCACTTCCCAGCCCTGCTAGAGGGTAGACCCTAAGAGGTCGTCGGGTGACCCACTGCCAAGTCTCTGCTAGTGGGTAGACCCTAAGAGCATCAGGTGACCCACTACCCAGTCTCTACTAGAAGGCAAACCCTAGAATTCAGTGAGCAACCCACTGCCCAGCCCTACTGGAGGGTAAACCCGAAGAAGTCGATGAGTAACCCACTGCCCAGCCCCGCTGGAGGGTAGAACTCAGAACTGCTCTGGCCAACCGAACACACAGTGGGTAACGCGCAACCACCCACCTCTAGAGAAACTCACCAAAAATAGGTTTAGCGCCTGTTCCATCACTGGGTGTCACTAGCACCGCTACCGGCCGATCCATCGAGAACGGAACTATGGGGATACCACTCAACCCTGCTGGTCAAACAAATGAGCATAGAGGGACCCTCTACGTCGCGAGATGTCAAAGTACGTAAAGTAGAGCCCGACACGCACATGGGGACCACACAGCGTGTGGACCAATCTCAACACCAACCAAGCGTACAAACGTCCTCGGGTACAAACAAACACATGTACCTCCAAGGGTTCTCGTATACTCCCAGAGTATACCACGTTCCAGCCCAAAGGCTATCATGCACACAACACCCAACATCAACGCGAAGGTGTGATGTAACAACTCCACATCAAGGGCCCCGGCACGACCAACAAAATCTCGTGCATCATGTATATCACTCTCCCAAGAGTGCGTGATCACACACCAAGGGTCTGCTACAAACAAGGTAGGACGAACCACCACCGGAGCACCTTTCATGCTCCACATTTAATAAGATCATGCAAGAGGCTCCACACAACCAAACGGATCACACCATTGTAATCGCCGCAAAAAACACGCGAGATAGACTACTTACTCACCCGAAACGGTCAACCGGTGAAAAAGGTACTATTCACCGTAACCAAACCCATGTGGGGCCCACCCCAAGATCCCGAAACTGAACGAACAGATCACGCCACTACGATCCCCTCAGAAGAACACAAAGGATTGAGTACTCAATCGCCCAAAATGGACACCTGGTGAAAATGGCATTATACAACGTAGCCAGCCCAGGTGGGACCCACACCATGATCCCGAAAAAGGCCGGGCGAACTGTGCCATCGCAATGCTCTCGGAAAAACACGTCAAGAGCACTACTCACTTGAGCGCAACTGATACACAAGGAAAAAGATACATTCCAACTTACCGCGCACGGGCGGTACCACGCGGGACCCACACCCCTATCCCGAAGCGCTGCCAACAGATCACACTATTGCGATCCTCTCGAAAAGGCACAGGAGATGGACTAATCACTTGTCCAAAATGGACACCCGGTGATAAAGATGGAAAAATCACCGTCAACGCCCAAACGGCCCTAGTGGGGCTGGCACCACCATGCGGAATTACAGCGGGCAGACCGCGCCAACGCGATGCCCTCAGAAAAACACACAACATCGACTACTCGCACGCCCCGAACGGACGTCCGATGAAAATGTTACAAAACATTGCACGCAGCTCAAAAGAAGGTCTGTGGGGCCCGCACCTGAACTCTGACTTCAATTCCCGAAACCACCCTGGGATGCTCCGCCTCGGTGTCAGGGTCCCAACGCCACTGACGACGCTCAAAACGGACGTCGGACGCCTCCGTGTCGTCCAAAACAAAACCCCCCCCTGAGAAAAACGCACATCCTCTTAAAGGCGTGTCGCGCTACCGAGGCCACCGTTTTGGGGACTAAAAACCCCCGAAACCATCTCAAAAACTTCGTCCTGTCACGAGCTCTGCGCTGCCGCAGACGGCGCTAAAAAACGAATGCTCGTAGCCCGAAATACGGGCGTCCAAACATTTTAAGGGGGGGGGGACACCCTTGGGCCGGACCGGCCCGGTCCGGCCGGTCCGCCCCTATCGTGCCGGCCCGCTTCGGCCGGTCCGCTGGAACCGCGGCCCAGCCGCCTGGGGCCCAACCCAGCTGGACCTGCGGACCGCCGCACATCGGTCTGCCCTCCCACGAGTCACGCGCTGCACGCGGGTCGCTCCACCGACCGGCTGACATGGTCGGTTGTTTTCCATGTGAAGACCCGCCTGTGGCGGGTCTCTGTCTCCCCGTAGGGGTCGCGCGCCGCGACCCCACCTCACCCGCACTAGCACGACGCCGCTTGGCCGGCCGGATGGTCGGCCTCCTCCGCTACCGCGCCTGAAGCCCGCAGCCAACCGCCCTATGCCCCGCAACCTCCACTCGGCCTCCGCTCGCCCAGCCGCAAGAAGCTGAAGCCCACGTCGCCGTCCGAAGCCCCCAACCCAGCTGAAAAAACTCAGAAACTCGCAAATTTCAGCGGTCGATTGCGAGCTCCTCCAAACTCGAAATTAAATTCCAAAAAGTGCGATGGAACGTGAAAAAACTCTGCTATGCATTCATGGGATTTTCTCGATAATTCTACGGAGGTGTGATACAGGAATTTGGGCTCAAAATAATTCATGGAAAAGAAAATGAAAACGACGAATCCTACCTTGATGGGCTTCGCCCGATGTTTCGCCGCGATCAGTCGGATCCGCGCCTCGCCGGAGCTATCTCACCTGAGGTGCCTCGCTAGAGGAGGAGAGGGAAGAGGGAGAGGTCTCACCAGGGGGTGGAAATGAGGGAGAGGGGAGGGTTTGGTTTAAGAAGAAAAATTAAATTAATTAAATTTTAATTAATTTAACCCTTAATTTTAACCCGCATCCGAAACTCTCGACGGGGTTGAGGTTAAGCCTCCCCCAGGGTAAACACCTCCTCCTAAGCACAACCGATGTCTCAAAATTTGATCCCGATCCCCCGTTTAAAAGTTATAAAGATGAACGCCCAAAGCTTCCAAATTACGAAAACGCCCCTGAGGCCATTTTTCACAGACGACCCCCGCCGGCAAAACTTACACCCCTCCTAGGGTAAACAACACGTTATGGACTCAATGGTTCCCTCAGTCTTCCAATCCGAGCCACCTTTTATGATATACCTGTGTTTAACCATTAAACGAATAAATTAATTAATTAATTTATCCGTTTAACGCTCTGAAAGCGAGCGAGGGGTCCAAACATCCCGCACCGACAAGTTTTATGTCGTTCCTAAGGTAAAAACCCCATTCCGGACTCATTAGTACACTCAGATCTCTGCTCCAGATCACCTTTTAGGTGTTATCGCAATTTTTTTACATTTCCAGTGTGAACACACTGAAAATTTAATTCCGACCACTTCGGGGCTCGGCATAGCACGCCGTCTGAAGGTGCTGCTCTGGAATATCATCAAGAATATTCCAAAGTATTTCGAAGTAAAAACTGGGTTCTTAAGTGGCTTTAACTACGAATTTATCTCAAGTACAAAAAGTTTTTCATGTTTCAATATTAAGGATGTACATGTCAGATCAATCTCATGTTTTGAGTCCAGAGATAGTTCAGTAGGAAGATAATCTATATTATGATGAACAGCCAGTCAAAATTCTTGACCACATAGAGAAAGTGTTGCGGAATAAGGTGATTCATCAAGGAAATGTTCTATGGGAAAACTATATAGTGGAAGAGGCAACATGGGAATCTTAAAATGCAATGAGGGATAAATACCCCCACTTATTTGATAAGTAAATAAAATTGAGGGGATGCAATTTCAAAAAGGGGGGAAGGATGTAACATCCCAGGTAATTAATGAATATTTCATTTTTATATCTATGTCCATTTATGAATTAGATAGTGTTTTATAGTCTTTAAATTAGAATAAATCCAATCTTAAGCATAGAATACTCTAATATTTTTCAAAGATTATTTTAACACCTTTTGATGGAAAACCCTTTTTAAATATAAATTTTGAAAATTTTATAATAACTACTTATTAGAATAAACTTATTATTTAAAACAAAGACATTGAAATTTACTTAGGTTTAATTTTTTTTATTTTTCTCATAATGATCAATTTTTATGAATACTGAAAAATACTACATTTTAATTCAAAACAAATTTTTCATCTAATTTATTTATATAGTTAGATTGAAATTTTAATTGTTTTTAAAGTGTAATTTAATTATGTTTTTATAATTTAAAATAATTTTGTTCATTGGTTGTAATTTAATTTTTAAATTGGTTGTAAAAATAGGTCAATCCTTTGATATATTTTACTTCTTAAAAAACTCATCTTTGATTTTGACAACGGGAATTATTTTTAAATTAATTAATTCAATTATTGTGTTTGGAATTTGGTAAGATGGATTCCATATTTGAAATCATAAGGTCCAAATTGTGTAATTAAGACTCTAGTTTTTGGAAATGATGAATAGTAATTACAGTAATTATTTTTAATTACCGTGATTAATTAGTAAATATGGTAAAAGGGGTAAACAAAATAATGTTATAATAATATAAAATTACCGGAATATATGTCCTAATGCTATTTTTTGTGTCATGTCTGACCATGGACATACTTGGGCCAACTTATGGACCCCATGGAATGACATTAGTGTGATAGTGACCTTTTATCATAATATTTTTAAAGAAAGGGAAATATAACCAAAATATGTAATACCTAAGTAAAACTATTTTAATTTTGTTTATATAAATGATATCCTTGTCTATAAATATCCATTTGAAAGATAAAAATATTTCATAAATCAAGGTATTTTATTTTGAATTTTTAGAAATTAAATAAATAAATTTATTTATGACACAATGATGATGCAGTGTTTACCTCATTAATGAAAGATTTAAATAAATGATATTATAATTGTTAAAATAAATTTGTTTTGAGACATTGGATGATATAAAAGAATTTTATAGATGAATATGACATATCAAATTTATTTTAATGCTTTTATTTCTAAGTATTAAAGTTTTTATGCCTTTATGAAAAATCAACTACAAAATAGTGTCAAAATTGACATAAATGAGTTTTAAAAAAAATGTTATTTTATTAAATGTTATAATAGTCCTAAAAATCTAATATTATGAAAACTGACATATAATATATTACTAATCTCGTTAAGTATACAATTATGGGTCTATTGGAATTTTAAAGTAACTATTATGACCTTATATATTATAAATATAAAAGGACGTGGTAAGAATTATTAATTTTAACTAAGGGTTTAAATGAAAACATAAGGCAACTTATTTTACCTCCTATTGATTAAAGCCTACTGGTTGAGTATATTTCGACCCCTTATCATCTTATCCTCTAAATGTATCGTTTTAGATCCATTATAATTTGAAAATCATTTTATAATAAATTAATATTCCATGACTTTCTAAGAGTGCCCCTCCTCCCTCTTATAAATATCCCTCACCTATACCCCCTTACTCACACCTCTAAAGCCCCATGGATCGTCCAAAATCTACTCAAATTATCGCTAAACATCCATACACTCCTCATAGAAGCCTCACTTTGGGGATAAGTCTTTCCAAGAGAGCCTTTTCCTCAAATCAAAAGAAGTTACCCGATTTGGAGGTAATACCTTCTCTCAAAATCCTTCGTTGTATTTTCCTTATTAACTACCCATAATATTCTTATTTATTGTTTCCATAACAAAAATAGTATCATCATTATACAATGATGTTATTTCAAGAAGATGTTTCTATACACTTTCACACACCTCTATCAAATGGATAAAGAACATACTGTTTCTGTGGATGGCAAATTACTACCTCACAAATCGATGATTGTTCGATCTTATGATACCACCTTTCATGGTGGCCATTATGATGGAACTATATTTATATATGGTATATATGGTATTTATGTTTTCTATATTCTTCTGTATTTTATGTTTAAATCATATCATTATTCTTTTCATGTCGTGTAATTGCGATAATTTAATCTAAGGAATTGTGGACTACCGCCCCCTCAAGTGTTGTGACTCATTCGTGCAGTACATGGAATGTATAAATAATAAAATTAACGAACTTATGTAACCTATATAACATATATATATAATACTTTAATTATAATATATATATATATATATATATATTTCTCATTTAGTTTTAATTCTTTTAATATGACAAAGAAATGAAAGTAGCGTTAATGCACACATACGGCCTACCGTCTCCATGAACGGTGCATTTCATTTTTTATCTCAAAATGTTATGTAATAGTATAAAATGAATATATAGGGGATATATATGATATTTAAATCATTAATAACATTCTGGAGATGATGTACTTATAACTTCATGGACAATTCCCTTCAAACAAGTTTATTTTTGACTCATGTACTGAACATCGACAAAACCTATGATATGAACCCACATAATTAACTAATTATTATAACATGATAATATGTGATATTAATTGAATAATAAACTTTAAATGAAGTCCTTAATCAATTATAAATTTACCTATGTTTATTATTCAGGAATATAAATAACAAACGAGAACAAGTCGGACTTGAGGTAATGGAATTCGTATCAATCTCCTTTCATTGAGGCATACATCGATTTATATATGACCTTATTTTATTCTCTATATAATAAAACCTTTTTATTTTTAATTTCATTCAAAAAAATATTTTTATACAAATAATTTTACTAAATGGAAAAAGGGAATGTTTTTGTCTTATGTATGAGGCGACAACGACTTCTCCGACGTCGTGACCATTATTTGATTGTCTGCTTCCTCTACAAGAAATAATGTTTTTAAATGAAAAAGAAATACCATATTTTAATTTTCAATTATTTTTGTATTGAAAATGGTTTTGATAATGTTTTTATTATATCAATGTGTTGTATTTATATCTTGTGATTGATATTTGGAAGTGTTATTTTTCATTTATGCATGTTTTATGTGTTATAATTATGTTATTTTCTTGGGAATGTTTTATGAAGTCGGGTGGTTCTGTGATAAACTAAGGGAGGGTGAGCCTGAGATAGCACTCCAATGCATTAGGTAACATGATGTAGTTAAACTTTATGCTTTATCCAAAGAGATTTAGGGAATATACTGCGATGGGTATTCCAAACGTAACAATGAAGGTGACTCCCTACGTAAGAAATGTTATTAATGCCTCAAGTAAACTTTATGTCTTATGATTTCTATGAGTTATTCCTAAATCTTATGATTTCATGAGGTGTGTCAAAGTGAATATGTTTTATTAGTAACATATGATTTCATTGGTTTGTATGTATACATGGATTAATGTTTTCTTTCCGTATTTGTATATCCCCTACTGAGCTTTTTCTGCTCATCCCAAGTTTTTGAAATATTTTTCACAGGTCAAGGGAAAATTAAATGATATGATGATAGTGTCGAGGATATGTCAAGGAAGAAACCATGTTTTATTTTAAATATATTTCCTTTGATGGAAAAAAATGATTATTGTCTTTGATGTAACCACCTTGTTTATATGTGGAATGTAATGCGTGATTTATGATCTAATTATATAAAAATATAAACCTGAAAAGATCCTCAATGTGAATTCTTGAAATAAATCAAGATTAAATAATGTTTAAGGCTGGGGCCTTATATTTTGAATATTATTATATATTCCCATACATTATTATAATGTTTGATATTGGAATATGTACTGCATGGACTTTTTATTTATTAACAATTTTTCTGGATAATTAGATTGGATAGTTCATCATGGACACTAGTTTATGGTTGATATAGGGTTTTAATATATTATTTAAATCTATACTACTCTACAATCACCTCATTATGTGATTATTTAAATGAGTACCTCGATCATTAGTGAGAACTCTATGAATTCAAAACTAATAAAATATGTTCCTTTATATGAATTTAATCACCATATTGGTTGTGTCCATTGATATGGCCTCAATAGTGGTTGGGGTGGTGCCTAAGTGGTAAAATAGGTAATCTTGAATCCAAAAGACTAGGTTTTGTATAATGAAAATCCCATTTTGTGATTTATGATGCATGTGCTGACATAGGCACCGACATTGCGGCTGGTGATGCATGCAAGATGCAGACAGGTTGTGATGCGGGCATGACTCGGGTAGGTAGTGATATAGGCATAAGGCAAGATTCTTTGCCTTAGGCCTATGAGCTATGTAATGGATCTCCCTCTACATAGATAAAAATTGGTATTTTCATTCATAATAAAAAGAGGCTTTGTCCCTAACTTTAAAACCATTGATATAGCCTCACGTTACACCAATTTTGACATGTAATCTACACACTGCAGATTATATTTGATTTTAAAAGAGTTTGGAAACATTCATAAATTTTCTATAGGATTTATTTGTACTATAAATATCAATCTCAGAAGAAATATAAAATATATCTTGATATTATTTGAAACATTTGAGTCATAAATATTAATGGAAAGTGATCCTTTATTGTGGCTGCATTTAGCTTCTCATATTCCATACAAACTCTCCATCCATTGAATATCCTTGTAGAAATTAATTTCATATCTTCATTATTGATTATGATCATTCCTATCCCCCTGGTAAAAACATGTAATAGTTTTACTACTTCATCTTCTAAAATTATTCAGATTATTCGAACATCAAGGAGTTTTAAAACATTCTTCTTGAATACATTCATCATAGGTGGTGCATGTCTCCTTTACATTTTTTAGATTTTTTCCTTCATTCAACTATCTGTGTCTTATTTGAGAAAATTGTGTGGTTTAATGCCTTTTATATTTAAAATACCACAAGTAATTTCTTACTTCCTTTTCATGAAATCACATATCAACTATCCCTCTAAATCATTTTTTCAAATTTGTATTAATAATTGCATGAAAAGTGACGTTCCACCCATATATGATTACCAATGTTATTGTGGAAATAGATTCCACTCAATCATTTCTGGATCAATGATTAATGAGAAAAATTACAGGTGGGAATAAGTTGAAAAATGTTCATTCCACTAAAAAAATTCATATTATTTCTCATCATGAAAATATTATCTACCTAAATTTTCCCCCATGTCATCAAAAAGTTACATCATGTTTTCCTCCTCTATTTGTAGATTCATAATGATTGAAAGCTCTTAATTAGAAACATTATCATGTAAAGACTCTATTTAATTCATTACATCATATCCTTCATGTAACACCCCATGCTTCTACGGTACACTTCTCTTTGAATAATACAGTAGCGTGGGTTGTACGCAACTTCGAGTTCTAACACACCACAACCAATCAAACTAGCCGTTATGAATAGTAATACCAACTTTTTGAAATTTCATAAATTTTATCTTTCAAAATGGACTTCATTTTTGGATTCATAATATCAAAATTATATTAGGGTGAGTTTTTGGTATTTTTCTGAAAACATAAATTTTTTGATGAATAGTGAAAAACACTGAGTTATAGTTTAAAACCTAATTTTTTTAAATAATTATTTATTTTATTTAAATTTAATTAAGGTAAAAATAGATATGTAATAAATATAAATGTTTAATTTAAATCATTAGAGTTACTTTAGAATAATTTTAGATATATAAAAATTTTATTGAACTTTTCACCGTCTTTTACCCACCTCCTAGGAGAATTTACAAATTCACATAAAACATACTTTTACCACTTCTGTGAGTGGAATTTCAAAAATCCTAGAGACACAGTTAATATAAAGGAGTAAAATTGGGTTCAATAAGATAAAAATAATTTTTGGTGAATAGTAACTTCTTTTACCATGGTTAAAAGTAAATAGGATAATTAAGGGTAAAATGATATTAATATTACCCTAACACATGTCCTAATTCTATTAGAAAAGTATACCTAAACCAAAAAAAACCTTAGGAATTAAATATTATCATTTAGGTCCACTTGGATTAGATTAGAAAATTTATTATTATTTAATTCAAAGAAGTGTTAAAAGAGTTAAAATCAATGTTTAATTACTAAAAAAATTTTAATATAGGGTTATACATAAGATAAATTTGATTGTAAATATTCATTAGAAATATAAAATGATTTCCTAAATAAGTGTATTTTATTTATAATTTTTATACATTAAATGATTTAATTTATTTATGACACAATGGTGATGTAGTAATTACCTAATTAATGAAATATTAAAATAATTGATATTTTAAATATCCAAATAAATGTAATTTGAGACTTTTTATGAATTAAACTAATTTTGTAGGTTAATATGACATTTTTTATTGATTTAATTATGTTGTTTAGAAGTAATCATGCTGTTATGATTTTCAAAAAAAATCAAATACCAAATAGTGTCAAAATTGACATAAAAGAGTTTTAAAAAAAATATTATATTATTATTTGATATTCAATTCTTAAAAATCTAAGGTTTAGCCAAGAGACTTATATAAATATAGGTTTATCATTAATGAACCACTTGGGGTTCTCTTGGATGTATATGGTAACTTTATTAACTATATAATATAAAAATACAAGGAGACATGGTAAATGTCAAACTATTTAACTAAGAGTTAAATATAAATGATAAGGTTAATATAGTAACCCAAACCTGTCTAAAATATATTGGATGAAAGGATTTAGACCCATCCCCACATTAGACTATGAATAATTTACTATGGAGCCATTATAAACAGAATATGAATTTATTATAAATTAATACTTTATGTTTTTCCTAAAGAGCCCCTCCTCCCCCTTATAAAAGGACACCACTTCTAACCGATTATTCATACCTTCAAAGCCTTTTGGATTGGGAAAACTCTGCCCAAATACCCTCTCAACTATCCTACATTAATTCTAAAGGCCTTACTTTAGTCATAAATCCAACCTATGGATCCATTTTGATCAAATCAAAAGGAAGAACCTGAAGAAGAGGTAATGTTTTCACCACCCTTTTTCAAGTTCCTTTCTTCTTCAACATCTTATTTATTTTTTGTTTCCATTATAAAATAATAAATCCCATATCTTCTATATACTGTGATGTTATTATATATATGGTACAACCATATTCAGTATTCTATCCATCCTTTGAATGACATGTCACCATACGTGTGTACGTACGGACTACCGTCTCCACGTCGTGGTGTAATTGTTATTCAATACATTATTATATTTATGGGTATAATATTGATGTACAATGCATGTAAATAATAAATATAACATGATAATGATTCTGTATATATGATATACCATCCAATTATATATTATTTTAATATCAAACGAATGATATTGTCGCTCGTGCGTACGTACGAACTACCGTCTCCACGAACACAATGAGATTCATTCCCCATTGTATCCATTCAAGTCTAATTCTCATTTTATGAATAGAAAAATTTTTAAGGGATTGATATCATTCTGTATAAGAATAATATACAACCTATCCATAACAAACACTGCTTATGTATCAAAACATATAAAATAAAATGAGTAAGTTAATGACAGAAATGAAGATAATACTAAGATATTATTAACAAAGCAATGTTAAAAGATCATATATGATATAATATAAATGTATAAGATTCATGTTTAATTTAATAACAATTATATCACCATTATACAGGAGGTTAACCTACCCTCAACCAAGGAAAAGTACAAGGTAAGGGTTTATTTCACAATCTCTTCATTATCCGAGGTTGTTTATACATAATTATCTATTGGGACCTCTTTATCATCCACATCCATGTTTCTTAAAATGTATTTCAAAAAATTCTTACTATTTTACAGAATATGGGTTAAAGTCATTTATACACTTGTTTGACTTTTTATAAGATGTTTATAAAGGAATCTTTCTGCCGTTTTCCAAACAAGGACCTTTTAACCTTTTCGACAAAATTAAGGTAAAAATGTCTTTTTTTAACCTATACGGCGGGTGTGGCTAGTTTATACCGTTATGAACTCATCGAAGCTTCCCACACACGCTGATAAGAATATTTTCAAAGTAAAAGTTTTATTTTATAATTATGTGACTCTTAAATTATTTGAAAATAGAAAGAGATTTTTCTCTAAAAAGAGTTTTGATTTCATCTATGTCAACATCCTTTGATGGATTTTAAGTTTATTTGGAGTTGATTTATTATGATACAAAACATCCATATTATATTGAATGTTTTGTGATATGTTTGACTTTGGATGTGCTATTTTTATACCATTCATGATTTATGTTAAAGTATGACATTTTGTATGCTAGTTTTAATATGAATGTTTATGATATGTTTAAACATTTTCATATGAGGAATGTATTGGACTTAGTAAGTGACGGGTGGACCCTACTATAGCTCCTCGATGCATCAGTAGTTCTCATGAGACGACTAGATGTGGAATTGGATGAGTCCCTTTCCCAATTTGATTTATGGTTTTCTCCAAGGCCTTAATCATAGTTAGATATATTGGCCAAGGCCTTGAAAAAATGTTTCATAATGTCCGATATTATACATTCCCTCATTATGGAAATAATATTGATGGATTATGTGTTCATTCAACTAGTAGAATACCCATTATTATTTTTTTATTATGGCATTATTTACTCATCTCATATTCTTTCCATAAATGTATTCTTGTTTATTATTGGTAAAGGCAGGTGGTTTTAATTATTTACCTTGCATAATATTTATGTCATTTTCCACTATATTACTTACCCTTACTAAGCGTTTGAGCTCACCCCTTTCTTATGTTTCATTTTCCTAGGATATGAAGAAGTTAGTTATGAGTGACATGCAGGTACAATCTAGGAGTCTTGGATGTTTCTAATGAAATACATTTTTTTTGTTTTTCTTTTCAAGCTGTAATGATGAACTTATGTATGAATATTGTTTCCAATAATACTAAACTGATCGGTCTTTAGAGAAATGATTTCCTTGTGATCATTCCAATGTTTTGTAATAATGCACTGACTCTGGGTAACTAGGGTCTGGGCGGTACAATTGGTATCAGAGGAAGTTTAGTACAAACCTTGGAAAATAGATTTAGATAAACTCTTATTAGAGCACATAGACCTAAGATGGACTTTGAGGATAAATATAGAAGAACATCCTAGTATTTTGGTATTGTAGAAATTTTGCGAGTTTTCCGACCAATACATCCCTATATGGATATGAGCAGGTAGAGGTGTCTCTATCACAGATGTACCTAGGGGTAAATCCCGAAAACACCGCTTTGAGCTAGACTCAAACGGGAACTGGTGCATGACAATGGGCCTTACTGCACTCTTGGTTACAACAATCCTGGGAGATATGCTTAGGATAATTATAATTTTCATTACAAACCATTATGAAGGATTTATGAGTATATACTTCCTCAAAGAAAACATTTTTATGATTATGGATTATATCCATAAATAGTTAAATTTATGTTAACTGTTTTACAAATATGGCATTATGTATTTTGATTCATAAATTGATCTAGTTTATCCTATTTTGTAGAAATAGTGCCTAGTGGATGAAATGTAATATATATCAACGGATTCACTCTATGTAGTGATTTCCCTCCTGCTCAAGATAATTATAGTGGAGCCGGTGATGCAATTGGTGCTGATCAGCTAATCACCATATTGGGACAACTCACTGAGGTTATGAATAATAACCTTACCCATATAGAGCACCCAGATTCGCAGTGTGGAAGATCAATGTTAGATCACTTCATGAGGCAACAACCACAAACATTCAATTGGAGTAAAAATCCATTAGTAGCTAAGCTATGGATACATTCCATAGAGAAAATATTCCACGCCTTAGGGAGTAGTGAAAGGGAAAAAGTTATCATGGCAGTTTACCGCCTCACTAGAGATGCTGATCGATGGTGGTCATTGATTCAAAACACAAAGGAAGTTGATTAAGTATCAAATATGGAATGGATGGAGTTCAAAGAGATTTTTTTAGAAAAATACTTTCCTCGTGACCATCGAGCAGATATGGAAAGGCAATTTCTAAGTCTGAGCCAAAAGGAGGATGAGAATTTCGAAATATTTGAGGCTAAATTTACAAGGTTAGTGAGGCATGTTGCAGATTATATATGTAACCCATGATGTATGATTGATCGTTTATTTGATGGGTTAAAACCATTTCTCCACTGAGAATTAACATCACCATCCTTCTCATCATAGGAAGATATTGTATCGTGTGCTATCAAGACAGAAAAGGAATTATCTAAGTCTTATGACTTTAAATCAAAGCAAGAGAAGAATAGATCTGCTGAACACTTTGGGAAAGGAAATAATGAAACATAGAAGAAGGTAAGAATTGTATTTCCACCCTGTGATAATTGTAGAAGGAAGCACCCTGGTTCCTATCTAAAAGGAAAATGAGTTTGCTACAAATGTGAACAAAAAGGTCATCTAGCTGGTGATTGTAAAGGAAAGAAAGACGCAAAAATTTTCAATGCTAAAATTGCAGAGATATGGGACATTACGCAATTGAATGTCCTAGGCGTCAGGTAAACTTAGCTCAGAAAAGGCCAAGGGATCAAGGTCAAGATTATGTTATCACTACTGTTGTGGTAGAATCTTCGAAAGACGTGGTGGCAGGTAATATAATGGTTTCCTCAAGTTTAGAAAATGCATTATTTGATTCTGGATCATCACATTGTTTCATATCTTCACAGTTTTCTAAGAAACTTAGATATTTCCAATTTGATTTAATAAGGGATTTTTCTGTTAAAACTCTTAAGGGAAGTGTCATTGCTACAATGTTCTGTGGATCCGTCCCCATTAGGGCATATAAATTTTCTTTAACTGTTGATCTCATCATCATACCCATGATTGAAATTGATATAATCCTTGGTATGTATTGGCTTTTGGACCATGATTCAAAGATTTATTGTAAGAAGAAAGAGGATACAATTTTTGATGATAATGATAAAGAATACCTTATCTTTAGAGAAGAATCATCACCACCTGATTCTTATCTAGATTTACCCACAGTAGCTCAACTAAATTCAATTATCAGGTAGGAAGAGAATGAAATAACTATGGGTAAGGAAAGTATTATTCAAATATAGGATGTACCTATTGTGAGAGAATATGTTTCTATGTTTCCAGATGATTTACCTGTACATCCTCCTGAATGATAAATTGGGTTTTCCATTGAATTAATTCCTTTTTCAAGGCCTATATCGAAGACCCCTTATAGAATGGCCACTGTGGAATTAGTTGAACTAATGAAACACTTAGAGTAATTGAGTAATAATGGATTTATTCACCCTAGTGTTTCTCCATGGGGAGCCCCTGTCCTTTTTGTTATGAAGAAAGATGGATCTATGAGGTTATGTATCGACTACAGGAAAATAAATGCTATAACAATAAAGAACAAGTATCCCCTACCTCTCATTGATGATTTATTTGACCAACTGCATGGAGCTCAATAATTTTCAAATATTGACCTTCCATTTGGATACCATCAGTTGTGTGTGAAGAAGGAAGACATTCCGAAGACAGCATTTCGAACTAGGTATAGGCATTACGAGTTTATAGTAATGCCTTTTGGATTGAATAATGCACCCTCTGTATTCATAGATCTAATGAATAGAGTTTTCAAGGAATATCTCGATGATTTTGTGGTGTTATTTTTTGATGATATATTGGTAAATTACAAAATCTATGAAGATCATGAAAATCACTTGCGCATTATCCTGAAGACTCTTCGAAGACATGAATTATATGGTAAGTTTAGCAAGTGTGAATTATGGCTTCAAGAGATTTCATTTCTTGGAAATATTGTCTCCAAATATGGAATCTATGTTGATTCTTCTAAGACTAAGGCAATCCAAGAATGGACCGCACTGACAAGTATAACTGAGGTACGCAGTTTTATTGGTTTAGCACGTTATTATCGGCATTTTGTCCAGAATGTTTCCCGATTGGCTAACCCGTTATTGAAGCTCACAGGTAAAAGAGTTAAATTTGTTTGGAGAAAAGATTGTGAAGAATATTGTGAATAACTGAAGAGAAGATTAGTCAATGCTCTTATATTGACTCTACCATCGGGGAAAATGGGTTTGTTATTTATAGTGATGCATCGAAGAAAGGAATTGGTTGTGTCCTTTTGCAGAATGATAGAGTTATTGCCTATGCATCACGACAGCTGAAAATTCATGAGAAAAACTATCCTACTCGTGATCTTGAGTTAGCTGCTGTAATATTTTCATTGAAGTTATGGAGACATTATCTATATGGTAAAAAATGTGACATTTATACTGTTCACAAGAGTTTGAAGTATATTTTCTCATAGAAATAACTCAATATGAGGAAAAGAAGATGGCTTTAACAACTCAAGGATTATGATTTCATGATACACTACCACACAGGGAAGGAAAATAAGGTGGCAGATGCTTTGAGGAGAAAAGATCATGGAGTTTTGAACATGATGAGATTTGAAAAGGATCCCATATACATGGATCTATTAAATATGGATATTGGAATCACCATAGAAGGTGAAACATCAATACATTTTCAAATGGTTTCCAAACCATCTTTACTAGAAAGGATAAGGAGTTCTCAGACCGGTGATGAAGAGTCTCAAAAGATGATTAAAGTTGTGAATTATGGGAGATTGAGTGACTTTGTGTATGAAGATGGAATTTTGATGTTTGGGAAGAGACTTAGTGTTCCCAATATACCTGATCTAAAAAGAGAATTTTTGGATGACGCTCATAGTTCCAATTTCTCTATACACCCTGGGAGCACCAAAATGTATAGAGATTTAAAGGGAAATTTTTGGTTGGACAACATGAAGAGGGAGATTGATTATTTTGTGTCAAGATGTATGGTATGTCAACAAGTAAAAGATGGGAGGGAACAGCCTGGAGGAGTCTTGCAACCTCTTCCCACACCTGAGTGGAAATGGGATAATATCAAGATGGACTTTGTCACGGGACTACAAAATACTCCTAGAAGGAACGATGCAATATGGGTCATTGTTGATCGTATTACTAGGTCATCACATTTTCTTTCTATAAAGGAAGATTTGCCACTTGAATGTCTAGCAAGGATATATATTAATGATGTTGTGAGACTTCATGGAGTACCCCTATCAATTCTTTTTTATTGTGATCCCCGTTTTACTTCAAGATTCTAGAAGAGCCTTCAGAAGGCCTTGGATACTGAACTTTGTTTGAGCACTGCCTACCACCCACAAATAGATGGACAATCAAAATAGACTATTCATGCCTTAGAAGACATGTTGAGATCCGGCTCACATGACTTTCAGGGTATGTGGGATCAATATTTACCTCTGGTGGAATTTACCTATAACAATTTCCATTCATGTATTCAAATGGCACCATATGAATCGTTATATGGAAAGAGATGTCGCACACCAACCTGTTGGGATGAAATTGGTGAAAGAAAACTTGTTGGCCCAGAATTGGTGGAGGAAACGATGGAGAATGTGACGGTAATCCAAAACCACATCAAAGTAGCTCAAAGTAGGTAGAAGAGCTATGCTGACAACTGAAGGAAGGATTTGGAATATCAAGTAGGAGATCATATTTTCATGAAGGTATCTACATGGAAAGGAGTTATATGTTTCTCTATGAAAGGTAAATTGAGTCCTAGGTACATCGGACCATTCAAAATTCTAGAACGAATTGGGGCTATAGCTTATCATTTGGAAATGCCGCCAAGTCTCTCTAAAGATCACGATGTGTTCCATGTATCACTGTTGAGAAAATACATTCCTAACCCAACACATGTACTTATATACGAGGAATTAGAACTAGAACCCGATCTATCTTATTGCGCAGATCCCGTCAGGATTCTTGATACAAGAGAACAAGTAATGAGAAACCGGATGACTCGTCTAGTAAAAGTTCAATGGAGAAACCATAAGATGGAAGAGGCAACATGGGAACCCGAGGAACTTGTGATGAAGAACCACCCGAGTGTTTTCATGTGGTAGTATTCTAGAAATTTCGAGGAAGAAATTATTTAAAGGAGGTGATAATGTAACACCCCAATCTTATACGGTATGCTTCTCTTTGAATAATACAGTAGCGTGTGTTGTACACAACTTTGAGTTCTAACACACCACAACCAATTAATCTAGCTGTTATGAATAGTAATACCCACTTTTTGAAATTTTATAAATTTTATCTTTCAAAATGGACTTCATTTTTGGATTTGGAATATCGAAATTAGCTTGGGGTGAATTTTTGGTATTTTTATGAAAACAATAAATTTTTGATGAATAGTGAAAAACACTGAGTTATAGTCTAAAACCGAATTTTTATTTAAATAATTATTTATTTTGTTTAAATTTAATTATGGTCAAAATAGATACATAATACCTATATATGTTCAAAGTAATTCAATAGAGTTATTTTAGAATAATTATATATATGTAATTATTTTATTGAACTTTTCACCATCTTTTACCCACCTCCTAGGAGAATTTGAAAATTCACATAAAACATAATTTTACCGCTTCTATGAGTGGAATTTCAAAAATCTGAGAGACACTGTTAATATAAATGAGTAAACTTTGGTTCAATAAGATAAAAATAATTTTTGGTGAATAGTAACTTTTTACTTTTATTTACCACGGTTAAAAGTAAATAGGGCAATTAAGGGTAAAAATGATATTAATATTACCCTAACACATGTCCTAATTCTGTTTGACAAGTGTATCTCGACCAAAAACAACCTTATGAATAAAATATTATCATTTATGTCTACTTGGATTAGATTAGGACATTTATTATTATTTAATTCAAAGAAGAGTTAAAAGAGTAAAAATCAAAGTTAAATTACTAAAAAAATTAATATAGGGTTATACATAAGATATATTCGATTTTAAATATTAATTAGAAAGATAAAATTATTACCTACATAATGGTATTTTATTTATAATTTTTAGGCATTAAATAATTTAATTTATTTATGACACAATGGTGATGAAGTAATTACCAAATTAATGAAATATTAAAATAATTGACATTATAAATATCCAAATAAATGTAATTTGATACTTTTCATGAATTAAACTAATTTTATAGGTTAATATGACATTTTGGTATTGATTTAATTCTCTTTTTTCGAAGTAATCATGCTGTTATGATTTTCATAAAAATAAAATACAAAATAGTGTCAAAATTGACATAAAAGAGTTTTTAAAACAAATGTTATATTATTAATTGATATTCAATTCCTAAAAATCTTAGGATTATAAAAGAGAGTTATATAATGATAGGTGTATCATTAATGAACCCATTGGGTTCTCTTTGATGTATATAGTATGTTTATTAACTATATAATATAAAAATACAAAGAGACATGATAAATGTCAAACTATTTAACTAAGAGTTAAATATAAATGATAAGGTTAATATAGTGACCCAAACCAATCTAAAATCTACTGAATGAAAGGATTTAGACCCATACCCACCATAGACTTTGAATAATCCACTTTGGAGCCATTAAAAACCGAATTTGAATTTATTATAAATTAATACGTTAAGTTTTTCCTAAAGAGCCCCTCCTCCCCCTTATAAAAGGACATCACTTCTAACCAATTCTTCATACCTTCAAAGCCTTTTTGTTCGGCCAACCTCTAACCAAATACCCTCTCAACTATCCTCCCTTAATCCTAGAGGCCTTTCTTTAGTCAGAAATCCAACTTAAGGATCCCTTTTGATCAAATCAAAAGGAAGAACCCGAAGAGGAGATAATGTTTTCACCACCTTTTTTCAAGTTCCTTTCTTCTTCAACTTCATCTTTATTTATTGTTTCCATTCTAAAATAATAAATCCAGTATCTTCTACATACTGTGATGTTATTATAAATATTTTACAACCATATTCAGTATTCTATCCATCCTTGTAATGACATGTCACCATACGTGCGTATGTACGACCTACAGTCTCCATGTCGTGGTGTAATTGTTATTCAATACATTATTATTTGGAAGGGTATAATAATAATGTGTAATTCATATAAATAATAAATATAACATGATAATTATTATTTATATATGATATACCATCCAATTATATATTATTTTAATATCAAAATAATGATATTGTCGCTTGTGTGTACGTATGGACTACCATCTCCACGAACGTGATGAGATTCATTCCCCATCGTATCCATTCTAGTATAATTCTCATTTGATGATTAAAAATATTTTATAAGGACTTTATATAATTCTGGATATGAATAATATACATCTTATCCATAACAAACAAGGCTTATGTAACAAAACATATAAAATAAAATGAGTAAGTTAACACCAGAAACGACGATAATTCTAAGATATTATTTACAAAGCAATGTGAAAAGATCATATATGATATCATATTAATGTATTTGATTATTGTATAATTTAATTGAAATTATTTCACCATTATACAGGATGTTAACCTACCCTCAACAAAGTAAAAGTACAATGTAAGGGTTTATTTCACAATCTCTTCATTATCCGAGGTTGTTTATACATAATTATCTACTAGGACCTCTTTATCATCCACATCCATGTTTCTTAAAAATGTATTTCAAACAATTCTTACTATTTTACAGAATATGGGTTAATGTCATTTATAACCTTGTTTGAATTTTTATAATATGTTTATAAAGGAATCATTCCATCATTTTCCAAACAAGGTCCTTTTTAACCTTTTCGACAATACTAAGGTAAGAATGTCTTTTTTTAACTTATACGGTGGGTGAGGCTATTTTCTACCATTATAAACTCGTCGAAGATTCCCTTAAAAGCTTATAAGAATATTTTAAAAGTAAATGTTTTATTTTATAATTATGTGACACTTAAATGATTTCAAAATAGAAGGAGATATTTCTCAAAAACTAGTTTTGATTTCATCTATGTCAACATCCTTGGATGGATTTTAAGTTAATTTGGAGTTGATTTATTACGATACAAAACATCTATATTGTATTGAAGGTTTTGTGATATTTTTTTCTATGGATGTGCTATTTTGATACCATTCATGATTTATGGTTAAAGTATTGACATTTCATTTTCTAGTTTTAATACGAATGTTTATTATATGTTTAAACCTTTTCATACGAGGAATGTATTTGACTTAGTAAGTGACGGGTGGAGCCTGCTATAGCTCCTCGATGCATCGGTAGGTCTCATGAGACCACTAGACGTGGAATTGGCTGAGGCCCTTTCCCAGTTTGATTTATGGTTTTGGCCAAGGGCTTTATCATATTTAGACGTCTTGGCCTAGGCCTTGACAAAATGTTTCAGAATGTCCATAATTATACATTCCCTCATTATGGAAATAATATTGATGGTTCATGTGGTCATTCGACTAGTAGAATACCCATGATTATGTTTTTTATGGCATTATTTACTCAGATCACATTCTTGCCATAAAATTATTCTTGTTGATTATTGGTAAAGGCATGTGGTTTCAATTATTTACCATGCTTAATATTTATGCCATTTTCTACAGTATTACTTACCCTTACTAAGTGTTTGAGCTCACCCCTTTCTTATGTTTCATTTTCCCAGGATATGAAGAAGTTAGTTATGAGTGACCTACATGCATAATCTAGGAGGCTTGGATGTTTCTAATGAATTTTTTTTTATTTCTTTTCCTGCCGTATAGTTGAACTTATGTATGAATATTGTTTCCAATAAAACTAAACTGATCGGTCTTTCGAGACATGATTTCCTTGTGATAATGCCAATGTTATGTAATAATGCACCGACTCTAGGTAACTAGGGTCGGGGCGTTACACTTCATAACATCGAAGGAGATTGCTTTATCACCAACACAAAAAAATAAATCATTTGTATTAGAAATAAATTAAATCATTTCTGGTTTCTAAGAATGGTCTCCCAAGGGTAATTAGAACATCCACATTTTCTATTATGTCATAAATCAAAACTTTTGAAGTGAATATGAATCATCACACCTTGATAAAAAAATTATATGAATTCCATAAGGGTACTTCACCAAATGATTAGTATGATTGTGTAATACCCATGTCAGATTTGGATTTTCTAATACCATATTTTGAAACATGAATAGAGGAATTTGATTTACACAAACAACAAACTCACAAAGTGTATTCCTGAATGTCCACAATTCCATGGTGCTTGAAATCCAAGATAATCCTTGTTATTTCACCTTTGGGGGTATTTTTGGTGGTGTTGAGGTTTTTAGTAGAATATGGTGTGATGAGTATTTAAATCTATTCATCATTAGAGAAATAAAGCATCATATTCTATAGTGATCTAATCCCTGCTAAACGTATGAGGATCTATTGTGAATTAAATGACCACAAAATATACATGAATGATTACATTGTTCGAATCTGTGGAACACTCTACTGAAACCCAACATCGAGGATCATTTCATAAATATTCTAAGTCCGAAACCATTTAAATCATCCACACATGATTTAAGAGTCCATGAGAATAATTATCATCGAATTCTGGGGTCTAGCATGGAGCTACGATGAATCCTTTAGTGTATTAAAGATCAATTCGACTGAGTTCCTAGGATCCACAAAGAGTTTCTATGATTGATTGACTAAATAGTGTCATTCCACCTCTAGAATGTGGGATATATGAGAGAGAATCTCTCAATAAGGTGTAACGATCAATCTATGGAATGAGAGCACTTATCTTCTTATATAGTGGATGCTAAAATACCGATAAAGGGTTCCCCCACCCTCTTATATAAGACTCCAACAAAATAAGAAGTAAATGACATTTTATGATTAACTTTCGAAATCAAAATATCATTTATATTTGTATCAAATACTTATAATAAAAAATATATATTACATGATTAAACTGAGTCATTAACTCAACTATAATTCCCATAATATTAAAAAAACTATTAATAATAAAATAATAATAATTTATTTAATATTCTCCTTCTATCTACTTAATAAATTTAAATTATTTTAGTAAATAAATTCAACATAATTATTCAGTACTCGAATAATAATGAATTTATTTATTTATTGGTGATAAATAATGTATGGAAAATTCTTAGACCCCATTTTCGGAACCACAATTTCCTATAATCATATTATTTAGAATAGGGATGTCTCTTGAATACACTATTGTGTGTAACACTATAGACCCTTTTCTCAATATAAGTGAATACTATTCATAGAATTGGAGTGGATTTTTGAAACCCATCAAGGCCCCTGAAGAGATATAGAATAGTCATAGAAACAAAAACCTTTCAATGAACAAACTTTAATTAACATAATATTTTTTCCTCACAATATCACTAAAAGTTGGATGCACACCTTGTGTAGTCATCCATTTCTATTTTATTATTTATTGACCAAACTATACATATATACTTTTATTCTAAAATGGAAATTAATATATTAAATGTAATACGATCCTCATCAATCTGTCCTAAGATATTACTTCCAAAACTCAAAAGAGAAAAACAATATCTTGATCATTCAATCATTTCCATACTACCAAAGATGCACACAACAAGAGCTACCTCACCATGACTACAATGTCATGGATTTTTTCTTTTATCAATGTACACAATAAAATGGTACACATTGATAATTATCTCACTCAAGAGGCCAATACACATGTTCTAATATAAGAAATATCATTGACACCTCAATCATATGGTGTTCCTATTGGTGGGACTATCCTAATGATCTCATCTACAAGAAATCATCATGTGCAAACTTCATAACAATAAGTATCAATACTAATGATCCCCCACAACCTAATGATCACATATCATATCTTTCTTGTTAGTATAATCCATTTGAACCATAATACATAACTTTATGATTGCTATCATTTTATATCCATGTTCTCATTATATCTTGGGAACTGCTATAACCTTTTGATATGAAATATAATAAAATGAAATTACCATAAATATAGTTTCCAAAAAAGAATCTATGCAATTATAGTAATGTAAATATATGTATATATCATACCTTATAAATGTAATGGTAATAAAATTACATACATAATTTGGGAGTAGGGAACCCACTTTAAACACTTTCATATGCACTAGAATCATCTTCTAACAAATATCAACCCACTCTCTCTCATGTGAGAATAGTGCTTCTACTGAGGTATGGCTTTAATTAGGGGGTCTTACAATTTATCCACTATTGATACTCTAGTTACTATGAATTCACCCCTCTATGTGAAATTGATAAAGAGGTGAAACTTATGAAGTAAATTATTTTTCCTCTAGTGTGAACTAGGATCCTTAGAAAGCAACACTACTGCAGTGTTTTCACAATAAAATAGAACATGGGCTTCACTAATAAGCACAACACCAGTTTTGAGACAATGTTTCATATCCAAAACGTCACTTAGCCACATCAGAGGCCATGATATACTCATATTCTTCTTGAATTTTAGTGACCATAGGTTTCTTTGAGAGTCTCCATCTCAATGTACCGCAATTAAATAATGAGACACATCCGAAATGTGATTTCAGATAATCATGATTTTTCTAGAAACTAGAATCAGTGTATACACTTACTACTAGTTCCTCATTTTTTAATGCACTCAGAATATATATTTTGTATTACTCAAGTACTTCAGAATATTTTTTATAGATTTCCAATGCATCTCTCTTGGGTGAGCTTGATATTTATCCACCATTCTTAATGAAAAGGTAAAAATCAATCCTACTAAATAACATGTTATATATAGTAGATCCCACTATCTTAGAATATGTGATTTAATTCAATCATTCAATCACATCCTATGTTTATAGAAAAAGTTTTCAGGAGATATTGATACCATGTGACATTTGAATAAACCCTCACTTTTATTATTCTGTATTGTAAATTTGTATTACCTTTTCAATATATGTTCTTTGACATATCACAAGTAACATATGAGATCTATCTTGATAGATACTCAACCATAGAATATAGGTTCATTCAACTAATTCCTTTATGGATAATCATTAATATAACCAAGTCTTAATAGACCATATGACTTTCATTTCCCTTCCCATAATTAATATTTCATAAACATATAATTCTAGGAAAATTGTGGCATTCCAACTAACCTTCTTATAGACACCTAGCTCACTTTCTTTCCTAAAAACCCAAATTCTCTTATGGCCTCATAAAAATGACCATTCCATGATTTTGATGCCTGCATTAACCCATAAATGGATCTCTATAGATTGTATAATTTATTATCAATCGTTGAATTAATTAACCCTTCGGGTTGGGTCATATAGATATCTATAACCCACATCCCATTTAGAAAAGTTGTTTTGAAATCCATTTTCCCAATTTCATAAACATGGAAGGATATTATTGTAAGTAATAATCTGATAGATTTTACCATCTCTACTGGTGATAATGATTCATCATATACTATTCCTTGACATTTTCTAAAACACTTCTCTATCGATCATGCCTTCTAGGTATTGAATTTACCATCAATGTAAAACTTTTTCTTGAATTCACATTTTCACCCAATGGGTTTTACATCAGCTGGATTGTCTACCAAATTCCAAACCTGATTGTGGTATATAGAATTCATATTATAATTCACAACTTCTTTCAATTTAGAAGCATCTCTTCTATATAAAACCTCATTGTATGTTTAATGTTCATTATTCTCTAATTTTAATGTGTCACCTATCTCAGTGATAAGAAAACCATATCAATATGGTTATCTAATAAATAATGTTGACATATATTGCACTTGTGTCTGAGAAACATCTATATCTCCCACTTTCTCTTATGGAGATTGTTCATATACCTAATCTCGTGCATTAGGATCATCAACATCATCAAAGTAAATCATTTTCCCACTATTTACATTATAAATATCTTCCCTTTGTAGAAATATAGAATATCTCCCCAAAATCACCCATTTATCTAAAGGGTTATATATGTAATATCCTTTATTCTCTTTAGTATAACCTACAAAGATGTACTTTGTGCTTAAGGTTACTAATTTTTTCCTAGGTATTGTCTTTAAAAAATGATCACATCCACACACATGTATGTGTGATATATTGAGTTCATTTCCACACCATAAATCTTATGGAATCCCATATGTTACATTAGTTGGTACTCGGTTAAGGGTATACTCCATTTTATACAAAGAGTATCCCCAAAAGGCTAATGAAAGTGTTACCCAACTCATCATTAATTGGACCATATCAAGAAAGGCTTGATTCCTCCTTTAAATAACACTATTCAACAACGGTGTACAAGTAGGAATGATTTGGGATACTCTCCCACACACCCATAAGTTATTAATGAATTCTTGGTTAAGATATTCTTCACCTCTATCTGAGAGAAGTGATTTAATCTTCTTACCAAGATGGTTTTCTACTTCATGTTGGTATTCTGAAAACATATGAAAGGAATAACACTTATACTATATTTATTATATATACCCATATCTACTATAGTCATTAGTAAATGTAATGAAGTAAGAAAACTCATTTCCATAATGTGCATGAAATAGAATACATAAATAAGTATGAATCAATTCTAGTAAGTTAGTGGGTCTTACCCCTTTCATAGAGAAGGGTGATTGGGTCATTTTCCCTTTAAAACAAGCATGAAAAATATCCATCGCTTGTAACTTAGCTATGTCTAAATACCCTTCTTAATGTAATTTATATAAATGATAATCATTTACATGTAAATTGCTGATGTTACAGAGGGGGACATTATATGAGTCATGTTCATTGGTTTTTAATTGGTTATCAGGAGTGGGTTTTTAATTTCTGGTATATATAATACATTGGTAAGATTCACCATACCATAACATATGTTAACTTTATAAACAAGAAAACATTTATTTCCACACTTGAAGTGAAATATCATAGTTTACAAATATGATAGTGATATTATGTTTCAACTAACTAAACAAATATACTAAAAAATATTCAATACAAGAACCAAAACAATAGGAAATGTAATATGATAATAACTCACTGCCACAACTGCTAATTTTGTACCATTTGTTTCTTGAAGATCCACCAACAACTTTGAAATATTCTGGAATTACTACTAAAAAACATGCCTTTAACAGCACAAGCCTTTATCAGTGCTAGAAAAAAGTATTGAAAAAGGTTTCCTTTATCAGCACTAAAACAAGAACTGATAAAAGGTACCTTTTATCAGTTGTTTTTATGCTAACAAAAGGTACCCTTTAGCAACACTATATTTTTAGCGTTGATAAAGGATACCCTTTATCAGTGCTTTTTTAGCACTAATAAAGGGAACCCTTTATCAGTTCTTTTTTTAGCACTGATAAAGGATACCCTTTATCAGTGCTTTATTTGTAGCATTGATAAAGGGTACCCTTTATTAGTGGTTTGTTTTTTGAGCTAATAAAGGGATCCTTTTCAGTGTGTTTTTAGCACTGATAACGGTGTGGATAAAATGAAATAAATAAATGAGTTTATTAAAAAAATATTAAAAAAATTATTAATTAAGTAATTATTGATAAAAACGAATAAATTTATTATACTATATATAAATTACAAATACTAATAAATTGTATGTCTTAAATATATAAATATATTTAAAATGAAAATTAATCAAATAAAAATTAAAAAATAAATAAATTGCGAAAATATTAAACTTTTTATTAATTAAATAATTATTGACAATGTTATAAAATAGAATATATTAAATATATAGATATATATGACTGTATATAAATATGATTTATATAATACAAAATATTTATGATACATTAAAAAGTCATATATTTTGTGATGAAAGGTTTATAATTAAAAATTAATCTGATTTAAAAATACTAACTAATTGGATTGGCTAATCGATATAGTTGAATGTTGTTTGATTTTTCAATTTAACATCAATAAAATGTGTGTCATATTGATTTCATATATACATAATTAATGCATTTGAATATACAATGCACACACACAAATATTTAAGTAATTAAGGAAATCTTATATTGAAACACATACAATTGATATTTATGTAATTTATTACAATGTCAGTATTAATTTTATAATTTAATTATAACACGATACATTTAATATATCATGTTTTTAATCATAGTAAATTTTATTTAATTATTTTCAATTTTATTAGAGTTAGGTATTAATTAATTTTTAATATGTTTTATGTTTTTTATGTTTTTTTGGGAATTTAATCAATTTCTATTATAGATTATATATATATATATTTATTATTTTTTAATATTTTCAAAATTTACTCATCTTTATTTCAATATATATCCATATTTTTTTGTAATATACATTTAATTAATAAACAATATCGATTTTTTCAATATTGTTAGAGTGTACTCATTTTTAATTATTCAATTTCAATCATTTTTAACATTCATGCACTTAATATTAAATATTCATTAATAATGTTAAATATATATATTTTTTAAAAATATTTATAATAAAATATATTTATACATGTATATTTAATATATTTAAACATTAATATTTTAATAATTATAGATAAATAAATATTATTTTTTTAAAAAATATTTATATAATTATAAATAAATAATTATATACATTTAAATAATTATAAATTTTTTAATAAATTTATTTAAATAGTGAATATATTTTCTACATTTATATTTATATATATTTAAATAATTATAAAATTTATAATAAATTTGTTTAAATATTGAATATATTTACTATATTTATATGTATATGTACTTATTATATATATATAATTTTATAAATATATATAATGATATAAATATTTTTTTTAAAAAAAACTATTTATATAATTATAAAAAAAATATTTATATATTTAAATAATTATAAAATTATAATAAATATATATAATAAAGAATATATTTACTATATTGAAATTTAAATATATTTATTTAATATATATAATTATATAATTATATTTACAAAAAAATTACTTATAATTATAATTATAAATATTTTATCATAACTAAATTATGTAGCTCTGATAAAAGACATCTTTATCAGTGCTTTTTCAAAAGCACTGATAAAAGTGCCCCTATCTATTTAAAAAACCCTACCCAGTCGCAAACTCGTTGCAATTTCTGAAGCTTTTCACAGAAGCCACCCTCTGTCAGTGTTCCTCCTCGGTCAATCAAAGCTTGAATCCAGGCTCAAAAATTCCAAGGATCAAGTGATTCAAGGTTAGGATAAATTGAAGGCTCTAATGAATTCTTGGTTTCTGATATCTCTACTATCTCTCAAGCTTCTTCATTTTTAAAATGATTTTGTAGACCTGGACCTAGGGATATATTGATTAATTTCATACCACGCTCAAGTTGACGGTTAAAATTTATGATTGTATTTCTCATATCCAAAGAGCAATGAATATGTTAACATTTGAGAATAAGGATTAGAGGCAGGTCGTGCATGACTTCACCAATGGAAACTAGGTTGGATTTTGTCCCCTCTTTCTAACATGCTGATGAACAATGGGGACAAACAATGTTATATTTTTCCTCCAATAGATTTATGGTTTCAGTATGTTTTTATTGATGACTTTTCTGTTTTTACACCTAAAACAGATGTTGGGGTTTCTGTCGAGCTTATGTCTGGAGCTCATCCATTTTCTAATCCACATTATATGATGGATCTAAAGGAGAATTATAAGTTTACGTATTAGTTATAGTACATAGAGTCTAAGGGACTTATTCATCCTAGAACGTCCAATTAAGGATCCACAGTTTCATTTTCCATTATGAACGATTTATCATTGATATATTGTTTTAACCATAGGAAGATCGCTTATTGCATCAAATGTCCACAACCACCTAATTCTTTTTCATATAATACATTTCTAATTCTTTTTGACATTCATCTATGTTTTTAGGAAATTTTTACAATCCTTCATACAACCATTCGATTTGTAACATGCTCAATGGAGTTCATTCATTGGTTGAAATTCAGTATCCAATTTTACTTGTGAAGATTCGTCTCACTTTGAAACTATTTTTTTAAGAGTGGTCCATCTCCCATTTAACATAAAACCACTATATCTTCCATAATTACCATTATTTATCTAATTATGACTATAATTTTATAATATGTTCCCAGAATCACCATAGAACCCATAATGTCCATGAAAACGAATTTTTTTTTATAATTAATACTCTTCGTCTGCTTGGAAATAATTATTGTTTTCAACCTGTCTAGACATAATTCTTGAATCAATTTATCAACTATAAATTATAGATGTTTAAAACCCTTATGGTTATTAGGAATATTCTTTTCCTAATATTATTTATTCCATTAATAATTGGTTTTTAATTTAAATAATAATTTTGAGATGTTTTCAAATATTTGATATACCATTAAAATTAAATGTAATAATTATTTAGGTTGTTATATCACTTGTTCCAAAAAATAGAATGGAGGTTATCAAATTCTATAAATTTTGGAATAATTATTAGAAATTATTTTTAGGTATTCATTATTTTGGTTCTATATGTGTTGGTTCCACCCCTAGGAATCTCTAATTACCATCCATGTATATGAAATAACTCTTTATTTATTAATTTTTTTATCAATACATTTTTATATCTTCTAGTTGATTGAATGAGAGTTTATTATTCTTGATTATCATATTTGGGTTTCTTATTACTCCTTAATTGGGTATATTATATTTTCATTTGTTTAGAGGATTTAAGAAAGACTTGATGGATCATTTTAATAGAGTTAGTAATAGTCTTATTTAGAGGATTGAAAGTATTAAAAGTGGGATTTATCATACAAATTTTGAAATTGTAGAGGCCCCAAATATTCATATATCATAACATATCCCCACAGAGACCCCATGAATCAGAGATGAGAATGTTTATGCCTCCCCAAATCTCACCTTCAATAGGCTATGAGTTAATAACTAGTGTCAATGGTATAATTCTCAAAAATGAGAGGCATTACCCCTTTTTGAAAACACAATGTAGTACAAATTTCATCCTCATCAGATTTATCTCCCAAATAGTTATTGCAATTTGTTTCCTGAGACTCATCCCCAATCACTTTTATGATGCTTATACTACTCTGACCTATATTCATCCCTTGGATATATACTGCTCAGAGTATTTCAAACAACATAGGTGCATGTCCACAAGAGATGGAGAATGTTTATTAAACAACAAAATGAAATGATAAATTTTTGAAAGATGAGATGATGAGGAAGATAGTTTTATATAAATTTCCCTTATTAGAATTATCTATAACTTTCACCTTCGATAATTAATATCTTATGTGTATTTATTTATTTATCATACAAAATCAATATCTTATGAACCCAATATGATAGATATGAATCGAAAATGGATGCACACTAATCGTTTGAGAAAACAATTTAAAGATGGTGTTAAAGAGTTTATCAAGATTACAATAGATCATTAAGATGAGCCCTCTCAGATCCTTTGTTCATGTTTATATTGTTTTTATTCAACACAAATTCGTTTGGAATAGTTGGAAGAACATTTTATTTTTCATGGAATAGATCAGAGCTATAAATGTTGGACTAAACTTGGAGGAAAAAATATCGTGCACATAGATTGGGATGATACTGCAGTTTATGGATCATTTGATATGAATAATATTGTAAATAATGATTTAGATTGCATGGAAAAAACGAAAATGAAAATTGAAGAAGACCTTTTTGATATTCCAAAGTTGTTTGAGAAGTTAAATAGTTGTGCTAAGAGACCATTTTATATCGATTGTACTAAATATAGAACATTGTCAGCTATATTGATGTTATATAATTTGAAATCTGGTAGTGAATGGAGCGACACCAACATTATAGAACAACTTGGTCTCTTGAATGATATACTACCATAATAAACTGAACTATCATGTTGAACATATGGTGCAAAATGAATGCTA
The DNA here is from genome assembly GCA_963277665.1 of Viscum album. NCBI lineage: Eukaryota > Viridiplantae > Streptophyta > Magnoliopsida > Santalales > Viscaceae > Viscum > Viscum album. Next base: position 1,795,512,945 of record OY728158.1, read on the forward strand.
TGTTTAATGGGTATGATCTCTAAAAAAATTACATTCTTTTCAAAATGATTGCATGTTATTTCTCAAGGACTATGAATCACTCATAAAATACCCTTAGTGTAGCACATATTGATAAAAGAAAAATGACTCTAAGTCCTTAGAAATAAGTATGGAACATTCATATCCTACCACGGTTTAGAATACTCTATGGATTTTAAGAAACTGTGATACAATTGTCATGGAATGCAGATATAAGAATTAAAGATGGACACCTACATCATCGAACATATTATCTTCAGTGGAAGAAAATTGATTGTGAGTATCGTAAATTTGGAAATGATCTGAGAAACATTCATATTATATTATCTACAGATAGAATAAATCCTTTGGGTGTACAGAGTAGTACTCACAGTATATGGCATGTTAAGTTGATAAATTATTACATTACATCATGGTTATTCATGAAGCAAAAATACATTATGATTTCTCTTCTTATAGATGGACCAAAGAGACCCAATAATTATTTTTATGTCTATTTGGATCCATTAATCAATGATTAAAAATTGATGTGGTATATAGGTGTTAAAATGTTTGATGCTCATATAATTTAAGAATTCACATAGTGGGTCATTTTGTATGGGTTGATAAATGACATACCCACTTATGGAAATTTATCAGGATACAACATTAAAAGAATGTTGAGTTGTCCCATTTGTGAAAAACAAACACAGTCAGTTCTATTGAAACATTCCTCAAAGACTTTGTTTTTAGGGCATTGGTAAATTTTACCTCAATGACATAAAAACCGATCATGGACAACAACATTTGATGGGAATATTTAAAAAATGTACAAAACTGTCTCTAGTTATGGGTGATCAATTATTTGCTAAAGTAAAAGATATTGACACTATTTTCAGTAATCCATTTTTGTAAAATCTTATGAAATCAGATTGAAAAAATATATCAATTTTCATTGAATTGCTATATTTGAATTGTTTGTATATCAGATATATTTTTTGTCACTCATGTAGAAAAATATTTATTTGATATTGTTATTGGAACAATCATAAATGTTCAATGCCGGAGAAAATATGGAATCAAATCTATGTTGGATATGATTGATATAGGGATAAGGGAAGATTTGGCACTGATGAAGGCTAAAGAGTGGACTTTTCTTCCTTTAGAAGCTTACACTATATCCAGATAAGAAAAATTCCAATTTTTTATTTTCCTTTATAGTGAAAACGATCTATAAGGGTATTATTTAAATATAAAGAATGTCATGTAAATTACTAATTTGATGTTATAAAGACTAAAATCACATAAATTTCATGTTTTGATGCAAAATTTCATGTTTATTGCTCTAAGTTTCATTGAGCCTTAAAATTAATGGAATACCATAACCAGACTCTAATTATTTTCCAAATCTATATGTAGTAAAGTTATATACCCAATGAAGTTTTCAATCGTCAATAATGAGGTTGTAGTCATATTATGTGAATTAGAGATATTCTTCCCACAATCATTCTTTGATATAATGTTCCACCTGATGGTTCACTTAGTTGAGAGTTTAAATTATGCGGTCTTATCCATTACATATGTAGGTACCCCATTGAACGGTATATGAAGATTTTAAAAGGGAATTTCAAGAGTCAAATTCATCCAGAAGGTTTTATTTCAGAATGATATATTGTTGAAGTAGCTATTGAATTCAGTACAGATTACCTATCTAATGTTTACAGCATCGGCCTCCCAAAGTCTCTTCATAGTGGATGCCTTATGGGTGAAATGATTTTCGAAAGATATGATACAATTACCTTGACAGAGTGGGAGAAAGAACACCTTTACATTTTACATAATAGTTAATAATTTGATCCATACATTTAATCCCACCAAAAAATTCTTAGATATTTGAATCCATCAAGGACTGAAGGATGGATATCAAATACACATAATCAACAGTTTATAGGATGTTTCTGATATCAATTTTATATGGAGTTCTCTGAAAATCTGAATTCAAATGTGGAATGACTTTGATAGCTAGCTAGGGGACTAAATGAAAATTTTATATCTTATAGTAGTGTTGTAAATAATGGTTATACGTTCTATATAAAATAATATCATGACTATAGTATGATGCAAAATAGTGGTGTTATGCTAGTGGTGGAAGCGATTCACATATCTATTTCTAAGGATAGAAATCCAATTTATGAAAATATATTATATTTTTGTATTATCAAACAGATATATGAGTTGGATTATACAACATTTCATGTGTTTATTTTCCATTGTAAATGTATTGAAAATATGAGTGAAGTGAAAGTTGATGAAATGGGATTCATGAAGGTGAATTTCAGTTTGGATGGGGAAAAATATGAGCCATTCATAATGGTATGACAAGAAATGCTAGTATTTTATGTATCAGATCCAGAAAACAAGAATTGGTCAATTTTCTAGGTGGTGAATAAAACAAATGTCATGTTAGATGAAAATTCAATTGAGGATTACCCTTTCTTTGTGAGATCACAATCAGTTCGTTTCAGTCCCAATGTAGACAATGTATTGTATGGTAGAGAGGACCACAAAGAGGGGATTTGTATTCTCAATATATGAACAAAATCCCTAAATCATTTAAAAATAAGAGAGTTCAATGAGAAGTGAAAAGTGTTTTTAAATATACTATCTTTTCCTCATAATATTATTTAATATCTACAACATTAACATAATCTAAATTAAATGTTTGACTACTCATGTAGAAAATTTCTTCTTCACATAATGATGTTAACAATCGCACAGAAGAACAGACTGTAATGAATGAAACCATTTGAGTAGATGTAAAGGTAATGTTACGATATATTTTCTCTATTTTACTGAAAAATTATATAATAAAATTTTGATTTAATTTCAATATTCCTTGAAGAGTTCATTTATTTTAAAATATTTTTTTCTATCATTCATTTTTTTCTACACCAAAACATCCACATACTTCTTCTCCCTCAAATCCTTTTCACCCATGTAGTTTTGGCATTTATCATTTTCATTCATGTTGTATCCACTGACCAATTACATGGGTAATCCAAATGTTTTCAAAGTAAAATAGTTTTCCATAGAATTAATATTTTGTTTCGAATTTATGTTTAATTTTTTACTTTTTAGTTTTACTTATATAATAATTGTTTTCATATATAAGTGGAGTCTTCTGTTAAAGCTGGGGTGGTTTGTTCGAAGCTGCTCATGCTCATGAGGGATTGGACTTCGAACATTCAACTGAGAAAGCGATGACAAGAAAATGTGTCAAGAATGAACACAACCATCATGAAAAGGTGAATTCTATATACTTATTTAATCAATTTTATCATAATTTTATCTATTATTTATAAGTAAATTTCCTTATCATTTGTATGTAATACTTATTTAATTTATTTCATAGATATTTTGGGAAGTCATCATTTTATTTCAACTATCTGCAATAAGATACGTAACAGATAAAATGTTACTTTATGCCAATGTTAACATGATTTCCATTGTCTTTTTGTTTAAACTACTGACACTGCATATTGAGTCAATGTTCTTAGTCAAAATATAATTCTCACTATAGAAACCTAGAAGAGTAGAGGATGATCATGTTCCCATTATGGTAAATTCTTGTGATATAATGGGTACAATAGCATCCTCTACTCTTCTAGTTTTCAAAAACAAGAAAGGTTTTTCGACTAAGAACATCGAGTCAATATGTAGTGTTGGATGTTTGACAGAAAAAGCCAATGAAAATAATGGTAACATTATAATTTAGTATTTTTTTAGACTCTGGGACTTGTAGGAATAATCCGCACTTAAATTATATACACGGTGTAACTGGAATAACTCCAAGTGCTTCTTTTTATTTAAAATTGACACTAATTTTAGTAAAAAAGACTATTAATCTACTCAAATCGAATATAGAATATTAATAATGTTTTTATACTTTATGAAAATGATTCATAATCTATTTTTATATGTAGGAATAAGTCTCACCTTAATCTGATACACAATGTTACCAATATGACTCGCAGTGTCTCTTATATGTTTAAAATTGACATTTTAGTTCAAAAGGTGTCACTCATTGAAAACTAATAAATGTGCTCATATTTTCTTGATAATTTAGGAAATCTATTCATAAATAATTTTTGATGTGTAGTAATTATTCTCACATAAAACCGATACGCGATGTGGTTGGTATAATTCAAAGTACGCGTTTCTATTTTAGAATGAAATTTTAGTAAAAAAGAAAAGTTACATACTCCAAACCAATAAAACAAACTCTAATTGTTTTGAAACTATGGGAAAATAATCCATAAGTCATTTGGGACATGTAGGAATTATTGTCACCATAATTTGATGCATGGTGTGACCGGTATGACTATATGCGCGTCTTTTTATTTAAAATTCTCATCAATTTTAGTAAAAAGAACAACTGACCTACATAAAACTGAGCAAAAAATTCTGATTATTTTAAAAATTTATGGAAACAATTCATAATTCATTTGAGAAATTTACGAATCATCCACACCTCAATCTGTTTCACAATGTGACTGGTATGACTCCAAGTGCATCTTTTTACTTAAAATTAAGATCAATTTTTGTAAACCGGATAATTGGCCTACTCAAAAATGTGAAAATTCATTTGGATTGTTTTGATACATTATTAAGATGATCCATAAGTAATTTTTGACATATAGGAATCATCCACATCTCAATATGATACATGATGTTCTTATTGTGACCCAGAGTGTCAGTTATTAGTTTAAAATCGATATTTTAGTTCAAAAAGTGCCACTCGATGAAAACTGAGAAAACATGCTCTTATTTTCCTAATAATTTATGAAATCAAGGAATTGGTCTCACATATAACTGATAGAGGATGTGATTGTTATGAATCAATGTGTGCATTTTCTAGTTTAAAATGGCATTTTAGTAAAAAAGGAAAGTGATGTACTCAAAACATAGAAAATGAATTTGGATTATTTATATACATTAATAAATTGATCCATATGTAATTTTGGATTTTTAGAAGCCATAATCACCATAATCTGATGCACAGTGTGATCGGTATGTCTCCAATTGCATCGTTTTATTTAAAATTGACATCAATTTTAGTAAAAAGGACAACAGACATACTCAAAACCACGAAAATGAATTCGTATTGTTTGGATAATTTAGGTAAAAGATCCATATGTCATATGATACATGTATTAATTATAAATACCTCAATCTGATGCACAGTGTGACTGGTGTGACTCCAAGTGTGTCTTTTTATTTTAAATTGATATCAATTTTAATAAAAAGGACAACCGACCTACTCAAAACTGAGGAAACACATTCTGATTATTTTGATACTTTATAAAAATGATCCATATGTCATGTTTGATGTGTAGGTATCATCTGAATGTCAATCTGATACATGATGTGCCTGGCATGAATGAAGGTGTTCATTATCAGTTTGAAATCAATATTTTCATCAAAAAGTGTCACTCACTAAAAACAGAGTAAACACAGTAATAATTTAATGATAATTTAGGAAATTAAGTCTTAAATCATTTGTGACATGAAGGAATTAGTCTCATTTCAAACTGACACATGATGTGATCGGTATGTGTCGAAGTGCATGTTTCCAGTTTAAAATGTAATTTTAGTAAAAATACAAGGGATGTACTCAAAACGAAGAAAATTCATTATGATTTTTTTGATACTTTATTTAAATGATCCATATGTCATTTTAGACAATTAGGAATCACTATTACCTCAAACCAACGCTTGGTGTGACCGGTATGACTTTAAGTGCCTCTTTTTATATAAAATTGACATCAATTTTAGTAAAAAGGAAAAATGACCTTCTCAAAATCGAGAAAACACATTCATATTATTTTGATACTTTAGGAAAATCATCCATGAGTCATTAAGATGTTTATAAATCATCCTCACCTCAATTCGACACACGGTGTGATCGGTATGACTCCAAGTGCCTCTATTTATTTAAAATTGACGTCAATTTTAGTTAAAATGAAACTAACCTACTCAAAATCAAGAAAATGCATTTGGAATGTTTTGATAATTTATTACAATGATCCATAAGTAATATGTGGTGTGTAGGAATCAGCCGTACCTCAATATGATACACTATATGCCCGGTATGACTCAAAGTGTCAGTTATATGTTTGTAATCGACATATTAGTTCAAAAAGATCACTCACTGAAAACAAAGATAACGTACTTGAATTTTAATGATAATTCAGGAAATTTATTAGTAAATCATTTTTGATGTGTATGAATGAGTCTCATGTCCACTCGATACACAATGCGATCGGTATGAGTCAAAGTGCATGTTTTGAATTTAAAATGACATTCTAGTAGAAAATATAAGTGGTATACTTAAAAATGAGGAAACATATTTGGATTATTTTTATTCTTTAGTAAAATGATCCATATGTCATTTAAGACATGTTGGAATTAGCATCACCTCAATCTAATGCACAGTGTGACCGGTATAACTCAAATTGCATCTTTTTATTTAAATTTAACATCAATTTTAGTAAAAAGGACAGATGACCTTCTAAAAACCAATAAATCACACTCATATTGTTTTAATACATTAGGAAAATGACACATAAGTCATTTGAAACATGTATGAATTAGTCACACCTCAATCCGATACATGGTGACTAGCATGACTCCAACTACATCTTTTTATTTACAATTGACATCAATTTTAGGAAAAGGGACAACTGACCTACTCAAAATTGATAAAATGCTTTCGGATTGTGTTCATAATTTAGGAAAAAGATACATAAGTCATTTTTGACATGTAGGAATCTGCCGCTCCTCAATATGATACACGATGTTCCTGGTATGACTCAAAGTGTCCGTTATCTATTTAAAATTGGCATTTTAAATCAAAAAGTGTCACTCAATAAAAATTGAGTAAACACACTCAGATTTACTTGATAATTTAGGAAATCGATTCATAAATCATTTATGAAGTATAGGAATTGGTATCATGTCAAACCGATACACGATGTGACCGGTATGAGCTAAAGTTTGTGTTTCCAATTTTAAATGGCATTTTAGTAAAAAAAACCCAAGTGACATACTCAAAACCGAGAAAACACATTCATATTGTTTTGATACTTTAAAAAAATGATCCATAAGTCATTTGAGACATGTAGGAATTATCCGCAACTCTATCTGATGCACAGTCTGACTGGTATGACTCTAAGTGTGTCTTTTCAATATATAAGTGTCAAATGTTTTTTAAAATGCACATCACACCACCAAAACCAATCAAACAAGCCTGGATTTATTTCTCATAATTCAATATTCTATTAATTAATTTACTTCCTTAATGTTTTTATCATATAATTATTTATATTACATCGTTCAGGGGAGGGGGAATAAAAAAACAAAAACCTACATAAATATGCACCGGGCGGCTCGAAACTGAGACCTCCCAAACATCACCACAAGACACAACCACTTGGCTACACCCATGAGGATTTATAATTTAATTATTTAATTATTTTTCATATATAATATCCACTAATACAAAAATTAAATGGTTTGAAGTGTAAGAATCAACCACAACTGAATCTAATACATAGTGTTCTTGGTATGACTCAATGTTTAGTTTTAAATTAACAGTTTCTGTTAGTTTATTTATTTATATTATTACTAACATAAGAATTGTTTTCTTGTAGAAATGTATTATTTTTCTTGAGAATGGGTGGTTTTTTCAGCAATAGCATGAGATTCAGGATCAAAAGATAGCGGAAAATGAATGTTTTTGAGTGTATGTAATATTTTGTACTAATGTAATTGTATAACCGAGTGTTTGAAATTTCAATAATATAGGGTTTTTTCGTGTATTTGTATTGTAAATTTCATTTCATTTAAATTATGTATCAGTACATGATTTTTATGATATTTGGTGGTGTTTCTAGTGTTGCTGTGTGCTGTCATAGAACACTACACTGACACTATAGTGTGTTGTTACAACACCCAACAATATTCCCCTTTATCATCAATTCTATAAGCACTGATAAAGGGGACCTTTATCCGTGCTTATAGGATCTCGGATAAAGGGTTCCTTTATCTACACTTAAAAAATCACCGGTAATGGACCCTTTATCAGAGCTTTTAGAAACACTGATAAATGTAGCTTTTATCTGCGCTTCTATAAGCACCGATATATGTCCCCTTTATCAGCGCTTATAGAAGAACGTATAAAAATTCCCATTATCGGCGATAAAAAAATTGTTGATAAACGGCCCCTTTATCAGTACTTTTTTTGAAATGATAAAATACTAGGTATTTTAATCTCTCTATGGTAATCAGTGCTTCTCTAGCACTGATAAAATCCATTTTTAGTGTTGTTAAAGGCCTATTTTGTAGTAGTGAATCTACATGGTTCCTATATATGAATAATGTTTTTTGATCCACCTGTTGTTTGTAATAATGAATTTGTAGATTAATAAAGATTAAATTCAATGGAAAAAATACATTAAGTAGAAATTTTACCATGATTTTTCACCCCAGCTCTTCAATTCTTCTTCCAATGGTCTTTCATGTCACATGAAAAGAAGACAACCTCATGTTCATTTCACTCCCTCTTTATTTTTTGCATTTTGGAAGGATGGTGAATGTGTTTCTTTACCTTGGGCTTTAACTTAAACCCCTTATCCTTTCACTTACTCCTCTTCATCATGACAAGGACTGAGAAATTGGTATTCTTTATATCCTTATCGGTTAAGTGAACTATATCTAATATATGTGGGATTTACTTTGTCATGTTATCCATATTTTAATTATGAGTAAAATTGAAGAATCTTGTTGGTAAAGTGGAATAAATGTGGTCAGTTGCTTGTTCTTGGTTCAGCATGAACCCAACGGCCTCAAGTCTCTCAATATACTTGATCCTCTTTAGCATATGAGTTACTGTATGTTTCCATTATATTAGCATGCACCAATATACTGCACTGAATATCTCATACATTTCACGACTCTCTCTTTCTTGATACAACTACTTGAGGTGTGTCAACATATTGTAGGTATCATCATCCTGATTCATTTTATGTAATTGACTGGGAATCAATGAAAACATGATATATTGTACATATAGTTTATAATCGAAAATATTCTTATACTTGTCTCTATATTCCATTATTTCTCTCTATGGGGGATCTAAAGGACACAGGGAATCCATCACAAAAAATCTTCATCTCTTGGTGTAGGTCTATACATAAGAACCAGTACCAATCCTAGATGTTATAACTATTTAGGATATTGTCCTTATCCATAATTGCTTAAAATATTTACTGGTGGTGTTTGTAAATGGATTATTTTGACTATAATAAATAAGCATTAATAGTTAATATTTTATCTTGATTATCTTTTAGACATTACTGATTGATTAATTAAATCATTAAATGTCTCATACTATTTTATTGAACCCTTATATCCCTCACTACAAGATTTGAAATACCCAGTAACATGAGTATTCAAGTGGTAAGGATTCTTGGAACCACACCTTTTAGATAAATAATTCTCTACGCCACTACTCGAAGAGTAACAATGTATGAACTTAATTGTCCAACTACATAGACTCATGGTTCCCTGAACTATTCAGTGAAGTCGCAGCTTCTCGGAATCGTAACCTTGATTCACTCAATGCATTACTGCTAAAGTGGTGAAAATATTTATTTGGCGACTTCTTTACTACTAAATTTAGATAATTCAACCCATGAATCTTGTAATGACCTCCAGGTATAGGACTCGCTCTCAAGTAGTGAAGAATAAAAATCGTTAGACCCATTTTTTTCAAATTTAAGAGACAGAAGGTGTTCATGACTTAATATTACATTAATGAGATTTATTATTTCTCGATGAATGTAATTTTGTTTTATTAAATATGTTCATACTATGTTTTCTCTCTCAAAACTGAACATTTTATTAATTTAAAACATTCATCATATCTTTATGAATTTTTTATCTATTATTTCATGTGATACCGCAAACATGCATATTCATAAAATAATATACAATGCATAAAACAAATAAACTACTCAACTGGTCCAGAGAATCTAATATTGGTTGATCTATTTAAACTCAATTGATCAGCCATGACCTAGGGGAATAATACCTGAGTCGAGTCTTAACTCGTAGTGAAGCTCACCTTAAGAATTTTTTTCACTTCTCCTTTGGGATACCACTTCATCATGGCGCGGTCCACATCTTACAACATCCTCATCCAAATTTTCTCACATGTAGAAAAGTGGGTCTTATAAAGCCTAATATACATACAAATAAAGTTGTGGACACTCATTCTCTTATACATATTAAAAGAAAAAAAGATGATGTTCATACAATCGAAAGATAAATTATTATTACAGACATCACAAATAGTTTTTATAATTTCATAAAGAAAAATATATCCAGACATACAAGGGGTCAGTCAATGCTCAAAACTAGTATACGGGTAAATAAAAAGTGTGATAAAAATTAAAATTCAATAAATTTATGTTTGATAGAAATTAATAAATTAAATGATTTATTTTAAATTCAAATAATTTAATCTATTTATTCGCATAATTAATTTAGTTATTTATTTCCAAAATTAAATTAAAAAATTAGTTTATTTTTATACTAATACTAAATTAATTTTTTTGAAATAAAATAATTATTATTTTAATAAAAAATAATAAATTAGTTAGTAATTATATTAAATTTATTATGGTATAGATCCCCACCAAGACCAATTGCAGGTCAAGAAGAATCCATGTTGAGGTATTCTGGGTCAGGTAGGCCCTTTAAACCCCATTTTGGGTTGATAAGATCCCGTCCTAGCCCTTTCCAGGTCATGAAAAGGCTCACCCCGATCAATTTTGGGTTAGGACGACCGGAATGAGCACACACATGGGACTTCCGACTAGCAAGTGGTTTTCCCCGGGAAGGCCGAACGCTGTTAGGAACAAGAAAGGATAATTTTTTTGGGGTTTAAAAAAATAAATATTCAGGAAAGAGGATCAGGGTTCCGGTAATTTTAAAAATGGTTATTGTATGCGTGAAGGTCATTCATGCATCCTTCTTCAATGAAGGATGCGTGAATGTCGTTCACGCATCCACCCGAGAGGAGGTATCTGTGAATGGCATTCATGCATCCCATATAGAGCTAAAAACATTCCTATTTTGTCATGTCACAATCACCATGTTGTCCCCTCCATGAACCATTCCAACATCATCAGGATATGGCCACTTCCAAATCCACCTTACATGTATGATAAGACCATCAGGCACATATGTGTCCCCTATTGAGTTTTCATTCCCATGGTAAGTACATTCCCATGTGGAACCTCCATAGAAGGGTGGAACTGTGAAATAGTTTTCAATTTTACATTAACTTGGTAACATGGGTCCTGACCTTGGGGTGCTCATTTAAACCTCCCCATTCTAGGGATTGAGGGGAACCACTGGCCTTTCCCTTAAATGAGGATTGGTGATGAAAATCCCCCCCCCCCCAGAATCAATTTTTGGGCACCCCTCCTCAGGTAATCCATTATTCTTTATTACAGGATGTCATGATATTTCTCCTCTTCACCTATTCCTGATACATATATGGATATGTCATCACCTCTGAATATATAGGATATGAACACAAAATAGAATAGATGAACACTCAAATCTCATTCTCTCTCCCTTTGGGATCTAGAACCATACATTAACGGATAGGACGATCACACAATCATCATATCCATTTCTTTATATTGTTTCACACACTTATCATGAATCACGTGAGATTATAGGTCAGTGGTGATCATGACATACCCATGATCCTGAACCCCTCAAATGGGAAACTTCCCTAAATAATCCCCAACATAAAATGAACCTTCTCTTTTGATGTAACCCCCAAATCTAAAATGGGCTTCATATATATCGTATACCACCATCATGCCTCAAAAAATGGTCATATTTCATGAAAACTTATCAACCATTGAACTATGTGGGCTTTTATTCCCAAATAATGAGGATATGTAGGAAGCCTTCATGAGGTCCAAAACCAACATTCATGTCCCTCATAATGTTATATGGGAAACATTCCTTGTAGGGTCACATCTACCAAGGAGACCATATCTATATTGGGTTCCTTAAGATCCTTGTTATAAGTCCCAAACTATACTTTGACTAGGAACCTATCTCTTATATTTCTTTGGTATATGAAATACCTCCATCCACAAAATAATACATTGATGGTGAACCTAGAATACATATAGATTTATCCATTGATGGAGAACCTCAAAAATGTACCAATGATTCCAAACCCATGGATACCAATGATTGGTCCAGATGTCAAGGTTATCCTTAATTTATACACTTGGTAATGAACCAAGTATTCGTGAACATATCTTAAATCTATAAGAGAGTCTTGGAATAGGAATAGTTCTGCACAAAAGTGTGTGCTGATCATGAATTCTCATCCACTCAACCAATTTGATTTGTTAAGTGTCATTGGACTAATACCTAGTGAACAGTTACCTTTTGATTGTAGGTCCATAAATCATTGATATAAGAGACAATAGGAATTTTCGGTTCCATGAACTAAACATGTTGGATATCATTGGGAAATACTGGACATGATGTAAATGATTGTAAAAAAAATCAACCCATGAATTCAACTATCATGAAAAGTTACCTACTGAACAGTTTATTTTTTAGTTAACAAAGGAAGAGGGATTTAGAAAAACATTCATATTTTAATAACACGATCTTCATGAACATTCTATAGTAATTTGGTTTTATTCTAATGAATATACAAAATTCTGGCAGTAATTTCATATTTCTTCATTTATCTCCCCCCTCAAGGGAAACACTCATAATCATCTTTATAATGGTGATTTTTTTTCCAATAATGGTTTTATAGATGTTCTAATACAGAGAATACACAATAATTTATCTTCATTTTTTGAATGTCGACATTTGGAAACATATATAACTTCATCAAGGATGATCTTATTCAATAATTATTTTTCAGGATACCAAAACATGATCTAACCATGATCATATATTCTTTATACTTATTGTCTTGGATATGATAAAATATATTCTTAACATTCATAAATGATGACCTTCTTCCTTATCAATGGAGTGTTTCCTATTTCAACGGTATTCATGATTGTACATCTAAACATTTGTTCTAATTTATATTGTGTTGTAGAGAGCCCTTCGCATTACATTAGGACTCTTTTATCGATTTGTTTCCCTTATTAGTTTCCATCGATGGTGAAATATTAACCCTATTAAGAGTTGTTTCTTATTATGGAAGAATATGAATTCAATATTTTTCATAATATCCATAATTTTATGACATGATAGAGGTATTTTAACAGTATAATCCTCTAGTGAAGATTGCGTACCAGTAGAAATTGTTTCCTTTTATAAAGTCTGAATATATAACTTCTCAAAAATGACTAAATGAACTTCTTATTCATATTGTAGTTATTACGATCTTCAATCATAATCATCTACTCTTCACAAATATCCATTATTCATTCAAATTCTTTGCCATGCAATTTAAATTTTTTAAACAAATAATCGTGTTCCATGATATTCTAGGATTTTACATCTAATTTTAAATCATTGAGAAAAATAATATTTTTCAAGATTTCTTAATGTTCATGAATCTTTTCATCCAGAATCTATTTCATTTCAAAAATAATTAATATAATTAATGTTTATTAATTAATTAAATCATATTATTTATTATATATATAAATATTGGTAGATAATTTTATAACAATAAGACACTTATTAAAAAATAATAGATGTCTATAAATGATAACAATATAACTCATAAAAAATGTATCATAAATCAAATATCAACCTAATCTAGGCCTCTGGTGTGGATGCTCCTTTGTCCCATAGCCAAGAGTATACTGGATGCGCCAACATCGTGTCTGTCTATGTCTGTGCTCGGGCGTACGCTGTGCATCCTCATTTACAGCCACTTCCCCATCCTCCTGTGTGAAAGGCGTTGGATGTACAGTCTCACCGCCTGTACCCTGACCCACATATAAGGATAGTGAAAGCTGGCTGAAACTCTCCCCAATATAGGAAGTAGATGGCTACTCTACTGAAGATAACTGCAATAAATCATCGAACTCAATCCAATCATTGTCTGTAAGTACCTGTTGCTATGCCTAAGAAGCTGGAGGAGCATCTGACTGATCATGCTGAACACCCTCCTCTAGTGGAACAATACCATGTGGCCGAGCAAGCTGGACACCTTCCTCATGTGGAACAACAACATTCATAACAGGGTAGTCACCCTCAGGTACATCTATGTGAGGCTCAGCAGCCTCTGCGGCCTCCCCAGAAGGTGGTGGATCAAAGAAAATTCCAGGATAAATCTCATCCATCGACAAAAGCTGTTGTTCCACAAGGGTATGAAAATATGTTGGGTCAAAGGCAGCTCTCTCCACTAGATCAGACATATGAAGTAGATGAAAAATACGAGCATCCTGCAAAAACAAATTCCATTGTTAACTAATATGAATAAAAAATCTGCTGAACAGTGGAAGGAAGAATGCATACCAACTCATGAAAGCCCTGTCCGTGCCATGTTAGAAATCAGACCAGGGACCTGATGTACCAAACTGCATAATCCATCTGATCTGTCAAATGAAAACGTAATGTCCCTGCCCCTCGTAACTGGGACTCCCGTCGTCTGTCCCATAACTCAACATATCTGGTATGGTAGCTTCTCCAATCAAAATCCCTCTTCCTTGACATCTTTAGGGAATTCAATGAATCCAACTGACTGTGCGGGTCAGGAACTAGCTGAAGGAATACAAACTACCTCATAACCCGATCCATCTGATGCCACTCTACTATATGAAAATGAATTAGTGGAACCCTGTAGGATCCGATAGCAATCATCGATGTACAGTACGGCGGCAGACTCTGAAGGACACCATCTATATATGGAATCCATGTAATCTGAAAGAAAAAATGTATAATCAATTAATAAATGAATAGACGTACAATAAAGAGTAAATATTTAACTATATAAATAATAATCACTTACATATTATGGTCGAATGATGTCTAACATATGTCTGTAGGTGTGAAAATCATGTCTGGGGGAATCTGAATGCCGATGCGCCTGACTCCACCTGTAGATAAAATTTTTATTTTTACATTTCATAATATAATCTTATACAACTATGTTAGATATTAGAAGGAATTAATAACATACCATCGTCCATGTGGAGCCTCTGCTACAATATCAATGGGTAATGGCGCACGAGCATGTGGACCTAAATGAGGGATGTGCTCCCATACCCACATCTACAGAAGAATCATGCATCATGTGATCTGCATCTTATCGATGCCACATGCACTGCATAGGGCCCTATATATATATTTTTGGTAGGAAGACCCCCAGCTATACCGGCCTTCCTGGTCCAAATCCTCCAAAAAAGATAAATACATCAGGTGCACAAAAGTAGTAGAGTGGTCAACAAAAAGTGTGCCACCAATCAGCCTCAAAATATACGCGTTTGCAAATCACAGCACGGTGACGTCATCAGCATCATCTGGTAAATGTGTGAAGTGCTTGTCTAACCAAGGCATCCGTAATCTACCAATGATGATGGTCCTACCATCATCTTGGACCTCTATTCCAAGTAGTCTATGAACAAGCTCAGGCAAATCTGTTGGAACTCAGCCTGTCAGAGCATGTCCGTCAATTGGGAGGCCCAACATAATGGCCACATCTTGTAACATAATAGTCATATCCCCCTCACTGAAATGGAACATATGCGACTCAATCCTCCATCCATCAACAAGTGCGGCAATGAGATGATGATCAGGAAATGTGTAATCACACATCGCAACTCCATATAATCCAGCTCGACGAAGATGGGGGACGATAGTGGGAGGTGGTGCGGTATGATGGAAATGGTGAGATCTGTGTACACTCAAGGGAGGCATAGGACGTCCCTCTAAAAGCAGTCATAATACATGTGTAGCCTGAGATGTAAGCAATGGAAAACCTGCCATCGGCACACATGATATCATCATTACTTTTTAATAGTGACTTCAATAAAAACTGTAAACTTTTATTTAACAAAATCTACAACAAGAAAAATAAGGTGGAAAATAAAGCAAAAGTGATGAAAAACCTCCATTGAAGATGTGGAAGCATGATATATTCATTTTCGTTTGTTGTTTATTTTTTTAATAGTTTTAGTATCATAAAATCCTTTGTGATAAAATCCAAAAATTGTAAACTTTTATTTAAAAAAAGGTTTCAACAAGAAAAATAATGTAGAAAATAAAGCATGGGGGATGAAAAACCTGTATGAGGTTGTTCATAGGCTACCATATTATTCATTTATGATATCTGTAATTATACAATGTCAATGGAGGAGAATTTCTATAATCTCAAAATATTATTTTAAGTTTGTCAACACAACCATCTCTATGAAAAGTTGTCCAAGTGCGTGTTTTGGACAAGAGAAGTGCATGTACATGGGAATGTGGTTTCCCAATATGGTGAAGCAGTGGAGAAATGTATAGTGCTCCTACAGGTGATGGTTGAGAACCGTTATCTTGGGGCATTGTTTCAAACCATGGTTTCCCCATGTGAGACAAACCAATATAGTTGGTAGCCTAGAGGAGACTAGAGGAGACTACCTGGGACCTATAATCACAAATTCAAAAATGAGACAAACCAAACTAGATTTCGTATCATAAAATTATTTATGATAAAATACAAAATTGAGACAAAACAAAAATTCAAACATCTCAAAAATGGATCAGGTCAGAAATAAAAGGATTAAATTATGAAACATTCCCATACGAAACGACATATACATATTAATGATACGGTACACAGACTCGATCATGGATGATGAGATGTGGAACTCTGTCCTGCCACTTGGGGACATCTCTTAATAGTATGTCCTTCTGCATGAAAAAAACTACATCGTATTGTCCCTTCTCATTGCCGAGGTCAATCCATCTCATTTCTAATGAGATTTGACTTCCGTCTTCCTCAGGGTTGCAACCTATTAGCATGAATCCAATAATTTTAAAAATGAAAAACATTGAAAAAATCATAAATGAAACCAAAACCAACTTATGAAAACCTGGAAATATCAGTAATGATGGTAGGTTGATCAGTAGGAAATGTGATAGAATGGAAGTCACCAACAGGCATCCATGTAGCACTATAACAGTTAACCAATGTGCTCATGTGATACACTGGGTAAACATATGGATCCCATGATATATTTACTAAAGCGCAAGTTGTGATAACTTGTACACATGGATATCTCAATTCCTGAAAGCTGCCGCAATCATATTACCTGTTGTCCAACCTCACGACAGACACTCCATCAGTAGTGCATATACCCTGGTCGTAGCATTGTCTTACCCGAAAGCTCATTTTTTCCTGGTCAAAGCCTATAACATTCCATCTTGAAGACTCATTCCGTATCCGGTCAATATCATTTTGAAAATTATGAGTGAAAAGAATTCCATTTCCCATCCTATGGTAGGCCTTTTAGGAGTGGTCGACATAGTAGTGAACACATCTAAAAAATGATTCATGCACTAACCCGGTGATTGAGAGTTTGTTCACACCCTTGAGGACCCCATTTATGCACTCCACTATATTAGTGGTCATATTCCCATAACTCATGCAACCATTGTATGCTAATGACCATTTCTCCTTTGAAATTTGCATCATATATTCCTATACCTCCTCATTAACAATTAGAATATCTTCAAGACCTCGATCAAACCTTTCTTTTTTGGGGTTCATATGGTGAAACCACAAGATAATAATGTTTTAAAATCAATATTAAATTTTGTTAAAAAAAGAAAGTTTAGGAAACCATACCCAAATTGAGGATCTCCATCTTTATGACCTCATCTCTAAAATTCTTATGCACATTACTTGTAATATGTCTAATACAATAACGATGATAAGCATTCGGCTCAGTCCAAGAAACCCCATCACAACTGACGACCTCTATAATCGCTCGATGAAGATTAGATATCAGACACACACCCGGTTTTTGCGTGACATGAACACGTACACATGCCAAAAACCAGCTCCAGCATTCAAAATTTTCATTTTCAACAAAAGAAAAAGCAAGATACAGAGGAGCGCGATTACCATCCTGTGTGGAAAAAATGAGTAGGACACCAGTATAATTTCTAGAAAGGAATGTGTCATCTACCTGAATAAACTGTTTACAATAGGGAAAAGAAGAAATGCACGGTCTGAATGCCCAAAAATGCCTATTGAACTTCTCCATTGACTGATCAGCTCGATGATTCTGTGATACAAACTCAACACTGTCCAAATGATAAAAAATCTCATTGTTGAGAGATAACCACTCCATAAGCTGCAGAAAAAACGCATAAGACTCATCCCAATCACCATACACTTTTACAATAGTTTTTTGTTTTGCATTCCAATCTTTGTTGTATGATATCTTATAATTGTACAACTGTAGGATTCATTCCTGAACAAGGGAAACATGAATATCCTGACATGATCGTATAATCTCACAAATAACAGTAGATATAAACTCTGCATCAAGGGAAGAGTGATCTTGTGACAAGCTGGGATGCAGACAAGTGCGTGGGCATTCTAATTTGGTTATATTTCAACATCCATAATATTTATCAAATATTGCTCTTAATCAAAATTTATATTCTGAACCATATTTTTCACATCACTTGATATATTTGGTCTTCTTTGACTCATCAACCACAATTGTGAAATGTCACTCAATGTGGTATTGATTTATCACATTTTTCATTCCCTGTTTTCTTTCAAACTCCTGCCCAATATATATGGCATTATCATTTGATACAGGCCTATTACCTATAAAGCTGGTGAATGCAGAAACGGGTGTAATGACATCCCAATAAAAATTCTATTCACGAGACATTCCTTCAACTAAGGAACTCAAAATTGAACGTTGATTACCCGTAACTGGTGGATGTAGTGGATTCATATCTCTCAAATGAACCTCAGAAGTTTCATTCCCAACCACATCATCTCCTAATGACTCCCCATATTCTTCTTCCTCAGATAAACTTTCATGAACTATATCAGCACGCAAAGGGATGTCAGCTACATTTCCTTCCAAATTTTGATCAATTTATTCATAACATTCTTCCACAGGAGTCATATGAGGAGGAGGAAATGAATAAGACTGGTGTGATGGACCGACTTCTATAGAGCTCACAAAGCATGGTTCGGTAGTAATTGATCGCACCACATCAATATCAACAATGACAACAAATAATTCCATCAAAACATTAATACATTTTTTCCTGAATAACAGAGAAGCCTCCATCCAATCCTCGTCATCGACAATAGGGTACTCGTTGTGCCACATACGCTCAGGATATTGAAGATGTCGGTATTTAATTGAAGGGATTTCTTGTTCAGCCCTCAGTTTTAACCAACTATGAATCTTATTACGAACTGCATCCAATGTCATACAACCATGGAGATTTACCACTCTAGTAGGTGGTAAACTATAGCTAAAACCCTGCTCGGTATAAATTACCACACCGATTCAATACATTTGTACAAACAAAATTACATATAAAAAATAATTTAAAAAATATTATATACTACATTAAAATTTTAAAATTTTTAATTTGGTTTTGAATAATTGATTATCTAGAGACTTTTTTTATTGATTTATCACTATTAAGGTATAGTTATTGTGATATTATCACAAAATAAAATTTAATATAATGTTTCATAAAGTTTAATTACTTATGAATACATAATCATGACTTTACCTTGAGACTTACGATTAGTTTATCATTATCTGATAAACTGACCACAACCTATGGGTGGACTCCCGTCTCAATTATAAAATATTTCAGCAACCGTCAATCTCCTATCAAACAACAACGCCTCCTCTCAAACGAGTTCTCGAACACATCTTTGTGGACACTTCTTCTGGGAAGCCTGTTTGAGGACCCCTCTTCAGGGGTGTCTTTCCTTTAATTACAAATTTACTCACATGCATGTGAGGGGGTCTAGGGGTATGAAATACATAAATTTTTTTAAGTGGACACGCGGGTACATACATTTACTGAGAAATGACTTGTAGGTCATCAATGCGGAAAAAATGAAATTATTACAAATTGAATAACCACATACACAAAATAAAACATGCAATTTAAATTATGCGTGGTCGGTCATCTGAAGATCAATCATCACTCGTACCATGTTTTTTCGTATAATTATTATATTATCCATATTATAGAACTTTAACTACTACTAAATGAAATGTATATTAAATACTACACCTGTTTTCCAAAAATTTAACTTCATGTGTATATATATATATAATTATTAATAACAATTAATAAATTTTATTATAACTAATATAATTGAGATTTAAAAAATAAACACTTTTGTTATTTAAAATTTTAGGAAATTGTAATGTTTTTTGGACATTCATCTACTTTTCAAAATATAAGTAAATATTTTATCTACTTTTTTGATTAAAAATATTATTACTAGTAAATAAAAGTAATATAATTTACACATACATCAAAACCATTCATTAATATGAACTTCTCTAAGATAAATTACTTTTCCTAATCATTCAACATTTTATACATAACATAAAACATTCAATATCAATACAACATACATTAAAAAAATTAAATCATACAAAACATCCAAAATCCAGAAAATTAAATCACAGAAAACATTACACATTATGCATAACAAAATAAATAAATAAATCATACACACAATTAAACATACAAATGAAATAAATAAACACAATTAAAACATTTAAAATGTTAAATAAAAATTTTACTACTATAAAAGCATCAAATATTTGTTGAGAAAGAATTTCGGTAGGGCTTCGCAAGAAAAATCCGGAGGAGAACAATGGTTTTTGAGGGGGACCCCTCCTTTAATAGACTCAGTGGGATGCATGAACATCGTTCACGTGTCCTTCACAGACCAACTGAAGGATGCGTGAACCCCATTTACGTATCGTCAATGGGGGAAACGATGCGTGAACGACGTTCGCGCATCCTTCCGTTGCGAAGGATGCATGAACGACATTGACATGTCCAAGAACAATTTTTAAAAATACTGGAATTATGATCCCCTTTCCCCAATTATTATTTTTGTAAAACCCAAAAAAAATTATCCCATAGGAAACCATGTCATTATGTTAACCGTTCACTGGGGGATAATTTTTTTATGGGTTTTTGAATTTTTTTTTGCCTAAATGTGTTAGGGTAAAAAATAATTTTAAAAATGCATCCAAGATGTGTGAACCCCGTTCACGCATCACTGGCCCTAGGAAGATGCATGAATGGGGTTCACGCATCTTAACCGCGCTGAATGATATGTGAACCCCGTTCACACATCCTTCACGAAGTTGATGAAGGATGCGTGAACGGGGTTCACGAATCCTACATAAACATTTTTTATAATTATTTTTTTATTATATGTTTTTCTTTGTTTTAAATATATTTATATACACAAACAAAACAAAAAATTAAGTAGAATTTATCTAATATTTAATATCTAGCAGTACTGCCATTACAGCTATTTGGATTCTGACAAAAACCCTCACCCATGGCTTTCATTTATAAGAGGGCTTGCCTATGAAATCATTCTGAATTTTCGATGTGGGATTCAGGTTCACTTTTTTCCTATGCATAACATTCTGCATTTCCGATGCGGGATTCTGTTTCAAGTACGTGACTTAGAAAAACTGTAAAACACAAACTATACGACCAATATAAATGAAACATAAAACATGGATTAAACATATATGAAATAGTTGAAAAAGAAAATAATTTCATAAAAAGGGTTGATAAATAATAATTAATAAGCTTTCAAAACCACCAACTTGAAACATAAAAATGTTTCAAGTACGTGACTTTGAAAGACTATAAAATAAAAACTATAAGACCAATATGAATGAAACATAAAACATGGATTAAACATACAAGAAATAGTTTAAAATAAAAATAATTTCATAAAAAAGGTTGACGAAAAATAATTTATAAGTTTTCAAAACCACCAACTTGAAACAAAAAAATGTTTCAATTACGTGTGTTTGAAAGATTATAAAATAAAACTTTAAGACCAATATAAATGAAACTTAATAAACTGATTAATCATATAATAAATAGTTGAAAACAAAAAAAATTTCTTTAAAAATGATGATGAAAAATAATTTATAAGCATTCAAAATCACCAACTTGAAACTTAAAAACGTTTACGTGCCTTTGAAAGCCTATAAAATACAAACTATAAAACCAATATAAATGAAAATTAAAACATGGATTAGAAATATAAGAAATATTTAATAATTAATTAGTTAATTAGTAATATAATTATTAATTAGTTGATAATTAATATAATTATTAATTATTAATTACTAATATACAATAATTAATTTATTAATTAGTAATATAATTATATAATAATTAATTAGTTAATTATTAATATAATTATTAATTGATAATTACATAGTTAATTAGTAATACAAATATTAATTATAATTATTAATTATAATTAAAAATTAAAAATTAAAAATTATTAATTATAAAAATAATTAATTAGTTAATTAGCAATATAATTATTAAATATAATTATTTATTATTTATTATATAATAAATAATAAGTTAATTAGTAATATATTTATTAATTATAATTATTTATTATTTATCAGATAATAAATAATTAGTTAATTTGTTATATAATTATTATTTACAAAATAAGTAATTAATTAATTATAATATAATTAGTAATTATAATCATTTATTATAATTATTATTTATTAATTATTAATTAGTAATTATTAATTATATAATAATTATGTATCTAATTACCAATATAATTATTTACTATTAAAATTTAATTAGTTAATTAGTAATATAATTAGTAATAATAATTATTAAATATTAATTAATAATATAATTATTAATTATAATTAGTAATATAATTATTAATTATAATTAGTAATATAATTATTAATTATAATTATAATTATTAATTATTAATTATATAATAATTATTTAGTAAATTACCAATATAATTATTAATTATTGAAAATTAATTATATAATAATTAATTAGTTAATTAGTAATATAATTATTAATTATATAATTGTTAATTATAATAATAATAAAAAATTATATTACTAATTAGCTAATTAATCATTATATAATTAATAATTATACTACTAAATAACTAATTAATTATTATATAATTAATTATTAATAATTAATAACTAATAATTGTAATGAATAGTTATAATTATTTATTATATTATTAATTTTCTAATTAACTAATGAATTATTATATAATTATTAATTATATTACTAACTAAATACTTAATTATTATGTAATTAATAATTATATTACTAATTACCTAATTAATTATTATGTAATTAATAATTATATTACAAATTAACTAATTAATTATTATATAATTAATATTGATATTAATAAATGACTAATTATTAACTTATTAATAATTATAATACTAATTAACTAATTAATTATTAACTATTTTTTATATGTTTAATCCATGTTTTAATTTTCATTTATATTTTTTGTTTTATAGGTTTTCAAAGACACATACTTGAACGTTTTTAAGTTTCAGGTTGGTGGTTTTGAAAGCTTATAAATTATTATTCATCAACATTTTTATGAAATTATTTATATTTTCAACTATTTCTTGTATGTTTAATCCATGTTTTACGTTTCATTCGTATTGGCCTTATAGTATTTATTTTATAGTCTTTCAAAGTCACGTACTTGAAACATTTTTTAGATTCAATTTGGTGGTTTTCAAAGCTTATAAATTATTAATCATTAACCCTTTTTACAAAATTCTATTTATTTTAAACTATTTCTTATATGTTTAATCCATGTTTTATGTTTCATTTATATTGGTCATATAGTTTGTATTTTACAATCATTCAAAGTCACATACTTGAAATAGAATCCTGCATCGGAAATGCAGAATGTTCGGAGGAGGAAAAAAAGAACATGAATCCCACATCGAAAATGCAGAATGATTTCCCAAGCAAGCCCTCTTATAAAAGAAAGCCCTGGGTGAGGCTTTCTGTCAGAATCCAAACTGCTGTAATGGAAGTACTGTTGGATATTAAATAGTAGATAAATTCTACTGAATTTTTGTTTGTTTGTATATATATATATATATATAATTTAAAAAATTGAAAAAAATGTAAAAAATAGTTTATGTAGGATGCATGAACACCATTCATGCATCCTTCATCAACTTCGTAAAGGATGCTTGAACGGGGTTCACCCATCTTTCAGCGCGGTTAAGATGTATGAACCTTGTTCATGCATCTTCCTGGGGCCAGTGATGCGTTCAGGGGTTCACGCATCTTTGACCAATTTTTAAAAATATTTTGTACCCTAACCCATTTAGGAAAAAAGAAAATTTCAAAAACCCAGAAAAAAAATTATCCTTCACTAGGAGGTAGTGGTTGGGGTTTCGTCGTTGGCCACAGGAGGGCCACACACATGTCGATTCATTGGGTCTTGCAGTTGTGGGAAAGAGATGTAGGAGATAACAATTGCATTGAGCTGACCAGGCGGTGACGATAGTGGGGAGAGCGGGTGTTGATTGTGGCGTGACGAGGGGTGGATGCAGCGTGACTAGGTGGAAGTTGTCCGATGAGATATGGAGGAGGTTGACCATGTGAGGAGTCTTCCATGGGAAGACTCACTATGTTTATTAATTTTTTTCTATTATTCCTAAATAAATATGATTTTTTTTCACTATCATTCATCCACCCATCATTTATTTATTTAATTTTATTAAAAAAAATCCAAATTCATGTTGAAATATGATCCTCCTAGAAAAATGTTCCATGTGGAACAAGGAATGAACCGGGTTTCCAGAAAATAGGAGAACCACCAAAATCAAGCCAGTACATGACCAGAATATGGTTCTCTAGAATTCCCAGAAAAACAGGAAACACACACACACACACACATATATATATATACTATTATGTAATTTGAACACCCAGAACACCGATTTTTGATTCATATTAAAAATTTTGGATGGTCGTAAAACTTAAATCCTTTATTGGGTGGACCTGGAATAATATTTTTAGTGCTAAAGAAAAGTCCTCTAATCATATTTACGAAAAATAAATTTATCTTTGGCTTAGAAAAATCACGTGATCCATCTAATTTACAATTATTGGTACCGAGGCGCGCAGTGGTAGTCACTGGGTCATGGATTTAATATTTTTCATCACCTGAGTGACATAACTTTATCAATTCTAGTGATTCTTTTATTGATAAAGGGACACTGATCTCTTGTGTATTAAATTTGGACAAAATAAACATGAAAGGTTACATCGTTTGAATTAGCAACATTTCTGAATGCATCTCATCACTGGAGATTGTTTCTTGAAGGATCTAAGCCTGAACCCCTCTAGATCATCCACACATGCTTCCATTATCCACATGAAGACCAAACATCAAATTGTGGGTGTTATCACAAAGTGTCTACAAATCCTTTGGTTTTATGATGATCACCTGAAGTCTACTCTTTAGATGATCAAATATGTTCTTGGATCGATTGGTCAGACTTTTTCATTCCCTCTATAGAGTGATGAAAGGAGGGGTGACAATCACTCAATCTATTGGAATGAATAGTCCATTGAATGAGAGAGGTTCTCTTCTAATATAGTTCATGTTAAAATATCTAGAAATGGTTCCTCAGACCCAACATATAAAACGCGCACTAAATAAGCAGTAAATAACACATTATGATAAACTAACTACATCATATTTCATTTATATTTTTACCACTTGTTATATATAATATATATGGTAAATGATAGAAATTATTCATTTACTTGACTATTAATTTCCAAAATATTAATCTAACATTAAATGTTAAAATAATATTTTTTCATATAATATTTATCCACGTATTTACATAAATAATTGAAAATACATTTATTAAAAAATTCAACCAAATTATTCCATACTCGAATGATAATGAATTTATTTATTCATCAGTGATCAATAATAATTGGATAACACTAAGACCCTGTGCTGGGACCCACTATGTCATATACTCATATTCTTCTGAATATGGGTGTTTGTAGAATACGCTATTGTGTGTAACAATTTATGCCCTTATCTCGATAATAGTGAAAAATATTCACAAGTTAGGAATGGTGTCTAACAACCCACTAATTCTCCTTAATAGATAATTAAGATCCATAGGAATGACAACCTTCCTATAAACACACTCCATGTAATATAATCTTTTTGTCTTGTGATATCTCATAAATTATGATTCACATCTTGTATCATTATCTATTATAAATTTATTATTTTTCAACCTAACTAGAAGGACATGCCTTTCTTCTACCATAGCCATGGGTTTAGTTAAGGTACAACCATCTTGACCATCTAAGCCAGAGATATAACTTCCTCAACTCCGAGGTGACAAATTCAACCATCACCATTCAATCAATGTCGTACCACTAAAGACTCTGACAAAATAATCTACCTAACCACAACATCAATGTCATGGTTTTTT
This sequence comes from Viscum album, assembly GCA_963277665.1. Classification (NCBI taxonomy): domain Eukaryota; kingdom Viridiplantae; phylum Streptophyta; class Magnoliopsida; order Santalales; family Viscaceae; genus Viscum; species Viscum album. The sequence goes on from OY728158.1 coordinate 1,795,539,581, forward strand.
CCTTTCATCATAGTACATGATTAAATGGTACACATTAATAAAAAATGTTAGGTTAGGAGAAAAATACACATGTTCGTAGATAAGAACTACTAATGATATCATGAATATGTGGTGTTCCTATTGGTAGGTATGTCTAAATTATATCATCCAATAAAGATCACCAATTGAGAATATCAAGGGAAGAATCCATAATTCTTATGATCCCCCAACACCAAATGGCCACATATCATTTGTTTCATGTCTATATGATTTATTTGGACCATAAGACATAACATTATGATCATTTACATTGTATCTCTATGTTGTCATTATAGAATGTGAACTACTATAACCTTTTGATATGACAAGTAATATAATGAAATTACTATAAATATTGTTTGTTAAGAAATATCAACAATATTATGGAAAGGTAAACCCATGTATATATCAAAATGTATACATGTAATGACAACCAAAGTATATACATGAGTTGGGTCTAGTGCACCCACTTTCAAAAAGTTTCATTTGACATTTGGATGAACACACTTTAATTATAAAAGTAACACCAAGATGAAATATATTTCTCATACATAAATATAACTCAAATAAAAAATTGAAAAAATTAGATTTTGAGAAATAGTTTTTGAAAAAGGATTATTGAGGTCGATTTATTTGAATATTTCTATAAATATCCTATATTTGATCTCCACTAACCCTTTCCTTATCCTCTCTAGAAAAGTTTGAGGGTCTTGATATAGGATCATTTTTTTACTCCTCATCCTTATCATCTTGTAAATTATTTATAAATTTGTTTAATATGTATCTGTATTTCGTGTAATCTTATTTTTATCATTATTCCCATCCAATTTTTTTCCAATTTTCTTATCATATTAAATTTTTCCAGCCTTTCGGTATGCCTCTTTTTTCCTCTTCTCCTTTATCTCTCACAATATGAAGTGTAATAACCCTCACCTCCTAAAATTAATTTTTTTATATATTACATGAATTTGTAATGGGTAATATCCTCAATAATTATTGAACAAAATGCTATGCTTAATTCTCTAGGTTGTTGATAGTAGATTTCAATTCAATATAAAATTTTCTCATCTAGTTATCCAAAAACCCAAAATTCGATTAAATTCATTTTCCATTTCCTTGATATATGTATATTTTTGAGTGGTGGTTGTTACTATAATTATTATAAAGGTATATTGGTATGAGTTTAAGTGGGAGGGAATGGCTAGAATTGTCGTAGGGATTTTATAAGAGGTGATTATCAAGGTGGAACATGGTTTGGGTTCAAATTTTTTTGTCCACGATGTTGGTTCCTGGCTATATTTGATAGAAATTATGTTGAACCATCCTATCAAAGTTGTAGTTGTGTTAGTATGGTTCTAGGTTTGGTTACGTCTCACATAGTTACAATGTAATGATTGGTTATCATCCAAAACATCCCAACACTCTTGGTATAAATGAGGTTCTCCACAAATGTCATAATATTATTTAATAGGTGTAAGGGTTGTCAGTTTTAGATACTATAGGTGAGGATGTTCCATTTAAAATTATTTGTTTTTTAAATTCTTTATTAGTACATCAACTTATAAAAAAATGGATTATCACCACTTGTTGAAGTATTCACATCCTCGGTGGGAGCCTATCACGTTGTCGTAATCCAGAACTGTGAATGATCACATATAGAACGTCACATGACGCTTCAAGTGTTTTTATCACCAGACAATAATTGGATAAAACATCAATAATGGATCAATCCCTAGGACGTTAACCATAGTATAATATTTTCATATGTAGCCAAACATCATGACTGACTTGTGGTAACTTACATAGTAACTCTTTTAATCAATGATATGATTTGAATTAAAATTATTCATATTTTTGTTAAATGTTCTTGATTTATGTAACATCCACATCATCACAGGTGGAAAATATTTATCCAACAATCTATTTGTAAGCTCATCCAATGTTTTAATCGAATAATAATGTTTACTCTTTAACTAATATTTTCATCAAATGTGGTGTAAGAACTGGAATAATATCAATCATATTACATCTAAATTTACTATATTTACCTTGAATAGATAAATGATTTTCCTAAATTTATAAAACATTCTATATGTATTTTGTTTTTAATACCCCCAAATTGTCTCATGTTTTGGACCACTTGGATAATTCTTGGCCTGATTTAAAAAAATTTCACCTAGATCAAAGGATGGGAAATTATTTGTTTAACACCATAAATGGATGGTAAACCTAAATCTATTATGGCTCTAGACATTGTCATTGATTATGCTTCATCTTTTTTTTCTCACTGGTGTGTTGGCTATTAATTGAATTTATTATAGTTGGGTGAATGTTCTCTTCCATGTAATATCATCATAAAGTGAAACGAAGCCTCGCAATTTTAGGATTTCACACCAATAGTGATCACAATACAACACTCCGTGATTGAGTTGTCTTTTCCCTTTTGATATGACAAAATTCCTATATGATAAAAAAGTGATTCATATAAAAAAGGGAAAAAATAAGAATAATATATAATCAGGATGATCAATATGATTTTGTATTTTCATAAGATTACACTAGATAAAATTTAATGATTCTAAAATTTTGACCAACCCCCATGATTCATTAATTCAAGTGAGGGTTGAAGTTTATAATTAAATAATTCTTTATCCTTTACTATGTACTATACCATAAAATTGTGAAATATTGATATGATCCCCATGATTAAAACATGAGATCATAGATATCTTATTTAGAAACATTATTGTTAACTTGAAATGTGTGTGAAATAAAATTTATTAATCTAAATAAAAATAAAATATTTAAAAAATAATAATTAAAAAAAATTTATGGAATAATTTGAAATTAGTTTTTATGAAATTGATAACGAACTATTTCATTTATACATTGTGTTGTATTAATTGGTTCAAGTACTGGTCTATTGTAATTAACATAATTGTGTTTAATTGGAAAAAATATATCTAAAATTAATTAAAAATATTAATCAAAGAATTGAATAATTGAAAGTTAATTTAGTTCAATCGTAAACATAAAATTCAAATACAAACCATTATTCGTAGTTTTATTTTCTTAATGACTATTTATTTCCCCACATATAAAAACTATATTTCAAAGGATTATTATGGAATGAGATTATTTTTAAATTTAAAAAGTGCATCATAATCTAAATAAACATTCATGATTGAAACCGGAAAAATAATATAAACATTAATCCCTATAATATTTATCCCTCATGAAATAGTAGTCTAGCCCCTCATGGAATTGGGAATCTCAATAATGGATGACTTGATCAACATAAAAAGTTATAAATGATAGAAGGATAATGGAAACAAAAGTTAAAAAATTTACAAATGAAGGAAATTTTCTAAAACCATGATAAAATTGAAAAAATAAATCATATGCAATGAATAGAACACTAAAAGACCAAACAAAGATAAAAATATTTGAAACAAGCACATTATCCTCCTAAAATTTAATAAATGCCTATTATTTATAAACTAAGTTAGCATCATGGTGTAATAAAAAGTATAATGGGGTGATGATATATATATATGTTGTTTAGATTCATATATACTCTACCTAGATGGATCCTTCACTGGGTAATAAATTTTGTTGTGGAAATATGGGTGTATCTCTTCCCTTTAAACTCAATATCGCTCTATAATCATAGTTTATAACATGACTAGAACATTTCTTATAGAAATATTACGTATTTTAAAATTAATACTCAATACATTTCACAATAATAGATGCCCAATACCCGTAATGGTTTAGTGTTCTTGAAGACTATATATATATATATCAATAACATATTTTTAGGAAATATATTAAATATCTCCCACAACATTCATAACATATAGTATCCTTCCATGATTACAATACTTAATATAATTCTTTATAAACATGGGCTATTATAAACATAATAAGGATTGTGCTCAGATGCTCAATAAGGGTACACATGGTAGATATCAGTCAATGATCTTAAGTGAGAATAAGATAAGCACAACGGTATTAGAGAATTATCAAAACTGACAAAAATCATACATAATCTGTTAGGATCTTAAATCATGACTCATAGAATAAGATATTTCTCCAAACATAAGGCATGTGAATAAAGACGAAGGAAAAATCATGAGTCATGGGGTATAAAGTGATCATATATTATAAGAATGTGACACAAGAATAAACCTAGGATTTCATAGCACTATAAACATATATAAATACAAATTGGTCTACTCATTATATTAATGACATATAACAAGGTCACCACATTAATGTTTTGGGGATTAACTTAGTCTTTGAATAAATTTTTGATTATTTCATAATATGAATATGTCCAAGTTTAATGATGGGAACATTAAATCAGGTTCACACAAAACATAGTTATCTCATTAGATATAATGATTTACAAAATGCATTTTAGGGGTATATAATATTGATCCCACCCATAAGACAATAAAAAACATAAATATTTGAGATATTATATCAAGAAAATATTCATCATAGCATGACCCATGGATAAGAAATGGGTTCCCTCAAGATTTCATCATTTTGTAATTAACCAAGGGGAAAAAGGATATCATAGAATCATCTATAAAATATCATCATCATAATCCATCCATAGAATGACATTTGATGGTATCAAAATATCATATCATAAATGAATCGTATAGTCCTTAAATGTTGATTTCATTGATTAAATAGACTTTTAGAAAGAGAATTTGAACATTTCATTGTAAAAAACAATATCCATTTCTTTCAGAATCAATAATAATAGAAAATTCATAAAAATAATGAGAAAATATATTTTATTTTAAAATAAAAATGGAATATTGTAAAAAATATTCAATTAAATAAATGTTCGAGGTACTGTAAATATCTATTCAGGTCGTATTCATTAAAAGAATCATTCTTTATGTACTTTTATAAAAACTAAAAAGTGAGTTGTACATAAAAAAATTGAAATAATCCATTGAATCATTTATAAAAAGGTTAAAGGTGAAAATAATAATCTATCAAAAACATTTATTTATAGATAAAAAATGAAAAATCTATTTGAGGAACATTGACATGGAAGAAAAAGTTCATCGACTAAAAAAGAAATAATGTTTTCTTTCATAATTTTTTTCTTGATTTGTTTTAGTGGAAAAGAGTGGAAATTGGTACTACTAGATGAAAATTCCAGTATTAACAATAGGATAATAGAATAAATCGTGTTTATGAGATAAGTATAACTTAATTTAACTCATTAAAAATTTAACAAAGATAATATCAAAAAGAAATGGCATTGCAACCTAAACCCTTACCTCAGGTCCATTCCTGATTTATAAAAATTAAAAACTCATGTATAATAAGTATATATTTATGAAAATATATTATAGAACCATATTAATATAAATCATGAAACATATCATTCCATTAAAATTTCAAATTACCCTTTTATTAAAAATTATTCATTAAAATGAATATTCGAGTGAAAACTGACCTGTTTCCCATGCATATTTCAGTTTGACAGTTCTGGTCCATGCACCTTGGTCATTGTTTCATCATCTATAAAATAATGATAAAATAATAATAGAAATATATATTCATTGTATATAATTTTATAACCATTCATATAAAGCAGTGATGAAAAATTAAAAACATCACTTTGTGGAGATGGTAGTTCGTACGTACGCACAAGTGATGTTTTCAATTTTTGTTGGAAAGAAGGAAATAAAGGTATATAATAATTAACGTTTATATAATCATAATTATATCATATATATAATATATATTCATTAATACTATTCTTATTACCAACCATATAAAGAGTAAATTACAAATGAACCATATCACTTTATAGAGGTGGTAGTCCATACATACACACACACAACATTATCATTTTTCAATAGATGAGAAAGAGATATAATATATATTAAATTTAAAAAAAATCATTATCTTAAAGATAACGATTATAACATGTTTATATGGATTTAAAAAAATTTAGAATAGGTTTATGAATAATGAAATGTGAAAAAGATCGTCAAAAACAAATACACCTTCTTTAGATATCTACTTTTGAAAAGAACCTTAAGGAAATATAGATGGGTATTTTGGGAAGAAAAACACATCAACTTAATGGATAATGAATTTCTGAGAGAATTTGTATAGACTATGTAATAGATAAATGGAGCAATTAGTGTGGAGAATAGAGGAGAGGAGGTACCCTTTTGTAATTGAGTGGACTGACACTCTTGTAATTATTAATAATTTTGAAATATAATAATGTAACTCTTAAGGGAATGTGGCTCCAAATTTAGTCATGTTTCAATATGAGATGATATAAGATCCTAATAAATTCATCCAATCATGTTTAGAAAAGTTTCTAGTTCATTTTAACCCTTATGTATTTATTTTTATCCCTTGTTATCCGTTTTAATATTTACAGTAGTATTGAATTTTATCTAATTCTATTAATCATAAAGAACAAATGTGAAATTAAAATCATTTACAAATAATGAAATTAGGATTTTAAATGTATAACCCATTTTATTGAATTAATTTTATATTTTTTGAATAAATTAATTTCAATATAAATGTGCAAAACGCAATGAAACTCATTTTTAGAAATGTGTAATTTTATGTATAAAACTGATTTTTTTACTTCATCAAATTCTACTGAAAACCTTTAGATGGTTGTTAAAATAATTTATTGAATATAAAATTTACACATATTGTTAATATAATTCATCAATACTAATTTACTCAATTTTTTAAGATATAATACACTTTATTGAATAAAAATAGTTGTCTGAAGAAAACATTTCTCTTATAGCATCAAATGTTTTTATCATCATTTTTAACCAATTGATAATAAATTTATAAATAATTTTACATTTTTTCATATTAAATAAAAATATATCTCATCAATAATGCTATTTAACTAATGATCATTACATTTAATATATATATAATACAATACTATGAAATATTTATATTTAAAAATAAGACGATTTTATTTTTATCATTTGAAATTGAGTAATTATTTTCTCGGAATTAATCATTACATTTCATTGGGAAAAATTATTGTACTTAGTTTTTGTGTTTTAGTTTACACTATTTATACCCTCCAATCCATAGGATGGGTAATTTGTATCACACTTAATAATAATATTTAAATAGTATGTTGTGGTTCACCTATGATTTGTATTATGCCCAATGGAAGATATCACAAAAATAAAATTTATCTAACGGGTAATATATCATAAAATCCATGGGTTTATATTTTAACCCCATATATGAATCTATGAATTGAAATTCCACCACTCTGATTTAGAATGATGAGGATACTTTCACCTTTTTATATCCTTAGTCTACCAAGTATCTTCCTAAAATATATATTTCCCATAAAGAAAATTAATAGAGTGATTAGTCTTTTTTTGTATCACATTATCTCTTTGTTCAAAGATTTCTACATTTGATCCACATAAGAGTTATCATTCTTTAGTAGTACATCATCTGTGTTCAGTATCTATGAAATATATAGTATGCACTTCCTCAAATGTGATACATGGAAGACATCATGAACATGTGATAGGTTTAGCGGAAGTTCCATTTGATAAGTTACCACTTCAATATGATCAATAATCTCAATGGTATTGATATATCTCTTCTCAGCTATCCCTTATTTCAAAAGCTCATAAACTTCTTCAAATAAGATATTCATAGCAATACCTTGTCACCAATATTGAACTCCAGATCTTACTGTTGATTTTCAGCATAACTATTTTATGGATTCATAGCTTTCCTAATGTGCTGCTAAATGTATTTAACCTCCTCCACCACCACTAAGACAACATATATCCCAAAAACTTTCATTCTCCAACTTCATCCCATCATAATGGAGTTCTACACTTCCTACTATAGAGTCCTTCATATGAATCCATCTAAATGCATGTGTGAAATATATTATTGTAAGAAAACTATATCAACATTAGATTTTTTTGAAATATTTATCTTTAAATATTTTTATTTTTTATGAAATCTTGTGTTGCAGGAAACAACGAGTTTAGACGAAGAACGTAACATTATTGAAATATTTTGTGTCCATTAATTTCTTACCATTTGATTTTCGAGTATGGATAGTAATAACTAAACTATAAAAATATATTCTCTACAAATTTATAAAATTAATTCATTAGTTATGAAATGATTATAATTAAAAATAACTGGAAATAAAAGTGATGTTTTTTTCTGAAAAATTATTCTTTTTGTACAATGTATTATTGTCAATAAATTAAATTAATCACTATTGGTTAATTATTTTAATGAAATTTATATGTTAATTTATTGATAAAAGTTTTCTTATAATAATTGTTTTTCTATTTATAGTATAAGAATAAATCAAGTCTTAAGCTTAAAATGTATTTTTCCAAAAAAGAGTTTTTTCTCACATTTTACACACTTACATAATAATTAATTTATTTGTTTTGGATGTATTTAATTTGATAAATTGAATTAAATATTTATAATAAGGAATTTAAAATTTAAAAATAGGCTACCTATATTTTTTGTCAATATGAATAGTAACAATGGTAAAATTTATCACCTCGATAAGGGATAAATCAGGTTAATCAAGATTAAAAATAAGTCATATGGACATAATATTTCATCCTAATTATTATTAATTGGAGGCAATTCAACCCTTAACACCTTATCTATTCAAATTCAATAGTTTAATGGTGACATGTCCATGAAAATAATTTATATGTTATTTAAATCAAATAAAGTTACAAAATGTCACTCTCTTAGTTTTAAATAACATTTATGTGTTCATATAGGGAAACGTATTTTGAATGAATGATAATAGTAATTTTTTCATAATTAAATTATATTCATGATATAAATTTATTTTTAATTTTTAGGCATTATAAAATTAACTTAAATTCTTACAGAACTCCAAAACAATATTTATAAAATTAATGGACAAATAAAATAAATGATATTAAAAATAATAAATGTGATATAATATTAGTATTTTATAGTTTTCCATGAATTGTAATGGTTAATATGACATATTAGTGTTGTGTTAACATATTATATTTGAGTTAAAACTTTTTATATATTCCTTTTATGTCAAATTTCATGAATAGTGAAAAATTGATAATAATGATATTTTTTGTAAACAATATTTTATTAAATTATCTAAAAATCATAAAAATAATTATATAAGACAAGGTGGGAATGATATGTCTTAAAATATCATAAATTGGACATTTATGGGAAATTTTTACCCAAATATGTAAAAATTAAAACCCTATAATTTTTGAAAATGTTGTTGTTATACATAAAATTAAAATTAGATAAATATGGTTTAATCCAAATGATAAGTTTTAAATCACAAAACAAATTATACAAATTATATTTTTTATGGTATTGAAACCCTATCCACATTTATATTTTAACACCTAGCTAATGGAGGTATTTGGATTGAGAATAAATTTATTATAATTTAGTATTTTGAGAAATTCCATAAGGGTACCTCACCTCAATTATAAAACTGAACCTCCATCCTCACTTAATTACATGACCTTGAACCATTTATATTGACTAAAATCATCCAATTTAGCTTCTCAAATTCTCTATCCAAATTCTATAAGTTCCCGTTTTCCTAAAAGATCAACCATAGATCCCTTTATATGAGATCTAATGGATTCATTTCAAACAAGAGTTAATCTCCTTAACCATTCACCTTCTTTTCTACTTTTCTTTACCTCCTCTAAATATATGGTATTTATCATAATATAATTTATTAATAATCCTAAATATGATAAACTATTATTATGATGTTTAAAACACCATTATACACCCACTTTCCAATAAAATAATAATTGTAATTATCGCTCATGTGTACGTAGGACTTACCATCTCAATGTGGTTATACAATTCATTTTAGTAACCATAATATATGGATGGGTATTATAAAGTGTCTAATATTTATATATTATATTTTTATACCACACATAAATTTTACACTTAAAAATTCACTTGTTCTAAATACATGTTTTTTTAAAAATTATAAGTTTTAGTATTAAAATAATTTATTTATTACTTTTACAAATTGAAAAAAATTAAAATAATTTAATATTCTTATTCAAAATTGTAAAATTAGGTAATAAGGGAAATTTCATTTGTTGGCTTAAAATTATTTTACCAAGTTAAATATAAGTTACCATTGTAAAACTATTAACTTTCGAAGAATACTAATTTTTTTTTAAATATTGTTTTTTTAATGGATAAATTTAAAACATAAGACTCTTATATTAGGTTTAAACATATATAAAAATAAATTGAAACTATTTTAATTGATAATTAATGTTGAATAATATTTATAACGCCTAATAATAAAAACATCATCTTTATAATAAATTAGTTACTCTACATTGTATATGTTTCAATTTTAAAATTAATTTTAACATATTTAGAAATTAATTATTCTAAATGAATTTCTAAATCATTTTTATCATTAATAAATTTGTTTAAATTTTTCGACAAATATTTTATGTGATAATATAATAACCATGAATAATATTTAATCAAAATTAATATTTGTTAAAATGGGTAATATAATTTGAATCAAATTTTAATAAATTGATTTGACACTCTGACCATTCAGAATACGTTTTTAGGTTTTAAATTCATATCTACAGGTCTCATCCACATTTTCCCACATAACTCACCAAACACCCCAAAACCGCCTAACCCACATGTTATACCATTCTTACCACTTACCAAACTATTGTTTCAATGGGGAAACACCACATTTTAACATATTTAAGGATCTGACTCCCATTCATTCAATAATCCCTGTCCTCAAAAAAGGTATTAATCATGATGTTCCATTCCCCATCCCTATATAAATCCTTACCAAAGAGTCACTATGGTTCCTAGGAGTCTTCCCATTCTTTAAGAATCTACTTAACATGTAAGGGGTTTTTAATCATTTTCTATCCTTTTTAATTGAAATTATGTTGTCCTAATAATATTTACATAAATTTCCATGATTTTAATTTCACAAAATTTTCTTCAATTTGATATTTTGGGACTGAGTGGAAAAATATCACCTCTCAATATATTAGTTTTCCTATATTGTTATTATGTCTACATTAGGGTTCTAATTCCACAACATATATTATAAATTATAAAACTTTTTGTAATATAATAATTCATGTAATTCAATTCCCATAAAACCCATTTAATATATTGAAAATAATAATTCCACTCATTAATGATTTTTCTTAATCAATTATAATGACCAAAAATAATAAATTTGGGAAAGTAAAGAGTTTTTGTTTATATATAAACAATATCACTATCTGGATAAAATTACATTGATGCAGTTGTGGAATAGATACACTAGAGGTTAATAACCTTAAAAATAGCTAGTTGAGTATTAAATCAATCATCACTCTGGTGTATGATTAGTGGGCCTAAGACTGGACACCTGGATAGACACTCTTAGGGGATATGATGTGGATAATTCACATGATCTTTAAAAACCATAGAGATGGATTTTACTACCATTGTTATTGTCTGATACCTGTGAAAACTATTATAATCATTTTCAACCTTCCACTTGTAACCCAACACATTTAAAATATCCTTTCCATAACATTATATTTTATTCATTGATAAGGGCACTTCCTAAAACATTGAAAATTACCAATAGTTTCCATGATGATTTTTCTATGATTAATAATTTACCCCCTTCCAATGGATTTATTATTCCCATGTTATCCCTCAAATTGACTTGCAAATTATTGAAAATTTAGTAAGTTTGTATCTCAAAATGGATGTTTATTGAATCCCTAGTTAAGTTGATTATACATTGTCTTGATATTCATATCAATTATATGGTGAATAAAATTGACATAGAGAAGTGATGGGTGGGGCCCGATATTATATTTCCACTCAATGAATCATTTTGTATCCTGAGATAATTTTTTTGTATTTTTTATTCATAAAAAATTCATGAATGATGTATTTGCTAAATCATTGATGGTAATAATGATGTATTGGTTTCAAAATTAATTAAAATAATAATGTCTTGGTTGAGGCCTTGAATGTATAGATCAATAAGTCTTGTATAATTAATTTCATCATTATGAATTTAGTAATTGTTATCCATATAATTATTTATATTTCAATGAGTCCATGTATATTTTTTCATACTCATAATATTTATTATATGGAATGTGTATTAAATATTCATTCTTACATAATGTGTATTCTTGTTATGATTGAATTCGTTGTACTTTTACCCTTACAGTTCTTTTAAGATCATCCATTTTCTAATTTTATTTCACTAGGATAATAAGAAATAATCTATAAATAAAACCAGATATGTATAAATGGAAAAAGAAAATTTTAAGATGTTTTTATGTTGTATTTTTATGATCCAATGCAATAAAGATATCATGTATGTATTTGGTCTCCCAATAAATCTGAATTTGTTAGTCCTTTATTATTTGATCCTTTAATTTTTTACCAATTTAATAATGTAACCTTCAAATATGGGTTTCTAGAGATGGGGTAATGCTATTGGTATCAAAGAAAGTTTAGTAGGAAATATGGGATCTAAATTTTAATAGAATATGTCCATCATAAGAATTATGATAAACCCTTTGTATTCCCAATGACTTTTACATGTATTTGGACATTTATGTCTTGATATTCATAATGTTATAAGATAATTATTTATACTTCATTTTTTATAGATGGTTCATATCAGCGGGAAATAAAATAATATCAACACCTATAATTAGTATAGGGAATTCTTTAGGATAAAGCCAACATAGATGGTGTTGAAATAAATTAGATTTTTTTGGTATTAAGGAAGTTGACTTGGGTTATGAAAAATAACCTTTAATGTATAAAGAAAACATCTAATTCCCAATATGGTACAACAATGTTGGACTATTTTATGTTATAACAACCACTATCATTCTTTGAGACCACTATTTCATTATTATCTGAGAAATGCATCATATCCCTGGTGACGAATTTTCATGCATTAAGAAGTAATGAAAGTGATAAATTTTTCATAGGGGTTTATTATCTAATGCGCTATAATGATCAATGGAAGCCATTATTTTAAAATACTAAGGAAGGTGAGGAGATATAAAACATGGAATGTAAGACTTTCATAGTGATATATTTTGATAAATATTTCCCTCGAGAGTATTGATTTTATATAGAAAGGAAATTCTTTATTTTGAAGAATATGGAATATGTGAGGGTTTATCGGTGTGGGGCTAATTTATCATGATTCGTTAGGTAGGCTGTGGACTACATATATATTCCTGAAATTAGGATCAACTGTTTCCCTGATGTGAATATATTAAACCCTCAAATAGAATTTTCCCTCGTACTTTGTAATCATATGATGATATGTTATCACGTACCATCAAGAGAAAAAAAATTGAATTCTCAAATTCATACATTTTCAAAGTATGTCAAGATAAGAAGAAGACAAGTGATCACCTTGAACCTAGAAATGTGGTGATAAAGAAGAAGGTAAAGTTTAAACATCTAGAATATGATAATTTTTGAAATAAACACCCCTAATATTTCATAAAGGTAACATGAGTTTGTTACATGTGTGAAGAGAAGCTTCATATTGCTCGTGAATGAATTGGAAAGAAATAACCCACTAATATCGCGTGATTTAACTATAAATAAAAGAAGTATAATTTGAACTAATTTCCCATGAATCAAGGGAATCCACCATAGAAGAGGTATAGGTTAAGATACCAAGCTTGTAAGACTACTACTACGGAATTTGAAGTTCCTAAAGATGATAGGGAAGGAAATTTATTATAAAATAATATTTAGATAACGATTAATTCCATTCATGATATTCACATAATTTTATATCCAATTTATTTTTTGAGAATATGAAAACATTTCCCAATACTCTGAGAAATTAGTTGTCTATCAAGAAACCCAATAGTAATATTAATTCAATAAGGGTATTTTATTGAGTCCCCAATATGATTCATTAACACACTCTATTTACAAACTTGATTATTATACAAATGTTTGATGTTGAAATGATATAGGGTATGGATTGGATTTCAATGTACAATGAAATAATTGATTTCTAAGTGAATGAGATTGCAATTTAGTAAGGAAGAGTCGAGTTCTTTATATTTAAATGTGAGGCATCATTATCTGATTCATATTTGGATCATCCTCAATTATCCCACCTAAAAAAAATCATTAGCGGGGAAATGAAGATCATTCATATGGTTGGTAAGGACAACATAATAATAGATGTTATACCTATATTTCATGAATACATTGATTTCTTTCATAATGAAAAACATATTCATCTACTTTATGATGAATTTGAGTATTCTATTGAACTCATACAAAAAGAGAAACCTATATCTGAGACTCCCTATAAAATGGCCACATCGAAATTAGTTGAGCTCAAGAAACAACAACATGTGTTGTGTGTTAAGGGATTTTTCTACCATGGTGATTCTTCTTATGAAACCCCATTCTATTTTAAATGAATATGTATGAGTCTATGTGGTTTTTTTTCGACTAATGGGAGATAAATCTCACATCTATAATGACTAAGTATCCTCTCTTGTGTATTACCAACTTATTTGATCGACTTTATGGACCACAATATTTCTGAAAGATCAATATTTTCACTGGTTATCACCAATTAAGTGTGAAGAAGAATGACATAAAAAAGACTGCCCATTTTATGAGGTATGGACCTTATGAGTTTACAATGATGCCATTTAGAATGACTAATGTACCCATTATGTTTATGGAATAGGTGAACAGAGTATTCAATGATTATATTTATGATTTTATAGTTCCATTCATTGATTATGTATTGAAATACTATAAATGTTATGGGAAGAATTAGATCATATTAAAATCATTATTAACCCTCTCAAAGATAAGTAATTTTATGGTAAATTCAGTAAGTTATTGTTTTGGATGAAGTATGTTACATTTATAGTCCATATTCTCTCTATGGACAGAATACATGTCCATTATTCAAAGTTTAATATACTCACAGAATGGACCACACAATGGAATGTAACTAAGGTACACAGTTTCTATTAATTATCTCATTACAATCAATAATTTATTCAATATTTTGATCAATTATCTATCCCATTGACCAAGATGACATGTAAAGGTGTATAATTCACATAGTTAATGGAAGGTCAACATACATTTGATGTGCTAAAGAGGTGATTGATAAATAAATCAGTTTTTTATCAACCATCAGGAATGGAAGGATTTTTAATATATAGTGATGCATCGAAGAATGAATTTTTCTATATAAATGTTAAAAATGTGAACATGGATTCTTTTTAATCCAAGAAACTAGTAATCCATTGCTAAAACTATATAACTCATGATCTTGATGTGGTATCTATAATACTTTTTTGAATACATGGACTCACTATCTCTATACTGAGAGATGTGAGATATATACAGATTATAGGAGTATGGAATACATTTTCTCCCAAATAGAGGTCAACATGACAAAAAGAAAATTTCTAGAACTACTCAAGGACTATGAACTTTTGATACACTACTTCCCTTGGAATGAAAACAAGGTGGTTGGTCCCTTAAGTAGAATGACCATGAAGCTCTAATGAAGATAAGGATAGAGAAGGATCCTATATTAATAAATTTTGAAATGTTGGATATGGGAATGATTTAGGAATGGGAAAAATCCATCCTTTACTAACTGGATATCTGAAAATCCTTACTTTTGAATATCAAGAAATTACAATAGTAAGATCAGGGTTTATAAAAGAGAAATAAATCCACGAACGATGGGAGATTAAGATACATTTCCATCAAAGATGGTGTGTTAATGTTTGGAATGATATTATGTGTTATATAAATACCTATGCTAAAAAGTGTTTTAAAAGATGCATCACATAGCTCAAGCTTCTCTATACACACTGGTAGACCAAATATGTATAGGGATTTAAGAGAAAATTTATGGTGGGATGGTTTGTACCAGGAAATTATAGAAAATGTGTCTATATTCTTAGTAATCCAATAGGTAAAATATAAAAGAAAACACCCTAATAGAGTCAGGATACCTCTCTCTATAATAATTTATAAGTGGGGAAATGTTAAAAAATTATTTTTCATTGTAATTATGAATAATTTGAGAAATAATAAAACTATATGAGTCACTATGGATCATCTTTCCAAGTATTAAGATTTCATAGCAATAAGTGATGACTAACCTCTCAAATTTCATGCCTGAATCTATATTTAGTGAAATTTGGATTTTCATATATAGATATTAATTCTTTTTATATGTATATTCATTACATTAAACCAACACACACATGAGGATCATAATGGAATAGTTGTTTTGGAAACATAGAAATAGAAAAATTTAGTTCATAGGTGAACTACATCATCACCCACTATGTTTCTCATAACTAGAACCCTTCTTATAAATATCATACATAATAAATTTTTTCATAACATGAGTAGACGAAACATAATAAAGGGTGAGAGTAGAATCATAATAAGGGTAAACATGAATGATACGTAAGTATATCATGAGCATAGGGGCCTGAGAACATGAGAATAACATTTGGAAACCATAATCTATATATAAAATATCATAATCTTGGGTCATTGAATAAATATTAATTGTTTATAAGACAAGAATAATATGTTAATCAAAGATCATGAGCCATGAGTGCATAACATTTTAATATTAAATAGAATTTTGGCATACAGATAACCATAGAAAATAATTTCAATAGTAGTCAAGGCTCAGAGACAAGGCTATCATAGTGGAATTGGTTCACTCCCCAAACCATAATATTATTAAAGGTTAACCCCCAAGAATATCATTATGGACATTGTCCCTTACTACCTGTTTTAAACCCACCATTCGATCCCCATATCTCTCAAGAGATTTAAATCATTACCCAATTCATTGGAGGGAGATAGAGGTCTCAAATGTCACATAATAAAAATAATAAGTATGTGTCCCACATGATCATTAAATATTTAACATATTATAAACATTGAAATGAAATGGGTTTCATAAACATTTCATCGTATCATAATATATCGATGAAATACAGTTTATATAATTATTTCATCATTTCATCATAGCATAACCCGTGAAAAGAATTCGGTTTCATAAGCATTGTATCATGGTATAAACTCTAGAAGTGAAATGGGTTTCATAAATATATTTTCATCATAAAAATAAACCATTCATTGAAATAATAATAATTTTATACTTGGATCATATCCCCATTAAATAATATATAACATCAAAGCATTTCATCTTATATGTAAAATTATTTATAAACATTACCTCGAACATTTCTAAAGAATAATAACTTTTAATAAGAAATCAAATTTTGAAACTAAATATAAATAAAATATTTTGGAAATAATTTTATTTGAAAATAAAAATCATAATATATAAGGGAAGTATAAAATAAAATGATGGTGGGAAATTCTGCTCATGTCATACACATTACAAGGAAGATTACTTTCACATTTTCAATACAAGGAAAATAGGAATTGATTGGAAAATGACATAAATATTCCTTTCAGAACATTATGTAAAAATTAAAACATGGGTCAAAATGAATTTATGCAACCATTTAATGAATGTTAATTTTTTTTGAAATTTTATTTAGAAAACATGGTTTTGGAAAAAAAGGGTTCTCAATCGATGAGAGAAATAAAGTCAGATTTTCATAAAAACATTTTCAACATTATTTTAAAAACCAAAGATTGAAAAAATGGTACTATTAGATCTAAATATAATGAATAACTAGAGGATAATAAAATAAATGATAATTTTTTAGAGGTTTATCATATGATTTCAACATTGGACACTAAATCAAAAAACATCCTGATAAATGATGAGATAGTAACATAAACCATTACCACTTTTGTAAAATTTCAAGAATAATACCCATGAAAGAGATATCCTGAAATGGATATATAATCACATTTATTTTTAGAATAAGAATAACAAAATACATTCAGGTGTATTATGTAAATGACATCAATGAAATACATGGTGAATATGTCCTCTGTCTCACACAAAATAAAAGTGATAAGGAAATCACATACCACTTGTGTGTTGACTTTCATATTATATGTTTAAACCTCCTATATAATAAATATAGGTTTTTTATATATCTATTAAATAATAATAAACGTAGCTATAAAATAATATATGATCCAATTATAACATTTCAACACCCAATTATTAATAATTCCTTTATAAAAATCGTAATTTCTGGGTGTAAACTATTTTGTTTTTTCATGAGAGTTTTAGTTTAATAGATATAATTCATGTACATTTATTGTTGTTAAATCATCTCCAAAATGTTAAATATGAAATTAATTTCATATATTTTCATTATATATATATATATATCCATTCACAAAATATAGAGATATAAAGTTGTAATGCACCATTCATGGAGATGATAGGTCGTACATACACATGAATGTTGTTTCCATATTTTAGAAGATGTAATGAAAGATGAGTAAATAATTATTAAAAATTATATAAAAATTATGATTTTATATATATCACATATTTTAATTAACTTTATCTTTATTACCTTCCATGTAAATCGTTTTTGAGAATGCATCACATCACTTCACGAGGCAGATTTTTTCCGTACACAAGGGTGACATTAGTGTGTCCCCCAAGGAATTGAAAATAAAATGGTTATATGTGATATTTTATTTACATAAGTGAAATTTTGTTTTAAATATCATATAAATATACTAAATCCATCAGCACATGCAACCGTGAGAGTAGTTTATGGAAATAGAATTATGTTGGTTTGCAAGGTGGTAGTCCATCGAACACAACATCAACAGTTTTGTTTCCCATGTGATGGAAGTGGAGTAGAATATATGTCATTAAAATTAAAAAATAACATATAAATATATGGTAGATAATATTTTTATAATATTATATGTTTAAATACTTAATTAATAGTGAAAAAAAGAATGAATGTTAAGGATCTTAGTGAAGAAAATTACCATTGTTTAAAATCCCCTCATTTAGATCTCTTACTAAGGACCCATAGAGTTGGTCTTTTCGGAGGAACAAAAGCTCTAGATAATGTATAAGTATTCTTGGGGAGGATTTTGGATGTGTTTGAGTGAAATATATGTCTTTATATGTGTGAAGATGTGGATGGCGGTCGTGGCCTTTTATTAGTGGGGAAAAGGAACCCACTTGGAAACTACTTGGAAATCACCCAAAAGAATCCAAAATAAAATAGTCATTCACTTGAAAAAATATTCCAAATGTCCATATATTAGAAATCCGGAATTATAATATTGAAATATGGCCCTAAAATTGTAATTTTTCAACTGTTATAGAAATTTTAAACTATATCTTATTAGTTTAACCCCCGGTAAACACATTTTTACCTTAATTGCGGTAATTAATTTTGAAATTTTTCACTTTTCATTATGGTAAAAAATTTAGTTGAACTAATTAAAAAATATAAATTATTTTTATTCCTATTATTATAAACATTTTTCCTAATTCCATTCATTTAACTGATTTTTTTTAAAAAATATTAATCCTATGGATATGACAAGAAAGCGGTTCTCAAAGACAAAATGTTAAAAAGATTAAAAAGATTTTATACCAAAATTCTATAGGAATTATTTTATATTTACCTAAATTGGGTAAAATAATATAAAAGTTTGGTAATTTAAATTTTATAACCATTTTTAAACAAAGGGACCTTATATATTCTTCAAACAAAAAGGCATTTTTCGATAAAAAACATTTTTTCACAATTCACTGAAAAATTAATCTTTTTAGAAAAATAAAAAAAACACCCTAAACTAATTTTGATATGATGATATAAATAAGGAATTTTATTTTCTAAAAGTTATTTTATAATAGTGGTAAAAATTAGTATTGTTATTTTTTCACAAATATAAACATTTTTTTAGAAAATAGTATTTTTGAAACATACAATGAATTTTCTAAAATTAAATTAATTTTTATCAAAATATTTTATTTATATAAAAATATTATAAATAATATTTATGAAATGATTATTAATATTCATATCTCTTTGTTTAATGTATATATTATAACCATCTCATTTAAATAATAATATTAAAAGTTATTTGCGTTTTGTTAAAACTCGGGGTTTCATATAATGCATACTGAACTCAATGTTGCGTGTAACACAAGATATAAAAGAAATATAATTTATTAGAAAAAATATAATCATAAAAACTTAGGGCTTTACATTTGGCCAACATTAAAATGAATTTCTCACTCCAAATTCCTCACTCTAATATAAATAAATAAGGATACTTCTACCACATGATTTCCATAGGTTCCCACATAGCTTCTTAAAACTAGTTCTTTGGCCTGAAAACATTGAACAGGTGAGTATTCTTGTTTTGTAGAAAATTTTCTATAAGATATATAATCTCCAAAAATTATTCCTCATATGAAATATCATTCTCTAATGGTATTCCCTATAATTTTAGTACATGTGAATAACTAGGTATGTACTTCCTCAAGAGAGATACATGAAACATGTCATGAACTTGAGATTGGTTTGGGGGAAGAGAGAACCACCAGGATATCGTCCTGATGTGATGAATGATTTATGAGGGAAAAATATAACTAGGGATTAGTTTTCAGTTCATTCCAAATATCATTAGACTCTTATATGGAGAAATTCTTTGAAACACCATGTCACCGCCTTAAAATTCTAGATCACACTAGTGATTGTCAGGATAACTTTTCAGTCAACTCTGAGCTACCATAATGTGTTTTTAAATGGATCTATCCTTATCAATAATTTCTTCACCTATATTGGGTCCCAATATCTTTATTTATCTAACTTCATTTATACAAATTGGAGGTCTACACTTGTATCTATAAAGGGATTCATAAGGAGCCATCTGAATGCTCGAGAGAAAGCTATTATTGTATAAAAACTCTCTAGAGGAAGGTGGTGATCCCAACCACCATTTAAATCCAAATAACTATATCTTATAATATCCTTTAGGGTTTTATTTTCTCTCTTAGACTAAGTATTTTTCTAACTATGATATAGAGGGATGAAACATAACTTTGTATCCAGAGCCTGTTGAAGAATTCTCCAGAACATCGAGGTAATCCTCAGATCCCAATATGACACAATGGAATGTATGAATCCATAAAACCATAAAATTTCCTTAATTAATATTATTGAAAGATGATCAAGATATGTCTTCTCTAATAGCGATGAAGTTTACTGACTTTGTAAGGAGATCGACTACAACACATATAACATTATTCCATTTTGATGTTTTGGGGAGTCGGAAAAAAATTCCATGGTCATGTTTTCACATATCCATTATAGTATGGGTAATGGATGTAACAAACCCTTATAATTTTTTCTCTCAGCAATAACTTGCTGAGATACCAAGCACCGAGATACAAACTCTGCATTATATCTCTTCATGAAATATAACCAGAAATACTCTTTCAAATCTCTATACATCGTTGTACATAAAGATAAATAAATAATGAAGAACTATGAGATTCCATGAAAAATTCCTTCTTCAAATATGGTATGGATGAATCAAATACATGGTTCTTGAACACTATCATTCCATCATTATCAATGTTAAATTCAAGAACATTTCAAGAATTAATTTTCATCTATACATCTTCCTTTTCTTCCTAATTCATCCTTACATGGATAGATGGTTGAACATTCAATTGAGAAATATAAGCTTCCCCCCCTTCCTTCCTGATTTAAAGATCCATCCTTTGAAAATCCATAAATCTTGGATCTGTTGTGATCCACATCATCGATAATGTATCATGTTTGTTTCATCTCAAGAAATTAACAACCTTGTTCTCTTTCATAAGGTGGTAATGTATTGAGATATCATAATCATTAAGAATATCTTACCATCTTATATAGCTTACATTCATCTCATTCATTGTGAATTTATAAATTAAATTTTTTTTATTGGTATATATATCGCACATTTCTCCATATAGATATCTCTAAATAATTAATGAAACAATTACCATAGTTACCTCCAAATCATGAGTTGAGTAAATTTTCTCATGAAATTTCAATTTTCATGAGGCGTAAACTCTAACCACGTTATTCTTCATAGGAATAAATTTCAATACCATCATGGATGAATCAATATATATTACAACCCTTCTTTACTATAGGGTAATATATGAACATATGTGCTAACTAATCTTCTCCTTTGATCCTTAAAAGTTTCCGCAAATTCATCTGTCCAGAGGAACTTATCTCCCTTATGAGTTGGCATAGTGAGTGTAATAGATAGTCATGAGAAATATTCAACAAAACATCTATAACATCAATCTGAAACCATGAAAAAAATGGATCTCAATCACTATGGATGCTCTGTAAAAAAACTCAATAGCCTTCGTCTTTGATGGATCTACAAATACACCCTCTAAGTAGAATATATAAACAAAAACTGAAATATTTAAAATCCAAAATTCTCACTTTGTAAATTTTTAGTATAGTTTATTATTCCTTAGGTTTTTAGTAAAATTATAAAGTTATCTTCATTCTATTTATTTCACATTTAATAGATAGTAATATAGTATATAATTACTAAAACTATCAGATTAAATTTTTAGCACCCATGCCCCAGATGCCTAGATCTGGTGACTGCTATCACTTACATTGACATGACTACAAGGAATATTTCCCCAAAGGACCCTAGAGTTTATTAGTCTTGGTAAACTAGATGCATAAATTAGTATTCTATTACAAAATAATACACTAATTACAACATAATTTGTTTCTTTTAAACAAATAACTACAAGGGAATCTTTATTCCATCTCGTAATTCAATGCATATCATTCATTGTACACTTCTTTGATTCCTGAGATATAATCATAATAAGGGTGTGCTCAAATGTGTAGTAAGGGAAAAGTATTATAGGTTCCGGATGCAGTGGATGCGTGGAATGAATGATGCACAACTTTTCTTTTTACCATATCTTGATGGTTAATCCGAGTTCTACACAACGATGAACACTGTGAGTAATGTAATTGCATCAAGAATAGAGGAAAATAATAAGCATGCCGGAACCACGAGAGGCGACCAAAAAATGTTGTCTATAATTAATTTAATTGAAACATGAATTAACTAATGGAATTCATTCTTTGTTGATGTATCCGACCACAGATCTGTGGTGTGCTGCCATTGCATTGTAGAATCCATGTGTATGATTCCTCTAGTGGTGATGCACACATGCTCCATATATCTCCTGATATCGCCAAAGGAGTCTCTGGGTTCTAGCATGGAAGATCCTAGCTCATGCGATGTCTACCATTGATTGCCTTGATATCACTTCCAAATTGTTCTTCTAGATTGGGTTTAGGAGGATCGTTCTTGTTCTTGAGAGCGTTCTTGGAGAAGGAAGATCTCTCTAGGCTTGAAAACTTTTCTACAATCCGTTGTGCACAAAAACTTATTTGGATAGGTTATGAATTTTTTTTATCATTTGGTATTTATATCACTATGGTTAAAATAATATAATTTCACAAGTTCCCTTGCATATTTTATTAATCCTATTGAAACCCCATGTCAAATAATAATAGTTTTATTATTTTTTCCTGACACACGCTTAACCAGCGAATTATAATTACATCAAATAATATCCAATATTATTATTTATCACTAGACCCTTAAAATCGGTCTTCCAAACATACACAATATTTATTGGGCCTTGAATAATGTCTATTTATTTATTAATTAAATATGACTGTATTTTTCGCCAATTAGTATATAAATATTATATTCACTAAATAGTAAATAAATATTTATCTTTTATTCCACTCAAAATATATTCTATCAAATAACTAGTATCATAATAAATGAGATCATAAATACATTAATAATTATTAAACCACATCTAGGAATAATATTTATTCAACTTCTTAAATAAAGAAATATTTAACTAAGATACTGGATACACTTAGTGTGTGACCCTCTTGGCCTCTTTCTCAAAGGCATTAGGATGAGTTGACTAATGTCAAAGGTTAGAATATAGAAACACATCAAGGCACCCATGTACAAAGAAGTTAACTCCACAATGACATGTCACCTCATATGAACACTTACCGTGTAATATAATCCATTTTCCTCAATATCTCTAATAAAGCGGGTTGCATGCTAGTGCCATCAACCCATGTGATCGATGTCTGTTTCTTTGACTTTCCAAAAATGAAACTTGCCTATCAATCACCATGGCCAATGAAATATTTTGGATATATAATTTCCCTTAAAGGGTATTATATATCAACTTCCATTAAATAATAGAAGAGACTAATCCATTATCACATTATTCATTAATGCAGTATTACTAGTGACGCACCCAATATATCCTACCTCACCGTGAACATATGTCATCATGGTTTCACCAATACATCTATGTGTGCATGTTATAATACTCATTAATAATAATATTAAAGTCTCAAGACCAATACACACATTAAAATATATTAATATCCAATGACACTTAGTAAATGTGGATTTTCTACTGGCGGGTCTCGTTCTCATAATATCATCCTAGACATTACCAAGGGAATACTCCATGTGAAGGTACCTCAAAGTCCTATGAATCTCCACT
This sequence comes from Viscum album, assembly GCA_963277665.1. Classification (NCBI taxonomy): domain Eukaryota; kingdom Viridiplantae; phylum Streptophyta; class Magnoliopsida; order Santalales; family Viscaceae; genus Viscum; species Viscum album. Next base: position 1,795,564,314 of record OY728158.1, read on the forward strand.
CCTGACATCCTATATCATTTTGTCCCTCAAATGATGTCTTCGGGGGTATAAAACCTATATTCAAGAATAGTTTCATAGAAAATCTGAGATTTCATCAGGGAAGGGATCTGCAATGGCCTTTTAGTGCGATAACTACACTTAGGACATTATCACATGCAATGTTACACAGAAGAACAATCATGATGAAATAAGTAGTTTATTAATATTCAAATACATGAATACGAGTTTATCATAAAGTAAAACGATGTTGGTTATAGGGCACCAACTCCAACAGACTACCACTTGCGATAGAGCCAACTACTAAAAACCTTCAGTCCACTAGCTCCCGCATTATACACATGATTCTACTGAGTTAGTCATTTAGTCAGGGGGTGTGTAATGTTCTATTTCATGGATACACTACTTACTAAAAATTCACCCCTCTAATGAAAATCCCTTGAGAGGTGATCCATCCGGAGTATGTGAATTTTCAGTTAGTGCGCCCATGGTTCTATTTCAAGAGCTGCCACTGCAGTATTGTCACAATACAATTTGATAGGGTCTTTACTACTCAAAACTAAATCGTGGTATTGGACAATGTTCTGAATCCATAAATCTTCCTTGGCTGCATCAGAAGGTGGTATATACTCGGACTCTACTATAGAATCAGTGACAACTAGCTTCTTTGAACTCTTCCATCTCAGAACACCTATGTTGAGACAAAAAACATATCTTGATTGCCACTTGAAATCATTATGATCTATCTAAAAACCAGAATTATCATACCCTCTTATGACAAGGTCATCATCTCCTCTATACACTAAGAACATACCATTAGTTCTTCTCATATATTTAAGGATAGCCTTAACAGAAGACCAATGTTGTTCTCCGGGATCTGCTTGATATCTGCCTATACCATGCTCCGTGCATAGGAAACATCAAGTCTTGTACATAACATTTCATACATGATGGATCCTATCACTGAAGAATATAGGATCCTACTCATTCTATATTTTCATTATTGTGTCTTGGGACACATTTTCTTAGATTGATATAATCCATGTGACACTAGAACCAATCCCCTATTGGATTGTTACTAACTAAATATCTTTAGTATCTGGCCAATGTATATTCTTTGACATAGTCCAAGAAGCCTCTTGGATCTATCCGGAATGATACTGATCCCTAGAATGTAGGCTAATTCTCCTAAGTTATTCATGGATAGACACGTGTTCAATTAGTCCTTAACAGACTGTATGACTGGTATATCATTTCAAATAAGTAATATGTCGTCAACTTACACTACTAGGATAAAAACTGCATTCCCATAAAATATTTTGTAAATACATGGCTCACATTCATTCTTAATGAAACCAAATTTTTTTATGGATTCATTGAACATAATATTCCATGACATGGATGTTTTCATCTATCCATAAATGGATCTGTGCCAGTTGAAAATCCTTTTGTCATAACCTAGAGTCACATGCCCTTTTGGTTGACATCTTTTTGAAGGTTACCATTATGGAATGAAGTTTTGACCTACATCTTCCAAATATCATAGTCATGGTAAGATGCTATGGAAAGTATGATTCTTATGGATTTAAACATGGATACTGGTGAAAAAGGTTTCATCATAATCAATTCCTTGACACTGTTTAAAACCTTTAGAAACTATACTTTCTTTATATGTACTTACTTCACCTTCCAAGTCCAGTTTTTTCTTCATGAATACCCATTTTCATTCAATAGGATTTACATCAACTGGAATGTAGACCAGAACGCAAACATTGTTTTGATACATGGAATCCATCACAAAATTCATAGCTTCTAGCCATCCTGTAGCTTTAGAACTTTCTACTGCATCCTTGTAAGAGAGTGGTTCATCATTCTCCAAAAAAAATGAGTCACCATCCTCAGTGACTAGAAAACCATATCGCTCTAGTTCTCTTACATATCTTATTATCTTATATAGTACTTGTTTATCAAGAAATACTTCTTCCACGGGGACCTATGGAGCTTGATCTTATACCAAGGCTTGTGTATCTTGGGCATCAACTTCGTCTAATTCAATATTCTTCCCACTATAATTTTGAGGATGTGATCCCTCTCAATAAAGATATCTTGTCTGGAAATAGTCACTTTCATGTCCGAGGGGTTGTATAGGTAATATCCCTTTTTTTCTTAGGATACCCTATGACAATTACCTTGTTCCCCTGGGTTCTAGTTTGTTTCCTGAGAAAGACTTATCAAACGCCTCGCAACCCCATACACATATATGCAACATAATGGGTTTATTTCCACTCCATAACTCGAAGGGAATACCATTTTTCACTTTAGTTGGTACTCATTTTAATGTTTATTCTAGATTTTGTTATGAATATCTCCAAAAGGATAACAGAAGATCTTCATGACTCATCATCAGTCTTACCATATCCAACAAGGAATGGTTTTTCCATTCACTAAAACCATTCCATTATGGTGTATAAGGTGTAGTGAGTTGAGATATAATCCCATACTCCTGTAGAAAGTTGCTTAACTATTGGTTAAGATATTCTCCACCTCGATCTGATTGAAGGTTCCTTATCTTCTTACCAAGCTGATTCTATAATTTATTCTTGAACTCCTTGAATTTATCAATAGACTCGGACTTATAACCGATTTGGTATATACAACCATATTTATTGAAGTCATCCATAAAAGTTATGACGTAAGAATATCCACCTCTATATTCTACTAGAAATGGTCCACACACATCAGTTTGTACCAATCCTAGAAGCTCTATGGCCCTTTCACCTTATCCAACAAATGATGTTTTGGGTATTTTACCATGAAAACAAACATGACATATATCAAGTGGTTTTATGTTAGAAGAGTCTAAATATACATCATGATAGAGCTTTTTCAAACGCTTATCATTTACATGACCAAGATAGTGATGCCACAACTATTTGTTATATGAGTCATCTGAACTTGATTCATTATCAACTGTCAACACTTGGTTTTAATAATTTAATACATAGAGACCATTATTTAAATGTAGCATACCATAACATATTTTGTCCTTATAATTGAAACAATGTTTATTTTCGAACATGAAAATAAAGCCATATGTATCTAAAATCTATACTGAAATTATGTTTTTTGGAAACTGAAGGTACATAATAACAATATAAAACAACCAAAATCATTTCTATTGGAAATGAAAAGTGGTAGTCACCAATAGCTAGCGAAGCCAGCCTCACTCCATTGGAAGCTCGAAGATCCACCTCTCCTCTGGAAATGTTCTGAAATCTACTTGGTACCTGTATTTGAATAAAAATGTGAGAACCACAAGCTATATCTAAAACCCAATGTGTAGAAATGGTAAGATTTCAATCAATAATTAATGCACCTTTAGCTTCCTCTTACTTCTAGGTGCAGTTCCTCTTTCAGTATCCTAGATTTCCACATGTGAAGCACACTTCCTCCTTTTCCTTGACCTTTCTCTGGATCTTCTCCTTCTTATAAGGACAGTTCTTAGGAGTATTAGACTATTTATAAATCTTTGACCCCTTTTCCCTGTCCTTCCTATTCCTATTCACCGTAATGACAGTGGTCCTGTCATGCCCCATGTCCTCATACACTTGGTGAATCATGGTCAGAAGTTATGATATACAATTTTCATTATTTCTCATGATGTAATTCAAAATAAAACCATAGAAGGACATGGAAAGTGATGAAAATGTCATATCTATATGAAACTCATCTAAGAATTTAATCCCTAAGACGTCCAGTCATTCAATGTAGCCAATAAGCTTGACTACATGAGGCCCAGCTAGCATAGACTCTCCAAGCTTAGTGGTGAACAAAGCATTTGAGATATCATATATCTCTTGTCTCATCTTATCTTGATAGGGATCCCTGTTGTGAGACATCATACAATAACGATTGATTTCCTCATGTTTCATAAAGAGATATTTGGACGTGGTTGATAGCATAAAGAATTGAACTTCTGCAGCATCATTCATATGTTTCTCAGAGAGAGAGAGCTCTTCATCACATGCCTCATTTCTAGGAACAACTGGTAAAGGTTCTTCCAGTACATATAGTTTCCTTTCATGTATAAGGATTAACCATAGGTGCATTTTCTACTCCTAAAATTTAGTGCATGTCAGAAGGTTTTCTTTCTCATGTATGGATCACGATGATATGTTCGATGTCATTTTTAATGTCATTTATACAAAATAAGAAAATCATAGTTTTACTACTTTATCTGATAAAATTTCGACAATTAAATATATTAAAATTTATTAGTCTCCCACTATATTATCGAAACCCTAAAGCCCTCACCATTGGCTTTAGAATATTCTAATACTTAGATATTCAAGTGGCAGGGATCCATATTTCACTTTGCATTACCCAAATTTTGCTGGGCAAGAAAATTGAAAGGTTTTAGGTAGGCATTCCAAATGCCAACTACATTAACTCATAGTTCAATGAAATTATTGGTGGACTCACCAATCCAAAAATCATTTAATTTTGATTTCCTCAACCTTTGCCTCTTAGTTACTCTAAGTCCTACTTTTCCAGTCAACCCTTGATGTAAACCAAGTCAAGTAAACCCAAAACCTCATGTTAGAATTCCCCGATATTTGAAAGCACCCCAACTATGGCTGGTAAATCACTTTAAACTATGGTTCAATTCTAACTGATGTATTGGAAGGCTATAACGACTTAATATTTTATTGAGGGATTTTATCCTTTATACGTAAATTTCCAATTATTAACTTTATTACATTCTTGTTAATATTAATTGGGATTACTTAATTGATTAAACATGTCTTAGATAATTTTTCCACATAAGTCAGTTTATTTTAGTTTCATCTTACATGCTTGTCAATTCATTAATTATGTGACCATGAAAAAACATCCAAAATGAAATTAACTATGTAACTAAAATAATTAAAATAACGTGTATCATCAAGAGTTTATTCTAATGGTTAGTTTATCTAGCAGTTGATAAAATAACCTCTAAGCTTGGGGAGAGACACCTTGAACAAATTAGGTTCATGTTTACAACATTCCACCTGTCCACCTTTGTATCTCTTTGGATTGGTTTCACCTTGGCTGCAAACTTGAACCACATCCACTATCCTGGGAGCTCCATCCATTACATATGCTTTTACTCACATGCAGGAGAGGGGAAAAGGGGTTTACATTAAATAAACCATGGGAACGCAAGCCCTACATAGTAATGAGGAGAGGATGCAGTAAGACCAACAATTTAATTTAATAATAAATTAAAAGAAACCAATCACATACACAGAGGTCTGGTCCAGCTCATGATCATCTGCACGCATGCAACGTATTTATGCATTTAATAAAACTAGAATTAAATTATTAATCATTTTTATTTAAGATAAATTATTATAGAATTGATTAATTATTATCATTAATTAATAATTTTTTTATCTTAATCCTTATATGAGTTTCCTTGATATTCTCATCCTTTATAATTTTAAACAAATTAAATAAATTCTTTCAAAATTAATTGTGTATATAACTTGTACCTTGGGGGAAACTCAATGAATATTCATCATGGAGATATTAATTAAATAATTAAATATTTATGTATATTAAAACCTATAACATGGTGTGTCCCATATTTTTGACCACGCACAAGTACATGTCTCAAGGTTTACATAGTAAAATAAATAAATTTTAAAATCTACATAAATGGTATAAGTACAAAACGTGTAGATCCGATCTAAACGGTATGTATAATCCTCACGGTCTATCATATGTACAAGCCTAGGGACTTGGCATGTGAATCGTACCTTAAAAATCATAGAGTACATGGTGTTTCTAGTGGACCACACACCGTGTTGTCTCCTTGTTACACAGTCACCAGTAGGGTAAGAAGTGTATGGAATACATGACTTGACCCAGACTAGAAGGGACTAAACAGGGTGTATATCCAATCTACATGGAATTTAATCCACTAACTATGAACCAATGTATCTGGTCAATGAAAAAATCTCAATTCAAAAGAAAAATCTTGATCTGATTTCCGAACCAAATCTTGATCATAGAATCATGAATACATGGTGTGTAATTACGATTACGTGGAATGTAGTCATGTGACGTATGACCAGAACCCTTGGCACCTCCAGATGAGTTCCTTAATTTTATTTTAATCATAAAATTAGTCAAATATGGTAGATCTATAAGAAATAATGGAGAAAGAAGAAGATATTACAAATTCAGATTACAAGAACGATTATTACTCGAATTGAAAAACTAAATTATGAATTTGTAAATCATCAATGAATCTAAATAATTATAAAAAAATGATGTAAACACTCTGATACCACTTGTAGGTTTTGGATGCTGCAAAATCACGCAATAAATGATTCCCAACTTTGATTTTTACCAGATCTTGATGATTAATTTGTGTTTTACACAGTGATGAACGTTGTGAGTAATGAAATTGAATCAAGAAGAGATGAAAATAATAATCATTCCAGAAGAACAAGTGTTGATAAACATATGTTTTTTATAATTAATTTAATTAAAACAATAATTACCTAAAAGAAATCTTTCTTTATTGATGTGTCTTGCCACAGATTAGCAGTGTGCCACCATTTCATTATAGAATCCATGTGTAGGACTTCTCTAGCGGTGATCCATACGTGCTCCACGTATCTCTAGAAATCGCCAAAGGAGTCTCTGGGTGCTAGCATGGGAGATCCTTGAGCATGCGATGTCCACCTTCGATCACCTTGAAATCACTTCCAAAGAGTTCTTCTAGATCTGGTGGAGGAGGATCGCTTTAGTTATTGAGAGTGTTCTTAGAGAAGTAAGATCTCTCTATGCTTGAGAGCTTTTCTGCAATCTATTGTTTACAATAACTTTCTTGTATAAGTTATGAGAAAATTGTTTTAATTGGGTATTTATATCACTAGGGTTAAAATAATATAGTTTCACTAGTCCCCTTATATATTTTATTCATCCTAGTGAAACCTAATGACAAATAATTACAATCTTATTATTATAATTTCTTGACACACGCTTCACTAGGGAATTATAATTAAATCAAATAATATCCAATACTATTATTTCTCATCAGAACCCTAAAATCAGTCTTCCAATCCTCCATAATATTTATTGGTCCTTGAATAATGTCTATTTATTTATTAAATAAGTGTGACTACATTATTTTCCTATAAATATATAAATATTATATTCACTAAATAGAAAATAAATATTTATCTTTTGTTCCACTCACAATATATTATCACAAATAACTAGTGATAGAATAAATTCAATCAGGCATACATGAAATTTATTAAACCTTGACCAGGAATAATATTTATTAAACTTGTTCAATTAATAAATATTTAACTAAGATACTGGATACACTTAGTGTGTGAACCTCTTGGCCTCTTTCTCACTGGCATTAGGCTGAGCTGCCAAATGTCCATGGTTAGCATCTAACAATACGCCAAGGAACCCATAGAGATAGTAGTTAATGACACAATGACATGTCACCTCATACGGATGCTTAGTGTGTAATATAATCCATTTGCCTCAATATCTCTAATAAAGCAGGTTGCATGCTAGTGCCATCAACCCATGTTCTTGATGACTCTTTCTTTAACTTCCCAAAAATTGAACTTGTTTATCGATCACCGTGGCCATGGATTTATTTATGATATATCATTTCCATCGAAGGGCCTGAGATATCAACTTCCATTAAAGAACATAAGGGAAAAATCCTTTCTCACATTATTCATTAATGAAGTATTACTCTTGGAACACCCAACATATCCAACTTTGCTATGAACACATGTCACCACGGTTTTCACCAATACATCTAAGTATGCATGTCATAATACTCATTAATAATAATCCAAAAGTCTAATGAACAATGGACACATCCATAGATAGTAAAATACAATTACACTTAGTAAATTTGTATTTTCTACTAGTGGGTCTCATTCTCATAATATCATCCTTGACATTACCACAAGCGTACACCATGATAAGGTGCTCAAAGTCTTATGACTCTCCGCCCCTAAAATCTTTTATCATTTGTGTCCCTCAAATGATATTATCCAGCTATATAACATATATTGATGAATAGTGTCATAACACATTTGGGTTCGCATCATGGCAGGGATCCGCTATGTCCTTTTAGTGTGAAAAATACTCTTAGGACATTATCACATGAAATATTATACAAAAGAATAATGATGATGTAATAAGTAGTTTATTAATATTAAAATCCAGGAATACAAGTTTATCATAAAGTAAAACGAAGTTGGTTATGGGGAACCAACTCCAACAAGTATTTTGGAAGAAATAATGAATAAATGTGAATAATAATTATGGCATGGTAATTAACTGAGCACACATTCCATGTAATCGATAAAATGAAATGATAAATAATATTGCTAGGTAATAAATGAAAACACTTGCCATTCAAAATACTAGACAATGAAAAATTAATATGTCAAGTCCTGATACTGTAGAACATGACACTGAAAATGAAATGTATCCATAGAAGTGTTGATACAACATCTCATGGATGAGTAATAAATGAAACTAAATGAGGGAAATGCTTTCTTAGTAGATGGAATGTCTCAGGCACATGAAATCCTATTACTGTCTAGATCCATCCTCCAGACATTTTAAAACTACAAATAGTAAACCATTTAATTTGTGAAACTTGTTAGTCTCATGAGAACCAGTTGATGTATCGAGGGGATATATAATGTCCGGGATCCACCCGTCATTGCATGTCCGAAGCATTCTTCATATCGAATAATCAATTTAGTCAATAGAAAATATGAAATTTTAAATATCTATATTTAATAAAGAATACAAATTTATCAATAATTCACAAAATACTCAACCAACTGTCAAATTAGATAGTATATGTAATATGGTATCTGGCTTAGGCAATAGTAATATCCGTGATAAATGGTATGGATAATCATGGGAAATGCAATGCTCAATGATCATATAAAAATGAAAATTTTAAGTTCTATAACACATAAATAAAGGAAGTGAATGTGAATACTATCATGGGCCAAATAAATAATAAAACAACAATAAGAATAATAAATATGGTATCAATATAACAAATCCCATGTGAGTAAAAATTTAAGGGCCATTGCTGTAAATAGAATAATTACATTAGAAAATATTCTTGAGGAAAATATCCTTTTCTTTGAAAAACCATTTGAAAATATTTTTATTTGAAAATAACTTTTAAAAACATTTTCATTTAAAATAAACCTTTGAAACAGGAAAAGGATGATTCAAAAAAATGGTGGTGGATAAATTTGTACATGATTAATGAGGTAAAATGAATCATTCCTTTAATAAGGTAAACTGGTGTAGACAAATGCCCCATTCGGAAAGCGACAAGAAGATTTATTTGAAACATTGGTAAAATACAAAAAATGGGTAAACATTTATTTACCTATTAATTTTAATAGACTTTTTGAAAACAATTTAATAAATCATGGTATTTAGAACAAAAATAGGTTCTCTAACTAAAGAGGGAAATGAAATCGGGTTTTCATAAAAACATTTTTCAAAAAAATTTGAGCACCATAGAGTGGAAAAATGGTACTAATAAATGATCATGGTCATTAATAAACAGAGGAGAGAAAAATGAATGGATTTATTATAATATGGTAATATAATTCCCTCTGATGGAAATACAATTTAATGATCATCATAGTTATTGTTGAGGAAAATGATCATTAAACATTCCAAAGTGTCCCATAACACTTTGAAACATTTAAAATCATAAGCCTCATAATGTAATATAATTAAATGAAAGTTATAATATCATGGGAGAAATAAGTTTCATTTTATATCTTTTAAAAGATAGTATATACATCATGTAAAAGAAATTAGGTTCCTAAGAATAAATAAGTCTCAATGAAATGTAAATTGAGAAGAAATCACATACCTTGTGTTTCTTGTCGGGTGAGCATCCTTTAACTTCATGAATTATAAACTTATATAAATTTTCTACTTTCATGCAAAAAAGAATCATCTTTATCATTACTTTTAATCCACTTTTCATTATGTTGTATATGACTACTTAATTAATTATTTTTATGTCACATGTTTTTAAAACATTCGGTTTCTGTGTCAAAAACATCTTTAATATGTCAATTATGGTCAAAGTGTTCATTATATAAACATATCAAAAATAATTATCATGGAATAATTATTATATTTAAACATAAATTATACTTTTGAAACCATTTTTAAATTATGTTTATGAAAAATGAACCAATGTTACACTCATGGAGATGGTATGACGTACACACACATTAGTAACATTGTCACTTTTCCATGTTCTTTTTAGAAAGAAGGTATTTTACCTTATGTAATTCCAAGATGACCATTATTTTATAAATACCATTATTTTTAGTCATATATACTTATATTTATAATTCTATTTATGTAAATTTAATCACATCATGTCGAAGAGGCGGTAGGTCACACGTCCACGAACGACATTATCACTTTTTAAGTGTATGTTAAAGGGTAATAAATAAATTGATATATTATATTCCCAATAGGTAATTATTTCTTGAATATCATATATTGTTTGTTTATTTCACCTATTTTTTATTAAAAACATCCATTATATGTTCCAAGTATAGAATGAATGGATCACATCGCTTTGAGGCGGTGGTAGTCCACACTTCCTCAAATGATGTTCTCATTTTTGCACAAAGTGGAAAGTATAAGTTAATGTGTTGTAAAAGATATAAAATATCTTGAATATATAATATATATCATATATAGAATATATAAATAGATTGTGAATCAAAATTTCTACCATGAAAGGTGGTAAAGGAGAAATGAACAATCATCATTTTGTGAGGAAGTAGTTTACCGTCCATGGAAACATTATGTTCGTTACCCATTAGATGGTGGTGTGTATAATTGTAGGTTGAAACCTCTACATAGAAACATCCTAGTATATTGAGGATACCGGTTTTGTGAAAAAATAATAGAATAAGAAATTTTTTAGGGGTTGGAGAATGGAAATGACACTATAGACATTGAGGGAAGACGCTACCATAAAATCGGGTAACTTCTTTTTGTTTAACCCAAAAGACATCCATAGAAGGTATTATTCCAACATTGATGATTAAATGTAGAAGAGAGGGATGTTGGTAGACCATTTGGGCAGGTAATGGCTGAACATATGAGGTATGATAGGTATGAGAAATGGGATAAGGTGGTGGCCTTTTATAGGTAAGGAAAATGACTCACTGGGTATTCTTAAATAGAAGTTAGGTGTGCACATGTTATTACCTAATAAAAGTCATACCAAACCATATAAACTCATTAATGGATAGTTAATGGCCAAATTATTTCCAATATATGGGTGTTGTATAAGTGTATAGGCCATTTGGGCACTTACATTTAGGGTTTAGTCCTTTCTAAGCCTAATTACACCTTAATCAATGTAATTAATTTTAATCACTCTCACTAATAATTTTGGTAAAAAAAATAAGTTTGTATTATTAGACCAAAAACATCTTCTTTATTACAAATTTTTATGACATATTTTCAAAATTATAATCACAAAAGTGGCAAAATTAATATTAGTGCTAATCTAGTAGACAGACAGAATAACTAGTGTTAGTAGAAAAATGGTTAAAAGATGTGTAAGTTTTTATATCAAATTTCAAAGTGAAATTGAATAAAATGAACTAAAGTGTGTTAATATATGTATAATTTATCTAATATGACTTTAAAACTAATTTAAAATATAATTTATCATTAATAATTATTTAAATGAAAAGACAGTTTTCAACTAAAACGTAGTATATTTCACTATTCATAAAAAAATGAAGATTCTCAGAAAAATTACAAAACATCTCCCTAAGATAATTTGACACTGTGAATTAAAAAATGATGTTTATTTTATAAAATTAAATTGATAATATTTTCAAAATTAATATTTAAAATAGGTTCACCATTAAAAGCTGATATAATTGTTTTAATAAAAATTTATATCTTTATGTGAAATATTATGCTTGTTCTTATCTTATGCATATCAAATATATTGGATGGATATAAAATATAATTAATTGAATATGTAATATATATATTAAATTAAAATAATTAACTAAATTTGATAAATTTTTTTCATTAAGACAAAACTCATTTGGAAGCATTCTAATATTTCTTTTTATATCGAATTGATTATTATATTCATTTTAATTAACTTTTAACCTATGGAATAATATTATATTATTATACCCCATAAATTTTTATAAGTTATTTAATACTATTCGTAACTGAAAATATAACGATTAGGTTATATATTATTATATTAAATAATAATTCTTTAATTGTAGATTGTTTCTTAGTAAGACTCGATATTGCATATAGCACAAATCATCGAAGAAGGTTGCTCTTTCTTGTAATAAAAGCTATAGAAGAAGGTATCTCTTGTGTGTTATGTACATTGACATAGTGTTGCATGCATTAAAACTATAAATTATATTAAATTTATTTCAAATATTAAATATATTATAAATTATTAGGATATTATATTCACTTACACGCTTGGTGTTGCGTGTCTTACACGTTCTTGACTACAATATTCTTATTGTATATTTTGGGGGCGTTACATTCTCTAAACCTTAAATAAATTTCTTCCTTGAAATTTAAACTCAATATTGGTGTGATATAGTTTTATGTTTCCAACATTGAAATCCCACATCATTAAAATGGTTTATAAAAAATCCTCTAGAAAATAGAGAATGGGATGTACAAAGGTCACATGGACTACCATTTAAATCGGTCTCTAAGTAGGAGATCATTAGTGGAAAGTAGCGACATGTACTTGGAGGAAAAATGTAAATATTTATTTGGAGTGAATGAGGTCATAAATCAAAAACACATGAATGGTCAATCAAAAGTTGAGGGCCTCAAATCCATAAATCCTTGATGAGTTAAGAGACCATCAGTTCAATAGAAATTACGAAATTAGGAAAAAATTTTATTTCTTAGTCATTTAACTAATATTGGGTAATTCTTTTACTGACCATTAATATAAGGAAATATTTTTACTCGATAGGTTACAATTTCATGTGAGAAATCCTATCTTTTGGTCATGCTTTGATCAAATTCTAATTCAATCCTTTAATTCATGAAATGGATAACCAAAAATTTTCTTTGATGCCTAAGTCACTGAAACCCACTTTTAATGATTTGTAAGGACCATAAAAGAGTGAGAGGAGAAACTATTTGTCTCTAACTATTTTTCACAACTAATATAATTAAGATATTAATTTATAAACCCAAAAACAATACTACCACTTTATCAATAGTATCTTTTCATCAAACAGTTTAATTAAATGAAAAATACATATTAACAAGGATAATGCATAGGATAGTGGTTGGCATGAAACCCTCATCGTCCTTCGGTCATGGGTTCAAGACCCGCGACCTCACCATATTTGATTGGTCGCCACTTAGCTTATAGGTTGTCCTTTTCTAAAACCATATTTGTATAATTTTGATAATAAATATAATGTACATCCTTGAAATTTATTCATTAAGTAAAATATATTCTAAGGTTTTCAATACATCTTCAAAATATAAAACATCAACCTTTTATTTCCATGAAGGTCCTTCCTTAGTATAGGGTTTGTCCATAATATCATATCTAGGATTTATAAATCAAGAAAACTAATCGTCAAATCTAAAAAACCTTAGTTTTAACCTAGGTTATTCGTTGTCATAATCCATTCTAATTCATCATATTGTTCTGTAAAAAAAACATAGATTATCCTAATAAAATCCCCCCAGGAGTGTCAAACCAGGTGTGTAGTAAGGCCATTTTTCATGTACAATGTTACCCCAAGTTAGGCTTGGAACAAATTTTTAGAGTTGTTACTCCTAGGTACATCTCTTCCATTACCATGTCCACTTTTAGTATCTAGACAAGGATGTATTTCTAGGAAACCCCACATAATCTATACCTTAACAAAATTTCTAGGATTTTATTTTATATTTATCCCAAAATTCTATCTTAGGGTTATGTGCTTTAATCTATGTTTTCTTAAATCTAGTTCCCAATGATGCTACTAAAATTTCTTTGATAACAACTATAGTGCCCCAGCCCCAGATGCTCGGATCCGGTGACTTCTATCATTTACATTGGCATGATTACAAGGAATCTATACATGAAGGACCATAGAGTTTAGTAGTATTGCTAAAATAGATACATAAATGAGTATTTTATTGAAAAATAATACTCTAATTACCAGATAAGTTTTTTCATTAAACAAATAACTTTGATAGAAAAATTATTCCATCTAGTAATTCCTTGAATATTTTTCATCATAAACTTCTTAGGTTCCTGAGATATAATCATAATAATGGTGATCTAAAATGATCAGTAAGAGAAAAGTATAGTGGAAGCCAAAAGAATCAATGAGAATAATATTTATGGCATGGTAATTAATTGATAACACATGCCAAGTAATCCTTATACTGAAATGATAAATAATATAAAAAGGTAATAAATGAAAACACATGCCATTCAAAAAACTAGATAAGTAAAATGAATATTTCTAGGTAAGATACTATAACACATGCCACTAAAAATGAAATGTATCCATATAAGTGTCAACTCAACATCTCATGGATGAATAATAACTAAATATAAATGAGATAAATGCATTCATAATGGACATAATGTATCAAGGACATGAAAACCTAATACTGTCAATATCCATCCTCCATACATTTTAAAACTACAGATAGAAACACATTTAATTTGTGCAACATGATTGTCTTATGAGAACCTACTGATGCATCGAGGAGTTATATAAATTCAAGACTCCACCCATCATTTCATGTCCAAAACATTCTTTATATCGAACAATCAATTGAATAAATAGAAAATACGACTTATCAAATATACATATTGAATAAATAATATAGATTTATCAATATTTCCCCAAATAATCAAACAACCATCAAAGTAGACAATATATGTAAAATGGTATACGACATTGGAAATAGTAATATCCATGATAAATTATATGTATAATCCGAAAAAATTCAGTTCTCAATGATCATATGAAATTAAATATTTCAAGTGGACTAGAAAATAAATCAAATAAGTAAATGTGAATACTATCCTTGGAAAAATAAATAATACAATATCCAGAAGAAGAATAAGGATAGTATAAATACAACAAATCCCAAGTGAGTAAAAAATAAAGGTTCATTATCGTTAATGAAATACAAGATTATCCTTAGAAATTATTCTTGAGTAAATTATCATTTTATTTGAAAGACATTTTGAAAAAAAAATTCATTTAAAATCCCTTTTAAAAACATTTTCATTAAAAATACACCTTTTAAACCTGAAAAGGAAGCTTCAAATAAATGATGGTGGATAAATCCTTACATGATGTACGAGGTAAAAAGGTATCATTTTTTTGTAAGGTAAACTGGTGTAGAAAAATGCCTCATTCGAAAAGTGATAAAGAGATTCCTCTAAAACATTTGTAAAAGACAAAAATGGTAAAAATGTCATTAAAAAATAATTTGAATATATTTTTGGAAATCATATTAAAAAAACATGTTTTTTAGAAGAAAAATAGGGTCTCTGATTAAAGTGGGAAATGTAGTTGTGTTTTCATAAAAACATTTTCAAAAACATCTTGAGTACTATAGAATTGAAAAATAGTATTAATCAATGAATATGGTCATAAATAACCAGAGGAGAGGAAAATGAATGGATTTATTTAATTATGGTAATATAATTCCCTCCTATGGAAATACAATTGAAATATAATCATAGTTATTGTTGACGAAAATAATCATTAAACATTCCAAAGTGCCTCATTCCAGTTGTAAAAATTTAAAATCAGAAGCCTCAAAAAGTAATAAAATTGAATGAATGTTATAATATCATGAGATCAAGTATATTCATGATATATCATGTAAACTCCAGTATATACACCATTTAAAATAAACTGGGTGCATAACAACAAATAAGTCTCAATGAAATGTAAATTGAGACAAAATCCTTTACCTTGCGTTTCCTTTCGGGTGAACATAATATAACTTCTTGTATAATAAAATTATGTTAATTCTCTACTTTTTTGAGAAATTTTTTCATATTTAACTTTACTTTTATTCCACTTAGTACTATGTTGTATACGACTACTTAATCAATTATGTTTACATCACGTGTTTTTACCAAATTCAGTATGTGTGTCAAAAATGTCTTTAGTATGTCAATTATGGTCAAAGTGGTCCTTATATAAAAATATCCAGAATAATAATAATAACATTATTATCATATTTAAAATAAATTATACTTTTCAAACCATCTATTAATGATGGTTATGAAAAATGAAACAATGTTACACTCATGAAGATAATAGGCCGTACGTACGCATGAGTAACGTTGTCACTAATTACTGTTCATTTTGGAAAGAAGGTAAGTTACCTTATATAATTCAAGAATTACCATTATTTTATAAATACCATTATTTTTAGCTATATATACTTATATGTATAATTATTTTGATGTAAATGAAACCACATCGTGTCGAGGAGGCGGTAGTCCACATGTCCACGAATGACATTATGACTTTTTAAGTGTGTGTGAAAGGGTAATAAATAAATTGATATAGTATATTTATAAAAATGTAATTATCTAATGAATATCTTATATAATATTTTTATGTCACATATTTTAATTAAAAAAACCATTATATATTCCAAGTATAGCGTGAAAAGATCACATCACTTTGAGAGGGTGGTTGTCCACAATTCCTCAAATGATGTTATCGTTTTTTCACAAAGTGGAATGTATAAGAGAATGTGTTTAAAAAATAAAATAAGTGTAAAGACATAATATATATCATATATATAATATATAAATATAATTGTTATCATAATTTCCACCATGAGAGGTGGTAAAGGAGAATTGAACAATCATCGTTTTGTGAGGCAGTAGTTCACTGTCCACAGAAACATTATATTTGTTACCAATTAGATAGTGGTGTGTGTAAGTGTAGGTTGAAAAATCAGAATAAAAACATGATAGTATATTTAGGATACTGGTTTTGTTACAAAATAATAGAATAAGAAAATTTTTAGTGTTTGGAGATTGGAAATGAAACTAGAGAGATTGAGGGAAGATGTTACCTTATAATCAAGTAACTTCTTTTGGTTTAGACAAAAAGACATCCATGGATGGTATTATTTTTAAAGGGAGACTTCAAGGAAGAGTAGAGGGTTGTTTTTAGACCATTGTTTTAGGTATTTATTTAACATAAAAGGATTTAGAGTTTTGAGGAATAGGTATATTTGGTGGCCTTTTATAGGGAAGGAAAATGACTAACTTGGTATTCTTAAAAAGATGTAATGTGTGGAGCTGTTATTAACCAATAAAAGTCATAAAAAACCATATAAACGTTTTAAAGGATGGTTAATGTCCTAATTATGTCTTGAAAATGTGTGTTGGACAAGTTTCCAGGCCATTTGGGCCCTTAAATTTAGGGTTTTGTCCCTTTTTAAGCATAATTACACTATAATAAATGTAATTAATTTTAATCACTTTCCCTAATCATTTCGGTTAAAAAATTAATTTTATCTTATTATACCACAAATATAATCTTTATTACAACCATTTAGGCTATATTTTCAAAATTATATTCATAGAAGTGGAAAAATTATGTTTAGTACTAATCTCACAGAAAGACGGATTAATTGGTTTTAGTAGAAAAATGATCAAATGATGTGTACGTTTTTTTGTTAAATTTCAAAGTGGAATTGATTAAAATGAAATAAATTTTATTAATATATTTATAATTGATCTAATATGACTTTAAAAATATTTTTTTAATATAATTTAAAATTAATAATTATTTAAATGAAAAGGCAGTTTTTAACTAAAATGCGGTATATCTAACTATTCATCAAAAAATGATTTTTCTCAGAAAAAATCCCAAAAATTATACCTAAGATAATTTTGACAATATGAATTAAAAAATGAATTTTATTTTATCAAATTAAATTTATAAGTGAGACAAAATCAAGATTTAAAATAGGTTCACCATTAAAAGTTGATATAACTGTTTTAATAAAAATTTAGGTTTTTATGTGGAATATTGGGCTTGTTCTTATATTTTGCATATTAAATCTATTGGATGAATATAAAATATAATTGTTTGAATATGTAACATATATATTAGATTAAAATCAGTAACTAATTTTTGTTAATTATGTTCAATAATACAAAACTCTTTTGGAAGCATTATAATATTTCTTCCCAGATCCAATTGGTTCTTATATTCATTTCTAATTAACTTTTATCCTATATACTAATATTATATTATTATAAACCATATATTTTCATAAGTTATTTAATAGTATTTATAATCACAAATATCACAGTTAGGTTATATATCATTGTATGAAATAATAATTCTTTATTTATAGATTGTTTCTCATTAAGACTCGATATTGCATATAGTGAAAGCTATCGAAGAAGGTCGCTCTTACATGTATGAAAAGTTATAGAAGAAGGTTACTACTGTGTTCTATGTAAAATAACATAGTGTCATAATGATTTCAAGTTATAAATTATATTTTATTTGTTTAAAATATTAAATAAATTATAAATTCTCGGGATATTATATTCCATTACATGATTTTTGTTGTGTGTCATACAAACACTTGAATAAAATTTTCCTATTGTATATTTTCGGGGCATTACAAAATTAATATCTAAAGACATTATTCAACAAAACCATGAAGATAAAAAGGTAATTAGTCTGACCAGATGACATCACAATATATTCATAGTGTCTTTACCTTGTATGAAATGTTATCTTGGGTATATCCCCTTATTGAAAATCAATTTATGATATCTAGAATGAAGTTAAATCATGTAAAATTATTGATGTCCATATAGTTGATTAAATATGTCATCAATATAAGGTAAATGGTTCTTCTTCTTGATTGTGATCTTGTTTATCTCTAAACAATCAATGCAGAGTCGCATGGATTAATATTTATTTTTAACCAAAAGAATATGTGCCCCCAAGGTGACACGCATTTTGGTATGCATTAATTTTAAAGTTTCTCTTAGAGTTTCTTTTCAAATTCATACAACTCAATTGGGGCAAGTCTATAGGGACTATTTTAATTTACTGTCGCACTAGCTACGAGTTATATTGAGAAATAAACATTACATTTTGGTGGATGTCTAGGATTATCCTTTGGAATGACATCAAAAAACATCAGATCAATAAGTGTATAATCAATGCTATTGTTATCCCCAACCATATGATATAAAATTCCCTATTTAATTGGAATCAAAACCCATACAAGGGATGTGATATCCATTGGATGTTTATATTTATCATTACACCGATAGATGATCATAGGATAGTTTGGAATATCAAATGTGACTTCTCTTCCTTGGAAATTTTTGTGGGACTTATGTAGATAAATCCAATCCATTACTATGATAACAAAAAATTCAATGATAGGAAGAATGAAAATATTTATAGGAATCATATTCTCAAAAACATGAAAATAGTCATAGTCATGAGATGCGTTCATCATACCAGTTGGGGTATTCACAACTAATAATATATCTAATCATCTTTTGTGGATTTTTTATATCCTTATAAAATTCATCAAATATGAATGAATGGGTAGATCAAGATTCAAATAAGACATTATCAGCTCTAGAATGGATAATATGTGTAACATTGACCACACCATTATCACACACCTCATTAGAAGCATTTATTACATGAGATTTCCTGTTTTCACATGCATTAATATGTTTATAATATCGATCAACATCATTAACCTATAGATTTTTGAATTGGATAGAATAATGACTATACTACTTTCATTTGAAACATTGTAGGGTGGGCTATAAATTCTGTGGAGATTTCTCTCTATTTGAATCACTAGCTAACTTCCTCCTATCACATCAGCATTGAATATAATTTTAAACTTCCCTTCCACACAGAAAACATTTACTAGTACCCTTAGGAAAATTTCCTCCATGTTTGTTCTCACACTATGAGTATAATGGAAACATAATATTCTTCTCCCTATGGTTTTTATATTTTTCTTTGAATTACATTTTTCACTTCTTATCAAAACCATTAGATTAATACATAACTCTATCATCTATTTCCACCTTGATATCACATCAAACTATCTCTTAATAGCTTCTAATTTCACTTATTTCTAACACCCATTAGAGACATGATTTTATGAAACTAGAGAATCAATAAAAATTACTTTTGCATGGGATGACAATAATAAAAGCATACCTCGCAAGTCTGGTGTGATTTTCTGTCATGACCCCCTCCCACCAAAGATGCCCCTCCTAAGCTGGGAATGGTTAAAGGGAGATAATTACCCATGAGCCCCACTTCCAATAGGCCCTGGAGTGGCGACTAGCACTAAGGGTATGATTTTTCACAAATATGGGAGGCATTACACTTTTTATTATATTAGATCTGGAAATAGGATGAGTCAAACACCAAAAGAAAAAGAAACAAGTAAATGAAAATAAACCCAAAACCAAACCCATACGCATGTTTTATACAATACTGTAACAAATATACAAGTACAAGAAAATCTCTAAAGTACGATACCAAAAAAAAGAAATCAAAAGCTACAAAAAGAAAACTCCAACGCCCAACTAGCAAGGTCCCGCACGGTCCCTGAAGTCCTCCTAAAAATCTGAAAGTAAACGTAGGGTGAGCATACTTGTATACTCATTAGGAAAACCTAAAGATCTCATGCACAGGTGGGGAGACATCTTACTCCCCTCTGAGAAAACAGAAAGAACCAAAGCCTAAAAAGGAATATATCCACCCAACCTTACAAGCCACACTCACCAAATAACACAATTCAATATAGTAGTAGAGTAATATTATCAAATAATGGGTACCCCGCACCACCATCCCATTGAATACTTCTTAAGCCCTCACGCCTAATGCTCTGATGCTTCCCCCTCTTCCTGAGATAGTGCCACAACCTGGCCATATGAAGCTCGAGCTAGTTCTGTAACCTGGCCATACGAAGCTCATAGTATTCCACTGGCACTCAATCCTTGACCATCATAGTATCCCTTCGACACTCAATCCTCAGCCATAACCACACCTCATCCCAAAGACACCTGGGAACCACATCACATATCATCTTGATGACACCTGGGAACATAACACATCATCATCCTGAAGACTCTTGGGAAACATCTGTTGTAACCATCCAAAAGGATCTTGGGCTACAGAACCTGGAAGAGGGAGCACATGGAAGAACATTAACCAGCCATCCTTTAGATATTTGAGAATCTCACCCCCATCCCACGAGTTTTTGGAACGTAGTTCTCAACATGGGTGGGGTGCATAAAGAAACATAAAACGTAATGATTTATGTAATTATATCAACCACTCTACCCATCCTAAGGCTTCTACACAAAAGATCTGGGAACATTCCTCGAAAGTATGCACACAATATGCAGCCCCAAACCCCATTATGCTTTTCATGTTTCAACAGTTTTAGTTTATCAGTTCCATAACTACCGAGTAACTAACAACAACCAAACCAGATCAATCGTTCGTAAAACATATCCCTACCAACCACAAATAATGTTAGGGAAACACAAGAAACACAATACCATTTTCTTTTAACATCCAATCAATTCCGTTGATTTTTTGTATTTAATTGACTACCATGCCCCAAAATTCATTAGTTAACTCTTCCACTTTTATTCATATACACAACCCATCCCTGCAGCCTTGCTTTCTACCACCACAACCATAACCACATCAGAAACAATACCCTTACCACATCATCATCAATTTGATACCACTTACCGCACCTCCACTTCCCATCTCAACCATATCATATATGCCAAGCCACAACCAAGCCAACTGCATCCCCGTTGCTCACCCGTTCCACAACAACCAACAAAACATCCCTTCATATAATTAAACCCCAACCAGCACCCACAAAATTTATTCTTTCATTTAGTTTAGCTGGGGTGATCATACAAGGGTTATAGGTATTCATTTAATCATCCAACATTAAATTATCATCCAATTTACACATTCTATGAATTCCATCCACGAAACAATCCATAAAATAGGGAAACATTTAATTGTGCAAGCAAAGGCCCCCAATGACCACGATTTTCAGTAGGCATAAGCCCATTCAATTCACAACATAATCAAAGGATAAGCATTGATGGAAATAAAACAACAATACCAACAAATTTTCCATGAACCTGTTCTTTAACCAGTTATTATCTTTATTTACCGGTTCAACCATATCTCACGAAAACAAGAGGATACCCATCCCGCAAGATGCCCAAAAGAGAGAGAGATGAAGGTAAGATCCCTACCTGAATAGGTTTTGATGTCCTTCTACGAGAAAAACCACCACGAGTATTTCGATCACTCCTCCCGATGACTACATCCTCCCGTCGACGCTGCGACACAACCTCACTAACAACCAAGAGAGACTCAATTAAGTTTTAAGGTGTCACATGTCATAGCATGGAAAGGAAGAACTAAAATAGGAGATCCAGGAAGGAATAAGAATGAGGTAGAATGTACCATTAAGATAACGTTCGTCGAAGAGCGTCATTACCATAAAATATCTGCAATCTCATCTGTAGAAAACTGCGAAGAGGAAGTAAAAGAAGAGGGAAATGAATGAGTTGCATGATGTTCACCTCGTCGACATGATCCCGCAGCCACCGACAGATCAACGATCAGAGTCCTGTTGAAGATGATAGGAGAAAGGGTCTTGGGTCATCCGAGAGCATCACTGTGCAGAGAAGAAGAGGGGTCTATAAATAACAAGTGACCCTCTCTTATATGGGTAATGAATGGGCACAATGCTATGCAGCATGTATTAATGAATACATGACGTGACCGTATAACTATTACGTTGTTTGACTGGTCAACACATGAAACGTCCTACAGTTTCCATGTGTTTAAGGATATTAATAACATCAATTAATAAAATGTGTTTTATTGACCCGAGACATGATTCATAAAAAGTTATGCATCATTGGTCTTGAAATTATAGTCATTATTTAAGGGTTGCAACATCACAGATGGTTCGTTATTCCAACAACGTATGAGCGAGATACGTTGGATACAAGATCCCATAATAATAACAATATTATTATTATTGGGTGTTTCGTGGACCCAAGTCACGAACAATAATTTAATATCAAACCATAAACTTGAAACGATCGTATTAATGATAGGATCACATCTCCACTGACGAGAAGTCAATCGGACGTCGCACGCGGGAGTTATGACGGGTTGAAGATTTAATAATAATATTAAATCTATTAATTCAGAAGCATTTCGGGTACCCTATATGAAAAAACGAAAAAGGCATCCAATATTGGACTCATAATTTCCGTCTCGATGTTAGGGTTGCACTGCCGCTAACGGTTCGTAAAACCGAGGTCGCATGAAGGAGTTATGGACTAAACATGGTTTTCCCAACAAAATTAATAATTACATTATTATATTATATTATTTAATTTAATCCCTTAAATTCTCACATTCTCGCTCAAATATCCATTGAGATTCACGTACAAATTATCCCATTTGTTTAGGTGGGGTACACAAGGAAAATATCTCTTATATTCATTTTTCTATAAATTTTATTTCCTTTCAACATGTTTCTCTCTCCAATCTTCAATCTTTTACCCCCAAAAGTAGCACCTCCCCTTCCATTACTCCATGTGGCGCACCCCAACCTCAATTTTAAACCTTTATCATTTTTTAACACAATTATCATAAATAATAACATCTCTCTTCTATCCTAATATTTCAAATCTCATTGCATTGAATTAAAAATTTAAATC
Organism: Viscum album; assembly: GCA_963277665.1. Classification (NCBI taxonomy): domain Eukaryota; kingdom Viridiplantae; phylum Streptophyta; class Magnoliopsida; order Santalales; family Viscaceae; genus Viscum; species Viscum album. The sequence goes on from OY728158.1 coordinate 1,795,588,231, forward strand.
TCATTAAATATTTATTAACAGATCTTTCAAAATTTAAGCCAACATTATTATTATAATTATTTAGTATAATAATAATAAAAAATCCCCAATTAAAGTTTCTTAACTTGTCACAAATTATTATTAATAATAATAATTATTATTGACGTTTTCCGCGTTGACCGTGTCCGACCACCATTACGTCAATGCCGATCAACCTCCCATTACATGCCCATTACACAAGTAATTTATTATTTATTAAAATTTAAATAAATAAAAAAAATCATGCACCTACCTTCATTGAATTAAATACATTTATTTTTATTTCTTTTATTTCATAATGATTAAATTAAAACCATTTAATCTATTTAACTCCAAAAATTTTCATGCCACCATTATCAATTATTATAATAAAAAATTATTATTATAACACGCTTCGTGTTTGACCACATAAAATTTTAACAATGTAATGGTTCAGAGAGGTCCGGGCCATTACATCAGACAACTCTCAAAACATTCTCATCCTCGAGAATTAAAAACCCACCCATAAAAAGGGGAAACATCTGAACAACCACCCCGCAAGATACCTCTCAGGGCTCTCGTCATAATAGGAATACAACCACTATCCTAACTATATGAGTCAGGGAATTCCTTCCCCCATGTCGAGATATTATCCGCTTTAGGCGGCACTGAATCACTTACACGGGTTTAATCACATCCACAATAATGCGTATCGATTAGGGATTAGGTCATCCTCTCCCCACATGTTAGGACTCATAAAACACATTTAAAGGAAAGAGGGAAAAAATTAGCAATATAGACTCATGAAAAAGAAGGTCCAGGCCCAACCATGGGAGAGAATGAGTTTCAACAAAGGAGTGAGATGCTCCGGAATTTAAAGAAAACATAAACGAGAGAATTTAAGTAAAACCAAAAACATCTCTCTTAATCTTTGGCCTTGCTACGGTTGACGCTTCTATTGAGTGCAACTGTCTGTGTCCCACTCCGTTGCCTTTCTGTTAACGTCGAGGTGCCATAGTTGTTGGATAAACAAGGAACACCTGAGCACAAGTTGCAAGGAAATTTTCTGAAGGATTCATTTTATCATTTTATTTTGATTTCTTTCCTAGAACACCCAAATCAAGTAAAACACAAATCATCGTGATGCACATACCTTTCATAGGGTCTCTACCCTGCAATCAATGTAGTCTTACTTGATCGTTCGACATGCTGAGGGTCCTTGCATTGGATCACGGGGGGCCCTAAAATCTCGTGTCCTAGCCAGTCTTCCCTGGCCTATGTCACGCACCAAGATCAACCAACACTTTTGCCCAACCATCCCATGCAATCCTCACTATGCCTAACTCCAGACTCTATCCTATCTCTCAACAATCACCTCTGATACCGTTCTATCATGACCCCCTCTCACCAAAGATGCCCCTCCTGAGTGGGAAATGGTAAAAGGGAGATAATGACCCCCCCGAGTCCCACCTCCAGTAGGCCCCGGAGTGGCGACTAGCACCAAGGGTATGAGTTTTAACATATATGGGAGGCATTAACCTTTTTATTATTTATGATAGAGAAATAGGATGAGTCAAACGCAAAAAGAAAAAAGAACATGTCAATGAAAATAAACCCAAAACCAAACCCATATGAAATTTTTATACAATACTGAAACAAAAGTACATGTACATTAAAACCTCAAAAGTATGATACCAAAAAAAAAGCAAAAACTGTAATCAGAAAACTCCAACTCCCAACTAGCAAGGTCCCGCAGAGTCCCTGAAGTCCTCCTGAAAACCTGAAAGTAAACATAGAGTGAGCATACAAGTATACTCAGTAGGAAAACCTAAAGCTCTCGTGCATAGGTGGGGAGACATCATAATGCCCTGTGAGAAAACAGAAGGACCCAAATCCTAGAAATGAATCTATTCACCCAACCTTACAAGCTACAATCACCAAATAACCCAAGTCAATATAGTAGTATAGTAACATTATCAATGTATGGGTACTACGCACCACCTTCCCACTGAATACTGGTCAAGCCCTCACGCCTAGCCCTCTGATGCTTCCCCCTCTTCCTGAGCTAGTGGCGCAACCTAGCCATACGAAGCTCGAGCTAGTGCCGTAACCCGGCTATACGAAGCTCATAGTATCCCACCGGTACTCAATCCTTAGCCATCATAGTATCCCACCGACACTCAATCCTCGGCCATAACCACACCTCATCCCGAAGACACCTGGGAACCACATCACATCTCATCTCGGAGAAACCTGGGAACATAACACATCCTCATCCCGAATAATCTTGGGAAACATCTGTCGTAACCTACCTGAAGGATATTGGGCTATAGAACATGGAAGAGGGAGCACAGGGAAGAACAGTAACCATCCATCCTTTAGATGTTTGTGAATCTAACCCCCCATCCCACGGGTGTTCGGCACGTAGTGGTAAACATGGGTGGGGTGCGTAAAGAAACATAAAGCGTACATATTTATATAATTATATCAACCACTCTGCCCATCCTAATGCTTCTACAAAAAATATCTGAGCAAATGCCTCGAATGTATGCACACAGTAAACAACCCAAAACCCCATTAATCTTTTCATGTTACAGTAGTTTTAGTTTATCAGTTCATTAACTACAGAGAAACTAACAACAACCAAACTAGATCAATCGTTCGTAAAACATATCCCTGCCAACCACAAATAATGTTTGGGAAACAAAAGCAACACAATACCATTTTCTTTTATCATCCAATAAATTCCATTGACTTTTCATATTTAATCAAATACCATGACCCACAATTCATTAGTTAACTCTTCCACTTTTATTCATATGCACAACCCATCCTTATAGCCCTGCTTCCGACCACCACAACCATAAACACATCAGAAACAATACCCCTACCACATCATCATCCCTTTGATACCACTTACCGTAGCTCTGCTGCCCATCAAAACCATATCATACATGAAAACCCACAACCAAGCCAACCACAACCCCGCTGCTCACCCGTTCCACAACAACCCACAAAACACCCCTTCATAAAATTAAACCCCAACCAGCTCCCAAATAATTTATTATTTCATTTAGTTTAATTGGGGTGATCATACAAGTGTTCTAGGTATTCATTTAATCATCCAATATAACATTATTATCAAATTTACACAATCTATGAATTCCATCAACGAAACAATCCAGAAAATAGGGAAACATTTAATTGCGCAAGAAAAGGCCCCCAACGACCGTGATTTTCCGTAGGCATAATCCCATTAAATTCCCAACATAATCAAAGGATAAGAATTGATGGAAATAAAACAACAATACCAACAGAATTTTCCCGAACCGGTTCATTAACCAGTTATTATAATTATTTACCAGTTTAACCATATCTCATGAAAAAAAGAGGATACCCACCCCAAAAGATGCACAAAAGAGATAGAGACGAAGGTAAGATGCCTACCTGAATAGGTTTTGATGTCCATCTGTGAGAAAAACCACCACGAGAATTTCGATCATTCTTCCCGATGACTACATCCTCCCATGGATGTTGTGGAAAAAACGCACTAACAACCAAGAGAGACTCCGTTAAGGTTTAAGGTGTCACCAGTCACATCATGGAAAGGAAGAACTAAAAGAGGAGATCGAGGAATGAATAAGAACAGGGTAGAATGTACCATTAAAATAATGTTCATCGAAGAGCATCGTTCCCGTCAAATATCATCAATCTACTCAGAAGGAAACTGCGAAGAGTAAGTAAAAGATGATGGAAATTAATGAGGTGCACGATGTTCGCCTCGTTGACATGATCCCACAGTAACCGATAGATCGAAGATCGGCGTCCGTATGAAGAAGATAGGAGGAAGGCTTCTGGGTTATCCGGGAGCATCACTGTGCGGAGAAGAAGAGGGGTCCGAAAATAACAAGTGACCCTCTATTATATAGGAAATGAAAATATAAAACGGTACGTAGCATGTATTAATGAATACATGACGTGACCGTATAACTATTACGTTGTTTGACAGGTCAACACATGCCACGTCATACAGTTTCCATGCGTTTAAGGATAATAATAACTTCAAATAATAAAAGGAGTTTTATTGACCCGAGAAATGAGTCATAAAAAGGTATTCATCATTGGTCTGGAAATGACAATCATAATTTCAGGGTTGCAACTTCACAGACGGTTCGTCATTCCAACAACGTTTAAGCGAGATACATTGGATATAAGATCCCATAATAATAACAATATTATTATTATTGGGTGTTTCGTGGAACCGATCCATGAACCATAATGTAATATCCAACCTTAGACTTGAAACGATCGTATTAATGACAGGATCACATCGCCACTAATGAGAATTCAATCAGACATCGCATATGGGAGTTATGACGGGTCGATGATTTAATAATAATATTAAATATATTAATTCATGAGGGTTTTGGGTACCCGATCCGAAAACCCAAAAAAGACATCCAATATTGGACTCATAATTTCCATCTCGAAGTCAGGGTCACATTGCCCCTGACGGTTTGTAAAATGAAGGTTTCATGAAGGTGTTATTGACTAATCATTGTTTTCCCAATGAAATTAATAATTACATTATTATATTACATTATTTAATTTAATCCCTTAAATTCTCACATTCCCTCTCCAATCTCCTTTGAGATTCACGCACAAAGTATCAAATTTGTTTAGGTGGGTTACACATGGAGCCTCTCTCTTATATTCATTTTTCTATAAATTTTATTTCCTTTCAACATGTTTCTCTCTCCAATATTCAATCTTATACCAGCAAAAGTGGTATCTTCCCTTCCTTTACTCCATGTGGCATGCCCCAACATCCATTTTAAACCTTTATCATTATTTATTTTAACACAATTATCATAAATAATAACATCTCTCATCTATCCTAATATCTCAAATCTCATTTCATTGAATTAAAAATTTAAATCTCATTAAATATTTATTAACATATCTTTCAAAAGTTAAGCCAACATTATTATTATAATTATTTAGTATAATAGTAATTAAAAATCCCCAATTGAAATTTCTTAACTCGTCACCAATTATTATTAACAATAATTATTATTATTAACGTTTTCCGTGTTGACCGTGTCCGACCACCATTACGTCAATGCTGAGAAACCTCCCATTACATTCCCATTACACAGATAATTTATTATTTATTAAAATTTAAATAAATAAAAAATAAATCATACACCTCCCTTCAATGAATTAAATACATTCAATTTAATTTGTTTTATTTCACAATGATTAAATTAAAACCATTTAATATAATTAACACCGAAAATTTTCACACCACCATTATAAATTATTATTATAAAAAATTATTATTATAACACGCTTCATGTTTGAACACATCAAATTTTTACAAAGTAATGGTCCAGAGAGGTACTGGCCATTACATTTTCCTTATAGGTAACAATCGATTCATCATCCTTTTTCTTTAGTTTTGGTAAATCCTTTTCTATATATGTATAAATAATATGAGTAAAGTACTTATTGAAAATTAATTCCTTAAACTCATCCCAATTTATGGATTAGATTTCATCATGTTCCCTTGAATTCTTGATGTCTGTCCAACTTTGATCCGTTTCGCCATCCAAATGATAGACAACCAAAATTAAATTATCATATTCTAAACAATACAGATTGTAAAATATCTTTTCATTCATACTAATGTGTTTATCAAAAACTAGAGGATTAGCAGTTCCACTAAACTAAGGTGGATGGTGAAAACTGAAAGACTCTCCAAAACATTGTACTGTCATTTTCTCGTTTGGAAGGTTAGCATGATTCATGGCTTGAAAAACAAGAGTGATCCTAGAAATGAGATTTTTCATTCCAACACCCATAATGTTTGGCTACATATGAGGATAATCATTTCATTTTTCCATCACACTTAGCAATAACATAGTTCCATAGGGTTCTATCTATTTACTAAAACTATGAATCATAGTGTAAGAAATAATAATCATAGTGGGGAACCACATAATCATGAAAAATCACTAAAAATAGTCCAAAATAATGAAAAATTATTTTTAATCTATGACGCCTTAGGTTTATTCTAGTTCATTCATTGTCATCATATATTTAAATCCATCCAAATAGTTCTTAATGATTTTTTGAATTTAAAAATCATATCCCCCATGAGTTTCAAACTTAGTGACCAACAAGTCCCATTGTCAGGCAGCAGGTGATGATCGAGCCCAGATCAATGCACCATTTTAGGTGTTATTATACCTAGGTAACTCTATTCTAGAGACACATCCTGTATTTGTATCCAGATAAGGATGTAATTTATTTGAAACCACTTTCTCTATCCAATACCAAAATTCCAGGACATTTTCCTATAATATGACTCATCCTTATACTTATTCTTAGACATTCACATATGGATCTCACAAAAGTTTTATCACCCCAATTTCCCAAGGATAACTTAAACTATTCTCTGATACCAATTTTACTAACCTAGGATTTTCATACAATGATATTACATATTTTTAAATAAATATTCATTATATTTCACAAACACACGGCTAAGGATAGTAAAGTTATAGTTATTTTGGAAACATGGAAATAAAAAAAACTAGTTCCAAGGTGAACTAAATAACCTCCCAATATATTATTCATTACTAGAACCCATATTATACATATCATACATAATATGTTTCTTCATAGCTTAAAGAAAGGAAACATAAAAAAAGTTGAGATTATATGCTCAGTAAGGGTAAAAAAGGGAGATGAGTAAGTATAAAAATGAATAAGGGTATGAGAGTATGATAATAACATTTGAAAACCATACCTAGTATATAAAAGATCATAATATTGAGTCCTGGCATATGTATTTGTAGTTCATAAGACATGATTCATAAAAGAATCAAATAACATGATCCATGAGTGTAAAACATTGGAATAATACATAGTTTTTTGGAATACACATAAGCATAGAAAATCATTTCCATAGAATTCAAGAATCACTACCAAGGATATCATAGTGGAATTGTTTCACTCCCAAATACATTATAGTAGTCAAGGTTCACTCCCAATACCACCATAATGGAAAAGGTCCCTTACTGAACTGGGTTTATGCCTCATTCCAATACCATTTATCTCATGATATATAATTTTTTAACCAATTCATTCAAGGAAGATATCGGTCTCACTCATTACATAACAAAAATCATACATATATATGCCAAAAAATTCATAAAACACTAATTATATCATAACACAAGAATTGAACTGTGTTTCATAAACATTTCACCATATCATAGTCTATGGAAAAGAGACAGGATTCATAATCATTTAATCATTTTATTAGAGCATAACCCATGAAATAAAGAGGGGTTTATAATACTTTTATCACAGTATAAAACATGGATGTGAAATGGGTTTCAAAAACATATTTTCATCATAAACATAATGCATTCAGAGAAATAATAGGAATGATTTCCTTGGATTATATCCCCAGTAAAAAATAAGTAACATCAAAGGATGTCATCCTAGATGGAAAATAGTTTTTGAAAGATCACTTAGGACATTTCTTGAGTAAAATAACTTTTCATTGAAAATAAATGTTTGAAACTAAAAATTCATAAATTTTTTAGGAAATACATTCCATTAATAATAACCTTGAAAACATATAAAGAAATATTCAATGTAAGTGATGGTAGGAAATTATTTTCATGCTATACAAATCACAAAAAATATTCTTTTCACATTTTCATTAAAAGTAAAATGTGAATTTTTTGGAAAATGACATGAATATTTATTTAATTAAATTTTGTAAAAAGAAAAAACATGGGTGAAAATGTCTTTAATAAATCATTTTATGAATTTTATAAACATTTTAAAAAAAAATTCGATAACATTCTTTTGAAATAAAAATGGGTTTTTACTAAATAGAAAAATAAAATCATATTTTATTATAAATTAATCCTAATAATTTTTTAACACCAAAATATTTTAAATGATGACAATTTTCTTTGATAGCTTAAGATTCATGCAACACAAGGTTTAAAAAAACTCTATAATTTATTAAAGAAATTATTTAAACATAACTATTAAAACCAAGCCATAAAATATGCGGGTGTGAATAGTAATAACTAAATTAGGAAAGATATATAGTTTACACACATTCATTGGTCACCTATTTATTATAAAAAATAATAATCTTTTAAAATAAAAATATAAATGCATTCTTAAAAACGTTATATTTCAAAAAGACTGAATAGTCCATCTTTTCCCATATAATATTAAATGATTTTTACCCCTAATAAAATAAATATTTTATAAAATTAATATCATTTTGAAATCATCATATAAAAATTATGATATGGTTAATTTTATAGTATTTTTCTGAATGGTTTTATTTTTTTATGAAAATTGAACAATACTGAATTTTAATTAGAAACTGCCCTTTCATTTAAATAATTTATACTATTAAATTTTATTTTTAATTGGATTTAAAGTAATATTAATTCAATGTTATACCAAATAATTCAATTTAGTACATTGGATTAATTTCCATATTGAATTTTTATATAAAAGCATTGGAAAATTTTGGAAATTTTCTCCTTAAAAAACCTTCTTTCTCATCATGTATGCAGGAATAATTTTAAATAAATTTTTTACACTTCTGTGAATTGAATTTGGAAAAATATATTCCATATTTAAAAAAATAATATTTTATAAATTCTAACATGTTCATATTATTCTTGGACTAAAATTAATTGTGAAGTCAGGTAATTTATTACCATAGTTAAAGTAAAAACGGATTTACCAGGGGTTAAACAAAGAGGATAAGGGTTAAAAATGACCTAAAAACATGTCTAACACCCATTGGATAAAACTATTTAGACATAGTATAATCAATGTTCTATAATAGACCATCATGGATGTGTTTGGAAAGATAAAAACATGGATATTATTGAATCCGTAAAAAACACTAGTTTTCCACTAAACTCACTTATAAATGGCCACCCCTGCGCCTCCCTTCTACAAACCATCATACCATTTTTGTTCAGCCAATAAATTACTGAATAATTTCCCAAATTCACTTCACTAATCCTATATTAATTAGTTTGGTTAGAAATAAATCCCAAGGAAGGCTTTTGGTCCAATCCTAATGAGGATAACCGAAGAAGACGTAACATCCTTCAAGGAGTTATTTTATATAATATCTTCCTCCACATCCCTAAATTACTATTAAAACATGATAATAAAGTAACCATATTATCTTCCATATATTTATATGTTTTTATAATAAGGTAATTACCTAAAAACACCTCTAATTTCATTATATGGTTTATGAAATCATCATTCATGTGTACGGCGGACTACCACCTCACGAACCAATGTCATTCATTTTTCTGTTACCAACTCTCATGTTTGGGTATGATGGTGGATATAAAGTATATATATGGTATTAATAACATAATAATACATCTTAGTAACATGATATATACCTTTTTTACTTTCTAATACTTAGTAGATATGATAATATCGCTTATATGTACGGCGGACTACCACCTCATGAAGCGATGTGATTTGTTTTTAAGTAATGAATTAGAAGGAAGGTGATAAGGGTAATTTTAATGCTATTATGTGATATAAATAACATATTTATGATATTTATGACATTTTTATCATTATTTAATGATATTATATAATTTTATTTCTTACCTTTTCACTTACTTAAAGATGATAACATCGTTTGTGTATGTGTGGACTACCACCTTCACGAAGTGATGTGACTCTCATTTAATCATCAGACCACATGGATAATATATGTAAATATATAATATTAAAATTATGATATTATGATAATTGTGTAATGATAAATTATTAGAACCCTTCTTTTTGTAATGATCATTGGAAAATGGAAACATTACTCATGCATACATACGACCTACCATCTCCATGATTGTAACATACTATATTTTTCATGAAAACATTTCATGATTGGTTTTAAAAGTATAATTAATGTATAAGTATAATTATTATTTCATTATAATTATTTTGTAGATGATTAAACTATATAATTTTCACAATAATTGGAAATTTCTTTTGGATAAAAATGTTTTTGTAAATGGTTAAATACAAGGGGTGAATTGAAAGTTTAAAAACTTCTGTTTTAAACCATAATAGAAAATTTGTATAATGGATTTAAAGAAATTGTATTATAAATAACTCTTATATTTTTAATTGGAAATAAGATTGTGACCTTGGGTCTGATGAAAAGAATATCGTAATCAACTAGATTCCAATATATAATCCACGTGTCCTAATATGAATGACGATATCTTAAAGCATATATAATCATAATCATAGAAATCATATTCACAGAGGATGCGATAGATCAATGTATTATAAAAGTTTCGTATTCTCAATACTATAATATTCATAGAGTAATACAAAGTCAAATAATTTTATTTTAATTGAAACAATTGCGACGAAAAAAATTATACAGGTGAAAATAATAGTTTTCACTTTTTATTACAAATGCAGCAGAATTATAAAATTATAATAAAAACAAGATATAAAAGATTAAAAATCATTTATCCCAGAGAATAGGGTATCCAACAACCTGTATAAGGTCCCTTAATTTATAATTTCAAGAAATACTATCTTACCCACACCAAGGTAAGTCCTCGATATAAAGATCTGATTTTGTCTCACTATCACTGTGAGCTCTCGATATGATGATTGGATTTGTTATGTATGCCTATCCACAATAGAACATGATATGATATTCAGATATCTTTATTTGTATCCCCAAAATCCCTTGATCAAGCTGATCAGATTCTGTCTTCCTGGCCTCATAATTCCCTGATTGTAATCCCAACAATCCGATTCACACAAAGAAAAATGAACTCTTAATAAGTTACAAGCACAAGGAACAACCAGTTCACTTCTTGTAATCTTCATAGATCTTTATCAATATAAAATTCAACAGATTGTCACTACATATGTGTTTTTTGACACTTTTAAAAATATTAATATTACTCGGTATTTATAGGTAAGTCTTCCAATGGTTATCTTGATCTCCAATGGGGATATTTTCTCTGTGATTTCTGCAAGGGCCTAGACAGTTGTCACTCCAATGGTCTTATTATAAATAAATACACAATTTAATTTTGAATTACATCATTTTTAGTATGAAATGAATTCTATTTCATTAGAATAATTTTTTTTTGTATTCAGGTTTGAAAATGGTAGTCAATCCGATAGATTTACTTATGTCATTATGATGAACTATCTGGGTATGAATCTGATGATACTGGTTCCAATGTCAAATCTGATTAAACTTTTGTTTGTATGAATAAAAAATATAAAGTCTGCAAATCATGATTTTATAGAGGTGAGTCTGATAAAGATCAGATCTATGCCCATTACGATGGTTATAATGAATAGGGTAGATTTTGAATTTAAGAATACATTAAAACGAATTCTAAGTATCATAGAAAAGTATGTTTTCATCAAAAACTATTAAAAACACTTTGGAAATGAAATAACTAGTTAATGAAGTATTTAATGATGAGATTCTAATTTCCAAAACAAAAGGAATGGAAATGTCAAAAAGATACTTTTGACTCAACAATCTCCCCTTTTTGGAAAGCACAAACCACAAGACGTAAATAAAAAATAACTTTGAAAAACTTAAGTCTATTGTACATTAGATATATCATATTCAGAATTTTAATAGAAATGCTTATCTACCGTTGAGTTTATAACTCTTCTGAATAAAATTTTTAATACGACTAACTCCCCCTTAGGATTATAAATCCTCTTAGGATCATATTTTCTCTTTAAAAGGTTACACCCTTCATAAAAAATATCCCCCTTAGTTAACAGTTCTCCCCTTTTGTATAAATTTCTCCCACTTTGTGATTTTAAAAAAAGAATATGGAAAGCCTTTTTAATACCTAAAAAGGGTTAGAGAAACAATCTATTCAAAATAAAAACAAAAAATAACTTGATCATCTAAAAATGAATGATAAAACATTCAACCAAATTAGAATTGGAAGAAATTCAATAAAATTGCATAAAGATGAAAAATTATTTCATTAAGATTTCAAAAAATAAAAAAAATACAATAAATGTTTTTAAGGAAATTTATCTTTCTTCAGAATTAGTGATCTGAAAATTGTTTCCTCTTATTGAACTCTTTCCTATGTTCTTAAACCATTCCCATGAGCACCTCCTATGACTTGTTTTTGTTTTCAAGATTATGAATTCTTTCCTCTTGGATCTGAATTATTTTTTTCTTTCCCCTTCACCTTTTCATATTGAGTCTTAAACTTTAATTCCAAACGATTATTTTGATCTTCCTTGGATTTTAATTTTTCTAAGAATACATTACAATGTTTCTTTAAAGAAATTATATCGTCTCTATAGAATTTGAATCTAGAAATCTCACTGAGAAAAAACTTCATGGTTGTTTCAATATTTGAGATATCATGGTTCTGTTTCTCAGATTTTCTTCAGAATGTTTTATGATATTTAACCATGTAGTCCATATCCCTTATAAGATTAATGAATACAATATCATTTTCATCCAAAGTCTTATTTAATTTTACACAGTTTTCATCATGAATATTAATTCCTTTATTAATTCCCCAAGACCATTTCTTAAAATTATTGCAACTCTTTATGTGGTCTTCAACATTTTCATTATACACTTTGAAATATACTTTAAATCATATTAATATGTCAACCAAATCTTTCACTGATTCTAAATATTTGTATTGGTTTTCCAAAACCAAATAAACTTTTGTTTCCAATCATAGAATGTATGGAATTGTCTTCTCCAATCTATTCCAAGTATGATAAATATAATCTAGACTTTCAGTAGTAATTGTATATAGTGATTCTGATTCTGACTGAATTATTCTTTTAGTGGTTGCAATCTCTTCTTGAGCCAATTTCTTTTTTCCTTTCATTGGATCCAATTTCTATTTCCCATTATAAATTTCTATTGCATCAAAAATAAAATTTTTATTTCCTTTAGCTTTATAATTCTAATCTTGATCATCCTAATTGGATAAAATTACTACATCATGAAAAGATGGAGACTTTTGTTTTCCATGGCTGACTGGATTCTCATTATGAATTCCCAAGGAAGTCATTTGTTTTGATGAGGCTTGAGAGGTCCTCAAAGAAAGCTTATCAAAAGGATTATTCTTATCATTCTATTTTGAATCTACATTTTATTAACATTATTCACCTTCATCTTCATCTTCACTTTATTATTATTCTCCCTCATCTTCTTTAATTACTTTACTACATTCTTTCAACAACATTTGAAGGTATGAATTTGATCTTAGGTCACATTTTCCTAATGGAATAAATTCATTTTCAATAATGATTTCTTTTCCTTTATTGATGTTATAAGGAACATCAACATTAACAACTTCCAATTTTTGAAATTACAAATTCGAATTAGGTGGTAAAATAATTTTTATAGAAGAATATTCAATAACTTTCAACAATATTTCTACCAAAGTTACACTTTATTATTTCTTCTTTGACTACTTTTCACTTTTCTATTTCTCTAAAACAAAAACACATTGAATTTCAAGGCAATAGATTTGGCTAGGTCAAGTTCAAATTGAGGCTCACCCCCTTTTCTTTTAGTGTTCTTCCTTCTCCATTCTTCAACATCTTATTCTGAGTATTTTTTTGTTTCTTCTCTTTTGTAACTAGAAGTTAATCATCCTTTTTTATTCTTCTAAAAATTATCAGTTTTCTTTTTTGAAGAAGGTTCTACCTCCAATGATGAAACTTTATAACTCTTAACAAACATTTTTTATTCTAAATAAAAAACATATTTCATTATTATGATCATACCTTCACTGATAAACATAATCCTCTACCTTACTGGTTCAGAATTGATTGCAATATTAAAATTTCTCAATCTATTTTAAATCAACTTATTGATCAATCTGGAAAGAATAATGATTTGAGACATGATTAACTTGGAATTGATATTCTTGATAGTCAAGAGAATGAATCTGGAAAGATAAATGTTTCTCATATTGAGAAGTTAATCCATGATAAAAACATCAGATACCTTGAAAACACCTCTATCACCTCTTCTTAGAATAAGAAAACCTTTCATCCAGCTAGCCATCACTCTTTGATTCAGAATCAGGTGATTGATTTTTTAGATATTCATCAATTTTGGCCAATGACTTTTCATATCTCTCTTTTACAAATGTTCCTTTAGAATCTGGTAACATTTGAGATGGACAAAACACATCTCTTTCATACGATATGTCAAAAAAACCAGCGACATCTCTAAGATAAATCTTATACGATTTGTCATAAATAGAAAATAAAACATATATTTTCCATCCTCCATGTAAAACATAACATAATCATAGAAACCATGAACCAAATATAGATAAAAGAAATCATAATTTGGATTGGACTATTCTACACATAATGCTTTCCATCATTGAAATTGTATCATTTTTCTCAATGATGAATAATATTTCTCATAAAATGATCTTGGGAATAATATTTCATGGAAAAAAACCACTTTTTGTAATATTTTTTTTGATCCATCGTATTCAAGATGGATATGGAAGTTTCAGATATGAAAAGAACCGGAGTTGGAGACTTTAGCTGGGGAGCACTTCATGATAGAAAAACACAGACATACGATGTGGGATGCAGGGGGTCCCCTATATAGGAAAACTCAAGTGATATTTTATCTTCAAAGTAGATTTGATGGTTTATATTTTATCCCTTTAATTTTAGGTTTGAGATATTCCCTGAAGAAATATTTTTTAAGAGAAATAAACACTTGATGTTGTTGTAAGACTTTTATCATATTGATTGAATATGATTGAATTTGAAAAACAATTTTTTATCATATTTGGTGAATAATATTGGTATTGAGTAAAATTTTTTGAAAAAAATAGCAATAATGAAAATTATTTAAAATTAAATAGTGTTAAAGTATAAAAGAAATAAAATTACATTTTATAGCGGAATTATTGATACGATAATTTGTTCATGACGGAATATAATGGAAAATCCAAATATAAAATTTTAATCGAAAACCTAAATATGATAAGGTTTTCAAAGTCCAATTTTTTACCCGAATATGATCAATTTTTCCAATCTGGTTTAATATACAAATCTGATGGTTTTTTCAAATCTGATTTAAAATTCAAATCTATTGATTTCAAAATCTGATTTAAAATTAAAATACAATGATTTACCAATCCTGATTTAAAATTAAAATCTAATGATTTTTAAAAATTCAATTTAAAATTAAAATCCAATGACATTTAAAAATTTGATTTTAAATTCAATTCTAATGATGTTATTACAGAATGTTTTTGGAAAACATAAATTTTTTAAAAAAATTGTAAACAAAATAAGAATCACATGTACTCCCCTAATGAAAAAGTGTAACTCAATGTAAGGAGATGGGTAAAAAAAGAAGTAGAAAATATTGATTACTTTATGTTGATCATTCCTTGATTTTGTTTAATATATTCAAATATATTTGAAGGTAATGATTAAGTAAAAATTTCATCACGTTTTTCTTGTGTTCCAATGATTTATAATTGATATCTCATTTTTGTGTGTGATCCCTAAGAAAATGATGCCTAATATCTATGTTTTTTCGTGATATTAATGTGAAAGGTTATTACTTAAGCCGTTAACACTAGTGTTATAACATAGTAATTCAGTTTTAGTAAAACTCATTTATAATCAGTGAGTGTGTGTTTCATCAACAATACTTGAGCATAACAACTTCCAGCTGCCACATATTCAGCTATAGTAGTTGAATGTGTTACTTAGTGTTAGTTCTTATAATGACAAGAAACTAATTAATATCCTAAGAAATTAGAAATTCTGGAAGTACTTTTTCTATCCATTATAGAACCACCAATGATAGCATTCAAAAAACCTTTTAATTCAAAATCATTTCCTGAAGAATAGAAAAGCCCTAAATCCATGGTTCCCTTTAAATAATGGAAAATAATTTCCATAGCTTTAAAATGGGATTTCTATGGATTATATTGATTTATTTCACATAATAATACTGCAAACATTATGTTTTGATGATTAGTTGTTAAGTATAATAGACTTTCTATCACACCTCAAAAATTGTTTGATCAACTGGTTGTCTAGTTACATCAAGATCAAGTGTATTTGAGGTATTGATGGGAGTAATATTAATTTTAATATTGTCACATACATACTTTTTAAGAAGATATTTAATATACATAAGTTATGATATATAAGTAGCTTCTAGTTTTTGGAAAATTTTAAAACCAAGAAAAGATGTTAACTCACCCATAATACTCATTTCAAACTCAGACATTATAAGATCTGTAAATAAATCTATTAAATATTTTTGAGTTGATCTGAATATAATATAATCAACATATATTTGAAAAATAATAAATCTTTTTTTTCATTCTTTATAAAAATAGTTGTATCAATAGTTCCCTTAACATAATTGTTTTGTAATAGAAATCTTATTAATCTATCATACGAAGCTCTCGGGGATTTTGAAGTCCATATGACGCTTTGGTTTGTTTAAAAACATATTCAGGATGTTTTTTATCTTCGAAACTAGTAATTATTTCAACATAAACATCATACTATAGATATCCATTAAGGAAATCACACTTCACATCCATTTATAAATGTTTGAAATTGAAGAATGTTGTAAGGACAAGTAGAATAAGAATAGATTCAAGTCTAGCTACTGGAGCATAGGTGTCTTCATAGACTATTCCCACTTGTTTATTATAACCTCTAGCATTAAGCCTTTCTTTATTTCTAATGATTGTGCCATTTTCATAACATTTGTTTTTGAAATCTTATTTTACTACAATTACAGAATTTTATTTAGGTTGTTCAACCAAGGTCCATAATTTATTACTTTAAAATTCATTTAGTTCATCTTGTATTTCCTTTATCCAGTATTCATCACCTAAAAACTCATTATGATTCATAGGTTTGAATTTTTAAATGAATTATAGATTTTCTATTTCATTTATTAAGAAAATTCTAGTCTTAATAGGTTGATCAACATCTCAAATGATACTATCACTAGGATTATTCCTAAGAATCAACTAATTTATTGGTTTTCAAAAAACATGTTCATTAACATGTGGTAGAAATTTTTCTTGAGTAAATACTTCAGAAATTCTTTATTAAGTATTTTCTTTAAGAGAAGTATCTTCCAACAAGGGTTATGAACTAGTTTTTGAAAATACATATGCGGATGTTTGGTTGAAATTGTTTAAAAACAAAAGGATCAGTTTCATCAAATTTAACATGTAATTTTTCCTCAATAGTTCATGATTTTTAATTTAAAACTCTATATAACATAGAAGTTTTGGAATATAATAAAAATATACCTTCATTGGATGTAGGTGTGAACTTTTGTAAGTTATATATCATATTCAGGATAAATACTTTGCATCCAAATACTATGAAATAAGACACGTTTTGTTTTTGACTAGTCTATAACTCATAAGGTGTTTTATTACGAAATGGTCTTATTAAAACCTTATTTATAGTATCGAAAGTAGTAATAACCACTTTAACCCAAAAATTTCTAGTATTTTAGTATTCAATCAACAAAGTTCTTCTTATTTCATAAAAAATATGACTTATTCTTTCAACACCACCATTTTTCTGAGGAGTTCTAGGGGATGAGAAGTTGTGTGTAATGCCATTATTACTTTAAAAAGTTTCAAAATCATAATTTACAAAATTATCCCCCATGATAACCATTAATAGTTATCATGTAAAGTTTTCTCCCATTATTAACTTTATCTAAGAATGTTTTAAAATAAGAATAGGAACTATATTTATTTTCTATAATATACACCCAAGTGTATTTAGTGTAATCATTAACTAAACAAATACATAGTAATTTCCACACCTACTCCTAGTATTTTTAGAGACAAAAATATCCTTGTGTACTAACTTAAAAGTATCAGTAGCTTAGGATTCACTTATAAATTCAAAACTAGACTTACATTGCATACCATATTGACAAGGGTCACCATATTTTGAAGAATTAATCCCAAGATATATTAGATCCTTAACAATATTTTTCTTTGTCAATTTATATGAGTTTTTAAGGTTACAGTTTCCTAACCTTCTAGGCCATAACCATGATTGATTTTCCATTTTACTAAGGCAAGGTAGGTCGTGGATCCTAAGGTCTTATAAGATAATTGTGTAAACATTTTCATGCATATTGGTAGAATGAATATATTCATCCTTGTAATGTTGTACCACACATTTATCATTTATCAAATTTACATGGTATCCTTCATCACATAATTTATTTATGATTATAAGGTTTTTCTTAAGACCTTTAACAAATAAAACATTTGAAATTAAAGAATTACCAAGAAGAATAATATTACGTATATCGATAATCTCTCTTTGAGAATTATCTCCGTAGGTAACTTTTCCACCTTTCATCTTGATTTTAATTTAAAATAAATTATTATTACCAGTCATATGATGAAAAAAACAACTATCCATGTACAATGTATTAATATTATTGGTACTTCCATTGTTTTTCTGAAAACAAAATAATTAGATTTTTGCAGCCCAAACCTTCTTGGGTTTAGTAATGTTAGAAATTTCTTTAGGAATCCAATTTTTTTTAAATGAGATTTGTGAAAACCAAGGGTTTGAAAATTATTTAAGGAAGATTTTTTATTCCAATGTCTACTGCTTTTTCATTTAATAAAAAATGGGTCATTATTTGGAATAAAATAATTATTACTAAAAATAAGTTTTTAATGTGAATAACCAATTCCTGAACAAGTACCATGATGATGTATTTGTTGGTAAATCTCATAAAAATTTCCTTTTCCACAAGAAAAATTTTATAATAGTTTCCTTAAAGAAGAAATTTTTTTATTTATGTATAATAACTAAATATTTACCCTCACATGTATTAGTTTCATGAGGAAGTTTTGTTTCTAAAAAGTTTTTAAAAGAAATTAATTTTTCAAAATCCTTAATAAGGTTATCTTTTTTAATGGTATCATTTTCAAGGTTTTTAAAAATAAAATAAATTTAAAATGTTTTCTTATCAATACACTTAGAATAATATAATACTTATTTTGCTAAAAAAAATATCCTAGTATTATCTTTATCATGTTTTTTACTAACTTGCAACTTTCAGTTTCTGAAAGCGTAGAAAAAGGAGAGACTTTATTATACAAAAGAAGATTATTATCTTCTGATTGGGATGTTTCTTCATCAGAAGATATATAACCTTTCTCATCAGGATAATTTTCATTAAATACATATTGGTTAAATAATTAGTTTTGTGTACCTTGGCCATGAAACAAGTATTTTTAAAAGGTATTTTGGATAGAAGACCAGTATTTATATGATTTATACTTCCATTGTCTAAGGAATCATCAGTGGAATCACCTAAACTTGCACTCCAAGAGACCTTATATTTTAAGAATTTCTTCCCTTTTGACTTCAATAAGTTTTTCTAATTTCTATCAGAATATCCTTCTTTCTTGTCTTTCTTTTTAATCATGCGACAGTCAAGCCTTATATGTCCTTATCTTTTAAATTAAAATAGGTAACTTTTGAATCCTTATTTTCACATCAGTCCTTGTTACTTTTCTTATATTAGTATTGAAAATCCTTTTTGCCAACAATATTATTCATTCTATGAGAAAGGTTTGCAAGTTTGGACTCAGAATGCTCAAAATCACTAAAATATGATTGTATAACAACCTTTCTCTTTTTTGATTATTTGAAAAGATTCTCAAGAGTTTGAGATTTTATCGTATTTTAAGTAGTAGTGAAAGAAACTCCACCATTATTTCATTCTTATTTTTTGGCATTTCTTTGTAGTCTACCTTCATATTGCAATAGAGTTACAAATAAGTCATCAAGGGTGAAATTGTTGTCTTCCTTGATTCATCACTAACTATTATCATAGATTCCATTTAATTGGGCATGATATCTATTATTTTATCTATAAGAATTTCATCATTCAATTATTTCTCTCCCATGGATTGAAGAATACTGACTATTTTCATAAATCATTGTTGTAACTTAATAACAGGTTCACCATAAGGAAATTCAAAAGATTCATACTTATCTCTAAGCATTTCTCTACTTATTTCAATAACGTTTGAGGCTTTTAAATGTGTAATCTATATCTTCTTCCGGATACTGTTAGTAGATTCACATGATGAAATCTAATTGTAGATATTTCTAGTAATAGAGAAAAATAAAGTATTCCTTACTATGTAATATATTGATAATCTTGCTGTTATAGATTTGTAAAAGTAGTTACTTTTTTTTCCGGAATCTTATAATCTCTGGTCAACATATCAAAATTATCAGCTCCAATGTTTATAAAGAATGTCTTTATTCTATCTCTCATGTATTCAAAATAACTTCCATGAAAAATAGGTTGTCTATTCATATTGATATTGTTAATTAAAACAACATGTAATCCCTCCATTTTAAATAAAAATATTATTTTTCCACAATACATGTCAGTGTAATAAAAAAAATTTAATAATCTTGCAAGAATAAAAGAATGTAATGAAACGACAAGTATTTGACCAGTGGAATCCTTCTATGATACCAATTGTTGGTATCAATATTATATATACTTGGCTATGATACCAATTGTTGTATTTAAATCTATATGTATATGAATAAATACAAGAGGGGGTGAATATTATGTTTAAAAACATTTATTTTTAACTTTAAAAGAAACTTTGTATAACAGATTTAAACAAATTCTATTCATAAAACATCTTATGTGTTTAATCAGAAATTGAACTGGGCCCTTGGCTCTGATGAAATGAATATCGTAATCAAGAATATTATAATATATAATCTACATGTCTTAATATGAATGATTCTATCATAAAGCATATATAATCGTAATCATAGAAATCATGTTCATAAAGGATGTGATAAATCAGAGTATTATAAAAGAATTGTATTCTAAATACTATGGTATTCATAGTGTAATAGAAAAGAAAAAAATTGTATTGTAATTGAAGTAATTACGACAGACAAATAACAAATAGAAAGGTAAAAATAAAAGTTTTCACTTTCTATTACAAATGTAGTGGAATTAAAAACTATTCAAAAAAGATATAAAATATTACAAATCTTTTAACCCAAATAGTAGGGTATCCAATAACCTGGATAAGGTACCTTGATTTGTACATTCATGAAAGCCCCTCTTACCCACCCCATGTTATGTCTTTGATACGAAGATCAGATTTTGTCTCACTATCCCCATGGCCCTCGATATGATGATCATCTTTGCTCTGTCTGCCTATCCCTAATAACTCTTGATACGATGATCAAATCTCTATCTTTATATCCTCTGAAGACCTCGATCAAGCTAATTTGATTCTTTCTTCCTATCCTCAGAAGTCCTTAAGTGTAATCACAACAATTAGAGTCTCACAAACAAAAATGAACTCTTAATAAGTTACAAGAACAAGGAAAAAATAGTTCATTTCTTGTAATCTTTAGAGCAATCGTACAGAAGATAATTTCATAGAGTTTCACTACATATGTGTTTTTTTACACTTGTGAAATCTACAAATAACTGGGTATTTATATGTAAGTCTCACAATGGTTATCTTGATCTCTAATAGTTATATTTTCTATGCTATTTCTACAAGGACCTAGACACCTACCTCTCTAACTATAATATTATAATTGAATACATGAAATTGTTTTGAATTACATCATTTTTAGAATTAAATGTATTCCATTCCATTAGAATATGTTTTTTTGTATTAAGGTTTTAATATAGAAGTTAATCTGATGGATTTACTTATGTCTTTATGATGAACTGTATTGGTATGAATCAAATGATCCTGGTTTTGATGTCAAATCCCATTAAATGTTTTTCAGTATAAATACGAAATAGAAAGACATTAAATATTGATTTGATAAATTTGAGTATGATCATGATCAGATCTATACCCATTACAATGGTTGTAATTAATATGATAGATTTTGAATTCGTGAATACTTTAAAATAAATTCTATGTATAGTGGAAACATATATTTTCTTTAAAAACAATTAAAACACTTTGTACATGAAAGAATTAGTCAATTAAATATTTAAGAATGAGTTCGTGATTTTCAAAACAAAAGGAATGGAAAAGTAAAAAAGGTACTTTTGACTTAACAATTTCATGACAAAGCATGAATGAGAAACCAAGACAATTAACACCCAAAACAATGAAAATAATGAAATATTATTAATGAAAGGGTGATAAGATGTTATAAAAGGATCATTTTGGATATTATGAATCTTAATATGGTTATGTTATAAGTTAATAACATGTTTCAATCCACTATAATTAATGTTGAACAATTTTCAAAAAAAACCTAAGCATGAGGTAATGGACTTCGTCTCAATTTCCCTTTATTAAGGCATATTTTATTTTTGTGCACCTAAGTTCATATATATCACATAAATATTATCCCTTTGATAAGAAATATCATCATTCATTCATTATTCATGGTATTTTATGTTCCAATTTTAAATATTTCATCTGGGGGGTGTTGACATAAAATTAACTAAGTGGTAATGAATTTCATCACTCAATTTCATTTCATTGGGTTATTTAAATCCTTTTTTGTCTTTGATATCCTTATATTATGTGTTCCATTATGTTTGACTATATATTTTTTGCAATTTCAATTGTTTTATGTGGATTTATAGTTGTTAAACATATTTGAGTCATTAATTAGTTCTCAATTTAATGGTATGATCCTTGTAATGATTTATTTCATAATATCATTCTAATTGATATTAATTATTCTTGAATTTTAGTTAAAGGAAGTTATTTGATAATTCTATCATAAACACATATAAATTTCTCCACCTCTAGTTATTTAGGATATTTTTAATTAATATTACCATTTTCCACTCTTCGGTACATAATATAATTTTGAAAATGTTTTTTTAAAAAATAACACTTCATTTTTCTCTTCAGTAAAAAATTTGTTTTCTACCAAAACCATGCTTTAAAAAATGTTTTCAATTTTTTTTAACATTTTACAAATGATTATTAAATAAATTTTTACCAAGTTTTGTCTTTTTAAAAAAAATCAGAGGAATCATTATATCATTTTCAAAACAATGCCTGTTTGGATTATATAGAAAATGAGAAAGGAATCATTTTTTTAGCATGTACGAAATGAACAGAATTTACCACCATCATGACCATTATTTACTTTGAATATTCCTTTATATTATTTCAGGTTCATTTGAAAAGAAAATGATTTTAAAAATTCTTTATGTTTTAAAATGTGTTTTTAAAAATGGAAATGATACTTTACTCAGGAAATGTTTTAAATTATTTTTATAACTCCCTTTTTATATTTCCAAGGTTTTCTTAAATGAAACAGATTTTCTCAATATCATATAAATTTTTAGTATATACAAAAATGTGATTTTCAGGATTAAACGTTTATTTTCCACAAACAATTTTTAATGATAATTTAATTGAATTTTCTTTCATCAATGTCAACATCCCTTGTTGTTACATATGCTCCAATGGGGATATTTTTTATAGATACCATCCTCATTATTTCCCTAGAAGGATTAAAATTGTTTCAGATAGACTTTTATGAAACCTATTTCTTTTTCATAGGTTAATCATGTTTCAACGAGATTTTTATAAAAACCATTTATTTTATTCATTTTAATCATGTTATGAAAGAAAAAGTGATTGTTTTTATGTGTTTTATGATAAAATGTAAAATCAATATATTTTATTTATAGTTTTTGGACATTTTTATTTTATGGTTTCACCCAGATAGTACTGGGTGACCCATTAAATCTTAAATGAATAGTGCACCCAAATAGCACTAGTTGAGCCCTGTTATATCTTATACGATAGGTATTCTCAAATAGTGATCCAATTCATTAGGTAATGTTACTTTCATTTAGAGATAAGAAGGAAGGAGTTACTAGAGGGTTTATCCTATAGATTTAACTAGGCTCTAATTATTTCTGTCATGGGATTAAAATGGCTTATGAAAAACTGTTCCAAGATACCAACACATTTTTTATGCTTTATATGGGCTTATAATGTTTTTTATAATCATGATTGATATCACATGGATCCGGATTATTGATTATGGAGACTCTTGATGTTGTTAAAGAATTATTCTCTATTTTCTGGTTTGATGATCCACATATTTATGGATATGTGTTATCTTAATATTCCCTCACACACTTTGATTATGACATCATACCCTTATTCCCTTCTTATACTCACTAATGAAATTCAATTATTAATGATTATGTTTACCATTACTGAGAATTTCATCTCACCCTTCTTATGTTTCCTTTTCACCAGGTTATCATGTATGATGTTGAATGAATTATGTATATAAGGTTTTCATATGGATGATTTTGAAGGCCTTATATAGAATTTTAAAAGTTGGGTATAGTTAGGAAGATACTCTCTAAAATTTTTGAGTTTTATTTATGTAATACTTTTTCCTAATTATCTAAAGCACTAAATCTAAAAGTACATTGAGAAGGTATTTGATCCAATATTTTCTTTTGATATTGAAAATTTGGTTGGGGAAAACTGGGTCTCCTAAATCAGTAGCAAATATGGAAATGAAAAATTTATGATTTCAGCACTGAATCCAAGAGTACAGGTTCATGTTTATTATAATTTTAGGTACCAAATAGCATTAAATGCTATTATTACATGGAAATAACATGAATAACTAGAGTAGAATAAAATTCATGGGAATTATTTAGATTTATCTCATAATATATCAACATTGGAGACAAAATAGTAAACAATCCTGAAATATGATAAGATTGTAACATAAAACCATTACAACATTGGTAACATTTTGAATAAAATACACATTTAATAGATATCCTCAAATAAATATTTTATTTCAATATTTTTCCTGAGGAGAATCGTAATTTACCTTCCTGGGCAGTATATATAACACATCAAAGAAATACGCTGTGAATATTACTTATGTCTCACAAAACAAATGTGAGATGGAAATCCCTTACCACTTTAGTCCTCAATTCCTTTATACACATTCAAAACACCAGTATAATAAATATCAATTTATTGGAATTATACTCTATAATAATATACATACATATAATAACATATATGATCCCCTTATAACATTTCAACACAAATTTATTAATAATTACTTTATAAAAATATCTATTTTTGAGTGTTAACTATTTCTCTTTTTCATGAGATTTTTGGTTTAGGAGTTCTATTTATTGTACTTTGATCATAATTCCATAATATTAAATTTTTTAATTATGGAATCACTATAATATATTTTCATTATATAAATATTTATATAAATTAAAAAAAATTAGATATAGAAAGATTAAATGCATCATTGATAGTGATGGTAGGCCGTACATATGCATGAACATTGTTTCCATCCTTCAGTGGATGAAACAAAATAAGAGTAACTAATTATTAACCATTAAAGAACCACTATGATTATATATATATAATATGTTAATTAAAATATTTATTATTACCTTATGTGTAAATTGTTAGTGAGAATGAATCACATCGCTTTGTGAGGTGATAGTCCATAGTACACAAGTGTGATGTTAGCGCATCTCCCACAGAATGGAAAGTAGAAAGGGTGTATGCAATATTATATTTATATAATTCAATTTTATTAAAATATAATAAAAATATACTAACATCATAATTAAACTTAAATGTGAGAGTTGGTGATGGAAAAGGAATTATGTAGGTTCTTGAAGCGGTAGTTCACCGTACTGATGATCAATGGTTTCATTTCCCATTTGATGGAAGTGGAGATGTTTATAAGTAATTAAATTAACATAATAAAATAGGATTATATAATATATACTACTATTATTATATTATATGTTTTAGGATATTAATTAAGGTAAATAAAGAATATTGAAAAATATGGATCTTAGTCAAGACAATAAACTTCGTTTAGAAGAGCCTCCTTTGGATATATTATTAAGGACGCTAGTGTTGGCCATTTTGGAAGACCAAAATCTCTAGAATATGAATAAAGATTTTGGGAAAATATTTTTCTAGGGCTTTCATGAAATATATGGATTTTTAGGTAAGACAAATTGGATGGTGGTGGATGCCTTTTATAAGTGGGGAAAGGAACCTACTTTGAAACTACATGGAAATTTCCAAAAATAATCCAAATTAAAAAATCAATTCTAAAGAAACAATCTCCCAAATGACCATATATTCTAATTATTGAAGGATAGGTATTAAAAATGTCTTTAATATAGTAACTTTACATGTGTTATGGTCATTTTAACACTTATCTTCTTATTTTAACCCCACAGTATACCCATTTTACCATAACCGTGATAATTGATTTTTTACTATTTTCACCACTCATTATGTTAAAACATTATGTTGAACTTTTTATATAATATAAATTAGTATTATTTCATATATGGAATCAATTTTCCCAAATTCTACTCACATATTTGGAAATTTTTAGTTTAACTTTATTCCTGTAGATGCGATGAGAAAGAGATATTTCAAAGAGAAATTATTAATATTTTAAAACATTTTTATATCAAAATTCACAATTAAAAATATTATAATTAAATAAATTGGATTAATTTATATATTATTGAGGAAGTAATATTGATGAAACCATTTTTAAAAAAATTAATTTATAAATTCTTTAAATGAAAATGTAATTTTTAATAAATACCAGTATTTTTCACTTACCCTGAAAAAGTAATATTTTCAGTGAAACCCTAAGAATTTTCCCAAAGCCAATTTTTACATTGTAATTTATAAAATGATTTTTTTTTTATCGAATTTATTTCTTAAACATGGGAAATTTAAATTTTATTATTTGTTTACAAAATAAAAATAAAAACAATTTTTTGAGAAAATATTATTTCCAAAACATTAATTAACTTTTCTAAAAATAATTTATTTTTTTATCAGTATGATTTATTAAAATAAATCCATTATACATATTATTTTTAATTTTTCTATTACTATTCATATTTTTGTGTTTTTTCTGTGTTCTAAAGGTCTCTTTTAAATAATAATATTATTAATTTTTCACTATTTGTTAAAACTTAGTGATGTGTGTAACACAAGATAAACTCAATGTTGCATTTAACCCAAGCTAAAAAATAAATTTAATTTAGTAGAAAAATATAAAATTATAAAATCTCAGGTTGCTAAATTTTATCAATGAAGTATCAAGAATTCATCATTGTCCTATATCCATTATAACTGATCAAGACCCTATGTTCATATCAATATTTTAGAGGAGCTCTCAGGAGGATCTAAACACTGAGATACATTTGGGAACTACCTATCATCCAAATACTAATGGATAGTCTAATTGAAATTTTCAGACATTAGAAGACATGATGAGATCATTTTCGATTGACATCCATGTTTTAAGGGATAAATATCTATCTTTTTTGGAATTCACATAAAATAATAGTTTCCATTAGAGAATCCAGATGTGAGGATATATCATACTCCAACTTGTTTTAAGGGATTTACAGAAACTAATATTTTTGGACAAGAACATATGAAGGATACAACTGGTAAAGTATAATCTATTCAGAATAATATCATAGTATCTCAATGTAGATTAAATATCTGTGTTGATAGTTAATGAAAAAACATGTAATTTCAAGTGGGGGATCATATATTCTTAAATTTATCCGCATAAATGGGATTTGTAAGATTTGGTAAAATGTAACAGTTAAGCCCTTGGTATATTGGACCTTTTGAAATTATAGAGATAAGTGGAGCTATAACATTCTTGTTTTTTATTCCACCCAACCTTCCCAATATGAACACTGTATTATATGTTTAATTATTGACAAAGTACATTTTAGATTCAATGAATGTAATCACATCTGAGGAAATGTTGTTTGAACCGCAATTTTCGTATAATTAGAGTATTTTCATGATACTCAATAATAAAAACATTTGTAATAGAATTAGATAACTCAACTAGTGAAAGGACAATAGATAAATAAAAAACTAGAGGAGGCATCGTGGGAGACTAAGAATGTTATGAGGAAAGAATTCCAGCATTTTTTAGTTTCTAACCCGTATCCCATTTTTTAGGATGAAATTATTTAAGGGGAGGAATGTAGTAGGTGAGGCCTTACTCTAGTAGGTAAAAACTACATCTCCAAAACCATTTCACACTATTAAGTCTAAATAACCATAATTAATGATTATATTTAAAAGGTATGTTCATAAATTCTAGAATGTATATTTGATAAAATGGATATTATCTTAGGATTAAATATGTTACAATTATCTTAAAATGAATTTTGGAATTTTTATGAAATAGTTTATTTTTAGTTGTATATTGAAAAATAATTTTTTTAACAACAATATAAATTTATATTAGCAAGAACCATATGTTTATAATACCTTTTAAAAGATCAATGTTGTATTAAGTAAAACTATATATTTTAAAAATACAATTTTTAATTTTTAAAACCAATGATTAACATTTTAAGGACCTAAGTAATAATTTCTAATAAAATCAATTTTTTCATCTCTTTTAATTAGATATTTTTTAGATAACATTCTTTTTTTGCATTTCTTTAGAATACACATAAGTATTATATATTTATAATAAACAAAAATATTATATTAAAACCAAAATCATTGATAATTTTATGCGAAACATAAATTTTCATTTTAAAAGTAAAGTTTTTCTAAAACAAGGGTTTTTTATGCATTACACGTGCTTATATTAAAATTGAATTTTGTATAAATTTTATAAATTTATTGAAGTAAAATGATTTTCATATTATTAATTGTAATTTCAAAATAAGGTAATAAGTTTAATTTCATGTGCTGTCATAAAATTAAGAATCCAAGGTAAATAGTAGTTTCTTTGGTAAAATTGTAATTTTTCAATAAATAATACCTTTCTAAATATTTTTTATTTTTTAATGGAACTATTATAAATTAGGTCTAAAATTTTAATTTTTGAAATGAATATAATATTTTGGCACTCTTTTTATTGATAATTAATGTTAAATAAGACTAATAACATCAATCAATTAAAACAACATCTTTCTATAAAAATAATTTTTTTACCCATTACATGTTTTTTATTTAAAAGATAATATTATCATATTTATAAATTCAATTATTCCTAATAGAGCTCATATTCAGATTATTCTTGTTATAATTTAGTAATAAGGGTCATCTAAAATTTCTATTGAATAAATAATAACCCTAATTAATATTTTATCACAATCAATAAGTGTTAAAATGTGTGATCTAGAGTTTCTTGAATTTTACTAAATCAATCTGTCTGGAATAACATCTATAATACCTTTGGTAGTGTTGGTCGGAGTAGCTTACTGAATATGGGAGGGGTGAATTGAGTAACTATAAAATTTTCTATTACAAAATTATTATTTTAAGATAAATGGTTTTCACCAAAAAAATAGATACAACCCATTTAATCAAGGTTATACTGTTAAAAGAGTTTGACTATTTAAAAAAATTCTTATAATATTTATTAATTCTCAGTAATTTTAATATGTATTATTAATACTACTTTTGAAGTTATCCGACTAAGAAAAAATCAGTTATAACATCATTCCAAGACTAACTATCAATGTAAAATTAGAATTTTTTGGATTATGCAATAATACAGTAAAATAGAGAAGACTAAATTTAAATAGCATAGAGGATATTAAACAAGTGGTTCAGTCTCAAGCCGAGACCTAATCCACTCCACTTGGTGATCACCTTCCACCAAGCAGTTTTTATAAATAAACTTTGATCCATACCTTAGATCATGGTTAACAATAGTACACAGACCGTCAAGGTCACATAGGGACCTCTTCCACAGTTTTTGTGGGCAAACAAAAATAATAACCAGGACACATAGGGACCACTTCCACAGTTTTCATGGGTAAAAAAAGTATAAACATTTTAGTGTAAGGATTTATAAATCCTTAAGTTTAGCACACGAGTCAGTGTGTGTATGGAATATACAGAGTACACACACTGCTCAAAAGTAAGTAAAAGAATCACTGAGAGAGATTATATATGTGTTTAGAATGCTCTATTGATTTGAGGTGTAGCTCTGGACTCCTTTGATTAAACAGAGATGCTTATGATTCCTTCTCTAGTTTTTGTCTTGAAAAACAGAGAGTCGTAATTCAGCTTGTGTTCTTCACAAGTGTTGATAACGTGAAGGTGTTCTCTGGATTCCAGTGTACTTCGTATGTTCTTCCTTAGTGTCGGATTTCAAGTATGAGACACTGCTTTCATTAAAAATCTTGTAGTGTGTTCTTCCCAGTCGTTCTCATAGTCTTGTTTTTCATTCAGTATCACGCGATGTGATTGTTGGGCACTCTCCACTCTTTATCTTCGAATGTATGTGTTTTAGCTGATAGGTTCCATGTATTTCGTACCTCGTAACTCGTATTATTTCTACAATGAATCACTAATTATGTCAGTACATTAAAAGAATAAAATATTACCATTAAATATTAAAATAAAAGATGACAAAATAGTATAAGAAATAGTGTCACAATTTGTTATGCAAACAGTGTCTCCTTCACATGGTGTCTGCGTGTCATGGTGTCTGAGTGTCACAGTGTCTTGTTTATAGTGTCTGAGTGTCACAGTGTCTGAGTGTCACGGTGTATTTTTCACGATGTCTAAGTGTCACGGTGACTGAGTGTCATGGTGACTTATTCACAGTGTCTTTCTCACAGTGTCTTGCTCACGGTGTCTTTCTCACGGTGTCTTGGTTCACGGTGTCTGGCTTACTATGTTAGGCTTAAGAGTCTTTTACTTAGGAAAATAACAGTATTCTGACTTAAACAGTAAAATGCATGAAATGGATTGAGCTTAACAATTATAAAGAATGGGTGAACTTAAAACATAAATACACATGGTGGGATATAATTTTTGAGTTATCTAGGTTGAATGAGATTTGTGATCATTGATGATATTTGTGATCATTACAACATAATTAATACATAAGGAGTCCAACAATTTCCCCCTTTTTTATGATCACAAATCATGCACAGTTAAAGTGTAAATTTCATGAAACTATAGAGAAAATAACATATATAAACATTATACAGAAACTTCTCCCCCTTTTGGGATTATCAAAAAGTGGAAATAAGAGAGGGTAAATAGTATACATTACATTAAGAGTAAAAATTTCAGTACAAAATAAAAAGAGATACAAAAATAATGAAATTACCATCAAAAATGGAGTATGCACTGGTATTCTTCAGGGATTGGCCTTATCATTTCCTTTATCAGTAGAAGAAGAGCAAGCCATAGGGGCAGTGGTTTATGTAGAAGAAGGAATATAGGTGGTAGATAAAGAGGGTAAAGGGAGACCTTCAAAGACTGAGGGATCCAAGGTATAAGTAGTAGAAGATCTAGGTAGATTCTGATCAAGATTTATATGCCTGATCTGACTGGGATCTTGGCCAACAGACATGGTAGTTGAGGCTAAGGAAGAGGTGAATGTAAGCAGTCCAGGTCTGAGAGGTGCAGCTGCTGGAGCAACAATTTCTGTACTCTGAACATGAAGATAATGTGTCAGGAGTTTTATGAAGTCTGAAATAATATCTCCCCCATACTGCATGGATTTTTCAAAGTCATCTTTGTTTTCCATGAACATTTCGAACAATCTGTTAAACTCGGTTTGCTTTTGGACTTTGTTTTTGAAGGCTTGAGTTATAGGAGGAATTTGCAGATTCTCTACAAGGAATTTGATGTGGTTGGTCATATCAGTCTTGGATAAAATTAGGTTGAAATATAAATCCACTATCTTAGAAATATCCTACTAGGAATCATTTTCAATCTTGTACTGAATTTACACAAGGTCAAGAACACTATCACTATTCTTTACTACTTTAGAGAAATAAGCCACATTAAAGCCACTAAAAGCATTCTGATGTTCTTTATTGACAATAGATCTGAGAAATGAACTATCCATGGAAGGTGTAGAGGATTCACCAGTGGTATTAGGATCTTTTACAGCTGTGGTCAGAGATTTGAGTTGATTTAGTAACTTTTGAAGACCACCAGTGTACTCATCAGTGAGTTTATTCAAGTTCACCACAAGCTATCTCATTTCCTTCAAAAACTGTTTGTTCCTTTCTGCAATATTTTCATCTAATGATAACAAATAAGGGTGAATCTGAGACAAAACATCTCGAGATATTTTAGAAATAGTGGGTTCTAAAGGAGAAGAAGCAATCTCTAATATTGAATGCAACTCTTTCTGCATGTCTTCCTCCATGCTTCCTAGGGTTGTGACTTCATTAATAAGAAACTTATTTTCAACTCAAAATTCATGAATTTCATGCAGCATTTTAGGTTAGATCTGCCAAATAATCTTTTCTAAAAAACAATGTGGCATCTCTCTCACTCAGATTTGTCATAGAATGAGGTTGGGAGTTCATAAGCTTCTCAAATCCAGAGAAGAGAGTGTCTCAAAAGTCCTTCAGATCATCTTTACTGATAAGAGATAGCTGTTCAGGTAAAGGTTCAGGAACATGAATTGGTACAGGGGCAGGTTCAGGTTCTTGTTCCTTCTCAGGTGGAAAGTTAGAAATTGACTTAAACTGAAACAGGTAATAATGATCAAGCCCAGTTTTAGTAACCTACTGAGACTCACTCACATCATAAAAAATAGAAAATATGTACTCAGTGTCCATAGGACTTGACTCAGTTGTATGTGAGGCTTCATCAGAATCAAGATTTTGGGTTTCCTCCACGTCAATAGGTGCTTCCTTTTTAGGATTGAGAGGCTCAAGAGCTTGTTCTAAATCCACAGTTTCATTTATAAGTTCCTCATTCATCTCTTGTCTAGCCATCTGAAAGGCTATCTCCATCCATTCTTCAGCAGAGGGTGTTCTTTCAGGGACAGGTTGTTCCTCAGGGAGTTCTTCCAGATTTTCTCCTTGCATAACAGGGAGTTCTTCCCGATTTTCTTCTTGCACACCAGGGAGCTCTTCTACTATAGACTCTTCCAAGGCTTTCTACATAGATTATGTC
The DNA here is from genome assembly GCA_963277665.1 of Viscum album. Classification (NCBI taxonomy): domain Eukaryota; kingdom Viridiplantae; phylum Streptophyta; class Magnoliopsida; order Santalales; family Viscaceae; genus Viscum; species Viscum album. The sequence continues at coordinate 1,795,621,341 of OY728158.1, forward strand.
ACACCTGATTCGTTTTCAGCCTCGGGTTGGATTTCTAGATTAACATATTCACTAGGGGTAGGAACTTCTTTTCCAAGAACAACATGAGGAACAATAGTCCTTTCTTCGTCAACAATAACTTCTTCCCTATGAGGTACTTCATGTTCTTCTTCCCCTTCTTCTGAATACTCCCCATGTTCATCTAGTTCCAAACTAGGATTAGAAATGTCTTTCATCCTTGATGTATAATCCACATGATTAAACTTCTCATAAACCTTATCGTTGTCTTCCAACCACTCTTTTTTCCAAGGATTCTAGTTTATATTCATTCTCCTGATAGTGGATTTAGATAGACATTACTTAGATTCCATAAGCACTTCTTCATTAGGTCAAACTTCGCCTTTTGCAACAAGAATGGCTGATATCAGCCGAAAGTAGAATAGAGAGGTGGACTTGGAGGTAACCTTGATCAACTCACACATATGTTGAATAATGTAATTACATAGGTTAATCTTGTATCTGTTCTTCATAAGATGAATTAAAAACACATCTTGACACGTTAACATAGAAAAGTCACTTTGTATTGGACTAACCTGATTTTGAACAAACATAAACAATAGCCATGTTTCCCCATCAAGTTCAGTAGCTATGGCCCTTCTCTTGGTTCCATTTCCGGTTAGGGTTTTAAGAGCATCTTGAAGGTCAAAGAAGTCAGTTGTAGGTAGAGGTTCTCTCTGATAATCATCAAAAACTCCTTCATGATGTATCCTAAGGCATGAAGCCCATAACCTTGACGAGAAGGAGCATCTTTGGCCATTAATCCAGCTCCTCACAACAAAACATTCACCATGGTCAAAATTCAACTGTGCGTACTGGTAGAACTGAGCTACTAACCTGGGATAGATAGGTCTGTTCTCCCTTGAGAACCATTCTAACCAGACTTGATCTTTTAACACTTTCAATAATAGTGATTTTCGAGATAAAATCCATTCTGGGCAAATTTCTTTCTTAGGGACAACACTGTGATTTACCAGGTTTAGATCCAAAGTTCCTTCGGGCATCAGCTTATGTGCTATCTTCTTCTTCTTTGGGCAGCGCTTCTGAGGTGTGGATGATGACATATGTTTCATTCTGGGCATCCACTGAAGGTTCAAGAGAGAGAGAAAGAGTGAAAGGGTTTCAAGGTTGAAAGGGTTCAAAACGAGAGAGAGTTCGTGTGAAGAACCGAGTGAAAATTTTTGTTTTATCATTTGGGAATGCTAATCATCACAAAAAAATGCAGGAAAGTAAAATAGGTGAAATAAAAATTACTACGATATGAGTTTAAAGAAAATGAGAAATAATTTTCACGGCGAGGCAGTAATTAGTTGTCATGGTGAGACAGTGATCGGGAATCACGATGTGATAGTAAGTAAATGTCCTGGTGAGATAGTGATCAGTCGTCACGGTGTGACAGTAAGTGATCATCACGGTGATATATTGAGTGTCAGAATGTATGTACAAAGTGCTAATGGTGAGACCTTAAACATGAGAGACAAAAACTGAGAAAACATAATCATGAAACATTAAAGTAAAACATAGTAAAATATTGAACAGTAAGACAAGTAATATATCAATTTGAGATTTATCATGCCAAGATCATGTATGATGTAGTATATTCTCTTATAATTTAATGGTTTAGTGAATATATCAACAAGATGCTATTTAGTACCAATGAATTCCAAGGCGATATCACCTTTTTGATAATGATATCTCAAAAAGAGATGTCTTACATCAATATGTTTTGTCCTAGAATGTGAAACCGGTTTTTTGAGATGTTAATAGCACTTTTGTTGTAACAATTTATTGGTACATGTCTGAATTAATATCCATAATCCAGTAATGTGTGTTTCATCCACAAAATTTGGGCACAACAACTGCCAGTAGAAATGTATTCAACTTCTGCAGTAGATAATGCAACCAAATTTTGATTCTTACTACACCATGGTTCTAGTGACTTTCTTATAAGGTGACATGTTCTAGAGGTTCTCTTTCTATCTAACTTACAACCACCGAATTCAGCATCTGTATAAATAACTAGTTCAAATGATTGTCCTTTAGGATAGAACATTCAAAGATTGGTTGTATGCTTGAGGTATTTGAAAATTCTATTTACAACATTTAAATGAGATTCTTTAGGATTTGTTTGAAAATGAGCACAAATACACACACTAAACATAATTTCTGGATGACTAGAAGTTAAGTAGAGTAAACTTCCAATCATTCCTCTATAATTGGTTTGATCAAAAAAAATTACATCTTCATCAAGATCCAACTTAGGGGTGGTACTCATTGGAGTGTAGCTACTTTTAGTGCTATCCAATCCAAAACGTTTTAGAATATATCTAGTTTATTTACATTGATTTAAAACAATTCCATCATTATTTTGGAATATTTTAAATCCAAGAAATAATTTTAGTTCACCCACTAAACTCATTTCGAATTATTTTTGCATCATTTTATAAAATTCAATACATAATGAATTTTTTTAAGATCCAAAAATAATATCATCTACATAGATTTGAATAACAAAAACATCATTATAAATTTGTTTTATAAAGGGGATAGGATCATCTATTCCTTTTGTAAAACCTTTGGAAATAAGAAAAGTACTCAATCTGTTATACCAAGCTCTTGGATCTTATTTAAAACCATATATAGATGTTGATAGTTTGAAAAAACTATTGGGAAAATGGGGATTTATAAATCTAGGGGGTTGTTCCACAAAGACATACTAAGCTATATACCCATATAATAATGAACTCTTAACATCCATTTGATATAGTTTGAAATTCAGATGTCCAGCATAAGCAAGTAAGATTCTGATGGCTTCAAGTCTAGCTACTGGAGCAAAGGTCTCCTCATAGTCAATTCCTTCTTCTTGACTATAGCCTTGTGTAACTAATCTAGCCTTATTCCTAACTATATTTCAAGCTTCATCTACCTTATTTATAAACACCCATTTAGTGCATATGATGAAAGTGTCCTTATTTCTTTCAACAAGTTTCCAAACATTATTTCATTCAAACTGATTATGTTATTCTTTCATAGCCATTACCCAAAATTCATCATTTATGGAATCATCAATGTTTTTAGGTTTATGTTGTGATAAGAATTCTTGATGTTCAACCTGATTTCTAAGAGAAGCTCCATTTTTTGTTCCTTTCTCTATGTCTCCTACAACAGCATCTAAGGGATGGTTTTAAGGGTTCTATCATTTTTAGAAAAAGAGGGACTTATGATTTCCGGTTCATCAAAAGATTCTGGATCATTATGACTCGATTGTAGAGAATTTCTAGAATTGGAAGTTTTCAAAGATTCATTCAGAGAGGAATTTTAGGATTTTGAGAATTTGATCATATTTGATACATCATCCTCCAGATTTTCTAGGATGGTTCTAGGCTCATGTGGATCTGTTTCATCAAACATGACATGAACAGATTATTCCACACAATTAGTTCTCTTATTGAATACACTATAAGCATTACTTAAAATCAAGTAACCTAGGAAAATTCCTTCATCACTTTTGGATTCCAATTTGTCATGATTATCCATTGTGTCGAGAATAAAGACTTTGCAACCAAAAACTCTAATGTAATTAACCTTAGGCATCCTATTGTTCTAGAGTTTATACGGGGTCTTTTTGAAAATTTGTCTAATCAAGACTCTATTGATTATTTAGAATTCTGTATTAATAGATTTTGCACAGAAGTGAATAGGTATGTAATATTCACTATGCATTGTTCGAGCAATTTCGTGCATGGTTCTATTTCTTCTTTCTACAACACCATTCCACTGAGGTGTTCTAGGGGCAGAGAAATTGTGACCATAAACATTTTGTGAGCAGAAGGATTCAAAATATTTATTTTAAAACTCACTACCATGATCACTTATTAAAGATTTAATTTTATGTCCACTATGATTTTCTACAGACTGGGCATACTTAGTAAAATAAGAGCAGACTTCACTTTTGTGATCCATGAAGAAGGTCCGGGTATATCTAGAAAAATCATCAACCAGAACATAAACATAGTGCTTCTCATTTCAACTAGATTCTATAGATGGTCCAAACAAATCCATGTGAACAAATTCGAGAGTTTGATAAGTAGAAACTTCTTTCTTTGATTTGAAAGTGATTTTGTGGTGTTTTCCATTTTGACAAGGATTACACACATTGTCATTTGGAAACTCAAGTTTGGCTAAGTCTTTAACTAAGCCTTTTCTAGTTATCTTTCTAAGGGAGTGAACATTACAGTGTCCTAGTCTCCTGTTCTAGATCCATGATTATTTATGAAATACACTTAATCATGTAACATTTTGAGAAGATAATGAATCTAAATTAACAGAGTAAACATTATCATTCCTTGATGGAGAAAATACTAATTCATCTTTAGAATTAAAGACATTACATGCATCATTTTCAAATTTAACATGATATCCATCATCATATAATTTTTAGATACTAAGCAGATTATATTTTAATCCATTAAAAACAGTAATTTAGAAATTAAAATCGAATCAGAGTTACCAATCTAGTGTAAGCCAATGATCTTCCCTTTGGTATTTTCACCAAATGTGACATGTCCTCCATATAATTTTATCGGGTTCTTGAATCATGAGTAGTCTCCTGTCATGTGCCATGAGCATCCACTATCCATGTACCATAGATTTTTGCAGGATCTCTTTATGTATCTTTCCTATAACATTATCAGGAAAAGATAGATTTTGGTACCCATACTTGATTGGGTCCAGTAACATTAGTAACAAATGCTTTAAGAACCCATATTTTTCTCATAGTTTTCACATAAGCATTATGTAAATTGTTTGAAAAATAAACTGTATTTGGTCCACAAAAATTGGAAACAGTAGAGTATGTATCATGACCTGAACTAGTTGAGCTGTGTCTAGAACTAGGAACAAAATTATATGTCCTAGATTTTGAAACAAAATTCATTATACTAAGGTTTCTTTTACCATGTTGATAACCAATTCCAATATTATATTTTAGGGAGATATATTTTCCTAGAATTTGGGCAAGGGTATTTTTTCCATTAGTAAACTTTTGTAAGTCACTTTTTAATTTCTCATTAGACATTTTTAATTCATTGTTCTCTTTGAGTAGCTGAGCATTTTTCTCCTTTTCAGTAGTATGTTTAGATTAGACATTTATAGTGAGAGCATGTAATTTCTTCAATGATTTATATTTATCTTTTAATTCATTGTATATCTCTTCAATCAAGTTACAGTATTCAAAAATTTCTTCATTATTCATATTTTCAAAGTCACTTTCCTGTTCACAATAGTATGAATTATGTATAGAATAGTTCAGTGTGACCTCAGATGTGTTTTTCATAAAAACCATATTGGATTTGTTATCCCGTTCATCATGTGATGTCTTTGAGTCGCTTGAACTATCCTCAGAGTCACTCTAAGTTGCCTTAATTGCCCTTTTTTACTTTTTATCCTTGTCCACATATTTCTTCTTATACTTGATCTCTGGATAGTCAGTATTTATATGTCCTTTGTGCTTATATTCATAGCATACAATTTCATCAGTTTTGTCACTTCTTTTCCCGTACATTTTCCATTTTCCTTTTAGATCATAATTTCCCTTGATGTTAGGCTTTCTGAAAAAGTTCTTCTTTTTTGTAAAATCATTAGCATCTTCTGGCTAGTTGAGCCATCTCCTCATCACTGTCAAGTAATGATTGTTCAGTGGAGGAAATTTCTATAGAGGCTTACAATTTCCCTTTCCTTTGTGCTTCGAGAAGGTGGTCTTGATTGATACAGATTTCCTCTTCGGTTCATCCTCCTCTTATTTTTTGACTTTCAGCTCTTCCTCATACTTCATCAGTTTCCCAATGAGTTGTTTTACTGGTATCTTGATAATGTCACATGATTCTCTAATTGAGACAGAGGTTCCCCTCCATCTTTTAGGTAGACATCTAATAATTCTCATGATCTGTTCTTTGGAAGTGACTTCTCTTCCAAGAGAAATAATTGTGTTGACAATATCATTAAACCTAAGATACATGAAATAAATAGGATCATCAGGTTTCATTTTAAAATTATCATATTTTATAGTATAAGTATTAAGTCTCCTTTCCTTTACACTATATGTGCCTTCATGTGAGACAGACAAGGTATCAAAAATTTCATGGGCAGTTTTACATGTTGAAATCTTATTAGATTCTTCATCTCCTAAGGAACAGTACAGTGAATTCATGGCTTTGCAATTGTTATTATAAGAAATTTTTGTAGGTTCATCCCATGTAATTCTATCAGTCATAGGGATTTTTTATTCATCTATAATGGATGACCAAATTTCCAAGCTCATACTCTCTAGATGCATTTTCATTTTAATTTTCCATTGAGCATAATTGGTTCCATTAAAGAATGGTGGTCTGTTGGATGAATCACCTTACATTCTGTTATACATACTAAAAAATTACTTTAAAAGAGCTAGAAATTTAGAATTAACAGAAATTTACAGATCTTTGAAGTATAACTACAATCATAGTTGAGTAAGAGTACATAAAGTTCTAATAAAGAAACCACTGATACCAAATGTTGGTCGGAGTAGTTTACTCAAGAGGGGAGGGGTGATTTGAGTAACTATAAAAACTTTTGTTACAAAAATATTGTTTTAAGATAAATGGTTTTCCACAAAAAAATAGATACAGCCCAGTTAATCAAGGTTATACTGTTATAAGATTTTGACTATTTAAACAACCTTTTAGAAGATTGATTAATTATCAGTAGTCATAATATGTATTATTAATATTACTTTTGATGATTCTACTAAGACAATTAAGTTATAAATTCATTCCAAGACTAACTATAAAAGTGAAATTATAGTTTTCTGGATTATTCAATAAAGCAGTAAAACAGAGAAGTCTAAATTTAAACAGCATAGTGGATATGAAACAAGTGGTTCAGAATCAAGCTGAGAGCTAATCCAATCCACTTGGTGATAACCTTCCACCAAGCAGTTTATTTAAATAAACTTTGATCCACACCCCGGATTGGGGTTAACAACAGTACAGAGACTATTCAGGTCACACAGGGACCTCTTCCATAGTTTTCGTGGGTAAACAACAATAATAACCAGGTCACACAGGGACCTATTCCACAGTTTTCATGGGTAAAAAAAAGTATAAAGTGTTTAGTGTAAGGATTTATAAATCCTTCAGTTTATCACAGGAGACAATGTGTGTATGGAATATATAAAGTACACACTGCTCAATTGTAATTAAAAGAATCATGGAGGGAGAGTAGATATGATTTTAGAATTCTCTAGTGATTTGAAGTACAGCTCTGGACTCGATTGATTAAACAGAGATGCTTTTGAGTCCTTCTCTAGTTTTTATCTAGAAAAACATAGTGTCGTAATTTAGATTGTGTTCTTCAAGAGTGTTGATAATATGAAGGTGTTATCTGGATTCCAGTTTACTTTGTATATTCATCAGTAGTGTCGGATTGCATGTATGAGACAATGCTTTCTTTGAAAATCTTGGAATGCGTTCTTCGCAGTCGTGCTCACAGGCTTGATTTTCGTTCATTATCGCGCACTATGGTTGTTGGGCACTATTCACTCTTTATCTTCAAATTCATGTGTTTTAGCCGATAGGTTCCATGTGTTTCGTACCTCGTTCCTCATACTATGTCTAAAAAGAAACATTAATTATTTCAGTGAATTAAAGGCATCAAATATGACCGTTAAATATTAAATTGAAAGATGACAAATAGTTTAAGAAATGATGTCATAGTATGTTATGAAAACAATGTCTCATTCACACGGTGTCTGAGTGTCACAGTGTTTGAGTGTCACATTATCTTGTTTACGGTGTCTGAGTGTCACTGTGTCTGAGTGTCATAGTGTCTTGTTCACGATGTCTGAGTGTCACGGTGTCTGAGTGTCATGGTGTCTTTTTCACGGTGTCTCTCTCAATGGGTCTTGGTCACGGTGTCTTGCTCATGGGGTCTTGATTCATGGTGTCTGGCATACTGTGTCAGGCTTCACGGTGTCTTGTACTTAGTCAAATAAATGTATTCAGACATAGACAATAATATGCATGAAATAGATTGAGCTTAACCATTATAAAGCATGATTAAACTTGAAACAGAAATACACATGATTGGATATAATTTAATAGTTAACTAGGTTGAATGAAATTTGTGATCATTGATGAGATTTGTGATCATTAAAACATGATTAATACATGAGGAGTCCAATATGTAGGATGGAAAGTCATTCCTACATGTCTCACAAACATTTTACCACATAAATAATCTAACTCATCAATCCAATCTAACCCCCTTATGATACCATTCTTACCCCTTACCTAAATTAAGTTTAAGTGGATAGTACCCTCTTTTTCACCTATAAAAAGATCCCACTCCAACACATTCACTCATCCATATCCACCAAAATGTAATTAATCATAAATTTCCCTTCCATCTCACTCTCTAAAGCCCTACCAAGGGGTCCCAATGATTTTATAGAGTCGTAACATTCTATAAAAAGATTCCTAAAAAGGTATGGGTTTCAAATCCTTCATATTCCTTTTTAATTGTTATAATTTTATTATAATTCATTATACATATATTTCCATGATTGTGATTTGATGTTATTATGACCCATTTTATATTTTTATAATGAGATACTACTTACCCACTATCATTATATCCATTTTCCTATACCATTATGATGCCAATATAGGGGCTCTCATCTACCCATTCCTTTTTGAATTACAAACCATTCTTGTAATGTCATCATGATTGAAATTATAAAGCATTATAACTAGTTTGATATATTGAAAATTATATTTATTCTCATTAAAAACTTTTTCAAAGATGTTTTAATACAAAAAAAAAATCAAAATTTGGGAAATTAAATAGTGTGTAGTTTTCCTATAAATAAAATCCACATTTTGATACTATAAAGTTAATGCGGTTGTACCATAAATAAACTAATGTTTAATAACCCTGAAAGAATCTGTTTGAGTTTCAAACCAATATTGAAACTTGTACATGCTGAGTGGGATTAACATATAAAACCATTATAGACACTCTTTGGGGATATTATTTGGATAATGCATACTCTCGTTACAAACCATAATGAAGTATTTTCTAACCATGGATATAGAGTCCTACCTTTTCTAAATAGTTAACTCAATTAAAATCTTATATTGTTAACCCATAATTTTAAAGAAAAATTCACCTCTAAATTATTTTTTTTCTTTGAAAATGGTACTTTTAACACCCCCATTATTTTAAAAGAACATTATGATTGATTGTGTATACAAATGTAACACCGCAATTAAACAAACATCTAATTACTATTATTTAAATATGATAGTTATAACACATCCATTTAATTAGAAAATATTAGTAAGATTTACCTCAATAGAAAATATATGTATGATCTTCCTATTTTATACAAATTTTTTGATCCAATATTAGGAAATAATGACTCAATTTTTAGTGAAGTCATTCTACGATTCAAAAATATGTTTTATCCAAAAATAGTTTTTATTAAATTTTATGACTCAATAATATAAATAATTTCATCAAAGTTTAGTAAATTTATTTGATAAAAAGAATTTAATTTTCAAAATCATCATATCATAATTATTATAGGATGGAATTTTTGTATTTTTCTAAAAATATTAATTTTTTGGTGAATAGTGAATAATATTGATTTTATAAAAAAATTATTTTCCATTAAGGTATATGAAAAGTAAAATTATGATTTTAATTTGATATTAAATTAAATTAATTGTCCTTTTGTTATAATTAATTAAATTATATACATAGGAATCAAATTTATACATTTATTTAGTATAATATCATTTTTGGGATTAAAATGATCTTTTCTTTAGTTTTTTTCATCGCATTTTTCAAATTTATAATGAAATTGATTTCTAAAAATTTTCTAAATGGAACCAATAAAAATTGATTCAATATATGCAATTATGGGGTTGAAATTTGTTGAAATTTTCATCTTTATTTTTTTCATATTGAATAGTAACTGTGGTAAATATTTGTCCCCTCTGTAAGGATAAATCAGGTAATAAAGGTTAAAAATAATGTGATAAGGAGTTAAAAATCTAAATAACGCATTCCTTATTTCTATTTGGGTAGTTTATTTTTATCTCCCCTTTACATATTAAAAAATGTTGATTTTGTTTCCATTTGGCTTTGATAAATACGTCAATATTATTTTTTCTCAAGGAAAATTTCAAAATGTCGTCTGCTTTTAATTTCTATTATATTTTCACACAGGGATAAGAATATGTTATTATTGAATCTAGATGTTATTTTAATATTAATTTATTTATTTTTATTCTGGTAATTTATATTTTATTTTTAGATAAGGAATAATTACCATAGAGGCTTACCCAATGCTAACAAAGTTTTAGTAGAAGAAGTAGAAAAATCAAAGTAAATGATTTTTTAAATATCAATAGTAATAATTTTTGGACGAATTATAGTGTCAAAATAGTTTTTAACTTAAATAAATTTATAATTAATGGTTATGGAGTTTATATTTTACTTCTATACATCATTTTATTTCTATAAATACATAATATGTGAATACTTCTAAAAATTACATTAATGTAAAATTACGATGAATAATATATTATTAAATAATCTAAAAATCATAAATATCATTAAAATGGACAAGAGGTATGTATATGGTTTAAAATATTTGACCATGAACATTTATTGAGAGAGTTCTTAAATTATAAAAAATGTTATTACCCATTAATATTTAAAAAGTTGTTACCACTTTTATTGTTAAAATTGGTTAACGAATGAGTTAAACCCAAAGATAGGGTTTAAATTTCTACATAAACGATCCAAAATATATTTTTTTTAGAAAATTATCAACCTTAAAATATATTATTTATTAAATTTTGGCCACTTGGTTCCACACACATAAAAAATAATATATTCTATTTTAATCATTCAAGTAATTCCATGTGTGTTCATTCCTTCACTATAAAAGGACCCCACCTATCCTATATTCATTAAATAAACTTGAGCCACATAACTCACCCAAAAATCTTTTAAAAATTCTTAACTATATTCTTATTTATATTATATAGGTTATGGTATCCTAAAATTACCTTCGCTAGGGTGTTTAAGTAGAAATCCCGTGGTGGTATCTCAAGGTGGAGGTAATAATTTTAACCGATCTCATTCAATTTTCTTCTTATTTTACCTCCTTAAATTGTATACTAACCATTAAAATATAATAAAATCAGTACCTACCAAATATATTGTTATTATTATGTTAATAAAGGTACCTTTTTCATATCCTCTTACAAACTATGATGTTTGAAATCACTATTCATGCATATATGTGCAATACAAACTCTATAAAGAGATGTGATTCATTTTGAAAATGTGTATTTCATGGATGATTCCAAATCTGTATTTTATGAATGAAAATGATAAATATATGAATATTTTTATTCTATAAATTATGTAAAAATTTCTAATTTGGACACATTCATCTTACCAAATTCATTTTTCAATTATGAAGTGAACATCCTCAAATCACCGGGTGTGGACTTAACCGATTAAGTAATTAAATATGTAATTGAGATAAATGATATAAATTTTTTATGATAATGGAATAAAACTAGAAAATATTTTTAATCATTTAAATAATTTATATAACATTATTATACAAGTAATTAAGGGAAGTACATAGTATATGTGGACTCAAGGAAAGGGGTTTCATGACTCAATTACCATTCATTGAGTTATACAAATACTTCATTGAATTTTTATGAAAAGAATATGTATGAAAAGAAAAATGATTACATTATATTGTATTTATGATGATCAAACCTTGTTCTTGTGTTTTATTTTTTCCCAATGTGTATGTTAATATGTATTGAAGAAGAAGAACTACTTTGAAGTTCATTGGTTCTCCAAAGCATGTCCGGCAAGGATTTTAGTAACATCCATACATGGGAGTTCAAAGATAAGATATATTATATATTGGATGAATAAAATTTTATGGTTGATATTTTTATAAATAATATTAATATCATAGACATGTGAAATTGGATTTTTATAAGTGTACATTGCCTACTAAAATAAAGAATAAATAAAATCCATCCAAAGGTGTTTCATAATTGGATGAATTCTAAAGAAGATGAAGGATCCTGAAAATACTTATTTTCATGAAGACATCTTTAATTACATGAAATAATTTTTTTTAAAAAAAATATTATATTTATGTTTCATGATGTAGGATGATTTTGTGTTTTTATTATCATACATAGTAGTAACTATTTATAAATATAGGTATTTATGATACAATTGGCCAATAAAAGCCACCCACATGGGAAAAATAAACCACATATGTGAGTAATGGATCAACTACAAGGGAAACTAACCATGTGTGTGGATCAATGAATGAAAAAGATCATGGAGGATGAAAAGCAATTTTAAAACTCGGCATGGTGTGAGTACGCGAAATGGTGTGCATAGTAAGTTTGTCATGACATGATTTTACAACACAGTGGAGCCTAGGAGTTGACCCTTGTCATAATATTCTAAATAGATAAGGAATTAAATTCACTTATTATGGAGATAATGGCCATTTTTAGCTTCAATGTGGGATCCCAAGGCATGCTCGATATTGTTCCTATGTCAAAATGAGATGAAAATTACATGAAGAGTCTGATCTATTTGATCTAGACCATTAGATCAAATCTGACTTCATTTTCATCATTATGGATATAATAAATTTTCTATGTAAGGTATTTATATATCCTTAATTTCCTCCTTCAATGTCTATCATCTTTATAAGCCTAACCAATATCCAAAATATTGAGTTATCTTCATTTGAGATCATACAAAGGTCATGGATATAAAACTGAAGCTATAGAGGTATTCATCCATGAATGAAGAGTCTCTACATCATTTTACCAGTTTCACACTTAATTAATAATTCTTTACGATTGATTTTTGTTAGTCCAAGATTGAACATAGATATAGGTAACCGTAGATGCATACACACGAGATAATGCAATGATAAAGCTTTGACTGAATGAAAAATAAATTACAAAGGCTATTATACAATTTGTAGACAACCATGGTGCACAAATTTAAAGTTTTTAACTCATGAGATAATTATTGCATTTACATGAGTGTTTCATTATGAAATAAGAAGTTGAGATCATATAAGATATTATTCCATGAATCTCATCATATATGAAAGATAATAAGAAAACTACTTGATGTTTAATATAAAATGAGCCTTTTGATAATAAATATTCCAGGACTCTCTATTTTTATCATACATTACATTATTTTGAAAAATAAAATGAGCTATTTTTTCTATATAAATACCCAATAACATTAGATAAGAAAGGATATTAGATTTTTAGTTATCTATCCTTTTTCATTATGAGAAACAGAGTGTCTGTGAGGCACTCATATTCATGATGCAATGTTTATTATACTTATTCTATTATTAAAAGAAGTATCAATGATCATATTTATTTTCCAAAGAGGATATCATGTGAGTGCTTAATCCTAAGGGATTAAGAACCATATAACTAATATTATGTGAATTTTTCCGCATACCCAATCATTTTCAAAGAATCTGTGATGGTTACATCAATAATATCAATACTATCTATGTATTTACACAAAGCCATTACTGATTCAAAATAACCCAATGAATATATTTTTTAGAGAATAATTAAAACTCATTATGTGAATAGATTTCATTAAGGAGTTGATTATATGATCTTTTTTTCACAAATGAATTTTAAAACCTACACGATAAACATCATAAATATTTTTGGGTTTTTCATAGGGTTGGTTGTGAAAACATATATGATCACATGTAACTCATATGCAAGATTTGATGTTTCATGAGAATATGAAATTTTCAAAACAATGTTATGATATTATAGGATATTAACAATATTGTTTGTTTGAATTGTATATGGAAGGTAGAATGTGAATTAGTTTAGTGGTTGTAAAGAATATCATAATCCCATGAAATTAACATATAATATTTATTATTACATTATACATCTACTATGGTCTATATTATATTTCATTCATGTAACATAAGGTATGATTTCATGAAGATACATTGAGAATATGACAATGAAATTTAATATCTCATATTCCCTATGTGTGGCCAAAGTCAGAAGGAAAATTTACGACCAAGCCTATATCTTATAATTGTCATTTGGGTTGAAAAAAGAATCTAGGTATATTAGTAAACATTAACATACATTTCCTTATGACTAAATAAAAATAAGAATAAGAAACCATTCTGTTGATGTATGTATGAGATATAGATTTTATTATTGTGAAGTAGAGGTATCCAAATTGATTGCTACATTCAAAGAATTTTGATCAAAATTTATTAGTGTCTATTGAAGTGGACTTGTGCTACATCATTGATCACTTCTAATGGGGAATTCCAACATCCTAAATTTTGTCTACAATAAATATCTCATATTCTACCTGGTTGGTTCTTGGAAAATTATTTCAAGGATAACCCCTTCATTTTTATTTTCATGACAATAAAATATAATTGACGTGAATATGAGATTTTAACCACCATACACTAAGGATATTTTTATCCAAATTGATGAAAAAATTCATTAAAAATCTAGGTGTTATTTATTATTTATTATTTTATGTACATTTATTATTAAAATAGGTGAACACAGTATGAGATCCATATAATGAATAAATAACATAGGTAATCAGAAGGGGTAGAAGATTAAAGTGATAAAGATTTATCCCACACTGATTCACCACCCCTCTCAATGTTTTCATCCAAAAAGGGATCATAACACTTGGTATTAGAGAGACCAGTCACACCTCTGGTTGGATACTCTTACTTGAATCATATTAATTATTTCTACTCTATTCCCAATACATAATGTAATGATGACTTGGAGGAGTTGTTTCTACTATAGATATGAATTTCATATCACTAGGAATTTGAACTATAGAAGAAAGAATGATTTGAGAATGATAAAAAAGTTCCTTCTTTTAAAAGTGGATAATTAAGATCCCTGAACTAGTGTAAAATATCTTATATATGTGGAGTTTAATGATGAATTAGTTGATACCTTGAATGATATATTGTATAATAGTCACACAAAAACAATAACTTCTATCTATGTATCAGTTAATGGAATTGAGAAAGATATCATTGATGAAAATTCAATGAACTTGGAGAAAGTATTTTAAGAAATAATGCAATCCAATATTATTCTCTCCCAGAAAACTGGAGCAAATGATGTAGATAATGATGAACATAAATAAAGGTTCTCTAGTTTTGATGATATGTGGATAATTAAAATTCATGATAATGTGGTTTCCACTATTGAATTTTAAGAAAAGATTCATACTTTAGAGGAATAGTAGGACACTGTCATAGATTCCAATAATGCTCAACTTGATATCAATGAAAATAAGATCAAACAATTTAACACATTCATATAAGTTAAGAATAAAAAACCTGATGATGAAATTGAAAATATCAGGAAAGAAAGTGAAGATAAACTCAAATATATTGTGGATGATAAATTCCTCCTTAATATGAAATGTCTTGAACATTTACTCAACTATGAAAATTTTGAAAATGTTCAAGAAGATTCTTCACAACATACTAAAAATAGATTTATCAATTCAAGAGCTACTACAACGCAAACTTCTATAGAGGATTCACATACTAATAAACCTTCATACAGTTCCAAGAATAGATTAAAATCATTTAATCTTCAATTTCAAGTAGTATCTAAGAAAAATATACCATCCACTACAAATAATGGTGTTTATACTAATTCTATTTTTATGTATAGTGTTGGTTCAAAACCATAACCTATAAAAAAGTGGTTGAAAAAAGGTGATGAAATGATTTATACTATATATATAGTTATGAAAGATATTAGTGGAAATACCTGTTTACCTAAAAAATATCATTAGAATTCTGGAATAAAATAAAATCATTATTCATCCCAATCTAGGAATACTATTTTCCAAAAGAAGAGATGATTATCTTTTAACCATTTTTGGTGTTATGAAATATTTGGGAATAATGCATCTGATAGTTTCTACAATATGAATATATTTGAAAATCAGAGGATTCTTATATCAAGGGGGAGTAAGGAAATGATGAATTAAATTCCACAAAATGAACAAAATAATTTTACTATTTCAAATGGATATGAATGTTTAATGAATATTAGTTGTATTTGAAATAGTAGTGGTCCCAATGAAGAGTCATGAATGTATAAATCATTCAATAATTCCTCTAAAAAACTCAAATAAAAACAACACATAAGATCAATAATCTAAATAATCCTTACTAGGAAATGAAACATGATGAATTGTTTGTAAATAAAATTCCAAAGATGTTAAAAAAGATGATAGGCATTTCAATATTGTGTGCAAATTAGAAAAAGACTGATGCTAAGAAAAAATCCATGAAGATTTTTTTTTCACCAATATATAATAAGATTATTCTGTTGTGGATTAATAGGTAACAACATGGATTTTTATAAGAAGACCATGGACATCACAATGATTTGAGCTAATCATAAGAAACATAGAGATAATCCTGTTAAAATTTAAAATAATTGGATTGAAGTGTTAAAAAGAACACCTGAGAATCCATGTGGAGCTACAAATAATCATATGACTATTCCAAATTATATACTAGTATTTTATTTCTTTTTTAGGTGGAAATATAAAGGATAATGAAATAAGAGTCATAGAAATAATATTAAAAATGAAAATAGGTGATAACACATAACGAAATCATATTTTAAGAGAGGTTGTCCCCAAATGATGAATATATAATCTCAGAAGTAATATATGGAATCTAGAAACCCAATATTTTTAAATAGAAATATTACATATTTTATATGAATATTAATTAGATGTTACATATAAATTCATGATGGCCATAAAATATTATTTTCTTTGGAGACTAGGTACACAATCATAATATTACATGAATGATCTTTAAAATCTCCCATAATGATCTTTCCACCTAGTACAATTTATACACATAGCATACATAAAAACTATCCACAAAATATAGTGAAATGAAACATATTAAAGGGTGATATTAGATACTTATTAAGGGTAAACAAGGGATATGTCAACATAACATGAGTATAAGGGTATGAGAATTTGATAATAAATTTAAAAAACTATACACTATATAAAATTGATCATTTTCTTGAGTCATGTCATAAATCATGGTAGTTTATAATACCTGAATCATATAAGAATCAAGAAACATATTCCATGATTGGTTAACATTAGCATAAAACATATATTTTTGGAATACACATAATCATAGAAAATATCATGTCAATATTACCCACCAAGACATTCATAACATGTTAGGAATGGGTTAACCAACCATGTACCTACATCAGGATTGGGGTAACCTCCCTTATACCATATTTTAAGAATGGGATAATATCCCTTGTCCCCTATTTTTGAACTTGATATAACATCTTGTGTACCCAATGTTTCTGTATTTAGATGACACCCCACGTATCCTCTTTTTCAGGCATGTAAAAATCTCTCAAGTACCTAATGAACTCATAGATCATCATTCATTACCCAATGAATTAGATAGAGATATAGGTCCCATCCATCACATAATTCATACATTTTTGTTCCAAAAGTTCATAAAACAATCCCTATAGAATAACCCATATAAAGGAAATGGGTGTCATAAACATTTCAACATAGCATCACCCTTAGAAATTAAATGGGATTCATAATCATATCCCTATAGAATTACCCATATAAAGGAAATGGGTGTCATAAAAATTGCTGGAAATATCATAGATGATTGTTTTTCATAACTCCATCTCAATAAGAGATGTGTAAAATTATTCAGAAACCACAAGGTGCTAAATTTTCCTTGACAGAAAGTGTAAAGAGGAACACTCGTCATAAATAAATTATTGAAAAAAATGATTTAATTGTCTCCAAAACATCCAAAAACTTTGAAAAAAGATATCATGATGAGTGAACCTCATGTACATGAGTAATATGCGAGTTTCACGGATGAGAAACAATTCTCATCCATTTTTCGCTCACTAAAAAGAAGACTAGATCCAACTTATTCCCATATATTTTGTATTTGTTCCTTATTTCAAGGTAATTGAAGGCGATCCACATAATCAAGACATAACCAAGTGAACGGAATTATATTGCTATATTTTGAAGATAGAATATTCAATCGAATCATAATGGGAGTCACCATCAAGTTTTGATATATCTTTTAACATCGTGAATATTATTTGTTGAAAATGTTCAATGATAATCCTTGATACATATGATCAAGCTACTATGGATTATCAATAAATTTTGACGTCACCATCTTGGATGTGATAAAAACAACTGATATTCACATTAATATTCATTAAAAAGAAAAACTAATGATAATATCTATCATGATGAATAGAAGATGAAGATCATCACTTGAGGGGGAGAAACCAAATTACTTTCCAATGACTTATATTTCATACAAATATGACATCTCTAAAAGGTAATTATTCTTTAAATAATAGATTAGGTATATTGTAACAAAATTTTATCTCCTATCACACTAATATAAAATATTTTATGATCATAAGTGGGAGAACACAAACGAATCAATGAAATGGAAAAAATAATGTTGAAGATGTTCTAGAACTGATTCCACAAACATAACCAATCATGTATACTCAAATTTTTTATGTGTGTGTTGAGTTGAGCATGGAAATCTATGGTTGAATATTTCATTGGGATATTATTTCAATTAGTGGTATCTGAAATGTTCCACATGGAGTGTTATCAATTGATGTCAACCAATTATTCCGATCCTAAAAAATAGTTTAATAGTCTCTGATAAATAAAAAACGTTTTGGTATAGTAGTTGATATTATATTCATAATTCATAATAGAAAATAAATTTATCTAAATTAGGCCCTCTTATTTACTACATCATGTTTTCCCAAGTAGACTAAAAGTTTAATAGTTTATGGTAAATTTCTTAAGAAATAAATGATATCATCCCTTGTCTATAAATTTGTATTTTTCTTCAATAATTGGTAACAGAGAAAATGAAAATGATAATGACCAAGGAGGAGAGAATAAAATCATATGATCAAATTTGGTGAACGTGTTGACATGGAATTTTCTGTTGGTACTAAAAACAAACACAAAGGGGGAGATTGAAGAATCCACTTTGATTTTATATTATATGTATTGTTAATGAGTATGTAAATATATATTGAACAAGAATAAATATGTTGAATTTCATTTATGTTCCCAATCATGTTTTCTAAATCATTAAATAAGATACATCCATGCGATGTTCAAGGGTCACATATATTATATCTTAGATAAACATAATTTTAATACTGTGGACTATGGAACTGATCATAATAACATACACATGTGAAAATGGAACATGATAAGTGAAAAATTTATACTGTAATAATGAATAAAGTAGATCCATCTGATGGTGTTTCTTAGTTGGATTATATATAAGGAATATGATAGAACATGTAAATTCTTATTTTCATGAAGATATCATTAAGTACATGAAACAAAAAAAGGAAAAATATATTAATATTATGTTGTGTGGAGGAGGATATTTTGATTTGGAAATATAATACTTATTTGTTACTATATATATTTATATATAGGGCCTTTATGAAAAATAATGGGCAAAATAATACAACCCATGTGTTCCAGATCATCCACATATAGGACCTATGGATCGTCAATGTAGGAACCATCCCATTCATGGGAATACAAGGTGGCATGGTCACATGAAGGATGCAAAGTGTTGGTATAGGCTGGGATGTGGTGAGAAAATGGATCTTCATACATAGTATGTAGGCCTTGTTGTAGGTTTACATCATGATGGAGATTATGAGAAGACATTTGTTACATTCTTTTGAACAGCTAAGGAAGTGGATTCACTTATTATGAAGAGTCTAAACATTTACAGCTCTAATGGGAAATCATGTAGAATACTAGATGCTGTTCCCATGTTAAAATTTTACACAAATAACATTATTCATAAAATATATTTAATCTGTATTGTTAGGTGGAATATTACCTCATCTTCAACCTCATGACTACCATACCTCATCTTTGTGATGTATTTCATTGACCATGACTTCTTCCACTACCATCCATCATCACTGATAACTATAATAATCTCCACAGTGTTGAGCAATCATCATTCAAGATCATATGAAGATGATGGAGATAGAACTGCATATGTAGAGGTATTTCTCCATGAATGAAGTGGATCTACATCATTGTACAACTTTCAAGAATCATAATTGAGGCTTCACTATGTATTTTTATTTCTTTGATGTTGATCATTCATGAAGATACACTTGCATTCATTCCCATGAGATAATGAAAAAACTGATCATTGGCTAAATTCAAAAAGATGTTATAAAGGCCAATCATACATCTGTATACATATATAGTGCATGAATTTAGAGGTGATGAGAAATGTTATAGTTATCACATAAACACAAGTGTTTCATTATGAATGATGAATTTGATCCCACATACAAAGGGATTCCATAAATCTAAATGTCATATAATGATTAGTAGGAAACTGTGTGAAGTCCAATATGTCAAAATAATTGGTAATATTAAATCTACTATGACTCACCATTTTAATCAGACATGAAATATTTCTTAGAAGTTAAGGAGGTATAGTTTATCTATAAATACCAAATTTACCAATCTAAGTGGGGATACTAATTCTCTAGAGATCCCTCATTTTCCGTCATGAAAACCAAAGCATCTATGAGCATATCTGTTTCATGAAGGATAATTATGCATAACTATTTTGTTATAAATAGAAGGTTTCATGCTCATCTCTATTTCGTAAATAAGAGATCATGTCATCTCCTAAACCTATGAAAAGATTAGTCATGTAATGAATACTATATGAAGGTTTTAGTGTACCCTAATCAGTTCAACTAACACATGAGAATTATCAAAAGAAGATAAGTAATATCTATGTGTTTATGTGAAGAAAATGTTGAATTGGGATTATGCGATGAATATATTTATTTTTCAAAAAATAATTAGTTGTTCTACACATGGATTGCATGAAAGAGTTGATTATGTATGATTTTTTTTGCATGGAGGAAAAGAATAATTCACTTAGTAAACATCACATATATATTTGGGTTTGTGTTAGGAAGGAAGTTCATACATTCTTGAACATATGTATCTCATAAAGACAATACGAGGTTTCAAGAGAACATAAGATTCAAAAAACAGTATTGAGTTAGTACATGTTATGTGTAGTAATGTTGGATTGAAATTGATATTCAAGGATGAATGTGAAGAACTTAATTTCTTCTGAGTAATATCATAAACCCATTTAAGGAACATAAAATATTAAATATTACACTTTATATGTGTTAAGGATAACATAAGATTTCATAAATGTAACATATGACATGATTTCATGAAGATACATTGAGAATATGACCCGAATATTTAATATCTCATATTCCTTATCAAAGACTAGAGTTAGATGAAGAATTTGTGGCCCTGACTATATCTTATTATTATCATTTTGGCTAGAGAAGTAAATTGTGTTTATCAAACCACATTAAAATTCATATCATTGTGACTGATAAAGAAAATAAGAAACCATTCGATTTCTACATGTTTGAGATCAACATTTGATTATTCTGAAGTAGAGGTAGCCCAATTGATTATTTCATTTAGAGGTAGTTGATAAAAATTTATTGGTGTCTACTAAAGAGGACCTTTTAAACACTAGTGATCACATTAGAATGGGACGGTTGAAATCCTACATTTGTACTACATTTAATAGCTTTAATTATACAAAGTTAGTGATAGGAAAATGTTCTCAATGGCATACCCATTCTCGTGCCTTCCCTGATAATAAAAGATATACTATGGGAGGATAATTACCACCAATCACTAAGGATTTAGTCATCCAAACTAGATGTAATACTCAAAAAAAATCATAGTGCCCATTATGATTTATTTTTTATCTTCATTCTACCTTATAACAGGTCAACACCATATGGGATCCATTTACTGAAGAAGTAATAGATGTAATCAAAAGGGATAAAATTTTAAAGTGACACAGATTCATACGACATAGATTCATCCCCCCTTCTAGTGTGGTCATCCAAGAATTATTCCTAATAATGTATACTTGTTTTGAATAGGTTTTCAATTATTACATACAATTACTTCATTGAAAAAAATTCTAAATTTAATGATATTCTATTTGTAATTATAATGACCAAAAACTTATTATACATAAATTCAAGATCTTATTATCCTTATAATCATTACATACCAACATGATAGATGCATGAACCATAATGGTTTATTGAATCTAGAAACATTGTTACACAAATAACATGTACATAAAATATCTACATCATTTACCATTACACTATTCAATACATGCACCATTCCTTGACCTATCAAAAATAAATCCAAACTTTATAACATGGAAATGAGAGAAATAATAAATGGTGAGAATAGATTCTCAGTAAGGGTAAACATATTATATTTTAATTAGGGATCATAAAAAAGTATAAGATAAGAATAAGTGTATGATAACATGTTAAAAAATACAACATTCATATATAATCAGTCAATGATCTTTAAACATTAATCATGGCATAAGGAATTGTAAATCAAAATTCATAAGTCAAAAGTTTAAATAATTCTCCATAATAATCATGATCCAAAGAACATATCATAAGAATAAGATATATTTTTTGGAATTAACATCATCTTAGAAAATCACTTCCTTAGACAAGATTTACTCCTAAGATTATCATTGTTGACTATTTCTAATAATGGAAATGTATTCATGTTCATTTCCAATAGTCTTTTAGGAGTAACTTCTATCACATTAACTCTATTATCTCTTAAACGTTTCTCACCATTTTCGTAACTAACCAATGAATTAGTGTGTTATAATAGACACAACTATAATTGATTTATAATGTAACCACCCATTGGTTTATTAAAAAACCACCCATCCCATAATCACAATCCATTCATATATATTCCACAAGAATCATTAAAGAATTTATCATTACATCAATGAACTACCCATTAAAAGAGAACATGTTTCATAATAATTTCACTATCATAAACATAAATTATCCAAATAAAAAATAATGATTATAACATTAGATCATATTCCCTGTAAACCATGAGAAATAATATAGGATGTTGTTATAGATTAAGCATAACTTTTAAAAAAACACTAGAACATTTCTTGATGAAAATACCATTTATATTTTGAAATCTATTATTTAAAATCAAAAAAATGACAAAATATTATTTAAATCATTTTTTTGGAAAATAAATATGGAAAATAATAATGTATACATTAAGGAAAATATTATTCACGAAATCGTGAAATGATGTTCATGTGATATACATTAAAACACAATTTGATTTTACATAAATGGTAACAAGTCAAAAGTAACTTTTTAGAAGATGATATTAAGATTACTTTTATTTTTTTGATGAATAATCAATAATGTGTATAAATTAATTAAATAAATATTTGGATAATAGAAAAAAATCATGACATAATTTTAATGAAAATATGGAAATATAAGAAAATATTTCTGACTAAAGATATAAAAATATTGGTTCTCTATAAAATCATTATTTTGGTTTGGAAGTTATGGTCTATGTACATTGATCTTGGTTTATTGATTTACAAAATTAAAATAATTTTATAAATATCTTATATAATTATTAGATATATATATATATATATAACCATACATATAAAGAAGTTATGAAAATAGAATTACAAAAATGTGTTGAAATGACAATTCATATGTACGCATGAGTGACATTTCCATTTTTCGATGGATAGAGTGAAATAAGGGTAAATATTAATGAAACATTTTAGAATAATAATTAAAACATAAATATTATATAAAAACATTAAATATTTCATAATAACCAACCATGAATGATTGTGGTGGAAAATGAATCATATCCCTATGTAGAGGCAGTAGTCCACTCTTATGCATGAGCGATACTTTTATCTACGATTGGATTTATAATATGTGGTAAAGGGTTGTTGACTCCTAATAATAAAATCTCAGTTTTTTGGTTGAACTTTATTAATCATAAATTTATGGAAACAACATCTTTATACGGTGTAGAGGAAGAAAAAAATTTTAAATCACTTTTTTTAAGATCTATACCTATTCTTTTGAAGACCGTATTTGGATGACACCATAATACATGATGAATTATTATTATAAGAATACTATAAACTATATTATAAAGGGAAAGATTATAAGAAGGTATTTATGTACGTATTTTTTGATATATAAGTCTCAAATTTTGTGAATAATTTAAGAGAAGTTGTTCCCTTTTACAAGTGAGGGGTGGGACCTAAATAGACTTTCAAAAGATATTTCAATGATATAAAGTCACTCTCATGTGATAGTTTTTCAAAATTAATAGGTATTTGAAATTAGAAAAACATAATGATGAGATATCTTTACCTATTAAAAATATTCTATGTTTTGGTTGAAATCCTACCATTACCTTTTGGTTTAACACCTACCCCAGGTAAACTCATTTTAACCTTAACAGTATTAACAAAATTTTAATATTTTTTAGATTAGTTATATCATAATGTAGAGATGAATCTATTATATTATATTTATTAAAATTATTACATATATTGAATCCATTAAACTAGATTAAATTTCTATATATGGTATAATTTAATTTTAATTAAGCACATAAACAAAAATGATAACCAACTTTAGAAAATTTAAATTTTAAGCATAAATCCAAATTTACATCCATTCGATTGATTTTAAAAATCATAAAAGAAAATTTAAAATATATTATTGAATATATAGTCTTTAAATTTGATATAAACCATTAATTACTAGAGATTAATTTAATTTATTAACTTAAAAACACATTGCATTCATGAAAATAGATTGTAGAAAAATGTGTTCTTATGCGAAAAAATGAACTTATATGAAAATAAAATATAATGGAAAATATTATTTAATTAATTGAATTTTTTATAATTAAATTATGGTTACTGTACTTTGTGATCAAATTCATTTAATAATGGGTCTTTTATTTGAAATGAAAACACATCTTTTTACAAAAAATATGTACTTATTAATATTCACTGAAATATATATATATTTTTTAGAAAAATCCTGCAAATTCACTCTATGTTAATATTGAAATGTTGTCTAAAAATTATATTGATTTAATAAAATAAAATTTTATTAAATGGTATAAATTAATTAAAAAGTTCACGTGAAAAAATGCGATAAAAGTTTTTTAGGGAAAATATAATTTTGAGGCATAAAATAATATTATAGAAAATTAAGTACTTATTTAATATTCCTTAATCAATACATTTACACTATTAAAAACCTTTATCAATATTTTTAATAATGTGGTTTCTAATATTCATACCTAATAGTTTAACAGCTAGGTTATAATGAATTACTCTATTAAAATTCATATAGACTCGGGGTTGTGTGTATGCAAAGCTATAGAATACCACATTTTTTAAAGGAAATACTTATAAAATAACGTGGTGTGACATTCTATCCCAATTAAATTAAATATAACCATAATTTTTTTCACTATGATAAAAACCAATGTGGATATCTTTTTTTCATCTCATCCTTGGTTTCCCATATATCTTCCTTGAATTTCTAATTCCTCTAACAAACATTAAATAGGTGAGTAGTCTTGTTCCGTAGATATTTGTCTTTATAATCCATAAATTATAAATCAATATCTATATATGATAGATCATGAACCAGTAGTACACCCTCTATGATTGGTACATGTGAAGGGATAAGTATACACTTCCTTAGATGATATATATAAAACACATCGTGAACCTGATAGAGGTTGGGTGGGAGTGACATGCGATAAGATATAGTCTATACTCAATAAATAATCTTGATACTAGTTGTATTACTAGGGATCACCTTTAATTCTTTTTGAATCTCATAACCTTATTCAATGATGAAATTCATAAGAAAACCTTCTAACAAACATTTAATTCCATATCCCATCTATGATTATCATAATAACTTTATCGACCTATGATTTTGTATTATTTAAAATACATACAATGTTAAATAGCTTATGTCATGAGATACACCATAAATAAAACACAACACATTAATAAGGAATTTCTAAGAACACTATAGAAATACTAGGATGGTAAAACAATAATAGTTATTACCTTTAGTAGGTAAATAATTAATATGAATCAATATAAAAAAGGTTATTGAAAAAATTTATTATCTTCATATTATATATTTTATTTTAAAAAAATATAAATTAAAAAATTTTATGATTCAAATTTGGTAAATTAAAATTCAATTTTGAATTCCGAAATTGTTTTTTTATCTTAGGGTGTATTTCTTTGATATTTCTAAAATAATTGGTATTTAGGTTAGTAGTGATAGTACCAATTTTTCAAATACCATCACTTTTATATGAGTTAGATTTTTTTGAAATATTTTCCAATATCATAATATATAATAATGTATAATAATGCAGTTTAAAATTCTATGTTGAAATTATAAACCAATTCTCATCATTCTGATAATTTATGTAGTGTTTTAATGAAAAATATTTTTCAACTATTTTACTAAAAGAATTATAACATTATGATATTAAATTCATGATATATTTGGATGTAAAATAATTAGTATTGAAATAAAAATAATTATGTGTATTTCATTTAAATTAATGGAATTGATAATTCCACCCTAATCATAATACTTTTTTCTTAAAAATTTTCTTTAAAAAAACAAGTTGTATCATGTTACAAGCGCTTGAAATTAAAATAATTTTACAAAAAAATATTATTTTTATTTCATAAAAATTATTTCAAATTTCCAATAATTATGTCCAAAACATCTATTAATTATCATTTTATGTTTTTTGGCTTAAATGATTAATTTATTAGATAATAATTATTTACCGTGGGGAGAACCAAAATGTTAAAATTGAGTAACCATAGAGTCATAGGATATGACATGATTAAAACATGTTTATTTTTGAATTTATGTGAATTTTGTAGAACTTATATTTCTTAAACTCCATTATTTATCAAAATTTTAAGATCTTATCCTGATTGTGACTTTCGTCATTGATTATTTATTGGTATTTACAAAAATGTCACTCCATTTTCCCCTCCAAATCCATTTTTTCATTTTCTGAATAAACTACTTTAAGGTTGACTGAGAACCTCACAATTCAAGATACCAAATACAATATTTTAAACACCGTAAACATTAATGACATACAAGATTCAAAATCCTCTAAAGCATTAAAATTAAACTTTAAATTTCTAATTCAAACACATCATTCAAAAAACACACATGTCTACACCTTGGGCCGCAATCCACCTCAAGTCATGCTCCATGAATTATAACCCCATTCACAACCAACCCATAATCATTATCAACATTACCATAAATCAGAATCTATCCTAAGAGTTCATCATCACCGTTATAAAAAACTGATGACCTTCGAAATATGGAGGGGGACATCTCCCCCGAACCAGTAAACAAAACATCTGATAACCAAAAATAAAAAAATCAACATCACCTATCACTATGAAATCCTAGAACACTGTCAACCATTCAAACTCACCTCCCAAGACACCTAGAAAACCACCATGTAAATCTGACTATGAGTAGAGTCGAGGAATCCTAGAGCAAGAGCAGAGTTGGAACAGACACTATCAAGTAGAAACACCAATACAGAAAGCTTATATAGTCATCGAGGATGAAAACCATGATAAAATCAAGAACATCATGAGTCCAAAAATCAATAGATATGGAAAAAACTACCTTGATCAAAATAATTCTAGAGAATAGAAACGCCCAAATCACAACCAATGAAGGGGATTGAAACCCTAAGTTAAGATAGAACCAAAAAGAATTGTGACTCCAAGAAAACTGATGAACTCTAAACCAACACATACAAACCCCCCCCCCCAGGATATCCACTACATCAGACTAAAATTGAATCTAGTGAAATAGATCTGGGAGTAAGAGAAGAGATTGAGACATACAAGGCCTCAGCAGCGAGCTATAAATGCAGAGGGAAAGAAACACCCAAAAGAGATAGATGGAAAGATAGAAGAGGATAGTAAGGAGGGAAAGCCGAAGAGAGAAAACCTTGAGAGTAGAAAAGGATAGGATCAATACACGAGCCACTAAAAGATGACATAAACAACATCCACTGACAAAGTCACTACTGATTAAAACAAAAGCTATGCAACAACCATTGTTGACTAGATCATGAGAGGATCCACACATGAGAAACTGACAGATGCGACAACCACCGTCACTATTTGATCTAAGAAGGAATGCCTGTAAATCACACACAATATGATCAGAGTAGAACCTGATGATAGAAAGTGGAAAATGATGATAGAAAATGGGAACAGAACAATAAAACTTTGAAGAAAATAGAAGACAACTGACTCCAGATCACAAAACTAAAATAGTGAGAGGGATGGGGAGGAGAATCCATTCACCATAATAGGATTAAAAAAGCCATATACTAAGGGAAGAAGAACGTGATGAGGGATGAGGGAGATGGGGGAGTGCGATTCCATTCTCCATTTTACTTGTAAAAGGGGCGCGTATCTCCTCATTTTCCTTTAATAAAAAATGGAAAATTTCATAAAAAATCTATAAAATAATATCCTAAAAACTCTTACCCACCTTAATTAGGTTATTTTTTCACAAAATACAACCCCTTATAATTTTTAATCCTCTTCATGAAGATGGTACTCAATGAAGTGAGTTATAAGATCATATACCTCTCTTTCATTTTCTATTTATTTATTTGCTTTTTGTTTTTAAAAATTCTATTCAACCATCATAAAATGTTTAAATTTATATAATAGTTTTGAAAAAATGTATTATAATTATTTTTCAAGATTAATAACTCTCCCTTTTTCAATTAAAAAACAAAACCATCAATCGTGTGTTATGCAGATTTCTGCTTCCACGACACCACATTTTTTCATTTTCCATCATCCCAATAAAATTCTAGTCCTAATATGGAATTTAATATATAATTATGATATTAAATAGATGTTTTATATTATTAAGTGATAAACCACATTACTCCTTTTCCACATTCTATTGAAAAAGAAATCATCAACCATGTGTATGTGTGGACTACCTCTTCCTGGGGATGATTTATCTCTACTTTTCATTTCTTTACCGCTTTACTTGGATGGTCATGAGAATAGATTTAAAGAGTAAATTTTATTCTTATTATATCATTAAGGTTATTATTTAAAAAATTGGATAACATGTTAATGATATGATCAACAAATTAGTATCATCAATTCAATTGTTTAAATCAAGCATACTAAGAGGAAACTTTTTATTTAAAATCATGTAATATTTTATTATCCATTAGTTATTATTTTTTTCATATAATTATTATATATAAAACTAATTAACACTAAATTATATGATTATTATACTAGTGAATTGATATTTAAACTAAATCACCACGTAATCATCCATAATCATGGAATGTTCATTGTTATATTGCTTTAACAACCAACATGAACAATGATATGAAATTATATCATTGGTTAAGTTGAAAAAATAATTTTAGGTATAATATTATACAAATATGTATGATGTTTTGGCAGGAAATATTAATATTTAACTCATTAATTAATAAATCACCCTTCATAGGTTTAAAATCTCTTTAAAATATTCATTGTTAATTTCAAATTCTTAGATAATGACTAAAGAAATAATGAAAGTAAATTTATACATTAGAAATCAATATAGTTCATAAATTATATTAACATTAATGAGAATTGATTTATAAAATTTTAAATATGTAGGAATACAAGCACTGATGCTATGAATCTGCTATAAATTGAAACAATTATAAAAATTCTATTTGTGAAAATTGAAAAAATCTAACTAATATACATGTATAAAATTATTATAATAGAAAAATTATAAGTAGGTTTAGGTATGAATATAGTTATAAAATAGTATATTAACATATCTAATTCTGTTTGATATGAGTTTATAACTCATCCGACTAAATGTGGAATCAAGGTATGGGTTTCGTTTTCTAAAATCTGAATTCCATGATACATGTTTATACTATACACAAGGATTCATTTTAAATTGGTTAAATATTTCCATAATGTAATTTTGTATCATGAATATCTTAAATATAACGATATTTAATGTTTTTTAATGTCAGATAACTCATGGGGTATTGATTAAAATGTTACAGAGGCTATAAGGGGTTTCATAACTCAAATCCTTTCCATGGGTCATAATCATTATTCATCGACAATAATATATCAATACTGATATACTATAACATAGAAAGATGTTATGATGAATCCACATTGGATTATCTATGGAAATCATGATCCACACTGAAGTCTTCATCCTTGATGACTCAATTTTTTCATTATAATGCACTTTTGTAAAGAATAATTATCATTTATTTTAATGGATTTCTCTCTGATGTTCATGTGTTTAGTTCCCACCAATGTTCTCTATTCACCTAGAGGAAACTGAAATTTTCTTGATCATTAATGATAAATTTATTCTCCTTAATCTATTTAAAAACATTATAGAAACTTTATAAAGATTTGAATTTTGAATAATGTTATTTGAAAATGTCCAAAAGGTTTTTCATTCATTCAAAATAAAATGTTTTTTCATCCACTCCACATTTTAATTTCATAACATTTATAAAATTTTTCAATATTCCATTATTAAAAATTAATTTTAAATTTAAAAAATTTAAACATATTTCCAATTATTTTATTGAAAACATCATGTCTCTTTCAACTTTCCAAAAATAATGATTATTTATAAAATTCAAATTATTAAAATTATTTCTACAAATTTTATTGAAAACCATATGTATTTTTCAAGTTTCCATAAATTAATATTATTTCTCGATAATAGTATTCAAGTTATTTTCACTTATTATATTGAAAGCATAATTTATTTTCCATGTGTCCATTATTAATAATTATTTTTAATGTACGCATTTTCAATGAGTTTTCACTTATCTCTTTTGATATCATTATATAATTCAAGGTCCTTTTATTATAAACTCTTTATAATGAGGGATTCAAAACTCTTATATTTTCTTTCAAAAAAATTTGTTTGAAATTAATTTATACTTGCATGTTTTAAAAGTTTTTTTTGAAAACTATTGTGTTTTCACATCTAATAACCTACCAAGGTTTATATTTCATGCAGTTATGTTTTCATCAATATATATATATATATATATATTATTTTGATCTGTTTTCTTTTTTAAAATAAAATATTTCTATATCATATGATTTCATAATTCCATGATATGTGATTTTTTTATAATGATTATGAATCCAACACTTTTTCCATGGGTGTATTAATATATGTTTATGGTCAATTTTATGATTCAAACTCATTTATAGAAGATGATAGTTGGGGTATTATGTCTCCCTCCAATGCATTGGATTATGTTTATATCTCATTAGACATTCAGACATGGACATAATGTGTTTTTTGACATGGTCATAGGATTGATGGGAGTATACACATTTATAGGCATATATATAATAATTTTGTTCACATAGGAATGTGAATAATGGGTTTTCTCACAAAGTATTTTCTTTGATTACTGATATTCCAAATTTTAGTGTTTATCAAGTTTTGAACCATTCTCAAGTTTATTAAAATGTTATTAAAATTTTATATGATGTATTTAATTTCCATGAAATTCCATGTTTTCATGATCATGCCTTCTTTTTATATTATTTTAGATATTTATGTCATTCTCACATGTTATATGAATATTGATATGTGTTTTGAGCCATTTCAAATCTTTTATGATTCCTTATGAATATTTTTATGATCTTTTATGGATCTATATTATTTTTTGATTATCATACATTGTTTTCTTATCTCTTATTAATATATTTCTCTTTTTTTCATATTCTCATCCATGATTATGAACTAATACATTATTATATATATTATCCCTTACTAGGCATTTATTCTCACCACTTTTTTAGGATTCCATTCCCCACGTTATGAATACAATTATGTGGTTTGAGATTCTAATAATGGGTATAAAGGATCATAAAAATGAAATCATCAACCATGCATATGTGTATACTACAGCATCCACGGTACGATTGAATTTTGTTTTTTCATTTCATCACCGCATTACATGGATTTTCATGAGAATTTTTTTAGAAGGTAAATATAATTTTTATGATATGATTATGGTTCTATAATAAAAAATTATATTCCCTATTAAGGATATGGTTAATAAAAGATTATTTGTAAATTCAATGGTTTAAAACAAGTGTATTAAGAGGAAAATTAGGTATTAAATTTTTTTGATGATTTAAAATCCATTAATTATTATTCTTTTTCCTTAATAATTATGATATATCATACTGATAAAATTTAAATGGTTTTATTATTCAACTAGTGAAATGACATCACATCAAAATCACCTCATAATCGTCAATAATTATGATATGTTCATTATTAGATTTCTTTGAACACCAACTAAAATGATGCTATGAAATTATAACATAGATGATAAATAAAACATAATATCTAGTATAATATGGTATAAATATATAAATATTTATTTTCTATTCATTATATAATGGTTAAATCTATATTTAACTCATTAATTAAGGAAAGAATCTTCATCGGTTAAAAATATCCAAAAAAATATTTGTTGTCAATTTCAATTTCTTAGATAAAGAGTAATATACTCATGAAAGATATTGTATACTTCATAAATAATTATTAGTAATCCATTATAGTAAAATTAATAAACTTTTAATGATGAAAATTGGAATATGTAGGAATATTAATGTCTCACCTACGAAACATTTACAAACAGACAAAACTATAAACAACCAATATATGAAAACAGGTAAAAACTAACTAATATACAAGGAGACAATAATTTTAAATGGAATATATAAATAGATTTATATATGAATATAGTTATGAATCAATATATTAAGATATTTATTTTAGTTTTACTTGTGGTTTGAGAACATATGAATAAGTTGAGAATCACGGAAATGGATTATTTGTCTCAAATTTGAATCACTTCTGACATGTTTAAGTTATACACCACATTTCCAATTCAATGGAATAAATATTTTGAGAATATCATTTTTCATCAATATTCTATTATATTTCATGATATTCAAAAACAATTAACATTAAACCCATAATGGAATTTTGATTCAAATGTTATAAAGGTTGTATAGGGTTTTCAAGTCCCAAATACTTTCCCTAGGTCATAATCACGCTTCATTGAATATAATATATCAATAATGATCTATTATATATTATAAAGATATTTTTTTGTATTTATTCCTTCCTATTTGGGTAAATCATGATCTATTCTATTGTTGTATTCATTGATGATTCTATAGTTTCATTAAAATGAATGTTTATTAAGAATAAATCCCATTTAATTTAAAAACATTACCTTACATGTCCATGTTTCTACATCCCACCAATTTCCTCATATCCCTCAGGGAAGCTAAGATTATTTTTATCTCCAATTATTCTTTTATTTCCCCTTTATTCATTTTAAAAAATTGTTTTCACCGTCATTCTATTGAAGTTGTTTTCAGTAAAGTTATTTTAAACTTTTCTAAATTATTCCCATCCTCGCAAAATAATAGGTGTTATCATCCACATAAAATTTTCTTCTGATGAATTTTATTTATTTCTCAATGGTCCATAATAAAATATTATTTTTTAAAATTAAATGTTTTCAAATTATTTCCACTTCAATTATTTAAAACATTATTCCATTTTCACAATTCCAAAATTAAATTTTATTTCTAAAAGTAAATGTTTCCAAATTATTTCCACTTCATTTATTGAAAATATTATGTACTTTTTATATTTCCATTATTAATGAGTATTTATAAAAGTAATTTTTTTTCAATATATGTTCACTTATTTTATGGAAATTTTTTTGCCCTTATCAAGTCTCCATTATTACATATTTGTTTTAAATTAAAGAATTTCAAATAATTTTTACTTATTCTATTTTGAATCCTTTTTTTAATTAAAAGAAGCTTTATTAGGAACTCATTATATAGAAGAATTCAAAAGTATTCTATTTTCCATTATAATTTTTTGGAAATTAATTTTAAATCAACGTTTTAAATGGTTTTTGAATATTTTAATCTATTTACCCTCTATGTTTTATGTTTCTTAACCTGATGTTTTGATCACCAAATATATATTTTATTATGATATGATTCCTTTTTTAAAAAGAGATTTTATTTGTACCTTATTATTTCTTAAATTCATGATCTGTGATGTTTTTCTGGAACGATTAAGAAACCAGCACTTTTTCAATGAGTTCATTAAGATATGTTTAGAATCAATTTTATGTGGCACAAATATGTATGAATTATGTCTGGTATGGTTCTAGATATCTCTCCAATTAACTAGTTTATGTTTATAGATCATTAGATAGTCAGGCATGGAAATAATGAGTTTGTTCACATATGTGTGGGAATTATGTGTTTGATTAGATTCTCAGGAATGGAAATAATGTGTTTATTCACATAGGCATGGTCATAATGAAATTTCAAAATAGTATTACATATTCTTGTGGATGTGCCAAAATTTCAAGTTTATGATGTTATTATAGATCATTATGTTGTTTATCATGTTTTGATAATGTAACAGGATGAATTTCATTTACAATAAATGTGATTTTTTTCATAATCATGACTTATTTTTAATGTATTCAAAACATTTATATCATTCTCATCTGTTTTATTATTATTGATATGTGTTTGATCCATGTTAGACCTTGTAATATTCTATAATTATCTTTTAATGATCATTTGTGGCTCTATCATGACCCCTCACTCCAATAGTACTACTAATGGGCCATCAGTGAAGGGAGATAGATAATGACCCGTAAAAATGGATCTCATTTGATTATAAGTAACACATTTCTTCATATTTTTTGTGAAAAATATAATAATTCTATGTTTAATTATATAATTGTGATATATTTCATAATTGAGATGGAGCACTCTCTGCCTCTTACAGAAGTTGTATGGATTGTGGTTGAGAGTGAATATGGGTATTGATAAGGGACATATTTTGAATCATGTAAATCATTATCACCAATTTCCATATACAAAAAAATCATAATAGGGACTATAAAAAAGGGTCTCAAGTGGTAATTTGAATGAGAATTCATTTATTCTCTATAGAGAGGATGTAAAGGGAACTTTTGATTAGTCTTGTGAGCTTATTCATTCTTAGGTATATTATATATGTCTTCATAGTCACCCAAGAAGATAAATAATGTTTAGATGAGGATCCAAAGAGTCTGAAGATGATTATGTGACTATGGTATAATTTATCTATAATTTTTGTAGTTACCTTGATGGTAATCATGGTTTTCTATGAGGAGTTCTATATCAATCTGACATGTCTTTACAAAATATTTGTTCCAAATTCATTTCCTTTTCTCCCCATTGTTTGGTCGATGACCCTAGTCTATATGTATGAGGATGAGGCTTTAAAAATGGGATACAGAAATAGGTTTAGAATGGTAAGGTTGATAGAATAATAATTCCCATGTGGTGGGGGTGAATCATTTTTTGGTTCTACTTCTCAAATATTTATCTTTACAAGAAATTATCATCAAACATATCTCTAGGAAGTTTCAATATCATTAAGTGCATTCATGGTATACCTTTATGATCAACCCAATATGTTTCTTAAGGATATACAAAAATTAGTAGTGATGACCCTTTTCACAATATGTGAGATAGAATCATTTAATTTACTTAATCTTTTGGTTTCTCATTATTAAAATATTTTTAATGAAGATTTTTTTATAATGGAATATAATCTCACTAAACTAGATGATGATACTTGGAGGTTTTCACCTACTAGTAGACTGGACTAACATGCTACTAAAATCCTCGTCTTCTAATAGATTCCAAAATATATTACTCTTTGGAGATTTTGTCATAATAATTGTTTTTGTTTTTGTATAGGGATTTTCATGAATTTGAGAATATGGTTTGGTGGAGAGTTTTATCTAGAAATAAGAATAACCATGGATGATCTTCATCATTGGAGAAATTCTATGGC
This sequence comes from Viscum album, assembly GCA_963277665.1. Classification (NCBI taxonomy): domain Eukaryota; kingdom Viridiplantae; phylum Streptophyta; class Magnoliopsida; order Santalales; family Viscaceae; genus Viscum; species Viscum album. The sequence goes on from OY728158.1 coordinate 1,795,657,646, forward strand.
TCCATAGGGGCTTTAGTAATGTCTTAATAAAATACCCTAGAGATTGTATCATATGATTATTTGTAAGTCAAATAGGCAACGTTTAATGAAGACACCATTCACATTTGATTGGGAATAAATAAATAATGATATAATTATATTCCTATAATTATTTTTATAGCTTTAGTGAAGTAAAATAAGTCAATAACTTAGGTGGAAGAAACATTAGAGCCATAGAAATTATCCCTTTCTTTAGAATCCCATGCCAACTAGTATAAGAGGGAAGGTTATTGTATTGAGGGATCAAGGAATGCCATCCTTACATGGGTCTAGGTAGGATACAAGCTTTAAGGTACCAAAAAACCACATGGATGTACTTAAAAATGGTGATTTTATTCCCACCATTTTCTTAGTGAAAATGAATAATGTCTATGAAAAAACTGAAAATTCTTTAGTGGAGGAACTCAATGTGGCTATGAATTATGAAATTAAGTTTTCACCAAGAGAGAAAATCAAGTTTAAGTGGCTAATGGGATAACAATATTTCCATAGAACCAATATACTATGGTTTCTATCAGATCTAGTTTTTCATATTTTAGAGTTTTATGGTGCATCCATTGCCTTCAATGACATTTTATTAGTCTCATGATTGAAATTTGAATCCATATAAGGATTTCTCCATCTTCATCCTCACACTGCTATCAAACACCAATCATCAAAAAAAATTATATCCCAAGATTTATCACTGGTGATGGTTATTTAGGTATAAATTAATCTAATAAGTTTACTTTTGTGCATTTTAGTGATTTCTTTAGCATTATTGCCAACTGTTTTTTTTGTATTTACTCTATGGATTCTCATGAAGACATCATGTGTGGTGAATGTTTTACATTTTCCAACTAAACCCAAAAAAGTGATTATTTTAAAAATAATAAATATTTAATTATGGTAAATAAAATTGACATTATAAATTTTTTTAGATATTAATAAATGGGATTAGCCTTCAAAACAAGACTTTCATAATTTTTTGAATTCAACTATTTATCCATCATATCATAATTGATATATAGTTAATATGTTATGTTGTAAACATTTGATATATTAAACAAAACAAACAATTGTAGAATGTAGACACCTAACCTCATAAAAAACGGTTACATTAACCATGGAATTATGTCCAAAAATTATAATTCTTCCATCAGATATTTTATAAGATTTTAAATTTGACTAATCGCTAGATATTTGTATTGAGAACACACTATCAACCAACCATATTTCCTTCAGGATAAATCCAAGGATTTTCTACTGAATTATATAAAAAACAATGGTTTTTGGTAACTATAAAGCTATTATAGATATTGACCAATCAATAAAAATTCATCTCATATTTGGTATTAAAATTTTATAATACACTTAATTATGGTTTTGATTTAACATGAATTAGGTATCTTGAGTAATTCTATTTACAGACTTATTGTCTGATGATATGTTCTATAAAAATGAGTCAATCTATATATCTAAAAGATTATATGAATTCTTATGATGGAATGTAGATTAAGACTCAACTGATGTTAATGACTAAGGATATATTCATCAAAATATAATGTGTTTCTTCATAGGTTCTTACAAACAAGCCCAAATATCTAAGATTTTTATCATTGTAGATTATCACTATAAAGGCTATAAATTCATCTGAGGTATATGAGGAACAAAATTTTAAAAAATACATTTAAAATTATTATAGTCATTTTTATGTTTTAGTCATCTCAATGAATTTATCACATCAGCATGTTCTTTTACTTTTAGAGTATTTTTTCTAAGAGCTAAAAATACCTTATTTTTCTTGTAAATATCATAGATATCATTTAATTTCATAAATATTTTATCCTACATGGTCTAGAAGTTTTTTCAATTGAACCTGATCTGTTTTGGATCAGGGAGATTAATGGGATTCTGGGGAGTAGAACATATAACTTCTAGTAGGATTATAGTCAATGATGTCATGGGGATTTAAATTTCTAATAATTTGATATATTGTAGAGGATTTTTGGGATAGGGAATCCAAATACCGTTTGATTGGTCTATAGAAAATAAATCTATAGTTTTGGATCATGACACCATATAATAGGTCTATAGTCAATGAAATTCCTATAGGACATGGGTAACTTTGTACATTTTATCTATCAACCTACTACATTGGTTTAAAAGTGAAAAATTACTTTGACTATTATTATTTTTGTAATAACATTCTTTAGGGTTTTCTGAATTGTTATTTGAAACATTGATAATATGTTAAACATTTCGTTGTTATTTTTTTCATAGTGTTGCATATTTTATTAGATAATGTTTCCTTTCTTGTAAATTCATTTTTTATTCTTCTACTAGTTGTACACATTTACCTTTTATACTACAATACTAGTTAGAACATGTATTATTTGATAAATATAATACTGGAGTTGGAAAAATTGTAGCATTACTATATACTATAATTCAACCCCCTTTTAGTCACATATCGTACTACCTTTCTTGAAAAATAATAATACATGGTGCTAAGGGATTAGTTATATCCCATAGGTACTGAAATAGATTCATATGTAGTATTTTAAGTGGAACTAACAGGTATTTTTTCTGAAATGAAATCATTGGTATGATCGAAAGATCATGAATTCATAAGTGAGAATCCTCTAGCATAGTGATCTCCCAACATATATATATATAAAAAGAAATAGATGACATGCTTACCTCATTTATCTTTACGAAGGTATTCTAGTTCATTTTTGGAAACTAATCATTCTGATTAATATTATATCATGTTTTTGTAATTATCTCAAATGACATCATTTTGTCATAATTTTCTCCACCATTGGTGTATCTGGATATGAAATGAAAGTGCTCCAAGTTTTTTGTAAAGTATTAATTCCAATAATTCATATGAAACTGTATAATTTTAAACATAGACAAAATATAGTAACAAATATTAGCCTGTACACTACCACAGATAGTGTTAGGGCTCCTATATCTGTGCTAATTACATGCACCCGACTCAAAGCAATATGGGTTTTCGAGGATGTTTCCAAATTTGTTTTTATTCCCATATCTGAATGCCAATATATAGACCCCTAGACCCCCCCAATTTCCATATGAATAAAAGGCAATGGGAGGATAAGTGGGATTGATATAAATCTAAAAACCAAGTAAAAGTAACGATAACACCTATTCACCCATGATTTTCACTAGAATCCCCAATATTCCCCTTCAAGTGATTTCTAACTCTAAACCAAGGTGAAAATGATTTAATAATTGGTGTAACATCATCCTTTAATAAATATGAAAAATTAAAACACCACTTCTTCCAGATCATCATCAAGACCATAGTGATGGACCATACTCAATATGTGCATTTGAGGGATTAGGGAATTACATAGATGCACGATTTTTATACCATAAGTGAAATGATTAGTCTTTTTAATAAATGACTCACCCATATCTCACATGATACCTAATTTATATCCTATTCACTCAGACCTCTAGGGAGGGACAAAAATTGATCATTAAACCATTCTATTTATTTCACCTATGTCTCCACAGAAGAAGCCATACCTGGGCCCTTACAAAGGGTCTGTACCTAGGTCTTCTACCCGGGATCACATTACCACATCCTTCTCAAGTGGTTATTCTATGTCCACCTACTTGGGAACCGATTCACTATTGCCACCTACCTACACTATTCATTCACTAAGGTTATGAATCTGGACACATTTCTACCAAGTCCACATATATTATCTCTTGAGGTTGATGACTGGAAATTTAACATCATTGTGAACCCCATTGATCATATATTCCATTAATAATGGAGATTTTATATTTTATTGTTTTTCCTTACTGACAGTATTGTAAAGGAGTTAAAGATATTTTATTAGATTATAAATTGGTGTATCTATGGTATGTACAGTAGTGTAACTTCCCTAGAATCCTAATTTTTATCTACACTACCCTACTATTGAGTTATCAACCTTTTTCCACTCAATATTTCATGATCTATATATAGGCCTCCTACCAAGTGTATTCCTAAATCAAACCATCTATGGTGACTAATTTCCTTAGACATTTCCATGATCTATTTATGTATTATCCTCTTATCACGTGTAATCCACAATCATATCATCCTTGGTATTCTCATTCAATGGGACCATGCAAAGATCCATCAATTTATGGGGATACTAAAAGGTATAAGATACAATCATATCCTCATTAGTGGCCTCATAACTGTGTTCCACTCAATAATATATCTACAATTAATACTTCCAATCAAATTTAAGTTCTATAACATACCATCACCCAAGTAACCTACCAAGTGGAATAATAAGGCCTTCCCAGTCATAATCCCCAAATATTCATCACTAGGAAATTTCTATCATGAGTTACTTCCTCTCAATGGTTTATATACCTAGTGAGTCACAATTCATTAAATGGTCATATCCCATGTGAGTCACATTTCCTCACTAGTCCATATTCTAAATGAATTCTATTCCTCACCAATTCATAATCCCTTCAAATTATTTTCCTAACTAGTCCATATTCATCATGATCCCATTAAACTCTCTCATTACCTGTTACTAATAGAATAGAATAACTAGAATGGGTCTCCCAATGGTATGTCCCACTCAATATCATTTTCTCTAAACATTTATCATACAAACATATTTACGACAGGTTGTTAATCATAATGGACCAATATTTTCATAAAACCATGAAATGTGTAACTCAACCTATGTGGGATTTGATTCATGTTAAATAGGATACATAACAAGACTCCCCAAATTTCAATTATAACACCTTGTAGGTCCTTAACAATTAAAATTAAATGAAACTTCACTAGTTCATGGACACAAGAACAGAATAGTCACTATACCTTGTTTGAGCAACATGATCATAAATGAAACTATATTGGACCTTGTCACATGACCATAAAAGGTTCGATGTGTCCCATCACTTAGAAAAAGACTAAATGAGACCCAATTCTATTAATATTGATATGTAGAAAGCCCCTCTTATAGTACTGATCATATCTCCACAACACTTACCACTTTACTCGATGATGATATATTTTAAATCACATAGTTATATGACTTGAAACTATAGTGTAATCACTAATAAGCTTCATACTTTTGATCGATCATTGGAATAATGGTAACCATTAGTAATATGAAAACTGATAAGGATTCATGAATAAATCATATATCATTATGAGAGTCTCATAATATTAATCAAAACACATAATACATAAAAATTATAACATCAACTCAACTAATTTGCACCCAAAGTTTCATTTTAATACAAAAATGATTTCTTACCTTTGAAGGAATGTTTGCACCGACTCAAAACAAGTGTGATCGAAAGATAATCATAAAATGAATGGTTAAACTAATTTGAATCATTTTTCAATGAAAATGATGATTAACCATGTTTTTATTCATGATACTATAATAATGGGATACATCATTTAAAAATATTATCTCCTTAAGGACTGATTTCAATCCAAATGGAATTCAAGAGAGAACCATATCACACTAAGGTCTCATAAAAAGATATTAGCATACACGGTGAACATAATACACCTATATAACCAACCAATTCACTAAGAGTATTCCTCACCTACTATAATTTCTATGGTATTGATACCCTATTGGATATTATTACTAACTTATGACTTTCACTTCCATGTAACAAGATCCCTATTTTAGGAGTACCATTTGAAAGGTTCCATCAGTAATTTGGATGAGGCTCAGGAGAGTCTCCATGAGATGAATCCCAATATGTCATCCTATCAATGATGGTCCATGAAGACATGTGTGATGCATGTTTCCATGAACAACTACTTGAAGAGTATATCCATGGACCATGATATTTCTTAAATCACGTATCATATTGATGTGGAAGAGGAAATCCATATAGTCCCCACAAATAATAAACATTTTCTATACAGGGATCCCTCTAACTATCAGCATAATCAGTGTCACTCATCCTTATACCTTAAAAAATATAATACAGATATCACCTTTGATATTGGGAGTCTGGCTACTCAAACCAGGACAATAAGTAGAAAATCCTTCTAGTGGATTATGTCAATTGAAGATAAAGAACATGATCATATTCATGTTCGCATCTATGATGTCTATCATTAAGTTCCAATAGAAACTGAATTTATGGAGAAGGCCCATAACCATTCTCTCATCAACATATACAAGACGCATCAGTATATTATATTCAAAACATAGGAGAAGGTTATTATCCATACTCCCATCCATTTATAGATGATTTATGGCATATTCATCGAGTATCTCGTGGGAAGGTACATATCAATATTACCATTAATACTAATAGATTCTTTTAATTTATTTCAGTAATGATATAGGTTTAGTCATGAAATATAGCAACATAATACAGTGGAAACCAAGGAGAAAATTCAAATTCATTCCCACTCTCAAGGAAGTCATCACCACATTCAAAAAACATTACAATAAGAATACTGTATCCAAGAACCAATTCATAATGTTAAATGGAATATTTTTATGGAAACCAGAGAGTAACCTAGGATTTCTACCACTCGTGAGGGTCTCATAAAAAAATGTGACCCTAATTATTATTGATGATTGAAACCCAATCAACTAGAAGAGGATATCAAGAAGGAAATATCATATAGGGTATTATGTCATCCAGGGGAAGGATTATTTCCCAGATCATACAAATGTGGGATTTCTAAATATCATTATCATATTGATATAAAAATATAATAATACTTCCAGTTACTCAATAATTGGAGAATGCATATTTTTCCATAGAAGCTATTCTTAAGGCACATTTATCAGATTATATGGAGTTCCTTCCTAGAATAACCATCATGGAGGTCCTCCTCATTGTAACATGAAGATAAAACATTTATGTTCTCTCCATAGAGTAGTTTTCAAAGGTCCCCATCACAAAATGAAAATCAATTAGTAAAGAATTTCTCCCCTTAACAATATTTTATTAACTCATAACCATGGAGGTCCACCATGCTGGAACCAAACCAAGATCTCTAAATGTCCTTATCATGGTATATGTTGTAGAGATACTCCCTATAATAAAGAAAACTATAAGAATACATGTAATCCATGATATATATAAATTGATATTAGTTATATTTTGGGTCATCTCTATGGTTCCCTATGTGAAGGCTGTCATCACAATGGTTTATATCTTTTACATGAAGTACCACCCCATTCCAAAGTTGTAATGGTTTCCTATAATACTGAGAGGAACTAAAGAGATCAAGCATATATACACAATGAAACACATCACTAACCAAACCCATCTTATCCCAGTAAAAATAATTTCTAACTCAATTGTAATTGTGTCTTCCTCCCCCATATTGTGTATCATTTGGGAAAATATGGAAATTCTAAACAACCCCATCATCTTATAAGATACTAGATAAATTTATATGAGAACCAAATCAGTTTAGGGAATCCATCATAGTGGATGAGAAGGAATCCATTTCCATGTGGAAGGATATTTCCATGGATAGATAATTGGTTATGTTTTGGACAATCTCAACACAACACCATGATATCCCAAAGGATCATAAAAGGGTGTATATACCGTACATTCATTAAATTTTAATGGAGACCCACCAATAGTTTAAGAAAATATATATGTCTCATATGTAGTATGACAACCACTTCAAGGTGATTGTTGTTATCATTTGATATGTTAACTGTGACTCCTTTTAATTGGTTGGGAAACGTAAATAATGTAAATATATTTAGTTCCACTAACATGCCTTCATTAGTTGTATGATGGAACATCACCAACTTGATATATAAACCTCACTTGATATCTACATCTCTTGGTTGAGGGGATTGGTGATCTAAACTTCACTATAAACATAGTTTGACAAGGATTATTAAGGAAATATACTAGAAATGTAATCGATTTAAGATACATTGTATTCCCTATGTTTGTATTGGAAGGTATGTCTATCCAAAAAAACCATTTTATCGCTATATCCTAGAACTGGAACAGTTAGAAAGAGTTACCCATTGATAAAAACCAATATCAAGCGTCCCATATAGTTAAAAAGGAATCCCATACATGTAATGTAATGCCTATAACAACATATCACTCATCGACGATGGACATATCTCACTTAGAATATGAAATATATCTATCTCATGAATGAATAGAAGTATAAATGCCCAAAAATGTTATGTTTGTATCTTCCTCAATAATATTAAAAAATAAAACATACCTCATATCATGGGGATAATTTGTATAACATACACCACCTATGGGATCATTAAAACTACAGAAGATATAAGACATGATGGTAATAGAACAAAACTGACCCCAATGATAAAGGATAATGGAATTATTACGCCTTCTACCTCCAAGTAAATCAATATTCTCCAGGTAGGGATAGTCTTCATAGAAATAAAACCCCACAAATTATACCACTTCACAATCAATCTTCCTCATTGGGATCACAATCAGTGAAATCCTCTAGATAATCCATTGGGATCACCATATAAAAAATTATTCATCAGGAACATCCAGTAGAGATGGTGAAGTCTTTCTGAGGTCATAATCATAAACGGTAAAAACGAAAAGAAATTTTTAAGGAGGATTATGATATGTCCCTTAATTTATATTCATAGCTTTATAAATTCCCTTAACCATTCAATAATTATATGATCCATGTTAAGGTATTTAAAAATTTTAATGTCATCAAATCCATCCTCATTGTTAACATAAATCATGGTCCCAATATAAAAGAACAGAATAAAAATTTATACATCAAATATATGTTATGGAATGATTTATATAAAAAGGTTGTGTGTAGTATACATCATAGGAGGACTCATAAGATGTTAGATCCTTAGAACAATCCACTACTACAAAATCATCCAGACTCAACCAAAGATAATTGGAATGTTAATTTTGTTCCCCACCCCAACATATGAATCCAAAACTGTCTTTTCTGAGATGAGGACTGATGAATATGAAATCGAGTTGGAATAATTGAAGTGTATTAATGTTGAGAAACTCATAGGAAATATTTTTGTTAAGTAAAAATTCTAGGTTAGGCCTAATATTTACCCAATTCTAAATCACCCTCAACTAGATTCTACATATCTACCATAAAGAGAAGAATCGATCCATATGGCCAATATAAGAAAAAAGACATGTTTATATAACCCTAGTGACTAAGGAATATTATGAATATCCAATATTGGGGAAACAACTACAACTATTTCAAGAAAGATACACCATGTAAAATAGGGTACCATTTCTATAGTTGACATAGGAAATCAAAAAAATATCAGGGTCCACCTTCAGCATCCACTCAAGAATCAGACTGAGTTTTGGTCCCACCAAAGCTTGTTAACTCCATTAACTACATTAAATATTAATTCGAAGAATTTAATAGGTGATATTAACTAGTAAAACCAGACAGGATACCATAACTAGGGTGGGTGCATCAAAAAAATCCTCTAAAAAAATTAGAATTAAAATATTCTTGATATTTAATCTTATAAGAGATCTATAGAAGGATCTCATACACTTTTCTTCCGGATACAACCCCATATTTGGGATGCTAGATAACCAAGCTGAATTAAAAAAATAGAGATTCATCTAGACCTTGGAGGGACCAACATTCATCTATTATGACAAACTAAAATATGATATATTACTATATTGGATGATTTTTTTGATTTTTCCTTGATCAATTTATCTCCACACTAATAAAAATTACTATGCTATGGATCTATAATTAAATGTAATGTAAAAAAGAGACTGCCTCAAATATTATCACCCAGTAAAAAGTTCAAACATATTCAATGAATTTAAACGTACCCATGGTAATATCCTATAGATATTAATATAATTTTTTATGAAGTGTTGTAAATATTAGTTGTTCCTTTAAAGTACCGTAGTAGTTTCTGGGAATTTTTAGAAGTCCCAAATTGACTCAAAGATGTGACTTTATGCTCAAATGGTAAATGTATTTTAGATTCACTTGTTCTATATATTAATCCTAGTAGATATAATACTACAAATATTACTATTAACACTCTGTCAGTTTTATCTCCAATTACAAAGCCCAACCAATATTATATTGATCCTCCTCTTGGACAATAGTTACAACTTCAATTCCCTCATCAGGTAGGGGAATAGAGACTATAACCGCCTAAAATTTGAGTAGTGAAAGAATATTTTTTATTCCTTATAAATATAATAGTATATGGGATTCATAATCAACACATAGGTAAATAATTGATCAAATTACAATACGTTTGAAAAACTAAAAAAATATTTTATATATGATCACAAAGATTATTTCACCTTGCATCAAATGTTTGGGTATGACATTAAAGAATGCTTCACTTTCATGAATACACTCCAAGAAATGGTAAATTATAGATAGGTTAAGTTGGGTAAATCTCTATCATAAGAAAATTTGGTCTCTCGTATCCCATGAGAAGACAAAATAGATTTTTTGTATGTCAAAAAAATGGATGTATAGAAACTAAATGACTGGATGTCTTGGATATTGATTAATCAAGAAATCACTATACTCAGGGAATAAATAAATAAGATAATTATGTCACCCATTCCACCAATGTAACATGGTGAGACATTATAATCATCTAAATAGTTTGAGATTCATAAATATCATCGTTAGTGGAACAAATCATAAGAATAAGAACCACTATCACCACACAATCCATCCCAGAATCTCAAGTACATCTATTCCTCAACATTAGGAGGATGGGATCCATCCCTAAAAATAAAAAAGTATGAACCACCTTTCCACATGGAACCATCGTCACATAGGGAGTCTCAATTTGTATCTTTACAATCAGTCCAATTTGTAGACCCTAATGCTGATGAAGAAGACTCATATGATTCTAATTTTCTTGCTAACAATCAGGGAGGATGTCGTAGAGTCTGTGGAGGGTTGGAATGGTGACATAATGGTAGACCAAAAAAATTTAGTAATAATTTATTTTAAGGCCGTATACATGGATGAAATCCACAGATATGACCTCCAATGATAACAACAGGAACATTGATCTGATCTTGAATCATTGCAAGATCATAAAATCCCAATCTTACTAGAAGATAGACTCCCAAACATCTTGTTTTATAGTCAAAAAAGTGGAGTGGGGAGACCTATTCTTCCTAACCAACATATAACTGATATTTTAGTTAGTTGATTGAATTAACAATATAGTCCACTTTGTCCCTCAATCGTTAATATAGAGAGAAACCTCATGGTGGGAAGTATCATCCCCTTGTCTATAAGTATAATATCATAAATCATTTGGTCATCTAACAAGAATGGATATTAATCATAGATTACCTTCACCAATTGAAAAAACATAGGGAATCACTTATTTAGTCCATTTTAATACCATATGACTTTTAGGATGATGTTATTATGGCCATGACATATAACATAGAGATTGACTCCAGAAATATCACAAAATATTTTCTTTTATACAGAATGACTGGGAAGCTATAATAAAATTGAACACCATGCCGATGTATATATCTAAAGTTATTAACTATGTCAAATTTCTTTTACCCATATTTTATAACAGTCTAAGGATCAAAATTGTCATTTTTTTAACCATTATAGACATGGGATCGAGTGATGTTGAATTGAAAGGAATGAGAAACATTCCATTGAATCTTATATACAACCACACTCACCCAATTTCTATGGGACATTGAATCCAATGGTTTCTAATAAATGGATCATGGTGATGGGAAATATATTTTCTATTCGTCAGTTTTTAGACCATCAAAATATAGTCCTATTTTTTTATCTTATGGAAGGAGAATCATATTAATGGTAGGATACTATTAAGAATACAACGAAATAAGAGGAAATTAACTCCATCGAGTGGGATGAAATTGGGAGCCTATTTTTTAATAAGTATATCCCTCATATTCATAAAAAAAACAGGGAAGGAATTCCTTTATCTAAAGCATAAGGATGAACAATCCATTGGTACCTTTGAAGAAAATTTTACAAGATATGTATGGTATGATTATAGTTTAATCTTCATCCGAAAATTTAAAAATTATCAATTATTTATGGGTTTTAAGCTAATTTTTTGTTAGGAATTAACTATTTTGTATTATGGAGGAAATGAGAAAATTTTTCAATGTGCACTCAAAGTGGAAAATGGAAGTTAGAAACCTTAATGTTTATGGTAGTAAGAAGAGGAAGATGGTGTTTCGTGGAAGCTCCAGTGGCATATCACAAGGTGGGAAGACAACATTTAAACCTCATACTTCTAAAAAATGTTAGATGGATAACTTAGGTGAATTTTAGAATGGAAGAATAATATTTATCATGTTTGGTAATTCTCTCCATAGAACAACAAACAATTTAATTAATTTGAATAATCCTGGGAATGAAAAGAATTAAGATAGGGTTGAACAAAAAACATCACCCACACAGCAATGCTATAGATTCATGGAGTTTGGGAATTATATGAATCAATACCCTAATATAAGGGATAATGTGGATAATAAGACACAAAAACTTCTGAAGGCAATGGAAAAGGGGAATGATTATGAAATCACAATAACTAAAGTTAATCATGATAATTAGGTTACACTTATCCACTACTATGGATTTGGGAATATAATGTTAGAGTTTGTATCAATGATCCCTATAAAAATCTTATTTTTCACACCTTATAGAAATTTAATGTGATTCTAATAATTGGTTATCCCCCTCTACATGGATTCTATTATAATGAAACCACATTTGATATAATATCATTACAAGGAAAAAAATACAATCTTTCAATGGATTATTTTATCTATGATTGGAGATTATTTATGGAATATAGGGAAAATTAATGTAACACCCGAGACTTTTATGAGAAATATTTTGTTTTTATGTTATATAAATCATAAATGGAATCTTTCACTACCCACAACGCTAGCTTTTCTTGCTTTACACACAACTGCGACCTTCCTCGATAGCTTGCATCGTACGCAATACCGAGTTTCACTAAACAACAATATGCTATTAAAATATTATTAAAACTAGCCGTTATGAATAGTAATAACCACTTTTTGAAATTTTATAATTTTTATTTTTCAAAATGGACTTCATTTTTAGATTCAGAATATCGAAATTAGCCTAGGGTGAAATTTTGGTATTTTTCTGAAAACGTTCAATTTTTGATGAATAGTGAAACCACTAAGTGGTAGTTAAAAAATTGAATTTTTCATAAAACTTAATTTTACCGCTTCTGTGAGTGTAATTTCAAAAATCCGAGAGACACGGTTAATATCTAGGACTAAAATTTGGTTCAATGAGATGAAAATAATTTTTGGTGAATAGTAACTTTTTACTTTTTTTTACCACGGTTAAAAGTAAATAGGGTAATTAAGGGTAAAAGTGTTATTAATATTACCCTAACACATGTAATAATTCTCTTGGATAAGTGTAATTCGTACAAAAACAACCTTAGTAATAAAATATGACCATTTAGGCCCACTTGGATTAGATTAGGACATTTATTATTAATTTATTTAAAGAAGGGTTAAAATAGTTAAAATCAAAGTTTAATAAATAAATAATTTTTAATATGGGGTAATACATAAGATAGATTCGACTATAAATATTCATTAGAAATATAAAACGATTTTCTACATAATGGTATTTTATTTTTAATTTTTAGACTTAAAATAATTTAATTTATTTATCATACAATAATGATGTAGTAATTATCTTATTAATGAAATATTGACATAATTGATGTTATAAATAACCAAATAAATGTAATTTGAGACTTTTTATGAATTAAAATAATTTTATACGACAATATTAAATGTTATTATTGATATATTTAAATTTTTTCGAACTAATCAATCTTTTATGATTTTCACAAAAACCAATTACCAAATAGTGTCAAAATTGACATAAAATAGTTTTTAAAACAAATATTATATTATTAATTGTTATTTTATTCTTAAAAATCTAAGGTTCTGCCAATTGACTTAGATAAGGTTATATATATTAATAATAAACAACTTGGGGTTCTTTTGGCTTGATATAGTATGTTTCTTAACCTTATAGTATAAGAAAACAAGAAGACACGGTAAAAGTTAAATTATCTAACTTGAAGTTAAATCTAAATGATAAGGTTACAATTGATACCTAAACTTGTATAAATTCTATTGGATGAGAGGAATTCGAACCATACCCACCTTAGCTTCTAAATATATCAATTTGGAGCTATTAAAAACCGAAGTTTACTTTATAATAAAATAATATTTTTAGTTATTCCAAAGGTGCCCCTCTCCTCCCTTATAAAAGGGAACCTCCTCCCTCTCTTCCTCACACCACATTGAGCCTTCAAGATCGGCCAAACCATGCCAATTGCTTCTCTCCACTTCCTTAGAGACATAATAGAGGTCCTGGTCTTCTTCAAAGACCAATTTTAGTGCCCTAAAAGGAGGTCTCAAAAAAGCTCTTCAAAGAAGAGGTAATGTCCGTTACCGATTCTTTCATCTTCATTTCTTCTTCCACTTATTCTTTTTTAGTTGTTTCATTGTGGAGTAATAACATCAGTATCACCCATATACTGATATGTTATTATAAGTATGAAACAACCCTATTTCACCATCTATCCATCCTACGGAAAACGAAATCACCGCGCGTGCGTACTTACGGAATATCGTCTCCACGCCGTGGTGTAATCTATTTTCCACCACCACCTTACTTGGATGGGTATAATTGTGTAAATAGTGACTATATATGATTATTGTAATGTGATATTGATTCTGAAATAGTATATATACACTCCAATACAATTCCACAATCATGGGAACGATATCATCGCTCGTGCGTACGTACGGAATACCGTCTCCACGATGTGATGCGACTCGTTCTACATGATCTTCATTGAATAATGATTATATAAATGAATTGAATGAATGAATATGATATATATTACACTAACACCATTATTTAAATTAGGTTTCTATAACCTAAAAAGAAAAATAAGAATTTATTCGACAAAACACACATAAGAACAAAAAAGTAATATACACCCGAAAAAGAAGTAGCAATGAAATATTACTAATAATAAGATATGAATATGACCATATATGATATCATAAAAATTTGTATGATTCGGGAATAAGTCAATAACATTATTTAACTCATTATACAGGAGGTTCGGACACTTACAAAGAAAATTGGACCTAAGGTAAGGGAAATATCACAATCTCATTTTTATCCGAGATTGTTTATACTTTGGAATTTACTGGGGTGAATTTTATCATCCACATCCATGTTTCCTCAATATGTAATATTTACATCATTATAAAATAGTTTATATCCAATTTTTCCCTTCGGTGAGTTTTTAGTAAAAGATATGAAATAAATCTTTTGTCATTTTTCTTACGAGGTACTTTTTGACTTTTCCGACCAAAGTACGAGAAGAATGTTTTCTTTTAACTTATACGGCATCAATGGATTTTTAAAACATTATTTCCAAGAAGCTTACCTTACACGTTTTCAAGTTTATTTTTAATCAACTTCTTTTAGTTTTGAATTGTATGACATGAAAAGTGATTTTGAAGTAGAAAGGATATTTTCCCCAAGAATGGAGTTCAAGTCTTTTATCAAAATTATTTTATATCTAAGATAATATAGAGTTCTGTTTCTATCCCTATTATTACATTGATTTGATTATGTTGTGATGGAATTATTTTTATGAATTCCTTTATCTTATAAGAATTGTTTTATGAAGTCATGATGTTTAAGAATCCCATTTTTATTACATGGGTTATGCAATGATGTAAGATTTTTGATTTTGTGGCACACATAAGAATGGTATCATTATGAGATGGGTGGGACCTATATCTCCCTCCAATGCATTGGGTAAAGATTTTATATCTCATGAGATAGAGATGGCTGGAACAGCCGGTTAAACCGGTTCAGTGAAACAGGACTGAAACGAGGAATGAACTTGGTTCATAAATGGACTTTGTCCACTAAGATAGTCTTGGAAATGAGTCTTGACTAATAAGAAATGATTCTCTATGATTATGTGTGTAAGCCAAAAAATTTCATGTTTTAAGTTATGATTATTGTGATTACGTTTCACTTCCATGATTTATCCCATGTTATGAAATTATGATTTCTTTTGCAGGTTATGATTTCAAAAATGTTATGTTCTTATGAATATGATGTGATTGATTTTTTGTTTTGTTTACCCTTACTGAGCATTTGAGCTCACCCTTTTGTATGTTTTCTTTCCCCCAGGTTAGGAAGAAGGTTATTAAGTAGGATATGCCAAAATGGACTCTAGATATGATGAATTAAATGGGAGACAATGTAAATGCTTTATGAACCTGTTGTTTATGTTTCCCAGTTTCTAAAGAAACTATACCTATACGATCATTTCATGGTTTTGTTATATTTTGTAATAAGTATGCTTCAATTTTGATGTAATAACAATGTATGTAAAGTATGGGCCGTTATATTTGGTATCAAAGGAAAGTTATAGTCAAACATTGGAAACTAGGATTTGAAAGCCTTAGTAAGAACCCTAAGGGTAATTCTAAGCATAGAACACAATCTTAGGGTTTTAGAAATGACCATGAATAACCTAGGATAATCCTTAAGTGTGAAATTTTATTCTTGATTATGTGTTTTTCCTATTATAATAAGTGTTTCTCACACTATTCTTCTTGGTTTTAGTCAATGGATGGAACCCGAAGGAACCGTGTTAATGCGGAATGCGATGGGCAATGCAATGATTGTACCCCTGAGCAACCAAACATTATGGGAGCTGGAATGAAAAATCTTGTATCCATGCTCAGACATCTTTCTCAAGCTATGAATCATACAGAACTTCCAAACGAGCAAAGGAAGGAGAAAAATTCTGTTGAATCCTTCATGAGGAAACGTCCACCTTCATTCAGCGGGTCTAATGATCCATTAGTTGCTCAACAATGGATCAGTACTACTGAAAATATATTTTCAGTTCTTCAATGTTATGAACATGATAAAGTCATCCTAGAAGTGTATCGTTTGGAAGGATATGCTGATCAATGGTGGAATATTGTTAAAAATATGAGGCAAAGAGATGAAATTGAGTCCATGGAATGGGACGAGTTCAAGAACTTATTTTTCAACGTATTCTCTGAAAAAAGATGGAGAAAGAGTTTCTTGAACTGAAGCAAAAGGATGATGAATCTGTTGGTACCTATGAAGCAAATTTTACAAGACTTGCATGGTACGCTTCTAGTATTATTATCTAACCTGAGAGTAAGATCGATCGATTTGTTAGTGGCTTAAAACCAAGTCTTCGAAGGGCCTTAGCCATAAGGGACATCAATAGCTATGAGGAAATTGTTCGATGTGCTCTGAAAGTTGAGATGTAGATTGGAGTAACCCATCAGTCATATGGTTTTGATAAGAAAGGAAAAATGGAACTGAAAGGAAAATCTAAAGAGCACACAGAAAAGAAGATGAGCTTTCCCTTATGCTCAAAGTGTGGAAAGAAACATGGAGGGAGTTGTCTTAAAGGGACAAGTAAATGTTTTAAATGTGGAAAGGAAGGTCATTGGGCATTTGAATGCCGCAATGATGCGAAGAAGATGTCTAATGATCAAAACAAAGGAAGGGACACACAAAATGAACCTACTACACTTCAATGTTTCAAGTGAAAGGAGATGGGGCATTATGCCAATAAATTCCCTAATCCAAGGGTTGTTGATGATGATCGACATCAACGAAATATTAAGGCTAAAGGCAAAGGAAAGTCACATGCAATTTCTATCAGTGAGGTGGAGTACGATAACGATGTGGTGAAAGGTACACTTACCATCCACTCTAAAGTAGCAAATGTTTTATTTGATTCTGGATCCACCCACTCTTTTATTTCTGAAGATTTTTCTAAGGGTATCACCATATTACTTCAACAATTAGATGTTGAGTTAGCAGTGACAACACCTAATGGCACAACAGTCGCATCAAAAGTTTATAATTCTTCCCCGATTGAAGTTTGTGGAAAAGTGCTTCCTGCAAATCTTGTGATCCTTCCTATAGTGTAATTTTATTTGATTCTTGGCATGTATTGGCTTTCTCTATATGGAGCTCATATCAATTGCCAAATAAGGGAAGTCACATTTCATATTCCAGATCAATCTATGATTGTCTATCGATGCAAGGATGAACATAACCTTCCAGTGGAAATTTTTTCCATCTTATGGGTCTTGAGTCCACTAAATGAGGGTTATTTATCTCAAATTGTTGGTGATAAACTCATGATTAAGAATATACCCATTGTACGGGAGTTTGATGATGTCTTTCCGGAGGAATTTCCAGGTCTTCCACCAAATCGTGAAGTTGAGTTTTGAATAGAACTCGTACCGGGTGCTTTGCCTATTTCAAAGACACCTTATAGATGGCCCCAATTGAGTTACAGGAATTGAAGAAGAAACTCCAAGAAAATCTTGATAAGGGATTCATACGCCCTAGTGCGTCACCTTGGGGAGCACCTATTCTGTTTCTTTAGAAGAAAGATGGATCAATGAGACTCTGCATTGATTATCGAGAACTTAACAAGATCACTATTAAGAAAAAATATCCTCTACCATGCATTGATGACTTATTTGACCAACTATGCGGAGCTCAATACTTTTCCAAGATTGATCTTCATTCAGGGTATCATCAATTAGGGGTCAAAAGGGAGGATATACCAAAGACGACTTTCCGTACAAGGTATGGACACTATGAATTTATAGTGATGCCATTTGGTATTACTAATGCCCCTTCTATCTTCATGGATCTGATGAATAGAGTCTTTAGATACTACCTTGATCAATTTGTGGTAGTATTTATAGACGATATTCTTGTATATTCAAAGAGCAAGGAATAACATGAAGATTGCTTGATAATTATATTGAAGACCCTGATAAAGGAGAAGGTTTATGCCAAATTTTCCAAGTGTGAATTTTGGCTTCATAAAGTTTCATTTTTGGGTCACATAATCTCAAAAGAGGGGATATCTGTGGATCCATCAAAAAATAGAGGTTATCGAAAGATGGTCGAGACCAACAACAGTAACTGAGATCCGAAGTTTTCTTGGTTTGGCTGGATATTATCGACGTTTTGTGAAATATTTTTCACGATTATCTAATCCACTGACCAGGTTGACTCGAAAAGGAGTTAAGTTTGTGTGGACGGATGAATGTGAAGAGAATTTCAAGGAGTTGAAAATAAGGTTATCTAGTGCACATGTACTCACACTTCCTTGTAGTGGAGAAAGGTTTGTCATCTACAGTGATGCATCCAAGAAGGGACTGGGATGTGTTCTCATGCAAAATGATATGGTGATAGCTTATGCCTCACGACAGTTGAAAATCCATGAGCAAAATTACCCAACACATGATTTGGAGTTAGCTGCAGTAATCTTTGAATTAAAGATTTGGAGGCATTATCTTTATGGAGAAAGGTGTGACATTTATACTGATCATAAAAGTTTAAAGTATATTTTCTCACAAAAGGATCTGAATATGTGCCAAAGAAGATGGTTAGAGTAGATTAAGGATTACGACTGCTCAATTCATTACCACCCTGGGAAAACAAACAAGGTGGCAGATGCATTAAGTCGACAAGACCATAAAGAAGGAGCTGCTGGATAAGGCTCATAGTTCTTCATTCATTATTCATCCTGGAAGCACGAAGATGTATAGGGACCTGAAAGAGTACATCTGGTGGGATGACATGAAAAGAGATGTTGCTGAATATGTCTCTCGATGCTTGGTTTGTCAGCAAGTTAAAGTTGAGAGACAGAAGTATAAAGGGATGTTACAACCATTACTCATACCCGAATGGAAATGGGAAGACATCACTATGGACTTTGTCACAGGACTTCCTAAAACATCCAAAGGCAATAATGCTATCTGGGTCATAGTTTATCGTCTTACAAAGTCTGCACACTTCATTGCTATTAGAGAGGATTTCTCTCTGGATCAGCTTGCCAGGATATATGTAAAGGAAGTGGTAAGATTTCATGGAGTACCACTTTCTATTATATCTGATAGGGATCTAAGATTTACCTCGAAGTTCTGGCAACGTCTTCAGTATACTCTGGATACAGAGTTGAGTTTCAGCACTGCTTATCATCCTTAGACAGACAGTCAGTCTGAGAGAACAATTCAAACACTAGAAGATATGTTGAGAGCTTGCTCTATGGATTTCAAAGGTTGTTGGGATCAATACCTACCTTTGGTGGAATGTTCTTATAATAATAGCTTTCAATCCAGTATTCAGATGGATCCTTATGAAGCTCTCTATGGAAATAAATACAGGACTCCAACTTGTTGGGGTGATGTTGGGGAAAGAAAGCTATTAGGACATAATCTTGTGGATGAGATGGCAGAAAATGTCCAATCTATTCAAGAACACATAAGAGCAGCTCAGAGTCAATAGAAAAGTTATGCTGACAACCGAAGAAAAGACCTAGAGTTTGAAGTGGGTGATAAAGTGTTCTTACGAATATCTCCCTGGAAGAGGGTCAAGAGATTTGGAAAGAAGGGGAAGTTGAGCCTGAGATATATCGGACCATTCGAAATACTGGATCGTGTTGGAAAGGTAGCTTACCGGTCGGCTCTTCCACCGAATATCTCTCAAGTTCACGATGTGTTCCATGTATCTCTCTTGAGAAAGTACATACCTGATCCTTCACATGTACTCAGCTCAGAAGTTGTACCGCTGGAGCAAGATCTTTCTTATGAAGAACAACTGATAGAAATTCTGGATCATAGCGAAAAATTCCTACGGAGCAAGACCACTCGCTTGGTGAATGTTTTATGGAGGAACCACCAGTTAGAAGAAGCTACATGGGAGCTTGAGGATATAATGAGGGAAAGGTATCCTCATCTGTTTGTTACAAAGTGACGAATTTCGAGGGCAAAATTCATTTTAAGGGGGGTAGAATGTAACACCCGATACATTTATGATAAAAATTTTGTGATTATGTTATATAAATCATCAAAGGAATCTTTCACTACACACAACACTAGCTTGGCTTGCTTTACATGCAACCGCGGCCTTCCTCGATAGCTTGTGTCGTACGCAATACCGAGTTTCACTAAACAACGATTTGCTATTAAAATATTATTAAAACTAGCCGTTATGAATAGTAATAACCACTTTTTGAAATTTTATATTTTTTATTTTTCAAAATGGACTTCATTTTTGGATTCAGAATATCGAAATTATCATAGGGTGAAATTTTGGTATTTTTCTGAAAACATTCAATTTTTGATGAATAGTGAAACCACTAAGTGGTAGCTAAAAAACTGAATTTTTCATAAAACATAATTTTACCGCTTTTGTGAGTGGAATTTCGAAAATCTCAGAGACACGGTTAATATCAAGGACTAAAATGTGGTTCAATGAGATGAAAATAATTTTTGGTGAATAGTAACTTTTTACTTTTTTTTACCACGGTTAAAAGTAAATAGGGTAATTAAGGGTAAAAGTGTTATTAATATTACCCTAACACATGTCCTGATTCTATTGGATAAGTTTAATTCGACCAAAAACAACCTTAGGAATAAAATATGACCATTTAGGCCCACTTGGATTAGATTAGGACATTTATTATTAATTTATTTAAAGAAGTGTTAAAATAGTTAAAATCAAAGTTTAATAAGTAAATCAATTTTAATATGGGGTTATAAATAAGATAAATTCGACTATAAATATTCATTCGAAAGATAAAAAGATTTCCTACATAATAGTATTTTATTTGTAATTTTTATACTTAAAATAATTTAATTTATTTATGATAAAATGATGATGCAGTAATTATCTTATTAATGAAATATTCACATAATTGATGTTATAAATACTTAAATAAATGTCATTTGAGACTTTTTATGAATTAAAATAATTTTATATGTTAATATCAAATGTTAGTATTTATTTAAATAAATGTTTTCGAACTAATAATTCGGCTATGATTTTCAGAAAAATCACTTACCAAATAGTGTCAAAATTGACATAAAATAGTTTTTAAAACAAATATTATATTATTAATTGTTATTTTATTCCTAAAAATATATGGTTTGGGAAAATTACTTATATAAGGTTATATATATTAATATTAAAAATATTGGGGTTCGTTTGGCTTGATATAGTAAGTTTATTAACCTTATAGTGTAAGAAAACAAGAAGACACCGTAAAAGTTAAATTATCTAACTTAAAGTTAAATCTAAATTATAAGGTTAAAATTGATAACTAAACTTGTCAAAATTCTATTGGATGAGCGGATTTAGAACCATACTCATTTTATCTTCGAAATATATCAATTTTTAGATATTAAAAACCGAATTTGATTTTATAATAAAATAATATTTTTAGTTATTCCAAAGGTGCCCCTCTCTTCCCTTATAAAAGGGCACCTCCTCCCTATCTTCCTCACACCACATTTAGGCTTCAATCACCGCCAAACCCTGACAATTTCTTCTCTCCACTTCCCTAGAGACATCCTAGAGGTCATGGTCTTCTTCAAAGACCAATTTTAGTGCCCTAAAAGGAGGTCTCAAAGAAGCGCTTCAAAGAAGAGGTAATGTCCGTTACCGATTCTTTCATCTTCATTTATTGTTCCACTTCTTCTTCTTTAGTTGTTTAATTATTGAGTAATAACATCAGTATCACCCATATACGGATATGTTATTATAAGTCTGAAACAACCCGATTTCACCATCTATCCATCCTATGGAAAACGAAATCACTGTGCATGCGTACGTACAGAATATCGTCTCCACGCAGTGGTGTAATCTATTTTCAACCACCACCTTACTTGGATTGGTATAATGGTGTAAATAATGACTATATATGATTATTTTAAAGCGATATTGATTCTGAAATAGTATATATACACTCCAATACAATTCCACAATCATGGGAACGATATCATCGCTCGTGCGTACGTACGGAATACCGTCTCCACGATGTGATGCGACTCATTCTACATGATCTTCATTGCATAATGATTATATAAATGAATTGAATGAATGAATATGATATATATTAAACTAATAACATTATGTAAATGAGGTATCTATAACCTAAAAAGAAAAATAAGAATTTATTCGACAAAACACGCATAAGAAAAAAAAAAGTAATAAACACCTGAATAACAAGTAGCAATGAAATATTAATAACAATAAGCTAAGAATATGACCATATATGATATCATAAAAATAATTATGATTCTAGAATAAGTCAATAACATTCCTTAAATCATTATACAGGAGGCTCGGACACTTAAGAAGCAAATTGGACCTAAGGTAATGGAAATATCACAATCTCATTTTTATCCGAGATTGTTTATAATTTGGAATTTACTAGGGTGCATTTTATCATCCACATCCATGTTTCCTCAATATGTAATATTTAAATCATTCTATAGTAGTTTATATCCAATTTTACCCTTTAGTGAGATTTTAGTAAAAGATATGAAAGGAATCTTTTGTCGTTTTTCGTACAAGGTACTTTTTGACTTTTCCGACCAAAGTAGGAGAAGAATGTTTTCTTTTAACTTATACGGAATGAATGGATTTTTAAAAAATTATTTCCAACAAGCTTCCCTTACAAGTTTTAAAGTTTACTTTTATTCAACTTATTTTAGTTTAGAATTGTATGACATGAAAAGTGTTTTTGAAGTAGAAAGGATATTTTCCACAAGAATGGAGTTC
This sequence comes from Viscum album, assembly GCA_963277665.1. Lineage (NCBI taxonomy): Eukaryota > Viridiplantae > Streptophyta > Magnoliopsida > Santalales > Viscaceae > Viscum > Viscum album. The sequence continues at coordinate 1,795,681,431 of OY728158.1, forward strand.
AAGTGTTTTATAAAAATTATTTTCCATCTAAGATAATATAGGGTTCTGTTTCTATCCCTATTATTACATTAATTTTATTATGTTGTGATGGAATTATTTTTATGAATTCCTTTATCTTATATGAATTCTTTTATGATGTCATGATGTTTAAGAATCCCATTTTTATTACATGGGTTATGCAATGATGTATGATTTTTGATTTTGTGGCACACATAAGAATGGTATCATTATGAGATGGGTGGGACCTATATATCCCTCCAATTCATTGGATAAAGATTTTATCTCTCATGAGATAGAAATGGATGGAACGGCAGGTTAAACCGGTTCAGTGAAACAAGACTGAAACGAGGAATGAACTCGGTTCAGAAATGGACTTTGTCCCCAAAGATAGTCTTGGCAATGAGTCTTGACTAATAAGAAATGATTCTCTATGATTATGTGTGTAAGAAAAAAAGCTTCATGTTTTAAGTTATGATTACTTTGATTACGTTCCACTTCCATGATTTATCCCATGTTATGAAATTAAGATTTATTTTTCAGGTTAAGATTTCAAAAATGGTATGTTCTTATGAATACGATATGATTGATTTTTGTTTTGTTTACCCTTACTGAGCATTTGAGCTCACCCTTTTGTATGTTTTCTTTCCCCTAGGTCAGTAATAAGGTTATTAAGTAGGATATTCCAAAAGGGACTCTAGATATGAAGAAACAAATGGGAGACAATGTAGATGCTTTATGAACCAGTTGTTTATGTTTCCCAGTTTCTAAAGACACTATACCTATACGGTCCATTAGTTGTTTTGTTATATTTTGTAATAAGTATGCTTCAATTCTGATGTAATAACAATGTATTTAAAGTATGGGTCATTATAATTATCCTTTGGAAGCATATATGTATCCATGTATGATATACATTAGTGTTGTGGATAACATAATTGGATTATGAGTTTAAGGTTGATCCTAAGTTATATTCCAAGACTCCCCTTTTGAGGCTTTATGTGATGGGAGTTTATCAATATTAAGGATACATTAAGAGATTTTATTGAAATACAACCCATTTTTATATGTTTCACTATGAAAGTTATTCTAGGAAAAATGCCTTTACATTTTCTAGGTATAAAATTAAAGGTATTGGTATCCTTTTTTGATTATCATATCTTTGATTTTAAGTTTATTATGGGTTTTTATAATTTGGGAATTTTATAGAAATTAAATTAATATTGTTTTTTAAATGGATAACCCATATACTGAGTGACAACTTGGAACATCGATTAAGGCTTCAGGGATTAAACTCAGAATTGAAGGGTGACAAGGGTGTAAAGCCTACCACAAGTCCATTTGAAATAGTATTTTTTGTGTAAAAACCTAAAGAGAGATATTTTGGACCCTGTATCCTGGTTCTTGGTACGATAAAAAGTTAAGTATGGGAGAAAAATGTCTAAGGGGATATGATAGCTATTATCCACACTATAATGGAAATTTTAAAATGTCAACATGGATTATTTCTTCACACTCCCTAATAATTTTTATGACCGTAATGCTCTTTATGTTGCAGTTTATCGCCTTACGAAGTCAATAATCATCATTGATATCATGACATACATATATCATGATCATATTACTAGAATATACATTAAGGTAGGGGTATAGATTCAAGGAATAACACGTTATATTGTCTCTGACCATGATCTAAGGTTTTCCTAGAAGTTCTCATGAAGTATTTAGCAGGTTCGAGATATAGTGTTAATTTTCATCACTACTTATCATCCTCAGACAGATGGTAATCCTGAGAGAACTATTAAAACCCAATAAGATATGTTGATAACATGTTATCTCAAATTCAATGGTGGTTGTGATCAACACCTCTATCTTGTCGAGTTTTCTAACCATAATAGCATTCACTCAAGAATTTATATGGATCCATATGAAGCCCTATATTGATGGAAGTGTAGATCTCCAATATGCTTTAATGAATTAGGATAAATAAAAATATTGGGATCAAATATAACTGATGAAATCATAGGGATGGTTAGATCTATTCACCAACACATTTGATCATCACAAAGTTGAATGAAAAGTAATGTGGAAAATTGTCAGTGAGATCTATATTTTGATGTTCGTGAGAAAGTTTTTCCTAAGAATATCTCAATAGAGGATGGATATTATATTTTTTTGAATAAAGTAAAGATTACACAAGGTATATTGTCCCTTCCAATATTATTGATTGATTAGGGATATATTCTTATCGATTGGCACTTCCATCATACCTCCATCAAGTCCATGATGTGTTCCATGCATCTCACCCGATGAAGTAAATAGATGAAAAATTACATGTACTAAACATAGAGTTCATACAATTGGATCATGACATTTACTATGAATAAAAAACAAAGGAGATTTTTTATGATAGAGTGAATGTGATACAAAATTTGACAACTCACCTGGTCAAAGATTTGCAGTGAAACAACGATCTTGAAGAATATATGTGGGAACCTATGAATATGATGAGGAGGAAGTATCATGAGTTGTTTTTATAAATGTAATGAAATTTAAAATTTAAAATGGTTTTTATGTGCGTTTATAATGTATTACATGAATATTTTATGAAATATTGTTTCCCAAATAAATTTAATTCCTTCAATAGATTTCATCACACGCAACACAGAGTTATAAAAAACCACAATACACTATTAATATTTTTCATTAAACCTACCCATCATAAAAAATACATTAAATTTTTTGGTATGAATAACACTAATGAAATTTTAAAAATTATATGGTTTTCACATTAATTAAATAAATTCTTTTTTTATCAATTAACTAGAAAAGAAAATAAAAAATATTTCAAAGTAAAAAAATTAGTTTTATAAAAATATATTTTTATGCGTAGAATGTTTTTTTGTATTAATAAATTTAATTAGTCACTTTTGGTGGATTTTTTTGTTTAAATTCATATAATATATATATTTAATATAAAATTTAATCATTCATATAATATTTTTTCTAATCATGGAATAAAATAAATCCAGATTTATGTTTCAAAATTGTTTTTTTCAAAAAAGTGGTTTTGTTATGTTCTGCACATTTATTTTAAAACTAATTTTTTCTAAAAATTGAAAATATATTTTATAAATTTAACTTTAATTTTGAAATAATTTTTTAGAAATGATATTTGGGTGAATTTATGATAATTTTCAGAAAAGTTTAATTTTAAGATTTATAGTGAAAAATACTAATTTCTATTGAGAAATGTATTTTCTTTTAATGAATTTAAATGGGCCATTTTGTTTTAAAATTGGTACAATGGTAAAATTAGTTACATTATATTATTATTAATCCAAATTTGGTAATTTACATCAATTTTATGTTCAATTTGACATAAAAGTCTTCTCAAACTTATAATTTTTTTGATGTGGTAAACCCCTTATTCATCGTGTGTGTACATTTTATAATAAAATAAATTCAACCACATATGTGAATTGAATTTTAAAAAAGACATAAAATATTTTTAATTTTAATAATTAATATTATATAATAAGTTCAACTAATATTTGTGGTCATAATGTATATTAAAATAGTAAAAATTAAGGGCTATGCTTAAGGATAAAATGGGTTTATTGGGTCGTTAAAATAAATAGATAAGGATTAAAATGACCTGAACACTTTCCCAATTACTATTTTATGAAAAAAATTCAAACTTAAAACGTACAATGTTCAATAATGATCTATTTTATATCTTATTCTCATGTCTAGAATTTGTTATATCATTTTCATTTCAAAAATTCCATGTGTGTCCTTCGCAACATTTATAATAGGGCACCCTTGCTTCTCTCCTCTTCACATTTCCAAATCATTTTTTTATGGAACTAACCAAATCCATTACTTAAATCCTATATTAACATTCTAGGGTATATATATTGATTTTTAAATCCTCTTAATATGGTTTTTGGGGTTAACCTAAGCAGGTTGTTCGAAGAAGAGGTATTGTTCTTAACTGAGTATTTTTATTTTTCTTCTTGTTCCACCGCCTTCGAATATTATTCCAAAATATATTAATAATAGAGTCATTATAAAACATATAAATATACTTTATTATTTTAGTGGAAAAACCAACATCTGTATCCTCTTCCATCAATTGGGAAATGAAATTGTCGATTGTGTGTACAAAAAATTACTGCCTTGCGAACTGATGTAATTCATTTTCCATCACCCCCACTAACAGATTGATAAAATTTGGACTATTTATATATATATAATATTTATAAAAAATTTATACTTATATAATTATAGTATCACATACACCTTATTGCCTTCCATTCCATAGGAAAATAATAAAATCACTTCTGTGTATGTGTGGACTACAGCATCCACAAAGATATGTGATATGTTTTTAATTTTATTTTGACATGGATGGTAATAAAGATAGATTTAATGAATATAAATGATATATTTGACATATAAATTATTTATATCATTTATATATGGTTTAAATTTCTTTGTTCCGACCATCTAGAAAATGGAGTCCACATTCCTCCATACGTACAACCTAACATCTTCATGAATGATGAAATTTATTTTTTATCGTGAGATTTTAAGGATTACACTAAATACATTTATAATTAATATATATTAGATTTATATCATGGTAAAAATTATGGATATTATTTAATTATGATCAAATTTTAAAGAATTAAAATCCCAAACCATAACATAAATGAAAAATGTGAATGGTTTTATCCAAAACATGATTTAATCAAAGTATTGATAACAAGTTTGTGATGAAAAGTTACAAGTAAAGAATCTATGGTATGATACATATGAGTATGTTTCGGTTATATATTTATAATAAAAATATATTTTATATACATTAAGTTCAAACATGTATAATGATATTTGAGATTTAATTTTCGGCTTTTTCATCTCACATTCATTATCATTGGACACATTCAATATTCACCACTTGTTTCTTTTGTGTAGTGAATATAATAACCATGAATTTAATTTTGGATTATTCACATTTGAATTATTTGATACAAATATCCATATAAGGTTACTTCTTTCATGGGGCATATGATTCAAAATTCAGCAATGTTTTAAGGGTTTAAGGTTATAATTTTATCATTTTTCGGGATTTTTTTAGAATTAATTTTCCAATGACGAACCCTTATGATATATCTCGTAATAAACACAGAAATTTCCACCAGAAGTTTTAAACCATTTGTGTAAGTCTCCAAACCTTTAGTACATCCTATACTAATGGTTTTGAGGGACGTTGGTTAATGTAAAATTAAATAAACATCCGGGGTTTGAACCCACGATCTCCACCTTATATATCCAAGACATGACTACTTTGTTACAATTGTGTTTTTGAATATATTTTGATAAATAAATATATATAAATAATTTATATATTGATTATTTTGATGATATTTGAAAAAATAATTCACAAAAAAACAAGGGTATCTATTCCAATAGTTTTGAGAACCGTTGGAATAGGCACCCAAATTTTTGGGAAATATGCCACCATTTTTTCAAAACTGTTGGTATAGGTTTTATACAAAAAATATATCCCAACGGTTTTCTATAACCATTGGGATACCCTTGGATCTATCCAAACAGTTTTAAAAAATCATTGGGATAGCCTTATATTATACATCATTTCCCAATGGTTATGAAGAACTGTTGGGATAAGATCCCTAATCCCAATGGATTTTTCAAACTGTTGGGATAGGGGCATTGGTATAGGTAGTATTTACAGTAGTGATGAATTTTTAAAGTCATTTTAACCCATGATTGAATTTTAATAGATTTTTTAATTGACTATTCTTGTAGTTTGTTCAATAAGGTACATTTTGACTATTTGAATATGTGTTAAAGGAATGATATCTATTAACTTATATGGTTTGAATAGAATTTTTCGTCATCATGAACACTATATGCTGAAAATATTTATTCAAAATATCCAAATATTATTTTCAAAGAAATGTTTTTTCATAACATTTTTTGAGATTTGTTTCTCAAAATGTGATTTTCCAATTGAAAATTTTATTTTCCTCAAGAATGATTTAGTAATATTTTAATGATATTTATATTCATCAATTACAATTAACTTTGGTCTTATTTATGTTTTACTATGGATATGATCCAAATTTACAATCGTTATTATTTCAATGGACATATTATTTTTATGATTACAATGAAAATATTTTTATGAAACCCTTTTCTTTTCCACTGGCTATGAAATGATGAATTGATGAAATGAATATGAAACCGATTAGTTGACACGAACAATGATATGATGAATGTCTTATAATCTTATAGATCACATCTGTATGATTTTAATTATTTGTTGGGCGGGACTTATATCTCCCTCTATTTAATTAATTAATTATTAATATTATGTGATATCAAAGGGTGTATGGGAGATTATCTATAGAGACCCAGGCTTAACAAACATGGATGTTACATCATTTAAGATTAATATTCATAAACTTAAAAAATTACACACTAGAGGACCATAATAATTTAGTGTCTTTGGAAATAAGGAACCCATTCTCCTAATTTGGTGAAAGATATTCAACATTTCTTTTCAAGGTCTTCCCCTTTAGTAATATTACTTAAAACCATTATTTATAACGAATGAAAAGGAAAAATAAGAATGGGTGAGCTTAGATGATTAGTAAGGGTAAAAATAATGTAGATACGTAATCATAACAAAAGAATAAGGGTATGATAACATGAGAATAAAATTCGAAAATCACACAATACATATCAGAGAACATATACATGATTCATGAAATAAATATTGGCAGTTCATAAGACATGAATCATAAGTGGATCAAGATAATAAGACATGATATCATAAATTAATAATAATACATGGGATTGTGGCAGCCACATAAAAAAATTAAATTATTTCCATATTATTCAAGGAATAATTATAAGGACATCTTAGTAGAATGGGTTCACTCCCCAAATTATATTAGTATTCATTTTTTACTTCCAAGAACATATTAGTGGAAAATGTCATTTATTTAACCATGTTCACCCCTCATTCCAGCCCTGTATTACTAAACCGAGCTCACTCCTCATTCCAGCCTGTATTACTGAACCAAGTTCACACCTTGTTGCATATTTTTATTACTGAACCGAGTTCACTCGTTCTTTCATCCCTATAATAATAAACTAAGTTCCCTCCTCATTCTATCCATGTCTATATAATAATATATAAATCATTAACCAATGAGTTGGATGGAGATATAGGTTCTACATATCACATAATGGAATCATATACACATGTACCATAAGATAATAGAACATTCATCATATCCTAACCCATAAAAAATATATGGGGTTCATAAACATCATATAATTACCCATGAAATGAAATGGTTATCATAAACATTTCATCATATCATAACCTATGGAAAAGGGAAATGTTTCATAATGATTTCATCATAGATTAACTTGTGAATGGATGTGGGTTTCATAAACATTTTATCATGGTATAACCTGTGAAAGATAAAATGGGTTTATAAACAACATATAATAATAAAACAAAAAATATTAAAATAAAGGATATGAATGAAATACATCGATAATAAATCTAGTAAATCATAATATATATAAAATTATGTCATCTTAGATGGGGAAGTATTTTGAAATATCACTTGAAACATTATTAAAGTAAAATAATCCTTCTATGAAAATCAATTTTTATAAACATGAAACCTTCTAAATATCAATATAATTAAAAAAATTAATAAAATTTTAAAGTAAGCTCCTAAAATCATTTAAAACACATTTTATACATAAATAATTTTTTAAATCCATTTTCCTTAAACTTATAAAAGAATCTTTGAAAATCATTTATACACTTCTTGAACATAAATCATTTTTAAAAATCTATTTCTAAGAAAATAAATTTTAAAACATAAATAAAGCTTTTAAAATCATTGAAATCGTTTTTATTTGAAAATAATCTTGAAATATCATTTAAACACATTCTTTTAAATCATTTTTAGAAAACATGGTTTTGGAAGGAAAAAGGATTTTTGATAGAAGAGAGACATGAAGATAGATTTTTATAAAAACATTTTATTAATTATATTAGGTAAAAAATTGTTAAAATGGTAAAAATACATGAAAATATCATGAATAAATATATTATAATTTAATTCATAAAAATTATTAAGATATGGATCATAATATTTCATCAATGAAAGTATAATCAAAGAAAATCCTAATAAATGAGGAGATTGTAGCAGTAAACTGTTACCACTTTGGTAACATTGAATCATAATAACCATGAAATAATTAATTAATTTAAACATATAATATAATTAAAACAATTAAACTCATTATATATCCTGTCCATGGTTACTATATATACCTCGAAGAGGAATATAGGTGCATAACATGGCATGCATCTCAAAGAAGGAAAATTGAGAAAGAATTAGTCTATCTATTTGGTAACATTTAAACAAAAAAACTCATGAAAGAGAGATCATAAAATGGATATATAAATACAAGTAACCATAAGGATAAAAATCCTATAATAAATTCATGGAAATTATATACACCTTGCAAAAGAAATGAGTGGTGAATATAACATAACTCTTGTTGAAATAAAAGTGACACTAAAAATTCCCTTACTACATTAGTAACTTCTGAATCATGAAATATGTTAAATAATAAAATAAATTAAAACATAGAATATAATGAAGTAAATTAAATTCATGATATAACATTTTATTGGGTATTATACCCACCACACAATAATAATAAGTGGTGAATATAACTTATATCTTACAGAAATAAAATTGAGATGAGAAAACCCTTTCATTATGTCTTTACTTTCTTCGTACATGTCCAAAACTATTGTATAATAAATATAATTTTATTATAAATCTACCACATAACCATATTTTTATTTCATACCATATATGATTTAATTATGACCTTCTATTACCCATTTATTAACAATTCCATGTTAATGTTACATTTCGGGTAATATCCGATTTGTTTTTCACAAGTGTTTTGATTTGTTATATATTTTTTCCTCTTACTTATATCAGGATTTCATAATATCCAAAATGATAAAAATTAAATAAATATCATATATATTCATTATATATTTATTTATATATATAAATAGAAATTGAAATACACAGTTCATTGAGACGGTATTCCATACGTATCGATTAATGTTATTTCCATTTTATTGTCGTATTGAAATAAAGAATGTAAATGAAATATATGTGTATATATATATAATATCATTCCACTAGAATTATTATGTCATATATATCATATATTATCACACAAACCATCATAAATACATTCAATGTAAAGTATAAATTCATCACCATATTTTGAGGAGGCAGTAGTCCACACATTCAAAAACAAAGTTATCCTATTTCCACAAAATGGAAAGTATGAAGGTATGTGTTATATAATAATTAATGAGGTATAAATACATCATATATATCATATATTTTATATAAAAATGGTAATTGCATTATTATTTCCAACCTTGAGAGGTGGCAATGAATGAACAAACAACTTCGGTTTGTGAGGCGGTCGTCCGCCACACACACGAACAATGATTGTGTATCCCATTTGATGGAAGTGTGTGTGAGTGTAAATTGTGAACATAAAATCAAAAAATATCCTTATATTGGAGATAATTATTATATTACATAATTATTGAAGAAGAATAATTGATGTTGGATAAACAAATAAGACAAAAGTGCTGGTTGAGTGGTGTTACCTCTTCTTTGGGTAACTCTTTTTGGTATTCACCAAATGGATTCATTGATTTGATTTATTCCAGAAGTGATTCCTCTAAGATGAAGGGAGGGAATATGGGAGAATATTTTGATAGGTTTTGTCTAAGACAAAGGTCTTTAGAGTTGTGAATATGTGACAGGGGTTTAGTTCCCTTTTTTATAGTGGAGGATAAGTAACATTCATGTAAATATAAAAAGGTAAACACTATTGAGTGGTCTCCCTTACATCACGTGCCCCCAATAATGAAATATTTTTGAAACAAGTGATTATATGTTAGATGTATGGATAGAAAATAAATTTTATACATGTTTAGAGGTTATTTTTAATTTTAAGTTAACGTTTAACCACTAAGTTAGGTCATTTTTACCTTAATCACTGTAATTAATTTTAACTACTTTCACTATTATTTTTGGTCAAAATGTAAGTTGACATTAATATAAATTATAAATGATGATTATTCCAAATATGTAATCCATTTTTTCATACTCTAAACACATAAGTGTTAGAAATTAATTAAAAATTAATCCCGCGGATGGGACTAGACAATGAGTTTTGAAGTGAAAATGTTCAAAAGGAATGAATGTTTTTATATCTAATTTCAATATGAAATTGATTCCAATTACCTAAATTAGATTAATATATGTATAATGGAAATAAATAATATATAAAATCAAATAAAAATATAATTAAACTATATAAATAAATTATAAAATTTTAGTTTTCAATTAAAATTCATTATTTTTCACTATTCATCAAAAAATGTCACTTCTAAGAAAAATACCAAAAATCCACCTAATGTAAATTTTGATATTAAAATTTAAAAAAACAATTTTAATTTTCAAAATAAAAATTTTATAAGTGTAAAAAATTAGTTTTTAAAAAAGAATTCAATTAAAATGTGCCAAAACTACATTTTATAACAATATAGATTTTATCCCTAAAATTAGATTTGTTTATATTTTATGACTATAAAACATATTGGATGAATGAAAAAACAATTTGTGGAAATTATAATATAAAAATTTAATTATTATACCTCACTAATGGTGATTAATTTATTTTATTATGGTAAAAATTCCTTTGTGTTCATAAAAACTATTTTTCATAAAAATGCATCCTTTATATTCAATTGGGTTTTTATTGAAGTTTTTAATTAATTAATAATCAAATAATTAATTAAATAAAAAACATTAAACCATAATTTCATAATATAGTTATTCTCATTCATATCTTCCTTTTTAAAGGCTAGGTGATAACTATAATAATATTTTATAATAATATTAATAGTGTATTGTAGTTTGGTAAAACTCGGTCTTACGTGTAACACAAGCTATCAAAGGGACTCAATATTATTTGTAACACAAGGAAAACATAGTGTTTCATGTACTTAGAGATAATATATGTGTCACGTTAAGCAAAATTTGAACTTGGTGTTGCGTATAACAGAAGCCAAACTTAGTGATTTTGTTTAACAAAATCTATATTCATTGGTGTGTTAAATGAAAAATATCAAAAGGATTAAATTAATTCAAATATATATATCTCAAAATCTCAAAGTGCGATATTCTAACCCCCCTTAAAATAAATTTCACCATCAGATATTTTCTGCATCATCAAAGTTTTAATAATTTAAAGTTATATTCATAGAAACCCACATTATTAAAAATAATACTAAAACGTCCTTTAAAAATGTAAATTTGGAAACATAATAATTACCCAAAGTAACCCATAAAAAGGTTCCCAAATAGGATAACATAGGTGGAAAGTAAAAACATGGATATATAAGATAAAACTAACACTCAAATATTGATGGAGAGTGATAGAGAACATTGAACAGCAGAAGTAGTTGATCCAGAGAAAGTTAAAAATCACAAAACCTTAAATCTAATGTCATCTAATGGACAATTTGATTAATAATAAATGAAGGTACTAAGATAGTAATTTTTTTATCTTTTTAAAGATCCTTTTTCATAATGTTGAATAATTTTCATGAGAATATATACTTAATTGATTTCATTCCCATTCATAAGTACAATCTCACCCATTGGTTGTTCCTTGATCAAATTCCACATAATCACTTACTCCATGAAATGGCGGGGAATTAATTAGCCTTAAATAAATAATGGATCATAGGACCCATATATTGAACAATAATTCATTCATTATATTCCAAATTGGTTAGCACATGTTATCCAAAATGCATAATTCTATATATGGTGAAGTAATACTTTAATCTCTAAAACCTCATACAATGTTCAACTCAAAACATTCCTTCATTGGTTAACCTTATAAACCTTCAAACATATAATTCACCATTTATTATATAAATAAGCTCTTATCTAATATGAAAACCAATTTCATTGACAACATGGGTCCATCCATGTAAGGATAGGATATAAAATGTGATTTTATTATTCTAGAATCCATGTAGAAGGAGATAATCAGATGAAATTTTATTATAGGATGAACAATAATATTTTCATAGGGATTATTCATATAGAATAAAACATGAAAGTATCATATAAGGAGATAAGGATTAGTGTTCCATGATTATCATTATTCGCTTCATCCATTTTGATTACACATGATTTACCATTTTTCATTGTCCATAGAAGTTATTATGGATTTTCATCCACATTCTCCCTTGTATTGGGGAATTGATTCACCTAGTGAACAAAATACTTGTAATTAAAATAGTGAATCATGGGAGGTTCATTCTGTACAGCTTTCTCTCTACTCACATCATTATCTAACTTCTTACCATCACATCAGAAATCAGTTTCCTGATGAACTCCCCTTGCACATGTAAAAAATTTAGCAGTCCCTGTAAAACAATTTTCCCCATGTTTCTTCCCAAAATTTGAGAATAAATGAAATATAATCAATTTCTCTCTAGTTATTTAGTTTTACCTTCAGCCTCCATCTTCCTTTATATCTTAAATACTATAGATTTATATCTAAGACTAACATAAAATTCCACCTTGATAGCACATCAAGAAATCTCATCATAACTACTGAAGCATCTTATTTCTCAAACCCTTCATTGACTTAGTTTTATGCCACCAAAGAATTGGTCATCCTTAATTTTAGGTTAGATGAAAATACTTGAAGAGTTTCTCAAAATACTTGTAAAAGTTTCTTTATAGGAACCAATAGATTCATCATCCATATTCTCAAGCTCTAGGAATTTCTTCTCCATTTTCTTATGAAGAATATGAGGAATGTAATTATTGAAAATTAAGTTCTTGAACTCATCCCAATCCATGGATTAAATATCTTCTTATTCACTTGGATTATTAATAAGATTCTATCATTGATCTGCCTCACCTTCTATAGGGTATATAGATAGAGTGACATTTTCATGATCTGAACCCTGGAGAATGAAAAATATATTTTTAGTGGTATAGATCCATTAATCGGTAACTAATAGGTTAAAAACAACTAAAAGAAGGTTGTAGTTTCCTCATGAAGGATACAAATGATCACTATTCCCTAATTTTCTAGTATGGATGTTCACCATGATTCAAAGCTTTTGAAATTTATGTGAGCATAACAATGATTTTTTTTTCATTCCATATCCCATAAAATTTAGTCTCTTAGTAGGAAAATCGTTACATTTTTAATTTTATTCCTCATTATCATGGTTCATTTAGGTTATAGGAATTTAATAAAACAAAAAAAAAATAGTGTTAGAAACACTAATCATAGGGAAAAACCATATATAGAATTTTTGAATTTCTAAATATTATCCTTTGGGAGTGTCATACCAGGTGTGTAGCAAGTCCCATTGTCAGGCACCAATTACTGATCGAATCTAGCTCAATATGCTGTTTCTGGGGTTTTTAACCTTATGTATATCTGTTCTAGATCCTCATACACTTTTAGTATCTTGATAGGGATGTATTTATAAGAAACCACTTTCTCTATCATTCACCAAAATTCCAGGACATTTTCCAAAACATTGATTCATCCTTAGACTTATCCTTAGAGATATCCCTAGATATATCCTTATAAATATCCTTAGGGTATCACTAATGTTTTTCCATCCTAGTTTCCAAAGGTCGACTAATTATTTCCTTTGTTACTAACTATACTGACATAGTATTAAAATAGATGGATATTACATCATTTGAGATGAATATCCAATATATTACAAAATAACAAGCCTAAGGACCATAATAGTGTAGTGTCGTTAGAAACATGGAACTCATTCTTCTAATTTGGTGAAGGATCTTCCACATCTCCTATAAATATATTCCCCTTTAGTACTCATACTTAAAACCTTTATTTATAACATGGGGAAAGGAAGCATAAGAAAGGGTGATCTCAGATGCTCAGTAAGGGTAAAAATAAAAGAGATATGAAATCATAACATAAGCATATGGGTATGATAACATGAGAATAATATTTTAAAATTATACCCCGTATATCAAATTAAATAAACAAGAATCATGGAATAAATATTGTATATTAATAATAAATGAATCATAATTTAATCGAGAGCATAATACATGAAATTATATTTTAACCATAATGCATGATATTGTGGAAGACACATAAACATATAAAATTATTTACATAGTAGTGTTACTTACAAGACCATCTTAGTGGAATGAGTTCATTCCCAAAACCATAGTAGTAGTTGGGGTTCATTCCCAAGACCATGTTGATAGAAAAAGTCCTTTACTAAACTTGGATCACTCCCCAATCTAGCCCTATTTTACTAAACCATGTTCACTCATCATTCTAGCCATGTATTGCTGAACCTAGTTCACTCCTCATTCCTACCCTATATTAATGAACCGAGTTCAATCCTCATTCCAGCACTGTCACACTGAACCAAGTTCACTCCTCATTCTAGTCATGTCTATATTAAATGATATAAATAATTACACTTGCATTGGAGTGATATATAGTTCCCACCTATCATATAATTAAATATTAAATGTAAGTTCTACAAGATAATAAAACATTCATCTTATCATGACCCATACAAAAAGGGAAGGGTTTCATAAACATCATATCACAACCCTTGAAATGAAATGGGTATCATAAAACATTCATTATATAATAACATATTGAAAAGAGATAGGTTTCATAATCATTTTATCGTAAAATAACCAGTGAAAGGAAGCATCTTTCTAATCATTCTATCATGGTATCACCCATGGAAAAGAAATGTGTTTCATTAAAAAAAAATTTCATTGTAAATATAAACCATTCAAAGAAATGATAAAAATGGTGTCCTTGGATCATATACCCTGTATATCATAAACTATAATAAATGATGTCATCTTATATGGAGAATGATTTTTAAAGACCAATTGAAACATTTCTTAAGGAAAATAATCCTTCTTTTAAAATCAATTTTAAAAAACATGAAACATTACAAAAATCCTTTTATTTGAAAATAACTTTGAAAAGATTTTGTAGGAATATTTTAAAACAATTTAAAACAATTTTTTAAAATAATTTTTTATAAAAACGATTTCCTTGATAACTTATAAATGAATCTTTAGAAATCATTTAAAACATTTCTTGAACATAAAACATTTTTGAAACCATTTTTCTTTGAAAATAGATTTGAAAACATATGAAGGATGATTTGAAAGTCATTGATATAATTTTTCGTTGAAAATAATATTTACATATTGTTTAAAAATATTTTTTGAATTTTTTTTAGAAAATATGGTTTTGGAAGAAATCAGATTTCTGACCGAAGAGAGATATGAAATTAGATTTTTTTAAATACATTTTGTTAAATATATTATGTAAAAAAGAGTGAAAAATGGTACCAATACATGAATATATAATTAATAAACAAATTATAATAAAATTAATGATAATTCATGAGATAATTATCATAATATTTCATCAATTGAAGCATAATCCTAAACAATCCTAATAAATGATGAGATTGTAGAAATAAACTGTTACAACATTGGTAAATGTGGATCATGATATTCATGAAATAATATATCGAATGTAACTCAAAATACCATTAAAATAAGGATATTCATGATATAACATGTAAAAGGGTAGTATATACACATTGTATAAGAATGTAGGTGCATAACATTTCATGTGTCTCAAACAAGGAAAATTGAGACAAAATTACATTATTGATTTGGTACCATTTAAACCATAAACCCCATAAAAGGGATATCATCAAATGGATATTTAAATACCCATAAAATTATGTATAAGAGTAATATAATACATTCATGGGATGTATATACACCACACCTAAAATATGAGTGGTGAATATGACATAAGTCTTTCATAAATAAAAGTGAGGCTAGAAATTGCCTTACTACTTGAGTAACATTTAAATCCTGAAATCTGTGAAAGAATAAAATCAATCAAAAAAGATAATATCATGAATTAAATTTAATTCCAGATATAAAATTTTATATGGTAGTATATACAACACAAAACAAGAATAAGTGGTGAATATTGTATCTATCTCACTAAAATAAAAGTGAGACGAGAAAACCCTTATCTTAAGTCTTGATTTTCTACATACACATTAAAACATTTTGGATGATAAATATTAGATTATTGACCATCTAAAAATGAACTATATTCTTATAATATACCATACATAATTTAATTATGATATTATATTCACCATTTATTTACAATTCCATGTTTAAATTACGTTTCAGGTAATAACTACTTTGTTTTGGATTGTGTTTTGATTAGTTATATTTTTGGTCCTCTAACTTGTATTAGGATTTCAACATCTATAGAATGATAAAAATGATATAAATATAATATATATTTATTATATATGTATTTAAGATAATAAATAAAATATATAAATAGAAAATGAAAAACACCGTTTATGGAGAGGGTAGGTCGTACACACACATGAATGCTATTTTTGTTTTCTTATTGTATTGATAGAAATAAAGTAAATAAAAAAATATATATATATATTTGTGTTTGTGTGTGTGTAATACCATTAAATTATAATTATAAGGTAATATATATCATATATTTTCACTAAAAGTATCCTTATTACATTCTACATAATGTGTGAATGAATCACATCGCATTTAAGAGTCGGTAGTCAAGCCATCTACAAACAAAGTTACTGTATTTACAAAAAATAGAAAGCATGAAGGTATGTGTTATGTAATAATTGTAGAATAATAAAAGAATAATAAATATCATAAAATAGTAATTAATTCATTATTCCCAACAATGAAAGGTGGTAATGGAATAATGAACAACATCTGTTCGCGAGGCGGTAGTCCACCGTACACACGAACGATGATTGAAAATTCTATTTGATGGAAGTTTGTGCTAGTGTAGATCATAAAAATAGAATAACAATGTATTAGTATATTTAGGATACTAAGGTTATTATATAAGCATGTAATAATAATAATTTAGGGGGGATAAATAAAAAACAAAAGTTCTTATTGAAGGGTGTTCTCTCTTCTTAGGGTAACTATTTTTGGGTTTCAGTAAAGGGATTCTTCAGTTTACATTATTCCCAAAGTGATTCTTCTTGGATTAATGGAAAGAATTTTAGAGTATATTTGAAAATATTTTGTCTGGTAAAAATGTCTTCAGAGGTTTTAATATGTGGGGGGGGGGGAGTTCCCTTTTTATTGTGGAGGTGTGGAATTCTTGTAAATAAAAAAAGGAAAACACTATTGTGAGGAATCCCTTAAAAAATGTGCCTCAAAAAAATATCAATTTTATATAAAAGGGAGTATATGATAAAATAATGGACATATAATGGAATTTTTAAATATTTCTGGGTTATTTTTTCTATTAAGTTAATGTTTAACCATTAAATATACTTGTTTTTACCTTAATCGTTGTCATTAATGTTAATTACATTCACTAATAATTTTGGTAAAAAACTAAGTTGAACATACAAGAAAATATAAATTGTTCTGATTCCAAATATGGAATCCACTATCAAAAATTCTAAATAAATAATTGGAAAAATGATTATAAAATAAATCCCATATGTAGGATGAGTCAACGAGTTTTTAATGTGAAAATGTTCAAAAGTTTGAAATGTTTTTATATCTAATACCAATGTGAAATTTATTCAAATGGACTAAGCTGAATTAATAGATATATAGTTTATCAAAAAATTCTTTAAGAAAATTAAAACTATAATTTAAATATAAAAATAAAATAGAGGGAAATTTAGTTTTAATTAAAATTCAGTATTTTTCAATATTCATCAAAAAATGAAATTACCTGGAAAAATAACAAATAATTACCAAAATTAAATTTTTATATTTAAATTTTAAAAATTAATTTTATTTTTGAAAAAATATATAAAAGTGTCACAAATTATTTTAAAAAAATCCTGACATTAAAAGGCTGCAAAACTACATTTTAAGAAAATATAGGTTTTTATGCAAACAATTAGATTGGTTTTTATTTTATGCCTATCCAAATTATTGGATGAATGTAAAAAGTTTTGGCTTAATTTATAATATATAAATTTCATTATGATATTTCACTAATAGAGATTAATTTAATTTATTATGGTAAAACCCCTTTGTGTGCATAAAAAACGTTTTTCATAAAAAACATCCTTTATATTCAATTGGTTTGTTTACATTAATTTTCAATTAATTAATATCCCTAGAATACTTTTTATAAAAATGTGTAAACCATAGTTCCATAATTTAGTTAATCTCATTCATATCTTCTATTCGAACGATAAGGTGATAACTACAATAATATTATCATAATTATATTAATTGTATATTGTGGTTTGGTAAAACTCGGTCTTGTGTGTGACACAAGGTATCAAAGGGACTTTATATTTTGGTTAAAATAAGACAAATATAGTTTTTCCTATACCACAAGCTAATCTAATTGTTTTAATTAGTGCAAGATTTACTTGGTGTTGTGTATAATGCAAGCCAAACCTAGTACATTCTTATAATAAAAGATATTTTTTTTGTGAAATGAAAAATAGTGAAATTATTAAATTAATTTGAAAACATATTTCAAAAAATCTCAGGGTGTAACATTATCCTAATTTCAAAAAAGAGGGTACACGAGAGGTTATCCCTAACTCAAAAAAGAGGGTACATTAGAGGTTATTACATGGTTGAAAAAGCATGTACTCAGGAGGGTATCCCTAGGAAAAAAGGGGTTACACATGTGGTTATCCCAATAAAGAAGCAGGTACATGGGTTGTTATCCCAAACCTAATATGCTTTGAATGTCTTGTTGGGTAGAAATGACATAATTTTTTCTATGATTATGTTTATGCCAAAAATATGTTTCTTAGGCATATGTTATGCTCTCATGGATTATGTTCTTTGATTTCTTTATGATTTAGGTGTTATGAAATTCCAAACATATTTTCATGACTCAAGATTATAACCTTTGAATTGGAGGGTTATTTTCAAATGTTAATGTCATGTTCCTGTACCCGTATCCTCGTGTTATGTTTACGTATCTTCCTTGTATAACCTTACTATGAATTTTATCTTAACCTTCCTTATGTATAGTTTACCCATGTTATGAAGAAATGTATTTTGTATGATATGACTAGGAAGGGTACTATTTATGAATAACTTTATGGGAGATAACATAGTTCACTTATACACGAGTAATTTATGTAACCATGTTTCTCAAGACACTAAATATTTATAGTCTTCTGGAATGTTTTTGGTTCTATATGGTGTAAATTTATTTTTGGTATCTCAGCAACTACTTATCCAATAATGATTTCTTATCCCAGATCATAAAGTGTTGGATCGATATCTGGTTACTAGAATATATTATTCATGTAAGATTGTTTTATGAATGTGTTCATTGATGTGGCCATATTTAATATTTATTAACATATTACCTGCTAGAATTGTGGTAAGAAGTGTTCAGGGATAGGTTATCTGACTTTTTTCTGACAAATACAAAAAAATCATGAAAAATTAACAAAAATATGCTTTTTAATGGTGTAATTATGATTTGAAATATGAGGACATAGTTTTTATAACATTAAAAAACAGGAATGCACAATAGTTGATTTAGGTAGGGGACTTGAAATAGACATGATGGATAGAAAATAAAATTACTCTTAAATTAGGTTACATCAATGTGGTGTTATATATGTGTGTAAATGATTAGAATACCCAACAATCATTGAATAAAAAAAATCTCCAGAGAAATATATTGAAAACTATAATTTTTAAAATAACTAAATATGAATGTGATTCAGAATTGATAAGAGCATTGAATAACCATTTCTAATTTTATAATATAGTTGTTTCAACTGAGGAAAAAAACGCTGCTCTTCTTTAGTCAGTACATGATTTAATGTGTAAGAATTACCATGAGAAAAAAATATTGAGAATTATGCACTGAGCAATCAGATACTCTTAAGATTAAAACTAATGAAATAGATCTAAATGGGATCTCAATCTTTCAAATATAAATCCACCAATCTACTTGTTTACAAATTTTAGAAGAAATAATATATTCCAATAAGAATATATGGATTATGATTATAGTAATTAAGAGAATAGAATAAGATGCTTATCCATTGATATTAGCCTAATTTTCATGCTCCATCTCTACTGATACCATACACTGATAGTGCCCTATCCACTGGTCAAGATTCATGCCAATTCAAATAAATCGTGTATAGTAAATGATAAAAGTATTGAGGCTTTTTTATAGTGAATTATTTGGAGATGTATGATCAGTGCTATGGTGAATGATCTCCCCCCTCTTGACACTCTTCTCAATATTTTTCTTAAATCACAATGCTATACATACATCACTATGTATATAACTAGCATAAGAATCATTCTTCTTTTGAATGGCCTCTATGTGGTGCACCACTTACTATGAGTCTTCTTTCTTTTGTGACTTTAAAAATGATCCCCTAAGGGAATGAAGCTCTTCAAAAATTTCCATGCTACGAAGTAACCATAATCTAAATTTGTATGGTCTCCATGTAAAATTATCAAGGGCCATGATATATAAATATGGGATTATTTGAGATCTCATTCCTTGATTTGGCCAAGTGAAAAGAATGAGAATCATATTTGACTTTGAGTTGAGCTGATCTGATTCTCGAAATTAGCATTATTCTGAAGTTCAACTTTTAGGATTCAATGATCGTGGATCCTTTATTTATTTGATTTCCATTTTTATTTTTAGGGTACTTTTAGTTTTTATTCATTTTCACCCCTCACATGGAATTTGGTCCCTTATTAAGTACACTTCTAAATCCTAGTGTAGTGTGGACCATTTAATATTTAAAACTACTAGGAAATATAGGGATAACCTTTCCATAGAATTCTTAAATCATGGCATACCCATTCATATGAGCCAAACCATAGAATCATTGAACATGAAATAACATTCCAAACATTCTAGTTGTTTAGTTCAATTACATCCCTTTATTAGAATATATTTAATAAAATAAATGATCAAACTGAATGACCTTTTTGATAGACGAAAACAAAACATCTCTAGTGAATGAAATATAGACCACTATATGAAATATTCTCCAGTCCCAACACAAGTTTACATAGATGGTGCTACTTAAATTTTTATCAGGAAGAATCATCCACGAAACAAATAAATAATATACTAAACCTTATTGGGTGAATGAAACAAACACTTGTAATGCATCAATAAATTTTTGAGTAGTGGAAACATTCTACATATATTAGGTACCCTTTGTCTTCTTCTTCATCGACAACCGACACTATGAAAATCTTCTAACAAAAATTTCATCCTTGTCTCCCATATTGAAATCATATTCTATGTACGGTTTGAATTGTAGCAGTTTATCAATGATACCTTTAACTTTGATTGATTCAACATAAATAACCTTAACTTTAACTCAATTTAATGGGTTTTGAGCTTAGCTCTGATCACTTATTTGAGAATACCAGTTCATGTGCATAGATATGTCTTAGTCATCAGAGTCATTGGCCTTCACCATCCTTAGTTTCTAAATTTTCCTCTTCATTCAGTGTCTAAATATCTCAAATATGGTTCCCCATATAGATTTATACTTCGAAAACCACGTCCTCATACTTATTTTCACACCATCTAAGCTTGATATAAATGGCTCCCAGTTTCATCTTTTATAGATTTT
Source organism: Viscum album (assembly GCA_963277665.1). Lineage (NCBI taxonomy): Eukaryota > Viridiplantae > Streptophyta > Magnoliopsida > Santalales > Viscaceae > Viscum > Viscum album. The sequence goes on from OY728158.1 coordinate 1,795,703,332, forward strand.
ATCTTCGATCAATTATCCATAATTTGATCCTAGATTTAGTGTTCTTCCTATCTAAAATTCCATTTGGGTACCCATTGGGTTGATATTTAGCTCTTCTTTTCTCCAGTTCTTTATTAGTTGTTGCACTCATCCTTGATGAAAGATCCCCGATGCGCTTTCATGTGCAGTAGATTGGTTAAACAATTCATGGAAGATTGGGAAATAAAACATGCCATAGTAGAATTTAATTCCACTTTGTTGTATCTTGGGAGTCCATGGGTGTTCTTATGGTAGCATATGATTGACCTTGTATTAATATGGAACATTCATATTCTATTAGAATTTTATTATTATGATAGCTTGAATAGATAGTCAATTTCCCTTATGTGGTATGTCGACTATCCTTATGAACATTCTTCATAGTTTCTTCAAGAAAATCATATTAAAAAAATAATTAAATTATCAACTCTAAAAAAAATTCAACTTCAAACACAAAATTAATCCATCAAATAATCAAATGAGAATAACAGAAAAACTAATTTCAAAATGATTATTTCATGAATATATAAAAATTAAAAAATGGATGGAAAAAAATTTCAATAATATTTCAATAAACAATTATTCATAAAATATTTGTAAATTGAAACCAAAAAATATTTTAAAATTATTGTGCTTAAGTACTATTTTTTATTATAACATTAAAATAATTATATTGTCTTCACATTTTATAGAATATTTGATAATTTTTAATTTGATTCACAGTTAGAAATTAAATTCGCAATTACATTGACAATGTTTATTTGAAAAACTATTATCAAATAAATGTCGTATAAAATTCTCTTACATATAAATTATCTCACTCCCATGAAATATAATGAATTATATTTATTTATAAATACCTTGAAAAAATTTAATATTACAATCCAACATCAAATAAACACAAAAAAGTGGGAATAAAAATATTCATAAATTAATTGAAATTTGATTCCTCTTATGTATATCAATCATTACCAAACTTCCACCTAGTTTCATGATATAGTTTTTGGACTACATACTAGTTTGTTTTATGTGGAATTATAACATTAATAGGAATAACCTTCAATTTAAACTCTCTCCTTAGATCGAAAAACCAATGATCCTCTTCCAATATCCTTGAAAAAAGTCAATTTATTTTCTCATATGAAAATTATTATCATATTAATTTGGGTTCAGTATTACCCTCACCAAAATGAATTTATTTTTAATACCTAGGATGTTTTATTTGAAAGTTTCCTAGTTATGAATGAAAAAAGAACTTATTGAATTTATAATTGTAAATTATTTTATTTTATTTTATTTTATTTTTTTAATCACACACCCATGTGACTAATATCTCATTGGTTAACCATGTGATCCAAACTACCCATTTTACTCCATTTTCAAAACAATTATATGACTATATTTTCATTTAGCTCCCTATGGTTTTTAATTTACAAATTCCAATGTTATTAAGTTCATGATCAAACTTCTTATTCCATAAAATTAAAATTCTAAATCCATAGAAATATATTCTATTCCACTCAATTTCTTATTTATTAAATAGAGTCTCTATAAAAGTAGTGGAAAAATTAATAAAAAAAATTAGAATCTATAAATTTTAGAATCAGTGAAATCCATCAAAATAGGCATGACATTTTTCTCATGTGTTGGAAAAAATTAAGTTATATTTTCCTAATGTAAAAACATACTTAACAATCAAAAATAATAGAAAAAATACATGTCTATTGTATATATATATATAATGTGTAGATACTATAATGATGCTTGAAATGGATTTTGTTTTGAAAAATGGTTGTATTTGGATGTGTAGGACATTGAATCGTAGTATAGGTACATAACATGACCCCACCCCCACTGATAAAACCCAAAATTACCCCAAGTATTTCATCCTAATATGGGAGATAATTGTTATCAATTTTTTTAAAAATATATTTTTAATTTCACTATAAGGAGTTGTTTAAAAAGAGTGTACAGTGAAGCCAAAAAATAACCTTTCACATATGAAAAATAATAATAAAATCCCAGACCACACACAATTATCTCACGATCCTCTACCTAGAAATTTATCATATAAACAAAATTTATATAATTCTTCCAGATTATATGTGAAATAAAGAATGAATTTTAAATAATAATAAACTTACCTTTAACATGAAATGATTTCTAGCACTCAAAGATCCTCTAGAAATAACAATATCAAGAATGACTTATTAATTTTGAAACATGTATAAATACACATCTAGAAAAACATCCCAAAATTTTAGTTACATAACCTAACCAAAGAAATTTGAAACACGATGTTTAACATTAAATGGTGGATATGTTAAAACTATTACTCCCCTTTGAAAATGATTTTTTCATTTATTTATATTAAAATGAATCCTCCAGTTTTTTCCTTGAAATAATCTCCCTTTTTTAACCATGAGGTCCCTATAATATGAAAAATATTTTAAAATGAGTATTCAAGAGATAAGGTTAATGATAATTTAATCCAAATTTTGAGTAAGGAGATTTGAGAAAGAATATATATTATGTAGCAACATTTTTCAATGATGTACAATTGTCATTTCATACTACATACTATCTATCATAGTCTATTTATTTTGTTCATTTGATCATTTCTCTAAACATAGAAATGAACAGTCTCTTCACTTTATGCAATGTAGATCGACCTACCACATGGTCAACTACTCATTATTACCCACCATCCACATGAATACTTCAATTATTAGATAAGATAGTATTAGTAGGTTCAAAAATATTCTTAAAATATAAATGTATTGAGCATAACTATTAAAATGAATTTTATTTATAAAGGAAATAAAAAAAACTAAAAACCATGGGTCACCTTCCATAAAACACTAAATTTAAATTCTTCCTAGAGAATTATAACATAACATTAAACTTGATAATTCAGTGGATATGATTTATAAATGGTTTTAAATTTATTTTTTTGTGAAAGTTTCAACAAGTTCTCCCAAGGTTTTTAAAATTACATATTTTATCAATGTGTGCCAATATACTTCATACATACCCAGAATAAGAATGTTTTCTGCTAATATTTTTATACCTTGAAGATCACTAGGACAAGAGATTAAAAATAGAAACATATAATTCTCAACAAGTTTTCCTACAATATACTTAATGATTTCACCTACACTTGACCTCCTAAAATCATTAAAAATAGATACAGGAGGTGTAGAAAATTGCTCACTTAAGTAAACAATCAGGTTAAGAACTAGAAAAATGAGAAGAATTCCATGTGAAGAAATCGAATTCATCTCCCATGATGTATCATTCAGACTCCATGATAGACTCAAATGATGTGAATTTTTCAAAAATTTGTTAATGAAAATAAAACACATCATTTATTATAGAATTTGAGTGGATGGTAATAAAATAGACCTTATCAATATGACAACAGATGTGTTTTTCTTTAGATTTCAACTTATAAATATCCCCATATTTGGAGTCTATTAAACATTTAATTTCATATGTAAATCCCTCTTGAAAGATTAATGGAATTAAGTATGAAGGATTTTTGGTTCAGACTATAGGTTGTTTATAGAGGGTGAATGTCCTCATGAATAGGTCCCTGAGTGATACTCTTAGTAGGTTGGGGATCCATAATTTTCACAACTCTAAGAGGGAATAACCCAAAGTTAGATCTAATCCCAAATTTGAAACAAAAATAAAAATTTGAAGAATACAATAAAACATAAATTCACCATTTAGGTGAAGGGTGATTGAAATTCCACCTAAAATCAACTCTAAACACTTCACCATCAACATCAACATGATTGAAACATATATCATATTTTTGGTTCATAGAAACTTGAATTTCTTCAAGATAATCCATAGCTTAGCGGGTAAATACACTTTTGGATACATCGATGAGAACACAACCTTTATCAAAGAAGGATTTTATAAATATAATTGGAGAATTTTCATTACACTCCATATTAGGAATCAGAAAATTATTTGGTAATATAAGATTCCCTGTTATGAAAGATAAGTCATCCATACATCCAATGGGATGAGTGATTAACCTATCAACCAACTAAAGAGACATAAGTGTTAGTTTCAATCCCCCCCCCCCAAATCCATATATTAAATAATTATCAGGGAGTTAAATTTATACTAGCACCAAATTGACAAATGCAATTCAGTTCCCACAATCCTCCTATTATGTAATGAATAAAAAAATACCATGGTCCTTGAATTTTAGAGATCATTTCCTCTAAAGGAATGAAATAAATTCCTTATTAAGATTTATGGTGTCTGATTAATTAAAATCTTATTTGATAGGAAGAAACAATTTCATCAATTTAACAAATGATGTGATCTTGTATAAGGATTCAATAAATGGAATGTTGATGTTAAATGTTTTAATATTCTTTATGAACATCACATATTCATGTTAATTATTTTTCAAGAATCTTTCATGAAAAGTAATGAGAGATGAATAATAATTCAAAATACATAACTTATTAAAATTCTCTCTAAATCCTACATTTATATTTCTATATTTTATTATTTCCAAATTTATTTTACATGGTTATTTTGATTCTTTATATACAAGACCTTAAATTTATTTAGCATGGATCACACTATATAGATTTATGTTTTTAATTTTCTAGAATTTGTTTATCAGATTTAGTCAAATATTCCATATCTTTCTCAAAAGGTTAACCATGATTGTTCTTGATTTTTCATTGTTGACCGTATGGTGACATCAACCAAATTCTATTTAAGATTCATACCTATTATTTTGGGAAGAATTACATTGTCTCTAATGATCAAATCCCTATTCATTTATTCCATTGACTTTCCTGATTTTCAATTGTTGATTTATGGGATTAAATTTTAGTGATCATCTATCAAACTAATCATATTAAAAAAAATTGTAATCATAAGGTCCAACCACATTATGATACTAATTTCTCGGCAGGTTATTAAAATTAGGGGAACCAATAGGTTTTTTAATGATCCATTAGACTCTACAAGATAGATTGGGGTTGTTTTCGTAGCTAGCATTTTGTTTATTTGAAAATGGGTCATTATTTACCTTTTTAATGTATCTATAATAAAAAAAATTGAAGACATTCATCTTCCTGAATAGGGAGATCAATGATAGAAACACAATTTGGAGTATTCCCAAACATCTAATAGTGATTTCACTATTACCTAAGTGTATGATAATATAAAACTACATTTTCATGATCATTTTTTTCATTCCAATTAATCACTCTCTTTTTGGTGAACAAATTTTGGATCATTGGAGAATGTGTTTGGAATAGTTTTATGAGATCATCAATATTCAAATATGAAAATATTCCTCAATAGGTTTGATTGACAAGATTTTGATTATATGCTGTGAGAATTTTACAAAACATTTCCATTAGAAGATGGATACTTACTCTGTGGTTTGGGAATTTTAAAATTAAATATCCAAACCTATCCCATAGCCCATATAAGTGTTCTCCATCACCCATGACAAACCCAGTAATTTTATGTCTATGTTCAATAGTGGTGTTCCTATTATAAAATTTTGAAGAAAATGAGCTAAACAGTGGACACCATCTATCAAAAATACCTTCATATAAATTTTTGAACTAGATCGTACTAATTCCCCTAAAACAGGGTGGGAAAACCCTTAACTTATGTTCCGCATCACTTAACCAATGTATAGGAAATTATGGAACAGAACAATAAAAATATCTATGAAATTATATTGAATCCACAGTGGTCTAGGATATAAAGGAAGGTACCATGGTGAGGTGATATAGTTCAATTTCATTGTTACTCAACTTGGGAGAGAGCCTTTATATTAGCCCATACATTTCATACATATATATTTCATCATTTTAATATGAATATTCAATACATAACAATACTATCCATTCCATAACAGTAATGGTTTAGAGTCATTGTAGATTAGATATACAATATTTTTATTTTATGTAAGATATTCAACATCTCCCAAAAATATCTTCTCACATAGTACTCATCTTAGGCATACAATACCTAAACCATTTTACATTACCTATGGAAGGAATCCTAATAAATGGTGAGCTCAGATACTCAATAATTATAAACATAGGAGATATCAATCCATAAACATATGAAATAATAATACAAGAACAATGTTCGGTTATCATGAACATAACATAAAAAGTATATAACCAACATATCAAATATCATAAACCTGATTCATGGCATAAAAGTTATCATTGTATAAAAAATAGACCATAAGAGTGAGAAATCATCATAAATCAATCATAAGCTATAGGCTCATGTCATAAAAGTGTTATACCATCATAAATATAGAAAATTATTTCACATAAAAACGTTAACTTATCATAACATCATCATTTTGGACCAGAACATGCATGTTTTCCATAGAAGATCACAACTCACGTATTTCACATATTAGATTAAGCCAGTATACTTGTTTCCCATTGTAATCTCATGAGATGTACAACATTACCCAATGCATTGGAGGGAGATATAGGTCCCACCCATCACTAAAAAACCATAAGTATGTGTTCTACAAGGTCATAAATCAATAATAATATCAATACCCATGAAAATAAATGGGTTTCATATATATATATATCATCATTCTTTAAACCATGGAAACAAAATGGGTTTCGAAAACATTTTTCCATAGCATTACTCATGGAAAAGTAAATAGATTCATAAAAATCACACCATCAAAATATAAACCATCTAGATAAATAATAAGGATTGTATCCTTGGATCATATATCCAGAAAATAATAAGTAACATCAAATAATATTTTTGTAGAAGGAAAATGTTTCTAAAATATCACTTCAAATAATTCTTTAGAAAAATATCTATTCCATTTTGAAAATATTTTATTGAGAAGTCACACAATTAAAAAGGAATAATTTTTATTTCAAAAGATCCTTTTACTCACTTATAAAAAGCTTCAAATCATTGACTCATTATGAAAGAAGTAAAATCTACTCATGCCATATAATTTAAAAAAAACATTCCTTTTGTATTTTTTTCAGAATAGTCACAAAGTACCTTGTTTGGAAAATTATAAAGAAAATCATCCAAAACATTTTGTAAAAATTCAATCATGGGTAAAAATTACTACAAACATTCATAGGAAAATAGTAAAACCATTTTCAAAAACATTTTTTAGAATATATGGATGTTGAAGAAAAATATTCCGTTATAGAGACTTAAACATAAACAATCACGAGTAATGATGAGATTGTGAAGATAAACCATTACCTCAATTATTGACTTTCATTACTCACATTAAATACTTATTTATAAAACAATGGATTTATTAAAAACTTATTCAATAACATTAATTCTATTATACCATGTATTATTTATTTATAACAACTTATGAATCAGTTATTTACAGTTTGTTGTTAAATTCACTATTCTGGGTGGTAACTGGTTAATTTTCATAACATGTTTCATTCAAAAATCTTGGTGCATATATATTGGTCTTAAAATAATAATTTTCATCCTTTCAATCATGTTATAAAAATAATATATTATAATTATATTCATATTTATAATCATTCATAGAAAGTAGATATAAAAAATTTGTAATGTCCTGGAAATACTATGTAATTTTTTTTAAAAATTATAGGACATTATTTCAAGACCAGGTGCTGAGGAGACAGATGATTATGAGGCCCGGGGTTCCCAAAATATTTTTTATACTTTTATATCATTCATACACGGTTTTGGAAACTTCCAAATGGGTGCACGGATTAAAAATATGAGGGCACCGTTGTGTCTAGAATGACGATTTTCCTTAGAAATGGACTAACCTCGACCGATGTGGGTTGAGGGTAAAAGTTAATTTTTTGGTGTTTAAAAAAATAATAAAATAAAATAATTGGAAGAACATTTATTTTATTCAAACTGTCTCACTACAACACAATGATGAGTTAGCTATTTCATTTAATAAATTAAACAGTGTAACAACACTATGACTCAACGTAAGAGAAACAATGAAACACATTTCCCCCATTTAAAGGATTAACAGTGATATAGGATTATGAGAGGATCTTGGAGTTTTCTCTGAATATAAGAAATAATTTCATTAGTGAACGGTGAGCGACGATGATTGAATGATCACCAAGATTAACGAACACCCCCTCTTATTCAAAGGATTTTGCCAACAATGATGGATCCTAGATCTAGGATCGACGAATGATAGCAGTGCAGCTCTGTTCTACACCAATGATTGATCAAATCCCAAGTAAGGGTTTATTTTTAAGTTATTTCCCTTTTTCCCCATTCCTTGATTTGAGAGATGAACATGGATCAACCCATGAATACGTTGACCCATTTATTGATCACATATGTGAGAGGGTTTTGATCGTGGGATTTTTGAGCCAGGGTCATCCATATTTTTATGTGATCCATGCTTAGAGTTTTAATATTTTCCCCATGATTTGAACTATAAAGTAGATAGACCGAGTCGAACATGAACAAGGCCCAGATCCATCTATTTTATCCATTCTTATGTCCTTCCTGTTCTTCATGGCACAACAATCCAGGCTTCCGGTTCAACGGATGGTGGCAACGACTATCTGTGGTCGTGGTGGGACTATGACAGCGTATCGGACTATGGTAGGATGACACAATAAATGGTGGCACTAGGTGGGAAGGTCCATTTTTAGGTGGGTTACCGCCAGGCGGGCCACGATGTCTGCAAAAAGGTCATGTCCAGGTAGTTCGTGGCTTTGGTGGAGGCCTGAGGCTTGAAGCTCGGTGGTGGAGGAGCCCGCGGTAACCACGGCTATCGGTGAACAAAGGCCGCCGATAGGCAACCAGTGACGGGCCGCAGTGGATGTGGCCGGTGGCCACCTCATGTGGCCGGGAACCCTGCTCCAGCAGGACCACGACGAAGGACCCACAACATTAGTCGTGGGTGGGACACGTTGTGGCTGACCGCGTTCGTCAGTCCAGGATATGGGGAACGTCACGTCCTAGGTAAAGAAATCAACTCACTTTAGTGGGATGGGCTAGGCAGGCGTACTGGCATCTGGCTGGGCCAGCACAACCGGTCGGGTCGGGCCTAGACGGTCCATGCCAATCCCAGCGGGCCAGGTTCACCCATCAGGTCTAGCAGACTCGAAGGGTCGAGCCAGCGAGCCTCGGGCTAGGTCAGGTTGGGTCGGTCCGACTGGGTTAAACCAGACCCTGACCCAACTGACCCCTTTTCACTTAGATAGTCCAAACATTCAAACCGTATGTCTGATTGATGAGTCGTTTGCATCGTTGGGGCCCTAGTAAAGAGGCGGTCCAATTGATATACTCTGCGTGGGGTTTCAAGGAACTCTACATTTAGAATTTTTCTTGAGGAATAGGTTCTCCCAGAAAAAGAATTCTAGTAGTGGGAATATTGTGGATGGTTGTGATTAGAAGACTATGAATTAATGGTTCTAGGTGACTCAGTGGGTCTAGGTGGCTCAGTGAGTCTATGTAACTCAGTGGGTCTAAGTGGCTCAGCAGTACTGGGTGTTCTGTATTTACATCTATTAGTCTTTCTTTTCATCCTTTAGATGTACACCTGTGTGAGCTGACAATACTTTTTTGTGTACATTATTTTATGGTCTTTCCTTTGTAGTCTTTCCTTTGTGGTATTTTCTTTGTGGTATTTCTTTTGTGGTGGTTCCTTTTTGGTCTTTCCTTGTGGTTTTGGGGTGTCCTACTGAGTACTATTTTACTAACCCCTGCATGGGCTTCACCCGAACATGTCATGTCTTGTACAAATGACCAATGTTTTTTCCGAGACCTAGGTGGTCTAGGACTAGTTGTTTCCTAGTGGGATCCAATAGATGAGGCATACTTATACTATTTCAAGATGCTTCCCTTCACATTCCATTCAGGTATGATTTTTTGTTAATGAGCTTCGACCGACTGTTTTATTCTGTTGTATACATCTATCATTTTTGTTGGGATTGTGTACTGGCCCCATTACTTTCAGTTTTGTACAGTTTCCCTGAGTGGTTGTCTTAGTGGCATGCAAGGTGTACTCTGTGTTTTCCTTTCAACATTAGTGAGTTTGGAGCTATGTGTGTGTGTATCGGTTTAAATGAAATTCCCCCCATTTGTGAGATATGCCTACTCAGTGCTAGTCGCCAGCCCCTGGCCTATTAGAGGCAAGATTGGGGTAGTCATAGCATGGGTCCCATTCGAATGGGTTGGGATAGAGTGGTATCAAAGGAGGTTCAGTTCCATATTGGGACTATAAGTTTTTGACCTTGGTTTGGGGCAACAATGTTAATTGTTTCAAGTTCGGTTTTCAGGAGAGTGACTCTAGTGTTGGTGCAACGGATGAAATATCCATACACCAAAACTCTAGACACCTGATTGTTGACTTGATATATGGAAACACTGGTCGCAGAGGAATAAATGGTACATGCATCATATAGGATATTGAGTGTGTTCTCTTTTCCTTATTAAGTTAGCTCACCAGGTATACTCTATTGATCATGGTTCATCTTGATTTGTTTCAGGATGCATCCATGTAGACAACCAGCTAGGATTCCATTACGTGCCCATGAGGATGGTCCACCGAGCGATGAGGCATCGGTATAGGGATCGTTGCCAAAGATAGAACCTTGGGAGGGTGTACCAATTATACCACCACCCGGAGAGAAGTAGGTACTTCAAGCACTGCCTGCTAATGATGCACACCGACTAAGCACATTGCATGAGTTCCAGAGGTAGAACCCTCAAATGTTTTAGGGTGACTCAGAACCATAGGTAGTTGAATATTGGATGGGGTCCATGACTCGTGTCTTCTTCCTAGTGAGGAAGCCTTCCGATCAGATGGCGGTCCTCACCACAATCCTTTTATATGGCACAGTGGGGAGATTGTGGAGCATAAAGATCCAGACACATGATGAGTTGATCCTCACCTGGACAGACTTCGAGCATCTCTTTAGGGAGGAGTTCATTCTAGCTATGATATGCTCAGTGCATATTCAAGATCTCCTCCATCAGTAGTATGGTAGCCAGACAGTGGAAGAGTACACCGCAGGATTCACTGATCTTTCTTGCCACTCCACCGACATAGTGCGGGACACATTCTTCAGGTACCATACCTTAAAATAAGGACTACACTCGGACATCAGGGTGTCCATGGTATCTCTTAGCATCTCTACTCTGGTTGGGGTGCTGAAGTGAGGTCTTCTCAGGGAAAACTTCCTGGAGGAGCAGGTGCCAGTAGCGGGGGATACTAGTAGACACTAGGTAGTGGAGTCTTCAGCAGTGTGTAGTGAGCATTAGAAATAGTTATCCAAGAAGGTAAAGGCTTCTATAGTATGACCCAAGACATACGGTTGGAAGTACAAGGCTCCCAGGGATGTTTGAGCCAGCATAAGAAAAGGTTGTTCTATTCATTGGTCGTTCGGGGCACATGGATCATGATTTCACGACTCATCATACAAACGGCCAACAGATGGTTTAGGGACTATTGAGGTAGATGATGAAGTTCACTCAGGGTGGTCTACAAGGTGGCGAAAGTGGAAGGGGAGTAGGCAGAGTGGAAGGCAGTGGGTGGATTTTTGAGGTACTACCACCACCAACCCCAGGTTGTCCATAATGAGCTCTGAGAGTCTGTGGGTTGAGGCGGGCCTAGATTCAGGTGATAGAGGCCTATGATCCCAATTCTATAGAGATTATTAGAGGTATGATCGATGTCGTATCCACCCTATCTACAGTTCTTATATACAAAAATTCAAGTCACCCATTCTTTTCCACAGACCTTGTTTGGATATTAGAGATTCTAGTGGATCCATTGGCTTGATCCTTACAATTAAAGACTCCTACGGGAGGGGATTCGATGATCCAACACCTGTGTAGGTAGTGTGAGATTACTCTTTTAGGAGAGACCTCTGACTGGGATCTCCGAGTAACAGCGTCGAGGCCTTATGACAACATTCTGGGTATGGATTGGTTATCCACAGTCTATGATTAAATTGACTATTTTAGGCATAGTGTGACGTGTGTCCATGAATATGGGACCAGTTTTTCCTTTACCAATTAATGGAAAATGCATGAAGCATGGGATGGACTCACACATAGGAGGGGAAAGCTGATTATACATCAGTGGGCTAGCCATACCCTCAATGTAGTAGATGATGGTAGTCCTCAGTTTCCTGTAGTGGTGTCAGAGAATGAGGATGTCTTTCTTGAGGATATCCCTAGGATACCTCCCCACAGATAAGTATAATTTAGTATTTACCTATACCCTATGAGGACAATATATCTACACCTACATATCAGATGTCTCTCGCAGAACATCGTGAGCTGAGGGTACAACTGGAGTACTTGCAGAGGAAGGGCTCTGTGCGACCTTAGTGTTTCACCTTGGGCGGCCCCGGTTTTGTTTTCCAAAAAGGAAGATGGGATCTTGAGGTTTTCATGAAATTTTGGCGCCTGCACCAGGTGACTGTGGAAACAAGTATCCACTGCCTAGGATCGATGATATTTTTGACTAGTTTAAGGGAATAAGGTAGTTCTTGAAGATTGACCTCAAATCCAGCTATCACCATGTTTTTGTACAGGATGAGGATGTACCAAAGATGGATTTTAAGTGCAGGTACAGATAGTAAGAGTACTTGGTGATTTTGTTTGGAATGATGAACTCCCCAGTAGTTTTCATGGGATTCATGAACCTGGATCTTCCATCCATAATTAGATCAGTTCGAAATAGACATCATTTATGACATCCTAGTGTACTCAACGTCTGTGGAGGATCATGTGATACACATGAGGATGGTCTTGGACACACTATGAGTGAAATATATTTATGGTATGATTTCAACGTTTCAGTTCTGGATTCGAGGCAATGCTTTCTTTGGAGCCACCCAAGAGCGTGACCGAGGTGTGTAGTTTCATGGGTTTGGCTGGATACTACATGAGGATAGTGCTTGACTTTTCCAATGTAAAAACACCCTTATCAGCTTTGACACGAAATATAATTCTTATTTTGTGGATGGAAAAGTGCTAGGAGAGCTTCTAATAGATGAGGTGGAGATGGAGGAGTGCCCCCATCCTGAGACTTATAGGGGAGGGCCTTGGGTATGTAGTGTTCTACGATTCATTAGGGACCAAACTAGGTTGTGTCCTGATGTAGGGGAGAGAAGTAATTGCATATGTTTCATGGTAGATGAAGCAATATGAACATAACTATTCAAACCATGATCTACAGATATAAGCAACAATATTCTCATTGAAGATGTGGCGACATAACTTGATGGATGAGCAGTTTACCATCTACTCTAAACAAAAAAGTATCATGTATATCTTCTCTCATAAGGAAATTAACTTGAGATAGAGGCGGTGGATAGAGTTCTTCCAGGATTATGACTTCAAGATAGTCTATACTATTGGTAAGGGGAACGTGGTGGTGGAGGTGCTCCGTAGGAGATTTGGGTTATGGTTGCTGAGTTAGGCATTAGAGCAGCTGGTCACGATGCATACATTCTTTGTGGATGGTGATGGGGCATCTTACCTTCAGTCGATGGTTTTCACTCCCCAAATATTATAGTGAGTTAGGGAGGCACATCTTGAGGATGTCAACTGTGAGATCTGACATGCTCAGTTATCCACAGGGCAAGCCCATGATGTATATTCTATAAGATAAGAGCATGTTGTTCTTTTCAGAGGACACACTGATGTACCATTGACATTGTGAGAGGAGGTTCTGAGGGAGTTACACACCTCCCCTATGGAGCTGCATCCGTGAGTGGAAAAGATGTACCAGGATCTCGGATGTCAATTCTGGTAGCCGGGGATAAAGAAGGAAGTGGAGGTGTTTGTTTCTCGGTGCCTCATTTGTTAGAAAGTGATGATATAGAATCAGGTCCCTACAGGCTTGGTTCATCCTCTTGAGGTGACAGAGTGGAAGTGGGATGGAATGTTAATGGAATTCATGATAGGTTTACCACACACATCCAGGGGACCCAATTCCATCGGGGTGATTATAGACCGACTCACCAAGTCAGCTGACTTTCTACCCATGAGTGAGCAGGGTTTGGTAGATAGCTTGGGGAAGCTTTATGTTCATGAGATAGTTTGGATTCACAGGGTGCCTTCATCGATTGTTCTAGACCACGATGCTCGCTTCACATCCCAGGTGTCGATTGGATTACAATAGGCATTCAAGACTATGTTATGATTGAGTACAATGTTTCATCCCTAGACGGATGGGCAAATAGAGAGGACTATCCATGTTTTAGAGGACATGATTCACGCTTGCATCCTAGACTTTGGCCATAGTTGGGAGGACCACCTACATATGGTAGATTTTTCATAAAATAATAGCTACCACTCGACCATTGGTATGACACCGTTCGAGGCACTATATGGGTGAACATGAAAGCCGCTACTATGCTGGACAGACCTAGGGGAGTCAATACTCATGGTTCTAGAGTTAGTAAGGACTACCACCGAGAAGTTACAGGTCATCCAGGAGCGGATGAGGACTATATAGAGCACGAAGAAATCGTATTCTAATAGAAGATGGAGTCCCTTGGAGTTATAGGGGTGAGACCATATGTTCCTTCGTGTCTCACCTCGATGGGCATTGCAGATATTTTACTGGGGTGGAATGTTGTCTCCGTGATTCATCGACCATTTCCAGATTCTGAACATAGTTGTTGAGGTGGTGTACCACTTATCTCTTCCCCAATAGATGTATTTGGTGAATGACATCTTTCATGTGTCATAGATTAGGAGGTACATGCAGGATCCATCGCATTTCATCGACTAGGGTGAGCAAGAAATTGATTATGGGGCGATGTTTTCAGATTACCTAGTGGAGATTAATGACCAATAGGATTTTGTCCTTCTTGGGTGGTCAATTCCTATGGTATGTGTTTAGTGGCCACACAAGAATCTCAATAAGAGCACTTAGTAGCAGGAGGATCAGATTTATTCTTAGTACCCCAATTTTCTTGTTTATCTCTTGTTTTGGCTTATGAGGACGTAAAACCCTAATGTGGGGAGAATGTAATGTCCCGAAAATTCCATTTACTTTTTTAAAAAATTAGAAGAGATTCTTTTGAGACAAGACACTAAGATGAAATTTGATTCCTAGTCCCGGGGTCCCCAAAATATTTGTATGAAATTTTTTTTAGTGCACATACATGGTTTTGGAAACCTCCAAATGGGTTCCTGGATTTAAAATACTAGGGAACCGTTGCGTTTGTAAAGATGACTTTTACATAGAAAGGCCCTAACCTCGACTGGCGCGGGTCAAAGGTAAAAGTTAATTATTGGGAATTTAAAAAAACATAATAGAATAAAATAAACATAAGAAAGTTTATTTTTTCAAAATGGTTCTCTACAACACAGAAATGAGTCATCTATTTCATTTTATAAATGAAAAAACAGAAGGACACTGTGACTCAGCGTAATAGAAACACTGAAATTTGTTTCCCCCATTTAATGTATTAACAGTGATACAGGATTAGGTGAGGATCCTGGAGTTTGTTTTGAAGCATAGAAGGAAATTGATTGGTGAATGATGATCAGTGACGAACATCATATCACCAATAATAACAAATTCCCCCTCTTATTCAAAGGATTTCTCTGACAATGATGGATCACAAATCTAGGATCGATGAAAGATGGTTGCGCAGCTCCGTTCTTCACAAAACAAATTGATCCAATCCCAGGCAAGGGTTTTTTTCTAAGTGATTTCTTCCATTGAATATTTCTTGATTTGAGTTATTAAAGCGGATCAACCCACAAATAGGTTGACCCATAGATCGATTGCCTAAGCATGAGGATTTTGATCACGAGATTGTTGAATCGGGGTCATCCAAGTTTTGATGTGATTTATGCTTAGAGTCCTAATCTCTTACTCCTAATTTAAATTCAAACATGGATGGACTGGGGATGAATTGAAAAGGTCCCAGATCCATCTATTTTGGGAATTATTTTGTTCCTCCCATTCTCCATGGTGCAATGATCCAGGCCACCAGCTTGACTGCTGGAAGAGACGACAATCCACAGTCCAGGTGGGACCACGGTGGTGTATTAGCCTACGGTAGGAGGCCGTTGGAGATGGTGGTTCCTGGTGGGATGGGCCATGGATAGGTAGGCCACGATTTTAGTGGAAGGTTGTGGTGGCAGTGGAGGCCACCTGCTCGAATGTTGGCGGTGGAGGAGTCCGCAGCAACTGCCGCAGGCAGGTGGTTAGCGGCGGGTTGCGTCACATGGATGGGAACGAAAATCTAGTAGAACAATAGTGGAGGACCCACGAAATCATCCGTGGGTGGGAACGCAGTGTCTGGCTGCATTCTTCATGTGGGGACATGGCACCCACATCATCCCTGGTAAAAAAAAGTGGCCCGCTTCAGCAGCCCGGGCTGGGCAGGCGGGCTGGCACTAGGCCTGGTCAGCCCAACCGGCTGGCCCAGGCCTAGTGGGCAGGGTCGACCAAGAAGGCTGGTTCGGACCTGATGGGTTGGGAGAGTGGGCCTCGGTCCGGGTCGGTCGGACCGGGTCGGACTGGACCCAGACCCCACCATCCCCTTTTCACTTATTTTCCATTAACGCTCAAACCGTATGTCTGATTGACGAGATATTTGTGGCATTGGGACCATCGCGACAATATGGTCCTATTGAGATAATATAAGTGGGTTGTTATAGTAGTGTATATAATCCTTTTGGACTGAATTTAAGGTTCTTCCTAAATAAGTGCGGTATGAGTTGGAATCATGTGGCTGGTTGTGCTGAGAAGACTATGAATTGGCAGGTCTAGGTGACTTAGTGGGTCTAGGTGACTCAGTGGGTATAGGCGACAAAGTGTGTCTAGGTGGTTCATCAGTTCTAAGTGACACAATTAGTCTAAGTGTCACATTAGTACTGGGTTTTCTGGGTTTACATATGGTAGTATTTCTTTTCATACTTTATATGTATACCTGTGTGAGCTGTCAATACATCCTGTGTACATTCCTTTGTGGTATTTCCTTTCGGTATTTACTTTGTGGTATTTCCTTTGAGGTATTTCCTTGGTGGTCTTTCCTTGTCGTTTTTGGGTCATCCTACTGAGTACTATTTTATGAACCCCTTCACAGGCCTTGCGAGCACGTGTCATGTCATGTACGAATGACTGACATTTTGACAGAAACCTAGGTGGTCATGGACTATGTGGTTTCCACTGATATCTGATAGTCGAGGCATACTTCTGTGGATTCAGGAAGCTACCCTTCACCTTCCATTTATGTAGGGTTTTTTGACGATGAGCTTCCAGCGACGGTTGTACTCATTTTTTTACAACTTCCCTTTTTGTTGGGCTTGTATACTGGCCCCTTTACTTTCGGTTTTGTACTATTACTCATAGTGGTTGTCTTAGTGGAATTCTTGGTTTACTCTGTGTTTTCTTTTCAGCATTAGTGATCTTGGAGTTGTGTTCGTGCGTACAGGTTTAAAGCCAATGCCTCCCAATTGTGTGATATGCCTCCTTGGAACTAGTCTTCATCCCCTGTCCTATTGGAGGTGGGCTTCGGGTAGTCACAACATGGGCCCCCTGGGAGGGGTCATGAAAAAATGAATTACACCATTTTTTGAGATGGTAGGCCATACGTACGCATGAATGCAGATTCCATTTTTCAAATAAGGAATGGAATAAAAATAACTCATCTTTATAGAGTAATTATTATATTATATATATCATATATATTCATTAAAACCATAATAATACACATCCATAAAATAATGGTGTTGAAAAAATAATTTTATCACAACACGGAGACAACAAGAAGTATGTACGCACAAGCGATACTTTCACTTCTCTTTTGAGGGGAAAGAGGGGGTATAATGGTGTTTTTATAATCATAATAAAACTTTACCATATTTAGTATACAAAATTTATTATTTTTTTATTAATATAATAGGATTATATAAGGTAAGTAAGAGTAGAAAAATAAAGTGATCGGTTAGTGAGATTACCCCTTCTTTGAAACGTATGCTTTGGATCACTTCTAAAGGTCTCAAGGGTTAGTCGTTTGAGAAGACCATAACCTCTAGATTGTGTCTAGGGATGTTGATAATTGATATTGGTGGATAATGGTCAAGATATAAGGCTCACATTTGTGTAAATAAGCAAGGGATGATGTTCCATTTTATAATTGAGGTGAGGGGATCTTTTTTTCAATTTCTCAAAAGATTAAATTATAATATGTTCCCTTTCTATAAATAGGCCTAATGGCCAATTGAACAATAAGACTAATGGACAATTGAACAAAATGCCTAATGGTAAATTGGACTCTAGGCCTAACAGTCAATTTTCATCTAGGCCTAATGGAAAATTGTCCTTTATGCCATTAGGCATTATGGAAAATTGGCCTCTAGGCCTAACGTCCAATAGGCCTAACGGTTAATTGGATAATAAAAATTTAGTCCTACTGGAAAATTGTCCTATATGATTAATGTACAACTAGACAATAGTCCTAATGGAAAATTGGATTGTAGGAGTAATGTAAAATTAACCAATAGGACTAATGGACAATTGGCCAATATGTTTAATGGACAATTGGCCTATATTAATATAGGCCATTTGAAAGGTTTATTTTCAGGCTTATAATAAAGGCATTAATAACTATAAAACAAAAAATTCATCATGAAAATCCAACCATGTAACAATATAAATCAATATATTATTTCAATTTAGATTTAATTACCTGGCACTTCTCATGCTCAGGCATTGTAGTGCGTCCCAATGTGTGCTGATACGTAACAAAATGGTAGACCAATATAAAAAATAAGAAAAGATACTTCACCTTTTCCAATTGTAAGTGGCTTCAGTGTAAATATTGTTCATCTATTTAGATTTAAGCTGACCTTTCCTAGTGAAAAACTAAAATATTTCAATTCATTAAGAACATCACTTCCTAATATATGTTGAGGTGGTTGTTTAGTGTCAAAAATATTATCTAACCTTTGATGATTCATCCTGTATTGATGATCCATTGTCAAGAACCATTGATACCCCGTGAAATTGAAACTATGACAATATTTAAGCCTTCTTGATCTTTTATTATTCATACAAATAGGAAATGATATTTTTCCCTTTATGCTCCAACAAAACATCATTGCATAATTAGGGAAATCATTTATCGTCTATAGAAGGGCAGCACACATCTAAAATGTTTTTTTAAGAAGCATTGAATGTGTGAACACCCATATCCCAAAGCTGCTTCAACTCTATTATTAAATGTTGTAAGTAGATGTCTATATCATTGTCAAGATAAGAAAGTCCAAATACTAGTATAATCAAGAAATTGAAAGGAAATTTCATATACATCATCAGAGGATGATTATAAACATCAATAAAAATAGGCCACATGCTGTGAGCAGTAAGCATCTGACCAAACAGATTAAACCCATCTTAAGATAGACCCAACCTGACATTATGCACCTCAGTTGCAAAATCAGGATGTTCTACATCAAATTCCCTCCATGCTAATCCATCTATAGGATAAACCAACTCATCATTTCCTTTAATTTTATCAGCATCATGCCGTCACATATTGGCTGAGATTTCTACAGACATAAAGAGATTTTGAATCATGAGAATCAATGGAAAGTGCCACATGGATTTCTGTGGCACATGAGACGGTGTTCCATTTGAATTTTCCATCTATTGAGATGTACCACATTATTTACAGTCATTTAGGTTAGTTTTTTCTTCCCAAAATAAACTACAATATTTCAAACAAGAATGAACATTATTAGTAGAAAATTCAAGATGCTAAATTAACATCTCTGAATTATAAAGATTTGAGGGAATATCTACACCATCAGGAACAAAGTACTTCAAAAATGTAAGAATATAATCAATGAAGGTATTAGAAATTTCATTCATGGTTGTTCCATGATATAACTATATTAAAAATTCTAACATGGTAATTTTAGTACATTCCTGATATACTAGAGTTCTGGCATCATCTATTAAAATTTTCAATCTCTCAACATCATTATATTCAGTCTTTTCCTCATGTGTATTGATTTCATTTCCTTCATTCACTCGTATATTATCTCTCTCGTGATGATGCACAAATGGAAACTGATCCAATATCAAATTTTCTATACCACTTCTTTCTTTTTGTCCATGAATTATAGAAGATTGTCCCATCACTCTATGGTGATACCAAACATAATAGTTTGTTTGAAATCCATCTTTCTATATATTTTAACTAACTTCTTTCTAGCTTAACCATGGTATTCCAACAAAATTATAGAATGGTCACTGTATACAACCTCTATCTGAAGCATTGTTAAATGAAAAATCTAAACAAAATTCCAAATTCTTTTGAAACTCGGTAGAAATCTGATCGATATGATATATCTAGCCTCTATCCATTCAATTTCAAGGAAAAATTCTATGTTCCAATAAAAAATTTAAACCATAATTAAAAAATTTATTACAACCAATTTTAATATGAAAGTCATCAAAGCAAACTAGTAGATATAAAAAACAAAGAATAAGAGAAATAACATATCCTATAAATGATGACAACAAATAAGGAACCAAGGTGGGTATCCCTGACATTTAATAATTTACTATCAGGGTCACTATCTAAAAATATGACCATAATGATCAAAAGGTGAAAAAAATTAGAATAAAATGAAAAAATAAATATTTTTATTAGGTTTAATGAAATGAAATAAAAACATATCAAAAGTGTGTTAATTTTTTTCCAGTATTTTCATTAAATTGTATCAATCACTTGGAAAATGTTTTCCCCTAACGAATACCTCTTTTTGAAACCACATTTTTTTAAAATTCCATTTTAAAATCCCATCACAGACATCCCTTTCTAAAATACTTATTTCCAACTCAAAAAAGTATTCTAACATCCAAAAACTATTACGGAAGTTCTTTGAAAACTATCCATTCCCTAAAAAAGGGCACATTGGTCTAAAATTTTGTTTTTAAAACCAATACACACTCATTTTTTCATTAAAAACATACTTTTATATGAAATTTATTCAAAAAATATTTTGGAAAAAAATTACACTTTTAAGAATACACCATTTTAAACAAATTTACAAAATATTATAAAATAACCATAGGATTACACTATCTATTTTTTGTATTGTAAAACATTTTTAAATCCAAATTAAAAACATAGATATGTAAACCACACACAAATAATAAGGAATCACATACTTAGGAACCACTATATCAACCCACACAAAAAGGGTAAACAACTAGAACATAGGTTCCAGGCAGTAATATATGAACATGAGGATACAATTGATATAAAAGATAAATCCCCTAAAGTTATCATAAAATGGATAATAGTGTCATGGATCTATCAACGAGACTCTAAAAAGTGGGTTCTATAATGTCTTAGAATATACCTAGGTTCCTGAATCACATTGCATGCCTATATAATTTGGAAGCTCACCCAGTATCTGGGAGAAATTTCCACTCTATGTGATCCCTTGGTCCTAGTCAATGTTCCTTGAACGCATAATACTAGGTCATGGAATCAACCACCTAACACACATACCCCATTCCCCCATGTCTACCACTAAAATTAAAAGTAGTTGGGAACAATCAAAAATGTACAAAGATCAGCTATAAACAATTTTAAATGACACATGCCTCACCTACCATATCCTCATGAATAAGAATCCCCATTTATTTCAAAACACATGTAGCATATATAAATTTATCATTAATAAAAATCCCCTCATGATATCACAAGAAATTATGGGAATACAAGATTGAAAAGGGGAACAAGAGGGTCTCACAAATTTTATAAAAACTCATTCTTCATAAAATACCAAACCGTCCTTCTGTTTAATGAAACATGCTTGGAATACATAGTAAACTCACCCTTTAAAAATAAATCTCAATTTAATTTTGAAATTAATTTTATTAAAACACTTCTTGAAACTTAATTGGAACCCACACATACCTTTACAACACATTGGAAAACATCCACATCCACTAATGAATTTAAAAATAAAATCCACATGGGATAACTCACCCTTTTGAAATCAAATAACCCATCTTTTATTTTTTTAAAAGTTTTCATCATAATTTTTTTGATTTAGATATCAAAAAAGATTGAAAAAAGGTTTCTAATGTAGAGAATATGGGTTAACACAATAATTATTAAAATCAAACAACCGATGTTAAATTTAATAAACACTTTCAAAACACCCAAGCACTATGTTTGAAATCCATTCAAAACAAGAACACTTTTAAAAACCTCAAGCTGGTTATCTCCACTAAATCATTAATCCAAAAATATTCATTATAATCTATTTAAGAGTTTTCAAAAACACTTGGCATGGAATATTATCCCATTAAAAGGATTAAAACAACCATAAAATTAACTTGGACATTCATGGGTCACACATATAAGATTTATTTAAAATAAAACCCATTTTCCAATTAAGTGTTTAAGAAGGGGAGACATAAAATGTTAAAGAAATAACATGACTCTAACCTAAGGGTCGCATAATTCATATGAGGGTGTTTATATATAAATACATCAAATACCATCCCACTTCAATTCCAATATAATATATGGCCCAAATGATTACATGATACAATCGAAAACAAAAATACACCCCTAAGGGAACATGTATTCACCCTAGGATCCTTCCATTCCAAAAACAACTAGAAGAATGTTCTATAGTGCACACCACATATGGTAATACATAAAAAATGATACATATAAAATTTCAAAAAAAACCATCACTAAGACTGAGCAACCAATGAGGTACCCAATAAATAACATGGATAGAATTCCACAAGCCAAAACTACACTAAACTCAATGATTACAATCCCCAAAAAATGGTATGTTTTCAAAAAGAGAACTAAAGGCATAAACGAAAATGTAAAATAATTCCTTTTAATGTAAAACACTTGAAAAATATTAAAAAACTATAGTGAAGAAATAATAAGAGGAAAGAAAATATTACCTCTCAAAGATCACAACAAAACAAATACCACAAATAATGGAAGAAAACTTGGATGGTTGCAATGT
Source organism: Viscum album (assembly GCA_963277665.1). NCBI lineage: Eukaryota > Viridiplantae > Streptophyta > Magnoliopsida > Santalales > Viscaceae > Viscum > Viscum album. Next base: position 1,795,726,390 of record OY728158.1, read on the forward strand.
CACCTTGGCTATGCCAAAATTTCTTGAGGAGGGTAGTGGGGTGGCCTAAATCACATAAAGAGGAGAAGGGGGATTCCAAACCTGCTTGAGGAGGGGTGTGAGGATGACGAAATTACCTAAGGGGAGGGGGGATGTGTGGAGACATGAGATAGACTAGGGTTATAATGAGGAGGAGTGGAGGAGGATCCCATGTGGGCCTCCCTATCTAAATATATATACCAATGGTTTTTAGAAAAATATTTTTATATACCACCAAATAGTAACAGTTATTAAAAACCACTGGTATAGGCTTTCTATGAAACTCTATACCCACAGATTTTCTAAACCATGGGTATATCTCTGTTTGTATATGGTCACTTTCTAGTAGTGAGAGATAAAATGAACACATCATGAACATGAAAGAGATTTTTTAGAAGCACCAAATGATAAGAATCAATCCAAATATGATCAATTATTTCAAAGGGACTAACATACTCGGGGTTTAGTTTTCTATTCTTTCTTCCATAGAAAAATTCATCGAAATACCATATAACAAACAACAAATTCTAGATCATGTCAATGGTTACTAGTGTAGATTTTAATTCAAATTTTTATTTTTATTATGTGTTTTTAATGACTATATCCTTCTCTTCTATCTCATCATCCTATGTAGGTCCCAACAACTTTATTTCTGTAACTTCTTTCCTGTACGTTGGAGTTCTACACTTATTTCCATAAAATAATTCTTACCGATCCTTATGAATGCTAGATTCAAAGATATTGTTGCATGAAATCTCAAATAGAGGGAGTTGTTGATCCTAATAAAATTTTAAATCCATATAATAATATTTTAGTATTTCATCTCGACATTAAATTAATCTCTATAATAGACCATCTACCTGATGATGATATGTAGTGTGGAAACTCCACTATGTATCAACATATTATAGTGGACATCACAAAAAATTAGAGGTAAACATAAAATCTCTATTAGATACAATTTAATATGGTAATCCATGAAACATTAACATTTCCTTAATATATATTCTATAAATAATATTTAGAGAGAAATCATCTTTTAAGGAAGTGTGCTGACTACATAAGTTGATTAACTATAACCCATAATTGCCTCAAAATAAAAAATAAGATAAACTATAAAGGGTACCAATACTTTTAAACCTAATACCATAATGTGTAAAGTCATTCATATATTATTATATAAAAAACCAAAGGGTTATATTTCTATAATTCCCTCTCAAAATAGTATTAATCATGACAAAATCCCATCACGTAAAAACCACAAAAGAGGTGTCCACACATAAACCCATGATGGTATCCCCAACTCTTATGTCAATATTAAATGGAGACATATAAACCTACTAAATATATTTCACACATTATTCTTTATAAAACCTCATATATTATACATAAAAAGTATTATTGAGATCTTAGGTTCATCATTTTACCGTGAAAATATCAAATGTGTTTTCATTATTCCAAAATCGATGAAAAAGAAGATAATCATATGAAATTTCTCAAAAGGACAAGAAATAAGATTTTTATAGGGTTAATTCATAAAAAAAATCAATCATGGAACTTAAAAATTAATAGGGGAGGTGTAACACCCCAATCTTCCATGGTACTCTTCTCTTTGAATAGTACAATAGCATGTGTTGTACTCGACTTCGAGTTATAGCACACCACAACCAATCAAACTTGCCGTTAGGAATAGTAATACCCACTTTTTCAAATTTTATACATTTTAACATTCAAAATGCACTTCATTTTTGGATTCTGAATATTGAAATTAACTTTGGGTGAATTTTTGGTATTTTTCTGAAAACATTTAATTTTTGATGAATAGTGAAAGTCACTAAATTTTAATTAATTTTTTTTTAATCGAACGAATTAATAGTGATAAATTATGAATTGTAGTGTTTTTAAATAATATTTATAATATATTTTTACCATTTAATACAATATTGGCCATTGGACTTAATTTCACATTTAAAACAGACATAAAGAAGTTTCAATCTTTTCATAGTTATTTTTCTTAAAAACACTCTTTTTGTTTTGACAACGGGAATTATTTATAAATTAATTTCTTCCACTTCTGTGTTTTTGAATTTAGAAAAATCGATTCCATATTTAGAATCAGTTGGTATAATTTTTTTAAATAGGTAACTTTTATTTTTAGACATTTTGAATAATTATTTTGGTAAATATTTTATTTACTATGGTTAAAGGGTAAATCTGGTAAATAAGGGTACAAAATAATATTATTATAATAATAAATTACCCTAAAACTTGTCCTAACCTTATTGGTTGATACATTTCCAACTGTGGTCATCATTGGTTTGATTTTGGGACCCCATGGATCCACTTGTATGTGATAATGACAATTTATATTAATTATGTTAAATTAAATAAAAAAATGACATAAGAATATATATTTTAGCAACAAAATTTTTACATAGGGTTATATATGTTATATTTTTTACTACAAAAATTCATTAGAAATATAAAACTATTTCCTACATTATCTTATTTTATTTATAATTTTTAGACATTGAATAATTAAATTTATTTATGACACAATAATGATACAATATTTTCCTTATTAATGAATGAATCAAATAATTAGTATTATAAATGATAGAATAAATATAATTTGAAAGTTTTGATGACATAAAATAATTTTACTGGTTACTAGAACATGGTAGGATTTTCTTAAATGATTTTTATTCGAATTAATAAAGTTTTTATGACTTTAAAAAACATCAATTATTGAATAGTGTCAAAATTGACCTAAATGAGTTTTTAAAACAAATATTATATTAATAATTGGTATTCTTTTCCTAAAATTATATGGTTCAGCCAAAGGACTTATATAATGGTCATTTCATTACTAATGGACCACTTGGGGGTTTCTTGGATATATATAGTATGTTTATTAAGTATATAATATAAAAATACGAAGTGACATGGTAAATGTCAAACTAATTAGCTAAGAGTTAAAACTAAAATATATGGTTAATATAGTGACCTAAACTTGTCTAAAATATACTGGTTAAAATTATTTTGACTCATCCCCACCCTAGACTTTGAATAATACACTTTGGAGTTATTAGAAACTGAATATGAATTTATTATAAATTAATACGTTAAGTTTTTCCAAAAGAGCCCCGCCTCCCCCTTATAAAAGGACACCACTTCTAACCAATTCTTCATACCTTAAAAGAATATTTTTTCTGAAAAAATCTTCCCAAATACCCTCTAAACTATCCTCCCTTAATCCTAGAGTCCTTCCATTAGTCATAAATCCATTCTATGGATCCATTTTGATCAAATCAAAAGGAATAACCCGAAGAAAAGATAATGGTTTCACCACCCTTTTTTCAAGTTCCTTTCTTCTTCAACTTCTTCTTTCTTTGTTGCTTCCATTCTAAAATAATAACTATAGTATATTCTATATACTGTGATGTTATTATAAATATGTTACAACCATTTTTAGTATTCTATTCATCCTTTGAATGACATGTCACCATACGTGCGTGCGTACGGCCTACCGCCTCCACGTCGTGGTGTAATTGTTATTCAATACATTATTATTTTGATGTGTATAATAATGATGTGTAATTCATGTAAATAACAAAATATAACATGATAATTATTCTGTATATATGATATACCATCGAATTATATATTATTTTAATATAAAAATAATGATATTTTCGCTTGTGCGTACGTACAGACTACCGTCTCCACGAAAGCGATGAGAATCATTCCCCATCATATCTATTCATGTATAATTTTAATTTGATGATTAAAAATAATGTTTATGGACTTGATATTATTCAATATATGAATAATGTACAACCTATCCATAATAAACATGGCTTATTTAACAAAACATATAAAAGAAAACGAGTAAGTTAACACCCGAAACGACGACAATACTAAAGTATTATTAACAATGCAATGTTAAAATATCATATATGATATCATATTAATGTATACTATTCTTGTATAATTTAATAACAATTATTTAACCATTATACAAGAGTTTAACTTACCCTCAACCATGGAAAAGTGCAAGGTAAGGGTTTATTTCAAAATCTCTTCATTATCAGAGATTGTTTATACATAATTATCTAATGGGACCTCTTTATCATCCACATCCATGTTTCTTAAAAATGCATTTAAAAACATTTTTACTATTTTACAGAATATGGGTTAAATTGATTTATACACATATTTGACTTTTTTATAAGATGTTTATAAAGGAATCTTTCCATCGTTTTCCAAAAAAGGTCCTTTTTAAACTTTTCGACAAATTTAAGGTAAGAATGACTTTTTTAACTTATACGACAGGTGCGGCTATTTTCTTCAATAATAAACTCCTCGAAACTTCCCTTAAAAGATAATAAGAATATTTTCAAAGTAAATTTTTTATTTTATAATTATGTGACTCTTAAATGATTTAAAAATAGAAAGAGATATTTCTCTAAAAAGAGTTTTGATTTCATCTATGTCAACATCCTTTGATGGATTTTAAGTTTATTTGGAGTTGATTTGTTATGATAAAAAACATACATATTGTATTGAAGGTTTTGTGATATTTTTGACTGTAGATGTTCTATTTTTATATCATTCATTAATTATTGTTAATGTATTGACATTTCGTATGCTAGTTTTAATACGAATGTTTATGATATGTTTAAACCTTTTCATATGAGGAATGTATTGGACTTAGTAAGTGACGGGTGGAGCCCTCTATAGCTCCTAGATGCATCAATAGGTATCATGAGACTACTAGACGTGGGATTGGCCGAGGCCCTTCCCAATTTGATATTTGGTTTTGGCCGAGGACTTAATAATTTTTAGACATATTGGCCGAGGCCTTGAAAAAATGTTTCAGAATGTCCGGAATTATAAATTCCATCCTTATAGAAATAATATTGATGGTTGATGTGGTCATTCGACAAGTAGAATACCCATGATTATGTTTTTTATGGCATTATTTACTCATCTCATATTCTTTCCATAAAAATATTCTTTTTTATTATTGGTAAAGGCATGTGGTTTCGATTATTTACCATGCTTAATATTTATATCATTTTCATCTGTATTACTTACCCTTACTGAGCGTTTGAGCTCACACCTTTCTTATGTTTCATTTTCCCAGTATATGAAGAAGTTATTTATGATTGCCCTTCATGCATAATCTAGTAGGCTTGGATGTTTCTAATAAAATATATTTGTGTTGTATTTCTCTTTAAGCTGTAATGTTCAACTTATGTATGAATCTTGTTTCCAATAATACTAAACTGATCATCCTTTCGAGACATGATTTCCTTGTAATCATACTAATGTTATGTAATAATTCACCGACTCTAGGTTACTAGCGTCCAAGCGTTACAGTTTGTATCAGATGAAGTTTAGTACAAACTGTGGAAACTAGATTTAGATAAACTCTGATTAGAGAACATAGACTTAAGATGGACTTGGAGAATTACTATAGAAGAACTTCCTAGAATTTTGGAATTGTAGAAATTTTGTGAGTTTTCCGAGCAATACATCCCTGTCTGGATACGGGTAGGTTGAGGTGGCTCTGACAGAGATGTACCTAGGTGTAAAACTTAAAAACACCGCTTTGAGCTAGACTCAAATGGGAACCGGTGAACGACAACGGGCATTCCTGCACTCTTGGATACGACACTCCCGGGGGATATGCATAGGATAATTATCATTTTCTTTACACACAATTATGAATGGTTTCTGAGTATATACTTCTCAACAAAAACACTTTTTTTATGATTAATTTATGTTAAGTGTTTTGCAAGTTTGGATATATGTGTTGCGATTCATAAACTAATCTAGTGTATTCCATTGTTTAGAAATGGCACCTGTTGAAAGAAATGGAAACTGTATCAATGCACACACTCCATGTAGGGATTTCCCTCCTGCTCAAGATAATTACAGTGGAGCTGGTGATGCAACTGGTGCTGATTAGCTAATCAACGTACTGGGATAACTCACTCAGGTTATGAATAATAACCTTACGCATATTGAGCACCTAGATCCACAGCATGGAGGATCAATGTTAGATCGCTTCATGAGGAAACAACCACCAACATTCAATGGGAGTACAAATCCCTTAGTAGCTGAGAAATGGATAAATTCCTTAGAGAAAACATTCCTTGCCTTAGGGAGTAGTGAAAGGGAAAACGTTATCGTGGTGGTTTACCTCCTCACTGGAGATGTTGATCAATGGTGGTCATTGATTCAAAACAAAAAGGAAGATGAAGAAGTATCAAATATAGAATAGAGGGAGTTCAAAGGGTTTTTCTTAGAAAAATAATTTCCTTGTGACCATTGAGCAGATATGGAAAGGAAATTTCTGAGTCTGAGGCAAAAGGAGGATGAGAATGTCGCAAAGTATGTGGCTAACATTACAAGGATAGCGAGGCATGTTGCAGATTATATACGTAACCCAAGAAGTAAGATTGATCGTCTCTTTGATTGGTTAAAACAATTTCTCTGTCTAGCATTAGTATCACAATCGTTCTCATTATACGAAGATATTGTCTCGTGTGCTATCAAGATTGAAAAGGAATTTCTAAGTCTTATGACATTAAATCAAAGAATGAGAAGAAGAGATCTGCTGAACACTCTGGGAAAGGAAATAAGGAAACCGGGAAGAAGGGAAGAATTGAATCTCCACCCTGTTATAATTGCGGAAGAAAGCACCATGGTTCTTGTCTCAATGGAAAAAGAGTATGCTACAAATGTGGACAAAAGGTCATCAAGCAGGTGATTGTAAAGGAAAGAAAGATTCTACCAATGTTCAATGCTACAATTGTAGAGATATGGTACATTATTCAAATTAATGTCCCAAGTGTCAGGTAAACTTACCTCAGAAAATGCCAAGCTTATGCAATCACTACTGCTGAGGTTGAAGCCCCAAAAGACGTAGTGGCAGGTAATTTAATGGTTTCCTCAAGTTTGGAAAATTCTTTATTTGATTCCGGATCATTGAATTGTTTCATTTATTCCCAGTTTTCTAAGAATATTAGATATTTTCAATTTGATTTAACAAGGGAGTTTTCAGTTAAAACTCTTAAGGGAAGTATCATTGATACAAGGTTCGGTGGATCCGTTCCCATTAGAGCATATAAATTTTCGTTATCTGCTGATCTCATCATCATTCCCATCACTGAATTTGATATAATCCTTAGTATATATTATCTTTCGGGCCATGATGCGAAAATTTACTGTAAGAAGAAGGAGGTTACGATTTTTGATGATGATGATAATGAACACCTTATCTTTAGGAAGAATCTTCACCACCTGATTCTTATCTAGATCCACCCCCAGTAGCTCAACTAAATTAAATTATCAGGTAGGAAGAGAAGGAAATAACTTTGGGTGAGGAAAGGAATGATCAAATAAAGGATGTACCTATTGTGAGAGAATATGTTGATGTGTTTTCGGAAGATTTACCTGGACATCCTCCAAAACAAGAAATTGAGTTCTCCATTGATTTACTTCCTAGTTCAAGGCCTATATCGAAGACCCCTTATAGAATGTCCACTGTGGAATTAGTTGAACCAATGAAAAAACTGGAGGAATTTAGTAAAAAGGTATTTATTCACCCTCGTGTTTCTCCATGGGGATCCACTATCCTTTTTGTTATGAAGAAATATGGATCTATGAGGTTATGTATCGACTATGGGGAAATCAATGCTGTAAAATAAAGAACAAGTATCATCAACCTCGGATTGATGATTTATTTGACCAACTGGATGGATCTCAATACATTTCAAATATTGACCTTCGATCTAGATACCATCAGTTGTGTGTCAAGAAAGAAGACATTCCGAAGACAACATTTCGAACAAGGTATGTGCATTATGAGTTTACAGTAATGCCTTTTGGATTGACCAATGCACCCTCTATTTTCATGGATCTAATGAACAGAGTTTTCAAGGAATATCTCGATGATTTTGTAGTGGTATTTATTGATGATATCTTGGTATATTCAAAAATCTACTAAGACCATGAAAATAACTTGCGCATTATCTTGAAGACTCTTAGAAGACATGAATTATATGGGAAGTTTAGCAAGTGTGAATTCGGGCTTCAAGAGATCTGTTTTCTTGGCCATATTGTCTCTAAGGATGGAACCTCTATTGATCCTTCTAAGACCAAGGCAATCCATGAACAGCCAGCACCGACAAGTATAACTGAGGTACACAGTTTTATTGGTTTAGGAGGTTATTATCGACGTTTCGTCCAGAATTTCACCCGATAGGATAATCCATTAACAAATCTCACACGTAAAGGGGTTATATTTGTTTGGAAAAAAGAGTGTGAAGAATGTTTTGAGGAACTGAAGGAATTATTAGTCAATGCTCTTATATTGTCTCTACCATCGGGGAAGGATGGTTTTGTTATTTATAGTGATGCATCTAAGAAAGGACTTGGTTGTGTCCTTATGCAGAATGATAGAGTTATTCCCTATGCATCACAACAGCTGAAAATTCATGAGAAAAACTATCCTACTCATGATCTTGAGTTAGATGCTGTAATATTTTCTTTAAAGATATTGAGACATTATCTCTATGGTGAAAAATGTGAGATTCATACTGATCAAAAGGGTTTGAAGTATATTTTCTCACAGAAAGAACTCAACATGAGGCAATAGAGATGGCTTGAACTACTCAAGGATTATGATTTCACGATACACTTCCACTCGGGGAAGGAAAATAAGGTGGTAGACGCTTTGAGTAGATTGTATCACGGAGTTTTGAAAAAGATGAGAGTTGAAAAGGATCCTATATACATGGATCTAGTAAAGATGGATATGGTAATCATCATGGAAGGTGAAACATCAATGCTTTTTCAAATGGTTGCCAAACCATATTTACTAGAGTAGATAAAGAGTTCTTAGACTGATGATGAAGAATTTCAAAAGAAGATTAAAGCTATGAATGCTGGAAGATTTAGTGACTCTGTGTATGAAGATGGAATTTTGAAATTTTGGAAGATACTTTGTGTTCCCGATATACCTGATCTAAAAAGAGAATTGTTGGATGATTCTCATAGTTCCAATTTCTCTATACACCCTGGGAGCACTAAAATGTATAGATATTTGAAGGAAAATTATTGGTGGTACAACATGAAGAGGGATATTGATGATTTTATGTCAAGATTCATGGTTTTTCAACAAGTGAAAGATAGAAGGAAACATCCGGGTGGTGTATTGCAACCTCTTACCACACCTAAGTGGAAATGGGATAATATCATTATGGAATTTGTCATGGGACTACCAAAGACTCCTATAAGGAATGATGCAATATGGGTCATTGTTGATAATCTTACCAAGTCAGCACATTTTCTTTCTATAAGGGAAGATTTACCACTTGAACGTCTAGCAAGACTATATATTAATGAAGTTGTGAGGCTTCATGGAGTACCCCTATCAATTGTTTTGCATCGTGATCCCTGTTTTACATCAAGATTCTAGAAAAGTCTTCAGAAAGCCCTAGATACTGAACTCCGTTTGAGCACTGCCTACCACCCCCAAACTGATGGACAATCCGAACGGAATATTCAAACCTTAGAAGACATGTTGAGATCATGCTCACATGACTTTCAAGGTATGTGGGATCAATATTTACCTCTGGTGTAATTTTCCTATTATAATAGCTTCTATTAAAGTATTCAGATAACACCACATGAAGAGTTATACGGAAATAGATATCATACACCAACCTATTGGGATGACGTTGGTGAGTCATAACTCATAGGCCCAGAACTGGTGGAGGAAACTATGGAAAAGGTGAAGGTAATCCAGAACCACATCAAAGCATCTCAATGTGGGCAGAAGAGATATGCCGATAACCGAAGGAATGATTTGGATCTTCTGGAAGAAGATCATGCTTTCTTGAAGGCATCTCCATAGAAGAGAGTTATACTTTTCAGTATGAAAGGTATGTTGAGTCCCAGTTACATCGAACCATTCAAAATTCTAGAAAGAATTGGGGCTGTAGCTTACCATTTGAAAATGCCACCAAGTCTCTCCAAAGTTAACGATGTGTTCCACGTATCACTGTTGAGGAAATACAGGCCTGATACAATGCATGTATTCACCTATGAGGAATTAGAACTGGAACCCGGTCTGTCTTATTGCGAAGAGTACATCAGGATTCTTGATATGAGAGAACAAGTACTGAGAAACCGGACGAATCGTCTGGTAAAAGTTTTATGGAGGAACCATAAGATGGAAGATGAAACATGGGAACCTGAGATCTTATGATGAATAACCACCCAAGTCCTTTCATGTGGTAGTATTATAGAAATTTCAAGGACGAAATTATTTTAAAGAGGGGAGAATGTTACACTGTAACACCCGATACTTTTATGTTATATAAATCATCAAAGGAATATTTTTCTACACAACATTTTCTTGTCTTGCTTTACACGAAATCACAACCTTCCTCGATAGCTTGCGTCGTACACAATACCGAGTTTCACTAAACAACGATATGCTATTAAAATATTATTAAAACTAGCCGTTATGAATAGTAATAACCACTTTTTGAAATTTTGTAAATTTTATTTTTCAAAATGGACTTCATTTTTGGATTCAGAATATCGAAATTAGCCTATGGTGAAATTTTGGTATTTTTCTGAAAAATTTCAATTTTTGTTGAATAGTGAAACCACTAAGTGGTAGTTAAAAAAACTGAATTTTTCATAAAACTTAATTTTACCGCTTCTGTGAGTGGAATTTCGAAAATCCGAGAGACACGGTTAATATCAAGGACTAAAATTTGGTTCAATGAGATGAAAATAATTTTTTGGTGAATAGTAACTTTTTACTTTTTTTTACCACGGTTAAAAGTAAATAGGGTAATTAAGGGTAAAGATGATATTATTATTACCCTAACACATGTCCTAATTCTATTGGAAAACTGTAATTCGACCGAAAACAAACTTAGGAATAAAATATGACCATCTAGGCCCACTTGGATTAGATTAGGACATTTATTATTAATTTATTTAAAGAAGGGTTAAAATAGTTAAAATCAAAGTTTAATAAGTAAATAATTTTTAATATGGGGTTATACATAAGATAAATTCATCTATAAATATTCATTAGAAATCTAAAAAGATTTCCTACATAATGGTATTTTATTTTTAATTTTTAGGCATTAAATAATTTAATTTATTTATGACACAATGATGATGTAGTAATTATCTTATTAATGAAATATTGACATAATTGATGTTATAAACACCAAAATAAATGTAATTTGAGACTTTTTATGAATTACACAAATTTTATAGGTTAATATGACATGTTATTATTGATTTAATTAACTTGGTTTGAACTAATAATTCTGTTATGATTTTCACAAAAATCAATTTCTAAATAGTGTCAAAATTGACATAAAGTAGTTTTTAAAACGAATATTATATTATTAATTGTTATTTTATTCCTAAAAATCTAAGGTTCTCCCAAGTGACTTATATAAGGTTATATATATTAATAATAAACAACTTGGGGTTCGTTTGGCTGCTTATAGTATGTTTATTAACCTTATAGTATAAGAACACAAGAAGACATGGTAAAAGTAAAATTATTTAACTTAATGTTAAATCTAAATGATAAGGTTAAAATAGGAACCTAAACTTGTCTAAATTCTATTGTATAAGATGATTTCAACCCATCCCCACCTTATCTTAGAAATATATCAATTTGGAGCTATTTAAAACCGAACTTGACTTTCTAATAAAATAATAGTTTTAGTTATTCCAAAGGTGCCCCTCTCCTCCCTTATAAAAGGACACCTCCTCCCCCTCTTCCTCACACAACTTGGAGCCTTCAAGCTCGGCCAAAACCTGCCACTTTCTCCTCTACACTTCCTTAGAGACATCCTAGAGGTTCTGTTCTTCTTCAAAAACAAATTTTAGTTCCCTAAAAGAAGGTCTCAAAGAAGCACTTCAAAGAAGAGGTAATGTCCATTACCGATTCTTTCATCTTTATTTCTTCTTCAACTTCTTCTTCTTTAGTTGTTTCATTATGAAGTAATAACGTAAGTATCACTCATATACTGATATGTTATTATATGTATGAAACAACCCTATTTCACTATCTATCCATCCTACGGAAAAATAAATCACTGCGCGTGCGTACGTACGGAATACCGTCTCCACGCCGTGGTGTAATCTATTTTCCACCACCTCCTTACTTGGATGGGTATAATGGTGTAAATAATGACCATATATGACTATTATAAAGTGATATTGATTCTGAAATAGTATACATATACTCCAATACAAATTCCACGATCATAGGAACAATATCATCACTCATGCGTATGTACGGAATACCGTCTCCACGATGTGATGCGACGCGTTCTACATGATCTTAATAATGATTATATAAATAAATTGAATGAATGAATATGATATACATTACACTAATTCCATTCTGGAAATGAGGTATCTATAACCTACAGAGAAGAATAAGAATTTATTCGACAAAACACGCATAAAAAGAAAAAGTTATAAACACCCGAATAACAAGTAGCAATGAAATATTACTACTTAGAAGCTACGAATATGACCATATATGATATCATAAAAATAAGTATGATTCTGGAATAAGTCAATAACATTATTTAAATCATTATACAGGAGGTTCGAACACTTACAAAGCAAGTCAGACCTAAGGTAAGGGAAAATATCACAATCTCATTTTTATCCGAGATTGTTTATACTTTAAAATTTACTGGGGTGTATTTTATCATCCACATCCATGTTTCCTCAATATGTAATATTTATATCCTTATGCAATAGTTTATATCCAATTTTACCCTTCGGTGAGTTTTTAGTAAAATATATGAAAGTAATCTTTTGTCGTTTTTCGTACGAGGTACTTTTTGACTTTTCCGACAAAAGTACGAGAAGAAAGTTTTTTTAACTTATACGGCATGAATGGGTTTTTAAAACATTATTTTCAAGAAGCTTCCATTAAAAGTTTTTATGTTTATTTTTAATCAACTTATTTTAGTTTAAAATTGTATGACATGTTAAGAAAGGAAAATGTTTTTGAAGTAGAAAGGATATTTTCCTCAAGAATGGAGTTCAAGTGTTTTATCAAAATTATTTTCCATCTAAGATAATAAAGGGTTCTGTTTTTATCCCTATTATTACATTGATTTGATTATGTTGTGATGGAATTATTTTTCTGAATTCCTTTATCTTATATGAATTGTTTTATGATGTCAGGATGTTTAAGAATCCCATTTTTATTACATGGGTTATGAAATGATGTATGGTTTATGATTTTGTGGCACACATAAGAATGGTATCCTTAAGAGATGGGTGGGACCTATATCTCCCCCCAATGCATTGGTTAAAGATTTTATATCTCATGAGATATACATGGCTGGAACGGTAGGTTATACCGGTTCAGTGAAACAGGACTGAAACGAGGGTGACTCGGTTCAGAAAGGGACTTTGTCCACTAAGATAGTCTTGGAAATGAGTCTTGACTAGCAAGAAATGATTCTCTATGATTATGCGTGAATGCCACAAAGTTTCATGTTTTAAGTTATGATTATTGTGATTACATTTCACTGCCATGGTTTATCCCATGTTATGAAATTATGATCTCTTTTGGAGGATAATATTTCCAAAGGTTATGTGCTTGTGTATACGCTGTGATTGATATTTCTTTTGTTTACACTTACTGAGCATTTGAGCTCACATTTTTGTATGTTTTCTTTCCCCAGGTCAGGAAGAAGGTTATTAAGTAAGATATGCCAAAAGGGACTATAGATATGATGAAATAAATGGGAGACAGTGTAGACGCTTTATGAACCAGTTGTTTATGTTTCCCAGTTTCTAAAGACACTATACCTATACGGTACTTTCGTGGTTTTGTTATATGTTGTAATAAGTATGCTTCAATTTTGAATTATTTACAATGTATGTAAAGTATGTGTCATTATAGTTGGCATCAGAGGAAAGGTATAGCCAACCATTAGAAACTAGGATGTGAAAGCCTTAGTAAGAACCCTAAGGATAAGTCTAAGCATAGAACACAATCTTAGTGTTTTTGAAATGGCCATGAATATCCTAGGATAAGACCTTAAGTGTGAAATTTTATTCTTGATTATGTGGTTTTCCTATTATAATTAGTGTTTCTCACACTATTCTTCTTGGTTTTAGTCAATGGCTGGAACCTGAAGGAATCGTGTTAATGCGGAATGCGATGGGCAATGCAATGATTGTCCCCCTGAGCAACCAGACGTTATGGGAGCTGGAATGAAAAATCTTGTAGCAATGCTCACACAACTTTCTCAAGCTATGAATCATGCAGGACATCCAAACGAGCAAAGGAAGGATCAACATTCTATTGAATCCTTCATGAGGCAGTGTCCACCTTCTTTCAGTGGGTCTACTGATCCATTAGTTGCTGAACAATGGATTAGTACTACTGAAAAGATATTTTCAGTTCTTCAATGTTCTGAACATAATAAAGTCATCCTAGCAGTGTATCGTTTAGAAGTAGATGCTGATCAATGGTGGAATCTTATTAAGAATACGAGGTAAAGGGATGAAATTGAGTCCATGGAATGGGACGAGTTCAAGAACTTATTTTTCAATAAGTACTTCCCTCGTATTCTCCAAACAAAGATGGAGAAAGAGTTTCTTAAACTAAAGAAAAAGGATGATGAATCTGTTGGTACCTATGAAGCTAATTTTACAAGACTTTCAAGGTACGCTTCTGGTATTATTATCCAACCTGAGAGTAAGATCGATCGATTCTTTAGTGGCTTAAAACCAAGTCATCGAAGGGCGTTAGCCATAAGGGACTTCAATAGCTACGAGGAAATCGTTCGATGTGCCCTCAAAGTCGAGATGGAGATTGGAGTAACCCATCAGTCATATGGGTTTGATAAGAAGAGGAAAATGGAATTCAAAGGAAAATCTAAAGAGAACACTGAAAAGAAGATGATCTTTCCCTTATGCTCAAAGTATGGAAAGAAACATGGAGGGAGTTGTCTTAAAGGTACAAGTAAATGTTTCAAATGTGGAAAAGAAGGTCATCGGGCATTTGAATGCCGTGATGATGGGAAGAAGATGTCTAATGATGCAAACAAAGGAAGGGATACATAGAATGAACCTACTACACTTCAATGTTTCAAGTGCAAGGAGATGGGGAATTATGCCAATAAATGCCCTAATCCAAGGGTTGATGATGATGGTCGACTTCAACAAACTCTTAAGGCTAAAGACAAAGGAAAGTCACATGAAATTTCTATCAGCGATGTGGAGTATGATAATGATGTGGTGAAAGGTACACTTACCATCCACTCTAAAGTAGAAAATGTTTTATTTGATTCTGGATCCACCCACTCTTTTATTTATGAAGAATTTTCTAAGGGTATCACCATATTACCTCAACAATTAGATGTTGAGTTAGCTGTGACAACACCTAATGCCACAACAGTCGCATCAAAAGTTTATAATTCTTCTCCGATCGAAGTTTGTGGGAAAGTGCTTCCTGCAAATCTTGTGATCCTTCCTATAGTGGAATTTGATGTGATTCTTTACATGGATTGGCTTTCTTTATATGGAGCTCATATCAATTTCCAAATAAGGGAAGTCACATTTCATATTCCAGATCAATCTATGATCGTCTATCAATGCAAGGATGAACATAACCTTCCAGTGGAAATTTCTTCTATTTTATGGGTATTGATTCCACTAAATGAAGGTTATTTATCTCAAATGGTTGGTGAGAAACTCACGATTAAGAATATGCCCATTGTACGGGAGGTTGATGATGTCTTTCCAGAGGAATTACCGGGACTTCCACCAAATCGTGAAGTTGAGTTCTCAATAGAACTCGTACCAGGTGCTTTGCCTATTTCAAAGACACATTATAGAATGGCCCCAATTGAGTTGCAGGAATTGAAGAAGCAACTCCAAGAGAATCATGATAAAAGATTCATACGCCCTAGTGCGTCACCTTGGGGAGCACCTGTTCTATTTGTTAAGAAGAAAGATGGATCAATGAGATGATGCATTGATTATCGAGAACATAACAAGATCACTATCAAGAACAAATATCCTCTCCCGCGCATTGATGACCTATTTGACCAACTACGCGGAGCTCAATACTTTTCCAAGATTGATCTTCGTTCAGGGTATCATCAATTAAGGGTCAAACAGGCGGATATACCAAAGACGGATTTTTGTACAAGGTATGGACACTATGAATTTATAGTGATGCCATTTGGTCTCACTAATGCCCCTGCTATCTTCATGGATTTGATGAATAGAGTCTTTAGAGACTATCTTGATCAATTTGTGGTAGTCTTTATAGACGATATTCTTGTCTATTCAAAGAGCAAGGTAGAACATGAAGATCATTTGAGAATTATATTGAAGACCCTGAGAATGGAGAAGCTTTATGCCAAATTTACCAAGTGTGAATTTTGGCTTCAAAAAGTTGCATTTTTGGGTCACATAATCTCAAAAGAGGGGATATCTGTGGATCCAGCAAAAACAAAGGTTATCGAAATATGGTCGAGACCAACAACAGTAACTGAGATCCGAAGTTTTCTTGGTTTGGCTGGATATTATCGACGTTTTGTGAACGATTTTTCATGATTATATAATCCACTCACCAAGTTGACTCGGAAAGGAGTTAAGTTTGTCTGGACGGAAGAATGTGAAAGGAATTTCAAGGAGTTTAAAAGAAGTTTATCCAGTGCACCTGTCCTCACACTGCCTTGTAGTGGAGAAAGGTTTGTGATCTATAGTGATGCATCCAAGAAGGGATTAGGGTGTGTTCTTATGCAAAATGATATGGTGATAGCTTATGCCTCACGACAGTTGAAAATCCATGAGAAAAATTACCCAACACATGATTTGGAGTTAGCTGCAGTAATCATTGCATTAAAGATTTGGAGGAATTACCTTTATAGTGAAAGGTGTGGTATTTATACTGATCATAAAAGTTTAAAGTATATTTTCACACAAAAGGAGGTGAATATGCGTCAAAGAAGATGGTTGGAGATTATTAAGGATTACGACTGCTCAATCCATTACCACCCTGGGAAAGCAAACAAGGTGGCAGATGCATTAAGACGACAAGACCATGCTAGTTTATCCATGATGAGGATCACAAAAGAACCAATATTTATGTATTTACAAAGGATGGATCTTGGAATTATAATGGAAAGGGAAAAATCTTATCTTTCTCAAATGAATGTTCAACCATCTATACATGTGAAGATTAAAGAGGCACAGAAAGAAGATGTCGAGTTACAAAAGAAGGTTAGAAATGTTCCTGAGTTCAACCTTGATTGTGATGGGATAATAATGTTCAGGATTCGGCTTTGTGTTCCTCCCATACCTGAATTAAAGAAGGAGCTGCTGTATGAGGCTCGTAGTTCTTCATTCTCTATTCATCCTGGAAGCACGAAGATGTATAGGGACCTGAAAGAGTACTTCTGGTGGGATGGCATGAAAAGAGATGTTGCTGAATATGTCTCTCGATGCTTGGTTTGTCAACAAGTTAAAGCTGAGAGACAGAAGTCTAAGGGGATGTTACAACCATTACCCATACCCGAATGGAAATGGGAAAACATTACTATGGACTTTGTCATAGGACTTCCTAAAAGATCCAAAGGCAATAATGTTATCTGGGTCATAGTTGATCGTCTTACAAAGTCTGCACACTTCATTGCTATTAGAGAGTATTTCTCTCTGGATCAGATTGCCAGGATATATGTAAAGGAAGTGCTAAGATTTCATGGAGTACCACTTTCTATTATCTCTGATCGGGATTTGAGATTTACCTCGAAGTTCCGGCGAAGTCTTCAGCATGCTCTGGATACAGAGTTGAGTTTCAGCACTACTTATCATCCTCAGACAGACGGTCAGTCTGAAAGAAAAATTCAAACCCTAGAAGATATGTTGAGAGCTTGCTCTATGGATTTAAAAGGAGGTTGAGATCAACACCTACCTTTGGTGGAATTTTCTTATAATAATAGCTTTCACTCCAGTATTCAGATGGCTCCTTATGAAGCTCTCTATGGAAAGAAATGCAGGACTCCAACTTGCTGGGATGAAGTTGGGGAAAGAAAGCTATTAGGACCTGATCTCGTTGATGAAATGGAAGAAAATGTCAGATCTATTCAACAACACATAAGAGCAGCTCAGAGTCGACGGAAAAGTTATGCCGACAACCGAAGAAAAGACCTAGAGTTTGAAGTGGGTGATAAAGTGTTATTATGAATATCTCCCTAGAAGAGGGTTATGAAATTTGGAAAGAAGTGGAAGTTGAGCCCTAGATATATCGGTCCTTTCGAAATACTGGATCATGTTGGGAAGGTAGCTTACCGATTGTCGCTTCCACCGAATCTCTCTCAAGTTCACGATGTGTTCCATGTATCTCTCCTGAGAAAGTACATATCTGATCCTTCACATGTACTCAGCTCAGAAGTTGTACCGCTGGAGCAAGATCATTCTTATGAAGAACAACTGATAGAGATTTTGGATCGTAGCGAAAAAGGCCTACGAAACAAGACCACTCGATTGGTGAAAATTTTATGGAGGAACCACCAATTAGAAGAAGCTACATGGGAACTTGAAGATAGGATGAGGGAGAGGTATCCTTATCTGTTTGTTACAAAGTGACGAATTTTGAGGGCGAAATTCATTTTAAGGGGGGTAGAATGTAACACCCGAGACTTTTATGTTATATAAATCATCAAAGGAATCTTTTTCTACACAACATTTTCTTGGCTTGCTTTACACGAAATCACGACCTTCCTCGATAGCTTGCGTCGTATGCAATACCGAGTTTCACTAAACAACGATATGCTATTAAAAAATTATTAAAACTAGCCGTTATGAATAGTAATAACCACTTTTTGAAATTTTATAAATATTATTTTTCAAAAATGGACTTCATTTTTGGATTCGGAATATCGAAATTAGCCTACGGTGAAATTTTGGTATTTTTCTGAAAACTTTCAATTTTTGATGAATAGTGAAACCACTAAGTGGTAGTTAAAAAAACTGAATTTTTCATAAAACATAATTTTACCGCTTCTGTGAGTGGAATTTCGAAAATCCGAGAGACACGGATAATATCAAGGACTAAAATGTGGTTCAATGAGATGAAAATATTTTTTTGGTGAATAGTAACTTTTTACTTTTTTTACCACGGTTAAAAGTAAATAGGGTAATTAAGGGTAAAGATGATATTATTATTACCCTAACACATGTCCTAATTCTATTGGATAAGTGTAATTAGACCAAAAACAAACTTAGGAATAAAATATGACCATCTAGGACCACTTGGATTAGATTAGGACATTTATTATTAATTTATTTAAAGAAGGGTTAAAATAGTTAAAATCAAAGTTTAATAAGTAAATAATTTTTAATATGGGGTTATACATAAGATAAATTCTACCATAAATATTCATTAGAAAGATACAAAGATTTCCTACATAAGGGTAGTTTATTTGTAATTTGTAGACATTAAATAATTTAATTTATGTATGACACAATGATGATGCAGTAATTATCTTATTAAGGAAATATTGACACAATTGATGTTATAAACACCCAAATAAATGTAATTTGAGACTTTTTATGAATTCCAATAATTTTTTATGTTAATATGACATGTTAGTATTGATTTAAATAACTTGGTTCGAACTAATAATGCTGTTATGAGTTTCACAAAAATCAATTTCTAAATAGTGTCAAAATTGACATAAAGTAGTTTTTAAAACAAATATTATATTATTAATTGTTATTTTATTCCTAAAAATCTAAGGTTCGTCCAAGTGACTTAGCTAAGGTTATATATATTAATAATAAACAACTTGGGGTTCGTTTGGCTTCTTATAGTAAGATTATTAACCTTATAGTATAAGAACACAAGAAGACATGGTAAAAGTAAAATTATTTAACTTAATGTTAAATCTAAATGATAAGGTTAAAATATGAACCTAAACTTGTCTAAATTATATTGGATAAGAGGAGTTCGACCCATCCCCACATTATCTTCTAAATATATCAATTTGAGCTATTTAAAACCGAACTTGACTTTATAATAAAATAATAGTTTTAGTTATTCCAAAGGTGCCCCTCTCCTCCCTTATAAAAGGACACCTCCTCCCCCTCTTCCTCACACCACTTGGAGCCTTCAAGCTCGGCCAACCCCTGCCCCTTTCTCCTCTCCACTTCCCTAGAGAAATCCTAGAGGTTCTGGTCTTCGTCAAAGACCAATTTTAGTGCCGTAAAAGAAGGTCTCAAAGAAGCACTTCAAAGAAGAGGTAATGTCCGTTACCGATTCTTTCATCTTTATTTCTTCTTCCACTTCTTCTTTAGTTGTTTAATTATGAAGTAATAAAATCAGTATCACTCATATACTGATATGTTATTATAAGTATGAAACAACCCTATTTCACCATCTATCCATCCTACAGAAAAAGAAATCACCGCGTGTGCGTACGTACGGAATACCGTCTCCACGCCGTGGTGTAATCTATTTTCCACCACCGCCTTACTTGGATGGGTATAATGGTGTAAATAATGACCATATATGACTATTATAAATTGATATTGATTCTGAAATAGTATACATATACTCCAATACAATTCCACAGTCATAGGAACGATCTCATCACTCGTGCGTACGTACGGAATACCGTCTCCATGATGTGATGCGACTCGTTCTACAAGATCTTCATAATGATAATATAAATGAATTGAATGAATAAATATGATATACATTACACTAATACCATTCTGGAAATGAGGTATCTATAACCTAAAGAGAAGAATAAGAATTTATTCGACAAAACACGCATAAAAACAAAAAGTTATAAACACCTGAATAACAAGTAGCAATGAAATATTACTACTAAGAAGATAAGAATATGACCATATATGATATCATAAAAATAAGTATGATTCTGGAATAAGTCAATAACATTCTTTAAATCATTATACAGGAGGATCGGACACTTACAAAGCAAGTCGGACCTAAGGTAAGGGAAAATATCACAATCTCATTTTTATCCGATATTGTTTATACTTTGAAATTTACTGGGGTGTATTTTATCATCCACATCCATGTTTACTCAATATGTAATATTTATATCCTTATCCAATAGTTTATATCCAATTTTACCCTTCGGTTAGTTTTTAGTAAAAGATATGAAAGGAATCATTTGTCGTTTTTCGTACGAGGTACTTTTTGACTTTTCCGAAAAAAGTTTGAGAAGAATGTTTTTTTTAATTTATACGGCATGAATGGGTTTTTAAAACATTATTTCCAAGAAGCTTCCATTACAAGTTTTCAAGTTTATTTTTAATCAACTTATTTTAGTTTAAAATTGTATGACATGTTAAGAAAGGAAAATGTTTTTTTAAGTAGAAAGGATATTTTCCTCAAGAATGGAGTTCAAGTGTTTTATCAAAATTATTTTCCATCTAAGATAATAAAGGGTTCTGTTTTTATCCATATTATTACATTGAGTTGATTATGTTGTGATGGAATTATTTTTATGAATTCCTTTATCTTATATGAATTGTTTAATGATGTCATGATGTTTAAGAATCCCATTTTTATTACATGGGTTATGAAATGATGCATGGTTTATGATTTTGTGGCACACATAAGAATGGTATCATTAAGAGATGGGTGGGACCTATATCTCCCTCCAATGCATTGGGTAAAGATTTTATATCTCATGAGATAGACATGGCTGGAACGGTAGGTTATACCGGTTCAGTGAAACAGGACTGAAACGAGGGTGACTCGGTTCAGAAAGGGACTTTGTCCACTAAGATTGTCATGGAAATGAGTCTTGACTAACAAGAAATGATTCTCTATGATTATGTGTGAATGCCACAAAGTTTCATGTTTTAAGTTATGATTATTGTGATTACATTTCACTACCATGGTTTATCCCATGTTATGAAATTATGATCTCTTTTGCAGGATAAGATTTCCAAATGTTATGTGCTTGTGTATACGATGTGATTGATATTTCTTTTGTTTACCCTTACTGAGCATTTGAGCTCACCCTTTTGTATGTTTTCTTTCCCCAGGTCAGGAAGAAGGTTATTAAGTAATATATGCCAAAAGGGACTATAGATATGATGAAATAAATGGGAGACAATGTAGACGCTTTACGAACCAGTTGTTTATGTTTCCTAGTTTCTAAAGACACTATACCTATACGGTCCTTTCGTGGTTTTGTTATATGTTGTAATAAGTATGATTCTATTTTTATTTATTAACAATGTATGTAAAGTATGGGTCTTTATATACACCCCAAGCTTCCACGGTACGCTTCTCTTTGAATAATACAATAGCGTGTGTTGTATGCAACTTTGACACCACAACCAATCAAACTTTCCGTTATGAATAGTAATACCCACTTTTTGAAATTTTATACATTTTATCTTTCAAAATGGACTTCATTTTTTGGATTCAAAAAATCTATGTTAGCTTAGGGTGAATTTTTGGTATTTTTCTGAAACGAATCGATTTTTGATGAATAGTGAAAATCACTAAATTTTAATTAAAAACATCTTTTTAATTGAAATAATTAACAGTGATAAATTATGAATTTTAGTGGGTTTAAAGTATATTTAGTATATATTTTTACCATTTAATACAATTTTTCTCATTGGACGTAATTTCAGATTTAAAATGTATATAAACAAGTTTCAATCTTTTGATAGTTATTATTTCTTAAAAACACGCTTTTTGTTTTGACAGCCAGAATTAATTGTAAATTAATTTCTACCACTTCTGTGATTTTAAATTTAAAAAATGGATTCCATATTTAGAATCATGAGGTCCAAATTTTGTAAATACGTAACTTTTAGGTTTAGACATTTTGAATAATTACATCGGTAAATATTTTATTTACCATGGTTTAAGGATAAATCTGGTAAATAAGGGTACAAAATAATATTATAATAATTATAAATTACCCTAAAATGTGTCCTAACCCTATTGGTTGATACATTTCCGACCATGTTCATATTTGGGTCGATTTTGGGACCCCATGGATCCACTTGTAATTTATAATGACACTTTATATTAATTAAGTTAAAGTAAATACAAAAATTACATAAGCATATATCTTATAGAAAAACAGTTTTTACATCGGGTTATATATGTTATATTTCAGAATATAAATATTTATTAGAAATATAAAAATATTTCCTACATTATGGTATTTTATTTATAATTTTGTGACATTCAATAATTAAAATTATTAATGAGACAATAATGATTCCGTATTTTCCTAAATAATGAAAGAATCAAATAATTAGTATTATAAATGTTAAAATAAATATAATTTGAGATTTTTTATTACATACATGAATTTTTTTGGTAATATTACATTTTAGGATTTATTTAATGAATTTTATTCGAATTAATAATGTTTTTAAGACTTTAACAGAAATCAATTATTGAATAGGGTCAAAATTGACATAATTGAGTTTTTAAAACAAATATTATATTAATCATTGATATTCTATTACTAAAATTATAAGGTTCCATAAAAGGGCTTATATAACGATCGGTGTATTATTACTGGACCACTTGGGGGGTCTTTTGGATGTATATAGTATGTTTATTAACTATATAATATAAAATTACAAAGTGACATGGTAAATGTCAAACTAATTAACTAAGAGTTAAAACTAAAAGATAAGGTTAATATTGTGACCCAAACCTGTCTAAAATAAATTGGTTGAAATGATTTTGACCCATCCCCACCTTAGAATTTAAATAATCCACTTTGGAGCCATTAGAAACAAAATATGAATTTATTATAAATTAATACGTTATGTTTTTCCAAAATATCCCCTCCCCCCCCCCTTATAAAAGGAAACCACTTCTAGCCAATTATTCATACCTTAAAAAGCCTTTTTAATCAGAAAAACTCTTCCCAAATACCCTCTCAACTATCCTCCCTTAATCCTAGAGTCCTTCTTTTAGTTATAAAGCCATCCTAAGGATCCCTTTTGATGAAATCAAAAGGAAGAACTCGAAGAAGAGGTAATGTTTTCACCACCCTTTTTCCAAGTTCCTTTCTTCTTCAACTTCTTCTTTCTTTATTGTTTCCATTCCAAAATAATAACTACATTATATTCTATATACTTTGATTTTATTATAAATATGGTACAACCATATTCAGTATTCAATCCATCCTTTGAATGTCATTTCACCATACGTGAGTACGTACGACCTACCCTCTCCACGTCATGGTGTAAATGTTATTCAATATTTTATTATTTGTACGGGTATAATAATGATGTGTAATTCATGTAAATAATAAATATAAAATTATAATGATTCTTTATATATGATATAACATCCAATTATATATTATTTTATTATCAAAATAATGATATTGTCGCTCGTGCGTACATAAGGACTACCGTCTCCACAAACGAGATGAGATTCATTACCCATCATATTTATTCAAGAATAATTTTCATTTAATGATTAAAAATAATGTTTAAGGACTTTATATCATTATGGATATGAATAAGATACAACCTATCCATAACAAACATGAATTATGAAACAAAACATATAAAATAAAATGAGTAAGTTAACACCCAAAATGACGATAATACTAAAATAATATTAACAAAGTATTGTTAAAAGATAATATATGATATCATATTAATGTATTTGATTCTTGTATAATTTAATAACAATTATTTCACCATTTTACTGGAGTTTAAACTACCCTGAACCATGGAAAATTACAAGGTAAGGGTTTATTTCAAAATCTCTTCATTATCCGAGGCTGTTTATACATAATTATCTACTGGGACCTCTTTATCATCCACATCCATATTTCTTAAAAATGTATTTAATCGCATTATTAATATTTTATAGAATACGAGTTAAAGTAATTTATACCCTTTTTTGACTTTTTATAAGATGTTTAAAAAGGAACCTTTCCATCATTTTCCAAACAAGGTCCTTTTTAACCTTTTCGACAAAATTTAAGGAAAGAATGTATTTTTTAACTTATACGGAGGGTGCGGCTATTTTCTACCGTTATAAACTCATCGAAGATTCCCTTACAAGATTATAAGAATATTTTCAAAGTAAATTTTTTATTTTATAATTATGTGACTCTTAAATGATTTCAAAATAGAAAGAGATATTTCTCTAAAAAGAGTTTTGATTTCATCTATGTTAACACCCTTTGATGGATTTTATGTTTATTTGGAGTTGATTTATTATGATAAAAAACTTCCATATTGTATTGAAGTTTTTGTGGCATGTTTGACTCTTGATGTGCTATTTTTATACCATTCATTATTTATGGTTAAAGTATTGACATGTAGTTTGATAGTTTTAATACGAATGTTTATGATATGTTTAAACCTTTTCATATGAGGAATGTATTGAAGTTAGTAAGTGACGGGTGTTTCCCGCTATAGATCCTCGATGCATCAGTAGGTATCATGAGATAACTAGACGTGGAATTGTATGAGGCCCTTTCCCAATTTGATTTATGGTTTTGGCCGAGGCCATAATCATTTATAGACATCTTGGACGAGGCCTTAACAAAAATTTTCAGAATGTCCAGCATTATACATTTTCTCATTATGGAAATAATATTGATGGTTCATGTGGTCATTCGACTAGTAGAATACCCATGAATATGTTTTATTATGGAATTATTTACTCATGTCATATTCTTTCCATAATAGTATTCTCGTTTATTATTGTTAAAGGCATGTGGTTTCCATTATTTATCATGCATAATATTTATGTCATTTTCTGTTGTATTACTTACCCTTACTGATCATTTGAGCTCACCCATTTATTATATTTCATTTTCCCAGGATATGAAGAAGTTAGTTATGAGTTACCTCAAGGAATAAACTAGGAGTCTTGGATGTTTCTAATGAAATATATTTGTGTTGTATTTCTCTTCAAGCTGTAAAGTTGAACTTATGTATGAATCTTGTTTCCAATAATACTAAACTGATCGGTCTTTCGAGACTTGATTTCCTTGTGATCATGCCAATTTTATGTAATAATTCAATGAATCTGGGTAACTAGGGTCGGGGAGTTATAGGAGGATAAGGGTCACCTAATTATCATGATTCACTTCATCTATTTTGATTCCATAAACATTCAATTTTTCCATTTTCTTCAGAGGTTGTTGTAGATTATTATCAACATTATCCATTGAATTGGGGAATGGATTCACATAATTCACAAACTTCATGCACTAGAAACACTAGAGTGCGGGTGGTTTATTAGTTTTCATCCTCTCCTATATCGAAATAATAGGCCCACTAATCACATTTTTACATTCAAATGCTTTATAACCAAGTTTTCCACATTTAAATCACCTAAAATTTCTATCCAAACACTTCCATTGATATTCCTTCCAACATTTATGACAAATAGATTCTCAAAAATTAGTTATGATTCCTTGAGACTCAATCCTTATTTTCTTATCAAAACCATGATAATGGTGGGAATATCCAATAACCATTTCTACTATGAGTGCACATCAAACAATTTATTTATAACATCTGAATACTATTATTACATATTCCTTTTAGAGACTATGAGTAAGGCCATTAAATAATCAATAAATTTTACTTTCAAGGATGATAATTAAATGAGAGACGTACCTTGTATGCCTTGGAAAATTTTCCTCATAGGTACCGATGGATTCATCATCCTTTTGCTTCAGATCAAGAAATTCTTTCTCTATCATTGTATGCATAATACAATGAAAGTAATTAATGAATAATATCCCCTTAATCTCATCCCAATATATGGATTCAATCTCTTAGAGTATCCTTATATTCTTGATAATATTATACTATTTATCTTCTTCACCTTCTAGATGAAAAATAGTTAGGTAAATTTTTTCATGCCCCAGGCATTGAAGAATGTAAAATATTTTTTCAATGGTGTTGATTAATGGATCAGTCTCTAGTGGATTAGAAGAACCACTAAAATAAAGTTGATGTTTCCACATTAATGATTCAACAATATATTGTCCCCTCATTTTTTTAATTTGGAAGCACTGCATTATTTATTGATTGATAAATTTGTGTGAGAATAGATATATGATTCTGTATTCCATCTCACATAACATTCGGTTTCTCATAGGAAAAATCATTTTATTGTCCATCAAACTCATCATTTAAATAGTTCATTCAATTTCCATCCATTTATAAAACTATAAATCATATAATTAGAATCACTAATCATATTGGATAACTAAATAATTATGAAAAATCATTTATAGAATGTCTAAATCATGAAACCATCTTCTATGATACCTTAGGGTTATCCTAGGTCAATCATTATAAAAAAAATTAGGATTCTATCTTATACTTAGTCCTATCCCAAGGGTTTTAATAAATGTTTTCTTACCCGAATATATAATGATTGTTTAAACCCTTATCTGACACCAACTATAATGGTCCATTCATTTGATACATTCATATTACATTATTTTAAATGAATATTAAATACATAACAACAGTATCCATGCTAGAAACATAAAGGTTTAGTGTCATTGGAAATTAAATATAAAATATTCCTATTTTATGAATGAACTTAAACATCACCCATAATGTGATTCTCATATATTAATCCTATTAGGCAAAAACTATATAAACTTCTCTTTAATATATATTGAAAGAAACATAAGAAAGTGTGAACTCATTTTCTCAGTAAGGGTAAAAATAGATGATATCAATCCTTGATCATATGAAATCATCATATAATAATAAGGTTATGTGATCATGAACATAACTTACTATGTTCATTCCCAACCTATAATAGATTCACAAATACGATTCAAGTCATAAACAGTATCTTTTCAAAAAACATAAACCATAAGAGTGAGAAATGATCATAAATCAATCAGGATCCATAATTTCATGTCATAAAAGTGTGTAACCATTATAAATATTGAAAACCATTTAAAATGTTAATGTTATCTACCAAGACCGTTAATAAAGTGGATTGTGGCACACTTATTTCCCAAAGAATATATGGACGCACCTGTTTCCCATAGTGGACCAAGCCCATCAACTTGTTTCCCATTATTATCTGATTAAATATAATGATTTACCTAATGAATTGGAGGTAGATATGGGTCCTACCTATAACATAATAAAAAACCACACTTATGTGTTCCACAAGGTCATAAATAATTCATCATATCAAATCTCGTGACAAGAAATTATTTTCATAAACATTTCATCATTTTATAACCCATTGAAAAGATGTAGTTTCCAATATTTTTCATCATTGTGTAAATCAAGGAAAATTAATGATATTCCTAAAGACCAGGCCATCATAAACATAATACATCCAAAGAAATAATAATTATGGTATCGTTGGATCATATTACTAGTATATAACAAACAATATCAAATAATATTGTATTAGATTGAAAATTATTTTGAAATATCACCAAAAAATAATTATTTAGAAATATATCCTTTCCATTTTGAAATAAAATTCTTTTTGAAGAGAAAATAAATTATAATGGAAAATAATTTCTTTTAATAGAACCTTCAATAATTTTATATGATGATTTATAGAATTATCGCATCATGACAATGGGACAAATCAGCTCATGTTGTATAGGTTAAAAAACACCCCTTCTATATTTTTGTTAGAAAAATCAGAAAGTACATTGTTTATAAAATTATAAACAAATTACTTTCAAACCATTTTGAAAAAAGTAAAATATGGTTAAAAATGAATTTAAAAATTCATATAAAAAATGTAAAAATCATTTTGAAAACATTTTAAGATAACATGGAAATGGATGATAATTATTACTCAATGGAGACATAAAAATAAACAATCCTAAATAATTATGATAATTTGAGAATAAATGCTTACCACAAGTCATTCTTTAATTCATTAACATTCAAACCACCAGTTTAATAAATTTGGATTTATTATACATTTTATCCATAACATTAAATCTTTCATACCATGTATTATTTATTTATTACATCATATTACCATTTTAATAATACCATGAAGGTCCATGATCCAAGAAATGCTAATCCTACAATTTATTATATAAAAATGAAACAATTCATAATCAAACATTATAAGCGGCATTAGAAAAATGGCAGTTTATCACTCCTTGTATATTTGATCACACAATTGGTTCACAATATTATGGAGTCCTGAAAGACCATATCGTATTCATTTCCATGATTTCTCTCTTTAAAAATGCATCTATTTCTTGATTGGATTTTTTGTATACATGAGAGAAAACCATGTTGAGAAGGTTATCATGATCAATAAAATTAATCCAATGAGGAAGAATTTTCCAAGGCACATTCATAGTTCTCACCATTAGTTATTGAATAACAATTTCAAAGTTAGATTCAATATATATTTCAATTTTTTTTCCTAGAATAAATGATTGATAACATAAATAATTGACCATATTTAAGACTCCTACATATTTCCAATTCAAAAAATATGATAAAATTAACCGTTAACAAATCCATGATGTGTTTGAAATATTCCTCGACATCCAGATGGTCCTAGAATTTTAGAGATTACACCGTCAACTTTTACATTAATCCATGATGTTATTGGAATAATCCAGTGGATGTGTTTTAATACAAGTGGATTCCTTTGTCTACCCAAGACTCCCAACCATTTGATAATGTTTAGATCATCGATGCAATAGTCCATATGCCCCATTTTTACCCTTGAAGCAGCATAAAAATCCTTACGTAAGTCCAATATACCTGTATGAGCGGAAGGATGTTGATTGTCAAAAAAACATCCATTTCAAGCATCTGAGATTAAAGAAAATAATGATGTCATTGATTCTATAAATAGATGATGAATTGATCACTTTGATAAGCTTTTGAGTTAATGTTCATTATGTCCTCCGGATACCTATTTGAATTAAGGTAAATTTTGAATAGGTCCCCTGCAAAGTTCTAAAGAGGTTGAGGAAAATCACAGCCAAAAAATCTGTGATTAACATTCTCTTCATCTTTTTGGAATATGTAAAAGTCTGATACAATATATTTTCCAACTCTCTTAATTTGGTCATGTGTGGGAAACCTATTTTTATAGATCCCCTAGAGAAGTAAAAATATTAAGGGTTGTAGGCAATGTACCTTTAATTTTTACATCCATGTTGGTAATGATAAAGGGACCTCAAATTCCATCATATAATAATATTTAACATTAAAATACCCATTGGTGTTCGACCTCTATACCAGATTGTCCTTATCCCGGAAAACCTAATTATAGAACACCAACACGACCTACATGGGAATAAAAATCAAGATTATTGGTATTTTTTAATAAATCAGCAATGTTTATTTGAACATAGTTTGGGGTAATTTTCATGCTTTCATTAAGTGGCCTCTCCAGCCATAGAATATTATAGAAATTTTGATTTCACTTCTTAGAGACTAACCAATTTTTAATATTCATGATTCTATTAAAATAATGTTTTATTTTGGGCCATACTAATCATACATTCAAGTGAAAATTCCAATCTAGTTGTATCATCATTAATCTATTCGAAAGAAACTCACATGATAAGTCATTAGAAATTATAAGGATCAATATAAATTTCCCAATAGTACCATCATTGAAGATCCAATATCCTTTTCTCCATGTCGCCCCATTCTAGTAGGCTTGATAAAATCCAAACATGCAACAATATCCAATTTTATTTCATACACTAATCCAATCCATATAGAATTTATGATCATGAATTGAAGCACTTTGATGAAGCTTCTTGGGCACCTGTAGAGAGAGAAGGAATAAATAAATTTCAAAGTTATTATCAAATTAACAAGGAACACCCTTCCTGATTGGAACATATTTTTTTCTTTATATTCAACCAATTGATTATTGATGCTAGGCAATATTCATCTATGATATTAGATCTTCAAATTATCCAAAAACAAGGGTATCCCAAGATAGTTAAAGGGAATGGATCCCCTCTTCACTCCAAGTCTTCTAGTGATCTTTTTTTTTCAACGAAGTTTGCATCACCAAAGAAATAAAAGATTTTCTCAAGATGATTGCCTTCCCACCCACTTATTTATAGTGTTCAAAGAGTGCATTGATCACATATATAGTTTTCCATGAAGATTTTCTATGTAGGATAATATCATATGCATATAAAATATGTGATTGTGTGAAACCATTCCTCCCAACTTCAATTTTCTTACACTAACCAATCTATGAAATATCATTGATACATATCCTCAAATAGTCTCAAGTGATAGAAAAAAGTTTCCATAAGATTGGATATCCTCCCTTGTACATTGAAAGAATCCTCTTGGGGAACCATTAATTGGAATGGGTAGCCTGGAATATATGAGGATTGTTCTAAAACGTCTAATGAAAGTATTGGAGAAGCCATATTTTCTTAAGATAGTAAATAGGAAACACCATTTTAGAGTGTCAAACGCTTTCATTATATAAACATTGAGTACAATGTTCTATTCCTTTATCTTCCTCCTCATTATATTAACACCTATTGAGGTTGTGAATAATATTTTCAGAATGATTCACATAGAAAGAATCAAAAATTATTTGAGTTTTTTTGGCCTTTGATCATTCCCCCATACCAGTCATGATGATTTTACTTATGAATTTGGGAATAGTGTTTCCAATGAAAACAAGTATGAATTATTTGATGTGAATTGAATTATATTTTTTGATACTTTGGAAATAATGTTTGAATTCATCTTGTGTGTAATGGAGGATTGAATGAAAAAATTCCTCACTACACATGTCAAATCATCTTTCAAGATATCCCTGAAAAACATGAAAAATTTGTTGGTGAATCCATCAAATTCAACAACAATATTCAAATTGTGAGAGAATAGGGATTCCTGTACTTTTTTTATTAGGGAACAAGATGAGGGATTAGTTTTTGTTCTCTTAGACATGTGATGTTATATTTTTAAAAATTATAGGTGTGTTTTCCATCCAATCATCATTATAGAATCCACTAAAATACTCTACAAAAACTTTTGAAATGTCATTTTCAGAAGTGTGTAAACAACCATTAATTCTCATGGAATTATTCCATTCCCTTAATCTATTCTCATTGTTCATTATTTAAATGAATTTTGAGTTTTTATCACTATATTTTAGCCAATTAACAAGTAAATGATTCATGTTCAGCCTTTCCTTGATGGTTAATTGGCCATCCAGCCTACAGTGAGCCTATATATCCCCCCTAGTTAGACTGTCCATGTGTTGATTCCTTGCTTGGATGCATGCAAGTTGTTCCTTTGAAAACATAATGTTAAGATACAAATTAGAATAAAATTTTATCTCTATTTCCTTAAGAGTTTTCTGGTATGATTTAGCTTCTCAACATGTCTATGAAGTGGGATTCCAATAGGTTCCATCTTCCAAGTGTCCAAAATAATCAACCTATATCCAAGGTTAACAACCCATCCATTACTGAAATAAAAAGGTAGAGGCATTGAACTTGTCATTGTAGAGAGCATAACAATGAAAGGGTTACGATCTGAATGATATATATGGAGGATGTGGCCTGAGATCCCATTATCAAAACTCATTTCATCTATTTAAATGAAGCATATGACCAACTTACTGGATTTTCATTCATTTAAAGCATACCTGCTCCATGAGAATGCAACTCCAGCAATTGGAACCTTAGCAAGGTAACACATATCATTATAGTAGGATAATTCTAGGGATTCTATCTTATTGATTTTAGAACTAGTTTTTTCTTCACGTGTAAACACAGTATTAAAATCTCACATTATCACCCATTTGTGATCCATATTTTCATAAGTTACATCAGGCTCCCTCCATATACCCCTTATCCTAATGTTTGGATTGGCTTTATACACAAAAAGGTACATAAAAAATATGACATGAAATATTAATAGAGACAGAAATAAATGGGGCCTACATACTACATGAGATAATGTTAATGGTTTCATGCTTAAAAATCCATAGATAGTACATTTTAAGGTCATTCAGGTTCTAATACATAAAAATTACCCATGTGGGGCCCATTTGAAGGCCATCCAGTTTTGAAACATCATTTTTGGTTAATCTATTCCAATAATAATTGATTTATATTCAATAATAAAATGTCTATGGGATTTGGCTATTGGTGTGTTCCATAGCCCTTAACAATTCAAATAAAACAAATTCATTTCTTTATGGAATTTGTCACTGGAAGAGGTCATTCCTACTATGACACATTTACAAGACCTTTTAATTTTTTCATTTTTCTATTTTCTTTACATTTTCTAGATTTAGGTCAATTATTTTTTCCTTCATGTTTTCAGTTTTCTCACTGTCCCCCCATTTATAATTTTCCAGACCATCATATTTTTCATCATTGATCCCAATCTTCTTTAGAATCTTTGGGTCATCATCCCACAAGCTTTCACTCAGAGGAGTGAACATATTTTTTATCTATATAGATGTAAGAGATTTAAGCACAATTGGTTGTCTTCTAGTAGTCTTAGAGGAAGGTACATATGAGAAAGATCCTTCTAGATCCGTGTATTCTATATGTTGTTCATTATTATTTTCTTTCTTATTTTTCATTCCAATATAAACTGTATTACCCAAGAACTCTTTTGAATTTCGAGAAATTAAGAAAACCATAGTTTCCATATGATGATCTTGAGTTCTTGCCTCTTCACCCATCTTGGGATTATCATCAGATTGAGTTCAAAATTCATGATAATGTAGAGTAATCATATTTTGAACCTTCTATTGTTTCTATGAAATGATTAACTTCATTCTTCCATCATTTTTAGATGGAAGGTAGCATGTTCCCATAACAAGTTTGAGATCTTGTTCATCATCTGCATCTGGTCCTTGGTTACCTTCACAACTTATTCTGCCTGAAAGATACCAGTGATGGTGTTAACGTGGGATAAATGGAGCTACTCAGGTTTTCTATAGGTTCCCACTATTGGAATTTTCTCCAATATTCCATTCTAAACTTGTTCATAGTCTCTAACATTGGATGGTCTAGTTATCATGTTTTCAATCATGTTCAGAGTAATAATTTTCTCCTTTCCAATATTCTTCCTTTAATTGGAATCATCATGCCCTTTTATTTTGATATAGATGAAATGTTTTAATCTATTAAATTGATCAATGATATTCCCAAAGAACCTATAATTCATGAAAATCATAGGATTCCTTTCATATTAAATCACAAGGTTAATGTTGTCATCCCTTTTTATATGAACCACCTCTTCCTCCAATGTGTTGGACACGAAAACCTCCACCAAGATTCTAGTATAGTTCACAAACCTCATATTTTCTATTTTCATGTACATCCTAATTATGTTTCCAATAGTGGGTACTATATCCCCTAGTATTATTGGATTCCAATATAACCAATTCAACTGGAAAATGCATATCCATACCTTTGTATGAGTGTTCTTTACATTATTAGGATCAATGTTTCTGTCCCATTCTTGGATCCCTATAAATATAGGCATCAAATTGATTAACCTCATGCTTCATAACCTTTAATTGTTCTCATTAGTTGGGAAACCCACATGGTAATATCATATTCCCATTACGATCATCTTCTAATCACTAGAATCCTATATCTTAGCAATTCTCCGAGTGAGATCATTAAGTATTGACAACTTTTCCCCATTTAGAACTAGCACTCACACAATAATGGAGTAACTTCATAGATTTATCCATTATTCTATAGATTCTTGATTTTTGAAAACATGTTCTATTCTACCCTTCTTTATAATCTTTCTTAGGTTAGGTTCATCAATTTTTAAAAAATAGGTGTTGGAAATATATTTCACCACCTCCTGAATATTTTTCTTCGAGTCGGTATTCTCAGTGGGAGATCATCCCTCACCATATGGTTTTGTATATGAAAGTTGGAACATTTTATTACTCTAACATGATCAATAATAGTTGGAAACTTTGTATTTTCCCCAAAATTCATCTTATAACCAGCGTTTGATTCTAAGGGTTTAGGGTTTTCCCCTTTTGTAGGTCGTATGTATGCATGAAAGTTATTTCCATTTTCAATTGATGGAAATTAATAAATAAAATTATTATTTTCATAATAATTATTTTATCATATATATCATATATATTCATTAAACACATCATAATACACATCCATTAATGGTGGTGATGAAAAATGGATTTTATCGCCATGTGGAGATGGTAAGCCGTATGTATGCACTAGCGATACTTTCACTTCTTATTTGAAGGAAAATAGCGTGTATAATGGTGTTCTCATAATCATAAATTTTTTATCATGTTTAGGATACTGAATGAACTATTTTATGATAAACATCATATATTTATAGGAGTTGACGAAGAGTATAAAAAGAAAGTGATCGATTAGAGCGGTTACCTCTTCTTTAAAACATCTCGTTTGGATCTCCTCGAAAGGGCTCCAAGGTTGGTATTTTGAGAATACCAAAACCACTATAATGTATATAGAGAAGTTTATAATAGAAATTGATAGATTTTGGTATAGATATTATTCTCATGGTGGTGTAAATAAGTGAGGGATGAGGTGCCCTTTTATAATTGAGGTTTGGGGCACTTTTTGGAAGTTCTCAAAAGATTAAATTATAATAATATTATTTTCCATCAAAATACAACTAAATGACCATGGATTCGAATAAAATATAAGATAGGTTCGTAATATGATCAAAAAATATATTTTATATATGTTTTGGTGTTATTTTATATCTTATCATTTCAATAATCCCTTAGTTAACCCATTCTAATTTTAACTACAGTAACAACTTTTTCAATATTAAAAGTTTTTAATTTTTGCTTATATTGGATCAATTGAACCATAAATGGACCATTAATGACATTTTGGACCTTAAAATAATAATTTTTTATTTTATATATTTTTATGTATTTTAAATAATTTAATAAATCAGTAATCCTACAAAATAACATTTTTGTTAATTTTGATACTATTCACTACTTTGACTTTTAAAAAAATCAAGAAAACATGTTAAATTCAAAAATACTATTTCAACATATCCTTAAATGTCACTATCATCTCTAGAATTTTTGGATCATCTTAAACATCTCAAATTATATTATATTAAATATTTTAATTATCATTTATTTGATTTTTTTGTTAATTGAATAATTATTGTATCAACATTTTGTAAGAATTTAGGGTAATTATATAATTCTTGAAAACAATAAATAAATTACCATAATTAATATAAATGATTGATATATCAAAATAATATTTATAATCAAACATATATTCTGGATGACCACATATTAAAAATGTTATATTTATTAAAAACATGAATGTGACATTTTTGACTTTTCGTTAAATAAAATATTATAATGGTCATAATATCATCCTTGTGGCACCAAAATCCATATATAAATTTATATTATTAACATAAGTTTATTAATTTCAAAATGGACACTAATATTCTTTCATAAAATATTTTTCCCTATGTGGACACATAAGAGATATTTAAGATAATGAAAGTAACATTTTTATACTTTCATTGATTTAAATAATATATGAGCCATTTTCATGGACACGTGTCCAATAAAAAACTCAATTTAACATAATTGGTGTTTATGGCCGAATTAAATTCACACAATACGAAATATTATCAAAATTTATGGCCTTAGCAATTAGTTTAATCCATATTAACAATTTATACAATTTAACACGGAAAACAAATTTACAATGGTTACTATTCTTATATACAAAAAATAAAAGTAAAATAACATTCTAAATTTGGACCCACTAATTCCAAATATGGAATCCATTTTTCAAAATTCATAAAATAGAATTTGATGAATTTATTTGAAAATAAATCTGGCAAAATAACATAAATACAATTTTATTTTCCAGAAAAATGTCCATTTTAATATAATTTTTTTAACTAAAATAAACTATAGAATATAAATAAAAAACAGAATTGAATAATTTATAAAAAAAATAACTAATTAAATTTTAAAATTAATCGAAAAAATAATTTTACCATGTAAAAAAATTAAAAAAATACAGTTTTTATCAAAAATCTATATTTTTTTACTATTCCTTGAAAAATGAGTGTTTCAGAAATTTCTAAAAAAATAATTTGAAGATAATTTTGAAATTAGGAAATAAAAAACGATATTTAATTTTTAAAATAAATTTTCTATAACTTAAAAAAATTAATATTTACTCAAAAAAATAAGAAAAACTCATTTTTAAAGAAAGCATATTTTTAAAGAATAAAATGACTTTAATAAAAATTATATGATTATTTCCGAATCAAATAACATTAAATTCCTATTGAGTTGATACATAATATTTATTTAATAAATTATTTATTTTTATAAAATCTATCTATTTTAAAGGCTTGTTTATAATAGAAATAAAATATTTTAAGAATATTTCATGGATTTTCTAAACACGTTGTTTCATACAGTTCATGCTATCAAAGAAATAAAATTATTTAAAAATATTTTTGATAAAAATATTTTTTTGTTCCAACCTTACACAAGTAAGAGTACTTGGAAGATGGGAAATTGGAACTCCCTATATCTCAACATCACAGGGACATTATTTTTGGGCTATGATGGATTCAAATAACAGTTTTCATCTTCATCTATTCAAGCTTATAGATTTTTAATATTTTATTTTTGGTATTTAATTTTAAGGGATAAAAAATATTTCTCAATACCATCTGTGAAAGAATTTAATTTAGGATAAGAAGCTCTAGTGTACAAAAATGTTTTTTCTTGAGAAGTTTCAGATTAATACACAGTACTGAGAATAAGATTTCCATATTCTAAATTATTTTATATATTTATTAAACATATTTTTTAAAACAAATTGAATGTTAGTTTAATTGGTCAAATGTTCCTTCCTCGATAACAGTTCCAAATTCTGACAATCACATCGATTGACTCTGTCAAATTTAAAATTTATAAACCCACTTATTAGTACTAATTTGGTAATCAGGGTCAAACAATAGGAAACAAATATATTTTTGTGACCCAAACTATGAAAAAACATATAAAATTAAAAAATTGTAATAGGGATGATGGAACGAGGATATGAAAATGTAGGAAATGGTTCCTCCAATAATAATGGAGAGGGGGCACCAATAGTTGATTTTGTTAGGGGTCTTTAACTATATAGAATTAATGGGAAATAATACTACTATTATATTAGGTTAGAAAAATATGGTTGTTTATATGTGGGAAGAATACAAGATTACCCATCAATCAGCTGATAATGAACCTCTCCATAGAACTCTCTTGAGAAGTTTTATTTATAAAAAACTCTAGATGAAGTTTCTTCCATATCGATAACAATATTACCCCATTATATCCATTCATGTACATCAATTGTGACTGAATTGGAATAAATAGCTCTATTCGTATCCTATCATTACATTAAAGGGAGTGAATTGATAATCAAATATAAGATAACTTGAGAACTGTGGATTTAATATCCATAGTCTCCTATGATTAAAACCGATGGAAGAATAGTAAACATGCATTAAATCCATTCAATCCATGTCCTTTAATGTAGTTAGTTACATATTATAGAAGAAATAATATATTATAATAATAACATCAAGTTATAGTAGATAGAAAATTAGAAAATTGAAGAATAATCTTCCTTATTAAGATCATACTTTTTCTCTGGATCCATATCTACTAATCTCTTGCATCCATTTTACATCGAATATAGCATTAATACACTCTCAGTCTCTTGGATTTTATGTGGTGTGTTATCCAATGTTTGGGGGTTCTTAATAGAAAATGGAATAAATGTAGATGATCAATGGTTTGGTTGATGGTATCCCACTCTCGGTGTTCCCTAGATTCTTCTTTTCAAATAACATAGTAATTATCTCACCTCCACATACATCACAAGCATCAACTTTGTTTTTTCCTAACTTACCTTTATATGGAACACATTTAAATCTATATATTCTCCCTTGCATGACCAAAGAAATACTTCTCCTATATAATTACACTCCACATAAATGGTTATTCTTAGCAATGACCAAGATATCAAATTTTTATATTCTCTATGTAAAATTTTTTAGGATATAGATTGATAATGTTGTTATAATTTCATAACTCCTTCCTAGATTTAGCTAAACCATACAAATGTGAAGAAAGGATGACATTGAGTTAAGATAATATAATTTTAGGAATTAGCTTTAATTCATGTTTCATCATGTTAGCTTCATAGATCTCAACTTTTTTCTATCATTGAATCCATATTTCAGTTTTAGGTAACATTAAATTTTAATTCATTGCTTTATAACCAAAATCTTCGGGGCCCACCTAGCTAGTGGATGGCTAAGATACTAATACCCTAATACCACCTCAAAATGGATTGGTGCGATCAACCAGCACCATGTAAGAATATCACACACATGGGAGTCATAAGACAATAGTACTTGTAGATACACACTCATCCATCTCAATGCAATTGTGCATATATAATAATATAATTGAAACAAAAAAATTCATGCATGCATCTCTCCCAAAATCATTTTATAATAAAATTATAGATATCATAAAAAGGAAAAAAATATAATCTCCCCAAAAAATACCAAATCATCCAATATGGTCAAAAGAATGGGGC
Source organism: Viscum album (assembly GCA_963277665.1). NCBI lineage: Eukaryota > Viridiplantae > Streptophyta > Magnoliopsida > Santalales > Viscaceae > Viscum > Viscum album. The sequence goes on from OY728158.1 coordinate 1,795,766,121, forward strand.
TACATTCAAATTCCACCACTAGTACGCACCTTGGTATATATCTCTCTCAAAGCTCTTCCTACTCTAAGACCTCGAAGGACTCTATTAAAAGGCATTTTATATGCCCAATACATGTCATTTAAGGGAACAAACCTTGCATGAGTGATTATAAATACACCCATTAAGAACCCCAAAATAAATTATAGAAACTACAAGGTAACAGTATGCTCGACCCCAAGCCAAAGGAAGAAACCCAACAGAGAGAGAGAAGGAAACACCATATCAACCACTCATTGGCTATGCATGTCTAGAAAGGTCAATACACAAGATATGTTGATTAAGATATGTAAAATCTATGAATAGAGTCTAAAAATATCCATGATATATTTGTCTTAGACTTCTTGTCTCATGAGGTCTCGACCACATAGTCAACCACTAGATTCTTCTCGAAGATCAATGGTATCACTTATCTAGGATAACTCACTCCATGAGACCTTCTATCCTATACTTATCTCAACCAAGAGATCTCACTCATTGGAAAAAAATCTTCCATCAATGATGGAACTCATCTGAGAGATATCACTCCATCAGGTATCACTAAGACAATAGAATATACCCACCATCCTAGGTGGCATACATCTGAGAGAATATGCTTGTAAAGACTATCCATTAAGATAATAATGTTGTTACTCAGAGGATCCCTAACAATTATATAGGGGATCATGCCCATCACTCATGGGGGACTCCACAAAACACACTAGAAACTAAGAATATAACATTACTCAGAAATGGGATCACTACCAAAACTACCAGGGGACACCACCAACCCAATATAAAACTCAAGTGATCATAATGCCCAGATAGGGGATCACACGTATGACAACTAGGGTACCACAAACCCAACTAAGTATCAACTCCTTGATACACATATAAAGGATTATGTATAAGACTACTGGTTGATACTATAAACCGAAAAATCTAGATCAAATCGCCTTGTAGGGATATTATAGATCACGATGAAAAAAACACTACTAAAATAGCCACCGAGTAGAGAATTTAACATCAATGATGAAAAAAACCCTACTAAAACCAACCTACATATAGGGTATTGTTTACTTGATTATACCACAAACCCTACTGGGCTAAACTTTAATATATGGTATCACCACCCTTCATAATGGTCATGGTGATACCATAAACACCATATAGTGAATTCAATATAATAGAGGACCCATCCATGGCCTCCCAAAGGTATACACCGACTCTATCCATGATCATCCTATTTATGGATTTACAATCCTATGATGAGGATTTAATTCCACAGTATACCCACACAAGGATATAACAAATGAACTCACTCAACCTATAATTATATAAACATCACCAACGAGTGACCTATGAACCTCACCTCCATCACATATTGCATGCCAAAACCATGGCTATGATTATGTCCCATGTAGAAAACTACTTCGGATAGGATATTCATGGGCCTTTATCTGAGTCTTGAAGACCGAGATGCATGAAGGAGAAAACTAGATGGGGAGTACACAACATGTACCCACAGTAGACAGCTTGTCTCTCATCAATGGACCTTGGAAATGTCCCTTCTTGAAATTCAACATGTTTTTGGGAAATACATGGCATGTACCTCATTTCACATAGCATGTGACAACGTTTGATCTACTGAGAGGGTCCCTACCCATACATGACCAGATGGCCATGTCGTCTACATGGCGTGTCCCCTCGGTACATGATGTGTCTTGGCTATGGAAATACTTAGCCATGTCCTTAGCCCATTCCCATGTACATCACCCCATGACCATGTACCGGGTCATGTACATCCACATGGCCTTGTCCAAATATATGGTGTCCCTGTCCATGTCAGCAGCCACATGTCCTTGGTGCACTATACAATGTGTATCCATAATACAAGGTGTGTAGTTCCCAATGATCATCTTCCCCAATAGAAAGAACACACAGTATATTATGATGCACAATATGTCACATGATCAATAATTTTTCATGGAAATTCCATGAAAGCCACCATAAAATTCCTAGTTTACACTGAAACTCACACATCTACCCCCAGGGGGTCAATAGTAGTCGTAATAGATCTTAAAACAACTAAAAAAATAAAAAGTTGTGATCAGGATGGAATAATCATGAATGAATCTACGTTATGGTGAAACTTTGATGCCTCTGGTCTAGAATGAATCCAGAAAACTATTGCACCTCAGTCTGGTGATGATCAAAATCATAAAAATGGGGATCAATGACACCACCTCTCCTCAGTTAATCCTCAAGTCATCCATCTCACAAGGGGGATCCTTACTCTCATTTGTCATTCATGCGAACCAAAAATTGGGAGGTGTTGTTAATTTAATTTTATTAAATTAATAAGATTTCATTTAACACCATGCCAATGGTCATCTCCAACTAGGTATTCAAGACATAAAAACATTATGTTATGATTTGAGTAAAACTAGAATTCAAAACTAAATCGTTATCTTGGGTTTCCGATCTCAAACTCTTCTCTGGAGTTATTCCATATTTACTAAAAAACTATGTTTGCATGATAAAATATATTTAATATTTTTAATAGATGTGAACCAAGGCCCTTCAAGACATGAAATCCCATACTAAATCAGTTCCTGGATTTTGAAATATTCATAGAAATATTCCAATGGATTACACAGAAAAACTAAAGTTGCTACACTCTCCCCACATTCAAGAAGATTCATCCTGAAAATAGAATTCCTACATACAATGAAAACTAAGCTTTAAAATGGACCTCACATGACAGTGAGCTAACCATAGGGTTCTAGTACATTCTGCAATCATACACTTAGGTGATCCACTGACCTATGAAGTGTCCTCTTGAGACAGATCTCCACAACACTAGGTACCTAAAAAGGCCATCCACCTCCAATTTTCTACTCAAACCAAGTCAACATATTTCAAGAAATCTTTCACATGTCTCCTTAGTTGTGAATGGTTGGAAAACACCAAGAAACCAATATAACCATGCTCAAATAATTTTGTAGTACTCTACCTTTCTAAACTAATGAATATGTGGACATAACCCATAATTCCTCATCCACTCCCGGATACAATTCTTCCTCAATATCCATCACTAGCACTGAATCTAGGCACACAAAATATGTCTTCTACTAGCTTTGACCAGTATAGCGATGACCAGAAGGGCCTCCTAAATGAGACTGCAAAAAATGATATGTCAGTGTTGGACTGAAAACCACACCACACGAATATGAATAATTGATGCATGTTCTCCTGAACCTGAATGGTTTGATCTAATTGGAAATACCACCCCTCTATAGGGTAAAACACTGAATGAAAGAAACCACGTAAACCTCATCTCATAGTATGACCAGATTCATTATCATTCCATTCAAGGTAGACATACTCCCCACTTTTCAAAAATCTATTAGAAACATGTCCAGTGGATATTTGGTCATGGGAGATCTTATGAACATAATTGTCTAGTGGTGCATCCCTAACTCATTAAAAAAATTGGAGGGGGTAAACACCACCAACTAGAGACATGTGACGTCATAATCTAGTGTCTCATGTGTAACTCTGATGTCATGAAAATAGGGATACCAACAAATAATACTACCACAAACCCATCCAAAAAGGGTTGAAGGATCTGGTCCATACCTCTCCCATCTACCTCCCTTGAAAACAACATAATGATTCTAAAGTAACCACTAGGTCTTAACAATACATCCATCAAAAAACCTCTTATTTCACATTAGATCATGAAACTCCATGGGTTTCAACCAATATGTTGGAAAAATGTTATGGACTATCCTTAGGGTGCCAATATATGATTAAGAAAACTTTCATTGGGGTGATTAATGCAGTACATCCCTGGAAAGACATCCACAACTCCACCACTACTCTAGAAAATTGATATCACATAGTACCACTTCTATATGTCTTCATCCACCTGGCCTAGTATCATTACATGATGTATTCCCACAATACACAGTGTGTAGTTCACAAAGACCATATTAACCAAATGGGAAGAACACACCATGTGTACTACAATACTACATGACATGTGATCATGAATTATGTTTGAGAATTCCTTTTAAGACACCTAAAACTCCCTCATTTCCATAAAAACCCATAGATCTACCCTCCAGGGGATCAGAGATAGTCATAATATGGCATAAACCCACTAAAAGAAGACATAAATGGAGATCATGATGAATAGATTATAAATCCTCCAACCTCATGGTAAAACACAAATTATTTATGTCTAAAATGATAGAAAAAACTTGTTACACCTTGATATGGTGATAATCGATGTCAAAACTGGGGATCAACAACACCTCCTCTCCTCGGTTTAGCCTCGGGTACTCTATCACACAAAGGGGGTCCTCCTTATAATCTTTCATTCATGAGAAATCAAATGCTTGAGGTGTTATTAATTTAATTTTATTAAATTAATAAACACCCATTTAACACACTTCCATAGGTAGCCTATGACTTTACATCTGACGCTGACAAACATTATGTCCATCCTACAATAAAACCTATATTCTGAACTCAACAGTGGTCTATGGGTTCCAATCCAAAACTCTTCCAGAGTGTTATTCCACATTTACTGAAAAAGTATGTTTGTGTGATAATTTTTTTTAGGATTTTTAATATCACTACACTAATGCTCTCCAGACCCTGTAATCATGTAGTGTCTCAACACCTAGATTTAGAAATATTCCTAGAAAATTACCAATGTATTACATGGAAAAACCAGAGTCTTTATAAATTCTATGTCCAAATGTGTCTTTTGGGTCTATGTGAAATACTCTTCAATATCCCATTGTAATGCAGCCCGGTTTACATTTCCAAATCTCTTCAATGTGGGAATTCTATTTCCATAGAATTTTTAACCCATGGATTACACTTATATCAGCTCCAAACCATGTAACCACTTAACATGATGCTACACTCTCTTTTATTTGGTGGTTTAGACCAATATCATCCCCACTTCAGTAGTGATTGAATATAACGAATGTATTAACTCAAAAACCAATTTGATATTTTATAACCCAGCTTCAAGTGTGAATAAAATTTAGACCACTGATTGAAATATTTTCAACACCTAGAACAAGTTTAATTTGATGGTGCTACTTAGATCTCTATAATGAATCCTCATTCACATTGATGTAAAAAATTTACTAAACTTCATTAGAAAAATAGAATGAATAGATGGTTCACATGAATAAATTATCGAATTAATGAATCATTTAAGATATGTTAGGAACCCTTTTTCATCTTCTTCATTGTCATCATGAATAAGAAACCCCATCCAACATAATTTTCCTCATTGACTCATAGATTTAAATCTAATTTCATGTTTAGTTATAATAATAAAAGTTTTTTAGCTATCCAATTATTCACTATTTCATTATAATGTATAACATTTATTTTAACTCTATTGAATGGGTTTAGATTAGTGTTGATAAGACATTCTAGTTTCCCAATCTATGTTTTTATATATGGCTAGTTTATCAAGGTTTTTTTACTTCAAAAACTTTGATATCAATTTTTTTTCTCTAATTAGTGTCTAAATATCTCAATCCCAACTTCTTCATACATATTCTATAGTGAGCAAAAAAAATTCAAACATAATTATTTTATCTTATTAGTGGAATATTATGAAATTACATTATGATCCATACCAGAATGATAATGATTTATTATCTTTGGAAACTTTGATATATAAATAAATAGTATGAAAAAGATATACATTATTTCCCATCATGTTCTTCACCGCTGGAACCCTTCTTAGATATAACATACATAAAACCATTCATCATAACATAGGGAAGGGAAGCATATAAGAGGGTGAGATTAGATTATTAGTATAGGAAAACTTATTGACCCATACTTTTCCAACATAAATATTACATCATTTTATATTAATATTGAATAAATTTCAAAATAATACATGCTTGAGGGCCACAGTGGTTTAGTGTCTTTGTAAAAATAGATACATAAACAACTAGTACATAAATGATATATTTCATTTATAATTAACATCTTTAAAACTAGCTCCCTGCTCTGAAACAACATACTTACAAAATTTCTCTATAACCAGGGGAAGGGAAAGATAAGAAAATATGTGATCATATACTCTATGAGGGATAACATAAGAGATCTCAATGAATGATTATAGGATATAATAAAATAATAATAAGGGAATGATAAAATGAGATAAACAATTGAAATCCATACCTTTAAATTTATATATCACAATCATTAATTGTGGAATAATGTTTTATCAATAAAAATCTATAAGGGAAAAAATCATAGAATCATCAATAATCAATCATCATCCATGAAAAAAATATCATAAACATAATAAATATATTTATTACCTTCACATATGCATAAAAAATCATTTACATTTTCAAAGATTAATGTCAAGATTATCATAGTGGATTTGGTTAACTTCTTATTCCATCATTTCCTTATTTAAGGTTCACTCCTAATACCATATTATTGGAAAAAGACAATTACTAAATTCTGTTTAATCCCTACTAAAGTCATTATTATATTGTGAGTTATAATTTTTTCCCCAATTAACATGAGGGATAAATAGTTATGGGGCCACCCATCACATAATGAAAACTATACATGTGTGTGCCATAAAATCATAATACATTAATCATATCATCAAATCATAACCAATGGATAGGATAAAAGATTCATAAACATTTCATAATAGTAATAATAAACCATCCATAGAATGAATAAATATGGTAACATTGGATTATATCACAACAAAATCATAATAATCCTTAAAGTGTTTTTTTATAGATGAAAATACATTTAAAAGATTAATTGAACATTTCTTGATGAAAATTCCTATTTAATATTGAAACCACTAATTTAAAATGAAAAAAATTCCAAAAAATATTTATGAATTTTATTTCTTGAAGATGAAAGAGGAAATTAGAAAATTATATTTAAATAAATGATAATTAATTATACCAAGAAACATGTTCATCCAGTGTTTTTCATAACAAAAAATCCTTTCTTATTATTGGTAAATTCTTAAGGGCACCACATTTAAAAAATGATAATAAGATTACCTCTTAAACATTGTATGTAAAGTAAAATATTGTCAAAAAATATTAAATAATATTTAAAGAATGGAAAAAATATTCTTCAATACATTTTATTGAAAATATGGATATTGAAGAAAATATTTCCAACTAAAGAGAAAAACAAGTTCTAGATTTCTTAAAAATATTCATTTAGCCAGTTTAATACATAATGAGTGGAGAATAAATGGAAAACATGAAATATTTTTTTTTTGAAAAAATAATAATAAAATAAATAATTTTTGGGAAATATTTATCATTCTATTTCATTATTTGAAATGTAAACTATAAATAATACCGATAAAACTAAGTATATGATATAAAACCCGTACGGATATGGTAACTTTTGAATCGCAACACCCATTAATAAAATAAGATCAAATGATACATGAAATACATTGAATATAAGTATAATAATTAGAAAAAATAACTATGATGTAGTATATATACCTCATGATTGAATATTAGTGCATAATAATAAACATATCTTGATGAAACAAAATTGATCAGAATAATCCTTATGACTTTAGTAATTTTTAATAAAATGTTATTGTAATCTGGAAAATAATAAGGTATTATAAATTTTATGAATAATGTCACGGATTTAGTGTAAAATACATTATCAGTCAGTATATACACCATATAAATAAAAAAAATTTGTGCATAACAATAAAACATATCTCAATGAAGATGAATTTAGATGAAACCCTTAACTAAATCCTATCTTTATTTATACACACTCTAACCTCTAGTATAATAAATTTAATTTTTATTATACTTATATAAAATAAAAATAATATATGTATATTATCATATATGGTCCACTTATATCATTTCAATAGATGTTTATTAACAATTTTCTACTAAATTCATTGTTTTGGGTGTTAAAACCTTTGTTTTTCATGGATGTTTTAGTTCATTTATTATTTTCATTGAAAATTGATCATGGTTACTTGATCTCACAAAATTAATTCATGATATATATATAATATATATTAATTATATATATATATATAACCATTCAAATAAAGTGATGATGGACAATGAATTGCAACACTATGTGGAGATGGTAGTCCGTACATACACACGAGTGACATATATATTTTTTGATGGTTAGAATGAAGGAAATTTAAATACTAATTTAACATTAAATAAAAAATATTATAACAGAAATATAGTATATAAACATTAAATATATCTTAATAACCAACCATTAATTTTGGTGGTGGAAAATTAATTGCATTTTTTTATAGTAGTGGAAGTATACTAGTACAGAGAAGCGATACTTTCATCTCCCATTGGATTGAGAAGAGGTGGTAAACGGTTTCTCCATCATCATAATAACATATCAGTATATTTATGAATATATATTTATAATTTTATTTATAGATAAAACATGTTTATAGAAACTATAATAAGAGATTAAATTGGATGATCTTAGTTAATATTTATTCCTATTCTTTGAGAGACCCCATTTTTCTTACACATTAACCTCTGAAGGATTGGTCTTATGATAAGACCAGAACATCTATGACTAAGGGATCGATTATAGGATAGATTTTTAATAAGTATATTATAACATATATGGCTACAATGGTGTTAATAATGGAGGATTAGAGGGTCCCTTTGGTATGTAAGGGGGGATAAACATAGAATTTATTATAAGATTTCAATTATATAAGGTCAATTTCATGTGAAATATCGACCACATGTGTATTAAATTTAAATTTAAATGACATAATTTTATATATATTCAAAAAATATAAATTATAAAGGTTTTAGTGAAATTATTTCCCTTATATCTTGGTTTAGCCCCCCTATAAACCCATTTTAACCTTAACCTGGGTAACAAAATCTTATTGTTTTTACTATTCATTATCAAAAAATAAAGTCAAACTTTTTCGATTATATTAATGATAATTATTAAATATATTTAATCCATTTTACTATATTCAACTTATATACGTGTAAGAATTTAATTTTAAATAAATTCCTAATAAGAAAAAAAACCCATTTTAGGTGAATGGATCTTTAAGCATAAAACATAATTTACATTAATCTATTTCCTTTTAAAAACCATAAAATGAATTTTAAAATATTTTATTCAATATATAATCTATAAGTCTCATTAAATCCATTAATCAATATAGAATAATTTATGTAATTACAATTAATACCAATTGCATTCATAATAATAGTTTTTTCAAGAAAAGGTTTTTTAAGCCAAAAAATGATCTTTTATAAAAATAAAGTATAGTGATTACAAGAATCGGTATTTTGAACTATTTAGTGAGATATTAATATTTTTATAAAATGCTTAAAAATTCACACTAATATAATATTGATATGTTGATTTAAAAATGAAATTAATTTTCCACAAATACAATTTATTAATACGGTATAAATAAATTATAATTTTTGTTCACATAAAACTCAATTAATATATTTTTTGAAAAAAACATATTTTTGAGGCATAAAATGACTTTAGTGAAAACTATGTACTTATCTATTAAGAATTAATAAAAAATATTCATTATATTAAACATTATAATTTTTTTTCATAATGTGTTTATTCCTATTCACACCACAAATTTAATGTATAGGTTATAATATATCATAATTCATTTTATGCTCAATGATTCATGTAAATAAAAAAGCCGGACATTTTAAAGAAAATTAAAGAAATGTTTTTTTTAAATCTTGGGCTGTTATATTCTCCCCCATTATATAAATTGTGTCTCTAAAACTTCCTTATTATTAATCAATGGTACACTATTTAGATTTACATTTATTGAAAATCCACATCATTCAAAGGAATAATAAAACATCTATTGAATGTGGATGTTAGAAACATAATGGTTACCATAAATAACATATAGTAAGGTTTTAGGACAAGTAGAAAATTAGAGGGAAGTTAAAATATGAACATGGTGTAGAATGACATTATCTAATAAATAGTAGCTAGTGATAATGCAAATTATCATGAGAATGTTAGTTATTATGAAACCATAAATTAGTGAGGGTGAACATACCATCAAATCCTAAAATGATTCTATAAAAAAGAAAAAAATTACATTTTCGAGATCCAATTTCCTATATTTGTTGAATTATTTTACTATAAATACAGAGTATAATATAAAATAAACATACTTTATTTATTTATATTAATATGAAATGGTTTCATCCATTTATTTTGATTTGATCAATTTTGATCTTTATCACTTCTCTTGCTCTATGAAATTAAAATATTTAAGTCACAATTTTCCATGCCTAATGTAATAAAATTAACATTTAAAGAATCATATGTCCATAAAAGAATGCAAAAGTTATTCCTTATTTTTCTATATATTTAACAAATCCAAGATTGTTATAAAATTCATTCCAATATGGATAAGTCTTCAAATTATAAAATAACACGTTAATTTATAAAACCTTAAAAATAACACCAAAAGTTCAACATAAACCACTTTAAAAATATTTATTATTAAAAATCCTCCAAATTTTGTTTAACAAAAATAAATACCCAAAAAAATTTGAGCAGTTTGATCACATTTATTTTTTACAGTCAACAATAACATTTATCCCCAATGAAAATAATGTATCTCACAATTTCCAATACCAAACACGTGAATAACATGATCATATATTCTCCTCAACTATTCTGACAAAATAAATTAACATTAATCCCAAAAAAAATATGATTCCAAAATAAAACATTACCTTATTTCCTCAAATAGAATCACAAACTATCTAATATTTTACATAAATTCAAAAATGAAAAAACAACATCATAGATAACATAAATAACTTTTTCCATAAACCAATAATAAAATCCAAGATAAACAAAACTATGAAATTTAATTTATCAAAATTAAAAATATCTTTAACCCAAATAAACAATATTATATTTCTCTCCTTCACATAATAAGGGTTATATTTACTTCAATGGTTTGTTTTTCAAAAATATCACATTACCACTAAATCACTTTTCTAGGTTATCAATAGCATTCAACATATGCTTGAAAATACATAAAGAGAAACTATTTTTTAAAAATACATAGATTTTTCATGATTCTTATTACTATAATGTATTTAATAAAATAAATCTAAACCATAATTAACAATTTTCAATACATAAACACTTAAGATATTACGCTTTAATGATTAGAATAGTTTATTCCCTTCCTTGGTCTAGGAGTTTACCCATGGATTACGTAATTGGATGAAATAGTGACCCTGTCCCCGCATACATAATACAATGAACTATAAATGGTACCTTGGGATATGGTTTTTTTACGTCCATTGAAACCCTAATTTTCCCAAGAAATTTGATTCTCTATGTCTTCCTTTTCAACACATAAAACATATTCCCTTACCTTTGAGACATTTCCCCTAATAATTCTTTCCAAATTCTAAAAAAATAGGATTTTGAATCCTCTTTACACTATTGTATTCATGGAAATCAATTCATATATTATTATGTGTATTATAAAACTCATACATTTTGAGGTTGTTAATTATATACTGAGATAGTAGACTTGGAATAATCACAATTTTTCAGATTCCATCTCTCATATAATTTGTTTTATAATGAGGTAAATCATTTTGATGTATGTTATATTCATTGTTAAAATGATTCATTTTTGTTCAAGCCATAAACTGAAAACTAAAATTAATTGTACAATAAATAATAATTATTGTAGGAAATCAAATAATCATTAAAATCATTTATTGGATATCTTAATCATGACTCCTTCTTTATAATCTATAAAAACATAGGTTTAACCCAGGATACCCTTGGTAATTATATATTCAAATCCTAAAAATAAATCTTAATGAATATGAGATTTATCCTAAGAATATCCATTAGGAGTGTCCAAACAGGTTTATAGCAAGGGCTCATTCACCAAGAACATAAATTATTATAAATATATACTCAGCCATATCAATTCAGAGTAATTACCCTTAGAATTTTTTTTTTCAAAACCACATCTACTTATAGTATCTAGAAATATAAGAATTTTTATAGAGAAACCACACCGCTTTCATTACAATAAATTATAAAATTATCCTATACAAATAATTGTGCTAATATTTCTCAAAAAAAATTCCTCAACCTAGTTTCAAAAAATTTCCAAACCTTTCCTATGATAATAACTATAGATACCCTTGGTTTTTATACATAACTATTAGATCACTTTTGATGAATACTAAATACATTTCACAATAGTACTCATATATATTTTTAGTGTCTTTGGAAACATGGATATGTACACAACTTATACATAAATGATCTAAATCATTTCCCATTTAGTTCTTCACAACTAGAACCCTTCTCCGACATAACATACATAAAACCATTCTCCATAACCAACGGAAGGGAGCCATTATAAAGGGTGAGCATAGATCTTATATAGGGGTAAACATAAGAGATCTTAATTAATTTTTATAAGTAAGAATAATATAATTATAAGGATTGGATAACATAACCTAATCACTATGAAACCATACCAATAAATTCATATATCATAATTGTGGAACATTGCATAAATTTTTATAAATTAAATTGAATAATAAAAAAGTATGTAGAATAATCATAAGCATAAGATATAATTTTTTGGAATGCACAAAATCATATAAAATCATTTTCACAGAAAAGGTGTTCTACCAAGAATATCATAGTGGATTTTATTCACTCACCACCATATTATTTCTTAAGTTCACTACCAGTACTATATTATAAGATAAAGTCCCTTTATTAACTAGGTTTAATCTACATTCTTTTCCTTATTATCTCATTATACATTTTTCTTTATCTAATGTATTGGAGGGCTATATAATTCCACAACCACTCATCCCATAATTAAAACCATATTTCTATATGATACAAGATCATAAAACAATTATCTTATCATCAAATCGTTACCCGTAGAAAGGAAATGTGATTCATAATAATTTCACTATCAAAACCATAGAAAATATAAAGAAACAATATAAATGGTAACATTGGATTATATCAATAGTAAATCCTAAAAAATTAGATGATGTTATTATGGATGAACATACCTTTTAAAGACCATTAAAACATTTTTTTTGGTAAATAACCCTTTCATTTTGGAATCAATTAATTAAAAATAAAAAAATATCAAAAAATATAAAAGAAAAAAAATATTATTTGAAAATAAAAGAGTAATTATATAATTTAATCATTATATAAGTGAGTATTTTTTATAGTGGGTATTTTTTTCATATCGTATTTGTGAAAAAAAACATTCAAATTTTCAGTAAAAATTCTCTAGGGCGTCATTTGAAAAATTATAATAAGGTTTCTTTTAAACAATTTTAAGGAAAGTAAAGTATATTAACAAATTAATTTAAATAATATTCATAGAATATTAATAAAAATATTTAATGAGTTTTACTTAAAATATGGATATAAGAGAAAATATTCCTGATCTAAGTGAAAAACAAGGCCAGTTTTCCTCCAAAACATTCTTTCAGTCTCTTGAGTACCTAAAGAAAAGAAAATGAAATAAAATTATGAAATATAAAAGAATAAACATAGAATAAAAAATACATAATATTTGGAATATATATCATATAATTTCATCATTTTAAAATTTATTTATAAATAATCCAGATAAAATGAGATTGTAACATAAAACCACAACCCTTGTGGTAATGTTTGAATTTAAATCCCCGTGAATAAAATAACATGAAATGAAACATTAAATACTATGATCAAAATGATATTCATGATAAAACATATAAAAAGTGTAGTAGATACATCTCATAAAGACGATAGGTACATAACATCAAATATGTCTCATTGTAATAAAATTGGGACAAAGTACCATTAAAACTATAATAATTTTGGAATTAAATACCATAAGAATACTCAAAATCTTATGGTTTTATATATACAGAGAATTAAATCATATATTATTAAAAAAATACATTCATGGGTAGGATATACAGCATATAAATATTAAATTTGTTCCTAACATTAAAACATGTCTCGGTGAATATAAGTTGAGACAGAACCCTTACCTCAAATCCATCATTCATTGTAAGCACTATACTATCATGTATAAAAAAATTAAAAGTTATAATAATTACACTATATGAACATAGTAATATATATAATAACTTATATGATATACTTGTATCATCTCAATACCCATTTATTAAAAATTAGCAATTATAGCTATCATTTTTTGTGTTAACCAAATTATTTTTCATGTAAGTTTTTCTGTAGGTGTTATTGTCCTAGCACATTAATTGAAGCACCATGAGTTTTTTAAAAATAAATTCTTTCAGTTAAATTAAAATAATTTTATTGAGATCATTTTAATCTAAACCATGTTAATATTTTTTATATGTGTCACCAAACATAGATTTCACTGCATTAAACATTGAGTTTAAAAGAAACATGACATGTTATTAAAATATTATCATAGTTATCACCTATAAATTTAAATGGCGGGTTTGAAAAGGATTAACTAAATTATGAAAATATGGTTTATTCATGTTTTAAAAATGTGTACTTTGGTAACAAATTAATTAAGAATGAATTTCAAAAAACACTATTTGAAAATAAAAAAAAATTCCTTTTTGGAAAAATGGGTTTTCTATGAACACATATGATTTATCTCAATAAATTCCACAAATAACATGGGATGAATGATTTAAATGAACGGTATATATTATATATTCAATAAACACTTTAACATTCATATTATTTGTTTTTTTATAAATAATATAAGAATAAATCCAATTTTACACATAATAAGATGTATTTTTCTTAAAGGCAGTTTTACCATATTTTAGTGGCACAATTTTTTTAAAAATAATTTTTTACACTTACAAAAATTTTAGTTGAAAAAATATAATTCACTTTTTAAATTTTAATATAAAAATTATCTTAGGGTGAATTTTTGTTTTTTTTTGAGAAGTTTCATTTTTTGACGAGTAGTGAAAAATACTGAGTTTTAATTGAAAAATGCCTTTTTGATCAAATTATTTATATAGGTAAATTATAATTTAAAAAAAATTAATTTTAAATTAGTTCAGTTTTATATATTTTAATACAATGTTAGTCACTAGAATCATTTTTAGATTCAAATTGTATGTAAAAAATTATAATCTTTTAAACATTTTCACTTTAAAACCCTTTTTTCTTCACGTCTACAGGATTAATTTTAATTTAAATTATTCAATTAATGTGAGTTGAATATAGAAGAATGGATTAGTAATTTTTAATAATTATTATTTATAATTTATAATAAGTAAAACTTATTTTTTGGCCATAATGATTAGTGAAAATAGTTAAATTTAACTACAATAATTAAAGAAAAAATGAGTTTATTTAATGGTTTAACTTAATATACAAGGTTTAAGAATGAAACTTAACTTCTAAAAAACCCATTAGAATGAAATATTTTCACCCTTATTAACATTTGTTATACATTTATTAGTTTTGGGACACTATTCCATGAATGTGACCCATATAAGACATAAAGTAAAGAAAAAGACAAAAAAACCTTCCTTTTTATATACACAATGATTTTGAATAGTAAAACACACATAGGATTGGTTAGAAATTTTATTTTTGGAAGATAAATGAGTTTTTTAATCATGATAATTAAATTTTATTTTTTATGGATGATATAATTACATTAAATTTTTAAGAAACACCAATGTAAGAATTATTCTGTTAGTAGTTAAATATATCAAATGATACAAAAAAATATTAAAAGTGATGTAAATTGAATGATTTATTTTGTTAAATTATTTTCATAGATGAATATATAATTTTTTATTTGTTTTAAAATAATGGATTCAATTTTCATTGTCGTCTTGATATTTTTTTAATTTAAATTAAATGAAGAATGTAAAAATTTATATTAATGTCATTTTATAATAAACACTATTTTATTAATTTATTTAAATTTAATAAAAATTATATATTCCATAAAATTATTATTAAATACTAATAAATATCAACTATGTTCCATCAATGTACCAATTTTCTTTTATAATGTTTTTTTAATTTTAAATAGAAAAAACTCGGTTAGCATCGTTACAATTAAAGCTGTGTTTTTCCGCATTACTTGAACTTTTGTTCAAAATTAATTTCCTAAACACAATATATTTTTTATTTTATAAAATAGATATAATATTTAGAATAATTGGGTCTAAATAATCTGATATTTATCAATTTAATTTATCGTTAATGGTTAAATCACGTAGGTTATAAAACTAGTTACCATAATGAAAAAAGTAATAACATAAGGAAACAAAAGTGTTAAGAAACCAAATGTTTAAAACATGTATAGAAATGGGTTTTGGAGGTTTTTATTGACCATATAACTCCTCAATTACTTTTATTATCAGTTTTGGAGTACATTGAGGTAATCGTGAACTCCCAATAATCAATACTTTTGAATATTTATTGGAATGCCACCCCTCAGTAATAAAAAGGCCCTCACTCCCCCAACTTCTACAAACCTCTCAAGACATTTTTATCAATCAATATCTACCCAAATCACTTTAAATCTTACCTCCCCTAGTACTAGAAGCTTATTTTTTTGAATTAAGAAAATCATTTAGTGTTTTAGTGAAAACTTAAGAAGGACAACTGAAGAGAATGTAATATTCATCAAAAGCGTTTTTATTTTACTTCCTTCTACACATACTTCAATTATTTTTATATCATGATTATATAATAACCTCTTAATAAAATATATATTTATATGTTATTATTATAAAGGTTCTACCTACTACCACACACACTTCAATCCAATGGGTTATGAAATCATCATCCGGGTATAAGGAGGACTACCGCCTCGCGAAATGATGTCGTTTGTTTTTCTATTTCTACATATCACAGTTGGTAATAATGATGAAAATAATGATTATATATGATATATTTTTTATTTATGATGTATTTATTTGTATTTAATTATTATATAACACATACCATCATTCTTTCCATTTTTTGGGAATATTATAACATCGTTCGTGAGTACAGCAGACTACCGCCTCGTGATCTGATGTGATGCATTCAATTTTTACCTAGAATATATTAAGGATGGTTTTAATAAAAATATTTGATATATATGACATTAAAATTATTCTTTAATGATATTTTATCATGTAATTTAATTTCATTAAATCTGAAATGAAAATGGAAAAATCATTCTTGCGTACGTACGCCCTAGTGTCTCCATGAACAGTGTATTTCATTTCTTATTTAAACCTCTAAAATTATATTATAAATACATATATCTTGAATATATGTGATATTTATATAATGTTTATCAATCTATATATTATGAGATAATTATGAAATTTATATGAACAAAAATATAAAAAATCAAAACATATATGAAAAACCAAGTGGTTATTACTCAAAACATAATGTTAATATGGAATTGTTATAAATGAGTAATATAAACCCAACTGGATATCTTTATTTTATAGTATATTGAACGACTACAACCGAATTCAAGAGTTAAGGTAAGGGTTTTTCATATCACTTTTATTTTCTGTGAGACTGAAGCCATGTTCACCACCTATTTAATGTATTTGGTGTGTATAATTACCGTGGATGTATTTTATGATTATTATAATGATAAATATATGTATTTTATTATCCATTTGAAGATATCTCTTTCATGGGTTTACAGTTCCAATGTTTCCAGAGGGGTAATAAAATTATGTCTCAATTTTACTTCTTTGATTAAAATGTTATTTATGCACCTATAATCTTTTATGAGGTATATATAATTCCCCTTTGACATGTTATAGCATGAATATAAATCTTTTCATGATATTTTAATAATAACGTAATGTTATTATTTCATGTGTATTATGATTCAATGTTACGAATGTGGTAAGAGTTTATTGCTATAATCTCATCATTTATTAGGATTATTTATGATTATTCTTACATTGAAAAGGTATCTAAATAATTCTCATAAATTTTCCTTTACTATGGTTATTAATGATATATTAATTTAGTGGTACCATTTTTCAACACTCTTTTACTTATAATAATTAAGAAACTATTTTTAAGAAAATATGAATATATTTCTCTCTTTGTCTAGGAATATGTTTTCTTAAAAACCTAGTTTTCTTAAAATGTCTTCGAAGATATTTTTAAATTAGATTTTAAGATAATTTATAATGAAAATTATTTCAATTACATTTATGTTTAAAAAGACTTTTTAAGGATTTTCCAATTTCTATGTATATGTTTTCAATGCTATTTTCAAATAAAATTAATTTTAAAAAGTTTTATGTTTTAAAATACATTTTTGAAAAATGAAAAGATATTTTCATCAAAAACAATTTTAAATTATTTTTAATGAATAATTTATAAGTTCTCATAGTTTTTTAAAAATAAAAATTTTTTGAAAATGATTTATGATTTAAAAAGTGATTTTGAAAAAATGTTATTTTCCTTAAGGAATATTACAAGTGATCTTTCAAAACCATCATCCAACTGAGATGACATCCTTTGACATAGTTTATGATTTAGTGGGGATAAGATACTAGGAAACCATTTGTATTATTTCATTTAATGGTTTATGTTTATGATGATAAGTTGTTTATGAAACCAATTTCTCTTCCATGGGCTATACCATGTTAAAATGCTTGGGAAACCTGCTCCCATTCATAGGTTATAATATGACGAATTGATTATGAAAACTATATATTTTTTATTGGTTATGATATGATGAAATGATTATGATACCCATTTCATTCCATGCATTATGATATAATGAGTTTTTATGATATTGTGGCACACATATGGATGAAATCATTATATGATGGGGGAGACCTATATATGTCTCTAATTCACTGGGTAAAGATTAATATCTCATGAGATAGAGATTTATGTAATAGGGATTAAACATAATTCACTAAAAGAAATTGCCCACTAAGTATTTCACAGTATTTACCCTTGACTACTAATATGGTTTGGGGAGTGATCACATTCAACTAAGATAGCCTTAGCAGTTAGCCATGACTAAAATTGAAATCATTTTATATTTTTATGTTATTTACACAATTCCATATATTATGACAATGTTATGATCTCATGGGATATATTATTTTATTTCATTTTGATTCATGCCTTATTAAAGTCAAATATTTATTCTTTGAGTCATGTTTATGATCTTTGATATGCAGGGTATGGTTTTCGATTATTATTATCATGTTATCACACCCTTATGCTTATAACATGATTATGTATCATTATTGTTTAATCATACTGAGAATTTTGGTTCACTATTTCTTGTGTTTCCTTTCCCTGGGTTATGATGAATGTTTTTATTTAGGGTATGGATATGAAGAGTAATAAATGGGAAGATCTATGTCAGAAACATTGAATATAGTACACCAGAATAGAAGATTTTTGTTCCATGATTCCAAAGGCACTAAACTGTTATGGTCCTTGATCATGTGTTTGTGTAATTTAATTAATATCCTACTAAAATGATGTAATATTGTTTTATGTTATGCATGTGTCTCTATAGTTGGTATCAATGAAAAGGTTTAGTCAAACATTGGAAACTAGGATAAGAAAGCATTAGTGATATCTCTTAGGATATTTCTATTGATATGTCTAGGTATGTCTCTAAGGATAATTCTAAGGATGAGTTAAAGCATATTAAATACATCCAAGAAACATTGGTTAATGATAGAGTGAGTGGTTTCTAATAAATCCATCCCTTTATAGATATTAAAAGTGTATGTGGATCTGTAACAAAAGTGTATAGGGTTAATAACCATAAAAACACTATATTGACCAAGTCTTGATCGGGAACTAATATACGAAAGAGGGCCTTGTCGAACACCTGTTTTGACACTCCCAAGGGATGTTCTTTGGAAATTAAAAAACTCTATATGAACCATTATAATGTATTTAAGCATAATATGACGAGGAATGAACTAGGATGAGCATAAGGTATCATAGATTCAAGAATGTGTCCGGATTTAGATATTCTATAAGTGATTTTCATGATTATTTGGTTTCCAACAATGATTAGTGATTATCACACTATTATATTTTGTTTTAGTCAATAGAGAGAACTTGAACGAACTAGGTTAACCTTCAATGTGACAGACAATTTACTGATGAAAATCCAAATGGGGTGATGAGTGGAGTAAATAATATTGTGATTATACCTAACCGATTTTCATAGAACATGACTAATAACGTGTACCAGAACCAACTTTTAGACACACCAAAGAATATAAGGAAAGAGTTCTATGAGATCATGGGTAATGGAGACCATGGAGGAAATATGATTCAGTTTCCTTTGTGTTGATAATTTTGAAAGAAACACCAAAGTGGTTGTCTTAGAGGAACATGAAGATATTTTGAATGTGGAAAATAAAGGCACAAAGAATGTAACTGTAAAAGGAAAATGAAATGTTTAGTTAACACAATGGATGATAATAATGGACTCTCTAATATATCATAGATTATTGAATGCCTTAATGGTGGAAATAATTGAAATTATAAAAATCGATGTCCTTTGGGGACAGTTAGTGATGAAAGTCTTCTAGGTGTATGAGTAATGGTTATTTCACTGATGATAAAGTGAATACAAATGGAATGTGAAAGGAAAGAGGTATTAAGGAATAAGATGAGAAAAACTAGTCAATGGATTATGGATAAAGTGTAATAATAAAAGTTTTTATGTATTTTGATTCAAGAATTATGTTATATTAAAGTTTAAAAATATATGGATTGTTTAGTATATGTTTTTTGATAAGGATTTACAAGAATATGTTTAATGGTTCTGATGGAATGGAAAAGTTATTTAAGGACAAGTTGACATTTTTATTACGGGAAGATATCCCATAATACATTTTAGAAATGGAGATAATGTTGTTGGGATAAATAGATATGGGATACGAATAAGAAAATTGGATAGTACCTATTTCCATGGAATTGAGTAATT